>CM023862.1:25202246-26546124 GCA_013389735.1 Phaseolus lunatus | reverse complement strand
TGGTTGAGGTAATGAAACGTTTTAGGATTTCCTAATTTGTATTTTTCAATTTCCTGTTAGCAAACATTGCAATGAGTTTACATAATTAAAACAAATCCCTCAAAAGGTGAATTATGCAGCAAGTAACCTCCTGTGGTGCAGCACAAAGAAAATAAAAGCAGTGGTAGTTGCGTTCAGGATCACTAATCTGGCAAACCCGAGATCTCTCCAAAAGGTATGTTCGAATGGCTGCTCCCGAGATTCTACCACTCTTGTCAAATTGGATCTCAACAAATTTACCAAAACGACTGCACAATTAAGAAAAGGAGAATTTAAAACTAAATTATTGGTAAGAAATTGAACTTAAATACGCATCATGTGGCAGTTAATGTTTCATTACGGAAAGCAAAACTGTTAAACAGAAATTAAGTTAATTGTTGTTATTAGCATCTTATATTCTGGCAGTGTAATAGAGAACTGGGGGATTGCCATTGAGACAAAATGAAGACTATATCAGATCAGGTTATGGAGGAGAGTGAAACACAAACAATCCTTTATTGCCCACATGTCACAAACACAATAAAATTAATCGATACATCAGGGTTTCTCAGAGAAGTAAAACAAGAGCTTATTTACTTCCCAGCTGTAAGACTTGCCTGGAATTGTTATTCCTGACTGTTTTAGCATTGCCAAATGCTTCCAGAACTGGATTTGACTGCATTCGGATCAGTTAACACAGAAGTCTTAAATGAGTCAAAGTTCAAGACAAAAAGAAAAGGTCAATATCATAGCTTGAAATAAAATAATGAAGAATTATTAGACTTAAAAAAAGGGTACTCTGTTCAATCATACTTCAAGAACTTGTTGCTCAACAGTTCGTCCTTCAGTGGCAGCCCTACCACCTAAGAAGGCAAGATATCTCATAAGCATTTTTGTAGTTTCAGTTTTACCAGCTCCACTTTCCCCACTGACCAAAATTGAATTGCTTTTTCCTTCGTGTATCATTGCCCTGGTTTTAATGAATTCATCAGTCTATATTTGGTTCAGTGAAAGCATCAGAACTTGGATAAATAGAAGAGTTTAGATTACCTATATGCAACATCAGCTACGGCAAATACATGAGGACTTAACTCTCCAAATGGTGCTCCCTTGTATTGTTGCATCATGTGTGAATCATAAATATGAGGTAGCCTTTGGAATGGATTTATTGCAATCAGAATATTACCAGTATAAGTCTGCAACGGCAATTAGTAAAATAGGTAACAGCTTGTTGGACTAATAAACAATGCTGGATTTTATCATATAAAAGGAAAGAGAGAGACATACATAAATTTCATTCAATTCATATCTAATTTTTAAGTTCTGCAGGACTCCAGGCTCGTGCAAATAGGAAAGCTTAGTCATATCATCCACTCCACCCGCAGGAGCTTCCATATCTTTGGGATATATTTTTGATAACTTTCTGAGCACCTAGAAATAATCAAAATAAAAACATGGGTGATAATTCTTTGCCTTACTACTTTTTGCACCTTTTTTCAAGCAAAACAGGAAATAGAAAAGACAATTTCTCCATAAAGGAATGCATATAAAAATAATGGACGAGTATAATAAAAAATTATTTGTCTAACTTCAGAACAGAATCCCCAATGGTGATAACCCAATCAAAGCAGAAAAAAGATAAGAAAACAAGAGACATGGCCATAATTTAGCTTACAAGTTCAACAGTTTTTACAATATTTCCAGGAAGTTAAACATTAATAACATTCCATAGATCCTGGGACATGCCTTCAAAGGATACAAGGTACTGTGGTTGGATTTGTATGCTTATGTTGTTCTTGAGGTTTTGTGCAATGACAGAAGACATTGGGCAGTTAAGGAAGAATCTAAGGGCATATTTTTGTCTTTCTAGAGTATGTTATGGGTTGTTGCAAGCTCTTGTAAATTTTATGGTTCCTTTCTTTTTCCTCATGTAAAGGGGTCGGTACTTCTTGTACCAAGTCGATAACATGGAGTTTGATTTCTGACAAAAAAAAAAAGCATTCCACAGATCCTGATGGTCATTTAAAGATCAAGCCAAAACTGAGAGGGTCAAGAACAAATAAAGAATATTAATTGCTGAATCTCTTCCGTAAGGTTCAGTGCTTTCACTTTATTTTCTGTTTCTACGTGTAATTGCAGTGCAGGTACAACTACAGACTGACAGTGCAATAAACATAGACTGAGCACAACAGAGAAGTTAACCATTCTCATCACTGCTATTCGCTCTTTTATATCAACTAATAGAAGCAATCGAGGTGAACTGTTTGGCTATTTACCCTATGGAAGTTATTCAAGAATGCAAATAAGCACAAACCTTCTTTCCATTGGTTGTTTCAATTTCAGCATCATTTCCCTTGATTTTTGATACCTGTCCATCAATCCAAGATACTTCTGGATCTTCAACCCAGACAAGAGAACCCGCAGTAATATTCACCGGAGTCCCCTGCCGATGGAGATAAGAAATCATCATCTTATCAATACAAAAACCAGCACAGAACGCATGCAATCTACGATAGAGTTAAACAAATCTAATAAAGTTCTTAAATGCAAATTTTTAAATAATATATACGAGGCAATGTTTACATATTATCCGTCCCTCGAATACACATACACATCCAGAACAATTACTGAATTCTTCCTCATAGTGTTACAATCTATAATATTGATACGAATATGTGACACAAGCTGAACTATCGGTGCATCATAAGTTACAATACAAGCATTTAGCATATTGTTTGGCGCACAAACAGCAGCAGCATAACAAGTTAACAAGCAAGTGAGTGATAAATAGCAAATAGTTTGAGTGATACAAAATTATGAGGAATCAATTGTGTGATAGTTATAAATTAAGAGAGGATTGAGAGTAATTGAATGGTGCAGAAAATGGGAATGCAGGTAGGTTAAGGTGAAGGAGTGCGACGTACCATTATTGAGGTGTAAAGCGGAAAGCGATGGAGGGCTTAGGCAGCATAAAGAGGAGTATGGAAGGGAATGGCGATGGCGTGGTTGAGGCGTGAGGAGCAGGAAGGAGAAGATGGAAGGGTGCGTAAGGTGAAGGTGGTGGAGGTGGAAGACGAAGTGAGAAGTGGAATGCGAATCGATTGGTTGTTGGAAAGAACGCGACATTGTTCAACACCTCCTCCTGTAACTTCGCCACCTTCTTCTTCTTCCCTTTGCTTTCGCGCATTCAACTCTCCTCTCTACCTCTTTTAGCGGGGTCCCTTCTCTTCTTCTCTTAACTTTACTTTCATTCCTATAATGTCAAAATATTATTAACAAAATTCCTTAATTTCAATTAATCTTGGATAAAAATTTCTTTTCATTTTTCTTCATTTTTCAACTTTTTTTTCTTTAATCCAAATAATTTCAGTTTTAATTTTATTTATAAAATTCATAATTTTATTATACTGTAATATTTACAGAAATTAATTGTAATAGAATAAGAAATAATTAATGAATTATTGATGTTTATGATAAATATTTTGAATCTAATATGATATAGAAAAATATTTATAAAAAGGATCAAATTTATGAATCAATTATAATGTAAATAAACGTCAAGGTGATTGTAAAAATTAAAAAATTTAAATGTTTAAAGTTGATGGATGTGCATTTCTAAACATAATAAAGTTTAAGAACTCCATTAAAGTAAAATTTAATAAAATTTAAAGAAGTAAAAATAATTGAAGTTTAAATTTAACTCAATTTTATAAAATTAGATTAAAATAAAATTTAATAAAACTTAAAAAAGTAAAAATAATTAAAGTTTAAATTTAACTCAATTTTATAAAATCAGTTTATATAATAAGATGAACAAATTTTTATTAAAATAAATTTAAAATGATTCTGATATCATATTAAAAGAAGTGGACTTTAACTTTAATTTAATATTCTCAAAATATTTAATTTAACATAAAAATAGAGGATTTAAATGTATTGGGTACTTTATAATAATATTTTCAGTGACTATCCCTTGATCAATTTTTTGAATTGAAAACAAATAAAATTTTTAAAATATTATTAAAGTAATTGGTTCACCAAGTTTTTTCAATTTTTAAGACAAATTTATTGAATAAAAATTATATTCAGAATTTTCATAATAAAACATGAATTTCCCCAAGAGTTAGATGTGAAAATAGAAAAGAAAAATTAAGAAACTCATATAACAAAATCTCTGCTTTAACTTTAGAAAGTTGAAGAAAAATTCAAACTTACTTGTCCACGAAGTAAATTTTTCTATTCAAATTAAAATTAAATTTAAAAATTCAGTGAAATCAGCAATGGCGTAGCTAACTGTCTAAAAGCTTGACTGATTATATGTTCATGTCCTAAGATCCAGTATATATATATATATATATATATATATATATATATATATATATATATATATATATATATATATATATATATATATATATATATATATATATATATATATATATATATATCATCCAAATAAAGACTTATGTGATCATTTAATTTAACTAACTGTCCCTTGATGACCGGCAAAATTTATAATCTATAGATACTTAATCATATAGTCCTAAGAAAAATAAATGTTAATCTCATTATGAAGAAAAAGGTATATAAAAATAACAATAATAGTTTAGAAAATGTTTCCCAATTATTGACCATATTAAACAACATGTCAATGTAAAATATAAGTTTCTTTAGTGATTAGTGATTACTTTGTTTCCTTATAATAATTATGCCGTTTGCGATCTAACTAGAACAATTTATATTGCACATATATGACTGGTCCATAGGTCAAAAATCAAGTGCAACTTTAAAACTTGTGGCCTTTGAATCAATGTCTAGAATCTAAACTTGCTTATTGTTAAAGACATATATTAATTCATTCGCTGCAACATCTTGCTTAAACTACAAAGTGATATTTAAATTTACAATATTCCATAATCCACTATAAATACCAAGATCACCGTCTTTTTAGACATACAAATATTTTAAGGGTGTCAATTTTTTTTTTTTATAGATGTACACAAATTTTGAAAGTGTCAACTATATAAAATATATTAAAAATTTTAAAAATATTTTATTTATATATGTGTAAAAATAATTAGGGAGTCAAGATCTCTCAGACACCAAGAAACTCCGTTACTGATTGAAAGTCTCGTATTTAATATAAATGAGAAAGTTGAGTGACGTATAGAAAAAAAAAATCCACTAACTCTAAACTTTAATGTTTTAATTGAATATAATATCATATTGTATCATAGGAACAATTCATACATTATTGATGGTAAAATTTCTCAATGAAAAATTTCCAACAAATTGATCACGATAAATTTGTCCCACTTTATAACCTTACCTTATATATAAAAAGGTTGGATTGCATTTTAGATAATTTCCATGAAGATTTGTACTCTGAGGTGTGCATGGTTCACATGCAAAATACTTTTATGCATTTTGCGCTAGACTATACTATGCAAGAATTATCTCTCACGAGTTCATATATTTTTTGTTTTTCATCATTGTGTTTTCATTTTATGTTGTTTTCGTTCATATTCATCTTAATTAATTAAAGTGTGGAATCCATTATCCACTTTTAATGCAAGATTACTTAAAAGATAAAACAAAAATAACAATTATTTACTTTGAAGTCTTGTGTTCAAACAATAAGGGTTGAGAACTTCATGCACACAATTCAGGGGTGCTCTATGCAAAAAGGAAAGGAGGATGGGTGGGAATGAAAAGGAGAGGATAACCTATAGTTTTCAGTGAGATTTGCTTATCAAAGGATATGAAATGAAACTATAAGGGAAAATGAGGTACTTTTTAATCGAATTTGAAGAATAAAACATTTGCCAACCGCTAACTTATATGCATGGAGGGTATTACATAACAAGGTTGCAACATTTGACCACTTAGCCCTGAGAGGGATTCAAACCAGTGACAAACGATACATAGCATGTAGATCCCAAAATGAGTCCATAGACCACCTCTTTTTTACTTGTGGAGTAACAAGGAAGGTATGGGAGATGAATAACTAATGGTTAGGTGTCCAATTCGTTCATCACTACAGGGTTAAGGAACATTTCTTAAGTCATGTAGTGGCATGGTTAAGTAGTAGGCCAATAATATCTGGTCCATAGTGTGGATAACTATTATATGGAACGTTTGGAAACATAAAAATGATGTCATTTTTAGAAATCTTAAATTTGATGCATTTGAAGTGTTTACAAATGTTCAAATGAAAACATTGGCATGAGTAACACGTAAGCATCCAAATGCCATTTTTTCATAAAATATGCATAAAATATTTGTTATGACAACAAGCAAAAATACAAGGGACATGATTCAATGAAACAACTCTTGATTGAAGTCCATGTTGACCAATGTATTTTTCTTTTGTTTGGGTGAAACTGTAACTATGTGTCTTAGTTGCACAAAAGGTTATTTTGTGGTGTAAATTTAGGTAGGTAAAGTTTATGTCCAATGTAGTATACTCATTGTAGTAGTTGCAATATTGATGATGAAGAACACGAACAATATTGTAAACATTGGATGTTATTGAGGTTGAAAAAGACTACTTGTTGTAATTGCTGCTAAGGCTGAGAGTGTCGAAGATGTAGAGATGGATCATAATATTTTCTCCAAGTGACATGTGATGTTGTGATAAAACCAATGTAATGTATGGATTCACAATGCATGGCTTTATAATGTTTTATTGGTATGGATTGAATGTAACATAATCAATTATCTATTAGTCTAAGAAATTTTGTAAAATCTGTCCAAAAAGGTAGATTAGCCTCAAACACTATTTTATATACAAATTGAAATATCTCTCAAATAATATAATTCCAAAAATTAAATAAAATAGATGTTCTCTCATGTGTAAAGTACTTGCATTCACTCTTTAAACTCTTTTGAATTCACACAACACTCCCTTTCCCTTTGTGAAAAAATGATGAAGAAATGTATTATGTGGTTGAACATATCAAATTGTACCAGTAATAAAATAGAAAATTTAAGTATATTTTTTCCAAAAAAAATTGGAGTCATGTTAAACTTCTTACATTAAGTTTCAGAAAACTCACGTTCAACTTTCCAACATCATAATGTGTATATTCAACTTCAAAATCCTTAGTCACGTTAAACCTCTTACACCAAATTTTATAAAACTCACGTTCAACCTTCTAACATAAAAAAATTTATATTCAACTTCAAAATTCTTAATTAAGGATGTAAGTTTAATTTGAAAGCTCAAATTTTACTTTCACATTAAATTTGACTTATTCTTTAAAGGTTTTTCAACTGGTCTCTCCAATTATTTTCTTTTTCTAAAAAAATCAATTTCTAATAATATGTTCAATAAATAAAATATTAAATTTATTCTTATTTAATGATTACATTAACCTCGAGCTTAATTAAAATAAAATTTTCAAATAACATAATTGCAAAATAAATATTTTAAATATAAAATATATAAAGTATTTATGAAAATGTGAATTCAAAACTCTTCTGATACCACTAGTCTTATGTACACATATTATATATAATTAGAATGAAGAGTTTGAGGTTTAACCATGTTACTACTGTCCATGATATATTATATTGTTTATTGGAGATATCAATTAAGAATAAGAAGATTTCATTATATACAAGTGGATTGTATACAATTGGATGCAAATCTAATTTTATAAATCTAAATTTATAATGTTAAGTTAAACTTAAAATTCACTTTTGGTAATATAATTAAAACAACAAATTTAAAGTCTTTCAGAAGAAGGTTTTGCTAATTTTGAGTGGAGGTAGGAAGATCAAATTGTTCATAACAATCTCAATTTATTGTAAATTTTTATTATTATCCATTTTGTGTAAAGTTTTTATACACTTGTTTATTAATAATAAACATAAATAGATTAAGATATTTTAATGTATTTTTTTTTATAAAAAATATCATATTGTTGCATGACTTTTACATTTATTAATATATTTAATTAAATTATATAATATCACTACTAGAAAATTATTAAATATAATTTAATTTTAAAGAAAAAATAAATTAGTTATTATATTTACTAATTTAAAAATTATTTATCAATAATAAAAATTAATTTAGATACTAATAATTTTTTTATTCTTTAAAATAATATATATATATATATATATATTACAATAGTTAAATGATTCAATATAATTCATGGACTGTAAATTAATTAAATTTAAAAGACAAATGCATGGAAATAGTAAAGAAAAGGTAAATATCAGCTTTGATGTGGTTTATTTTTCTCTTATTTTGATGTTCATGAAAACTCTATCCTTAAACCAATACTTTCAAATCTAACAAAGGTTAAAAATAATAAAAATAACATTTAAACTTAGAAATTTATTTATTCAAAAATTAAATAAAATGAATATAAAAATGTGAAATAATGATCTCTAAAATACTTAAAAAACATGTCAATATACATGGAGATATTTTATTGAATATATAGGTAAGATTAAGCTATTGTTGATATAGACATTTTTTTTTAGTTTTTTCGTATACGAACAAGGAAGAGTTATGCTACATGTATTCCATTTATTGAGTTTCGGTGATACAATTATTCATCATATTTATAATTTTTAATAAAATATTAACACTAAATCAAAAAAATCAAAAATACAATTAAATTCATCTATATATATATATATATATATATATATTTAATCTGTTTTCAAAATACAAATTCCTTCAAACGAATCTCAATTTGAAAAGAGTTAATTCACCTTCAGTTTCCCAGTAGAAACATAAACAACACATGTCTATCTTCATGTGACAGTCATTGGATTCTATATTTTTTGGTTTTATTGATAAGAACATGTTCTTTGTTTGATTGGTTTTTTATTCATTCTTTGTTTGAATGATTGAATGATTAATAGTAGTGAAATGTCATTTTCTTCTGAACTTCAATAACCTTGACTCTTGACTTTACTTACAAAATAGTGAAATATAGTCTTTATTTATTTGCTATAATCTTAGAGAATAATTTTAAGATACAAAATATTAAATATATGTTTGGAATAACATTTATCTATTTCATGATTTTTTTTTTTCAAACTGAGTTTTAAAAATAACATTATTTTTCTGGACAAAAATATCACTAAAAAAAATAATTGAATAGAAACAAAATTTAGAGACAAAAAATATTTAGTCATTATATTACTCAATTAAATACTAATTTAGAGACTAAAAAAATTATTCGTATTTAAAGTGGTATCTAAAGATAATTAAATTATTTTAAAGACTAATTTAAAATCTAAAATGTTAATATTTAAAGATGAAAACTAATTTAGATACCAATTTATAAACTATTTTATAGATATTTATTAATAATATAAATTAGTTTAAATACCAATGATTTTTTTTTTATAAAATAGTTTCTAATTTAATCGAATAATAATTAATTATTTTAATTTTTAAAATTAATTTTTATTTAATACTTTTTATTGTAGTGAGTATTAGAACTCATGACACCTGAGAAATTAGAAAAAAGAAATTTTTGTCCTGAACATACTTTTGAGCTTTTAAATTGAAAACTAAGCACACACTAATATTAAAAAGAAATTATTTTTCACAAACAATGACTATAACTTTTTTCATTTAATTAAAAACTATTTTTTAAAAGCCATTTATGTTATTAACACACATGACCAACAATTTGACAAATTTGTTGTGATAAATAAAAATCTCTTTAAATATATATAACTTTTACAGTAATAATAATTTCTAAAGATAACATTATAGAATCGATTAGAGGACTATTATTTTTGAGATAAATTTAAATAAAACTGTTATATGATGATATCAATTGTTTAATATTCCAATAAACTAATATAAATAGTTTTTTCGGTATAAAAAATATATTTCTACTAAACTTATAAAATTTTTTGTAGTAGTTTATTTTTCTTTTAATCATTCCATCACACTTATATTACCATTACGATTTTCAAAAAGAAGAAATCATGCATCTAAAGATATAATGTTGGACTGCATTCAATCTTTTAATTCAAATCATGCATTGAAATATATATTTTTCATTTAACTGAAAATCCTATACTTGAATTGGATTTATTTTTTAAAGGAAATCGTACATTGAAATACGATTTGTGTGTGTTTTTTTTAATTTTGATTTTGTAAATTTTTCCATTTAATTGAAATAGTAGACTGAATACAATTTCTATTTTTTAAAGGAAATCACACATTAAAGTAGGGTCGATTTGTGTGTTTGATTGTTTTTAATTTTGCTTTTGTAAATTTTTAAAATGATTTTTACAAAACAATTTAACAAAAAAAAAATTGAATATTACGTTTTTGGTTTCAATCTTTCTCAATCAACTTATTGTGTTTTTTTTATTAAAATATTTATATTTCAAAAAATTATTAATTTAATTATGCTTTATAATTAAAATAAATTTTTGTAGTTGTTTTCATTTATATGTTTTTTTTAATAAAGTGGTTCATTATTTGAGAAATATAAAACAAAATCTTGTTTGAAAATAAATAATAATATTGAAGACTCATCTATAAAAACAAATGTAAATAAAATGGAAATTAATTTAGAAAAATAACACATAAGTAAACTTAAAGAAAATATTTATTCGTGAAAGTTTGCCCACAAGTTAATTTTTTAGTTTGTCGTTTAAGTCTTCGATGTTCTGATTCAACTTGTATAATTTGTAATTGAATATTGTCAGTCATTATTATTATCATGTTCATATTTATATTTATATTTGTTATCTTTAATTTTATGATCATATTTATGTGAAGACCTGAATAATCAATTGATGATATTAAATTGTATGATGAGAATTGTGTCATTGTAAGTAGTAAACATATTTTATGTAGAAAAAAAATTTATAAGTGTAAATAACTTGTTTGTACGAAGATGGTGCATGCATGTTATGATATGATGATTAAAATATTTGAACATTAGAAGATTGAAAACTAGATTGACCAGCATATTTGATAGAAATATTGTGACTAAAGTTTCTAAAATGTCGTATTGTTATAAAAGTTATAATTATTTGAATATGAATGAAAAATTATTAAATATTATGAAATAACATTTACATAGTTGTGGGATTTTGATTGTTGATGGGATATTAATCAAATAATGTTAAATATATCATTGCATATACTATATCGTATAACACAAATGATTATTCTCATTGAATTCATTTTCTTTGATGAAACGGTTAATCGGAATATTACTATTCACTTTTATAATATTGTAACAAATAAATATTTTTAAATAAATAAAAGTCCAACAAAATTAATTTTAAAAAGTTAAAACCAAAATTGAATACTCAATATTTGTTAAAAAAGTTACAAAAAAGACTCATTTTCAAAATTTACAAAACTAAAATTAAAAAGCAACAAATCATACTTCAAAGTATAATTTTCTTTAAAAAAAAAAAGAAATCTTATTTTAGTTTACGAATTTTAGTTATATGAAAAAATATGCAAAACCAAAATTGGAAAAAAAAAACACAAAAATCGTACTTCAATATACGATTTTATTAAAAAATAAAAATAAAAATCATATTTAAATATACGATTCCAGTTTAATGAAAAAAATACGATTTTAATTTGAAGATCTGACTACAGTGCAAATCTAAGCACGAATTCTTCTTTCTAAAATCATAACACGATTTATCCCATGCCAATTTTTTTAATTATGTTCATTTAGGTAATATTGAAAAACAAAATTACCCTGCTTTTGTAAAAATAAATACCGCTCAACTACTATTGATTACCTTAACCCCGTTACTTTGACTGAGTTTGAATATTTATCTCACACACACACACACACACATATATATATATACATATATATATATACATATATATACATATATATATACATATATATATATATACATATATATATATACATATATATATATATATATATATATATATATATATATATATTCTGTGAGAGTGTGCATTGAAGGTTTTGCTTCATGACTTGACCTTTGTTTTAACTCATTTTTGGTCGACACAAGTTAATAAAAAGAAATAACTTAAAATATTATAAAATTATTCACTTTCTTTTTGTGGATATTTGAAATCTTACATATATTATTTTATTTAACACGCTACAGACTTTGTAAACACCCGGAGAATGAACAATAAAAAAGCACCAACCTCATCTCATTTATCATATAAAAGACCAATCAATGAAAGAAATCACGTAGATAAGATTAGTTGAATCAAACCCGAATCAAAGCTCTTTCTTGCAATCTAGAAGGAGTGGAATATATTAGAATCATAGTGAGGACTAGAGTTGGAAAACGACCACATCGTAAAAAATGAAAAATAACATTATTAAATAAAAGGAAAGCAGAGAAGGACCATGTTACGCAGTCATTTTAGAACAATATAAGAGTGAGTCACCTAACCTAATGAAAACCAAACAAAACCCCTCACCCATACACGTAGTAGTAACAAACATATCATAGCCATGGCTCTTTTCTACACCCATTCCACATTTTTTCCAAATTTGTCATCTTCCTCAAACATTAAATAATATATATATCCCTCCTTCTACGAAATCTCACCTCTTACTATTGTTTACCAGGTTCAAATTTCAGGCTATAAAAGCACCATATAACACTCATCTTTACACTCATCAAACATATTACACATATCTTTAGAAGTAGAACACACATTTGAATGGGAAAACTGAGATATGATCCCAAATTCTACCTCCAGAGCCAGGACTCCAGCAACATAAAGATAATGAATAAAACTCAGAAGAAAACAGTGAAAATAACCTACATATCGAGCCCTGTGTTGGTGAGGGCCTGCGATGCTTCTGAGTTTCGATCAGTGGTTCAACAACTCACGGGCAAGGACTCCAACAAGGTTGGACATGGTTCTATGCATCATGAAAGGGTCATGCAGAGTGGAGATGTACGTGGAAGTGAAGAAGATGGTAGGGAGTTTCATCATTACAACAACAGATCGTTGATGACTGGTTCTGTGGAGTTGGATGAAGATTACTTCTGGAAAGAACTTGCACGCTCGGTTTTGCCGTCACCCTGTGTACTTGTATGATACGTATTCAATACGTTTATGCTAGTATTGTTGGAAGTATAATAATCAAACAATGATTGCTTCTGCCTTCTGGCAGGTCCATGAAGGAACACTTCGTTCTCTCATTTTGGTAACAGATATTTCCATCCATGACTTTTTCCATTTTTACTTTCCAAAATACTATTTACTTTCCACATGGTTATCTCCTTCAACAATTGATATCATTTCGACGGGTGCTAAATGTGTTATAAATGTGTATCTTAGTTTTTTTATTTATAGAAATATTAGATGGATTATTATATTAACTAAATTAAATATTATTTAAAAATTAAAAAAATTATTAATATTTAAATTAGTTTTTTTTAATAGATAATTTTTAAATTTGTATTTAGTTACCAATGTTTTAACTACTAATTATTTAAAATTGATAGTTAAAACATTGGTAATTGGTAGTTAATTAGATATCAATTTAAAAATTATTTATTAATAATAAAAATTAATTTAAATATCAATAAATTTTTTAGTAATTTATAAAATAGTATCTAATTTAGTTAATATTCTCGAATGAGGTTAGAACCAAAACAACGATTCGAACACTTCTCGGTTAGTTTGCACCTCATTCCCTCTTATCGATTGAACTCTCTCATTCGCTTCTGCTCTTCCCTGCTAGTTTCGGACTCAGATGGTACTTCGACCCTCAAGTCAAATTTCAGCACTCGATACTCAGTATTTAGAATTAGATGATTGCGTAAGTGATCCTTTGGGATATATGCTAATTTATATGATTATTGTGGACTCATTGTCGTTAATGAGTTTAATAAAAGGAAATTAATAAATGTTAGATCATTTATCAACCTTGTTGCTGGTCATATCGGTCGATCTGGACCGAATGCTAAGTCAAAATCTTGATTATACTAATCATACCGATACAGTTAATATAATAATTAGTAATTTATTATTTTTAAAATTGATTTTTATTTAATAATATTGTTGTAATAAATAATTAACCTAATTTATCGAGTTGATTTTATGATTAAGAAAATCATAAAATTATTTTTAAAAAAAATTGTTTTTTAACATACTCGACCTTCGTTGCTCGTCCAAAATAATTAGCAAACCAAAACACGGTAAAAATTTAAAAAATGGATTTAACATATTAAAAGTGTTATTCCTTTGGGAGAGAAAGAAATTATTATCGGGAGACATTATTATATTATTTTAGTCGCTTTTTTTTTTATATGAAGTATTATTACTAACTTCAAAGAAATTAATGATATGGCACATAGAGATTACTCATAAATACTTTAATTTGTATAAATAAGAGTCACGTGAGTTAAAAATTTCACACATATATTATATTATATATATATATATATATATATATATATATATATATATATATATATATATATTCTCGGGGGTTTGGACCCAGATAATTATTATTGACATTTTCTTTGGTCGGTTGATCCTCGCGTCTTTCTTCTTTAGATTGAAGTTGTGCTCTTCTTTCTCCCTCTTTATTCTCATCTCTCGGTCTTTGATGATATATATAAAAGACACTCTGACGCTTTAGTCAACAAAGGTGTTCGGTATTCGATTGTCAAAATATGGTAGATAATGACGTACTTGGTTCTTGGAATTTACACTATTTATATTACCTTAGTGGGCTTTTGTTATTAAATCGGATTAAGAAGTTGGACTGCACTTAGGGTTGCATTGCTTAGCTCTTAATTGCTGATTAACTTTGCTGACTTTGTTTAAGAGTCTTGGTATCGGTCAACCCTGTAAGATAGACCTTGATATCGATCGGCCATTAGCGCGGACCACGATACTAGATGGTCCATTGCAGTAGACCTTGATATCGCGGTCGATCCAGTGATGAAGATCGAACCATACAATTATTCGCACAACCCATACCTCTCTCTCTCTCTCTCTCTCTCTCTCTCTCTCTCTCTCTCTCTCTCTCTCTCTCTCTCTCTCTCTCTCTCTCTCTCTCTCTCTCTCTCTCTCTCTCTATATATATATATATATATATATATATATATATAAACATATAATGGCATATATAGACATGTAAACAAATATTATTTTAAACACATTGACAATTTGAAGATTTTTTTTTGCATTATTATCTATTAATGAATCGATATGTATGGTAAGATTAATAATTTTTACAATAAATGTTTTCAAATTCATATGCATTATTTTTAATAAGGTGTAAAAGATGTAATCAAAGAACATTCATATTCTATATCAAAATTTAAAATTCTTTTATGAAATATGTGAAAGATTTAACTCAAAGAAAATTTATATTCTATTTCAAAAATTAAAATTATTTTATGAAATACACTTATGAAATCTCATTAAATATTTCTTAATATTTTTATTAAATGTTTTTAATTTTTTAATCACATTTAGATTTAGGTAGAGTAAATAATTGTTTAAACCAATATTTAACCCATTGAGATCAACATAATTATAAGTTCAACCTAATTTTTATATTATGACTAAATAGGTACCGTTTTTAAGTAATAGTCATTACAACAAAATCATCAAATAGAAATCGATTTTAGAGACAGAAAATAATGACTTGCTATATTGACAAAATTAGAGACCACTTTCGAGACTAAAAAAAATTTTAATTTCTAAATTAATTTCTATTATTGTTAAATAGTTTCTAAATTAATATCTAATTAGCTACCAAGGTTTTAACTATTAATTATTTAGATTCTAAATTTGGTAGGAAAAACCTTGGTAGCTAATTAGATACCAATTTAGAAACTATTTAACAATATTATAAACTAATTTAGAAACTTTTTTTTTTTAGTTTATAAAATTATCTCTAATATAATCAATATAACAACTAAATGTTTTTTTTTCTCTAAAATTAATTTTTATTTAATGATTTTTTTTAGTGAGTGTCTATCCTACTTGCAGGTTGGTCTTCATATTCTGTGAACTCATAATAAAATAATACATAAATATATATATATATATATATATATATATATATATATTTAAATTTTAATATCTAAAGACTTGTTTTTTAAATATAAAAAATTACTTTTTTAAATTAAAAATAATAACTAAGGGTCTTTGTTATAAAATATTTAATTTTAACACAATAAAAGTGAACATTTTTTAAAGTCAAGTACATTCATGATTCAATTTAATCATCGCTAGAACATCTCATAATCATGCATACTCCAAAGTTAAAGGGAGAAAAATAATAATTTGATAACTTTCTTTTCATATTTACACCGAATTGAGTATTTTATAATAATAATCAATAAAATTACTTACTAATACGTCATTAACTTTTTTTAATTTTAAATTAAAAACTATATTCTAAGTGTGAAATATGTAACATCTCACTTGACTTATCAAATTATTATGTCATAACATTATATATAAATTTTACATCATCATACTATTATAATTATAAGTATGTCATAAAATATTATCCTTTCAGATACTAATTTTTAATTATATACATCATTAAAACAAAATATAAAAAAAAAATTCATCATTTTCACTTTAGAGTCATATAACCTGAAAGATCATATACTTACGTGCAACAAGGTTAATTGCAAATTTTAAAAAAAAAACACCAATAAAAACATAAAAGGTACGCTAGTGATTCTTAAAACTTTAACTTTTGACATAGTTTAAGACTACTAATGTCAGAAATCCACTAATATCTATACAAAGATACTTAACTTTACTTTTTGAAAACTCGTGCATTAATTTAGACTCAAAAATTTGCACCTACCATACTACTTGATGACTTATTACAACAAGTACACCGCGTTGTTTAAAGTAATAATTGTCCTTAAGGATGAATATCAATCCTACAAGGAACAATTGAATTATAAAGTATAATAATCACTAAATATAAACAAAACAATAAAAAAGTATGTTGAAATTTAGTGTGTTGGAAATGATTAATAAGAAAACAGACAAAGAACTAGTTGCTTTAAGTTAGAATAATAAGAATTAGATTTCATCTTTTTTACTCTCATATATTTTGATTAGCATGTTAATATTAAGTTTTTTGATTGAAATTGATACCAGTAGAAAATTCATTTATATCGATATCTCATGTATAAAATTCTTAAAAATATCTCCTAAATATCGATCTCTCGCATACTTATAAAAACAACTTAAAAATCACACTCATATGTTAATGACAACAAGTCTATCTCTAGTACTCAAATATGTTAAATATTGTTGTTTAGGCCAAAATCTTAAAAATACCTCTTAGTTAGATTTAAGATTTTCAAACATATCACAACTATTAAGAAGCAAAACAATAATATCAATAATCAATCAAGAACAAAATATTATATATTTAAATATCATCTCAATACATAAAAGTTCAAAAAAATTACTCTCAATCCCAAATGATATAATTAATCACGCATAAACTTAAAATATACAAATCACATACTAATTTAGGCAGAAAAAATCCAACGGTTTTCTACTTAATTCCATTAAAGAACTGAATCTACTATATGCTCCACAATGTGGAGTTTCTGCTAGATTTAACTCAAACTAATTATGTCAGTGATAAAAGTTCAAATAATTTGCATATAGGATCTAAATTCAAATCTCATTTCTATCATGACATTGAGCTCAGTGATATCTATGTCAATCAATTCAAGAAAAAATTTAACTAAAGTTAGAGAAAGGAAGGCTAGTTGAGACATAATCGATTTATACCCTATAATAAATAAAAATTAACATGAAAAGCAATGCTCTGGATCTCTTGACTCTCAATTTAAAAATAGTCTTAAATCAAAATTGAAATTAGTTGTTATAAACCTACAACATAACTTTTATTTAAAAATATTTATTTACTATCACTTTTAATTATAATTATCTACAAGGATATATTCATTGAGTGATGCAGGGAAACAGAAGATAGTACTAAAAATGTGACAGAAACTAATCTGATAAAATCAACAGCAGAGGTAGGAAAAACATGCTTTTGATCAAGGCAGAAAATGTACTAATTTGTGCAGAAAGATGAAGGCAAGGGTTTGCCTCAAGCACTACTACAAGATAAGCAAACATTATATAAGCAGACAAGTTTTGCACTTAGCTACTTGCCCTTGGTGTCATTGCCTACTTCTCCTAACTAATTAACTAACGAAAAGTTTGCAGTAATTTTGGCACTTGTTGTGTGCCTAGTTTCCATCTTCAGCAGACTTGAGGTAAAGGCTCTCACCCCCTTCACCTGAGCTTCCCCCTCTGCCATCACCTGAGCCACCAATATCCTGCTTGCCACTTCCACCAATCATGCTCCTTCCATGCAAACCCTCCCCTGTGGGGCCACGGACAAAGTCAGGAAACCCTCCAGAACCTCCTAATGTTCCACTGCCTGATCCCACATTCACATTGCTCCCTTCACTTTGCAGCATGTGCAGTCCTGAACTCCCCCCCAGCTGGCTGTGCATGACTTGCTGCTGTTGAAGTGCTGAGTATGACTGCTGCGCATACAAATGGGAGGAGCGTGCAGCCATTAGCTGTTGCGGTGTCATCTGCTGTGCTTGTTGAGCCTGCATGTAATGTGCTCCCTGCTGCATCATCCCACTAGGAGGGTACTGCATCATCAAAAACATTAAATTAGTAGTGAAAGATGCATGAGTTGCCAAGCAAGGGCTGGAGGTTGAGGCAATGTCTAGATAAAAGTTGAAAGATAACTTTCTACCAGTTTCAATGCCATAGATAAAGAATGAAGAGATTGTTAATTTGAGAGGAATTGAAATATAGACATGTTATGAGTGCAAAATTTGATAAGGTATCATGTACCTGACCAGGCATAGTGGGTGGTTGGGGCTGAGAATCGGCTATTGCTGCCAAGTACATGAGATTTCTCTGTAGCCTTGCTTGATTCCTGTAAGAATTTGAGAATAAACTTGCTCTAAGATCAACTCCAAAAGTTAGCTCATTTGAGATTCTTAAGATCCCCTCATGCCTAGTTAGTTCTGAACATCTCTGAATGAAGAATATAGCCAAGAATAGACTACACTGGACTTTGATATCATATGAAAATTGAGAACAAAATAGGCACAACTCAACTCTAAAAGCTAGTTTTGAAAGGGAAATTTTCTTGAGTGATCATAAGAAGTATTGTTCAACTTCAAGAAGTATTTCAACAGCTTAAGTAATTTAGATGAATCTCTTGAGTGATTTTATATTGCATCTAACACAACCTATACTTGAACAAATAGAAAATGCATGATTGCACTTGTCATTCTATCTTGCAGTGAAAGCTTAATTTAAATGCATAATTGCACTAGCAGTCCAGATATTGAGGAGAAAACCCTTCTTTTTCTCTATGCATAGCCTGAACAACCCGAAGTTTGATTTCCACAAGAAACCTTTCAAAATAATTAAGTTAATTCAGTCACACATTATTACTTTCAACTGCATCTAACAACGAAGCTTCATTTCATTAAATGAGGTCAGTTACACATTGACAAATGACATCATTGGACTCTACATCCAAGACCAAAACTTAAATAAAAGAATCGTCTGAAGGAAGATTTTTTCAAAGACTTCTCCTATTTTTTTCACTTCAAAAATCATACACTTGGACTGACCAGTTGACAGTAATGAATCTTCAGAAATATAGAACGTACATATTGTAAAAAAGTTATTTTCTGAGAAATATGAGAAAAATAGTGAACTTACTGGAGAAGAAGGTAGATATTTGGGAAAGGATAGGGAATAATCAAAGGGTTGAGAGAAACAGTATTAAAACAGAAGAGTCCATTCATGTGGGGAATGTAGAAAGTGAGAATCTCACCCAACTTCTCTATCATATTGAATATAAGAATTAAAAGCATCTACAAGAAAGATCTTACAAGAAACTAGCAAAAGAGACGAGTCACAAAGACATGGACTTTGCAAAGTTTATATATAAAAAAGGTATTATGTTTAGAAAAAACAATGTCAAAATTTTGTAGATAGTATCTTTAAGCAAAATCTGCAAGAAAACCTTAAATAATAGCAGATTCCTTTTAACTCAAATGTATATTAATTTCTAATACTTGATAATATCAAATTTTATTGAGTTTCCCTAGTAAGATGTCTCCTAATGGAGTTAACAAGTTATTGAAATCAGTGTTTTTTTTTTCTCATAGCTAAATCTTGTAATTATGTTCATCATTCCTAATCTTATCCTAATAGAGGCCGTACCTAAATATTTAAATAGAGGTTCATCACATAAAGTAAATTTCACTCAGGTTGGTGGATGACACGAAATCAGCAACATTCTTCTGGCACATTTTCAAATTCCATTTGTTAGTTTGCTGACAATAGGTTAATCTTTACCTGCCATAATATGTAAATATTTGATGGGATGGGAAAAATTCTCAGGTGGTGAGTGCTCTATCTAGTTCGCAAGGGTATTATAGTGAATTAAACTGAACCAAGTTATCAGTGTGGAAGTAGCATCGAGATGACATACTGAAAATTTGTCCAAAAACAACAAATCAAATTTGAGATGCCAAAACTATAACTATTGACTAATTAGGATGTGAAAAACCACATATAGAATGTAGAGCTAAACATACTAAAAGACATTATTACTAGGCAATAAATTAGGAAATGAGAAACACAAAATTCAATTGGAATATAGAAGTATAACTAGTCTAATTCTTACTCGGCACACTCGCTCAGCTTGCCAGAATTCTGGCTTTCAACAATCTTCAGGATTAAGGACTTGTTCTCATCCAGGTACTGCTTGTAAAGAAAAGGGGGTAAAAGGTCAAAACCAAGGATTAACATCATCATAATATCATATAAATCTTGCGAGAAATAATCAAGTAAATGGGAAGGGGACCAACAAGTGTTACAAAATGTCCTAGCTGTTGCTGGACTGTCTTTCCATAAAAAAAAAAACACCATATGCACGTAGATTTAAGAAGGTTAGAAAACAATGAAGAGTGTTTACTCTAGTTGATAACATGTAGTAAAGATATATTAAGACTATAAATAGTATATGAATTTATATCTTCCACTGATCTCAATCTGTGTCTTAACTTCTTAATTGTCCTACCATTTGTATAAGTAACTAGAACTGCACCATATTAATCAAACCGCACCCTTGGATCAAACATTTACCGGCTTTATAAATGTTCCCTATGATAAAAGTTGTTACCTTGATGAAATCTGAATACTAATACACAAGTGCAGGCATGTCATCAAAAAATACCTCAATGGGAAAAAGATATACATGAAATTTCAGGTTTTTTGAGGGCCATTAGAGCATTAATAGCAAGTGTGAAAGAGGGATGGAAGTAGCACAAAGAAGTATTGAAGAGTCAGAGAGAGGGTACAGTTAAAGCATGCGCATTAAAAGAAGAGGGCGAAGGAGGTGTTGGTAGAGTTAAGGAATGCCATACCTAACAGGAAATTATGAGAATGAGATAATATGATCTGAAAGGTTACAGAAAATGTGATCTAAGCGGTGAGAAAAAAAGCAGGCGTCATAAAAGCTCTGATACATCACATGTACACAGAATATTTATACAGTGTGTGGAAGATGAAAGAAAAGGCGTAAGCGGTAGCAGAAGCTGACAAGGAAGAAGCAGAATAAGAGAAGGGTGTGAACAGGAAAACTAAAAAGCAGCGGCACAAGGAAACGGTTCTAAAAGTGGCATACAATAGAAGACCCACAAGCAGTGCTGAGACAAAAGGGCCCTGAGCAGAGGGAGAGGGGGACATGAATGATGAATGAGTGCATACACATATACATATACATACATAGATACATAGACATGTGTTGTATGTATATATGTGTGATGAGTATGAGTAAGAAGAGAAGAGAAGGGAATAGGTGGAGAAAGGGAGAAGAGGGAAGGACCTGCTGAATGTGATCAGTGGTGACGTTGTTGGGGTAATAGGCTGCCATCAAGGGCTGCATCTGCATCAGGTGCTGTTGCATCTCTCAGGCAATATTATCTCTTTATATATAGTATATGATATGATATGATGATATGGTATGTTATGATGGGAAAATTCTCTCTCTAAGAAAGAAAGGTGAAGGCTGCAAATGAAGGAAGAGTGGAAGTGCAGAGAGAAGAGAGAAGAGAGAAGAAAGAAACAAGACTTGGGTTCTCTCTCTTTCTGGGTCTGGTCTGGCTTTCTGTGTGTTCCCACTTTTCCCTTCCCTTGGGTGTTGGCTATTACAATGATGCTACCACACGGAAGAAGATGTTAGAAAGCGTGACTAGAAAGTGAAAGAGAGAGGAGAGAAAACAAAACATTGGGGTTGGGGCTATTACTATTTTATTGGTTTTGACTCTTTCTTTCACTATGGGGTCGCTCTCTCTTGAACTGCGTGTTCTCTTCCTCTCTCTCTCTCCCTCTCTCTAGATCACGTGATAGATGACATCAGAGACAACAAGGAGAACAAATTTGACCAACTCCTCTCACAGCTAAGGTAAATTTTAGCATTTCCCACCAAAAAAATAAAAATAGTATGTTTTAAACAAGGAAAATATTATTTTGAAAATTATAATAACATCAATTTATAATTATAATTTATTCAATATAATTTTAAAATTATTCTATTTTAGTTGTAATCTAAATCATGATTTTCAATATATAACACTTTAAAGTAAAAAAAATATTGATAAGAACTGAGTTGAAAATTTTGATAGAAAAAGAATTTAGGGTAAAAGAGAGAGTATCTGAGAGTGGGAGATAAACATAAAACATAAAACATGACAATGTGTAGAGGGTGTTGTCCTTGTCCACTTAGGTCTCCCTCTATACAGATGTTGGTGACGTAGGACTTTAGTCAGAGATTCCGATGCTTTCATACGCTTCCCCACGCGCTTTTCTTCACGCGCTCCTTTTCTCTCTAATCACCCTTATTAACCTAGATCTTCGTGCAAATCATTGTTCTCCTCTTTTTCAGTTTTCCTTTTATTCCATGCGTTTTTTTCTTTCACTGTTACAGTAAATCTCACTACTTCTCCCTCTCTCCATTCAAGGTTTTAAAAGAACTAATTAAAGTTTTATTTATCATAGCCTATAACCTCGGACACTCTTCTCATAAGTATTTGGTTGGATACATGTATCCCACATTAATATTGGAAGATACATATAAGTGAAATGTCAAATTTTAAAAAAATTATTAAAATTTTAACAATTTTAATCTGATTATAATACAATTTAAAAAAAATATATTATTTTTTTAAAATTTAAATTTATTATATAAATTTTTATTATAATTATAAAAGTAAAGAATAAATTATTTTAAATCAGCCATCATAATAAGTTTGTGTCACTGTTTCACACAAATTAAGAAACGTATTTATTTTTTACCTTTAATTCAATTTTAAATAAATTTATATTTTTTAATTGAGTTTGAAATTTAATGAAATAATGTGATGATTTAAGTTTACGTTCTGAAAATTTAAGTTTCCAGTCTCTTAAAATTTAATTAAACTAAACAATATTTAAAATAACGACATTAAAACTAACTTTATATATGATAAAAATATCACTTAAATATTTAATATTTTTAATATTTTGATACATGTCTAATGTAATACACCATGTACATAGTCAGCAAAACCGCTATTAATATTGTGAAGCATTTAATATTTATGACACTAGTAAATAAGCATTTAATATTTATGACACTAGTAAATAAGCATTTAATAATTTATTAAATTTTTAAACATAACTCATATTTTTATTAATTGTAATAATTATTTATTTGTATTCAATATTTTTCTCTAGTAATCAATGCGATTTATTTGACATTTAGCAAAAGCATTTTGTAAAATTAAATACTACTTGAGTTAGTAAGTAGTCAATATTATGATACTTAATAGTAAATAAAAATTTCTAATTCATTCAATTTTTTAATACAACTCTTAATTTATTTCATTTACATTTCCTCCTGTTTCTTTTTCTTCTTTATTTAATATTATGAGTAGTATTTTGTATTAATAAATAGAAAGAAGATAATTTAAAAATTTATTAATAATAATGTTAATTTAATACATTCATAATAATAAAATTAATTATTTTCATTCATATGTGTAATTATATTAAAAGTATTTAATATTAAGTAGAAGGAGTAGTAATATATTTTGTTTTGTCTAATAATAAATCCGATTAATTATTATCCTATGTCAAGTTTTCACCGTGATATTAAAATCTGAATGAAGCATTCAATAATTTTCTACTACATGTATCTTAAATATGCAGAGTGGGAAAATATTTTGTAGTTATATATCCACTGTGAAACAATTATTCAAAACTGATAAACAAACATTTCTTTTTATATATAAAAGACAAAATTAGAGAAATAAAAAATAATAATTGTGTCTCTATCTTTTTACAATAATGCTTTCTCTCACTTAAACTTTAAAATAACATTTTTTATAAGACCAAATTCATATTTTTGTATTAATTATTTTAAATTAAAATGACTCTAACTAATCGATAGAGAAGTTATAATGGTAAACAGATAGAAGAGATATCAAATTACCTATACCTATATATAGATAGAGGAGATTTCTCTTTATAAGTGGTTTTACTTGCCCATAATCTTGTTTATATTTTATTCTTATATTAATATTTTATTTTATTATTTTATTATTTTTATTTCATCATTTTATAATTACTTAAATTTAAAATTAAAAAAATTAATATTAAATTTGAAAGAAACTATTCTTGCACTACATTTATTTAAGAAAAATGAGTTAAAATGGACAAAAATATATAATATAAATGAAAACTTTGAGAAAAGTGTGAGAAAAATAGTCTGAAACAAAAAAAAAATATTAAAAAAGGAATGTAAATCACAAAAATTTAGTTTTTTTTTTCATAATTGTCAATCTAAAGATATTTCTTGTCAAACTAATGTCATTATCATTTATTTTGTTTTGATCAATCAATACAGGTTATATAAATTCTGATTGTTTAATTGTTAATGTTCATCATTTTTGCTTTTTGTTACTCTGCTTTTCATTTTCGTACCGCAAGTGGAGGCGGAAGAGGAGAAGATAGAGAAACAGAATATCCTAAACGGGGTTACCTGAATGATTTTTGCACATGTATAGAGTTATCTTAATGTCATTGTTGATGTGGGTGTCGACAGGAATGATGAATGCGTTCTGAATACGACCTTGTTGCGGAGAAAGAAAATGATTAGAAAATAGATATTTTGTTGAGATTTGTTACTAGAGTTTCTCATCTTATTATTCTTCTCTTTCTTTCTCATCTTATTATTCTTCTCTTTCTTTCTCATCTTATTATTCTTCTCTTTCTTTTCATTATCATATTTTTTTTTTTAGTTTTATATTAGTAACAAGTTAAAATTAGTGATTTACAAGTCTTGAGAATGAAACTGATAACGTAATTGCTTTAATATAATTATGTTTATTGTGTTACAAATTTGAAAAAAATTGTGTGTTTTCCGTAGTTAATAATAAAGATAATTATAAAAATATAAACTAAAAATAAATTTATTGAAATAAACTAAATTGATATTTTTAATGAAAAAAATTATGTATTTGAATTTTATAAATAAATAAAAAAATCATATTATATTATAAATTTATTCAATTTGATTAAAATATTATTAAAAACTCTAATTAAGTCTCTCAATTTTTAAAGTATCATAGCAATTTGGACAGACTGTTTTGAAAAAAAAAATGATATTAATTTAATGATAGAGGGATTTGATAAAGATTTTAATTCAGATTTTTAATACTATAAAATTAAATTAAATAAATTATATTACAGGGACAAAAATAATTTAGTTAAATTATTTTAGGTTGAAAGGTATATATAAACTTTTTCTAATAAGAAATAGAGCCCACGGATTCAACCAAAAGTATGCTCCAGGTTTTTGAAAAAAGTTTACTTTTTTCAAAATTAAGATTCAATTATATTTAAATAAAAAAATGAACTATTAATACAATATACATGAAATTTATGTTAGAATCAGGTTAAGGTAATTAAAGCATTTTACGAGTTTTTTTTATAAAATTTATATATATATATATATATATAATGAAATCAATTTTTTATAAATTAAAATTAGTTTTTGCACAAATTAAAAGTAAAAAAATATAAAAATTAAATTATTTTTTTACAAAAACTAATTTTAATCTATAAAAAGTCAACTTAATTTTTCTTTTCTTTTCTTAAAAGTTTTTATAAAAAAAATAGTTTAAGTCTATCTTAATTTTACCTTAAATAATAATATTTTTTTCATGTGATGACAGATGAGTGTTGTTACTTGACGTGTCTGCTAATTGATATGTCAAGTTGCATAATAATACTTAATATGAAAACTTTTATTTAAAAAAAAAAATTTGACAAAGTAAAAACAAACTAATATAAAAGTTATCAAGCTATATGGTAAAATTGTAAAACAGATTAAGACTTTACTTGATTATTTTTATCTCTAATTATTTAATGATGATTTTTTTAGTGAATAATCTATACCTAATGATGACTTATATGTTGACATTAATCTATATACAAAAGTTTATAAATATAATTTTATTATTCAGGAATTACTCCTCATATCTCTTCTATCTACTCACTAAATATTTCTACAAACTTTTATAACTATTATTAAGTTAAGTTTTAGAGAATTTTATGCAAATCAACATCTATTAAATGTTTCATCAATAAGTTCAATAGTCATGATTTGAAGAATTCAGTTCCACCAAAACTCGGTTTTCTCAAAATTTCTCCAAATCTAATTGAAAGAGTTCTTACTCACTTCAACTAAGAACAATTTCTTTTATAAAATGTTATCTTTATTTTATAAAACCATTATTGTGAAATTTTGATATCACAACAAGATTGTTTCTCAAAAGATTATCCATCATTTACTTTTTAGAGAAAATAATACATAGAAGTAAAAGGAAGAAAGCACGTCACAACATAGGAATTACACCAAACATGTGAACTAGTTAGAAAAACTTATATTCTAAAGAAATCTCAATATTACAGGTTGGGAAGCATAGAATCAAGTAAAATCAATCCTAAGATGAATTCCATGTTTACTAATATCTGTACATTTGTTTCTCTATCTATAAACATGAGTTAAAAATAATTTTTTATTAAAAACAAATGTAATAATTACTATCTAATTTATATAATAATGTGAATAGTGTTGAAAACCTTCAATAAAATCCGTTGATAAAAAAATACTATCTCTTAAAAAGTTACGTATATATATATATATATATTATATTATATTTTGGTTAAATTTGTAATGAATGATAAGTTGATTCTTGTGGCAATGTATTAATGTGGTTGATGTTGTGAATTTATTCTTATTTGAGAGATTTGTGGTGAGTGAAAAAGTAGGAGGAGGTTCCATAGGTAGAGCAGCAAGGTGTGATTGAGAAGAGTAGAGAGAATAATGGGTGAGTCTTGGGTTTTGTAGCCAGAAAAGACACTCAACATTTTCTTACTTATCATTGAATTCATTAAAAGGAAGCATGGACCCAATCCTTCACATGCATGCCCTTAGTGTTGTCCACTCCATTTCCAACTGTAATCTTAGAATAGAAGATCATCACTCAACCCTCATCATCATCATCATTTCATCAACAAAAACAACTCAAACTTGTTATCTTTTTTTCTTACGTACTTTCAAATATGTGTGTGGCTCTCATGCAACACCCAATGCCTCTGTCTCCTTCCTCTAATACACACCAATAACCTCACTTGCCCTTTCTGCCTTTCTCACCCTTTTCTCCTCTTTGTAAGTTTCCCCATCATAACATCTTTATATAATAAAATGGATATGAAATAGAGTTTAATAGAGTCAAATAAAAAAGCATTGTGTTTGTGTCTCACTTCCTCAAACATGATGGGTGGTTAGGGTGTCACAATTGGTATGCGTGCTTAAATTCCAATCCTTACTTTGCTTTGCTTTTCCACAGCCCCATGCCTTGTAGGTCCTCCCTCATCCTTTAATTTCTTCCTTCAACCATATCACCCACGCGCTTTAACCTTCTTTTTCCTTCTTAACACTATTTTTGTTTCTTTTCAAATACTTACATGAGTGACTATTTTGTTTCTTTTCAAATACTTACATGAGTGACACTTCTTGTTTATGGGTATCAGATACTAAAAGTAAAGGGTTGAATAATATACCGACACTAGTGCATAAAAGATCAAAGATAATACTTTTTTTTTTTTTGTCTATCAACATGTAGTATATTATATTGTAGTATAGCCGATGACTTTAGAACCGTCGTGTATAAGTCACACATACGGTGATTATGACTATAATCGTTGTTTATATCTTTCCTTGAAAATGGACAAGAACTTTAAACAATGAACTAATGGAAGAATGGAGAAAGAATAAAGAGAGAACAAAAACGAAAGAATAAACAATGAGGGTGAAAAGAACTTACAAAAACAATGAGTGAAGAAAACGTTCAAAATAGTTGAAAAAAGAATGTAAAAAAGAAAAAAGAAAACATAAGTAATAAAGCTTTGAATGAGAATAATAACAAAGATAAGACAACAGCTTTAAGATAACAATTGTACGATAAAATTGTCATCTATATCTAAACACATCATAATAGACAATGATTTTACTCCAATAACTAATGTCTATACCATATGTGATTTAAATAGACCATGGTTATAAGAGAAACCAACATCTATTTACTTGGTTTAATTTAAAAAATGTCAGTGTACTCTAATGATAACATTTGATAATAAAACACTATATATTACTTGTCGTAAAATACTCTAGTGTAAGTGTTACCGGTTGTCTGACTCTTATATATGGGTCTGGGAGAGTAAAAATACCGGTTGAACAATATAACAGGTATTACAAATCGTCTAATTCAGATCGATAAAAAATTAGGCCTTTTAATTAACGACATTTACACTTGGAACAACAAGGAAATATAAGTGGGACATGAGGAAAGATTCACACAAAAATAGTTAATGATAAAAGAATTAATTGTCTAAAACAATGTTATATATAGAATATATGTATAGTATTTATGGTGAATGAATGGAAGGTTGATATGGGAGAAAGAGATGGAGAAAGAAGGACATGTTTGAAAAGGTCGACAAGTTAGATATTTTGGTACAAATTTAGAAGGAAACAGTGGTCTTGTTGTCCTTGGTACCAAGAAATTCAGTCCACTTCTTCCAATGCTAATGCAATGGTCTTCAATCAGGTGTACCTCCTGCTGCTCCTGCTGATGCTCTCTACCACCTAATTATGTATGACCAATCTCTCTGATGTGTGAAATAATTTCTTTATTGGGTCTAATGCATAATAATTAGTTCTGGACCATTTGAACAGCAGCAAAAAAAATGAGAGTTAGGTTTGAAAAACAATGAAGTAGAAATAAGAAGAGGTGGAGTAGAGTATAATATAAGAATAGTAATAAGGTGACAGCTAAGGGGTGAGTGTGTTGATGAGTGTGGAGGGTTTGACGCGTTTGGTGTTGTTGGGAAATTGGAAATGCAAATGTCAACAGCACATTGTTGCCATTGGCATTTGGTTATCAGTTACTTGCAAGTTGGAAGAGAAGAGAAAGCAGAGACACAGAAGAAGAACAGGTGTCTCTGAAGGAACAGTTCTTTGCCTTGCCTTAAATGAGTTTGCAATTATATGTGGTACTATAGTTTTTTGGCTCCCTTCTGAGCTTCACCATGTGACTTGGTTGGGGCATGTGCCCCACCATTCTTTTGGCACCTTCTGTTCATCACCATTTCAATTTCCATGCCCCACAGACATTAATTCAATTCTCAGCTTTGTACCACTTCCTAATCAATACTCACATTTCCTACAAAACACAACCACTAAATACCTACGTAGTAATAAAACCTCTCTATACTTCTCAACATCAACTACTCATATGATAACACTCTAAATCGCATGTTGTTAGTTTTAATGTTTGAGGGTTCTTCAAGTTTTATAAAGAAGAAAGATGTTGATAAAACATAAAAAATTAAATCAATTATATAAAATTTTATAAAATTTTATAAAATTTAATTAAATTTAAAATTTATTTTTTAATATGATACTAAAGTTATTTAAATTTTATTTTATTGATCTTATAATTACTGTTATAACACTGATTATTCATCATTATATAGATTCACGATTTTTAAAGTAGAATAATAGTGAATCAATCAAATGAAAGAAATGTTTTCATTAATAAAAAAAGTAATTCTAAATTATTGATTAAAAATTAATTTTAAAAATTAAAATTAATTTGTTGTTATAGTATGACTAAATTAGAAACTATGTTGGAGATTAGCTTTTATTATTATTAAATAGTTTTTAAATTAGTATTTAATTACTTAATAAGGTTTTGGTTATTAAATTTAAAATCTAAATAATTCGTAATTAAAACCTTGATAACTAATTAGATACTAATTTAGAAATTATTTAACAATAATAAAAATTAATTTATAAATTAATTTTTTTAAATTTTAAAATAATCTATAATTTGATTAGTATAACAACTAATTATTTTTTTTAATAAAATTAAATTTTTATGTAATGATTTTATTTATAGTATTGGATTAGATCACAAAGTTAGATTAAGGAAAACTGAGTTTAATTAACGGTTGGTCACTTTTGGAATCAAAATTTAGTTTGTTTTGAAAGATACGTCCATATCCAGTCTTCTTGATTCTTTAACCCACTGTTGTCACAAAGGGACAAAAGTTTACGGTTTTGGGGTATGTTTGATAATTGATAATTGACAGGGAAGGTTTTGTTTTTTATTTTCCATCAGATATTGTTCATAATAACTGTAAAAGAAAATTATTTATAGTTAAAAATAATGATCAATCATAAAAAATTTATTATAAAAAATATTGATATTAGTCTAAAAAAATTAAAAAAAAGTTAAAAAAAAATTAAATAATAATTAAAATAAGTTTAGTATTTTTTTTTAATTTTTATGTAGATTTTTCATCAATATTTATTATATTTTTTCTCGATTTATTTTATTTAATATATTTTTTTCATCAGATGATGATTTTTCTCATCCGTATGGTTTATTTTAAGATCGTATAAAAATATAAAATATTCTCCTTGCTTCTTATTTTTTTTTTTCAAAATGTATAATAGATAGAGAAAAATAACATTGTGATATTTTCTTATTAATTAATGAAAGTACATATTAATTAAAATAATTACATTATTTTTTTGTTATTTTTTAATTCAGTGAGATATATCTTATTTATATAAATGTAACAAAAATTTCTGTACAAATTTATCATTCTGTCTTTTTGTTATAAAATTTATTATATTTAAAATTAATTAAAATAAAATTTTATTTGTAATTAAAAAATATCACTTATTTATTTATATTTCCTGTTATATCAGAATACAAAAAATATTTGGAAAAAAAACTTTATTTTTCATTTATTTTTCTATTTTAAAATGATGTGAGGGAAATAGTAAAAAAATCAATAAACTTATCAATAAAAACAACTACTATTTTTACTAGAAGCAAAATTTTAAATTTTTTTTTTATTATCATTATTATTTTATTCCTAATATTAAAAGCATTACCCTCCTTCTAAAAATCCTAAATATTAACTAATAGAGGGGCAAGTGGTTTGAATGTTGTTTGTTCTCCACCATTGAAATGTATATCTGGGAGTTCTTAAAGACTTACTAAGAATTCATAGAATTTTTCTTCATTCAGATGCAAACTGGCTTTTGATGATATAATCTTAATAAGAGGTTAAGGTTAAATTTAATTATCAACGTAGAATTTTGTTTACACTCTGAATAAATATGCTACTATAAAGTTGAGTATTTTTAATATTGGTGTTAGGAGTAGGAGAAAATGCTGACATAAAATTACGTGCAAATGGTCCCATGCATGCACAGTTAATCTTCTACAACTATTGCAAAGTTGACTTTAACGGTGAGAAAGTCAACCAACGCGTTTATAAGTGATCAATTGTCAAACCAAACCCACTCCAACACTTGCCACATCAATGCTCATAATAAACACACGCCATGCATGCATACATACATACCTCATCAGCCCAAAAATTTGACACCAAAAGATAAAGATAAGAAAGAAGGTGATGCATATGCAGAGGAAACATGTCACGGTAAACACGGAAAACAAAACAAAAACCTATTTGATGCATAATTTAACACTGTATCAGAGAATTTACATCAACTCACACTTTCTTTAATTACCTCACTTAGACCCTTTGATGCATTTAAACCATATAATCAGTTGCCTGTAAAAACTGGAGATCCATCAGCTGAAAATTTTGCTTTTCTGTAAACAAAAATCTCATCGTGCATATCATTTCGAAACATGTGTTTTATATATTTTGGTTCATTTCGTGAGCCGTCACCTAATATATTGCTGATATGAGAGGAAGTACATATATAACATGACACAATTTTAAAAATGAAAGAAATGAATCAATGCTCAAGATTAAAAGAATGTATGAATATATAAAAAAAACATGAAGCAGTATAAGTTGTATCTGTCATGGACAAGTATAAGATCTGACAGAGATGATACATTCATATACATACACTATATATATATATATATATATATATATATATATATATTAATTGGAGTAACTTTTGACAGAGTTTGAACTTTTGAGGTGCAGTGGAAGATATTTTTGGGGTATCATATCATCATCGTGCTGCTTCAGACTTGGGAAAGAGTGGTGGTGCATGAGCATGAATTTCACCTAAAGTGCAACGCCCTTTACTGCGACCAGGTACGGTGGAACATGGGTTTCTTTGAGAGGACTTTACGGGGCCTCTTTGCAATGAATGGAGTAGTACTACATTCTTGTGCAACCATTGCTCTCCCTCTAGTGTTCTTGCTCCACTTGTTTTCTGCAAACTCAACACCAGAATCATTGTTGTGAGGAGAAAACACAGCTTCATGTACCAATGTCGACCCATTTTGAGATAGCGAAATTATGTTGAATCACTTCTGATTATGTGATGTAGATCTTGAGGAGCAAAGCAAAAGACCAGTAAAAAAATAATAAGATATCAGAGACTAAAAGGAAGAGAAAGTTTGAAGGAAGATAATTGAACATGGTTGTATATATATATATATATATATATATATATATATATATATATATATATATATATATATATATATATATATATATATATATATAAGGGGAGGTTTGATGTGTAACCCTAATATAATGAGTTGACCAAAATCAGCAGATTGAAATTGTCAAGAGCGGTGCAGATAGTCTAAATCAAACACCCCAATTTTCTTATCATATGTGCTAAGCATTCACATACTTTAATGTTATTTTAATTAAGTCCACGTTCAAAGAGTTTATAGTTAAGTTTACATTGATTGCTACATTTTTCCACTTTCGGTTCTTTTTATTCTTTTTCTAGCATGCTATGCTTTTTCCATTCTTTGATGTACATTACCAGGCATTTTCTTAGCCCTGTAGTTTGATTTACACGAATCTAAGATCGTGACTATATATCTGACGGAGCCATATTTCACCAGCTCACAATAAAAAATGAACTTAGGTTTAAAGGTAACTATGGTCTATAGGGAAAATGGTTGAGAAATTGAAATTGTTTTATGCAGCAATAGAATATGTTTTTCTAAGTCCTCTTCTTAGAGATTTCACAACCAAAAATAATTTCTTTTTATAATATATGTGAATTCAAACCTGATTTTATATAATGAGGATATAAAATAAGATTAAGTTTAAAGTTTATTTCTTATTATTATGATATTAGAGTTGTTTAGAATTTATATTAATAAAAGTTATTGGACTTATCAGATTATTTGTTAAATCATATATAACATATAGTTTTATGCATAAATTAACGATATGATATGAGTGGTTATGTTAAAAATATCATATGAACTAATTTTTTATAAAATTGAGTTAAATTTAAAGTTTAATAAATATAAATATAGTGTAAGACATTAATATTTTTGTGATTATTTTTGTATGTAAATAAAACAAGATTATCACATTGCATTCAACTACGTCATTTTATGCTTGAATTTGCGAGTCAACTAAATTGATGGGTTGTGATTAACAAATAATCGTGTTTCTTATTCACGCGGTTTATAAAGTGGCAAAAATGGAATGTTAGACCAACCTCATTAGTCAAACCAAAACATAGATACATAAACCAACTTGATGTGGCCTAAGTTTCCACACACTAACAAATGTTAAAAACATTTTCGAAGAGAGAGAAAAATCATTAGAAAATATTCAAAAACTAAATTCTTTAGATGCACGAAAATAATTTCTATTTAATTTTAGCCGATATCTTAAACAAACTGAAATTTTGATTTTTTTTTTCTTAAAAGCATATACAATATAAACTTTTAGCCATCTCAAACTATAGATAAAAGTAAAGACATATGTTTCAATTTCTTTTAAAAAAAATCGTCGAATATATAGGGGTTTCATCTCTTATTTGTCTTTAAATTGATTTATGTATATTAAAAACTGTCGTAAAAAGACGTCGTGAGCATTCAAAATTATATCTGAGTCAATTACAGATATGATAGACGGTACATGAAAGAAAGTGTAACTTACACGAAAAAGGCAAATAAAAAAAAAACCAGAAATTTTAAATGCAACAGATGATATCACAGAGATATTGTCTATATTAGACAAACTGTTTGTATTGATTGTTACACGTGTGTTACATTATATATAACCTAATCCTTAATTAACATATAAGTAAGTTTTAGAAAAGTATAAAAGTTGTATTTTATAGTGATTAGCATTTTTTTAGGAATTGAGAATTTAGGTTTAGTTTGACGTTAGTAATATAAATATTATATAAAGAGATAAAATTACAATTTAATATCTAAAATTTTTAAATAAGGATAGTATTTTATTCTCTTATATAGGTTTTTCATATAGTTCAATATCTTTACTAATACACGTTTTTTTTTAGTCTCATGCAACAATATTGTTTATTAAATACAATATATAATTAATATTTAATATTTTAATAGTCAAATAATTATTAAAACGAATTAATTATACCACATCCTTATTAAAAATATTTAAAATAATTCAATAAATGATTGGTTGTAATTTTTCTGTGGGCTACGTTAAATTTGTGCCCACTAAAAAATGCTTTGATATGTTTTGTTTAATATGGTGGTCGAAATCGGGCAATTGCTTTCTCAATCCAATAATTTTGAATCAATGAATTCTTAAAATTCCAGAATTGCTCTTCATTCTAGATAAAAAGACATCATATTTGTCGTAATTATAATTTAATATGAACAAATTATAAAACTATAGTATATAAATAGATATAAGTAAAGTTGGAATCCATTCTAAGAATTATCGTTAAGCATAATGATATAAATGAAAACCAAATACAATAAGTATACTTCCTGTATTCTTATTATTTCTCTAGTCATGTACTTATACTATGGTATATCCTTTTATGTTTTTGGGCTTCTACCAAACTTTTTATTTTGTCCAACCAACATTGCAAAGTTTTGGATTCATTTCTTTCTACTTTCGGAGGCAATTACTTTTAGTACCTCCATATCAAATTGTTCATAAATTGAAAATATTGTGAATTGCATAATTATCTATTTCAAACTGTGCAATATAAGCACAATTTACAAACGTTTTTAAATTGTATAATTCATAAATAAATTTCAGATTATGAGTTAGAGTACATTTCTAAATTATGTAATCCAAATTTTGAATTATATAATTCAAAAATTCAAAAATATATTTCTAAATCTGAAAATGTATTTTAAATTATATAATTTAAAATACATGAATTAAACAATCTAGAATGTATTTTTCATCTACAAATATATTTCAAATTCTGAAAATTAAAACATGTTTCCAAATTTCACATTCCAGAAATATAAAGTATGAGTATTTTAAATTTTTCCAACATCTTTATGAAGGTGCAGGAAGAAGCCATAGGGGTGAAGAAAACAAATTGCTGAGACTGGATCAAACACAGAAATTCATGAACAAAGCCTAACATTTGGGCCAATATTTGTACAAACACTTGGGCAAATAAAGCCCATATATAAAATTCTCACAGATGTTAATTCACTGTATATTCAAACTACACAACCAATACGAGAAGATTACACCAATTGAACAAACAAGCAGTCACTCATTTACAATGAAAATATGGCAAATGAAAATTTTTTGTTGTAAAAAGACAGTATAAATGGCAGACGAAAACCTTGTCAACTTACTGCAGCAAAAACGTTCAATGAAACCCCGAATAAAAGGCAGGGGGAGAAAAGGGAAAAAGAAACTCAACATTATTTCAAATCCTATTTTCTTATATCCTGGATGAAAGCAAGCTATGTTACTGTACAGTTGCAACCAGCCTTGGAAACCTGGTTCACTTTTGTACAATTTCACTTCCTCCTGGTTGCCGATCCAATCATTGGTCTGCAAAACATGTAGTATCCAAAAGGTGAAAATTTTGTTTACAGTATGCTAAAATAGTAAAATCTGATGCAACTTTGTAAACAGCATAGGATTGCGTAATCTTCCTTCAGATGTCAATATTGTATTTTGCAATTATTTGTTGTGAGGTAAGGAACCACAAAGCATACTAATGAAGTTTTGCAGACATCAACATTAATATGACCTCTGATATATGATTAATGATCTTCCCATTCATTTGTTGCCTCACATACTGCTAGAAGAAACACTTTTTATGGCTTATTTATTTTTTTTCTTTCTAAATTGATTAGAATCTATAAATTAAATTTTTTTCCATATTATCCTTTCATTTCGCAGTTGTTAAATTATACTTATACTCTAACCATATACGTGACTGCATGATTAATCCATAAACAATTACAAAAACCTACCAACTAAAGTGACAAACTATTCCTTGAACAAGACTTCACTTTCTCTAAATCTAAGCTGCATGTTAATTAATACTTAACACTTTTTCAGCATTGAATCATACTTTCATCTCGATCTTTTACATTCTTGAACAGAACCGCAGCGACATTTCCAGATCCAACCACCAACTTGACTTTATTTGCTGTATTATCCAACGTCATGTCATCTTTGACATCAATCCCACCTCCCCACCATTTTATTGTCAGCCATTTACTATTTCTTAATTTACATAAATATTTAGTTATTTTATAAATACGGCAATATCAAAAAAATCCCCGAATTGACACCCAATTAGAAAATAATCTTTTTTATTTGATACGTATTTAAGTCAACGAAATTTGCCCATCTGAAGCTTCACTCACTAAACATATATCAATCGGTCAAAAATTTTCCTCCGTACTTAATATACACTAAATCACCTAGGCACACAATTATCGTGGACAAATTCTTTTCTAAATTAGTCCGAAGTTCAAACAAAAAAAGAACAGATAAAGTAAATTGGATCAATATAATTTTAAAAAATAAGACAGAAAGATGCTTTGATTTATTGCCTAATGTTTCAGCAATAATTACTGACCTTTTATACAGCCTCAACCAACAGGTTCATCTAATTCTCTTATTCCAATCTGACGTAATTGTTGAAGGTGATCAGCTACTTCCCGCAATAATTTAAGTCCTTCTTCTCCAGTGCTCGACAAGTTGATACTATGCTTAAGGAAACTCAAATCCGACTCAAGAACTTGCAACCTTCCAATAAAATCGGAAGCCAAACTTCGCGTAGAAGATAAATCATTATTCCCAAAGAGCACAGGAGAGCTATGTCCATTGAACCCAAGTTCACCATTTTTCTTGCAAACTAGAGGTTCCTTGGATGAGGAATCATCACCCTTGTCATCTGAATTTAATTGCAGTGAAGCAACAGATTCTTGCATTAGAATATTATTATCCAACTTCTCTAAGTTTTCCAGGCATTCATTTTCATCATTTTCAGAATTTATCCAATTGTCCCTAGATTGATGAATATTCAGGAATAAGTAAACTTGCTTCTCCAAGTTCTCCAAACGTTGGGAAATATATAACCTTTCATCTTGAAACGCCAATGGTGAATTTTTTACAGATTGAAAATTCTGTTTCTCCAGAGATATGGGTAGAACTTCAGCTTTGTCAGATATATCAGTATTTTCAGTAACTGACTTTCCAAGGATAATTTCATCCTTTTCAATGCAATGATCCAATCCAATATCTTTCACCTTCATTTCAGAGTTTATCTCCACCTCAAGCTTTGCTTCCAACTCTACGATCTCTTTCTCCTTCTCAACCAGAAGGTCATTAGCTTTCTGCAAAGCTTCGGTTTCATACTCTGACTGCTCATCCATCATTCTTAAGTACTGCAAGGCTTCCATGTGTAACGTTGCCTTTTCTTCCTGCAGCCTAGTTATCATAGCTAATGCTTGATTTGCAGCAACTGCAGAAGCATTTCTTTCTTCTTCCAGCTCTTTATATAGAGCATTCATAAGTTTCCTATCATGATCAACTTGTCTCTTTAGCCTGTCAACTGCACTTTCACCTTCAATTTCACTGACAATGCTTCCATCCAGAGACAGACCAGATTCATTTCGCTCAAGTGAAATCATCCTTTGAAGTATCTGCATTCCAGCAGCGTTAGAAACATCAGAACTCTTCACTTCATCACTGTTCATAGACAATCTTGGACTAATGATGTCATTAACATATAGATCGGTCCCTCGAGTTACTGAAAATTGTGACAGCAAAATCTTCAAATCTTCACTGATTCTTGTAGAATCCTTTCCAAGCCAATGTTCTACAAGCATGCCAGGTCTTCCTCTGTTACTGACAGCTAGCTTATAGGCATCACCAAGATCAAGTAAATTGGGGTTTTGCTGACCAATATCATTAGAAAAGGGGGTTGATTCTAAACCTGCTTCCGATGTTTTTGGCTTATCAACTGACTCAATTGTTTCCTCAGAGTCCGTAGTTATTCTTTGCTTAGAATTTAACCCCACTTCATCAGTTGTCAAATCATCTATAATAAAATGGACAAAAGGTTTTTTGTCAGAACAAATACTCATGGTGCACTTAAAATAGTAAAAAATTAGGAGCCTATAAGGTTTCATAAAATGTTTCCTGTTTTCATAAATAGTTACTAAAATATCATCTTGGTTTGACTTTATTTCCTGCTCTTAAATATTTGTATCGGAAAAAGTGACAACAACAAAATCTTGTTTTCACTATTTTCCATACAAACCTTTTACAACAAGAAGCAAAGTAAAAATAAGAAGACATTTTGTAATGATTTGTTAAAATAGAAAATGTTTTCTCAAATCAAATAGGCCTATATTTTTCAGCTATGAAAAAGGTACAACTTTTTTACGCATTTATATAGATGATTTGGCTGTTAAGAACCAACTTATTATTTCTTTTCATCAAACTTTCCGTAATGCCTACAATACACTCCACTCCTCCATCCTTCAGATCCAAGTGTCACATGGTATACATAAAAGCAACTGCAAAAAATAACTTACAGTTTTCCTTTGATTGTTCAACAGGAACTCCTATTTTATTTGATAACGCAGGGACTTCATTACAGGAAATAGGCTCAATTGTGGAAGGACAGACAGCATTTCTCTCAACCTGCTGCTGAGAATCGTCGGCCAAACCATTCCTACTGTCCAGTGTTGCTTCTGTAGATTTACTGCCATGAGCATCTGTATTTTCTAATTGCATTCCTGCCTCAGATAATGATGGTAGAAGTCCAGAAGAGGAAATCCCGAGTTTCTCTGAAGCCAAATCCTCATTTAAATCAAGGATGGGAGGCTCCATATGTTCACATGGAAATTCTATATCTTTCTTGGAGTCACATGTATCCCTAACAGGTACGCTTGTACCACCATCATCAGATAAGGAAAGTTCCTGTTCAGACTCAGTATCAGAAGTAACCTTTAGCTCAGTGTAACCGACATGAGGTAAAGGATCTGCCTGTTTATTTCTAAGGCGAACACCTCTGGTGGATACAAATGATTTTGCTCTTCTTTTCATGTGAAAATTGTTTCCAACAACATTTGATACATCAAACTCAGCACCGCCAGACCCAATTGATTTAGTAATCACCAACCTTCGATCATAAGTTTTTAAAGCCCATTGCTCATTACAACAAGAACAGAATTTCGCACTCTCATTTTCACCAAGTAATGGATCCTGATCAAATCTGGACTCGGATCCCTCTCCTAATTTACCCACCAATAACCTGTAGGTTTCAGCATTAGATTTGTTGACAGCAGCGAAAGAAAAAAGGCAACTTTCACACATTCCTTGAACATTCACAAGCTTATCATGTGCACGACAAAGAACTAAAGAAGAAATCTCAGTCTTATGACCACTGCAAATCAAGTCCCAATAATATCCATCTCTCTCCTTGCCTAACACGTGATCAAGCCTTGAGCAGAACAAACACGGTGTTTGCAATTTGCAGTAACCAGCAAGCTTTGTAATCAAATAAGAAAAAGCAGCATCAATAAACAGGAAAAAGATCAGCAACCATTCAAGAAAAGCCGAAGCCAAGGCCATGGTAACACTCGAGGAGAGCTTGTGGCACTCAGAAGACGAGATTCCCGCGGCAGCCACCATCCACACTGCTCAAGCGGCTTCAAAATCAGAAACCGATTTTGCTTGAAAGTTCAACAGATCAAAATTTGACCTTCTTCCCGAGATGATATAAATAATTGAAGGCAAAAGGTCCGAACTGAATACATTCAGGAAGGAAAATCAAAATCAGAATATTGTTTATCTATTAACATCCTCATCCAATAATCTGAGATTGAATAAAAAAGACAAACTGGAGAGCATAAACACGTTGCTTAAAACAAGATCAAACCATGAAAACGGAAGGAAGAAGTTGGAACAACTATTAATTCATTTTGATTGAGATGCTAAAGTTAAATTAATGAATCGACATGTACTATAAAAGTCTCAGGTGAACCTAAAAAGAAAGAAATAAACTGAAACGTAAATCTTATTCGTACCAATATCACCATGAACAGGTTAATTAAGCTGATGAAACCAAATCGAAAATTTCCAAGTATAAGATAGTGAATTAAAGAAGACACTAAAAGAGGAGTTATTAATAAGAAGTTATTGGAGGAACTGAAAGCAATAATAGAAATAAATGAGATGAAGAAAATGAAGTGAAAAATACCTTATGAAGATTATATGATATGAAGAGAATTTATGAGAGAGAGAGTGAAAAGAGATGAAGAGAACATTAGAAATTAAGAATGTGAACCGATCCAAACAAAGTAAACCAACTAACACAAAGCTTGAACTTTCCAACGGAAATCCACGCAATTTTCACCCTTTTTCTCTTCTTTCTTTTTGCGCGGAAAAGAAAAGAAAAAGATGAGAAACCGACAAGGACAAAAAGGTCAACCCAGTCTTGAGTTTAAAGCAATATAAAATAAATAAATTGTTATTACTTAATAAAAATGTTCTTAAATAAATATAATCAGTTAATTTGAACATTCATAAATATAATACTATAGTTCTTAAATCTGATTGAATTAAAAATTTAATAAATAATTTATTGACAGATTATTTCGTTAACAACTATGTTTAGCTATGGTAACTCCAAATATAATTTTAAATTTATTATGGATATTATAAAAGGGATATTTTGGTCATTTTCAAATTATACGGTGTCTTGGATCACACTCAATTTGACATATTCTTTTACCAGTTGAGTGATCGATTGTATTTTTAAATATTAAATTATCCATTTTTTAAAATATTTATCTAAAAGGTATTTTAATTTTTTTAACAATAAAATTACAATTTTAGTGAAAATAAAATTCAAAATATGTGAACTATTTCACTGTAGTTAAGTGTTGGTTGAATTAGAGAAAATTTTCCTAATTTAGTATAATTTTACATCTTAATTAAAATGTATAAGTTTTCTAAAATTTATTAAAATAAATAAATCGTGACACGGTTTTATTATAAAAATTGTCTTCTATTTGAATTAAAGTCATAGTAAAATAACACCATTTTAATATAATTAAATTTTTACTAAAATTATATTAAGATAATATGACTTATTTATTTTAATAATTTTAAAAAAATTTACTTATTTTAATAATTAAAAGATAAAATTACATTATGATAAATATTCGAATTAGACTAAGACTCTCTGTTCAATCCACTTTAAGATTTTCTTAGGTCACACAATAATTTTATCCAAAACCAACAAAAAAGATATATATATCCTATTACCAAACTTCTACTTATTTTATAATCACATTAGTAAATTGTAAAATATTTAAGATATTTTTTCAATCTTTTCAATAAATATAAAATACTTAGAATTTAAGATTTTTTATAAAAAAAATATTAGATCCAACTTCTTTTCTCTAAAAAAAACATAAGAAATTGAAGCAAACAATAAAGTCTATATATTTCCAAGTTCCGATAATAAATTTTAAAGCTAAAAGTGTGAGTAATGTTTGATTGGAAATAGATGTTCGCTCACCACTCTCCGTCTTATATTTGTCTTCTTTTAACTTTTCAACCGACCATTAGTTGTGCTTCTTTACAAAAGTTTGTCACATTACAAATAATATTATTGTACTCTTTCTATCAATTTTGTATCATTACATTTATATTTCACAAGTAAAAATTGCAATCATATTTATTTCTATATGTTAAAATATATAATTATGAAAAAAAATAATGAATTTGTTTATACTCAAAATTAATATTTGATTATAACTATAAAATGTTTTTCTAATTAGAACTGATTACTAGTTTGTTTAAAAATAACATTATAAAAGCATTTTTTTTATTCTAAGACTATATGATATGGTATGAGGGACTGAGAAACTAACTGTTATTGAATGAATAATTGATTATTTTTTTGAATTGTAATTTTTTTTCCTTTTCTCTTTCTCTTTTAGTATGTACGCTTTGGTTATTGATCTAAAGTATATTTATAAAAGGTTTTCTAATGGATAAATGAGTATTCATATTTGGAGGTAATTAATGATATAATAATAATATATTTTTATTTTAATTATTGTATTTATTTATATCTTCGTAATGAAATTTTTTTCTTTTAAGTTAAAATTAACATATATATTATAATTAGGAATGTATTTCTTAATTTTTCATGTAGTTTAGTGTATGTTAATATTCTGTTATTTTAATACACTTTACACTGATGCTCAGTATAAAGATGTCCTAAAATCTTGAACAAATACGATTATATTAAAATTAGATTAGTACACGTTACATACTCTAATCTGGCCCTATGAGTACATTATTTATAAAATATTTCTAAACACTATAAAATGATACTTTGTTCACAAAAGACATTTTTCAATTAAAAGTAAAAGCTATCTGTTAACTTATACTGAGGATCAAAATGTTTCTTTAGGCAGAAGTTTGCAAATTTATGAAAACATTTAATGCAACCCTAAAGAAGTGGAGTTGATTCTCAAAGTCTCAGAACGAGTAGGAAAATGATTTGCACTAAATATCTTTCAAAAGTCTGTATTATAATCAACAAACCGGAACTACAAGCATGTTGTCGTGTTGGTGTGGAATTCTGGTTCTTCTACACTAATGTCTTGGTGACATAATCAAAGTAAGACTTTAACTTTGTGCTGTCAAAATATTCCCAATCACTCTGAAAATATCTGTCAATAGAAAATAATAACTCACACTAACACCTTCAATAATTGTATTAAGAAAAACTTGTACCTTCAATAATAGTATAAATAGGTGTGTCTGTAGTTATCCGGCAAGAACAGGGACGAAGCAAATGGCAGAAGAGACGAGTGTGGAGATTCCTAGAGTCAAACTTGGAAGCCAAGGTTTTGAGGTACTATCATATATATCATGTTATAATTACTCTATGCTCTATCCACCTTCTCCTATTCGCACCTCGATTAATTTCAACAACATCAAAGATTTTGTATATTACTGAATCTTCTTCTATTTCACAATAGGTTTCAAAGTTGGGGTTGGGTTGTATGAACCTTAGTGGAGGCTATATTGATGCTATTCCTGATGATGAGGGCATATCCCTTATTAAGTATGCATTCGCTCACGGAATTACTTTCTTTGACACTGCTGATATTTATGGGGCCAACGCTAACGAAGTTTTGATAGGAAAAGTAACCGCTTTTTTATCACCCTTGCTTACACTTCAATTAAGTGATTCTCGAAATACGGTGGAATCACTTTCAGAGTGTTTCATTGTTTTGATCAGGCTTTAAAGCAGTTACCTAGAGAAAAAGTCCAACTAGCCACAAAATTTGGCATTGCAGGAATCAATTTTCCTCATGTCCAAGTCAAAGGTACACCAGAGTACGTGCGATCGTCTTGTGAAGCTAGCTTGAAACGTCTTGATGTTGAGTACATTGACCTCTATTATCAGCACAGAGTTGACCAAACAGTACCTATAGAAGAAACAGTTCAGATTCCTTCTTCTATTACACCTTTTTTATTTCTTAAAACTTATTATATACTTTGTACTGCATGTTCTGTCTTCATCTGATTCGTCTCAGTAGACAAAAGTTACATACTGTCAATGTTGTTGTATTTTAGGTAGGTGAGCTAAAAAAGCTGGTGGAAGAGGGAAAAGTGAGGTATATAGGGTTATCTGAAGCGAGTCCAGATACTATAAGAAGAGCACATGCTGTTCATCCCATCACAGCTTTGCAAATAGAGTGGTCCCTATGGACCCGTGACATTGAGGAGGAGATAGTTCCTCTCTGTAGGTTAGTTCAAGTTCTTCTCCAAGATCATTGGAGTGTATAATTCTCATATCTGTTCCTTAACTAAAAATAAACAAATATTTTGATCCTCTATTTAACTGAGTTGCTTGAAAGAAGGTAGAAAAATACAATTAAAAAGAATTGATCTACTGTTTATGTGTTTATGTTATTGATACAGGGAGCTTGGCATTGGAATTGTACCATACAGCCCTCTGGGCCGAGGCTTTTTTGGTGGCAAAGGAGTTCTGGAAAACATGCCTGTAAATAAGGCCCTGGTACAATATTTTAGCATACACTTGTGTATTTCTGCTGGATATTGCAGAATTTTTTGGATGTGAAAACTGTTAGAAATTATGACTTTAAACTAGAGGGGGGTGAATTGTTTAAAGAGGTTTTCGCAAACTTTTTGAAGCTAGAATGAATTTATCTCAGAAACCAATTGATTAAGCAATTCAGTTAGCCAAAACAGTAAGCAAAACTGCACTGTCAGAAAAACAATCGGTTGTTCGAAACAATCGGTTGTTTATATCAGCAAACAACAAACAAACTGAATTTAAAGAGTAAGGAATAGAGAGATTGTACACAGTTGTTTATACTGGTTCACTCCAACCCAGAGCTACATGCAGTCTTCTCAGAACCCCTGAGGAAATCCACTAAGCAATCACACCTTGATCACTTACACAACAACCAAGAGAATGACCTTGTAAACCTCAAGACACACACTCTCCTTGGTCAACACTAAGATTGCTAATCTTGAACACCTCAAGAACACAGCCAATCTCAGCAACAATACACAGAAGAAATGTTTCAGCAGTTTACACAGATTACACTTGTTACAGATGAAGATCTGAAATCAATACAAGTAGAATCCTATTCCAACACCTTGATCAATCTCTTTAGCTCTTAAGCAATCTCAGCACTTTTAAAAATTCTCTTAGAAAAACTTTGTCAAAAGCATTCTCTTCTTTAAAAGAGATTTTCTGAATTTATATAAAGAAGTTTGTTACCAAATCTTAACAAACCCATAAAAGCTTTCAAAAAGATTGGTCAAAACATTTAATGACTGGAGCGTATTCAGTTTCAAATCATTTAAAGCTCAGTCAAAGAAAACAGTTTTTCTGTTAAGGTTCCAAAACAAACAATCGGTTGTTTCCTCGAATCAATCGGTTGTTTTGTCACTTAACAATTTTCTTCATTCAAAAACAGTTTTCAAACTTTCTCAAAACATGTAAGTATAAACAATCGGTTGTTTCGACAGAACAATCAGTTGTTTCAACTTAGTTTGAAAAACACTTTACTTTGTTTAAAGGTTGAGATGCTAAGTGCTTTGAGATTTAATCTAAGGGTGGATTACAACATTAAACTACCCCAGAATAAAACAATAAACCAGCACAGCAGCATCAAGCAAAGAAGAGGCTTCATCATCCTTCAAAGGATTTGGATTCTTCAAAACCTTGAACACCACTTGGTTCAACAATCTCCCCCTATTTGATGAAGACAAATCCCTGGTGCTTGTGTTGTACTGATTAAATCTGAAGCATTTCCTGCAGAGAAAACATTTGTACTATCCAAAGCTTCTTATAGCAACAAGTTATATTATACCTCTTTTAACATAAAATTCAATCAGTTGTTTACACGAAACAATCGATTGTTTCTATTAGCAGTAGCAGAAAACACTTTTATACTCAGAGATTTAAACATTTTTATGCATATAAGATACAGATATACAAGTACCAATAATTCTCCCCCTATTTATCTTCACAAATAGATTTTAACATGTACCAAACACATATTTTAAGAGAGATTATTTAGATCAAGAATACCTAACTCATTTCTTAAGAAGAAAAACCTCGCTTTTGGCAAAGGCTTTGTGAAGATGTCAGCTAGCTGCAGTTTGGTCTCCACAAACTTCACTTCACAGTTCCCATTTTGCACATGATCTCTGATGAAATGATGTCTTATTTCAATATGTTTGGTCCTTGAGTGCTGGATTTGATTTTTAGTAAGATTGATTGCACTTGTGTTATCACACATCAAAGGAACTTTGCTGATTTGTACACCAAAATCTGCAAGTTGTTGTTTGAGCCATAGGATCTGTGCACAGCAGCTACCAACAACTATATATTCTGCCTCAGCAGTAGAGAGAGCAACACATGCTTGTTTCTTGCTATGCCGTGAGATTAGGCTAGAGCCAAGAAGGTGACAAGTGCCACTTGTGCTTTTTCTATCTAGCTTGCAACCTGCGAAATCAGAATCTGAATAACCAATTAAATGTATTGGAGAATGAGAGGGATACCATAATCCTACAGATGATGTTCCTTTGAGATATTTCAAAATCCTCTTTGCAGCTTTGAAGTGTGACTCTTTAGGATTTGCTTGAAATCTTGCACATAGACACACCGCAAACATAATGTCCGGTCTACTTGCTGTTAGATAAAGCAATGATCCAATCAAACCTCTGAATTTTGTTTGATCTATACTCGTTCTAGCAGTATCTGCATCCATGTAGCAGCTTGATGGCATTGGAGTGCTTTCCTCTTTGCAATTCTCCATTTCAAACTTTTTGAGAATCTCCTTGCAATACTTTGATTGACTTAAGAAGATCCCATCCTTTGTTTGTTTAACCTGCAATCCAAGAAAGAAAGATAGTTCTCCCATCATAGACATTTCAAACTCACCTTTCATAGCAGCCACAAATTCTTCACACAACCTATCTTGTGTAGCACCAAAGATGATGTCATCAACATATATTTGCACTAGAATTATTTCTGCATGTGACTTCTTGATGAAGAGAGTCTTGTCTATCATTCCTCTTTCATAGCCAAGAGATAGCAGAAAGTTGCTAAGCCTTTCATACCACTGCCTTGGAGCTTGTTTCAGTCCATACAAAGCTTTCTTCAACTTGAAGACATGGTTGGGATACTTGTGGTCTTCAAAACCCGGTGGTTGATCTACATAGATTTCCTCATTGATGTAGCCATTCAAGAAGGCACTTTTTACATCCATTTGGAAGAGTTTAAAACCACTCATACATGCAAAAGCCAGCAGCAGCCTCACAGCCTCCAATCTAGCCACAGGAGCAAAGGTTTCACCATAGTCTAAGCCCTCTTCTTGATTATAGCCTTTGGCAACTAGCCTTGCTTTGTTTCTTGTGATCACTCCTTCCTCATCTAGCTTGTTCCTGAAAACCCATTTTGCACCAATAATATTCATTTCATTAGTTCTAGGAACAAGAAACCATACCTCATTTCTTTCAAATTGATTTAGCTCTTCTTGCTTAGCTTCAACCCACTTCTCATCCTTGAGAGCTTCTTCAATTGACTTTGGTTCAATTGAGAGACAAAAGCTGTGTGTCTGCAGTAGTTTGAGATGGAGCTACGTGTAGAGACACCTTCCTTTATCTGCCCTATGATGTTATGCAATGACAGATCTCTGAGAATTCTCCACTCTTTGGGCAGCTCACTCTGTTGCAGAATTTCAATCGGTTGTTTATGCGAATCAACCGGTTGTTTTTCTACACAGATATCCAACTTCTCCAAACTGATGCTCTGTTCGTCTTCCTCAGCACTGATCTTTGGGTTCTCACTGATTCTGCGATCTACCTCATCAAAGACTACATGAACTGATTCTTCTATAGTCATTAACCTTTTGTTGTAGACTCTATAAGCATGGCTTGTGAGTGAATAACCAATGAAAATACCAAGGTCAGCTTTCTCATCAAATTTTCCCAAGCTTTCCTTTCCATTGTTGAGTACAAAACAGTTACAGCCAAAGACTTTGAGGTGACTGATGTCAGGCTTTCTTCCATTGAAAAGTTCATATGGAGTTTTCTTCAAAATGGGCCTTATAAGCACCCTATTCATAACATAACAAGAGGTACTCACTGCATCTGCCCAAAAATACTTAGGAAGTGAAGATTCACTAAGCATTGTCCTTGCAAGCTCTTCAAGAGACCTGTTCTTCCTCTCTACAACTCCATTTTGCTGTGATGTTCTTGGAGCAGAGAAATTGTGTAGGATTCCCAACTTCTCACAGAACTTGACAAACTTCTCATTTTGGAATTCTCCTCCATGATCACTCCTTATTGAGCCTATGTTGCTGCCCTTTGTGTTTTGAAGTCTTCTTGCTAGCTTTTTGAATGCAGCAAGGGCATCACTCTTTGACTCCAAGAACAAGGTCCAAGTGTACCTAGAGTAATCATCAACAATAACAAGAGCATAATAATTTTCACCAAGACTCATAGTTCTAGAGGGTCCAAAGAGATCCATGTGAAGGAGTTCAAGAGGTCTCAATGAAGAGACAACATTTTTGGTTTTAAAAGAACTTTTCACTTGTTTCCCTTTTTGGCAAGCTTCACAAATGTGATCCCTCTCAAACTTGAGTTTTGGCAGCCCAATCACAAGATCTTTTGATATTAGCTTGTTCAAATGATTCATGTGAATATGAGCAATTCTTCTATGCCAAAGCCAAGATTCATCTTGCTTGGATAGAAGACATCCAATTGAACATGGTGAAGAGATATCTAGAAGATACACATTATTAACTCTCTTACCTACCAACATTACCTCTTTAGTGTTGGGTAGACAAATTTCGCATGTGTTTGCCTTGAACATCACTTGATACCCCTTGTCACACAGTTGGCTAATACTCAGCAGATTATGCTTTAGGCCTTCAACAAAGAGTACATCATGAATCACCAAGATGTTCTCATCTCTTATGGATCCTCTTCCAAGTATTCTTCCTTTGTTGTTATCTCCATAGGTGACATAACCCTCTTGCTTGAAGGATATTCTCAGGAACTTTAATTTGTCTCCTGTCATATGCTTGGAGCATCCACTGTCCAAGTACCAAAGCTGCTTTCTTTCCTCCAAGTTTTCCTACAAAGAAAATTCTCAAGTACATAGGTTTGGTCCCCTTATGAATGAGGGTCCATCTGGTGTATACTCATCAACACAAGCTTTATTTTTCTTGGGAATCCACTTCATAAGCCCTTTAGGAACAACATGTTTTCTGATTTTACAGAATCGCACATAATGACCTCTTTTCATGCAATAGAAGCATGTAACAATCGATTGTTTCGATGGTCCAATCGATTGTTTTTTTGGCTTTTTTGAAAAAGTTTTTGAAAATCTATCTTGCTGGTTTTGTGGATTAAAACCCAATCCTGATTTTCCAAAAACACACTTTTGAGATGCTAGCACACTTTCAAAGTTGGATTGGCCTTTAGAAAGCTTATCCACTGTTTTAACAAGATAGTGGACCTTCTTTTCAAGATTTTCGCAATTTTCACAAACTAGAGTGTCACACTTGCAAGAGGAGTTTTTGTAAATGATTTCCAGATTTTCAAAATCCATTTTTGAATTTTCTAAATCCTCCTCCAGTGCTTTTACCCTGTTTTCAAGCCAGCTATTCTTTTCTTTCAATCGATTGTTTAAGAGAGTCAATCGGTTTGCTTCTTCATGTGTTTCTTGAAAGGCTTGAAGCAATTGACCATAATTTTCAGAGTTTGAAGAGTTTGATGAACTTACACTACATGAGTCATCCTCCCTTCTGGCCATTAAGCAAAGATTGAGGTTTTTCTTATTTTGTCTTTTCTTCCTTCTTGCTTGACTCTTTGTCATTGCTTCCTTTGGTTCATGAGCAGCCTTGAGAGTCTCCCACATTTCCTTAGCAGTTTTGCACTTTGATATCCTGAAAAATTCATTAGTATCTAGTGCAGAAGCTATAATGTTTTGAGCAGACCTATCAAGCTGAGCCATCTTACATTCATCATCTGTCCATTTGGACAAAGGTTTTATAGTAAAGGAATTATTCTTTTTGAACTTTGGAATGTAAGGACCATTCTCAATTGAGTCCCAAATTCTTTGATCAATTGATTCAATAAAGATTTTCATTCTTGCTTCCCAAAACTTATAATTCAATGCACAGAATAAAGGTGGTTTGTAGATTGAAGCACCCTCCTCAAAAGATAGTTTTCCAGCCATAAAAAAAGATTTTAGATCAACTTGAATAACTTTCAAGAACCAAGCTCTTGATGCCAATTGTTAGAAATTATGGCTTTAAACTAGAGGGGGGGGTGAATTGTTTAAAGAGGTTTTTGCAAACTTTTTGAAGCTAGAATGAATTTATCTCAGAAACCAATTGATTAAGCAATTCAGTTAGCCAAAACAGTAAGCAAAACTGCACTGTCAGAAAAACAATCGGTTGTTTCTTCGAAACAATCGGTTGTTTATATCAGCAAACAACAAACAAACTGAATTTAAAGAGTAAGGAATAAAGAGATTGTACACAGTTGTTTATACTGGTTCACTCCAACCCAGAGCTACATGCAGTCTTCTCAGAACCCCTGAGGAAATCCACTAAGCAATCACACCTTGATCACTTACACAACAACCAAGAGAATGACCTTGAAAACCTCAAGACACACACTCTCCTTGGTCAACACTAAGATTGCTAATCTTGAACACCTCAAGAACACAGCCAATCTCAGCAACAATACACAGAAGAAATGTTTCAGCAGTTTACACAGATTACACTTGTTACAGATGAAGATCTGAAATCAATACAAGTAGAATCCTATTCCAACACCTTGATCAATCTCTTTAGCTCTTAAGCAATCTCAGCACTTTTAAAAACTCTCTTAGAAAAACTTTGTCAAAAGCATTCTCTTCTTTAAAAGAGATTTTCTGAATTTATATAAAGAAGTTTGTTACCAAATCTTAACAAACCCATAAAAGCTTTCAAAAAGATTGGTCAAAACATTTAATGACTGGAGCGTATTCAGTTTCAAATCATTTAAAGCTCAGTCAAAGAAAACAGTTTTTCTGTTAAGGTTCCAAAACAAACAATCGGTTGTTTCCTCGAATCAATCGGTTGTTTTGTCACTTAACAGTTTTCTTCATTCAAAAACAGTTTTCAAACTTTCTCAAAACATCTAAGTATAAACAATCGGTTGTTTCGACAGAACAATCGGTTGTTTCAACTTAGTTTGAAAAACACTTTACTTTGTTTAAAGATTGAGATGCTAAGTGCTTTGAGATTTAATCTAAGGGTGGATTACAACATTAAACTACCCCAGAATAAAACAATAAACCAACACAGCAGCATCAAGCAAAGCAGAGGCTTCATCATCCTTCAAAGGATTTGGATTCTTCAAAACCTTGAACACCACTTGGTTCAAAACTAGCTGATAAACAATCAATCCTTCAACTTGATTGAAGTTATAGTAGATTTGTTTTATAATTTGCTATGTATTTTTCTAATTGAAAATACTTACGCAAAAGTAATGATGGAAGGTACCATACTTCCAAGCTAGTGAAAAAGTTGGACTGGATACTGAATTTTTTTTGCAGAAGAAATCTGCTTGACTGATGGCTAGTAATTTCATTTTGCAGACTGAATACCATCCTCGCTTCAAATCAGAGAACATGGGAAAGAACAAGTTAATATATGACCGAATTGAAAGCCTTGCAAAGAAACACCACTGCACTCCTCCCCAATTGGCATTAGCTTGGGTACTCCACCAAGGCAACGATGTGGTTCCTATTCCTGGTGAGTGACAAAATATGTTGACCTTTCTAAAATAGAGAAAGTGATAAAATATCTTAAATACCAACCACTCCAAATTAGCATCTCAGTGTATAAGGATTCAGGATCATGGTTTTATTTTCTTCAATCGGAACAACTTATTATGCTAACATATTTCTATGACTGCACTTGAACACTGGTCAAGTAAGAGTATAAATATACACTCCTCTTCAAGAATATGTGGGCGATATAGTTGTGCCTTTAGCGTGCTTATCTTTGTGGCCTGTTAATGTGTGGTTAGAGACATTAGAAAACTTTTGGTTAACATTACTTTTTCCCATTGAAAGATTTTATATTATATAAGAGATGGGTGAAAGTTGACCATTCACTTGAATTAGCTTGTATAATAGCCAACTGCAGCACAAGAACGATCTAGTGTACTAAGTCAGTTGCTGAAGCTTCTCAATGAAGTTCTATTAATGAACTTTATAGTCATCTCAGGCATTTCCCAGATTATGAATTGTCTTTTCAAGTGGTTATATTTTTTTTCTTTCAATCAGAAGAATTTCTTATGAAAATAATGAGATGATTTTCCTTTGTTCGGTGTGCCATTTTCCTAAAGTATTTAAAGTACGAGTGTTTTTTCTTTCACCAAGTCCATTGTTATTTATGGTCATTAAGTAGTATAGTCATAATGTCTATTTAGAGAGTAAACTTTTGTTGTGCCATTTGGTAGTCGGAAGAGTAATCAGATATGCAATATTTCTAAGTCTTTGGTGGATCACTGCTATAACCAAGGACAATTTATATATCTATCATATCTATATATAACAGGTAGGCTATATGAATTTGTTACTCACCACAAATGTACAACTTTGACTGGACTTTTACAGGAACAACCAAGATTAAGAACCTTGATCAAAACATCGGTGCATTATCACTGAAATTTACAGAAAGTGACTTGAGAGAAATTTCTGAGGCTGTTCCCATAGATGATGTAGCAGGGTCTCGACACTTCTTTGAAAATGAGAAAGATTCTTGGAAATTTGCCGACACACCTCCAATAGATCCGAGGGTCTCAACTTAAGGCACAGTAAATCCTTTTCAGTTGGCAATTCATATGAGATGCAAAAACTAGTACGATTATAAGCTACCAATGCATTATGCAGATGTAGTATATAAGGATATGATGTGTTGTGAGTTTTCTTTCAGCAACATGCATAATAAGAGTCCAACTCAACTATGGACACGTGATGGTTGGGTGGTTAAAATTTTTAGTTTAAAATGCAGTACTACCTGATTATGTATTAAGCAAAAGTTCTGATTGTTATCTTATATACTTACAATTAAACGTAAGGGTTTAACTCATGTTTAAGGAACCAAATGTGTTTTTCATTATTGATCTTATTCTAAGGATGATATGTCCAAACCCCAATGTGCATGACCTTATTTTGGTATAAATCCTAAATTGGTATCAAGAGGATTTGACTGTAACTTCTATAGATGTCAGTATTTTTATTTATATGAAAGAGAGATACAATAATAAGAAATAAAGTTAATCATTAATATATAGAAATATATTATTAAGATGTTTTCCTATTTGATATAATCAAAATTATAATATCTTATTTAATATCATCAAACTATATTTTAAACCATGTGTATCTAAGAGTTCATTTGAGCTGCAAACTAATTTGGAGTTGAGTAAAAGGAAATTGAACTCGGACTAATAAAATGTTGTAAAACTGAGCTACTTGCTGGTGATAATCTTGTCAAATTACAAAATTAAACTTATTTAAATAAAGCTATTGATTTTGTGCTTGTCATAAAGTAGTGCTAAATTTGAATAAATTAAAAAAGTATTTTAAAAACCTAAATTAAATTAGTTAATTTGATATTATACTGAAATAAAGTATTTACATTGTTACTTATTTCTATATTAAAATAAATAAATAGAACCGTTTTTAATTTAATACAATCTATATAACAGTTCGATTTGGTGTAGATTCCGTTGACCGTTTTTGAAAGACACGGATAACGGTGGAGCGTTATTTTCTAAAGCATCCTTAGAAACAATTTTATCCCATTGTTTAAAGAGAATACAAATATTAACTTATAATTAGGTCTCCGTAAATGTGCCAAGTTTACTTATATTTGTTTATAAAAAATCGTTTTAAATTTGGATAAAAATTGTTTTTATTTTGATTCATACAGGATTTTTGTTAAATAATAATTTGTCAATTAATTGACACAAGTGAGTAAAATTAACAAATGTATTTTTTTTCCCTTAGTTAAAAATTTATTTTGATTTTTATAATATTTTACTCCGTTATGTGAGTAATTTAACAGTATGACGAGTTATTAGTTAAATAATCATTTAAAAAGACAAAGTTCTAAACTGTCGTTCAAAAGACATGTTGGTCGAATTTGAATTAGGATAAGTGGAAACGTAATGAGTGATGAAAAGATGGGCTTCTCTGACGCACTGAATGACGAATTGAACGAGGGCTTCTGATTCCTATATAATGGCCTCACCTCACTTGTAATGGAAAAGGAGTAGAAAAGAAGACACTGTGAATCTCTGAATCACCAACTAAACCACAATGGAGGAAGTGCAACACATTCAAAGAGTTAAACTTGGGACCCAAGGCTTTGAGGTTCTTACTTACAATGTCTAATATGCTTCTCTTATCTTCATAATACTAATGCGTAATGTTCATTTTTGTTTCTTTTTCTGTTATAGGTTTCAAAATTGGGATTCGGATGCATGGGCCTAACTGGAGCGTACAATGAGCCTCTCCCAGAAGAGGATGGCATTTCTATTATCAACTATGCCTTCAGTAAGGGAATTACCTTTTTTGATACAGCTGATGTTTATGGAGCTAATGCCAATGAACTTTTGGTTGGGAAGGTACAAATCGTTTCTTTTGATTTCAAGTAACCATGCTTATGTTGGAATGGATTGAAGTGTATATATGACTGCAAATTTTCCTCTATTAGTCAGTTGTTGTGTTTGTCATTTTCTTTTTTGGTTTTGTTTGACCAGGCTTTGAAGCAGCTACCCAGAGAAAAGATCCAGATAGCCACCAAATTTGGTATAATGGGAAGAGACTCTAATGTTCAGATCAAGGGTTCGCCTGAATATGTGCGCTCATGCTGTGAAGCTAGCTTGAAGCGTCTTGACGTTGAATACATTGATCTCTATTATCAGCATAGAGTGGACCAATCTATACCTATAGAGGAAACAGTTAATCATTTCTTCCTTTCAGAAATCTATCTATGATTTTGCTCATATGTAGCACAACACATTATAAAGCTGTTGATGTTATCTGGATTTTCTCACCAGATGCTATATATATGTGTGTGTGTATGTGTATGTATTATTAAATAGTTTGTTATATTTTAGGTGGGTGAACTTAAGAGACTGGTGGAAGAGGGTAAAGTGAAGTATATTGGGTTATCTGAAGCGAGTCCAGATACTATAAGGAGAGCACACGCAGTTCATCCCATCACAGCTGTGCAAATAGAGTGGTCTCTGTGGACTCGTGACGTTGAGGAAGAGATAATCCCACTCTGCAGGTTAGTTCCATTTTTTTAAGTTCGTGTCCTGCGGCTGTTGTATGTTTTGATCGGAGAAAAAAGAAAAAAAAAAATAAAAGGTGACGTTGTTTATATTAAAGAAAAACAGAACAGTAAAAGAAGGAAAATGAAAAGAAAAGTTATAATACATTTTTGTGTTAATCTGACTTCAATTTTGTAATGCTTCTATTGGTACAGGGAACTTGGTATTGGAATTGTACCATATAGTCCTCTGGGTCGTGGCTTTTTTGGGGGAAAAGGAGTTCTGGAAAATGTGCCGGCAATTAGCAACCTGGTATATATCATTGTAGCATTTACAGTTTCATCTGTGTTTCTGCTGCATAAGGTGGAAATGGAATTGTTAAGATGTGACAAATAATCAATTCTCATTATTTGAATATATTTTTTGTTGGTTTGTTGTCTTCATTGCAAATACATGTATATTTAAGCTTAAAATGGTTATGCAGGGAATGCCGACTTATTTGTTTTTCACACATCAAAAGAGTATAACATTTTTAAAAAATATTATTTTGTTTTCTGATGGTTATTATTTAACTTATCAGAAAAGACATCCACGTTTCCAAGCAGAGAACCTGGACAAGAACAAGAATATATATGAACGAATTGAAATCCTTGCAAAGAAGCATCAGGCCACTCCTGCTCAGTTGGCATTAGCATGGGTTCTCCAACAAGGAGAGGATGTTATTCCTATCCCTGGTGAGTGACAATCTATCTGATACTCACTGGTCTGAACTGGTATACTATCATCCTATGTACCAAGAAGATAGTATTTATTATTTTTATTATTTTATTTCTCAATCTGAACAAATTACTATGCACCTTATAGTTCTTTTTCTTAAAAAACTTTGTTAAACATCACTATTAACCATGACATTTCAGTCTGCAAGTCCAGAAACAATCCATTAAATAAGAAACACATAGAGGAACAAACCAAATCCATGCTCAAAAACATACAAAACAAACTTCCTTAAAAAGAATTAAACAACACGAAACATGAAAAAAATTCTAGACTAATAACCGCACAATGATTTCCTTCATGAAAAATGTGAGATACCTTAAACTCTATAGCATCACAATTCTTCATGTATTTCCTCCATCTACCTCAAAGAGACCACACAATAATCTGAGGAGAAGATATCATGCCTCATAGTTTTTTTTGGAAGAATTAACTGGTAATTTGATGTAACTTTGTGGAAGAATTAACTGATAATTTGATGTAACTTTGTGGAAGAATTGCCTGATAATTTGATGTAATCTTTAACAGTGTGTATAGCCGAATCTAGGTCTATGTTTTGTTGAAATCTATCATGATTTCTCATTCTTCACAGCATCCAAATGGAATGGGTAACAGCAGTCAGGGGAACATCTTTCACTAGGGGGCTACCTCCAGCTTTAATAAACTGATCAAAACCAATATAAGATAAGAAATGTATACCAGAAAATTTTTGCTGCCATCAAGACCAGATTTCCAAGGCAATATTACACTAAAAAAGAGTGAAAAAGTGTTTTTTTCTTGTTGCTTACTTAAAGAACCGTAGAGCACATAAAGAAACCTTTATACTGAATCTCCTCAACAGCAGTCATTCTGTTGTGCAACAGAATGACTTGAAACCAGAGTTTAGTCATGTAATTTTTATACTGGTCAAACAATTGAAGGACTGGTGCAGTGTAATAGTGCATTCCATGTTTTAAAGACTCGAGTTTTTTCGTATGTACTAATGTTGCTGACTGAAGGTTTTCTCATTTAATTAGATTGTATATCTTGCTATGCAAATATCTACTTGCCTTCTCAAGTGCTTAGTTTCATAAAGTTCTATAGGAGGAAGACCTATTAAAAATATTTCTTAATTTCTTTAGCTCTATATCCAATCTCCCTGCAGCTTTTAATACCAAGGCTTTAACTTGTATCGTGTCATTGATAAATATTGAGGAATACATAAAGTATTTTGAAAAGTTTGAACTGTTATGTCCAAAGCATTTTGAAGCACAAATATGTTCAGTGTTCATCAATAGGTGTATGGTTGTTCCTCATCAATTTCTTTGCACCTTTACAGGAACAACTAAGATTAAAAATCTGGATCAAAACCTAGGAGCCTTAGCAGTGAAACTGTCAGAACAGGACCTGAGAGAAATTTCTGAGGCGGTTCCCACTGGTGATGTAGCAGGTACTAGATTCTACAATGGAATGGATCAGCTTTCCTGGAAGTTTGCTAACACACCTTCAAAAGATTCAAGAGTCTCAACCTGACGCACTCAACTCCACCTTCAGTAAGAGAATCCACATATCCAAGTTACTTGAATTGAGGAATAAGGCTGATATCAGGAAGCTATTAAAATATCAATAATGTAGCCTGTCTCCATGGTGGACATTTTAGACTATTTGGCTGGTTAAAGTTTTGATTTAAACTGCAATACCTTTTTGTTACAATACAATAAGAAATAAATAATAATAGGTTGGTATTTATAAATTTTCACTTGCTCATTTATTTTATTTTCCCACTCTATTTATCAATATTAAATATTATCTTATATTGTATGTGATTCATATTCAAAGTAATTAAGATAATTATTGGATAAAGGTCTTATTCAATAAATGGAAAGCTAGAGACAAAATGTTTGATCTTACCAGTTTCAGTGTGGATGATTGAAGTGGAATGATACAATTAATGTTGTATGACTGCTTAAAAATATGACTGTATATTGATAGTGTTACAATTTTCAGCCATTGGTTTTACTATATTCTAACAGTGTTAACATAATCAATCTAGTTATTTATGTGACCAAAATGTATCATCAATCATAACAAAACCATGATAAAATGACTCTTAGCCATTGTATGGGTTTTAGTTAGTAAATTAAAAACTTAAAAATGATTGATTTTCTAAATTAAAAGTTAAAAGAAATTATTAATTATATCCCTACAATATCAAGAAGCTCCTTCCCTGGTGCTGTTTGTTTATTTATGAATAAAGTTAGCATTCTTAATTTTTTAGAACGTTACCATTTATGCTGCTAATGCGACATCTTACGTGTATTTGCTTGACTTTGAAGTTTGTTTGAACGTTTCTTTGAAAAATTTATATTTTTTCAAAATTTACTATTTAGTGGTTGAATCGTGATCTAATTACTAGTAATTCTATATATATATATATATATATATATATATATATATATATATATATATATTAACAATATATAATAGTATTAAGTAATAATATATCATAAAATTACAAGAAATGATGATATTACATGTTTTATAAGATTAAAAAATAAATACAAAATTTAAACAATAAAAATTGTTATATGAAATTTTATATCTTGTTATAAATTTAGTTCATAAAAGTTAATTTTGTCAGAATTGGATGAGCATGTGCAATTTTTAAGTCAAACTAAGTTAAGTTTCTAATAAACGATAGTACAAATATATAAACTATTTTTTAAGACTGTTTATGGTTAGTTTGAATTGGATTTACGAGAAAATTAATTCAAATTAACCAAATTTTATCAGTTTGAACCTGCTCAATTTTTTTTACAACTTAAACAAAACTTATATGATTAACAAGGAGCTGACTCTGATCAATTGATATAAACATTTATTATATATAATTTTTTTTAGAGAAAAACACATAATTTTTTTGTAAAATTATATATAAACATTGATAGATGTAGACGGCATATTTTGTTGTAATTACTTTACATTAATTAATGTGACTTTATTAAAAGCTCAAGTATAATCACGATACTAAATACATCTAGACAACAATATATTTTATTTCAATTATTTTATATTAATTGTATAAAACTGCCAAAAATTGAAAATATACATAATTGTAAAGGGAATTCGCTGAAACTTTAAAAAGTAATTAAAATGTTAATTGTAAGGACATTTTTATGGGTTTTAAGAACAATAATATTGTGTTTTTTATTTTATTTTTAAAGTTGTAAATAGAAAAAAATAATAATTCCATTCTTTATTTATTTTATTTCATTGTTCTTTTAAAAAATGATTTTTTCTAAAAAATTTCAAGGAGTTTCTTTTCCTTTATTTCCTTTGTGGTTTTAAGATAGTAAAAAATAGTCTTGGATTTTTATCATTGTTAGGTGAATTTTTATTTTCACGAATTTCAAGTTTGTTTTTTTTTTCTCTTTATAGTTTGCATGTGAGATTTGATGGGGGAAATATGAGCTTATGTAAAGTGTGTGTTTTCTTTTATTAAGTTTGACTTCCTAAAGCAGTATAGAGGATCCTTAAACTTAAACATTTTTTAATCAAAATCTCTTAAATCCAGTTACCTCAAAAATAAAAAAACAACTTTAGGTAAAAAGAAAGTTAAGCTTAAAATTTAAACTTATAGGCTAGGAGAAATGAATTAAACGTAGCCTTAAATGACTTATATGTTAAAATTTTTATATTTAAGTTGAATTACTCAACTAATTTCATGATTACATTATGAATAAAGTAATTAGAAATTAAGATTTTAATTTTTGTTCTTTATTAAGCTTTGAGAATTGAAAGGTTGTGTTGAGTTATTATATTCTTACATGTGAATTCATAATTAGTTAATTTGAAATACGTGAATAAATGATAATAATAGTTTTGAATTCTATCACCAAATTTAATTTGTTCATTTTTGTTATGTGATAAATTAAAATTGTATTGAACGAAGAATTTGAGACTTATATTCAAGTTTGAAAACTTGTGACATTACATCAAAAATTCGTAAATATAGAATTATACGGATAATTGTTATTTTAATATATTTTAAAGTTGTTGTTATCTATATATTTTGCTTAATATATAATTTAATATTTTTGTTTTATTTACGTTATATAGTAGGAACAATATTTAACCACCAACTATTTACTTTATATTTCATATTTCTTTTATACCTTTTTATGACTTTATAAATTATAAATATAATATTTATATTAATTATTATTAGATTTGATTAGAGTAATTAAACTTAAAATTCATACCAAATAAATTGTTTTGCTTGAATTGTTAGAGGAGTAAGATTTGTCCAGATCAATCAATAGTTCTTACTTTCTAAATTGTTATCATTTAAGAAATACTTACACCAATCTTTCTAGATCACACTCTTATTCACATTTTTTATTTATAATCTATTCTGTTTTTTTTTATATAATGATTCCAATTAAATGTTTTTACCTATTAATAACAATAATGATGATAAACATGTAATTTTTTTGAATAAATTTATTAAAATAGTTTTACTGTTTAAATAAATCATTATATGAAATGAAATAAAAGAGTGATTAATTTAAAAATAAATTAAAGATTCAGAACAATATTATCGGAAAACCAAACATTAAATAAAAATCATTTTAAAAACATTAAATAATTATTTATTATATTAACTAAATTAAATATTATTTTAGATATTAAAAAATTATGAGTATTTAAATTAATTTTTATTATTGATAAGTAATTTATAAGTTAGTATCTAATAGCTATCAAGTTTTAACTATAAACTTTATAATATAAATAATTAATAATTAAAAATTTTAATATTTAATTAAATATCAATTTATAAATTATTTATAATTAATATAAATTATTTTAGATATTGATAATTTTTATAGTTTCTAAAATGATATATAATTTAGTTAATATAGTAACTAATTATTATTATTTTTAATTAATTTTTATTTAATTTTTTAGTAGAGAATAAATAGTATTTATAATGTTAATAATTTTTTCTCACTTTCTATAAATGTATAATTAAATATTTCAAGACAAGAATGAAGAGGTAGAATTACATTCTTAATTTTTGGATATAAGATTTAAAAGGCATGAAAAAAGAACTGAAAAAAAAGTATTTAATGAGGTGTTAGCACACTATTACATGAGTTTTCTTTAATTGAATAACAATGACTTAAAAAGTTTGTAATAAGAAGTGAAGAGTTAGAATGTAGTGATAAAAAAAGCATATAATTGAATGAGTTTTAGTGTAGCAATAAGTTTTTGGTATTTAATACATAGTTAAATAACGGCATAAAACTCCTAATAGAAAAATCAAATGTAAAGTATTGATTAAGATAAATGATTTAGTGAAGGTGAAGTGAAATAATGTTGCATATTTGAAGCATAATCTGGAAGTGGGGGCAAAAGAGTAATTAGAAGGAAAGGAAAAGAAAAGAGGAGCGGGTGGTTTCGTTTGACCTAAATACCCTCTGTTGGTGCTTGGTTGAAGGTATGGATTTCCCATGAGGACCCTCTAATTCCCAATCTTCCTCTCTTCTCCTTACCCTTCTTCTCCTAATTCCGATTTTCTCCACTTCCCCGCCATTTTTTCAAATTCCCGTTTCTTCTTTTTTCGATCAACCCCTTTCCATTCCCACCTAGGGTTCCGTTTTTTTTCTTCCAAGTTTCAATCTTTCAGGTAATTTCACTCTCATTCTCTTCATCGTCAACATATTTATTGCCTTCAATTCTTGGGGCTAGTGTTTTGTAACTTCGACATTTTAATTTTTGTTTAATTATCGCTTTGAATTATGCTTGGGATTTTATGTTCCCTTTTAAAGTTTGCCTTTTTTGTTAAAATCTTCACTGGGGGGTCTTGTTGAAGTTTTTTACGGGTTTCGTATAGCTTCACTGGTGTCACCACTCTTAACTTGAGCTCAATGCAATTTTTTCTTCAATTTATTTGGATTGCAAAATTGATGTTTTCTCTCTCGGTTTTAAAAGGGGTGGTTTTTATTGTGTACCCTATGATTTCAATTTATTTCTGGGACGGTTTATAAATTAATGAAGTTCGAGTGGTATGTTTATGGTTATTGACAGTGTACTGTACAATCTTGGACTTGTATTCTGTAATCCCTATAGCGTAATTGTACTCAACACTTGACATTGTATTATGAAATTTGGGATTTGTAACTTGTGGTAGTTAGGTTATTAAGAGCGGAAAGAGCGTTTTGTACTTTATGCATCCTATCTTTGTAGCCGAGTCTAGTTTTGTATGAATTTCATACTGTTACTGGATTCGGTAATGTTGGTGTATCTTCACTCCCTTGCCTCCTTTGAACTGTTTATTTTCTTCAATTTTCAGCGTATCTAGTTGTGTATAACCATCAAACTTCACATTTGTATGATTTGATCTGACTTGTCTATTGTTATCTGGTTTCTTGCAGCTGGCGTTCTATCCGCAATTTCTCATTGTCGTGATATATAGTGATTCATGTCTGCAATGACTAATCATGATTTGATAATTGGTCAGAGTCATAATTTAGCACTTGGTCATAACCAGCAACTGGTGCTGAGCCACAATCATAGTTTGGGCCTCAGTGGGAACCATGATTTGGAATTGGGACAAACTGATGATCAGCATTTGGGTCTGGGGCAGACTCACGATCATGAACTGGGCTTAGGAATTGCCAATGACCATGAATTGGGTTTGGGACTCAACCATGTTGATGGAGATGGTGTTCACAGGTATGGGCATGAGGATGAGCTATCCATGGAACGAAAACCCGAGCATGATGGCCATGAGATGCCCAATCCCACACAAAACCATGAGTTGACCATAACAGAGAACAATGATTTGACTGTTTCAGAAAGTCAGGAATTTGATGAGAACATGGCCATGACTATGGTCCAGAACCCAGAAATGAGTATTGAATCTGCTGAAGAAATGGGTGTCCATGAATCCCAGCTTATGGTTCCCACATCCCCTGTAATTCAGGCTCGTACATTAGCCATAAGTCCTAATTATGAATTGTCAGTGGGACAAGAATTCCCTGATGTTAAGAGTTGCCGAAGGGCATTGAGGGATACAGCAATCGCCCTGCACTTTGAGATGCAGACTATAAAATCTGACAAGACTCGCTTTACTGCTAAATGCCGAAGTGAAGGATGTCCCTGGCGCATTCATGCAGCAAAACTCCCTGGTGTTCCAACTTTTACTATTAGGACAATCCATGAGAATCACACATGTGGAGGAATTTCACATCTTGGCCATCAACAAGCCTCAGTGCAATGGGTTGCTACGTCAGTGGAGCAAAGGCTAAGGGAGAACCCTAATTGCAAGCCAAAGGAGATATTGGAAGAGATTCATAGGGTTCATGGCATCACTTTGTCATACAAGCAAGCCTGGAGAGGCAAGGAGCGTATCATGGCTGCAATGCGTGGATCTTTTGAAGAGGGATACCGCTTGCTTCCACAATACTGTGAACAGGTGAAACGCACAAATCCAGGCAGTATTGCATCTGTTTATGGAAATCCAACTGATAATTGCTTCCAACGCCTATTCATATCCTTTCAAGCTTCAATATATGGTTTTTTAAATACTTGTCGACCACTTTTGGAGCTTGATAGAACATATTTAAAGAGCAAGTATCTTGGTACATTACTTCTAGCCACCGGATTTGATGGTGACGGAGCTCTCTTTCCTTTGGCATTTGGTGTTGTTGATGAGGAGAATGAGGATAATTGGATGTGGTTTCTGTCTGAACTTCATAACCTGATGGAGACAAACACTGAAAACATGCCAAGGCTCACAATTTTGTCCGATAGGCAGAAGGGAATTGTAGATGGTGTAGAAGCAAATTTTCCCACTGCTTTCCATGGATTTTGTATGCGGCACTTGAGTGACAGCTTTCGCAAGGAGTTTAATAACACAATACTTGTTGATCTTCTATGGCAAGCAGCTCAAGTTCTTACCATACTTGAATTTGAAGCAAAAGTTTTAGAGATTGAAGAAATATCACAAGATGCTGCGTACTGGATTCGAAGAATTCCATCTCATCTGTGGGCTACTGCATACTTTGAGGGGCAAAGTTTTTTTCATTTTGCAGCAAACATAGTTGAATCTTTAAACACATGGATTCTAGATGCATCTGGGCTTCCAATAGTTCAAATGATGGAATGCATAAGAAGACAACTAATGACTTGGTTTAACGAGCGGCGAGAGACCAGTATGCAGTGGACATCAATACTTGTACCTTCAGCTGAGAGAGTTGTTACAGACGCTCTTGATCGTGCAAGGACACACCAGGTACTTCGTGCCACTGATGCTGAATTTGAAGTTATATCACATGAAGGAACAAACACTGTTGATATTAGGACCCGTTGTTGTCAATGTCGAGGGTGGCAGTTGTATGGTTTGCCTTGTGCACATGCTGTGGCTGCTCTTCTATCTATTAGGCAGAATGTGCAAAGATTCACAGAAAGCTGTTTTACTGTTGCAAACTATAGAAAGACATACTCACAGACCATACACCCAATTCCTGATAAGTCTCTGTGGAAGGAGTTGTCTGAGGTTGAGGGGGTTGTGAGTGTGTCTGATGTTGATCAACTTCAACTTCAACTTCAACTTACTATCAACCCTCCTAAGTCACTCCGGCCACCAGGTCGACCCAGAAAGAAACGGGTTCGAGCAGAAGACCGTGGCCGCGTAAAACGGGTTGTGCATTGCAGTCGTTGCAATCAAACAGGTCATTTCAGAACCACCTGTGCAGCTCCCATCTAAGTCTTCTCCTACACCTTAGTTTTTCATTATTTATTATTTAGGCTTTTCTAGCTTAGACCCTCCACCAAATTTTCCTTTTTTTTTTTTTTTATTTCTTTTACATTAATGTGAATTAATGTTTCAGCTGTTGTGTATCTATAGTCAATTAATTTGCATTGTTTCAGTGCGCATACAACACTTCAATACATCCTTATTTCAGAGTTAATATTCTTAGCTTCACTCAAATGATTCTAGAAATCCAACCTTTGTATTGATTTAAATTGAAACTTAGTTTCTGGCCAAATTTAAGTAAACTAATTACTTTTTAAGGAAATTCAAACTTATCACCAATTTAAATTTCCTGAACGAATGCAAGTTGGAAAAAGTCGTATTTATAATTTTTCACGTCAAATTTATAAAACGACGCTAATCTTCTCAAGACATACGGCCGAATACAATGAAATGCGATCCATGCTCGGAAAAGAAAATAGCCCCAAATTATTTTTTACAATATTTACTACTGAAGATTTTAAAAAGTATTTATTATTTTTTTAATAGAATCCCTTTATTAATCTTAAACACTTGGATAAATTCATAATTACATTTTCAATTTTGAATAATGATTTTTTGTTACGTGATTATTTTTCCATTTTGTAGTTAATTTTCTTCAGTATGTGAGGCGGATAGTTTGACATGTATGAAAATGATAATCGATTTATCTCATACAAAAACTAAGAAAAATACGTTACAGAGAGAAGAAAACTGTATAAATGTAATTAATTATTATTAAGACAACAGGCTAAACGTAAAGCAAGGGTCCTTGCTAACAATGGATGTGGATCGTGTAAAGAAGAAAATAATGATGATAATAATAAATTTAAGGAAGAAAATGCAGCGGTGGATTATAACTGCAAGGTGAATCCATGTCTAGTAGACATTCCCAAATTACATCATCCCACACCCAATTGAGCTCTCGTCAGCAGTTCCTTCAGCAAGTAAGTAGTTCAGGAAAAACTAGGACACTACATAGGTGCACCAATTAGATAAAATCATAGATCAATTAAATCATACATCAGAGGTCACATGACTACGACTACAACACAATTTTGTATTAAAAAGTTTATATAATTATATATTAATGTGCTATGTTAATGTGATTAATGTGTTATAATATCTCTTGGATCCCCTATTAATTAGGTGATAAGAAATTTGTGCTGAGATTATTTGTATAAGAATTAATGCACCCTTAAAATACTTTATTTTATTTTATTTTTGCTTATAAAAAAAAATCACTACAACACAACACATAGGTCACAATAATCTAATATGTGTCAAGTTATTACATTAATTCTGTTCCCAGAATTTTACATTGAAATAGTGGAAGCATTAGTTGCACTCTCCAGCTTAGTAGGCATAGTTTGCACCATAAACGGAGCTATAGCCTCCAGCATGTATTGAAGTGAAAGACCAAGATCACTGAGCTGTTTGGACTTGAGAAGCAGTTCCACTGATTTCCACTGTCATCTCCCCAAGAACGATTTCAACTGTCATCTTCCCAAGAACACCTCTTGTTTTTGTACGGTAACAGTAGCCCCACGAACACTCCTCAATACTCGCTCCTGCTGTTCGAAACAACAACATCACACGGTAGAAGAATTTGCATTTGCTGTGTGATCTGCCAAAATAGCAAAAAATACATCATGATTGAAATATATTACATATATATATATATATATATATATATATATATATATATATATATATATATATATATATATATATATATATTGCATGTTCTCAAATCCAAATGTTGATACATAGCTAGACAAGAGTGCTTAACGTCTAAGAATAAACTACTAATCAAAAAGGACACCACGTCTAATCTCAGCAACTGAAGACATTCACAAGATATTCACCTACTTTGTTTAGCTCAATATTTATGTAAAAATCCAAGTATTTGTGCTTTCTGTATCATCTCCTGCTATCTTAAATCTAACCTGAAAAGAAATGCCACATATCAATTTAAATGGGATATTTTCTGACTAGCCAGCTTGGTTTACCAGAGTTATAGAACAAAATTGAAGAAACAGCAGTCAAGAAATCTCCCACAAATATACAAATCCACAGTTCCTAAGAATAATTACAGCACATTCTGTGAGAATTACTAGAATACACTTTAGCAAGAAGCACTACCTGGGTGACTATGGAAGGTGCAAATTGAGTATTTGAAGATGTATTAACGTCTATTGAAGCATCTCTTTCATAGGCATGTGCTCAGCGTAATGGGTCGACTATTTGCATCTGGAGAAATAATAAATTATGGCCTGTTATTTTTATAATAACAAAAAAGGTGATTTTAAAGATTTATTAAAAATAATTAACTTTTTAGAGATTTTTTAAAGTTTAAGCTATTTTTATTTAGTAACAATATAAAATAACTTTTTAATTCAAAAAGTAGTTAGCTTTTGTTCAGAAGCTACTCAAAATAACAAAAAATTGATTTCTTCAACATCTATTTTTTCAAAAATTTAAACAAACACTAAATTTGTAAAAAAGTTTTTTCCACAAAAAGTACTTATTTTCCTGAAAAAAACTAAAACAAACTGTGGCTCTTACAAGCCTTTTGCATCTCTGTTATAAATAAAGACAGATTCTTCACAAGTGTTCGGTGAAATCACACTTACATTCATTTGGAAAACTGGAATTACACTATTTCCATTTCTAAAACCTTTCATAGGTGGGAAGCAATTAACTCTGCCTTCCTTATGTACTCCTGCAGCATCCCCTACTACTTCAACCACCTTGTCATCTCGAAGAGCAAACTTTGGGAGGTCTTCTGCAGAAGAGAAAGACGATGCAGATGGTTAGCAACAATAAACAAAGATTGGAAAAGAGCTTCAGATTTCAGTAATACTATATTTGAAAGCATAAATCAGAACATAGTAAGAAATATTATTTTCTCCATAATTCATTCATACCACTCCAGTAAATTGTTCCTGTAATAATTAATTTTCATTTAAGAAAGGATAGACAATGAAGATTCCAGAATGTTTCAAAACTACAATTAGATTGTAGTGATGTTGAATAGAATATAAAAAAAGATCAAGATTATTTTCCTGCCAAATGAATTAGTAAATGAATAATCTTGTTTTTCTTTCTAACAAATGATTTAAATGGTGAGAGGAGTTAGTGATACATATATGATTGCTTTCATGATACTAATAATATAAAAAATTATATATCTTGTTACTAAGTGAGTTATGTCTTTCTCAATTTTATAAAACTAATTTATAATAAAAATTGTTTTTATTTTTATTTATATATTATAATTTTATCTTATTTTGGCCTTATTCCTCCAAGATATCCTGGCAAGAATGTTATGATAAAAAATTAATTACCAAGGATAATCCATGCCACCTATAATGTCAAGCTCATCAAGATAGTAAAAAGCAAGCTATTTTAAATATTTCCAAGTGAAACAATTTAAATCCTCTTCCTGCAGTATTTTCTTCCCGAAATTAATCTCCATAATATCCTTACCTTTCAACAAAATGCCAGAAGAAATCCTTTACCATCAGATCAATTTTCTACTAGTTCCACCGCTCATCATGTTCAAGACCTCATCACAATAACCCTTCACCTACTTAATCTAAATTAACAACCTAATTTGATAGTACAATAGTTATAATTGTCTTAGCCACTAAGTGAGATCGGCTACAGGAATCACATACCACCATTAAGCTTAGTTAATAGCCAATTTCTCAAGGATATTATTTATCATGGCATCCTTCTTAATAATTTAACCATACCAGATAATAATATCTTAAAATTAAAATGTTGAACTTTTGGTACTTGATAAATAAGATGGAGGAAAGACAGTGTATTCAGCCTACACTGTTGTACGTTTAATTAATGTATATATACGAGTTGCAAAATAAGGCAAGACACTTACCTTAAACCCTAATCATAAAGCTAGATACATATAAAAGAAATAATAATAAAATAACATTACATTTTAACACTCCTGAAGTTGGAGCATATAGGTTATATGCACAAATCTTGGAACATATAAATTGAATCCTAGGTCCTCTTAGATATTTAGTTAGAATGTCTGCGAATTGTTTCTTAAAATTGACAAACTCACTAATAAGATCCATAGAGAGCAATTTCTCTCTTAACAAAATGAAAATTAATCTATATATGTTTAGTTTTCTCATGAAACAAAGGATTGGAGGTAATGAGAGGTTCCTGATTGTCACAATACAAATTCATCTACTTATTTTCACAAAATTTTAACTCTTGAAGGAGTTGCTTAATCCACACAAGTTCACATGTAGCTGAAGTCATAGATCCATATTCAGTTTATATACTAGACCGGACAACAACAATTTGTTTCATGTTTTTCCAATATTTAAGATTCCCCCGCATGGAATACACAATATCTTGTGCAAGATCTCCTGTTAATGGGACAGTTAGCCCAATTTGCATTACAAAACCCTAAGACTTGTGTATTTCCCTTGTTTTCATATAAGGATCCATGTCCTAAGGTCCCTTTTATATATTTGAGGATGTGAATCACAACATGCCACTGATCTCCTGAAATCCCCTTTACATATCTGAGAGTGTGAATCACAACATTCCACTGATCAATGTGAGGGTTCTGCATAAATTGACTCACAACTCCCAGTGGATGAGAAAGTTCAGGTCTTCTTATAGTGAGATAAATGAGTTTTTCCACCAATCTCCTATTCCTATCTGTGTTTGAGAAAAGTTCGCCTTGGTCTCTTACTAATTTATGATTTGAATCCATAGAATTGTTAATAGGCTTGCAATTTGTTAGGCCGGTCTCCTCCAAAATATCAATAGCATATTTTCTCTATCTAACACCTTCTTTTAATTGTGTCACTTCAATACCGAAAATCTTTTTAGATAGCCCATATCTTTGGTCTGAGAGTGGCTGAATAAATGCTTTTTGAAAATGAGCAATTCTAGAGGTATCATCAACCAAGACCATGAGATACAAACACAAAGAGAAGTATCCTCGCTCCATTTCAGTCCAAAAATTTGCACAGTATGACTAAATTTATCAAATCAAACTTGAGGTAATTGCTTCAAGCAATAAAGTGATCGATGTATTTTACAAACTAAACCAGACTTCGCCTGAGCAACAAATTCAGGAAGTTACTGTGTAAATCTTCTCCCCAAATCACCATGAAGAAAGACATTTATTCAGGCGATAGACAAATGGCAGCCACTACCAAGATCTTAGACACGGGAGAAAAAATCTCACAGTAGTCGAGACCATAAATCTAAGTATATCTCTCAGCTACTAGGCAAGCTTTGAGACGATATACCCAAAGGACCAACCTTAACTGCATCGACTCATCTACAACCCGTAGGCTTCCTACTGGGAGGAAGGGGGACCAAGCTCCCAAGTACCACTATGTTCAAGTGCATTCATTTCATCAATCATGACCATCCATGGGTGACTAAGAGCCTCATGAACATTGCTAAGAGCAGTAATGGTGGACAAGGAGAAAACAAAAGAAGAATAGAAAGGAAACAAACAATAATAAATTCAGAAATTATAAATAGGATATGGATTCCAAGTAGATTGAATACCTTTTTTAAGAGCAATAGGCCAAGCATGATCAGAGTCAAGAGAAGGCAAGGAGGATGAAGGATCCATGGTACCGAAATCTTGTGGTGGAGGATTTCAATCATGAGAATCTTCAAGCAAGGATAAATGAGTTATTTGTGCTCTACGCTGGTATATGATAAGAGGTGGTAGAATAATGTCATTTGCACTTGGAGTTTGAGAGAAACCAGAAATAATGAATGGATCACAGATTGTACAGGAAGAACCTATTGAACAAATGAAGAATGTTCCGTGGAAAACAAGAAAAAAGGCATGTCCTCAAAGAAGGTAACATCAACATATATATATATATATATATATATATATATATATATATATATATATATATATATATATATATAATACCTTTTAGTTGACGGAGAATAACAAATATATCCTTTCTGAAAGCGAGAATATCCCAAAAAAAAATATACTTAATGACCTTTGTAGAAAGCTTGTCAAGACCTAGAGAAACATTATGAACAAAACAAATATACCCAAACACACATGGAGAGACATGATTTAGAGGGTTTAGGAAAAATTAAAAAGTATGGAACTTTATTTTCAAGAGAGGAAGAAGACATCTTATTGATCAGGAAAAGGACAATAAGGATTGCATCTCCTCTATGATGAACATGAACATTAGTATTCAGCACCAGACAGCATTAGACAGCGTACAATTTCAATAAGATGTCTATACCTCCTCTCTCCTATACCATTTTTTTTGGAGTGTGAGGACATGTTGACTGATGTAAAATTCCAAAAGATAAGAATGAAAAAAGCACAACAAACAAATATTCCTTGGCATTATTACTTTTAAGAATTTTAATTATCTTTTTTAAATTGGTACTTAATTTCATTGAAGAAAGACATAAATATGAATAAATGTTCAGATATGTCTTTCATTAAATAAACCCAAGCACTTTGAGAGAATTTCATCAATGAACTTTACAAAATAATTAAAATCAAAAGAAGTGACACGACTTGATCGTCGAATATTTCAAAATAGATATTAGAAAACATAAAATTATAATGTGTATCAGACTTTTAAGGAAAAAAAATCTAACATGTTTACCTAACTGGAAAGATTCACAATCTAAAGCTCAAACTTATTTTTTAAGGAAAAAAATCTAACAAGTTTATGTAACCGAAAAATTCACAATCTAAAGCTTGAACTAGTTTGAGTCTATAAGCTATCATCTTCAATTTTCATATGAAAAAGAAAAGCATAATTCCACAAAACTGATAGTGAATAATACATGAGAAAGATATCACATAGTTTTTTAACCTCTCTCTCCTCCTTGAAAGGGGCAATAAAGCCAAGTTGTGCAAAGCGGGAATGCTGAAATTTGAAACCCATGGTGACGATACATATCCTTTTCTCGGTTCTCAAGTATCGAAACCTGACAGAGCATAAACAAAGTACTCATAAGTCTAACAATGTCTAATCAGATATAGAAAAAGAGTATAATATACTTTTATCACAATAAACAATTTGGTTACCTCAACTGCACCGACACTATCCTTGTTATCACTATCTTCTTCCTTTAGCACCTCAGGACGTGCACGAACAATGACAAAATCGGTTGGATGAATGTTCATGTCTTCAAGTTCTTCAGAATCATGTCATAAAATAAAAAAGGAAACAGTCTGGCAACAAAATAATAGAAGTGTTGAACTAAAGTTTTTATTTATTAAACAAATTTCGAGTTTTCAGACAAATATTTTTTTCCTACAAGTGGTGAGAATTTTGATGAACAATCTTTAAATAGATTATTTGGTTAAGATATTGAATTTTTTAACAAATTTTACAAAAGATATGAGAAATAAAATATCATATTTAACTTTAGTTATAAGAAAAAATAAAAAATATTTATTTTGAGAATGTAATTTAAATGTAATCTTGAATTAAATGTGGACAAAATGTCGTTTCAAAGTAAAAGGATGATAACCTTTTGTAAAGTTTGTTAAAAAATATCAATTTCTCCATCAAATGATCCATGTTGAGGCAATTCATCAAAATTCTCACAGTCTCAGGAAAGAAGATTTGTCTAAAGTTCAGAAATTCGTTAAATAAAATCAATCGTGTCAAATTGTGAAAGGAAACTTAGAGAAGTTGAATACAGGGAAGAAGACCTAGAGATGGCTATCCGTCATTGTGTATATAGTTGGGATACTAGGTACTACGAGAAAATCTTTATAAATGACTTCCAAACATGGCCTTAGGAACAAACTCCACTTACTATATTTATAGAACATGTAGATGCCCCTCTTTATTCAAATAGACCTCCAATACATGTCTTTGTGAGTACCACTAGAAGGCTTATTTGATTTAAGAGGGACACCTGCCTGTTTAATAAAGTAAAGCAAATTATAGTAAGTGGAGTTGGAAATTTGTTCCAGAAACCATGCTTGAAAATTATTTGTAAAAGTCTTCTCGTAGTGCCTAGTATCTCAACGATACACACGACGACGAATATCAATTTCTAGGTCACATTCTCCATACTCCTAGACTCAACTGTCAAGCTTCCTTCCACAATGGTCAAACGGTTATTCAGACTGTTTATCAAAATTCTCACCTGCCTCAGGGAAGAAGAATTGTCTATTGCTAGAGATTGATATTTTTCGTGCTACGAGAAGATCTTTATAGATGACTTCCAAACATAGCCTCAGGAACAAACTCCTACCTCCACTCACAATAATTTGTTTCACTTTATTGAACATGTAGGTGCCCCTTTTGATTCAAATAGACTTTCAAGTACAACACATGTCTTTTTTATACCACTACCAACAATGCCTTGAAACCAAATCCTTCCAATGAAGTCCTCCTACCAGGCTCTCATATCCAAATTTTTTTGTTATGAAGTTCTCCTAGCGGTGTTTCAATTATTCTCACTCTTGGGAATCGTTATAAATATGTTTTCTCAAGCTGAAGTTTTCTTTGTTGGAGACATAACACCTCAAAACATTCGACTTTGTCTCATATTCACAACCATACGTGAAGTCAGGTCAAGGTTGGATTACATTTTATAGCATGAGATGTGATCCAACCTTGATTCGGCTTCACATGTCGCTGTGAATATGAAACAAGACTGAATGTATTGAGGTGATATGCCCTCAACAATGCTTGGAAACCAAATCCTTCCAATGAAGTCTTCCTACCAGGCTCTCGAACCCAATTTTTTTGTTATGAAGTTCTCGTGGTGGTGTTTCGATTATTATTACTCTTGGGAATAGTTACAAATATGTTTCTCAAGCTGAAATTTTCTTTGTTGGAGAAATAACACTCAGTACATTCGATCTTGTCTCATATTCACAACCACATGTGAAGTCGGTAGGGGTGGCAAAGTGGGGCGGGCCATGCGGGCCAGCCCGCGGCCCGCTAAAAAAAACGCGGGGCGGGTTGTATATTTCAACCCACTGGCCCACTTAGGCCCGCCCCGCATAACCCGCAGCTCGCACGGGCCAACCCGCATAACTTTAAAATGTATAAATTTTTTTTCTGCATCCCAATATTTTCTTTATATATCCTCATTTTTCACATTTCGAAATTTTTAATAACATCTTACTATGCATATCTCGTGAAAATAATATTATGAAACCATTTACCTAATACATTTAAATAAAAAAAATTCAAATTTTTATTCAAAAAAGTATTTTATTTTTAAAATATTTCTTATGCTGACTGACCCGCAGACCCGCGGGCCAACCCTTATGCGGGGCGGGCTAGAAAAATCAGCCCACAGATTCTCTGCGGGGCGGGCTAACCCGGCCCGCTTTTTGCAGATCAAGTACGGGGCGGGCCAGCCCGCATTGTCACCCCTAAAAGTCGGGTCAAGGTTGGATGACATCTTAGAGATGTGATCCAACCTTGATTCGACTTCACGTGTCGCTATGAATATGAGACAAGACTGAGGTGATATGCCCCAACAAAGCAAACTTCAGCTTGAAAAACATACTGATAATGATTACCAAGGTTGGGAGTAACTGAAATACCACCAAGAGCATGAACTTTATAACGATTAAATTGGATCCGAGAGTCGGGAAAAAGGACTGCAGTGAAAGAGTTTGGTTTCCAAACATTGTTAGTAATGGTACTCATAAAGACATGCATTATGATTATAGTTGAAGACTTATTTGAATCAAGAGGAACATTTGCATGTTGGATATAGTGAAGCAAGTTATACTAAGTGAAGTTGGAAGTTTGTTCCTGAAGCCATGCTTAGAAACTATTTGTAAAAATTTCTCGTAGTGCCTACAATTCTAATCATACACAGGACGACGAATATCAATCTCTAGGTCACCTTTCCTGTAATAAACTCGTGTGACGTTTCCTTCACAAAGTTCACACGATTGATATTATTCAACAAATTTCAAATTCCAGACAAATCTACTTCTCCTAGAAGCTGTGAAAATTTTGATGAACCGACTCTAGATAGATCATTTGGTGGAGGAAGTGATATATTTTAACGAACTTTATAAAAAGATATCCTTTTACTTCATATTAGTTTTTTTTCCATGAAGTTGCTTACTTACTTACTTATCTTTGGCTACAGAATTATGTGAAAAGAAAAAAAATTATATAACTAATTTAACAGGTTAACTCAGCATATTTGAAACTTTGGTTAAGAAGATTCCATTTGATAACATCAAATTTCTCATCCAGCAAGAAGTGTGACAAATGTTTATTTTCATCATTAGATAAATCTACATTGACCAGTAACGTTAAAACAAAAAATTCATCCTGGTCCAAATAAATAATTATAAGAAAAATAAAGTTACTAATTCTTAATAGACTGTTATACAGGAAGAAAATATTATAAAAAAAAATTCAACACACTTCTTATAAGAAAAAATAAAATAGATTAAATTAACAAAACTATTAAAGCATGTATAATTATTTTCATGAATGATATTACAAATGTAGTTTTGAATAAAAATTAGATGTGGAGAAAATTAATTGATAATATATTAACTTTGAAATTTGATTTAAAAATATTTGCTATTATATTATTTTTATGCCGTTCAAAAGATACAAATCATAACTACAAACTTATAAGGTAATCTTCTGAGTCTCAAAATACAAAACTTCAAAATCATGAATGATAACACAATCATATCTCATCCCAAACATAAAATATTTTTCAAGATCATTGATTAAAAATATAATATTTTAATATAATAGTGTTACATGTTTGCAGAGAAATAAAAGAGTTTTAAAATAAACAACTTAATCTATGACAAAGCTTAAGTAATCCATTGTTGATTATTGTTGGAGAATATAATGCTCTGAAAAACAAAATTGCTTTTATTTTCAAAAACTCGCTCTTAGGATCGCTCTTAGGATTGAGTTAATAATACTATCTTAACAGTTCAATTCGGTTCGATTTAAAGGAAAAATAAATTTAAATCAGTTATTTTTAATTGATTTAAGTTAATATGGATGACTTCAATTTTAATTAAAAATATCAATATGTTTTTTAAATTAAAATAAAAAATTAATTGAAATTCACTAAATAGCCTAATTTACCATAAAACTTTATTCCAAAAAATTAAAGCTCTTAACATACTTCAAAATTAAAAATACAACCAAATTTATAAACAAATTGACTAACGTGAAAGAAAAAACTATTTTATGAAGAATAATAAAATAAGCCAAAATCTTTAACCTAATTAAAAAATAATAAAATAGATTGAATATATATTTAATTATTTAGATTTGATTTAGATTTTGAAATCAATTTAATTATTCAAGCAAAAGATTTTCAGTACACCATTAGTTTTGTTCGAGTTTGATAAAAAAAATCAAATCAATTTAATTAATTCATTTTATACCTTATTCTTTGAAGGTATCTTATTAATAATCAAAATAAATTAATTAATAATCTAAATAAATAGTATAATTTGATTAATTTAAATATGAAGTTGTGAACTTTTTTATTTTAGAAGAATAATAGTGACATTTACTAAAATACATTAGTACAAAATATCAAAAAACACGATTCCATATAAAGATGGTTAGTAAAAATTGTCTTAAAAAAAAAAGTTGTGACAATTTTGTAATTATATTGTTTTTTAACGATGAATTTGGGAAGAACCGTCGTTAAAAATGATTTTAGAAGAGATATAAAGACGGTTCTAAGGTAACCGTCATTAAAAATAATTTTGTAAGAGATATAAAGATGATTATAGAAGGAACCGTTAATAAAAAGTGTAAAAAATTTTCGAAAAATGTTGTGTCGCCCGCATCTCCCTCTTTTATTTTGTACCGTTTATTCTTCTCAATACACTCATTGCTCTCACTCTCACTCTCACACACTCCTCTCTCTGCCACCATACTCTAGCTGCGACCTTAACCACACTGCAAAATTGTCGTCGCGCAACCTCCATCACCCCAACAGCGTGACCGTTCCCCAACCGCACCGCATCGAAAAAGCGGTTGCTTGCACGATACTATTACCTTAATCCTCAACCCCAACCGCACTGCACTGAAAGCACGCCAGCTCCGCATTCCTGCTTTGCGCGACACTGCCAAAATTGCGATCTCAAAGCCTTGTCGCGACCTCCGCCCCCAACCGCTTCCCATTAGAATTCCTCCCTCCGTCGGCCACCAAACACCTCTTCCAAGCCAAACTTTTATTTATTTTATCTATTATTTACTAAATTAACGACGATTTTTAGAAGTATCATAAATAAATAATCATTTATAAGTAGTTGATTTATAACTATACCCAAATTAACGACAATTTTAGAACCGTCTTTAAATACTCTTTTGAACCGTCGTTAAATCTATTTTCTACAATAGTAATAACTTTTCTATTAAACTTTAACAATTCAATGTGAATTTGTATTTTCCTGCTTATTAATGTCGACACATCTCTATCCGACTTATCTTGGGATGTGAAAAAAAATGAAAGAACACAACCTTGTCTTTGTAATTAAAATGAGATGTATGTGTTTTCTTCTTGTAACATAGACTACTTAACTCAACTACTTAACTCTAGAAAACATATATTTGTTCATCAAACAATTTAGAAGCTAAGTGATTTAGTGACAACATCTTGTGATGGCAGAAGGGAACACAATTGCTAGAGGACTCACCTTGCTTGGAGGATACAATAGGTCTTCATGAAAAGGACAAAAGCATCATGAGAAATCCGAGAACAAAGATTACTAACATAACAGTAGCTGGCCCACCTACTTGCGGCTGTGCTGGTGCTCCACCAGCTGCAGCTTCAGCCATAAAATTCTGCACCACATTCATTAACCGTATTGCTTGATTACCATGCATACTAATCATGCTAGGGAAGTGCATGGTAAAATTTCAGAAGATAAGAATGAAGAAAACGCAAGAAAAAAATATTCCTTAGCATTATCACTTCTAAGAATTTTAGTTATCTTTCCAAGAAGTTGGTTCTTAATTTCATTGAAGAGATAAATATGAATAAATATTCATATATGTCTTTCATTAAATAAACCCAAACACTTTGAGAGAATTCATCAATGAAGTTTATAAAATAATTAAAATCAAAGGAAGTGACACGCCTTGATCCTCAAATATTTCATAATAAATATTAGAGAAAATAGAATTACAATGTGTATCAAAAACTTTTAAGGAAAGAAAGATCTAACATGTTTACCTAACTGATAGGTTCACAATCTAAAGGTCGAACTTGTTTGATTGAGACTAGTAACCATCATCTTCAATTTTCATATAATCAATAAAAGCATAATTCCAAAAACAAATAGTTAATACATGACAAAGAAATCACAGTTTTTTTACCTCTCTCTCCTTGAAAGGGGCAATCAAGCCAAGCTGTGCAAACCCATGGTGACTATACATGTCCTTTTCTATGTTCAAAAGTATCGAAACCTGACAGCATAAACAAATTACTCATAAGTCTAGCAATGTCTAATCAGATATAAAAAACAGTATAATATACTTTTATCACAATAAACAATTTGGTTACCTCAACAGCACCGACACTATCCTCATTATCACTATCTTCTTCCTTTAGCACCTCAGTACGTGCACAAACAATGACAGAATCGGTTGGATAAATGGTCATGTCTTCAAGTTCTTCAGAATCATAATCCTGACAAACAATGTCATAAAATCAAAAAGGGAACAGACGGGCAACAAAATAATAGAAGTGTTGAACTAAAGTTTTTATCTTTGAAATATGGATCCATGTTGTTGCTTGGATAATATAGACTAAACAACTCAAATCCTACTTATTCATGTGATCAATATAAGCTGCAAGAGAAAATGACATGACAGATAAAAAAAATAGGCAAAATATGGATAAATAGATCAATATCTTCATCCTCATCATCATAACGTTCCATGTGAAGGTCCTTCAACGCATGGGTTATGTTGTCACATACTAGGCCACCACATCTTTATCTTTATTCATACTCTCACTCACCTGATTGGAGAGGATAACTTCTTCAAGATCTTCTAGGAGAGAAGGATCAACTACCAAGGGTACTGATTTTGAAACTCCTTTTGGTATCCATGAAATTGCCGAAATCATTGTTCTCTACTACTTTTCTTTGCCGTCCCCAAAAAATCTGGCAACCAACCATTGTAAACTAAAGGATATTACCTCTACTGTTGTCCTTTCAGTTGTCCTCTGCGACCTCTCCAACGAAATATATATATATATATATATGAAAAAACATGATGGAACATAATTGTAAAAAAAAAAACAAGTTCAGACAGTGAATACATAATGCAAGCATGAAGCAAAGCCAAGGTTTTCATAGAGGACTCACCTTTGGAGGATACAATAGCGTTCAGGAAAAGGACAAAAGCATCATGAGAAATGAAAAACAATATTAACATATCAGTAGCAGATGGTTGGACTTAAAATATGTGAAAAGTGGAAGGATACTTGCTCTGAGGTAAAAGTTACATAAAAAAAAATCAAAGAAAACAAGAGGTGGTGAAAATGGAAAAATACCTGTTGATTTAAGATGAGAGAGAAGGTGCAGTAATGTTGAATGTGTGCGGTATGAAAGAGAAATACTCTCTCCTTGCATTTATACTTTGAATCGAATACACACTCCTAACCCATGAGTCCCGTTTCGTCGATGCCTTACCACTCTAATATTTGTTCAAATTTACTAAAATATGCAAACCAAATGCTCTTAAATTTTTTATACAATAAACTGCTGTACAGTAAAGTAAAATGATAGTGATTAAAATATACATCTCCAGTCATTCAAAATTCAAAATATAAACATATAAGCTTCATAACATTTTGTAAACAGTTTGTTTCTCTTTTAAAGGGAAGAACAAAAGTCTCACTCCTACACAAGAAGAAAATGAGAAGAACAAAAAAATCCTGTAACAGATCCCAACAATACTGCAAAGCAGCGCATAACCAGCAGCGACATAATGTTCTGATCAGAAAATACAAAGCAAAGAAAATGCCTAAACGAATGACTTGTAACAGATAACGAAAAATACAGAGTCCATGATTCGTTACAGCGGGAGCTAAGGCAAGCACACCAACGTTTACCTGTGTGTGGAGTGATTTTCGTTCTTTTTTCTTGAAGAGTGGGTGCAGCCTTTTTGTAGGGGAATTGAGGGAATGAAAAAGTGAGTGATATGGAGAGGATGAATGTGTGTTGTGCGTGATGAAGAGGGGAGAGCGAATGAGAAAAAACAAAAAGTGCATGGGAGTGGTGTGAGGATGAGTGAGTGTCAGGGAGAAAAAGTGAATGTGAGAGTAAAAGAAACATAAAGTGAAATGAAAAAGTTTTCTTTTACATTATCTTTTTTGTGTGCATTCACTTAGCAATTCATTTTAATGATAAAATATTTTATAATACGAATAAAAATAATGGAATATTATTATAAAATAATAATTTATCAGTTGTAAATTGAATGAAAGAGAAAAAATATGGGTGAAAAAGTATCATAACTAAAAGGAATTAGGATGAATGAGAATGGGGTGAGTGGAAAAGAATTTTTGTGAGTAATGGTAGTTTAACTATTATATTGTGAGGTGAGGTTTTCTTATTTTGTTTTTTTCCTTACAATACGCACCTGCAATGTACGTACTAAGATTTCAACAAAATCTTTTCCTTACTATACACGTTGATGCACCTGCAATGTAAATTCAAGGTTTGGTTTGCACCTGATCCTAAAAAGGAGGTGGGCCCCACGGTTGAAGTGAATTTGAGAATTAAAATAGAAAAGATTACTTTTACAACCAATTAAAATTTGCATAGGAATTGTAGAGAGAACAAAAATGGAGTCCATGTGTGGGTCCCACGATTTTTGTTTGTTAGAAAAATCCTCCGGTTTCAAATTACCTTTTGCACCTTTTAGATTTGATCCAAATTTTGGCCTTTTTAATTTAGATCCTTTTATTTGTTCTTGTTACTATCAACTTTTTTTTTTGGTGTTATATATTGTTCAATAAACTTTAGATATCCACTTTTCCAATCTTTAGCATTTTGACTTGTTGGTGCTCTGTTTTACATTCTGTTGTTGCTAACCATCTGCGTTGCTATTTTGGCAGATCACACAGCAAATGGAAACTCTTCTACCTTGTGATTTAGCTAATTTTTTCAAACATAACAAATTTCTTCTTCAGTTTTTTTAAATCTGTTTTGTAAAATTAGAGGAAAAACGTTTTCTCAAATGCCGAGGATATTTAAAACAAGTAAAAGTAAAAGTAATTTTTTCAAATATATATCATACCAAAAACATTAAAATAATCTATTGTTTATTTTGTAAAATCAATGAAATTTATAAATGTTGTTTATTGTTTACAAGAAATTTCTTAACAATGAAATCCTTAATTGTAATAGTATAAATATAACGTACATTAAGCTATTAAATAGGAAATGAATAAAGATAGGGAGAATAACTTAGTGAGTTATATAAAGATAAGGATAATAACTTAGTGAGTTATACAAAGATAAAGATAAGGATAATAACTTGGTGAGTTATATAAAGATAAGGATAATAACTTAGTGAGTTATATAAAGATAAGGAGAATAACTTAGTGAGTTATGCTCTTCTCGTAGTAGCAAGCCTTCAATCAATCCTCGAGGATGGGAGAGGTTTCTCTTGCAAAATGCCTAAGTTAGTAGGAGCACAAAAATAATGTACTATATGAAGTATGAGTTTAAGAGTATGTGATAGAATGAAATGTACTTTCTTGAGAGTGAATATATAGGTTGATCGGGTGATATCTTTAGCAAACCTACTATGTAACTGTTATTCATCCCTTGAATAGTCATTCCTCTTTTAAGGCCCATTGATTAGACCATTTTCTCTTTGATTATCTTTTATGACGAATAAAAGCTCGGTTACGAACTCAGATTTTTGCCTGAGTTAACAGTCTTATCTAGTCTTCAATCAGGTAGGTACAAATAACATCAATACTTTGTAACACTGATGAGGTTCAACCTTTGAAAGTGGTAGATTCATAAAGTAATTAAAAAATAACCAAGTGAAGTTTTGAAGTTCATACTTATTTTTGCTTTCAAAAATATTATATTAGCTATCAAAATTCTAAAATGGTTAATCGTCTCTATGTTGTTAGGAAATTATCATTAAGGATGTATTCTGAAACAAATGATGTGATTACTTAAAATAATAAATAAGTCATATCAAAACAACTTAGTTCAGGATATTAGTATAAATATAAACATTTGTTCTTGTCACGATGTCATTGTAAAAACGATGAGTCGTGCATGAAATGATTCTTTGAGATAAAGAAGTTTTTCTTTCATGAGTTATATTATTAAAACAACAATTATCCAAGTAAAACTTAAGAAGTAAATTTAGTTATATGCGACTCATCAGTATAATGTGAATGAAAAACTTCCTTTATCTTAAACAATAATTTCATGCAGTACTCATCATTTCTCCAATGTTATTGTGGCAAGGACAAATGTTCATATCTAAGCCAATATTTGAGTTTGTTTTGATATGACTTGTTTATTAATTACTTTAACTAAACTAATTTTAGGTAATCACATCACTTGTTTCGTGATCTTTAATGATGATTTTCCAAAAATGTGAACCATGAAGAGATGATTGATTAGTCATTTTATGATTCTCATCGATGTTATAGTCTTTTCGAAGGTGAGAAAAAGTATAAACTACAAATCTTCACCTAGTTCTTTTAATTACTTGAATTATGAATCTACCACTTTCAAACTATGAACTTCGTCACTGTTATAAACCTTTAAAAGGATTGATGTTGAATAAGTTTCCTTATCTTTATTCATTTGGTATTTAATTATAGAATATAAATACTGAGTTTGAAAACTTCCCTTTCAAGATGCATGATCGTATGTTATGTTGACTCAAACATCGTATGTCAAGTTCTTCTGCTATTGTCAAGTGCTTCTTTATAAGCGTGCTTGCAATGAGATTTTCTTGACAAGTCTATTTCTCCAGATTTATATTCACCGAGTCTTACTCATTCTTCCTAGATGATCTAGACTTTATATTATAGTGTGAACTTTGATCGTCTGTCATGTTTAGTGTTTGAAATCGTCTAACACTTTGCTTCTTCTCATCGTTTGGCGTGTTCAACCTTTTGATATCTTTTGTTCTTTTACAACATTAAGTAATTATGCACTCGTTATAAAGTTGTTAGAAATCATAGGACATCTTTATAATTTTCTATCATCATCAAAACACATTTGAAATTTTTTCACGTGAGATCGTATAGTGAGTTAGAGAATCATCTAAGACTTACTAGATTGTCTTTTGTCTTAACATTATTTTCACTTATCTTATCTCTTAATCTCTAATACCTAACAAACTAATATTAAAGAAATCATTTTCACTTATCTTATCTCTTAATCTATAATATTTAACAAATTAATATTAAAGTTCTGATTTTGATTTGTTCTATATGTTATCATAAGAAAATATCTTTAAAAAAATGTTTAAAATGATGGTTAGCTCAATCAAAATTGAGAAGTTTATAGAAAAGAATAGATTTATACTTCATACATTCACATTCAAATATTGATATTTGTCAAATACAACTTCAACCTGATGAAATTCATACCTTGAATATAACCTTGTCAATATTTCTAATTTCACCAAATTGAAGACATCCCTATAATAAACCTCAAAAGCATGACACTCCAACTCTGACTTTGTATAGAATGTATTAAAATTGAATATCAACTCCGTGAGTGTCTTAATGAGTGTTGAAAACTATACAAATATTATATTCTTCCTCCTAATACAAGTCTTTCACATTGAATTAACACCTTCCCACATGGAAGTAATTGAAATGACACTAAAAGTTTATCATGGAAATTACAAGTAGCACAAAATACCTTCTTTGGTATGTTTGTACCATCATCTCTAATACAAACTGTACAATGAGAAAATTGTCTTCTAGGGTCCACCCATAAACTTCTTCCACGCTCATAATTTTCAAAACCCAACATACCAGCTACCACTTGTAGCTCCTTTCATTCCAACAGCACCTATCACTGCGGCTCATTATTCGTTTCAAGGAATCCTCCTCGCTGCTTTTAATCAACCAAATAAAACAGAGTAACGAATTGCTTGAAAAAATGGAAGTCTCGAGAGTGCATTTAGCTAATTACATAACAGTATGGTCTATATTACCCAGGCTAGTTTTGCTTACTTCGCAAAGTCACTTGAATAAACTTAGTTCAGGACAAACGTAAGTAAGCTAATTAAATTTTAAGGAAAATCAAACTTATCACCAATTTAAGTTTTCTGAACAAATATAAGTTAGAAAAGATGAACTGATGAACCAAACATAGCCTTAGTAGTTAGGGATTGAAGTTGGAAAAAATCATATTTTTAATTTTTCACGTCAAATGTATAAAGAGACGCAAAAAGTGGGACGCTAATCTTCTCAAAACATACAGCCTTACACAATGAAATGAGATCCATACACAGGGAAAGAAAATGTCCCCCCACTCCACTAAGAAAAATATTTTCATCGTTTACATTTATAGGCTTGAGTCCTATTATTTTTTACAATATTTACCACTAAAGATTTTAAAAATCATTTATTATTTCTTAATAGTATCCATCTATTTACTAATCTCAAATACTTACATAAATTTATAATTACATTTAGCTTTTAATAATGACTTTTTTTGTTGCATAATTATTATGCCATTTTGTAGTTAATTTTCTTTAGTACGAGGATAGTTTCATATGTATGAGCTTTTTATGAAGACCAGCTTTTTAACGATAATTGCTTTTTCGCTTATAAAAACTAGCAAAACTGCGTTAAAGACAGAGGAAAAATGTACACGTGTAATATCTATAAAAACAACTATCTAAACGAAACGCAAGGGTCCTTGCTAACAATGGATGTGGATTGTGCAGTGAAGAAAATAATAATAATAATAATAATAATAATAATAATAATAAAACGAGGGGAAAAGATTTTAACTGTAAAGTCAACTGCGTGAAAGTGATTTAAGGCAATCCCAGTCTGGTAGGCATTCCCAAATAACATCCTCCACACACTAAATTGAGCTCTTGTTAGCAGTTCCTTTAGCAAGTAATTCAGAAAACAAAGACGCTACTTAAGTGCACCAATCAGACAAAATCATAGAAGTAGATGATACATCAGTGGTATGTTTAATCTTTCAAATAACTAAGAGTACAACACAATACAAGGGTCACACAATAATCTAAGATTTGATAAATTATTACATTAATTCTCTTACCGGAATTTTACATTGAAATAGTGGAAGCATTAGTTGCATTGTCCAGGTTAGTAGCCATAGTTTGCTCCATAAACGGAGCTATAGCCTCCAGCATGTCCTGGATTGGAAGGAGGAGAAGCATAGACAGAAGCATGGGCAGGATAAGAATTGTATCCTTGCTCTGCAGCAGGCCCACCTGCTTGCGGCTGTGCCGGTGCTCCACCAGCTGCAGCTGCAGCTTCAGCCATGAAATTCTGCACCACATTGGCATTCATTAATTGTATTGCTTGATTACCATGCAGACTAATCACGTGAGGCAAATGCAAGTTTGGTTCAACTCTTTAAGAGAAGTAACTTATTTTAACTTTCTCGGAGAAATTTTGAAAAATAAACGATTGCTACCTAAATTTAAGTATTACCAAACATGCATTAAATCAGTTCAAACATTCGCATAGAATCTATTTGTTTGTGATTAAAAAAAGTTAATGTAAAAAAGAAGCAGCCGCAAAAAACAATTTTCTATTTTTTTCCTGCTTCTGCTTTTCTAAATAAGTTTATCCAAACATGTAAATTTTGCAAATAAATAATTATTTTATTACAAAATACTTTTTTTCTTAAAAACACAAACAGACTTATAATACATACAGCAAGATTAGCATTAAACTAAGAAAAACCTTTAGCCTCTCTTCAGAAACAAAATAAGATTGAAAATGAAATGAGAGCGTGAACAAGAAGATTGGAAGAAAAAAATATATTAGAAATTTACTCCCAATTTTTTATTGAGACAACCAGCTTCTAGTTTTCTCCACTTTTATTTATAAAGATTAATCTTGATGAAACTACGCAATGAATATTTTATGTCCCCTACGGACACTGCAAACAGCTTTTCACAAAATAATTTCACACTACTAATAAGATAGAATTTTTACATGACGTGCAGCATCTCACGGATTGATTTTTTTTTTTTATGTTGATCAAAAGACCAAGATCAGAATACCTGTATCAGTTGCTGAGCTGTTTGGACTTGAGACGCAGTTCCACTGATTTCAACCGTCATCTCCCCAGGAACACCTCTTGCTTCTTGTATGGTAACAGTAGCCCCACTAGCTCTTCTGATGTAGCTTATACTCGCTCCTGCTGTTCCAATGACAGCATCAGCATACGATAGAGGAATTTGCATTTGCTGTGTGATCTGCCAAAATAGCAAAAAAATTCATCGTGATTAAAAAGTAATACATTTTATAAAGAACAGGAACTCAAGTCTAAGTAATAAGTATATATTGCATATTCTCCAACCCCAAGTGCGAGAATACATAGCTCGACAAATAGTGTTTGCCTGCACCCACAGTTCCATTTAAAGTCAAACATAAACTACTAATAAAACAGGAGACCACGTCTAATAAACAACTGAAGAAGATATTTCACATACTTTGTTTAGCTAAATATTTAAGCAAAAAAACCAAGTATTTGTGCATTATGCATCATCTTCAGCTATCTTAAATCTAACCTGAAAAGAAATGCTACATATCAATTTAAATGGGAAATTGTGACTAGCCAGCTAGGTTTACAACAGTTATAGAAGAAACAGCAGTCAACAAATTTCCACCAAATACAAACCCACAATTCCTAAGAACAATTACAGCTTTCTGTGAAAATTACTACAATACAATTTTCCAAGAAGCACAAGTACCTGTGTGACTACGGAAGGTGCAGATTGAGCATTTGAAGATGCATGAACGCCTATTGCAGCATCCCTTCCATAGGCAGATATACCTTGATGGGGCTGTCTTTCAACAGGGATCTCAGCTGGTGGATAATAACTATCAAGTTGTCGTGGAGGTGGCAAGTATTGAGAAGGAGGTCCAAAACCAGGACCTCCACCAGCATTTGGAGGAAGGCCCTGAGGTGGACCCCAAGATTGGTGGGGTGGCATGTGCTCGGGGTGATGGGGATTGGCTATTTGCATCTGGAGAAATAAATATTTATGGCTTGTTATTTTTATAATAAAAAGGTAATTTTAAGGATGTATTAAAAAATAATTTATTTTTTAGAATTATTTTTGAAGTATAAGCTATTTTTATTTGGTAACAATATAAAAAGAACTTTTTATTTTAAATAGTTAGCTTTTTGTTCACAAGCTACTCAAAATAATAAAAAAATTGATTTATTCAACGTCTATTCTTTCAAAACTTTAAACAAGCACTAAATTTTTACTTCAAAAGATTTAAACAAACAGGCTCTTAGAAGCATTTTGCATCTTATTATAAAGAAATATTCTTCACGAGTGTAAGGTGAAATCACACTTACATTTAGTTCGAAAATTGGAATTACACTACGATCAACTAAAAACTTCCTTAGGTGGGAAGCAATTAACTCTAGTGCCTTATGTACTCCAGTAGCATCCCCTACTACTTCAACCACCCTGTCATCTTGAAGAGCAAAAATTGGGAGGTCTTCTGCAGAAGAGAAAGACAATGCAGATGGTTATCAACTACAGAATGTCAAACAGCCCACCAACAGACCAAAAATGCAAAGATTGGAAAAGAGCTTCAAATCTTCAGTAATACTATATTTGAAAGCATAAACCAGAACATAGTAATAGATATTATTTTCTCCATAATTCGTTCATACCACTCCAGTAAATTGTTCCTACAATAATGTTCAGTTAAGAAAGGATAGACAACAAAGATTCCAGAATGTTTTGAAAACTATAATTAGATTGTAACAATCTTTTGAAACCAAAATCATGGCTTAATCTATAATTAGATTGTAAATCATGGCTTAAAATCATGTTCAAATAATAAAAACCAAAACGAAATCCATGAAAATACCGAATTCTAAAATAATGAATAAAGACAATAATGCAAGAGTAGCAACTACATGGGAAAATGTTATATAAAAAAGTAAGAACCTGCTCCAAGAACTCTAACAATACAATTGGACGCATCTTGGATAGATTTTACAGTTCCTCCTTGCTTCCCAATTAAACTTCCCGCTTGTGAGGCTGCCACTAGAAGTTTAGTAGAAACCTTCCCGGCTGCACCTGAAGGTGTGTGGGTAAAATCACTCTCCAAACCATCAATAATCCTCTTATGAACCCTCAATAAGCCATCCACAGCAGGAGGAAGAGAGGAATCAGGATCGTCTTTACCTGATATCATTACCTAATCAAAATGAACAAATAACAGTATCAACCATCAGCACAATATCTCCAATATCTATGTATCACAATAATACATAAACATTAATTAGGGTGGAAAACAAAAAATAAATCAACTTTAATTGACAACAATACACCAAACAAAAACATTAATTACCAATGATATTGCACGCCACCTATAATGTCAAGCTCAGCAAGAGAGCAAACAAGCAAGCAATTTTGAATATTTCAAAATGTAATAATTTAAATCCTCTTTGTGATATTTTCTTCGCCCAATTAATCTCTATATCCTTACTTATCAACAAAATGCCAGAAGAAATCATTCACCATCAGACAGTTTTCTAACAGTTCCACAGCTCATTGTGATCAAGACCTTATCACAATAACTCTTCACCTAATTAATCTACATAACAACCTGATCTGATGGTACAATAGCAGTAATTGTCTCAGCCCACTCAGTGAGATTGGCTACAGGAATCACATACCATTAAGCTTACTAATACCCAAAATTCTCACCATCAGGTACTTCTTAATAATTTAACCATACCAGATAGTAAAATCTGAAAATTAAAATGTTAAACAACTTTTAGTAAAGTACCAGCCATGGAAGCACAATGTTCATTATTAGAAGCAAGTAGGATGAATAGATGGAACGTGATTCAGATGAGATCTTAATGAGCATCTTCAATAAACCTCAAAATGTGAGTTTAGACTTAATCATGGAAATCTAAGGTATAATTTAAAGCTTGCACAGCCCTAACTCTTCACCTGACCATGAACCGCCTTTCCTTCCTCCCCCGTTTCTACACCTTATATACAGTTTCCCAGGCATTCCACCCATTTTTCTTACTTGAGTAGTGATCTATAAGCATATCACCTTAAATTTCCCTTCCAATCCCTCTTCTACCAATATATAAATAGCTCCATAAATTACATATACCACAAAAAAGTCTTCCTCGCTGCTTTTATTAAACCAACTAAAACAGACTTAAGAATTGCTTGCAACAATGGAAGTCTCAAGCTGAAACATAATAACTTTAATTGAGCAATAACTTTTATAACATGTCACAAGATGTAAGATGCAAGTCACAGTTGAAGTGTCTTCTAACTCCTTAATAATTGAATCTCAGTTTACGAGAGTGCATTTAGCTAATTACATAACAGTATGGTCAAGATTATCTACTAAAGAACTACTATGATAACTATCATTTAATACGGAGAAGCTCCATGTGTTATGATTGAGTTGATTGATAGACTTAAGTAGTTTTCGGTATCTTTTTTTTCCATAACATGTATAACAATAAAAATTACTTCAGTTTTGATGGTTTAAGTATAGTATTAGATTTGGTTATAAGCTTCTTTTCATTGTTTGCAATCTGCGGCAAGACATCAATCATCCAGGTTTTGAATTTACCAGATGGAATGCAGAGCTTCGTGATACATGTTAACAAACTTTTCAGCACTTTGAAATGCTCAATGCCGATCCCTGCATCTGGAACTTTGGTTCTTCAATATTGGGACCTAATTGATGATTGAGTCGTTGCCTTTAAAATTGGAACATTGAACCTGCACAGATTCATTTCCCCGTTAGAATTATATTCATATTCTGTGGATTCTTGCCATTAGTCTTCATATCGAATTAGCTTCATCTTCTTCACCTTAGTTTTTTTTTTTTCTTTTTTACTGTAGCACATGAGTAATGTCCCACTTTAGACTTTTAGACCATGAAAAGGCTATATCTTTTATTGCTGTAATATTTTTAATTAAAATTTCTGGGTACAACCAAGTGGACACTGGAAATGTCATGAAAGATAGCTGAAGGAAACACAACCACTATCTGTTATCCATCCTTCATAACATAATTGACCAACAACAGTCTCAATTCCACTAGAAAATTAGCACCACTAGAGTTACTCTGAAGTGATGCACGAAACATAAATTCCAGTTCTTCAAGAGGAATCAAACCTTCAATATATGCAAAGGAACGTTGACTCTCCTAATGTTTTCTAATGGACAAAGACTAAATAGAGAAATACCCCAATGCATACGTATAAGGTAAACATCTACCACATTAGCCCTAAATTCAGAAAAGAAGACCGCATGAGTTCAAACAGTTTCTCAGTTTCTGTTCATTTCTGATATCTAATTCAATAATTTTTAAACTATGGATAAAACATATAACTCAATTCTATCACCGTGAGCCTCCAAGGAAAAGCAAATAGCATCAACATCTTCCACTATTCCAATCTCCGAGAAGCTCAACCAAAACCTCTCGGTCATAATATAAAATAAATGCATTACAGAAGAAAAAAAAGGCACAGGAGCACGTTAAAGATTCCATATCAATACTAGCCCAACAACAAGCAGCTGAAATATGAACAACAAAATAATATGAAACCGTATTCCCCTCAACAAAATGGAAAAAAAAAAAAACAAAACAAAGTTGAAAGTAACTAGACAGCAAGATACACATAAGCGGAAGTTGGAGTGTATGAGAATGACGAGAAGTGAAGTAGAAGAGACTTACAGCCCTTTGTGCAGTTCCAGGAGGACCATCAAGAATTTTAACGCGAGCTCGAGTCTCCTCCACAATTTTCTTAATGAACTCTCCTTTACGTCCAATTATGCCCCCAACCTTCTGCGCAGGAACTAACATCCGAAACACACTCTCCCCAGGCCACCCGGGCCACCTCTTCTCAGCAACAACCGCCTCCTCACCACCCTGCAATTCCGCCTCAACTGTTTCCTCCGCATCATGCTCAGCGCTCGTGTTCTGATCCACTTCAGCCATCGAGGTTTTCACTGCCAAAACACACAGCAAGCAATATTACAGATACGACAAACGAAACATCCCAAAACATCACATGCTGTCTCGAACGAACTGCCTAGTAGGAAGGATTCAAATCAACTGGATCTAAAGGGGAAGCACCTAATCGCCATGAGAAATGAATAATAAATTATTGAACAAGTGAGCATAGTGTGCGAAATTACCTTGATTGGAAGGACGAAGAGCAACAGTTACGAATCTAGGGTTTTGAGTTGAGGAGAAGAAGAAGAAGAAGAAGAAGAAGAAAGGCAAGTGTGAGAGAAGAGAAAAACTGTGATGAATGAAAGGAAACAGTCTTATATATCAGAAACTGATGGAGCAGAAAGATAGTTAGATAGTTAGATAGATAGATAGATACTAGGTGTCATCCAACCACTCAGTAAACATCTTCTCATTTTTTCTTTTCCCCTTAACTGTTAACTCAAAAATAAACAATTTAATGTAATTAATTAAATTATGATTTAGAGTTCAAGATTTAATTGAATCTAATCAATTTAATGTAAATTTGTATGAATATTCTTTTGCACAGAATAATTTTCTTGTAACATAAAGTGTGCGCTTTTGCATATATAATTGAAGTTCAATGTGTATGAATAAATATGGTATTACCTATATGTTATTTTTCATGTTAATTAATGTGGAAATTTTATAAAAATAAATATAAAAAAATTGTAAAATATTTTTTTAAAATATTAAATTTACAATTGTAAATCATAAAGGGGAATAAAATATTTTGATTAATTTTAATAATATTCAAACATATTTTATAAAAAATAGAAATTCTATTGTTAAGTTTTTCTATAAAAAGGTGTAATTGAGAAGAAAATTGTATCTTATACCAAATATTAACTAATGGTATCTTTTACTCATAAAATAATTTAGTAAAATTGCTATGAGTTCATGTTAAAAGTAATTACAAATGTTTCAGAGCCATATTTAACCAGAGAAAAACATTTTTTATTCTTATTAAACAAGTCAATAAGATAATGGACTAATATAATTACTGTAAGAATGTCTCAAATATAAATTGGTACTCTTCCTATAAAGTAAGGATAAATTTTTAAGATTTTTTGTCGTGTTTAACAACATAATAATTAATCATAATAAATAAAGTACTATTTTCTTAAAATTATAAGTTTGCCTTTTGTAAGACACTTGTATTGGAATCTTAAAATTAATATGATGTATTGACTAGTAATTAATTATTTTCTTTATTTATTGTGTTCCTAAAGTGGTTCTTCTTAAGAAAAGTTTGTTAATGTTTATTGGTCATTCTTAAATTTCAAGATAGCATTTATTTTCAACTATACTTTTATTTTCCTTTTTATTATGCATTGAAAATTTCTTAAAGAGAAAATTGAAAAAGAAATAATAGATCATGTATTTAAAATTACCATGAAAAATAAATAAATAAAAAATACTTTCCACAATTAAGATCTTATTCAAACATAATGATTCTGTTATATAAGAAGTGGGCTACTCTGGCTAATACAAAAAAAAAATTTAAATATACAAATTCAATAATTTTTTACAAACAAAAATTCAATAATTTAACTTTAAATCAGATTTTAAAATAAATATTATTTTCCTCTATATTATTAATAAAATTAAAATTATACTTATTTTTTAATTACATTATTAAATCACATATAAATATAGTGATAAGTTAATAGTTTAATTATCAATTATATAACTATTTATTTTATATTAAAATGGTGTCTTCTAAAATATATAATTGTTTATAAACAAACTATAATTTTGAAACAATATATTTTTATGATATTTTTACGGAAATCATTCAATTTTTTTACAAAAGATTCTTTTTTTTATCTGAAAAATAATTTTAAATTTTCATTATTTTTCATTTAAGTTTTGATTAATATGATATTTTTATATAAAATAAGAGTAGTGAATTTCACTTTATAAAAATATAAAAGGATGAATAATATTTATTAAAAACATAAAAAAAAAGATTAATATTTATTTAAAACTTAAATATGACATAAAATTATTTAATTAAAAACATAAGATATATAATTTTCTATTTTAAAATTTAAAGAGATGTGGAAACTTTAATCTCTAAATTAGCAATTGGTACACAGACAAAAAAAAACTAAATTAAGATTAATTATTGTATAGTAAAAACTCAAACTTAAAACAATGTCTCATGGATAATTGTTAGATTTTATCAGTACTTATACATAAAAAGAATCTCTTATTTTCACCTGCAGAGGCTTCAATGAGATTACCTTTGTTTGTTGGTTTATCCAGAAGGCAGGAATCATATACAATGTCTGGAATGGGTAATGATATTTTAACATCAGTTTCATTTACTTACTTGACACTAAAGTGATTGTTTTTTATAATTAGAATGTCAAATAAATTTGATTCGCTTTGAGTTGTCATTTTGTTGTGGATTAAGTTTAGGTCTTTTACAAATTATTGTGTAAAGGGTGTTGGTTCTACAAGTGTGCTGTATTTCCTTTCTCAACATGTTTTAAAGTTATGAGACTTCGATTAGAAACCCAGCAAAATCTGGTTTTGGTGTTGTATTTCGTGACTCAGATGCTAATTAAGTAATGGATTATTCTGGCTATTGTGGATTTACAACAAATCTAATTGATGAACTATATGCAGTTTAGTAAGGGTTCTAGTGCATGAAATTAAGTTTCAACACATTTTGGAGAGGGTAATGCAATTGCAGACATACATGCTTAAAAAGATGCTACAATGACAAGTTCTCTGCAGATCTTCAGCATGTGTCCTATAGAAGTTTTTGTTCTCTTATTTATTGGTTTTGTTAGCATTGTTCACTATAGACAGTACTTTTGTATGAAAACTCAAGTTGCATTCTAACTATATTTAAGTAATATTTTGAATTCTTTGATACAGAAAACACAATATTATTGTTATATTATAAAGAGAATTGATAGGTTGATAATCTTATATCATGTTACAACTGAAAAAATAAATATTTTTTTATCTATAAATATATTTTGAATTTTTAAAATTATTTTTGATGATTTAGTGCGATATAATATTTTGTTGGAATTATGTTATCCTCAACTTTTAAATGTAGTGTCATTTTAAAAGACATTAAAGGAAAGTGAAATAACTTGATAAGTGGTTTTTATATAAACAGAAATTAATATATACGTTTGTCTCTGCATTGGTTTTTAAATTTTTTCTTTTTACCATATCTGTTTTCTATGATAAGCAACTACAAGTTGCTTCTAAAAGATATTAGAAAACCCATTTTTTTGTCTGTTTTCTTTTTTAAAAATTGTTAAAAAGGTCATAATAAATAATTATTTTATTAAAAAACCCTTTTTTAAAAAACAATTTCGCAAACATGAGGATGTAAGTTGTGAGAAGGGCAAATCATCACAGAAGTTTCATAAAAGATAAAAAAAAAATCATAAGGAGTAAAGGAAGTGGTAGGAAGATGCAGAAAAATAATGAATCAATTTATGCAATCATCATTATCATCATAAATATCTCTAGGAATGACGTTTAAAGTGACAAAGTTGAAGTTTGGCAGTATAAAAAACTAGGTGTTTGACCACAGAGTGGTAGCTTGTTTATCATTGTAACTTACTGACTCCTCTTCTGGTGGGTATTCAATGAAACAATTATCTAACATATATCCACTTATGTACGTCTATGAATGCAAACAGCACAAAAGAAAAATTGAATATGGATGTTAACTAGTTAAGGTGCACATTGACCCAGATCTCCTACATCTGTCATTTCTTGTCACTGTCATTTGCAGCTGATTTTGATTCAGTGTTGGTAGGAGCCATAAGATTGTCAAACTTCTCAGATTTCTCTAGAACAATTTCAATCTAGTAACAATGAAAAACTTATCAAACACCCTTTTTGTAAGACCAATTCAACTGAAACTAAAATCAACTTGCAACCCACCTTAGCCTTCTGTACCAGACGACCTTTGCTCTCATCCTTCATGCTAACTGAAGATGTCGAAACTTCTGTTCCATCACAAAATATTCATTAGGATTACTACAACACCATCTTGTGTGAGACATCAATATATAACAGAACAAACAATGATTCTCACTCTTCTCCGTAGCAAGTCCATTGTTCTTCAAAATCTCGGCAATCGTAACAACTGTAGTTATAGCTGTGGAGAGACTTACATTAATTTAACAAGCATGAATGCACTCAAAACACATGATATGGAGTAATCAAAAAAGGATCAAACATAAATGAGAAGTAGAGATATGTGTTTCAAAAGAAAACGCACCCATTCCAAGAGCAGAAAGTACAACCTCATCGCGCTGCTGTATGTACCTCTGGTTCAAAGAGAGAATTTTTTTCAGATCTAAGCAAGGAGGAGATCGAAAGAATGAATCTTTATGAGAGAAAATTGAAAGAATAGAAAGATACCTTTGCGAGATTGACGTAAAAGAAAAGGGGTTTCTTAGTGTTGGAAACCTGGATTCTGTTCTTCTTGGGGGATTCAATTTCATGGTCAGTGGTGCTTTGAATCTGAGGTACAGGGGGAGCAGCAACAGTGGGCATTGTGATGATTATTACTATAATATTATTGTACGATGATGATTCCTCTTGTGTGAGGGAAATGGATTGAATGAGGAAGAAGGAAAGGAGTGAAGGAATGTTATAGAAAAGAGGAGGACACGTGGCGGTGTTTGAAGGGGACATGGACGAGGTAAACTCTTTAATCTCTTCTTTGTTAATGGTAAAACCGTTGGGATTCTGTTAGGAGGAAAGAGAAACTCTTGATGGTCGTTATTTCTTTTGCTTCATTGTCGGACATGTCTCTTCCTCCCAACTGGGCCTTCATGCATGGCCTCATTGTTTATGGGCCCAAAAAGTTGATCACATATGACAAAAAAGAGCAACACCTTTGAAAATGTCTGATATGAATGATTGGTGGAGAAAAGTTGCACGTGTTACAAATTTGTGTTACTTTTTGGAAATCCTGGTTCTAGAAATTGCAATGAAAGGGAAGGAATGAGTGAATTGTCTCTTACAAAAAAGAAGGTCCCGATATTGAACCCAAATACATAATAAAGGCCAAAGTGGAATTTGTTTTCCCGCGTGGGATAGTTTTATTCCTATTCCTTCCCATGCTCTACTCTATTCCATTCCGTGGAGCCAGACAGAATATGATAAACCCATTAAACCTTTTTTGAATTATTAGTCTTTTTCTTTCTTAATCCAAATAAACCCGTAAAGCCCTTTTCATTATTGCAAGTCCTTTTCCTTTCTTCCTCATAATCATACACTTTTTTTTTCATTTATCACTCATTTTCTGTGTTCCTTTATGAAGTGGAGCATTCACACCCGCAAACCCAAATGGAAAGTTCAACACAAAATGACGGAAGAAGAGAAAAAAGTGTTGGGCATGGATAAGATTAGCCACGTTTAATTGTTGATGGAAGTGTGGAATCTTCCGCAACAAAATGATGATAATTTATGGCAATCTATCTAGATTATGTGTGGTAGGAACTCCCAATTATGATTGATTTGTTATGGAAAGAAAGATTGGGGGATACAATAGGTGTTGTTTTTTGAGAAAATTCCAATAGCCTTTGTGATTGACAATTATACCATGTTGTTTTAATTTTAGGCATTGCTCTCTTTAATATTACTGAAAATTTCACATCGATTATAAATATAAATATCTCATAATATATAAATGAGTGCAAATTTTATTTTATTGGTCGATTTTATAATATTAAGTTAGACTTAAAATTTATTTGGTATGGTATCAGAGACATTAAGTTTATCTTAACAAAAATTTGTTGGACTTATCAGAACATCCACAATTGAACCATTCATAAACACACGAGTGGTAATCTTGATATGAAGTGTGTTGAAAATTCTTCATCAACCAGAAATTATAGCATTTCATAACAAATTTTATTTTTACAAATTAATTTTTTAAAATTGAGTTAAGTTTAAAATTTATTTCTTAATTTTTTAATAAACATGTTAATAAACTTAGTGTATTGGAGCTTATTGATCGAAAAAGAGGCAAGGATCCAAGTTGATGAAAGTTGACAATAAGTGAAAATGAGTATTGGAAGTTATAGGGTTCCATCTTTTGTACGTTTGGCCTTTGCAAAATTTATCATTTTCCTGACACATATGACTTGTCATTTTATTAGTTAACCTTCTATGTCTTGTCTTGATTACGATTCATTTGTATATAGTTTATACAGAATTATGTCTATACGTGCACCCCACATAACAAATAAAAGTTCAAATATATGGTGAGAAGAAATTGACCAATGAATATTTATGGGGACCAAAGATTGCGTCATACTGTATAGTCGGTGCACACTTATAAGAGATGAAAGTGAACTCTGAAAGCAAGGGTGCGAACTAGATAAGATTTGTGCTATTGTGAAATAGCGCTTAAAAATAAGCTTTTTAATTTTTATAATTTAAAGTAATTATTAGTTAAAATATTGATAGTTAATATTAAATATTAATTTATAATTTTTGTTAATGATAGAAATTATTCTATATATTAATAATTTTTTAATTTGAATACACGTAATTATTTTATTTTTAAAATTTATTTTTTATTTAATATTTTTTTTAAGTGTATTAATCGATCTTAATATTGTACATTTGATCCAGGTTGTTCTGTGTATGACAAACTAAAGTTTAATCTAGTAATTAATTTGATCTTGTTATAAAAAATATATATATTTAAATTAGTATACAGTCCATGATCCAAAACAGATTACATATTTAAAATCTCTTTCTTTCCTTACTATTCCAAAAGGTTGAGAGGAAAGTTTTTCTACTCCAGTTCTATGTGTACTAGTGATCCTTTTTCATGAGGTGATATATAGTGAGTATATAGGTTTGAATGAACACTCACAACTTTAATTTTAAATATTTGAATACAATAGAATTAACTTTTATTGAAAATGACATTTTAAAATATTGAGAATTAAACAAAGGATACTATTATTTGAACACATTTCTTCCATGTAGTTACTCCACACGTGCTCTCTTAATTACCACCATGTATATAACCCACAAATAGGTTGATACACCATTCTTTGTTGACGAGAAAAGGAAAAAATGAAGGGAAATTAATGTGGTAAAGTCCCTAACACAGTGAAGTTTGTACCTGGGCCTATAAATTATAGGGACAAAGAGGTCCCATTTTATGATAAATTAAGCAAAAGGAAACACGGCCAAATTTGTATGTACGACTTTGACTGTGTTATTTTGGACTTTAATATATCTAAATTACAATGATGAAAGCAGCATGATGTGCTTAAATGAATACATTAATTGGGTTTATAAAAATGAATTTCTTAAGGAGACGTGAACGATGAAAGAACAAAGGGTTGATTACAAAAACTAAAGCAAAACGAATCTATCTTCTTTTTCATTGCAAGCATGTAGAGATGTTAATGATAAAATAATTGAATGACTTTATTGTACTATTATTGTACTGAGACGGCGTGTTAGAGAGGATACGTAATTAAATGCTCGTGCTAACTTTTCTACGTCAACCGTGCAATCTTTCTCACTTTGCAAAAAGGCTTCCAATTTCTAAAGTGGAGAATTTGGAAAATTCAAGCTTTGAGTAATTGCCAAAAGAAGTAGGTCACATTAAAAAAAACGTTAAGATTAAGTATTTCTTTTAGTCCACTTTTGTGTCATCTTAAATTTACCGAATTAATATCACCAAAAACTAAATTCAGTATAGACTAGATTAACATTCTTGATGTATAAAAATAGAAAAAAAAAATTGACTTTAAAATCTTGACATCTTTAATCTAAAATTTCTTGAGTTCTTGGTATGTCTCGAATTTTTGATATGTTCTAATATTCATTACAATAATAAATGTATTTATAAGAGATTTTCTAACGTTCATATATGTATTCAAAATGATAAATCTTAAAAAAAAACATATATCTAATCAGATGATAATCACTTATTTACATAAATCATCGAGAACATTATTTATGTTGGATCTAGATTATCTCATCTTTTTAAATTAATTACTGACGATAAATTAATTGGTTTTTTTAATCATCTTTTTTATATTTTTAAAATTTAGAATAATTTTATTAAATATGTTCCGACTAAATAGTTCTCAATCATACACCAAGAACAACCATTTCGTTTGATAAATTTTGTATTTGTAATGAATGATTATTGTAATTTTAATGTAAAGGCTGATGTCATTAATATTTTTTTTTTTAAATTCCCCATTTCTACCACAGTGTATGTTTTAGCCACCATAACAGGTATACAAATTTTTGCATGCATTGATGTTATCTAATTCTCCACGCAATTTGAATTAAAACTAGTGCAGTGGGTAGTCCATAATTGATTAAATTCTTCACCACCTTCTATTTGAACATTCACTATGGTAGATAATTTGGTGAGTTAATTTATATAAGCAAGCACAATGAATTCTTCACAATTGATTATTTTCTCTACCACCTTCTATTTGAACTTTCACACTAATATCAAATAGTTCTCTCTTCTCATAAATACCTCCATGAAACCTACCTTTATTGAATTTGGTTACTTATGAATAAGATTTGTGAAATTTGATACACGCTACAACAATAGAAGCCTATATATATGTTTTGATTTTACAAAGGACACTTATAGTTAGAATCATTAAAAACTATGAAATAAAAATAAATTCATTGAATAAAATACAAAGCTACAAAACATTTTCATTGTTGGAAATATAAGTTCATTATCAATCACTCAATTTGAAATATTGTTTTTTTAAAATTTAGTATTTCGTCATTTTTTTTTTTTTGAAACACATCTCACAATCAAATAAAATATAACTATAAATTTTGATAAAATATAAATATGATTGAGCTGGATTACTAAACTATGTGATATATATGAGATTATGGAAGACATTAGTGGATATATAATATAAATATAAAATATATTCTTGGCATTGAAACATGAAATTGATGAGGTACTTAGTTTGGTGGGATAGTCCTTAATAATGAGTAATGTGATATTTATGGGGTCATAGAGGTTGGGAGATCCCACCACACAGGACCCTACACGTGTCCAGTGTTGTCCTTTGTGTGTCTCTCGTTTTCTGCATCTTATTATGGATTGGATTGAAAAATGGGTGAGGAGGGTTGTTTTCCATTTGACTCCAACGTCACGCTCTTCAAATCTCACTGTCATTTTAACACCGTCCCAAACGGTGAAAAAATAATAAATGCAAATTAAATTAAAAAAAAGCAAAAAAAAAAAAACACACACACACACGAGAATGCAGTGGCTATATATAACCAAGGAAGGAACACTAATAATCGAAAAAGAAAACACCTCCCTAAAGAAAAGGAGGAATAATCAAACATAAATTTTGGATTTCGCAGGTAGCAATCCACAGAGGACAAAACAAAGAAGAGAAAAGAAGAAGAGGAAACACAAAAGAAAAGGGACCTTGAGTCTCGAGATCTTGTCAGATCGGAACGCAACTGCAACGGCCGCTAGATTCTGGTTTTTCTTTTTCTTTCACACCTTCTCTTTACCCCTGCAATGTGCCTTTCAATTTTTTTTCCCATTTTGGAGATCTATTTTGCTGTTATTTTCATGCTTATCTTATGTTCTTTTCCTGTTTTTGTTTGTTAATCGAAAGCAAAAGCCTTTTTCTCAATGGACTCTCTTGTTATTTTTTTTTCTATTTCCATTTAAGTAGTTTTTGTGCATATTTTTCTTCCTTGGACCACTTTGTATATTGTAATTGCGTTTTTGATTTATCTGGGCTCCGTTCAAATTTGCATGCGTGTTATTCCCGGAATCCTGCCTTCAAATTCCTCTCTTCTACCGCTTTTCTACTGTTACAGGTCAAAACACATTTAAAGTCGTTTTTTTTCACAATAAAAAATAAAATTTAAAGGTTTCAGAGTGGTTGTTGAAATGACCAATTTACATAATAAATAGTGTGCTCATACGTAGTGATTCTGCTAGAAAAGCAATTTTACTTTTAAGCAAGGTAGTTTTCTGCATATTTTCTTTTTGCTGTGCTCGAGATTAATTTCATATTGGCCTCAGCTAGCTTGGGCCACAAGATGCTTTCAGGTCTCCTGTATGTATCTTTTCAAGCTTACCTGGAATAAATCACCATTTTTCATGTATTCTAGTGAATTGTGCATCCTATTGAATTTTCTGGACTGAATATTCAGAAAGTCAATATCTAAAATTTAATTTACTTTTTTTTTTTATATTGAAATTTATTTCATATCCATAGCTCCATCCTATGTATTTTTACCTTTTTGTTTTCCATTTGAAATATCTCTCTCTGTTCCCTTTTTGCTTTTTTTGATCTGTTGTTTTGTAGTTTTATATTTGTATCTTTCTTTCTTTCTTTTTCCATTGCCATCTTTCTAGTTTGGTGTGGCAAATATTAGGGAACTAGTTCTGGCTCTGTAGATATTCAGGTACAGGTGTGCCTGGGTGTGGGCGCGCATATGGGGTGTATACTAAGTTAGAACATGAGAGCGAGAGGTGCCAAGAGCTAATCTAGATCATTTGGTATTGCATATTGAGTTAAGATTATATTTAATCAGGTTGGAATGATCGAGATTATCATCTGTCACACCATCTCCTAGCATGCTCTCTGTATATCCAAGACTTACTCCTGAAATAAGTACACCCCCCTTGAAAAACAATTGATTTGTTATAGGATGGAAAAAAGTAGACATATAGTTCTTCTTGACCCTGGAGATTTGGCATATGTAGAGATGCTTCTCTTCCAGGCCTCATGTTCTTTTCTTCATATGTTTGCTTTTGCACACAGTAATGACTACCATATTTTAGGCCAATAGAAGAGATCTGCTCCTGTTGTTTCAGAATGTTTATTAACCAATCTTAATATATTCTTGTTCTGGTAGACAATTAAATTTCTTCTTTTGTTTGTCAAAGGCATGTATGTTCTTTGTCAATATCTCAGCCACCTGTTCAAGTTTTTTGTTACTTACGCTTCAACTTATACCATGCAGCATCATGGGAAGGGAAGTTACTGGCTTACAGGTTATGGACAAGAAGCCAAGCGGTGTCATAGCATCTTCAAATGGTAGTTTAAGTGATAGAATGCGTGTTTCTCCCAAAATTGCGGCAATGGTTCAAGCAATGGATCATGATATAAAGGAATCTACGGAAGCTAATTCTTTTGAGAAACATCACGATAGGAAAGATGTTTCAAGTGGCAAAAGCACAAAATTAAATGTTGTCTTGCCAGAAGAGAAGAAGAGTGAGAAGTCTGAAATACAGAAGATGGATGACAATAAAGAATTAAGTTCGCCTGTTGTGGAGAAAGAGCTTCCAAGCCCCTCTACTCCGCAACCATCTGATCAGGTAACTGAAAAGCATGTCACCCATGCACTGGCTGGCAATACCGAAGCTGCTGCAACTGGACTGAACATGTCTCCTAAAGCTAATAATATTCATTCCCCTAATTCCTCTAAGAATTCACAGGTACTGTTTCATCTTATTTTGAAATTTGAAGTTTCAGCGGCTGAAATTCTTATATGTGAGTGTTAAGTAGTATATGAAATGGCCCTAATTGTGCATGATTATGTTGGACTGTTACCACTAACAGGAGGAAATGACGAAGTATAAGTTTTAGAGAGTAGCAGAACTAGGTTCTGTTTTATGTTTTTAATGCATGTTTATTTGCGTGTTGTATTGTGAACAAAAATTTGTCTCCCCTGCTGCCACCATTCAAATACGTAATTATGCTGTGAGACTCCTTATAAAACACAATTTAGATAGTTCATCAGCCATGATTTAAATAATGAGACTGACAGATACCTGCTAACTGCTGAGGAAAGAATTGAGAGATTGCATTTGATGGGTTGCTCTGGGTCAATTTTAAATGCAGCCGTTGTATAAAAATGTTGCTGGGAAACTCATCCATACCTAATAAATACTACCAACTTTAATTCATATTGAATAAAGTTCTTAAACCTATGACTTGGTGAGACTGGCTACCAAAACCAGTAAGAAATATTTTGTTTGTACATTTTACTCATTTGCTAGAAATTCTGTGAAGGATTCAACCTTAAATCCTTAACCTGCGTGCCTATAGGTCTTGCAGGGATGCTTTGCTATTGCATTTATTGCTATTTATGTGTGATATAATTTTGAGTGTGTTTAATGAGATTACTGAGTGCCAGATCTCTTCCATTTTCCTTTTCAGCCAAACTCACCTTTTTCACCAAGGAAGTCCTTGCATTATGATGATAAGAAGCACCTCGATGATGAAGATAATTGGTCTGTTACTTCCTCGTATCCTCAATAACATTTTGATTGTTAATTCTGAACAAATCAATATGTATATCGGAAAAAAAATTAGAATCTTACATACTGTGTACCACTAAATATCAAACAGATCCTTTATGAAATTTTAATAAATCCTAATTTGGAACCCCCAAATAGAGCTACGTTTACCTATATTTAAATATAATACAACACTTTTTTTTTTTAATTTTTTCTTTAACCATAACTAGTAGCGCTGCATCTGCACGCACTTCCAAATGTAAGGTAACTGTTGGTTCAGCCCCTAATTTTAGATGCTCGGACCGTGCAGAGAAACGTAGAGAGGTATTGTTTTACTGAACATCTATTTCAGATGTATATTCTGTAGTTGTTTGTATTCCTGGTTGGCTATTTTAGTTCTTATCTCCACTTTGATTTATCTTTCCAGTTTTATATGAAGTTAGAGGAGAAGCATCGAGCTCTTGAAGAAGAAAAATGCCAGTACGAGGCAAGGAAAAAGGTATTGATCTTTTAAACCTTTTGCTTTTCTTTGTCTAACCTTATGCTAATAACATCCAATCACTTTAGCCAAATCCTAGCCTAGTTTCAAGTTCATGTACTCGTATAACTGTGTTTTGAGTTGGTTAAATAACTTTGCTGTTTATATAATAATAACCTGTACAGGAAGAGGATGATGCTGCCATTAAACAGTTGAGAAAGAATCTGGTCATTAAGGCAAAACCAGTACCAAGTTTCTACTATGAAGGGCCACCCCCTAAGACTGAACTCAAGAAGGTACTCTTTTCTTTTCCCTGTCTTTTCCAAGTCTCAGGATGAATATGAATTGCCTTTTAAGAATTTTGGAATTTGCATGAATAGACTAAAGGAATAATGCAATAGTAATGCTAAAAGATATGCATTGTCTGGAATGCTAATTTGACAGTAAGATACACCTATGGCTATGGTACTATTTATGAAATTCCTCACAGCACTTGCTTGTCCTGATCATGTCATTTTAAGTTTCCAAATTTTGCTAATGGCTAGCAGATAGAAAGACTTCTCATTCCATTTCCTTTGATGACAGCTCCCACTGACCCGCCCCAAGTCACCAAAACTCTCCAGGAGAAAGAGCTGTGGCGATGATGCCAATGTATCTGCACACATTTGTACTCAAGGACGGCGCAGTATCGACAATAACCCGAAACATGCCAACCTTGTCACTCACAAAACTAAGGACCATGTCACTGGACGGAAGAGCAACGGCACTTTCAAAACCAAAGAACGACCAAAACTGGATAAAGAAACAGCTTCTTCTAAAATCACAGAGAAGACAAATGCGGACATATCAGTCCAATCATGAGGTTCCCAAGATTTTGCTGACCTCCAGCTGAGAGGAAAATAGCCTTCATTTTCCTTTGTCACACCATATGGGATGATAACTCTGCAGAAAAGATGGCCTAATTTTCTTTTCATCGGGACTGACATTTTTATGTGCTTTGTTTTTTACTTTTAAGTGTATATGTTTTGTAAGTTATATCGCCACACATTGTTTCATATATAAATAGTTATTGATGTAAGATGTATGTACGAAATTTCATATTCCTCAGATTGCACCAGACTTGGTAAGGGAATTTTTATGAAATATATTCCTTTTTTTGTAGGATCTTATACATTTATTTATCACTGCAAATCCTGTTTCAAGTCTTTTTGGATTTGACTATGGTATTGGTAGTAACAGGAGAATACACACATCTTCATCCCGTGATACTGGTTAAAATAGCAATGTATAATTATGGGATTTCATTTTTTTAAAAGTAACTGCATACAAACTGATCTACTTCTTCACAAGAAATTTACAACACTCAGTAAAATTCTCATTCGAAATGAAAATGAAAAAAATAAATAATATTTAAGGAGAAACTCTAAATAATTTTGTTTTTGGGTCAAAAGTTATGGATGAATAGGACTGTTGCCATAGATGGGTGACTGTGTTTCGGAATGGAAGAAAAATGAAAACACGTTAACGCAAGAAGAGAATGAAATATATTCGAATATTTTCAAAATAAAAATGTGATTTTTTTTTTTATCAAATTTAAACGTTATCCAAAATGCACGGAGGCTTGGTGTTAGTTAGGTTAGGTCCTTGGAAGCATGGTTTGCATGATGAGTACAGTGAAGAGCTTGAATGTACTACCCCTTACCCCGTGGCGGCCCTCCACACGTGTGTGTGGTTGCAGCGGTAGCACGGTGATCATGGAAGGGCAAAAACGTCCTTCCTCCAAAACCCGCAGGAAATCGTCGTACGGAACTTCTAGAAGGTCTGTTCTGAAGAAATCCTTCAGTCAAGAACAAGTCACTTTCACCACTCCTCTCTCCGACGACCCACTCGTTGCCGTCATCGGCGGTGGCATCTCCGGCCTTATCTGCGCGCTTTTCCTCGAGGCACGCGGCGTTCGCTCCACCGTGTTCGATACCGTCAGTCTCTTCTCCCCTTAATCCTTAATTCACTTCACCATTTGGTTACGCCAAAGCTAAAGGACTTTGTTTTAGGGTATTCACGGTCTTGGAGGAAGATTGGGAACCAGAGTCGTCGATCCTAATCCGTTAAAATTCGATCATGCGGCTCAGTTCTTTACCGTGAACGATTCTCGCTTTGCTGAACTCGTCGACGGTTGGATGGAGAGGGGCTTGGTGCGCGAGTGGCATGGTACCGTTGGCGAGCTCCATAATGGTGGTGAGTTTGTTCCGTTTGTACCCTCTCCTCGGAGATACGTAGCCACCAATGGAATGCGCTTCCTTGCTGATTCTTTACTGTCTCAGGTTCATTGCATTACTCCTTATATATCATAGATTAAAACTTTAAACAAGAGAAGAAAATATGAAATTAAAATTAGTTAGGTTTTTCTTAAAAGTTAAAATTATCTCATGCAAGTTATTATTTTCATTACTTTGATGAGAATTTTCATAAGTTAATTTAAAATAAGTTTTAACTTGCGGAAAAAATTAAAATTTTTTTTAGATAAACTTACCGCTAAACACTTGTAAGAACAGAAAATAGGAAAGAAAAGTTAGATAAGTTTTTTTCGTAAGTTAATGTCGATTTTTAAAGTCGTGATATTTTTTAAAGAAATTTATGTAGTTCCTATTCTTTTCCATAAGAGTATATATGAAGTTCATCTAAATAGACTTTACTTTATTTTGCATTCTACCTTTTTTTCTGCCAACGTACTTATTTATCTAAAGAAGGCCTAAGTTAGTTATTGTTATTCCAGTTTTTTGCTTCTGTTACCACCTGCTGTGAATTGTGCAGACTCGCTTGGTTAATGTGGTGAGACCATGCTGGATCAGTAAATTGGAGCCGTTCAATGGGATCTGGCACTTGAGTGAAAATGGCAAGCCTTGTGGCAAGTTCGATGCCATTGTTATTGCTCACAATGGTAACTTGATATTTCTATGCTTACCATAATTTTTCTTAGCTAGGCTTCCCCTTGCTTAACTGATTTTAATATGGACTTAATTTAGTTATTGCTTTTCTAAAATTGTATAATTAACTGAAACTTCGTACAGTTTTTCTCTGCTCATTGTAACTATGTTTGTCAAAGGAAAATGTGCCAATCGCTTGCTTATGACATCAGGATTACCATTAATTGCAAAACAAATGAAGGTTGGTCCATGATATGCCCCTTGAGTTCATTTGATTTGATAGACCAGTTCACTTTTCAGCTTCATTTACTGTTAAGGCGCTTTTTTATGCACCTCATGCTTCTTCTTTCTGTTGTATTGCCTAATTAAATGTTAAGAGGTTGGAGTTGAGTTCAATATGGGCCCTTCTAGCAGCTTTTGAGGACCCTCTCCCTTTTTCAAGAAGCACAGAAGTTCCTTTTGAAGGAGCTTTTGTGAGAGGAGTTGATTCAGTGTCATGGATGGCCAATAATACAAAGAAACTACTGATTTCCCAGAGTGGTGGTCCTCACTGTTGGACCTTTCTGAGCACTGCTGCTTATGGAAAACAGAATAAGGTTCCACAGGTAGGTGGTGGAAATTTCAAAACCACAACCCAAGAATTAGGATTACAAGTGTTAGATTGGCTTTAGCTTACGTTCAGAAAATTTATTTTATGCAGAAATTTGCATAAAGAAGTATATCGTTCATTATCCTACTTAAAATTACACTTGAAAGTTGAAAGGGATTTGATTATTTATATCCTTTTTGTTGTCATGCATTCACTGGGATATCTTTATGAATAAGTATAGCCTGCAATAATTAGGGCTTTGCACCAACCTGTATTTTCAGGAAAACATCCCTTCTGCTACAGCGGCAAGGGTAAAGGCTGGAATGCTAGAGGGTGTTGAATCTGCCCTTGGATTATCAAAAGGGTCCCTTCCAAAACCTTCGTATACCAGGCTTCAACTATGGTAATGATCGTATCTTGGAAGTATTGTGTTGGTTAGTTTGAAATGTCCTTTCATAGTCTTGGACAAATTAGGAGGTTGGTCACTAGGATTTTGAAGATTTGTATTTTGCATGTGTCGTTAATGCATGAAGTAACTGGGTTAATAAGAAGAAAAAGGGAACAGTAGAAGAAAAAAGATGGGTTATAAAGTGGAAAGAATTAGCAGTTTACTTGAATCAGCTTACATGATCAAGTTAAAAGAAAGGGGCGTGAATGAGAATGAGGATGTAAATATTAATGCCTATTTTTATTAGGGCAGAGCCTGCCATTTGGGAAGGGGTACAGAAAATTATGAACATTTGACCGTGATGTTAATAACTGATACAGTTGCTTGACAATAAAATTGTTAAAAAGTGATTGCCAAAAAATGATTTATTTTAAAGTAATTCTTATATAAGCATAATTTAATGTGTTTGTCTTCATATATTTTTTAAAAAAATTCCCACTCTTCCATTGCATCTGCTCTTGTGAGAACACCTCAAAGTGGCTTCTCAATAAAATAGTAGAAAACTGTTTTTTTCTGCTTCTGCTTTTTTAAATAAGTTTACCAAAATATGTTAAAAATCATAATAAGTGATTATTTTATTAAAAAACGCTTTTTTTTACAAATAGTTTAAACAAACAGACCCCATGTATGCACCCTCAATAGCATTTGTTCTGTGATGTTGTTCTAACCCACGGCTCAATCCTCGACAAACTAGGTGGGATATAATATATAATAATCTCCAAGTATCTAAAATATCATATCGGTTGCTCTTTGAAAATTGCATGTAAAGTTAATTCATTGAAAATTATGTTATTCTGAAATTTGCAGGGGTGCAGCTCTTCCAACTAACACACCTGGAGTTCCTTGCATCTTTGATCCCTTTGGAAGGGCTGGGATATGTGGTGATTGGCTGCTAGGTTCTAATATAGAGGCAGCTGTCTTAAGTGGAATTGCTCTTGCGAACCAGGTATATATATACATACCACTTTCACTTTGACAAGTGAATTATTGTCATTTACCTACACATTTTTTAATGTTAATTGGACATCTTAAGTAATTCAGTTTTACTCTACAGTGAAGTGCTTAGTTTTTTTTTTTATTTCATTCGAAATTGGATTGGACCCCTTTTACGCAGATTGCAGACTATTTCCAAAGCCCCGGAACTAACGCTGAAGAGTTTGCTGTTGGTTTAAATAATGAATTTCAACCTCTGGAAGGTCATGATATTGGACAATTCCCTGGTTTGGGGTCAGAAGAAAAGATGAATGAAGGCCAAGCACACGAACTTACCAAGTAGTCCACTGTGCTCATGAGGGTCTCTCTTCTGGTAACAGAAAATTCATTTCATATATCCATGCATAGGAGGAATACCCCCCATAGCATCGCCAGTTCTCACTGGAAGATAAGCTTGGAAATTTGATCTCTCCTTTGGGGGAAGAGGGTCCTGATCTCCTCAACAGCCACATGATGATATGAAACGACACAGAATTGTAATTTCTGCATCTCTTCTGAAGAAAGAGATGCTGAAAATATTATTTTCATGAATAAAATTGTCCCTGAATGATTGTAAATCCCTTTTCTCATATCGGTGACACTTTTTTCTTTTTAAATGCAGGTTTAAGAAAATCAGAATTTGAATAGTTGGAACTGTATTGAATGCAAATTTTGCCTTCAAATTAAGAACAGTACAGTTTACATTTCTACCAAACATCTCTTTCTATATTTTGCACAGCATTTTCTCACGCACTATTAATCAAGTCGAACTTGACACAAAAAAACAAAATAGTAATAAAAGGCTAGAAAAGGATAGGTGTGGTTTTGTACAATGCAAGTAAAGAATCAGAGTCTCAATTATATATGACAGGCAACAAGGAATTTGAGTGCTTGTCCATACAAACTCAGACAGGGTATAAATTAATTAATGTTGACAAATATATACGGGAGGAAAGAGTAGAAATAAGAAGCCCCACGAATACTTCAAAATAGCCGGTTTGGTTTGCTTGAATTCCATGAATGCTTGAAATTGTTTCCTCTATGGCAAAACAAGCATATGTATATCCGGATCATGCGGCTTTTCATCGTCCTTGCGGATTGACAAGTTGTGAGAAGATTTCATGCTGATTCTCTGTCGAATCGTTGCTAATGTCAACATCACTTCCAAGGCTCAAGCTTTTGTAGTGGCGTGCTATGTCGTTTTCTCCCTGGCTTATATCTTTTAACTCACTTTCTTTAGTAGAAGCAGAATGAGTTGAACCACCCGCAACATTAATATTTTCTTGCAGATTGAGAGCAAATTCAAGATTCCACAATAGATCATTCATCGAGGGACGATCAGCACCATGATCAGACAAACACTTCTCAGCCGAGTCTACAAACTTCTTCAAGCTTTCTTGATTGATTTTTCCCTTGAGACAAGGGTCAATCATATCCTCTAGAGTTCCTTTTTTCTTGCAAATCAATGCCCATTCAGCAAGACTAACCTGTTCTTTTGGAAGGTTAGGATTGAGAACAGGCCTGGCACACAGTGCTTCAAACAGAACAACCCCAAATGAGTAAACATCAGATTTTTCAGTCAACTGTTGCCTCCTGAAGTATTCAGGATCCAAGTAGCCAAAACTACCCTTCACCACAGTGCTAACATGACCATCATTGTTCATATTTGGACCAGTTTTTGACAAGCCAAAATCTGAAACCTTGGCATTCCAGTTTTCATCCAAGAGAATGTTTGTTGTTTTGACATCTCTATGAATGATGGTGTACTTTGCCCCAGTGTGAAGGTAGTGAAGCCCTTTTGCAGCTCCAATGCAAATCTCCAACCTTTGCTTCCATGATAAAGTAGAGATAGGTTTGTTGCCCTTGTAAAGATGCTCCCTCATGGTTCCAAGAGCCATGTAGTCATAAACCAGGCACATCTCGTCATTTTCCTCGCAGAAACCAATCAACGACACCAAATGCTTGTGTCTCAGCTTGGAAAGCATCTCAATTTCCGTTTGGAATTCATTAACTCCTTGTTCTGACTGTGGGTTGGACCTCTTGATTGCCACCTTCACTCCATTATCAATGACACCCTTGTAAACCTTTCCAAATCCGCCAACCCCAATTACGTTGGAGTCATCAAAATTCTTGGTTGCTTGCTTTATCTCTTGCAAGGAGAAATAGCGGCAAAGACCCTGAGACATGGCGGATAAGTTGGCACTGCTCTTTCCAGACTTGCTGGATTTGGTAGAGTGTGAGTTCAAATAGACGGGAAGCCAGCCAGTTTGAGACTCTGACCCTGGTTCTTTCTTCTTCTTGTTGTACACAGCAACACATACTACAGCCATAAAAGCAAAACCAGCAGCACCTCCAGCAGCTCCACCGATAACAGAATGATGAATATATTTGTGGGTGAAGACACCAGCTTCCTCTTCCTCGTGCTCTTTGAGGAGCATGTCTGAAAGAAGAGGATTGGGAGCAGATAAGTCTGTCTCATTGAGCTTGAATATCTCCACTCCATTGAGTATGGCATCGTAGAACTCAGGCTTTGTGTCAGGGTCGGGGTGAAGTGCAAGCCAGAGCAAGTCATTAGTCTTTCCATCTTCGACATATATCACGTAGTCCTTATAAGTTGGCACTCCTATGCCTCCTGACCACCCAATCACATCGGCTTGATCTTGTGCCGTTTGGTTGTTGACAAAGATTTTGAAGACAATCTCATTGATCTTGGAGTAGTAGTATTCACAGAAATGTAACCTTACAAGATACATGAAATTGGTATCAACACGGAAGCTCCAAGTGAGATTGTAGCCCATGTTGATATTTTTATCTCCCCCCATTGATCTAGATGTGGAGTAGACATCAAGAGGAGCAATATACTCTGCCATGCTCTGATAGTTGATTGTGACATTCTTCTCAGCTTTGTTGGTCACACCACTGGCTGACCCATAAAGGTAAGGTGTGTCATCATACCACATCCTTGTAAGTCCAGAGTCTTGGACTGGAGATATGAACTGCCCCCCAACATTTAGTCTAAACATGGTTTGGAAATTCAAGGTTGTAACATCCATGGTTTGGCCATCATACCCTATCAATGTTGCAGAATCAAACAAATCGGGCATTTGGATAAGCTGAATGCCATTAACAAAAGCGAATGCACCTTTGTATTTATCAGAAGGCTTGAAAGTGAGAGTCAGGGTATCTGAATTCAAAGGAGCAAGGGAATACTCTCTGTCAATGTAAGCTTGAGATAGAGCCTCACAAGTGACTGAGGCGCTGAAATTGGAGAGGAGGGTAACCCCATTTGCAGCCACGGAGAAATATGCGTCAGAGGGATCGAAACTGCCATAAAGAGCGGGGTAAAAGTGGAGCCTGAGCCAATAACGCTTGTCAGATTTAACGGGGAATGTGTATGTTGATTCAGATGTAAAAATACGCGCTGACATGTATGGAATCTCAGACGCAAGAGAAGGGTCTTGGTAAGAGGCTTTGGATGTGATTGAACCACCATCTGTCCCCAAAAACTTTTTATCAGGACTCCATTTTCTTGCATCAGCATCTTCAGCACCTCCTTCATCCAATCCACAACCCAAGATCAAAGACCCTGGCTCCTCATTCCATGCACCATGAATGCCATTCAACAAAACAAGGACACAAACAAGAAACAAGGGAGCTTTTGCACGGAAACTCATTCCTGAAGAAGGGTAAAGAAAAAGGAAATCCAGAGGGCAACACGTTTGGCAGTACAGGAAAAAAGGTAGGTTATTAGATTACAAAGGTACGTATAACTTACTCCACAAGATGGATAATATTTTCCTGTACGCCAAAAGGAAGAACTTCGCTTCTGGTTTTCTTTGTGCTAAGATGGTGGGAATTCTATCCAGTCAAATTAACGCATTCTGCATACCATCCTTGGAGATTCAAGCAACCAAAGACTCACCTGGTTGGAGGTGCCAAACCAGGCAAGAGGGTGGAGGAGGAGGAGGAGGAGGAGAAGATGATGAAGTTTACTGATTTCTCTCTTTCTTGTATTATGACGACTTGGTGACATTTTTTTCTTCCTTTTCATACTTGTGCATGGGAGGTGGGGAGCAAGAATCGTTATCGAATGAATTGGATTGCTTAAAGCGTGTGGCTTGAATTTGAAACATACCATGGCTCTAATAAGCTATATTTAGCATTCCATGTTATTGTTTTATTCTCCTACAATTTCTGGATTACTAGTTTTCTTCACTCTCCCTCATTACACACTCAAACCAGGAAATGGACATGCATGCATCTGTTGCCAACACTTTGATTTTCCATTTACTAACTCACTCATAATTCGCTTAATGCTTTAACATTGCTTCTCCTCGTATCCACACACCAATGTTTCTTCTCTTCGTCAGAAATTAGAGCCCAAATAAATGTTTTGGTACTCACAAATGTGTAACTAAATTTGTTTTTAGTATTATATAGAAGACTAGAAATAATACTCGATGGAAAGGATAATTTATGAACCAAAAATATATATTGTAAAAGTAAAATAATGTAGTAACACGTTTGTTAAAATAAATATGTTTTTAAAATATTTATGACCAAAAAAAAAATATTTTTAAAGACTATATTAGCGAATGGTTTTCTGTTAAAAAAATTATTTCGTAGAAATTAGATTTCTTTTTTAGAGAAAATACAAAAAAAAAAATGGTGGAAAAGTGTGGTTTACTTTTGCTATCGAAGGAGAAAACTGTATACTTTGAATCTTTTAAGATACTGAAAAGGGTAAAAGATACTTTAGTCATAAAATTATTTTTGACAGTTATTAAAATAATAAAATGTATATCTTAAATGAAGGAAGAATTAATAATATTATCTTAATAAAAAATATACATTACAATAATTTGCATTGGGTAATCGAATCATTACAACCTGTTTAAGGTTCAGTTCACAAAATCTGATTATAAATTCGATCTTCGAAATAAATTGTCTTTTTATCTGGGCTTAGGTGTCTAAATAGTAATAAAAAAAATGAACTTAATATCAATGGATGAATATTTTCCTTTTTTTTTCCCATCGAAATTGCTCCATATTTTTCTTTCTTTTTGTTCGTCTGCACTCGTTGTTCCTCAACACCATCAAAGGAATTTAGTGGCCCCCATTAACACAGCTTGAAACACTTCAACAGATGCAGGTCATGGAAAAATATAGAAGCGTGGAATATATATGCATCTCTCTTGTTTAGCTTGAAGATGTAATTTCCAAGTAGGTATTTTTCAGTATTAGATTATTTCCATTTGATTATATGTATTTAAGTAAATTACTGTGTGTTTCTAATACATATAATTTAATAAAAATAATATGTTTTGATGTATTAATAATTGATTCTTAAGATTATTTTACAATGAATATTGCTATTTTAATTATTTACATCATGTATTAAACTAAAGAGGCGTATTTTCTACTCTCTTTTTTCATCACATTTAAGGTTATGGAGTTATAAGAGGATAATAATGGGGGAAAATGGTTGAAAAACAAATGGGGGTCTGTTGGAGGTTTCCAAAGAATTTTACCATAGTTGCTTGGAGTTTCTTCCTCCACCTACATTGTTGTTCCTGCACTTTCATAGTAAGAGACCTTATAAGAAGCATCACATAGTGATCAATATAACATGTCGAGTACAAAAATGGAAGAAGAAAAAGAATTTAACATCTAATTAATCAAATGTTGAAGACAATTTCTTCTTGCACCTCCGTGATTTCTTTCTGTATCTCTATGAAAGACGTGAAATGACAAGTTTGCTTTTTTTTCTTTATCTTCTTCATTGACACCCTTCTTCTTCTTTTTTTCTGAATTCTAAAATTGTGAACTTTAAAAAATACAAAATTGTATTATGAATTTTAGAGTTTGAAAGATATTTTTGAATCTAAAAAATATATTTTAAACTCTAAAATTTAAAATAAAATTTTTAATTTATAAAATAGTATCTTATTTAATTAATATAGTAACTAATTATTTTTATTTTTTTAAAATTAATTGTTATTTAATAATTTTTTCTTAATGATCATTACTGTTTCTGCCTTTACACCATCACCATTGCAGAAGAAAAATAAGTGAAGGAGAATATTGCAGTTTTGGATAAGAACAACAAATTTTGTTAAAAAAACTCTTTTTAGAACACATCTTATGTGTTAAAGAAAGTTTTTTTGAAAAACGCATTTTGGAAGATATTATATATGTTTAAAAAAAAATTGTTCCATAACTCCCGATTTGAAAAGCTTGTTCCGAAATATATTTAATGCATTCCAAAAACTTTATTCTGAAAATCTTATTGTTAATCAAATAATATATTATTTAAAATATAAGTAAAATGATCGTATCCTTAGAAAGCTTAAACGATTAATTGACGCAATTATATCATGTATGTATGTATAAATATTTTGCTTTAATTTTTAATTTGGTAGCATTATTACCATAGATTTGTGTGGAGCATTTTTAGCTTTGTCCAGGCATTGAATCAACACCTTGCACCCTTTAATATTACCATGCAAAATTATCTTTGGACAACGATAACTTCTTTTTAATAATAAAATATTACACTAAGAGATTATAACAATAAAACTAAATAAAATAAAAATATAATGGGTTGAGTAATAATTATATGAAGAAATATGAAGGAAAAAGGATACTCTCAAAATAATATTTTTAAAAAAAACTAGTATTTGATTTTATCTTGTATTATTCTCTTACAGTTAGCGCATTGGATTAAAAAAATAAGAATGATGGCAAAAGAAGAACATAATAATTTATTATCTTGTCATGCATATATAATGTATGTTTTAATTTGAAGATGGTACTAAAAGACATTGGTTTTTAATTAAAATTTAGTTTTAGCAATATTCTCCAATATACACGCTAAAGAGAATTAAATTTGAAGTTCTATGAAAAATTTTGTTGACACTCTTTAGGGTAAAAATGTACTTCTCTATAAGTGTGATGTGATATAATATAACTCTGAAATTGATCAATTTTATTAATAAATTATTATTTTTTTCAGTTTAAAATTTAAGATTTAGAGTTTGGAGATTCAATATAACTCTAAAATTGATCAATTTTATTAATAAATTATATTTTTTTTGAGTTATAATTTGGTACAAGTTTCTCGACCCTAACAAATAAGATTCATTATATACAGTAAATTAAGTTTTAAGTTGTAATAGCTCATGTTTCAAAAGTTGCTGCATGTGTACAGTAAAATTAGAAGAATAATTGTATCGTATTTTGTGATATTCACTGAAGCATTTGAATTAAACACAATGTTAGATGCAATTACATTTTATTTGCAATATACGATGTAGTATTTACCAGTGGCTCAAAATTGTACAAGTGAAATGGACCTCGGAGAGACATTTCCACATACGAAAACATATGTATAAAAACGTAAAAAAAGGGGGTATTTGATTTAGACCAACCAATTTGAGCCAACCATTGTGTGTATGTTTAGCTCCCAAAAAAACCCCACAGAAAGCAGCACAGTTTTGTTTGGTTTTTTCCTTTTTTTCCTTTTCTTCGAACTGTGCAGAAACCAAAATAGAAGGATACTTGTGAACTTTATTCAGATTTCAGATTCTGTTTTTTGCCTTCTTCATCTTTCTCTGTGCATATGTATAGAACATATATTTCTCTGTACAAGACATCATATTCCACACTTCAATGAGATTGCATTACAGAACAAGCTACAGCCTGAGCCCAATGCCTCAACTTCGTCTTTACATGTTCAGGGTCGTCTCCTGCATATATACAACCACCAACTTCTCATCAACAATCATATATAACTTTTAAGCATTCATGGTGTCGCAAATATAATATATGAATCAAAAATTCATACAAATATTATATATCCACTTCTGAAACTTGTCCATAAACTGAAAAACTGACCTGGGCTACAAATCTTCCAAGAATCATCAAGTGACGGCTGTGGTGGAGCGTTGATGAGGCTGCCAAAGGAAGAAGAGGCGCGGCTGTGAGGGGTGGAGACCGGTGAAAGCTGGCGGTTGACGGCGAAGTAGAGGTCTAGAGCAGGCAATGTGTCGCACAATGTCTGGCCGTCTTCCTCGTTGAAACCGAACCCTAATTCTATGCAGCCTTTAAGCTCGTGAAGGTCATCGTCGGTGACGTCATCGCAGTTGTGAAAACTGTTCCTCCTCGTCCTCGTCCTCGTCCTCGTCCTCCCCTCTTGCTTCCTCTTTCTCTCCCACGCTATTTCTCGCGGCGTCTCAACCATCGATAACTGCTTCGACAAAAAACGCTTCCTTTTCTTCAACGCCTCTCCTGCAAACGAAACATGCTGCTGCAACTTCATTTCTACCTCCTGAAACTCCACTCGCTGCTCCACTTCTCCCATGTATACTTGATCGATTCAATGTATATTTACACCTATTAACGCATGAACAATGTATCTATATATCTATCTCTCTATAGTATATAGGCAAAAGGGTGCTTTATTTATATGTTGAAGAAGAAGAATTGATGAGTGTGTACGGATAGATGGATGTGTGGGTGGTGGTGGTCGACGGCGGAGGCAACCTTGAAAGAGGGTGGCCGCCTCGCCGTGAAGGGTTGATTGGTGTGTGATGATGAAATAATTACCAGAGTTTAATTAATGGTGAAAGTGGAAAATGAAGGGAGCTAAATAACAAGGGATTATTAAGGGGGTTTCAATTTGGTAGTTGGTGGTTGACCACCCGTTTCTAACTGTCACTAACGGCTAACTATAGAATATGCTTTAACTATTTTTGGTTAGATACGATAACAAAAATCAGAATGTGCTTTACTTTAACCCTTCCCAAATTTATGAGGCTCTTGCTTCTTTCCACTAATAGCATTGCATTTATATACATAATTCTTAATTAGATTATGAGTTAATTTTTAATGATAAAATCAAATACACTCTGTCACTGTTTCTTAATCTTTCAAAACAAACTGTAGTAAGAAAAATTGTTGCATGGCCTCCTTTGTGTTTGTATATATTTAGATGTTTTTAATGAAAGAAGGAATGAATAGTAACAAAATACTTCTTTAAAATGTACGATTGTAATTGGATAAAATAGAACCATATTTTTAGTAAGAACTTAAAAATTATATTTAATTAGCTCTATATTTTTTTCAAATTTTTTAATATTGACTTCTATTACTCCCTTCTTGTTTTCATGACTTTTTTTTTTATTAGGATTTTCTTTCTTCATTTAAAACTACACTAAAAAAAAAATCTTACACACATTTTCTTTGATTTTTAAATAATGATTTTAGTACATCACAACATTAATTTTATTTTTTTAACTGTTTCAAATGTATGTTGAAAATACATGTATTTTTTTTGTAGATAGTAGACTATCATCTTTAGTACAATTATGATACAATTTAATCATTTCTAGTTTTTTTTTTTATCGAAATAAATAATATTAAATTTTAATAAATAAACAATTTTATCTGGAGTATGATTAGGACAGAAGATAGTTTACTGCAATGGACCTTTTCAGACTATCAATTATCTACTGCTGTAGATATTTTGAATAAGTTCTGTAAGACAAATCAAGTGACAAAAAACTTAAGACTTAAAGCAAGACGTGTAATAATATAGGCATATTGTCATACATAAGTAGAGCTGACTACATATCTTTTAAATTAACATAATAATATATCTATCTTCCAATCAAAGAATTATGCATATGTATGCCGAAAATGGTTATATCAGTACTAGAACGTCATTGGAAAAAAAAAAAAAACTTGTACTACAGATTAGAATTAGTATAACGTATACAATGTTAGCCTTAAACTACCTAACCTATGTAAAAAAAATTTAAACAATAAAAAAATTATTAAATACAAATTAATTTTAAAAATCAAAAGCAATTAGTTAAACTAAATTAAATATTATTTTAAAAGTTAAAAAAATATTTATATTTAAAGTGGTTTTTATTATTGATAAAATTTAAACTAATTTTTAAATTAACATGTAATTAGTTATCAATATTTTAACTATCAACTTTACAATCTAATTTTTTAATTTCTAAAATAATATCTAATTTAAATAATATAATAATTAATTATTTTTATTTTTAAAATTAATTTGTATTTAATTTCTTTTAGTGGTTAGAGTGGTTAGAGTTGATTCTTTGTGTTTCAAATAACTAGTCTTTAGTTATATAGCTAGAGTGACAGTTTCAATAATATGGGTAAAAAACTCAAGCAAGTGTCAAAATATTTGTTTTTTTTTTTTTTATCTCAAAAGAAGATAAGGAGGGTAACCAAAAATTTGTATACTTGTATAAGTTAAAATTAAGATTGAGAGTAATTGTGTAATATTTTATTATATTGGAACATTTTAAAACTTTATTAAAAAAAAATTGGACAAATGTCAAATTGAACGAACCAATATAAAAGAAGTTTCGCTTATATTTTCCATTACACGTTTATATTATTTTCTTACATATAAAAGCTATAAAAACTTTATTTAACTAGTCTTCTAGAACTTCCTTGATATAGGATATATTTAGATTAATCCTATAGTCAAAATCTTGATATGAAGAATTCTCATCTTCCTAGGAATAATTTTGATTAATAACATTCATTTCTAAATTTAAAAGACGGTCTAGAACTTTAGATAAAACTTCTTATGATTGTTGATAGGTTTCATACCATTTAGATCTTGATATTAAATTATTATTTTTTAATTATTTTTCATGAACAGTATTTTAAAATAACTAATTCAAAAATAAAGGTCAAATAATTATTATAATAATAAAAATATAATAGTATTTGTACATTCATATATATATATATATATATATATATATATTTAATATAAAATTTAGAATCTATAGATATTTATAACACATTATATAATAAATAATATTTCGCTATATATATATATATATATAATATTCCTATTTGATTTTATGGGACACAATCTCTAGTTTTTAAACACATTGTCTCATTAAAAAGGATGAAAATCAATTGATCACTCGTTTACGGAGGTTAAAAGCAAACAAAAACTCACTGATCATGGCACTGGTTTTAAACACTAAATCGGAACATCAATCTATGAAGTAGTGGTAGGCCTGCTTTATTATCCTACAAAGTACTACATAGAAATAGAAAGATCTTATACAGTAAATACATTAATTTCAACAAAAATAATATTTGGACACCCTCTATTATTTAAACAATCGGTTAATAACTTAATTTTAACAGTAGAGTAAGAATATGCACAGGAGTCAACAAAATCTATTAAATAAATATAATTATAACTGTTATATATATGATTGTATGCCCCATTTCAATTATCAAAATCATTGTCCTAATTTTAAAGATCAGTCATTAAGAAAACCATTAAATTAACTAGTACGTCTCAGGTGGATCAATTCACTAATTGCTTGAGGAATATGGCCCTTTAAAGGAATCTGTGATTGAATGTTACAACAGGCAGATTGTTGTATGCAAGAAACACTGTGCAAGGACAATCTCTCTCTATCATTATGTATTTATATGCACACACATTGATTATTGTTTTCAGTTCTTCAATAAGACCACCGCATTAGTCCTTGTAATTGAGCATATACTAGGGGATTTCAATATAAGGATTTTTTCATGTGAAGTTTACCGTAACCGAAATTATCCAGACAAAATTGACCTAAGTACACACACAAGCCTTGAAAAATGTGATTACCAACGTACACCTCTTAAACACTTATGATCATCTCAAAATGAATAATCCTTCAAATCAGATTTAGAGTCACCTAATTCCATGTCTGCCATGCACTCTTCCTCAGTAAGTGGTGGGAGCTGCCTTGTCTTCCGCTTCATATTGTGCTTGTGCCACTCACTCTTGTGATGTTCCCTGTATAGCTTCGAGTCATCAAAACAAACATTACATGTGTTGCACTTGTTTTGCTTTTGTTGTACCTCAGTAGGCCTACTCGTAGATGAAATTGTTTGTTTTTGAAGTTTCTCATTCAGTTCAAGCACAGAATCATGAGTTTCTCTGGGCAATGGTGCAGGCATATCCTCATAATCATTGTATTGATCCACATGCGTATCCCCCTCCACATAAAGAGAGTGAGCAAGAACATCAAATCTTCCATGCATCTTATTCATAACAAAGTCATGACAATCCTTATATAGACCAGGTTCCATTTCAAAAACCTGCAGTTCAAATTCAATCAGAGATTATACCGTTATCCCTCAACACATTAGCAGATTCAAGATTGACCATATACATACATAATATGCAGAAATACCAAATTCACAACTTTTGGAAAGGATAAATGTTAATTTAACAGAAACAATAACAGGAGAATCATGGAACACTTTCAGAAATAGATTACCCCTTTGGGAGTGAGGTAGGAAAGAAAGTCCAAAAATAGAGCTGATTTTGCATTGGTTACTACTATTCTTTGATTAGCAGATTGAATATGTCTATAACTGACGAGAAATGGCAAAAACATTCTACATATCCGTCATAATAAGCTAAAAGCAACAACGAAATACCAAGTCATGCTATTTGTAGCTTCATTTACAAATGAACAGGGCTCAAACTTGAACAATAACCACATACAATGTCAGAAAGAATGTGACTGACCAAATGCTAGAATCAGATCATCAACACATCTACTTGAAACTGGACCTTTAGTTAGCTCTACAAAGCTTATTTGAGCTTATGAAAGTGTCCTGTGACTCTTATATAAGCTCTTTTTTTAGCATGTTTCAACAGTCTTTATACAGAAACTTAAAAATTATTTCACTAAGGTTTTAAGTCAAATTTATGAATAAGTTCTAGTATGATAAATTTCTAATAGAATTGCTTAATTAAGTGGCTTCATTAATAAAGACTTAATTAAAACTACCAACCATTTTCATCCTTAGTGTCACTTTCAGGTGATAGTATGCAATACTGAGAAATAAAAAAACCAGTACAGCTAATTTAAAATAGAATTGACCATGGAACTATTGTTGTTTACAACTATACGTGAAATAGCAAGTACTTACAACAGATAACTGAGTAGAGGATCCTTCTTTAGAAATAACAGTAGCATTCCATTCCTTCAGCTTTTCTAAAAGATGAGGCAATTGGTCCTGAGGAGCAGTAGCACGTATTCTCAATGGGCATCGTTTTATAGGGAAGTGCTTTTGGAGTTCTTGAATTAACTCCAGAGCCTGTATCATATAAAAAATACCAGAAAAATCATCATAATAACATCACTGTAACCGTTAAATAAATGAGAGGATAGTAGCATAGAATCATTTAGAGAGACGGAAGAGAAACCTGCTTCTTGGAGGTGCTGTGTGGATCAACAGCAAAATGGATTTCCCGCATGAGGCGTTCAATCATACTGATAGTATAAGGGCGCTGAGTCTCGGTATTGTATGTCTTGTGCATTACTATGGTTGCAATATCCCTGAACTGACTTGACAATATTGATTCCCTCTCTTTCCCAGCTACCTGAAGCTCCCCTTTCTTTAAAATCTGCCCCCTCAAACAAAAAAAGAGAAAAAGGTTATTGTTTTTATTATAAACTTCTGATGTGAGGCTTCCTTACTTACATCTAAGCATATGGTAGTCTGGTCATCAGTTCCAAAAGCTGCAATTAAATCCTTGGACTTGGCAAGAACCCCTTTGGAAACATTGGAATAAACAGTTTGGGACTGCAGCACTTCGTCCAGATCCTTTTCCCTGTTGATGGAAATTAAAATGTAATGGGAAATTTGGTGATTGTGTAGCATATGTATTATTAATAATGAAGAGGGGGAAAAGAAAGGAGGTTACACTCCAGAACGCCAAGAGAGGACAGTGTTAGGGTAGCATGCAATTTCAAAGCGCATGCCATGCTTCTTCAGCCGCACCACTGCCACATTCGTTAGCCTCTTCTGCCCTACCGGCTGCACTAGTGTTCTAGACATCTCTTTCTCTCCTTCCTTTCTTTGCTACTGTATGCCTCCTCTTTGCTTCAAGCTTGGTTGGGTTGAACCTTGATGAATGAGAAAAAAATATTCAATAAGTAAAGCACAGTTTCAGTGTAAATACAATGTTGTTAGGTTTTTAAATCTCTTAATGGCATTCACAAACTAATCCATTACATGCATGCAAACAAGTTGATGCTTTGGGCTACAAACTGTAAGTCCTTAGGAGCATGCAGCTATGTGTGTCAACAGTGGACAAGACTACCTGTTTGCTTTAGTCCCAAATACAGTTTAATATGCGCTTGAAAAGCCATCAAGTGCATGTTTGGATTAAGGTTTACAAACTTAATTGAGTTAAAATTAAGTTTGCAAACTGAGATTGCAAAAGCAACCAAGGTCTTGCTTTCACAAAAACAGTGTTCAGCTAAATTTTAATGTGCAAACGTCCTTTTAAGAGTAATGAAACTTGTCAGGAAACTAAGTTGGAGTGTCTGAGACTGAAAACCAAAAATAGCTGAAGATGAATTTACTCCCACTTGAAAGGAAAATTGAAAAATGCACAAGATATCATTCATCTCTTAGCTGATTCGTATGTATATATCAATCATATTCAAAAAATATATGGGTAACCTACACACAGGTGACAGATAGATAATACAAAACAGATACGTTAACCTATTCAAATAAGTTAAAGAATTCTGACACTCCCAAACCTGGAGTAATTGGGAATCAAATTGGGAAGTGAATTGTACTGAATAGAAAAAAGAAGAGGGACAATAGATAAGGATACAATTTACTTTTTGAAGTGTTCAAACACAACCGTAAAATGAAAGATGGTCCAAAATTTATGATCAAGCATTTCCTTATTATAACATTTTTCGAGTTGACATATCAGCATATTTCTCCACCGTTGCAGACAAGATGGACTAAGGAACTTCACCAATTACACTTTCTTTGTTATCTCTGTTTTTGGATAACAGAACAGCAGGTATTCTTCTGATTTCGTACTGTGTTGCTATGTTGGGACAGTTATCAGTGTTAAACTTTTACCATGCAATTTTTACGGCATACTCTTTTGTTAATTCTTCAAGCACGGCTACTATGATCCTGCATGGACCACACCACACATAATGCCCAAAAACTCTACCAGCATGAATATGTCACTACTCGCACCGAAAAATAGGGCTAGCCACTTGTTACTGCCTAAATGCTTTCTTATGCAAAATAAAGTCAAAACTTAGATGATATTCAACAATTTGGGCGCAAAATGTTAACTACTGACATGAAGTTTTATTCAATGATACTCCTTGAACGACTTGGGGGGAAAATGTTAATGACTGTATACTTTTATTATCCCTTTGATGTGACTTTTATTTGAATGAAATACAATAAGGTAACAATCATCCAAGTATTGGATTACCTTCATTTGCGGCTTCACAAGCATTGCAGATAAAAAGAAATTTTCTTCTGGTACTACCAGCAAGATGGGTTTGATAAAGCTGAATGAATCAAAACATGTTTCCATTCAACAATAATAATAGCCACATGTACTGGGCCTGAACTTTAAACAATCCAAACGCTTGCTCCCCAATCAAAACTGAATTTGTTTGGCCAACTAAACCCTACCTCCCAATCAAACATTTAATTTAAACCAACTAAAACAGAACGAACACAATCAAAAACAGAGGATTATGACCAGAACAAGATCACGTAAAACATACGAAGATTTCAAGATAATTAAAGAAACGACAAATTGATCAATTGAAGAGCAAATGATAGAGAAAAAGAATGAGTGTTCACCGACGGCGTCAGATCCTTCAGAGCCCGTCAATGGAAGGAAAGCGAAGCTAGATTGAAGCTAGGGCACGAATGCGAAAGAAAGGGAAAGAATCTCCAAACCAATTTTTAGTGTTAAAGCTAAAGTGAAAAACTTCTCTTATTTTTATTTGATTTAGTACATTATTTAACTCATCACTTGGACAAAAATTTTCCTTCAACCGCGCATTGCGCTAATCAATTTATCCTTGTATATTAAATCAAAATCACAGAGGTTCTTTTTAATATAATATTTCAAACAAAAAAATTAATGAATAATAATAATTAATGACACGAAAACAGTAATTTAGGCATTGCTATATTAGATTTATTTTGTTAATATAATACTTTTTTAATTAAAGTTACATCTCTCTTTTTTTTTAAATTAACTTTCCATCTTATACATTATTTTCCTATTCCTAATTACACCGCATTATAACTTGTTAAAAAATAATTAACTTTATTATAAATAATATATTTGGTACATAATTATAATTTATTTTTTTCAAATTCATCCTTGAGTAATTAGTGTCTATCAAAAGAATGAGGTTTTGATTTTTAAAATTAAACTCTTCCAGGCCGGTCTTCATATCAAGACCACTCATAACATTTATTATTTGTGAATTAAAATAATTAAATAGTTTCTTATAAATTATAATTATTAAATGGATAATTAAAAGACATAGTTTAAAGTCTACACTCAAGTTAGTATATATGAAATTATGCACCCCTTACTCTTCTTAAAGACACTATTTCAAGTAAGTGAAAAAGTTTATAACGAAATTTCTTTCTATACAAGTTGTTTACAAAATGAACTATAATAACAAACACTTTGATGGTTTTTCACATTGGTCTCATGCATGTGACACTTTTTTATTATGTATGGGAATTTTTGCCTTAATAGACATAAAAAAAATTGTGTCAAAAGTTGTGTGTTTTATAATATCTTAAGTCAAAGTTTTTATAGGTTTATGACTTTTTGATGATCACTTTTATTTCTGTGTCAGAAGTTAGTGATATTTTTCTAGAATTCTCTTTAAAGATGTTTATGGTCAACTTGTAGGTTTTAAATAGTGTAACATCACATTAATATGTCTTATGTTAGACACGCGTGTAATTTGTATTTATTCCAATAAAAATAAGTTATTTATTATTTGCGCTTCTTGTAAATTCACTTAATCCTTGATTTAAGATCTAGTATTACATGTTTTTTATCACGTGTATTTATTATTATTAGAATTTTTTTTATTATTCTTTGAGATGAATTATGAACTTAATATTATAATGAAAGTATTAGCGTAAAATATTAGATGGGCAATAATAATATAATTGTAAGAGAATATTAAACGCTAAAAAGGACATATACCTAAAAACAAAAATATTGAAACGAATATTCTCTTAAATGGATTTTACATTTACTATTATAATATATTTATTTGAAAACAATAGTGCCTCTACTATTATTTTATTGAATTAGTTTTTACTATTATTATTTTAAATAAATTATATATTTATCATTGGGATGTATTATTCGTTTCTTATTATTTGAAATATATAATGATTTTTTTAAAAATAAAATGTTCATTTACTATTATAATAATTTTATTTGAAATGAGTTATGTACTTATTTTGTAACGATGATTGCATTATTATTATTATTAGTATTAGTATTATCATCTTAAAGTTACAACGCATTTATTACTATTCGAAATAAATTATGTTATTATTATTCGAAAGTAATAATAATTTATTGTTAAACTAAATTATAGATTTAATATTTTTTTGAAATTAATTATACATTTATTATTACAATTTAATCACTCTCCCTATTCATATACAATGTTCATTTTTTAAAGGAAAATTATTTTTTCTATTTGTATATGGTATATGGAGTACTAAAATTTGAAGTAAGATTAATTAAAAGTTATTTAGTGATACCCTAGCTGTAGACGGCCGCAGTGGAACACTTAACGTCATTTGAGAAAACGGTGAGACTGTAGTTTACTGCAAAACCCTTCGTTTTCTACTTCTTTCTCGCTTTTCTCTACTCCATTGTTATGGCTTCCGACGCTTCCGACGCACTCGCAGGTCACATCGTGCTATCTTCATTCTCTATTTGCATATATCTTTCTCTATGTGAATCGATTGTTAATAATTACTCACGCTTTCTCTCTTTCGTATGTGAAATTGCAGTGAGGCAAAAAGTTCAGTTGTTTCTGAATGCCGCTCGAACTGGATCAATTGATCTCTTAAAGAGTATGTATGTATTACGCTTTGTGTTAAGCTATGCTGTGTGCCTCTATTGCATTGCATGTTATTATTAGTGTGCTTTTGGTTTTGCAGAATTGGCGGTGCAGCTGGACGAGGGGAAGGATTTGGCGAAATCCGTGGAAGCTATAAAGGACGCGAACAAGCGAGGAGCACTGCATTTTGCAGCGCGTGAAGGCCAAACTGCTGTTTGCGACTACCTCTTAACCGATTTGAAGCTCCCTGTTGATTCTCAAGATGACGATGGTGCTTCTTCTCCCCTATCTCTCTCTGTATATGGTTCACACCTGTAACATGGTTGATTAATGATAATCACCTGATTGTTATTGTTATTGCTTTTTAGGAGAGACAGCTCTCATTCATGCTGCTCGTCAGGGACATACCGCCACTGCTAAGTATCTGATTGACCATGGTGCCGATCCCACTATAGCTAGCAATTTAGGGGCTACGGCCTTACACCATTCTGCAGGGATAGGTCTGCACTCCTCACCTCTCCTGCTGCTAAATATTTTGCTTTTTATGAAACTAATTAATATATCGCTAAGATGAATGTGTTTTATGTTCACCTATTTTCACTCGAAATTGATTTTACTCCCTGTATATTCAAATCTATGATTTTGTTGATACCCGTATATAATTGGTGACTGTAGTCCCTTATCCCTGTATCCTAAGTTTTATAAAGAGGGACGGGATTAGGGATTAAGGCCTATTTTATCCAAAAAGTGAGGGGTTTAAAACATATTTTACCCTTAATTATTAAATAAATAAAGTGTGTTGTTGTCTTTGTTGTGCAATTATAGAAAAGTATTACCAAGTTCTGTCACCTTATTTCTCATTTTTGTTGCAGGAGATACTGAACTGCTCAAGTACTTGCTGTCCAAGGGAGTTAATCCTGATCTAGAAAGTGATTCAGGAACGCCTTTGGTTTGGGCTGCTGGTCATGCCCAACCAGATGCTGTCAGCGTACTGTTGGAACATGGTGCAAATGTATGTCCTCTTTTACTTTGTTGCCTTTTCTTAGTGTTCTTCATTGTATGCTTTATCTTAATGAGCTTTATTTACTCTAGTTTCTTGTTTTTGAATGAATTTTGTATGCAGTGTATTTCCAGGTGTTAGTATATATTATTCTGTCTTTTGTATCCAAATATATATATATATATATATATATATATATATATTATATTATATTCTCCTGTCACTAATTCTATGGTTTAATTAGTTAAACCAGCATAAGCTTTATTAATCTTCCTTGTATGGTATGGTTAAAAAGAAATGGTCTTTTATCGTGTATGCGCTTTCATAAAGATTTCATTTTTAGTTTTTTAATTATATTTTATTAAATAGTTCCATTCTGTATTCCCTTTCATCTTGATGATCTTGCTTTGCAGCCTGATGCTGATACTGATGATGGTATTACCCCACTTATTTCGGCTGTGGCAGCTGGTTCTCTGGCATGTTTAGAGATATTAATTCAGGTTCCACATCTTTCTCAATCTATAAACTTATACTTTCCTGCACTGCAAATTAATTATACAATGTATGTGTTTCGTATCTATGAAACATTGAACAAACTTAGAGTGCATGGATGATATTATGTAAATTCTAGAAAATTTATCAGTGCTAAATTTGACGAAGACATGATGTAGATCAATAAATAAACATATACAGCCAGCATTCTTTGCAACAATGAAGGGCACAATCAATTATTTGATCTTATTTAGTTAAGCGATTCATTGTAGTTGTAATAATGTCATACACAAACAACTTTATGACCGACAATGCAAACATGTGGACCATTTATTATCAAGTTATGTATTCATCAAGATTAGTTATTTCAAAGTACATGTCTAGTATTACAAAACTGTTCCTTTACGGGATACTAATGGGAGGGGGCTTGTTAAGTTATTAACTGACTAAATCTAGATAATGAAAAAGAAAAAGAAGAATCACACAAGTAAAATAATATTTTTAAAGTGACGGTAAGCTGGATGTATCTTTTTGAAGAACACACTTTCGCCTGAAAGATATCTATACAAGTAGCCATGCCCATCGCTTAATGAGTACTCTAGAAGTTTTGTTATGCTAGCCTAATGACTAATGGGTTAGTGTAACTTTTTTTCTCATCCAACATACTAGGATAGGAAAGTTTCTGATATTTATGCAGATTTGTATACATATGTAAAAATCTTGTTTAAGGAATCAAATTCATAATGTTTTATCGAAAAGAATTATATTGCAACATGGTAAGATATGTAGCATAGATTTTTTCAATACACTGGTTTTAGACTATTGTTTTAGTGGTTTTATGTGAAGGTGGATTAGTTTGTAGATATTTATGATTGTAAGGTGCTGCTTTGTTCCTGTATGTTTTTTTGTCTCACGCGATATAGTTACATTTGAATATTTATATGCAGGCAGGTGCTAAAGTAAATATAAGTGCAGGTGGAGCAACAGCTTTGCACATTGCAGCTGATAATGGAAGTGTAGAACTAATAAATTGCTTGTTGAAAGCTGGAGCTGATCCTAATATCTCTGACGAGGTGAAACATTTAAAGTCCTAACATTTTCTTATACTGTTAGTGTAAGAATCAATGAACAAAAAAATAGTTCTTAAAGAGTTAAATTTATCTGGAACCCAATAGTGTATGATTAATGGCTCTTTGCTCGACACAAGTAATGGTTGTTATTGTAGTAAACAATGTACTTCAATTAATATTTGGAATAAAATTTGGCATCAGGATGGGGTCAAGCCAATACAGGTTGCTGCTGCAAGGGGCTCTGTAGGTGCTGTTGAGATATTGTTCCCTTTGACGTCCAAAGTGGATGCTGTTCCAACTTGGACTGTTGGTGGGATACTTGAGTATATGCAATCTGAAACTAACAAGCAACAGGTACTAAATTCTTAAATTTTTCTTTTATACCGAACTGGGCTAAGCAAGACCATATCTGTGCTACTAGATCATTTGATTACTATTTTCTATTTTGAATGTGTCAGCATATGAATTCATGCTTGAAAAACTACACCATTCCCTTTAAAATACAAATATTTGCCGTGTAAATTTGTAGGTTGTCCAGATGGAAATATGTTATTGCATTTATTTTGTCGTGAAAAACAGGGTAGTATCTAGAATTTTGCTTTATCATTTTAATTTAAAATGTCTCATTAACAGAAGACATGGTCCACGTAAGCTGACCCATATTTCATAATAAATGGGCGTTATATTCTTCTGCCACCACTAAAATTCTCAATCCTTTTATTGATTTTGCCTACAATTTTTACCAGTATATGTTTTTGTCATATTCTACTCATTTCTCATGGTTAAAATTTTGAACCTTTTAATGCTAGTTTGCATTCTGTCTGAGAAAGTGAATTTCTTGTTTTTATTACTAAGTATGAAGAGCAATAATATGCAGGATGAATTGGTAAATGCCAAAGAAACTAATCGGGCCAAGGATGCTGTTTTTTCGGAGCCAAATATCCTTGAGGTGTGTTTTTCTTTTATTGAACTTTTATTAGTTGTGGTAGTCAAACTCAGGGTTATATTTGGATCAGGATGGGGCTACAAGATTGTAAATCGTGGGATTGTAATAGTGTACATTTATAAAACTCAAGTATATGCCTATGAAATAGGATACATGATATTACAAAACCTTTAAATCACAAAATAAATACTTAGTTAAACTGTTCATAATCACAAGACAGAAAGCAAGTCAACCTAGTCATATCATAATAGGTCATAACATCACACGTGATAAAATTAAACCTAAGCTAGTAGGCAATAACCAAACACAAAACCAAATAATAAGACATGAAATCCTAAATGGTGGCTAGGCCTCTAGTAGAGATCTTTTAGAAAAAAGGGAGTAAAACATCAATGAAATATTTATTTGTTGCATCTTTTCCGTCTCCTTCACCAAGCATATTAGTAAGAACATCCTCCTCCTCCAATGGTGGCACCGCAAGAATATAATATTCTTGATCTGCAACTTTGTTTGTGTATGTCCAAACATTCATTTCCACTCCCTCCCTCGTTTTCTAATCATTCACTCGTAATTGGATGAAACATCAAGTCTAACTCCTTGAGTGATCTTCTTGCTAGCTTCCTTTTAGTTGATTTTGAATTAACCATTGTGAAAACATGTGTAGGCAGTAAGCAATAATTGTGAAACAATATAGTGGCTATCATATTATCTATTTTCTTTAAACCCAAACAAATACAAAAGGACTACATGATTTTTAGTTCACTTGTTGATCTCACGCAAATCCTGCACATGCTCTGACATGTGTGCAGGTCGCACAAACAGATATTTTTGTCCTGGCCTTTCTTTCACAATTTTCTTTATTTCAAAGATCATGGCATTCATTATCTTTGTTTTCCATTGCATATTTGTATTTATTATCTTTGTTTTTCGAAATATTTTACATTTATATTTTTTACCTGTTTTACACATTTAATTTTTAGTTTATCTATGACAGTATGCTTTATCCCACAATTAAAGTCTCTTTAAACTTTTAAAATAAATGTAGTAGCATTAATAATATTAATGTGCATTGACCCGTGAGGAGGCACGGGTGCTGTACTAGTTCTTACTAAAAATTGTTTTAATGGGCCCCTTCTGTGGATTCAATATATCATTCTTCTGGTTGACTATACAGCACCAATTTGGATACGCTTGAACTCTCTTAGATATTTGAGCTTTTATTTAATACGTTGTCAAAATGGTAATCCATAATTAATTGTTCATCTCTATAATATAAAAGATATTTTGATATAAATTTTATCTTTGTTTTGTTATAATTGTTTACTAGGGGTGTTAAAAACACACTCTTATTTATTAAAATTTATTGAAAGCCATCAAATCACAAGAAAGATTTCAGTAAAAAAGATGTGGGATCTAGAAAATTGTGACTTTCAATAAATTTCAACAAATAAAAGGGAGTGTGTTTAAACGAGTGTATCAAATAGTACGTTCCTAGCATTTTTCATTTCTTATTTGTTTGTCAACTTATCTAGGTGGCTCCTGAAGCCAAAAAGAGAGCAGCAGAAGCAAAGTCAAGAGGGGATGAGGCCTTTCATAGGAAAGACTATCAAATGGCTATGGATTCTTATACGCAAGTAAGGTCTTCTGATCCTTCATTTGCCTCCTATGTTACTTATATTTGTTGCACAAGTTATGAATAACCCCTTGTGTTAGTTATAACTTGTGTGTGTCAATAATGCTTCTATGAACTTATGCAGTGACTGTCTACTGATATGAGCATACTTATATAGTGCCGGTTTCCAAAAAAAATAAATGCTTATACGTCATTCTCTATGATGATCAAATTTTTTGTTCTTTTACTTTTTTAAAATGTGTTTACAGGCCATTGATCTGGATCCCACTGATGCTACTTTGCTATCCAACAGAAGTCTCTGCTGGATTAGGTTGGGGCAAGCTGAGCATGCTTTAGCTGATGCAAAGGCCTGTAGAGCTTTAAGACCAGATTGGCCAAAAGCTTGTTATAGGGAAGGCGCAGCTCTGCGTGTGTTGCAGGCATGATATTCAGAAATTGTTAGCCCTTGTTAACAGCTGTATGTGTGGTTTACATTTCTAAAACTATACTCGGCTATCCTTGTTTCAGAAATTTGATGAAGCTGCAAATGCTTTTTATGAGGGAGTAATGCTTGATCCTGAAAATAAGGAGCTTGTAAATGCGTTCAGGTCTGCATACTATTTTATTTATTAACACTTATTGGCATAATGACATTATTACACTATGCAAAAGGAATTATTATGATCAACATAGTTTTTGTGTCATGGTTTGAGGCAAACATAATTTACTGAAACGTGCATTATACACATTTCAACATAATTATGCACATGCATAGGAGAGTACTAGTGTGTGATGTCTTGTGACATTCATAGGAAAAAGATTGAATCACCTGATGAAGGCCATGTTAGTGCCTCGAGTAGGAGAAATGTGTACCTTACAAAATAACAGAAACTACTGCATCCTCGTCTAACAGTTGTGATTGCTACTCGAGTTTTAATTAAGTGATTTATAGATGTAACTCACATTGTCAACCTAACACAGATAGTGTGGCCTTCAATCTTTTTTACAGGGAAGCTGTCGAGGCTGGGAAGAAATTTCATGGAACAGCCGAAAAGAATTCATAGTTGGGCTTTTGCTAATACCTCTATATACCACATTGGTCGTGTTTTATTTTGACGAGGCACGATCGTACTGGAAGAGTCATCACTTAGAAAGGTTAATGCATATTTAAATTCTAGTTCAATATGAAAATGGCAACGCGGGCAAATTTGCACGTCAAATTTCTATCGCCAGTTGCTAGTTTTGGTGATTTTGAATTATCCTATACTGTCGTAGGCTTCGTTTGTTCTAAAGTTCAGAAAAAAATGATTTTGATAGAATTAATTTGGAAACTTCGAACATAGTTAAAATGTGTGTTTAAAGATTTACATCGAAACTTTTTTTACGTTAGGGAGTGATGGATGATTTGTTTAAATACCAGAACAATAGGACGCAAGTACAAGGATAAATGCTAGTCCTTACAAGCGTAGCTGATTTTAATTTAAATTAGATTATTTTCGCTCCTTTTGATATGTCCTCATAATTAGTGTCTATTAAGTACGAGATACCTATAAAAACAATGACTATTATGCCAATATCTTTACCAAATAAAAAAAAAACATTCTTGTTAAGCATTTGTCTAAAAGATTATTGTTTAAGTAATCGTAAAATGCATTTATTGAAAATCATGGTTGGATTGCATTAATGTTCTCAAATGAAAATATTGTTTTAAAACAACCTTCATAACATGCAAAAGTTAAAAAAAAAAAGAACACATGCACAAGATGCATCTTTAAAACATTCTTTACACAGAACAACCTTGGTCATTAATTCTATATAAAAACTACATATTCGAGTCTTTGTAAGTGTTATCACCTCATTCATCACGAAAGGATCCACCTTGGATCAATAACCTCGTTCTAAACAATTTTTAAACACTTGCAATATCAAACTCTTATGCATTGTTTGTTTCTAGAGGTGGATATTTTTTTTTCAAGGAAAGAAAGACATAGAAAGTGAAAAAATCAAAAAATAAAATATTATTAAAATTCAAAAATCAAGGTAAAAAGGTTTCACGTTTTTTTCTTTGCAAATATGCAAAGATTTGTGAGGAAACTAGAACTAAATATATATTATATTAAATATGTTTTATAATTATTAAAAATTTGCATAATATTATTAAAAAGTCAAAATTATTCGTAATTTTATTTGTATCAAATATTTAATAATATTATTAATAAAAATAAAAAATAATAATTAATAAAAATAAATATAAATATAGTTTTTTTATAATAATAATATTATTAATTATAATAAATAAATAAATTATTTTTTATTATTCAAATATTTTTAAAAGTATGGATAAATTTATAAATTTACATTTTACATATTTTAAAAAAATTTAAAATTACTGTACTATCATCCTATCATTTACAAATTTCAATAAACTTCTCTTACAATTTACTATAATATAGTCCTAATCTAAATAATCTCATTTCCCTCTCAAATCACTTAAAATTCGCTCTTTCAAATCTTCTCTCAAATCCAAACACACAATTAATTTAGTGTCTTTGGTTGAGAGGATGTAAAAGAAATAATTTTAAAAAATGATGAGACTTATTGTATTTTTTACATTTATTTCTAGTAGTCTATTTATTTCCTCATCTCTTCTTTATTTCTTTTCAATCAAACACCTTTAATTTCAACTTTATTTCTCATTTATTTTCAATTTATCAACTTATTTTGTTCCAACCAATCTCTCTTCTTTCTTATTAAACAAAACATTAGGCAGTGTTTGAGTGAGATGAAAGAGAAATGAATGAAAATAAATCTCACCAATTGAAACATGATGTTTCGAAATATATTCAGAGAAAAAATGAATTTCTGATAAAGAGTGAATTGGGTCCCAACCCAAGTTAACTCATAATTGTTATTGACTTGAGCAACCTTAGGACTACCTAATTCCCTTCTATATACGGTACTAAAGCATAATTAGAGTGGCGGCATTAGACACGTAACAAAGAGAAACAAAATGAACAGGACAACCATTTGAGCTATTCCATTACAATGTATAAAATGAACGAAACATGGTAATACTAATAATTACTCCTTTCAAATCCAGAACAGGTTTTTTATAATAACAAGGCTTTATTTATTTTTATTACTGTTATCAGAAGTAACGCACTTGTACATCTTTCTTTATTCGATTTCTTGTGACAGAGTAGAGCACACATAAGGTAAATTATATGTAGTGCTTAGTCACCGCAGTTCACAAAATCATAGTTAACAGTAAGATGGCCTTGAGCATAGCCATTCCCATCCGTGTCTATCTTTTGGAATGGACTAATATCTAAGTCCAAGCCCCCGTTGTTGCACTGGTCAACAATTCTCACCGTTACCTGAGCATTTGTTCTTGTGTTTGTCACCTGCAATGCAACACCATCACTCATCAACCTATTTGCTTTCTTTCATCAACCAAATTAATAAAAAGTCTACTTTTAAGTGTAACTCAAACTTATCTAATTGGATCTTGTGAGATTTTCAACACACTCTCTATTCTATTATGTTGAGATTGTCAACTCATGCGTGAAATTATATATTTGTTTAACAATGAATGATTTGGTAAGTTCAATAAACTTTTACTAGAATAGACTCTGAATGACAAGTTCAATAAACTTTTACTAGAATAGACTCTAAATGACTCTGATAATATATTAAATTGTTGTAATTCAATCTTATAAGATAAATTTATAAAATTTTGTACTTGTATAATATATTTATTTTTAGTCGAGATATTTAAAAATTTACACATGTATAACTCTTTTTTTTTAAACAGAGTTGAAGAAGTAAAGAAATACATACCCTCAAGCACTTGCCACAAGCTTCTTGGCCCCGAGGACCAGAGGGTCCACAGAAAGCTGTCCAAGCATATTTGCTGCGCCATGCCAAGGATTTGCCAGCATCCCAAGTGGAGCAATACGCACTCACTGCGAGTAAGTCCCAGTTATGCTGCTCAGGCTGGTACAAATGATACGTAGCTCTCACATTGCTGGCACTCTGAGCTGAGGCCAAAGCCACAACACAAAACACGCACACAACAAACACACTTACTTTTCCCATTATCCTTCTTCTTTGCATTTCACTTCATTCAATCGCTTCTCCTCTTCCACATTTATAGGGCCTCTCTAGGATCACAAAATTATGAAAATGCCCTTTCTTTGTTTGAAAAGTATGATAGAGATAATGTATGGGTTGCCTCAGACGCTGGACACATAGCCTCTGGTGACCAACATCTTGCTTCTTCAGAGAAAATTCAAAGAAATTGATGTTGTTTGTTGAAAATTCTTTGAAGGCATGGTGAAAAAAGCTTGGGAAATGATTATTCTCGATTTGACTAGAATTTTATTTCGTCTTTTATTGAAAAAATGTTCTTTTTTTCTCCAGTTAGTCATTAAGATGGAAACGTAATATTAATTTATTTGTTTCCGAAAATTTCGCAACCAAATGCGGCCTAAATAAAGTTTTCTTTAAATTTTTTTTTTTTCTCTTCATACTTTGTCTCTTCTTTGTTTTCTTTGCTCTTTGTGATCAGCAATGTTATCTCACTTTTTCTTCAGGAAGGTTCCCATTTTCCTTCACTATACTCTTTCTCATGGTTCTCTCTTCATCTCTCTGCTTCATAAAACTGTTGATTATTTTATAATATAATGATTTGAAAGTAATTTTTTTATAATGTTATTTGTTGATATAATATTTAGTGGGTTTTGTGAATCTAGTTAAATATAATAAAAGGATAGTTGTAATAGATTGGATATCTCTAAAATATCTCATGTTAATTTATTTATTTTACTGATAAAAAAATATAAAAGAATAGTAAGTGATGTTAAGTAGGAATGAAATAGACTCTCAATCAAAATTAATGTCTTGTGTTCTATATTTTGATACAACTGATTTTAATTTAAGTTATTTATAGTTTGCAACTTCACTTTATCATAATAACAAGTGGATTTATGTTTATTTTCTTAAATCATTAAAAAAAAATTGAATAAATAATTAACTGAATATTTTTCATAATTTTATTACATGAAATATTATCTATATATATAAAGAGATTCTTCATTTTAACTGCTTTAAATTATTTTCCTATTTTATCTTTATTTAATATTTTATTTTATTAATTTATTTAAGATATTTGAACAATTTATACTTTTAGAAGTTAATAAAGCAGTTTTTTAATTTTAAAATATTTGATATAAGTGGTTTTGAATTAAAGAAACAATTTTTAATGTTAAATTTTGAAAATTCTTTCTTTCTTTTTTTTACATGTAACATTTTCTTTAACTACAGTTTCCTACTTCTTTATTAACCTCACTCATTCTCTTTTAACTTCTCATTTTAATGTTTTGAAATTATTTTTGAATAATAAAAAAAATTAAAATCCAAAAAAAAAAATTGGATAGTAATTATAATTGTTTTACCATTTTTCAAGTATTTAGATATGCAATAATGAATAATTTAACTATATGGTATTCAAATTTTATTAAAAAAAAAGTCATTAAGCAGACGTGTTGGTTGACCCAAAGTGCAATGAAACACTTAGTATATTGACTCAAGAAAGTTGGATTCATTAATAAAAAAGTAATCTTTTTATAACTAATTTATATATTTATGATATTTTTATTTTTATTACATTCTAGCCTCCATATGTTTTGATCAAATTATTTCTTAAAATAGTTTAAAGAATTGTTTTAAGTAAACTTCTTTAAGAAAATAAATAATAAATCACACAATTATTACATAAACACTGTAATAAGTTTCCACATAAATAAAATAAATAATAAATCGGATAATGATTTTTTTTTTATCACTAAACAACAAAAATAAGTTTCTATGTTGTTGAAAAAGTGTCCCATTATCTATGAAGAAAATTGTTTCTTCCATATCTTCTTCTCTCACTCACATATATAATGTGAAAATACATTTTTATCTTTTTTTTGTCACTTTCATAAAGTAATTTATGGATTATATAATCTAAAAATGCATTTGAAAAAAAAACTTTTGGATTATATAATCCGGAAGCTAAAAAAGACTTATAGATTATGTAATCCAGAAAGTAATCATGCATCTAAAAATAGACTTCCAAATTATGTAATCCATTTGAAAAATGAGTTATGGATTATGTAATCCAGAATATTATACAAAAATATTTTTAAAAATACGAAAATTTATGGAAGTGAGAAAAAAAGGTATAAAGGTGCAGGAATAAAGAGCCCATAAAGAATATTTGTATATCTATCGACAATAATATTTAGCCCAAAAATCCATTTCTAAAATTAAATAATATCTGTGATACATATCAAATTTAGAAAGATATATTATTAAGAAAAGCTTATATCAATACTTCCTCAAATAACGTTCAGATTTTTGTCACAAACATAATTCATTTAAAGTTTGAATTTTTATTGTAAAAAATCTAAAATTACACTAAAAAAGTATATATATATATATATATATATATATATATATGTATATAATTTGTATCCAGACAAACGTTTGATACTCATCGTGACGCTTAAAACATAAAATTTATCCTTAAAATAATCCTATACATTTAGAATGGTTTAACAATAGTTTAATTTTATTCTAACACTTGTACACATGGCGAGGAAGAATTTAACATTCATAAATTCATCATAAATACAAATAATTTCTATTTGATCGGAAGAAGTTTTATATATTCTTTTAGACAAATTTATCATCCATTCTAATTAAATATCTCAAATCAAATTACATATGAATTTTCATTTCTTTATTAAAGTCAATCTAACTTAACTAATTTGAAAGAAAATGGAGTCCCTTCCAAAATTGTAGAAGAAGCAAGTGATATTCATAATGGAAAAGCACAAGTAGATATTATGGTGCATGTGCTCCATAAATTATTTATTGGTATAGGATAGAACTTTTATTTTAATTAATTCTGAATTTTACATACATCATAAGAAAACTTAAATACAAATCAAGAAAGTGAAAATTAACTAAGGTAAAAATCAAAATAAACAAGATAACCGATAATCGATAAAATATAATAACAATAAATTTTGATTAAGAATTATTTTCATGAAATTGAATTAAGCTGAGTCCTGATAAATATTGAATTTGCATAAAACTAATAAAATAATAATTATACCATTATTATTAATATTAATACAACTATTGGATGCAATATACACATCTAAATCAGATGTGTAGATGTTATATATAATATTAGTATGAAAATAAAGTTAAATCCTCTGCTTAATTTTCTGGTCCCTCAATCTAATTGACTTGGATTTGGCATCTAAGTCTGATTGAGTTACGTCGTTATCATGCACTAAACAACCTAACCTAACCCTATGTCAAGTCAACGAATCACTTATTTCATTACGTAAAGTAACCAATCACTTTTCTTCTTTTATAACTCTTCTTTCTGAAGGACTAAAACCAATATATAGAGTTTTGAACTAGTCTCTGCGTCACTCACAGTGCCCGCAATATTATGACATTTATTAGCAAGCAGAGTCAACATTCATAAACTGTGATTAAAAGAGTAAGAAATTAAGAAAGTTGTATGCATAATGATGGAACTCTGCACTCTGATATGATATGATACATTCAGTTAGGAGCATGGAGGGCAAGGTTGAGCTCATTCCCACAATCCACAAACTCATAGTTAACAATCAGATGCCCGCGTTGGTACCCTTGCCCGTTCGTGTCCAAACGGTTGAACACTCCCACGTCCAAATCCAACCCTCCATTGCTGCACTGATCAACAATCCTCACTGTTGTCTGTGTTCCAGTTCCAGTGTTCGTCACCTGCATCATCACAACCCAACACAACACACGTTTATCTCTATTTATATTTATTAAGAAATAAATTTTAAGTTTAACTCAAAAACACAGAAAAATATCAATGAATCAAATTTTTCATTACGTACCCGGAGACACTTTCCACAAGAGTCTCTGCCGGTAGGTCCAACGGGGCCACAGAAAGCTGTCCACCCATACTTGCTGCGCCAAGCGTAAGATTTGCCGGCATCCCAAGTAGAACAATAAGCACTCACGGCGTTCAAGTCCCACCCGTGTAACTCTGGTTGGTAGTAATGATACGTGGCCCGGACATTCGAGGCGCTTTCACCGCTGCCCCAGCAGTTGCTCTGGCAGTTCTGAGAGGGTGAACAGTATTCTGCGGTGTTCCCGCACCACCCGAATTGGCTGCAGCACAGGTTGCCGGAACATCTACTCCCACCGGCTTGTCGACCGCATTGTTGGGCGGCGGCCGTCACAATTAAGCAGAACAATAGCTGGATGACTACACCAGCTTTTCCCATCTCTCTCTCACTTTAAATTCAGATCTTTTCCCAAAGTTTTCCTTGCTCTCTCTTATTTATATAAATAATTGATGCAGAGATAGTCAACTTTTTCCACTGGATGCATTGCCCCTCATTTATGTTAAGACACCATATGTACCAACGCCACGTCACCGGCGGCTATACTATATACGTGGCTCTCTTTCATGAGAGAGAGAGGTAAAATGAGATAAGAATGGCTGCTAAAGGAGTGAGTTTGAGAACTGGTCAACCATATCTAATTATTTATATTTTTCTTATAATTTATATATGAAATTTGCGTTCTATTTTTAATACATGAAAAACACGAATTTCATTCCTGCTTCTTATTCAATATTTTATATATATTTTTGTTTTAAAAATATTAATTAAATATTTTTATAAAAAATATAAAAAACATAATAAAGCAAACATGGAAGGATTGAATATCAAAATGTTTTTTAATATTAAATATTAATTATGAAATTTACTTTAGGAAATGTACATAAATCAAAATAAAGTACTAAATAAAAATAGGTATATAAAAGAGTAAAAGCTATATATATATAATTAAAATCTTATTACAATTATAATACTTATTTCTTTTTCAAATTCTCAGTAAATATTAATTGGAAAATGTGTATCTAAAGAAGAATTCTTCTAATAAAACGAAAAAAGGAATTAAAAAAATATAAAACCATTGAAACATCTATGACAGAATGAAAATTTTGTATAATGAAAATGAAAAGAAATCGAAAACTAAAGAAAGTGATAAAGAAAAAAGTGTATTAGATTACTTAAAGAATTGACAATGTTTTAGTAATTTAAAATGGGATGGGGAGTGTGAACTTGACAAAAATATATAACATATTTTGTATCTCATTTAAAGAATTATGTATTAGTCATAGTTATATCACATATTTTGGATTAGTTTTATTAGTTGACAATAAACATTTTTTCATAATGTTTAAAAACTAAACTCAATTTTATTATATTAATATGATTTATTATTTTCATTTTTTTCTTAAACCAAACCACTCATTTTGGCTGGCAAAAGGGCCTTGATCCGTGGATCCATTGACCAATTCATAAATATTGGAAGAGTTAGGTTGGTCTTTTTAACCTATTAATCTTTTCGCAAATTCTCTTTGCACCTCTATACCTTTTTCTGCACCTCAATACTTTCTTCTACAACTTCATTTTTTTTTTTTAATTTCAACAATATTCTTTCAATTGAAACACAAACTAAAATTAACAAAATGTCTAATCTACTACATTAACTTTCTTTTGATAAAAATATATATAAATAAAAAGAGACTAAAAACTCAAGATGTCTTAAATAAAGTTTTCTATAAAAAAAAAATAAGTTAGTAAAATGTCATGTTTAAATTGATTCCTTTTTATTTCAAAAAATTTTTTTGATATTGTTTATTTTTAAATGCTAAGAAAAGTTAAATAAGAGTATAAGTTATTTGAGCTAATTTGTATCATAAAAATATAATTTAACAATGATAAAATTATTTCCCTTTGAATAATAAAAAACATAATCAAATAAAATATAAAGATATTTAAAAAATATGTTTACTTTTATTATTAGCTTGAGCAAAAACAACATTTTATTTTTCTAATTTTTAGTCATTCTTTCAAAAGTCACAAATCAGAGAAAAAAAATTAGCGAAGTGAAAAAATAGAGTATAAAACTAGAAAAATTACATTATCCTTCTACTGGAGAAAGTATAATAGAAAGAATCTTCTTGACCCTCTCAGTGACGTTCAAATGATGGAATTGTTCTCTCAAATATTGTAAATGGAGAAAAATATAAGTGTTACAGCTAAAAATGAGATATGCGACTGGAAGCTAAAAATGAGATATGCGACTGGAAGGGAGGTATGGGATGTGGAGTGCAACTATGATTATTTAAGTAATGTGAGGTTATGTTTCATTTAAAGTTTTTTAATTTTTTTTAAAAAGTTAAAACCGATTTTAAGCATGAATAGTTCATTAGAAGTTAAACATCTTGTCTTATCTACCACCACTTATGAGCTTCAATGACTCATATATTAACGATCTATATATTTGTTTTAACGTTCAACTATCATTTGCTGTGATGTGATAATCAATATGCTCTCCAAATAGTTGCTAATTTTTTCATGAGGACACTAAGAACATTGAAATTAACTGTCATATATTGTTCGTGAAAAAATTAATTCTGATTTACTCAAACTCTTGTGACTTCTTCTCATGAATTTGCGAACATCTTCACCAAAGTTTTATCAACTTCATCTTTTCAATATCTTTGTTCTAAATTGGACATCCTGAACATTCATTCTCAACTTGAAGGACAGTTTCAACCATATTCAATTTTTTATTTATCTATTTTTCTCTCTAGTTTTCTGTTTATCTATATTTTTTATAGTTGTCTGTTATACCCATTTTAGTTATCACATTTTATATTTACTTATACTCTTTATAATAATAAAAGTACGTAGTCAACATTATTATTTCTTAATTTATTAAAACATTTTTTAGTAGAGGAGTAGAAAGGGGAGAAAATAAGTGCTAATCACTTATTTCGCAAGAAAAGAAAAGAAAAAAGTATAGATAATATATAGTTTAAAAATGAAAGTTTAAATGCATTCTCGTCTTCTTTCCTACTTCTTTAACGGTGAGAGAGTATAAACGTGTAAATAAAAAGAAAGTTATGGGAATGGTGAGGAAAAAATAGCTTGAAATAATCAACAATCAATATTGAATTGAAAGAGTTTGAGCTTTTGAGTGAAATTACTAAATTGATGGTTTTGGAATTGAAGAGAAAGTGGAGAGTGAAGGAATGGCAGAGGAAAGAAAGCAGAAACATGTGAAGTAAATAGTGGAAAAGGCTGTTCCACCAAGCACATGATCCAATCTTGCCCACCTAATCACTTTCTTCATCGATCTTCTCTTCTGCGTTGCTTCCTCAACCAACCAGATCAATCATCAAAAACAAATAAATTAATAACCTAGTTAATTCATACGTGTAGGCGATGCGTAACCAAACGTAGACACTGTTCTTATTAGACATGCACACCAATGATAGACATTGCAGTGTTTGGTACCTAGGAACAAATCGGGCCCACATAGACATACTCCATTATTTCTTGTCCCTCATTTCCAACTATTTTCTCATATATATATAAAATACACAATACATATACAAGAAAATTATTCATAAAAAATGGTACCGACACATTATACATAATAACTTGCCTCCTATATTAATTAGACTACCCCTTGCTCCAGAAATCAATTCATCAGCATCAATGGGCACCAAAGAGCAACAGAGTTGTGGAACATGGAATTAATGTACAGATTTAACTCTAGCTTCTGTTCTTGCGCTTTTCCACTGCTCTGGGTGCTGTCAATTCAATAATCAATAAATTAATTAACTGATTAAGATAAGATAAGAGATGTTTTGTGGTTGATTTGAAATTTGATTAAGATAACTAACCAAGCCCGATTGCCTCAGATCCTTTCATTATACGCAGGCGCTTGCAGGATTCCACGAACATTCTGTGAAATTATAGTGTTATGATTGATTAGAGGAAATAGGAAATAAAATAATGAGAAATGTAAAAGATGAAGATTTTAGACTCACTCCCAGGGTACGTCACCCACGAGCATCCAGTCTCCATCTTTGTCTTCATAGGTTGGTACATAATCAGAGCCGTTGAGAAAATCAATCAATTTGGTCTCGTTCATGAAGTCTTTCATGCCTTGAGATTCACACTTGTCAATGGTGAATGAACTGAACATTTTTGCCAGTGAATCCGACAGCTCTTGATAGCTCTTGTACACCTTCAAATCTACCTTACGTAGATAGGGAGCACCGTCCATGCTCACCTTGACAAAAGCTGCTCCCGTGTTCCCATGGTTCCTGCCACTTGTACCACCTTGTACCTCCTCTTTGTTGTTGCTCTTTTGAACGTTATTATTATTGTTAACGATGTTCTTTCGGAATGACCTCACTGGTGGCCAACCCACCACTTGTGCCCTGAAAATTCACCACAATAAACTACATCAACAAACATGTAGCGTAAGTAATCTGCAAGCTGCACAAATTTGACGGTCAAGGCACGGAAATAATTGGTAGGAGCCGTGTGGTTTGAAACTTTGAATTCACTGTGGTTTTGGTTTAATAAAAAAAGTTGTGTGGCTAAGTTGGGGGATTATTGGGGCATATAATAATTGCTTGTGTTGGGCACATGCTTTTGGAATTAATGTTAATGTTAGGCGATGGGACAGGGGCGTGGACTATCCTTTTCCTTTTTGGCCTTTGATGGTTTGAGTGAGAAATTGTTGGGTGGTTGAGAAAAGGTAAGATTCCATGTGTCCTGTCCTTTTCCTCTGTCTACCCGACAACGAACCATGCCATCCGCAAAAGCAATCCACCCAAATTTCTGTATCCTCTTCTACTCCACCACTCCTCACTTTTTCTTCCTTAACATCTCCACCACACTTTCCCTTTCCTCCAACCCATAATTACATTTACACTAACCTAATTACAATTTAAATTTACACTCTCCTTTTTACTTTCTTACTTTCTCTACCTTTCACTCCAGCCAATAACCAAACTACAAACAAAATCATCCTTACTCATCATATACACCTCCCTAATTCAGTATAATATATACATCAACTTCTGATCTCTCTATAATTATTAATTAACTTGTACCCAACACTTTCATCACAACAATTTATTAATTAACTTGTACCCAACACTTTCATCACAACAATTTATCAGATTTACATTCCCTTACATAAAACTTTTATCAGATCAATTTCTATGGCATTCAGTTATATAATATGAACAAACTTTTAGAAAATTTTGAAATCAAATCTGCGTCAATTTATATACTATAAAAAGGAGCATTATGCTAGATCTCCAACAAAAAAGGATGTTAAACCAAAAACAATTTTCCTTCTTAATTCTGAACAAGGTATGAGTTACCACCATATCTCATATATAGTTTCCGTAGCCAGTTCCATCACAGAGTTAGGTATTATCTGTCTTGCCAGTATTATTAGCCATCAGTGCCAAACCACATGCATTAATTAAACACAAGCATACTGTAATAAAAGCAGCAAGAAAAAGGAAAAAATTGTTATATCAAAAACTATTCCCGGTAGCATGTAATAATTATAGTTTCTTTTAAATTATATAAAAAAACTAAACATAAAAACTGTGATTGAGTTGATGTTGTTTCACACCACAGAATAATTTGTGATGTAACCAAGGATTGAAAGGGGAGGAGGAGAAACTAACTTTGCAGGTGGCTTTGCTGGGTCCTTAACAGGAGGAGAAGGAGGTGTAGTGGTGTTAGCAGCAGCAGAAGCGTTGTTGTCTTTGGCCATGTCGGAAGAGGGTGAGGCGGAGACATTGTTTGAGGTTGAGGAAAGGTTAAGCTTCAAATCCACGCTAGCAGTGGTTGTATCTGAAAACCCTCTCTTCCCAGTAAAGGAAGCAGAGGAAGTGTTTCTGATGAGCGCGGACTCGGTCTCGTTTGCACTGAGCGGCAGCCCGAGTCGCAACTCGGTTTCTTCAAAATCGATCATCTTGTACTTGTCACGCTCTGCCTCCATTGCAGTAGTCATCAATCGAACAATTAATTAAGTAGTTAATTAATTGGGTATTAAACAGCGCAGGAGCAACCTCGGGAATTCAGAGTTAGTTGATGTCGGAACAGAGGTGCGTTTGATTGGGCTTTAGAAACCTGAATACTGTGTTTGATATGTTGGGGGGAGAATCAAAAGAAAGAGCAGTGTTTGGAATAAGGTTTTGGTGATATATGTTGAGAGTGTGGTGTGTTGCAGGGACATCGGGCGGTGGATATGATCCCACGTGTGAGAGATTCAGATGGTTGGATTTTCCGCTGGTTGTCGGGTGATGACGTCATGGATGATGTCATAAAAATGGGAATAATTGAGTTTGGTTCTGCCTGCCTTTCGTTTGTTTGCAGGCTCCACCCACACACACACACCAATTATTAATTCCATTTAGCTAAACATGGTAAAGCACAACAATATGTGCTAACACACTTATCATAGTTGTCCCTTTGATATAATATGTATATTTTTATTTTATTTTTAAATTTAAAGTTTTCATATATTTTATTATATTATTAAGGTGGGATGTTAAGTGAATGTAATTTTTTTAAAGGATGTGAAACAAATACTTTTTTTATTATTATGAAAAAATATTACATTTACAGTCCAATTCAGTCATTTATAATCTTTCAAAATTTTCTTTCCTAACATGTATTCAGATTTCAGTCAAAATTTATTTCTTTATACTTTTAGCAGTTATGGTATAGAATAATTTATTAATTTGTTTTTAACATGGGACTCTTTTATTATTTCATCATTAGACCAGTTATTTTCGTTTTTCTCAAATTTGATGCAGTCCAGTTGAATTAATTTTCAATTTTTGAAGAGAGAGATAATGTGAAAGAACAATGAAATGCTCACATAATACAGAGCGTATGCAATAATTGTCACCGCCACACACTAAAAATGTGAGATACAAGAGGAGAAGAAAAAGAGAAATGGGGGATGGAGCTACATTGAAAAGAAAAAGTACAAATATATATTGTACTCTTTGAAATTAAATGTACTGGATTCATGTCACTCAATATTGATGTTAATATTAATTAATCGGGTAATTAAATACATTAAAAAGTAAATAAAAAATAGATGATAATACAATCCATTAATATTATTTTATTTTATTAAAGATATACACTAGGTATTATCTATAAATGAAATAATTTACTATTAAATAATATATATATATATAAATAAATAAAAGTAAGGTAAGTTTTTATTAATGTATCATTCACTTTTATATAAAATATTTACTTGATCGTTGATCGTCAAATAATCTTTCAAAAGTTTACACTTCACCGAGTCCTAAAGAGTGTACAAGAAGAAAGGAGAAGAAGAAGCGACTGAGAGATAAAAAACAATAATTCAAAGTGGTAGCAGGTACTATCTAAATTATAGACTCTCAACTGATCATTAAAGAGTTAAAAAGTACAAAAAGAGTAAAAATAGAATGACCGAACACACAAAATAACAAATAAAAAAGAAAAATGACGAATGACGAATGACCAAACACAACAAAAAATATTAAAAGAAAAATAAAGAAAGAGCGACCAAAAGATTAAAGACAAATGCTATTGTAAATTTTATTTTAGATACATCTAAGCTTATTTAATCTATAGAAAAACTTATCTAATCTATAGAAGTGTATATATACATATAAGAGCGAAGAAAGAGAGGGGGGGATAAATAAAAAAGTTGATTGTGTCAAAAGAGGAAAAACAATTCACGTAGTGGCTTGAACATCACTTAATATAGCACTATACAATAGCTTTTGTTTACTTTTAAATTTTAAAAAAAGGCAAGAGAGAAAGTGAGAAATAAGCAAAAGCATTAAAGCAATGATCAAACCGTCATTTTTAGTTAAAAATGATTTTGTTATTTTTTTATTATTTGGTGTAAATGACCTAGCTCTTGCTTACTATTAAAATATTTTCTCAAAGCTTAAAAAAAATATTTTTCAGAAATGCCTTTTAAGAATGACTAGATCTATTTAACCATTAATATTTTTTAAAAACTCAAATCGTCTCTAATAACGACAATTTAACGTTTATCGGTACACGCTTTTATCATCTTATTCATAATTTATAAAATGAGAACAATAAAGACTCAAATTGCAAGGTGATATGCAAATGGCAATCATGCATAATAATCCATACCTTTAACTCTTCCTATAATCAAACAAATTTGATTAACTATTAAAAGCTAATTAAATAGTACTGAATGGAGCTTTTTAAAAATGACTATTATAGATGCAACCAAAATAATACAATAAGTAAATAAATAAATCGTTCAATTAAATAATAAAGAAAATTAAGAATTATGAACGTGAATAAATTAAGAATATTATTTAAATTTGACAGTGGAAAATGATGGAGAATGTGTAAAAGAAGAAAAAGGAGGGAGAGATAAGGGTTAAGTAAATATAATATATTTATATTTATGAATGTTGTATGATAGTTATCCTTTTTGTGCACTTTGCGTGGCCGCCATCTAAAGCGGTCCCCTAGAGAGGGTCCAACAACCGTTATTGTGAAAAGCTTCACTGTTCTCCGTCATGCCTCCAAACATCCTTTACTTTAATACCATTCACCAATCAACCTTCAACCTTAGTTTCAACCTTCAATAATGACTACTCAGTAAATTTATCTCCAGATCATATTTAATTAGGTTAAATTCTTTCTAAGATGATGATGACGACGACTTTGGGAGTAATTAATTATGACAGACGGAGAAAATCTTATCTTAGATCGCAATTAGTTTTTACCAAAATTAAATAACTATTAATGCTCAATTCACACCATTATAAGAACTAACTTGTATATATCTCAAGTAACATAAAGATAAAGGAGAGAGGGAGAAAGCTAAAAAAGATGAAACAGATAATTGATAAGAGTTGAGTTGCAGTTGACAGTGACTGGTGACACCACATGCTTCACAACTTCACAATTGGAACCAGACCATACCTTGCTGGACAGTCTTCTGCATATCAAACATTTTCAATAACCTCTTTTTGTTCGATAAAAGCAAGGAAGAAAGCTACTTACGCTGTTAATTCATCATGTTTTAAGAATTTTTATTTCCAGCATGTTATATATCCCAAAGGTTTGGGGGCGAAACACAATAATTGTTGGAGATAATATAAATATTATCTTATAAATTATTGGTTTTAATTTGAAGTTTGTTTTTTAATAATAATATTTATCTGTTTTAAAAAATAATTTAGTATTAAACAATTAATTAAGAGGAAAGTTTTAGAAATATATGAATTTAGCATGGTTGAGTTATGATATAAAAGAGTGTAGGTATAATTTGAATGTAGGTGTGGTGGGCATGAGCATGAAAGGAGGGCCATAGTATATAAATGGTAGAAATAACGAAATAAAATGCAAATGCATGCATTGCACCAACCAAAAAGCTGAGGGACCAATGGGAGAGTTAATATAGTGTGGAAAAGTGGAGGTGTAAGGAAGAGCAGCAAAGAAACAACAAGAGAGAAAATGACATGAACGATGATGATGATGCAATTACTGGAAGCGGAAGCAGGTACTTGAGAGAGAGAGGCCCAAAACCAATGGGCTGTCAAGCCCCATCGTGTGTTCATGGCAAGGCCCCACACGTCTGTATTCAATTCAATTTTCGAACTCTTTTATCCCACCACACGTGTGCCATTTATGACCTGATGTTGATTTCTTTGTACATTTTATTTGCCTTCTTCTCATTCTTTTCCTTATCCACTTTAAAATAATATATTTAAATTTCTCCATTTATCTTCATAAATTTAATATCAACTTCTCATATAATTATCAATATTAAACAAAATTGTTTACATGTTATATCATCTTTGATTTTTTTTCTTCTATTTCTAATTATATATTTTTAGTGGATTTAGTATTCGATTCTGATTATCAGTTTTGATTATAAATAATAAATATATTTAAAATCATTATTAGGATTAATTACTGTGCATTTGAAGCATTGTTCGTTTTGAATATGATATTTCATTATGGTTTTATCTTTAAAATATGTCTCGATGGATTAAGAATTGAAGGTGTATTTAAACTAATATTAACATTAATTTCTAAACGATCGGAGACTATATTAATTCTATCAAAATAAATATATTTATTAAATTAAATACAATCAATTTATTTATAAAATAAATAAATTTATAAATATAAAGTCTAATTAATACGAATATTATTATTAAGTGTTTATATTAATATCAAATATGACTAATTAATCTAATATCGAAGGATATGTTTCTAATATTTTTTTATGTGATGACAAATAATTATTGTTACTTGAAGTGTCAGTTAAAATGTCAAGTTGAATAATGATACTTAACATAAAAATTTGTATATATATATATATATATATATATGATATGCTCCTAGTATATGAATTTCACCTTATTGTATTTCTATCACCTCTGGTCTAAACTGTACAAAAATATATCCAACAAAATCCTACCATAACTACCCTTCCAAAGTATAATAATGTTGTTTCTCTTTCACAATTCCTTCTATTATCTTCTATTATCTTATCCAAACATGAAACACCTTTAGTATTTACACAAACCAATTACAGATAATCAACACACTTGCATAATAAACTATAAATATATTGCAATTTTATACTATTGTCTTTTTCTTTTCTTCACACGTAACTTTTAATATCACAAACGTTAATTTTTTGGGCGTTCAAACTTTTTTACTAAATCAAGATGATTTCACAAATTCATTATGGAGATGTATAAGATTTAAAAAAATTATTGAAATGTATTGGCACGTCTTAAATATATCCCGTATTAATTAAAATCTGATTATACTATTACATAATTTATTTATTTTATTAATTTTTTAAAAATGATTTATTTTAATAATTAATCTATAAAATTACACTATAAAAATTTCACATTTAGAATTATAAAATCACATTTAGAAATGTGTGGAACGTAAAAAAAAAAAACTTTTTTCATTACATTTAAAATGTGTAAAATCAAGATTAAGATGTGAGATGAAACACGCTGTTTTGTTGGATATTCACAAGCTAGTTGCGGGATGAATTCAACTTAAATTGGATTCAACTTTTTATTTTATTTCATATCTCTTAAACATATTATAACTTTTATTAGGGACAACTAAACATTTCCAACTCAAAGTTATACTTTCAATGTGTAATTAAGTATATTTGGGGAAATGGTGTAATTCTATTATTATTTTACCAAAACAGGTCAACTTTAAAATTTTTAGAAATGTGAGTAAATGAAAGTACGACTTTTTATTTTATTTTGATAACTTTTATATTCCTATATGAAATCATGTGTTGAAAGATACTTTTAGGTTTTTTTTTTTTTTTTTAAATCAGGCTATGAAGCTCCTTTTTAAACTTTTTAAAAATAACATATTTTTGTAATAATTTAATTTTTTTTAATCAATGCTTTGTTTTAATAAATGCTTTTGATTATTTATTTATTTTAAATATTTTACTAATTTTAAAATAAAATAAACATACTTATTTTAATTTTAAATTAATATTTTTAAAAATAAGAGCTTTCATGTTAGACATCTCTATGCAACTTAACGTCTCAACTAATTTTTATATTAATATTTATATTTAATCTAATTTATGAAATTGAAAATAATAAGATTATATTACAAAACAAATAAAAATGTTAAACACCTAACAAATAATATAAGGGAGTTTATTGAAGTTCAGACTGGTTGCTGAGTTTTATGGAGTTATACATGTTATGGAGAAAGTTCAAAAATTAGGGCTTACTAATGTCTGGTTGGAATATGATTCTGCTTTGGTTTGTACTTGTTTATTGTTAGGACAAATGTTCCTTGAATGCTTCGGAATCGATAGAATACTTGTCTTAATTACTGTGGAAAAATCAAGTTTAAGGTTAGTTGTATTTTTAGTGAAGGGAGTGATTGTGTTCATAAATTGGCTAATTTATGATTTATTCACAGAAAATCTTTTCATTGGTATAATAGGCTTCTATCTAGTCTATTCTTATAATTTTTTATGAATAGGTATAGTCTACTTATGTATCATTTTTGTTAACATGTGAATTTTGGTATAATTTCCCATATTTTTGTATTTTCTTTCTTTTTTTGATAATAATTTTTTCATGTGATGGCAGATGATTGTTGTTGCTTGAGGTGTCAACCCAACTGAGATGTCAGGTTACATGATAATGCCTAACATGAAATTTTTTATTTAAAAAATAATAATAAAGTGATAATTAATTTTGAATAATAATATTTAAAATAAGGCAAACATGTATTTCTTTTTAAAACTAGCATTACGAGTTGGTATCATGCCCATATTATACCCATTCAAGTTCGAGCATTGTTATTATCTTTACTTTTTTTCATCTATAAATTTATAATGAAAAAATATTATGAGTTTATAACAATACATGAATGACAATTATGGTGCGAGTGATATTTGTAAACTTGTTTGATGTAATTGAAAAAAAAAAAGGTTAACAAAATAATATTATTTATGTGAAAAAACTTGTCGATGGAAAGATTTTGTAAAATATGTTATATAATCCAATGATGATCCACATATAAAAATATTTACGGCGATTGAAAATTAGATTAATAGAAAACTAGATTATTTAACATATTATTATATATGTTAGTGAGTATTGGGAGAAAATCGAACATATAAAGGCTGTTATTGAAGTTAAAGCATGTACTATAATGTTTGAAAATAAATGTTAATTAAGTATGAAATAATAACCATGATTAAACATATTTGAAGCCATATTCGTTGATTGGTACATTATGTACAACTTTTTCTTTATTGAAACCATTAATGTGATTTTCATTCAAATTAGTGCTATTTATTATTTTTTACTTCCTAAATTACATTGAATTAACAATATTAATTTAACCAATTAATCACATTTACATGAAAAAGTACACGTGCTTACAAATTAAATATAAATACTGATTTAAAAATAAAATTAATATGTTTATTTAAAAATTTAAAAATAAATAATATTTTTTTAAACAAATAAGAAAAAAAAACTATTAAATAAATACATTGATAAAAAAAATAAAAACACATTATTTGAAAAAAAATATAAATTTTTTAAAAACATACTTCGTGACACTGATTTTTAAATTCTTTTAAAAACTACAATTAACCGAAACTTCAGCACACAATTTCATAAAAAAAATATCAAATATCTTCTTATTAATGATGAATACAAACTCTCTGTGTAAATATTCTATTTTTTTAATTGTTAACATATATCTCGTGTATTTTTTAAACTTAATTCAAATACTATGATTTGTTTTATTTATACATCATGTGCAATTAAATATTGAAAACCTGGTATTTTACTTTAATTTTTAGTATTATAAATCTATAATATTATTTGTATTTTGTATTATTTAACTATTATTGCTATTTTATTAATATCAATTTCATCATTGATTATAATTACTTTTTCAACTTTAAATTACTGCCTTATCTAGTTTAATGATTTAAAGATATTGCGATATGCAATCTTGATCTGTCTTTAATTACACCCATAGGGATAAGACTGTTTCCTCCTACACCTCTATGCTTTCTTCCCATCTCCATAGATTTTTTATTTCCAAAATTGTTTTTCAGTATTATTCTAGATTACGTAATCTGAAAGTCATTTTTAAAATTTGTAATTAGCTTCCGGATTATGTAATTCGGAAGCCTTTTTTCAGATACATAATTACTTTTTGGATTACATAATCCGAAAGTCTTTTTTAGCTTCCGGATTAAGTAATCTGGAAGTCTTTTTTCAAATGTATTTTCGGATTACATAATCCAGAAGCTACTCTATGGGGGTGGCACAAGAAGGATAAAAATTTATTTTCATGTTATGTGTGGAGGTGCAGGAAGAAACAGTCCAGGGATAAAGGAGAAAATCTTCAAAACTTTTTTTTGGAAACTTTGTACGGTTCAAAAACTGGTAAGCAGCCCATCCCAAAATTGCACTGAAGAAGCAGGAAGCTCTTTCTGCACCTCCATGCGCTTTTTTCTGCACCTTCATGCGCTTTTTTCTGCACCCCCAGCTCGAGGGGGGGTGATAAACTTCTTTTTGGGCCCAATCTTTTTCTTTTTCTGCACTGTCTGTTAGTTACATTAGGCCTTCTGCTTTTGGCCCAATACGTTTTATTTTTTATACCTGTGTAAAACCACTTATCTTTTCATTGAATACACATAATAAGATTCAGTGCTATTTTTCATCTTCTCTGTTTTTACATCACGAAGCTTCTCTTTAGGGTTCTGATTAATTTGCTCTTCTTGCTTGGCTTTCTCTCACACAACCCTTTGTCTCTCTTTCATTTGCTTCACTGCAGTTCATTTGCAATCCTAGGGTTGGCAGAAACAAGTAATTTAAAAGTGTCTTACTCTTCCAATATAGCTAATTTATTCAAAGTGTGAAAAACAATAAGAAGAATGAAAGTACAAGTCAGCAATACATATACAAGCCATTATTAATTCAACATCTAAGCAAAATAACTACTAAATAAAAAGCAAGAAAGAAGAGATGTGTCAAAATAGTTCAAAAAGAAGATTCAAAGAGCAAGACCAAGTGGAAAAATATCTATAAGTTAACATCCTATATTTTTATTAAAAGTGGAAAATATCTATAAGTTAACATCCTTTATTTTTATTAAAAGTGTGATGTTAAGCTAAGTAATGAATGAAAACGCACAAGTAAAACTTGACAAAAAATAGAATCTATGAAATTGAATAAAAATAAAGATATTACAATTGTATTCAAAAATCTTTTTTTTTCATAAAAATCAATACCCAGGATTATGTACAATAACAGTATCAAAATTGATCACACAGACAAAACGTTACAATTGAAACGTGTAACATGAACTACGACCATTAACATGATAAACTTATTGAAAATTAGCATCATAAGCGAAACAAGACAAGAAGAATAACAAAATTGACTGGTTTGAAAGATGAATATTCTCCTAGACTTGAGATGCCTCCAAAATTGAAAAAGTGTGTAAAAGACATTGGTGCCTTATTCTAAACTGGAAACAATATGGTGGAAAATAAATAAATAAAATCTGCGGTTCATTAAAAACCATGGAGAGTATAAAGGGGTTTCCAAATTTTTGTAGTGTATTATTATTATTATTATTATTTCTTATGGAGTATGTGATAAAATAATATTTTGGTTTCTCCAGCTCAAACTAATGTACATAGGTTGCGATTAAGAATAACTGTTAATCTGGGATCTTACCATGGTGCAAGTCACTTGATTTATTTTGACTAGATTTTCTGCTAATACTTCTACTGAAAAATAATCATAAACTAAAATTAACTTCTGGATTTTTTTTTTAAACATACTTTTTAACTTGCGTAAAAGTTTTTTTTTTTCCTTAAAAGTGTTTGGAAATTTGTTCTCCATACATTCCAACATTGTGGTAACTTATTGAGACACAAGCATGATAACTTACACGTTCAAATGGCATAAAAACATGCAATTTAAAGCTCAAGACACAAGTGTTGATTTGTGGTTGAGACAATACTTTGAAGATACCTCAATGGAAAAGCTCAACCTTGTCTTGTTTCATTGGATCAAACCTCAATTTAAGCATTTGAAATGAAGAACAAACCTGTTACGATAAAGTAGTCTTAAAAGAGGTTAAGAACATTAAAAAAACACCACCTATCTCAAATGCATACTAAGCAAGAATCTATCAATTACTCTATGTTTAACAATTTATACATTTACTATAAAACTACTATTAGGTTTCAGTCTTCATCCAATGACCTTGAGTCCTTCATTCATTCAAATTTTACGACATTCATGCATAGTAACAAAAAAAAAAATGATAGTACAAGGTAAGTGAAACAATGCAAGATGAAACTAAATATATATCAATAACCTATAAATGGAAATTTACACTCACTGCACAGGTATACCTCAAAAATCCAATTACTATTCCCTGCATATAACAAGTTTTTTTTTTTCTCTTTTATTCAACATGTATTTTCCAATATTAAAAGAGCAAACAAAGTTAAATAATAAAATATTTAGTGAGAGGATAAAAAAATTCAAAAGATGAGAAATAAAAAAAAAGTAATGAAAGAAACACAGAAGACAACAAATTTAAAATGAAAGAAAATTCAGTTTTGAAAATAATTATAAATATTTTTGTTTAATTTTTTTCCAGAGGACATGATTATATTTTTTAACATAAAAAAATATATAATTAAATATATTTTTCATAAGACGAAATTGATTTTCGATTTTGTTTAAACTTTAAATTTTTAGATTATATAGAGATATTTAAAGTATGAAAATAATTGAAATAAATATTTTTTTAAATAAAATTAATTCAATTTTATGTTTCACTTTATCATTTTATTCTAAATAGTTTACATAAGTCTCCAGTTAAAATAACAATAAATTTTGAAAAAAATTAACAATTTTTTTTAAAACTAATAATTACTTCACTTGTAAGAGAATTGATTCCAATTTTTTTTTATATTATAAAGTTTAAAATTTGGATAAGAAACAAGTTCAAATGCCAAAATTATATTATTTATTTGTAATTGATAAATTATAGATTTTTTTAAAAATTTCGAACTAAATAAATAATCTGAAAAATATTTGTGGGCAAAGAAATGATTCCCAAATCATTTATGATTTGGAGAAATATGAAGAGCGAGGGAAAATAAAATATAAATGGAAGGAAAGAGAAGTTGAATATTTATTCATTGATTGGGAGATAGATGAAAGTAGCGATCCCAAATTGGTGGGCGCTTTGAGATTGAGGAGTCAAGGGCTTTAGAAGAAAAGGAGAGAAAGAAAGAAACAGTAACGCATTTTTGTGAGAGCGTTTCACAACCAACGAACAATATATTTAGAAGAGAGAGAGAGAGAGAGAGAGAAGCAAACGAACCTTAGCCCTGACCCTGAGTGAGACTAGTGAAAAGTGTGTGTGCGCGAGACAGGAGAGAGAGAGAGAGAGAGGAATTGGGAACGGGCTTCGTCGTTTTCGTTCTATTTCTTAGTCTTCTTGTTCTTGTTCTTGTCCGCATAACAATTTCCCTCTTTCTCATAAAACCCTAGTTTCGATGCTGCTCTGACAAAACAAATAGATCGGAAGAACCCTAACAACCAAAACTTCCAATGGCTGCGGAGTTAGGGCAACAGACGGTGGAGCTCTCCACGCTCGTCACACGCGCCGCTCACGATTCATACGCCTCCCTCAAAGAACTTGTCGATAAATGTAGGTCCTCTGAATTATCCGACACCGACAAGAAGATTAGTATCCTCAAATTCCTGAGCAAGACTCAGCAGCGCATGATCCGTCTCAATGTCCTCTCCAAGTGGTGCCAGCAGGTGATTCAATTTCTCTCTCACTTTCCTGCTTCAGTTTTGTTTCCATCTTATCATTCCCTTATTGTTATGGAATTTGCTTTATTCATTTTAATTTATTGGTTTATTTAAATTTTTGCAGGTTCCTTTGATACAGCACTGTCAGCAACTGGCTTCCACTGTTTCTAATCACGACATGTGTTTCACGCAAGCTGCAGACTCGCTATTCTTCATGCACGAGGGGCTTCAACAGGCGCGTGCACCCGTGTATGATGTTCCTTCCGCAATTGATATTCTTCTCACTGGAAGTTACCAGCGTCTGCCGAAATGTGTAGAGGATGTGGGGACTCAGTATGCTCTGACCGAGGATCAGCAGAAACCTGCTTTGAAGAAATTGGACACGCTTGTTCGCTCCAAATTGCTTCAGGTTTCCATTCCCAAAGAATTTTCTGACATTAAGGTTTCTGACGGTACCGCAATGCTTAGGGTGGTTGGGGAGTTCAAGGTTTTGATAACGCTTGGGTATAGAGGACACTTGTCTTTGTGGAGGATATTGCATTTGGAGCTGCTCGTTGGGGAGAAAAATAAGCCTGTGAAGTTGGAGGAAATGCGGCGACACGTGCTTGGAGATGATTTGGAGAGGCGAATGGCGGCGGCAGAGAATCCATTTTCGGTGCTGTATTCGGTTCTTCATGAGCTGTGTGTTGCACTTGTCATGGACACGGTGATAAGGCAAGTGCAGGTTCTTCGACAGGGGAGGTGGAAGGATGCAATTCGGTTTGAGCTCATATCTGAGGGTCATGGAGCAAGTTCTAGCTCTGTTCAGAACCCTGATGGGGAATCTGAGTCGTCTGCCCTTCGAACGCCTGGCTTGAAAATTGTGTACTGGTTGGATTTTGATAAGAATTCTAATGTGTCTGAATCGGGTACGTGCCCATTTATTAAAATTGAACCTGGGTCAGATCTTCAGATAAAGTGCCTCCACAGCAGCTTTGTCATAGACCCCTTGACAGGCAAGGAGGCAGAGTTTGTTTTGGACCAGAGTTGTATTGATGTTGAGAGATTGCTGCTAAGAGCTATTTGTTGCAACAAATATACTCGGCTGCTCGAAATTAAGAGAGAACTGGTGAAAAATGTTCAGGTCTGTCGAACTGCAGATGATGTTGTGCTCCAGTCCCGAATGGGTGAACCTGATATTGAATATAAGCAGGTTGGTTAACATTTAAACGTTTTCTCTTTTTGGGAGTTAGGAGGTTTCAATTTGTTGTGTTGCATTGGATTTTTGCTGGTTCGTTTAGGATAAATTTGGATGATTATTTTGAGGTTTTGTTTTAGCTGTCTGTCTGGTGTCAGTCCTTTCAAGGTTTGACTTTGTTAACATCGGTTAGGTTTCAAAAGATAGATAGATTCTCAGATCCTGGATATTCAATTTTTTTAGGGTTTTTAGTGCTTGTTTCGTGTCAGTCCTTTCTGGTCAAAATAATATCAATATTAATTCGTAATTATCTTGTTGTTGAGATTCCATATCATGTTTAGATATTGCAAATGTAGTCCTTATAAGGCTTGAGTAGTCCTCAACTCCAGAAAATTGGCTTGTAAGGACAGAACTGCCAAAGCCTTCTAAGGACTACATTAGCCTCATATTTAGTAAATGTGTGATCTCAAGACCCCCATGTTGATATGCACATCTTTTCCTGTGAAAGACTATATTCACCTTTGCGACATGCAAACTATTATACATTCATTTCTGAATCTCGATACCTTTCCATGGATCTCATGCATGTAATCTTATGCCCTACCTTCTTCCATTCATTTTAGCACGAGGTTTTAAATCTGAGTTCTGCTTCTGTCTATAGAAGGATGATAAGTGTTGCAGCAAGGACTCTGAGGGCCACGAGGTGTTGTGTGTGCGTGCCTATGGCTCTTCCTTTTTTACTCTTGGAATTAATATCAGGTACCCAACTTGCACTTTTCTAATCTATTGCATTTTAATTGGGGGGGTTTTCTCAAATCTATTCCTCTGCGTTGCTATTCAGGAATGGTCGTTTTCTTCTTCAATCTTCGCAAAACATAGTGGTTTCTTCAGCCTTAATAGAATGTGAGGAAGCTTTGAATCAGGGATCTATGAGTGCAGCTGAGGTTTTCATAAGCCTGAGAAGCAAAAGTATATTACACTTATTTGCTTCTATTGGAAGGGTTTTAGGCTTGGAGGTATATTTACCTGTTTTCTCTCCTTTGGACTTCTTCTAGCATATTATTTGGGTTTCAGGATTACCTTAAAGTCTAAGACCTATGGATCATTTGGGATTCTTGCAGGTGTATGAGCATGGATTCAATATAGTTAAAATACCCAAGGATGTTTCAAATGGTTCAGCTATGCTAGTGATGGGATTTCCAGACTGTGGAAGCTCGTACTTCCTGCTGATGCAGCTTGATAAGGATTTTAAACCCTTGTTTAAGTTGTTAGAGACTCAGCCTGACCCATCTGGAACAGATAATTTATCTGGTGGTGACCTTAATCAGGTGCTGCGGATCAAGAAAATTGATATAGGACAAATGCAGGTTCATGAGGATGAAATGAATTTAAGCCTGGTTGACTGGGGAAAATTACGTTCAGTTCTACCCAATGCCATTGGTCCAAATCAAACATCTGGACATGAGTTCTTTTCTGATATTCGCCTTGAGAATTCCGTACAGATTGCAAGAGGTCATCCATCAGGTTTTTCATCACTTGTTGACGAAGTGTTTGGACTTGAGAAAGGGTCTTCAGCGGCTCCATTATCTGTTCAAAATGTTTCTTCGTCTGGGAATACATCACTTCCTTCTCAATATGGATCTGTCCCCATGAATATCCATAGTTTAAAGGCTGGAAGCCCTTCACCAAAGTGGGAAGGAGGAATGCAGATGGCACAGGTTAATAATGTAACAAAAGCTTCTGGTGCTACTAGTCTCTATAGTGGTTCCTTATTTTCATCTGGTAGTGTGAAGGGCCCAGTCCAGTCCAGTTCTGTTGGCTCCATACCAACAGGTCATGTAAGGAACACTGCTGGGAAAAAGCTGTCTGCTTCCAAGTCTGAACAGGATCTGGCCTCTCCAAAATCTCCACATTCAGTTGACATTAGTTCCTCCATCGCAATTGATGAAGAACAGCTAAGAGTGTTGAATGACACTTCTAATGAGGCTTTATCTGGAAGTCGATCATCTCGATTGTTATCTCCTCCACGACCAACTGGCTCTCGAATGTCCATACCTAATTCCAGACCTAATGGACCTCAAGTTGATTCCTTTAAGGTTGTTGGATCTAGTTCATGTGCCACAACTCCCGTATGTAAGATTCTTACTTTGCATCTTCATCTTTTTCATGTAGAGTTTATTCATACTGTTCACTATTTATTTTTCATTGTGAAATATGTGACTGGACAAATGAATGCTTGCAGCCCAAACACTAGAATCCACAGTTAGTTATATCGCAGGAGAAGATGTCACCTCAAAGAATGATAAGAAATCCAGAAAGCGAACAGCTTCAGATATGTTGACCTTGATTCCATCTCTTCAAGGTGTAGAAAACAACCCAGGAATCTGCAAGAGAAGAAAAATTTCAGATTCATCTGGCTGTCAACTGTCTTTGCCACAGGGTGCCATGTCTGCTGAAATGATACCCAAAACTGAAGGGTACAGTTATGGAAGTTTAATCGCTGAAGTGAATAAAGGGACTGTTCCATCCAGCATTTACATTGCGGCTCTTCTTCATGTGGTCAGGCATTGTTCACTTTGCATTAAGCATGCTAGACTAACCAGCCAGATGGATGCATTAGACATCTCATATGTTGAAGAAGTGGGTTTGAGAAGTGGATCATCTAACATTTGGTTTCGACTTCCTCTTGCTAGAGGTGACTCATGGCAACATATATGTTTGCGACTTGGAAGACCTGGTTGCATGTATTGGGATGTTAAAATAAATGATCAACACTTCAGGGATTTATGGGAGCTGCAAAAAGGGAGCAATAATACACCATGGGGTTCAGGTGTTCGAATTGCTAATACATCTGACATAGATTCACATATACATTATGATCCAGATGGTGTTGTTTTGAGTTATCAATCTGTTGAGGTAGATAGTATAAAGAAATTAGTGGCTGATATCCAAAGGCTTGCCAATGCAAGAACATTTGCCCTTGGCATGAGGAAATTACTTGGCGTAAGAGCAGAGGAAAAGTCAGATGAGCTTGTTACAAGTACTGACAGCAAAATACCAAGTGCCAAGGTTGCTTCAGATACTGCTGACAAACTATCTGAGCAGATGAGAAGGGCGTTTAGAATTGAGGCAGTTGGATTGATGAGCTTGTGGTTTAGCTTTGGTTTAACTGTCCTTGCTCGTTTTGTTGTTGAATGGGAATCTGGTAAAGAGGGTTGCACAATGCATGTATCTCCGGATCAACTTTGGCCTCATACCAAGGTTTGCTAATTTCTCTTCAACTGATTGCTGCTATCCCTTTTTAATTGTTTTCTTCCATTGTGTTCCTTTTTGCGTCAGTAGTAGACTTTTATTTCCCTGTTGTGCTTCAAAATTTTGATGATTTTGATAAAAAAATTTATGCGTAGCACATTATTCCGTCATGATTGTTGGCTTTGATTTGTTTTCACCCTGTTTGTTTTTTAACTCCATTGTGCTTGGACTTTCTCCCCTATCATGAGAATTAACATACATGATCCCGCCAAAGTATTGTTCTCTTTGGACTGTAGCTGGTCTATTGACTGATTACTGTGGGACATCTCTTTTTTGCTTGTTCAGTTGGCTATGCAATATAAACATGAAAATGCATTGCATTAATTTTATTGTTATGGTTATTTCTGCTGATGTATGACGGATAATGCTGGATGCCATATTTTCCTTTTTGATATTTCAGTGGTGATTAGAAACCAATTCCTTAATGTTGTCTTCTGTATTGATGTATCTAATATTTTGCCCTTGCCATGTTCCCAAGATAAATTTCTGTCCTATATATTTACTATACTAGATGCTTGTATTTCTGTGCAGTTTCTGGAAGATTTCATAAATGGAGCTGAAGTTTCATCGCTTTTGGATTGCATTCGGCTGACTGCAGGGCCATTGCATGCTCTGGCAGCTGCAACCAGGCCAGCTAGAGCCGGTCCTGTTCCAGGAGTTGCAGCTGCTCTATCTTCTATTCCTAAACAGTCTGGTGGCTATATATCGTCACAAGGACTTCTGCTTGGGAATTCAACAACTAATGTTGGTCAACCCACATCTGGTCCTGGGGCTAACACTGTCATGCCTACTGCAAGTGGTATCACTAACCAGGCGCTTTCAATGTTAGCTGCTGCTGGGCGTGGTGGTCCAGGCATTGTTCCTAGTTCACTTTTGCCCATTGATGTCTCTGTTGTGCTCCGGGGTCCATATTGGATACGAATCATTTACAGGAAACAGTTTGCAGTTGACATGCGTTGCTTTGCAGGAGATCAGGTGTGGTTGCAGCCTGCAACACCTCCTAAAGAGGGTCGTCTTTCAGGAGGGTCATTACCGTGCCCCCAGTTTCGGCCTTTTATTATGGAACATGTTGCCCAGGAATTGAATGGATTGGATCCCAGTGTCACTGGTCAACAGGCAGGTGGACTGACAAATTCAAATAATCCAAACCCTGGTTCAGGATCCCAGATGATGGCTGCAAATGGAAATAGAATAAACCTTCCAATTTCTGCTGCAATGTCTAGGACAGGAAATCAAGTAGCCAGTTTAAACCGTGTGGGAAATGCTTTAGCAGGCTCTTCAAACTTAGCTTTGATGACATCACCTGTCTCTCTGCGGAGGCCACCTGGGGCAGTTGTCCCAGCACATGTCAGAGGTGAGCTTAACACAGCTATTATTGGTCTTGGTGACGATGGAGGATATGGAGGTGGTTGGGTTCCTCTCGTTGCTCTTAAGAAGGTTTTGAGAGGCATTCTCAAGTATCTTGGAGTGTTGTGGCTTTTTGCCCAGTTACCTGATCTTTTGAAAGAGATCCTGGGATCTATTCTGAAGGAAAATGAAGGTGCACTTTTGAATTTGGACCCTGAGCAGCCTGCATTGCGTTTTTTTGTTGGGTAAGTATCTAGAACCCTTCTTCTGTTACCCCAATTTTTTTGTGTGTAGACTTTTTTATTTACACACTTCTCTGTTATAGTTTTGCATTCCTTCTTGATACACAAACTTTTTCTACATATTTTCCCTTCCTGCTTAAGGGGGGATAATTGCAGTTGTGATATTACGGAATTGGTGCTTGATTTTATTCCTCCCTTTTCTTTTTCAACGTGTTCCTTGCTTCTCTGTTTTGTTGCCTTGTTACCTTGAGTGATTTAGGCTGGTGAGTTATTGCACTATAAATTCCTGGATTTTGGATTAGGAGGTAATATAAAATGCCTTTATTTTTTTTTATATTTCTTAATTTGAGCATGGTACGTGAAGTTGATTATTCCATGCTAGCTAATATTATGCATATTGATACTTGACTTATTATCTATATTTTGCAAAAAGGGAAAAAGTTTATTACATTTTGTTCATTTCAGTATTATGAGAGTTCAAATTTACCCCCTTAATTTCAGTATGCTTAATTTCTCATGTTTTTATGAGTTGATGCAAAATATTCCTTCCTGCCCATAAGCTGTAGAAGTGGCTATTTTTGCACTAGGGCATTTTGTCCCATGAAGCACCTACAACATGAACACGGATACAATACACAATTAATGTCCAACATATAACATGACAAAAATCTCAAATGAGAATTAAGATTTATATAATTCAAACTGTATAAATGAATTTGCTAAGTTCCAGGTTCCCAATAACAACAGCTTTCACAACAGAATTCGAAGAAACATAGTTTCCTATTAACTATTATATTGTTTGAAAGATTTTTGTTTCTATTTAATTGTCATTTTCAAAATTCAAGACACCATTAATTACTCTTTGTGATTTATTCTTGTTCTTTAATTAGTTTATTTATCATGGTGTACTGATGGGTAAAATAGAAAATCTCATATACTTTATTAAAATCTAGAAAATATATTGCATTTCTTGGTTCCTCTGCAATTACTTGTAAACAACACCTAAAAAGAAATGGACGGAGTATCTCGTAATAGTTAAAATATTTAGTTAAGTCTCAGGGAAACAAACCACAAAAAAATGTATGGCCCTTGCATCATTTATGATATAAGGTTTTTTTTTCTAACTTTATTATTATAGTAATATCTAGGAAGTGTTTAGTCAAGAATAGGTGTTGGCTCACTCTCTTTACGCATGTTCAAGTGCATCCAGGATGTGTCTGGGCTGAAAAAATTATGACACAGTTGAAGATGTGTATAACAAGTGTCGTGTCCAAAAAGTGTTGGACATGTCTACAGAGATGTTGGTGGCAGACAAAAATATGGTGGGATCTTAACCTCATTTTACAAGCTAGTTTTGTAGGTTCAAGTTAAACCTTAATCTGTATTTTAAAAAATAACTAAGGTGCTACACGTTCAATATTACAAAGTGAGAATCAAATCTAAAGCCATGTGCGTGAAAAACAGTATGACGGGGTGTTATTTGCTTATACACTATAAGTTACAGGGTAATGTAGCAATTTAAACTTAAGTCTTATATAGTGAAACTAAGACTAAAATTGTAACCAATCCTGAATAGGAAAACACTTTTAGTCTTCTCAGGTTCTTAAATGTTTGGTATTCTTCTTCTAGTTATTAGACACTAAACTGAAATGCTGTCTTTTCATCTTTCTGCAGAGGATATGTATTTGCTATCACTGTCCACAGAGTTCAGCTTCTACTTCAGGTATTGAGTGTAAAACGATTTCACCAGCAGCAGCAACAACAACAGCAAAATTCAAATCCTGCACCAGAGGAATTAAGTCAGTCTGAAATAAGTGAAATATGTGACTACTTCAGCCGTCGTGTGGCATCAGAACCCTATGATGCATCTCGCGTTGCATCGTTCATAACTATGCTCACTTTACCCGTATCAGTACTGAGAGAATTCTTGAAATTAATTGCTTGGAAAAAAGGATTATCCCAGACACAAGTTGGAGATGTTGTTTCAGCTCAAAAACCACGAATTGAGTTATGTCTTGAAAATCATTCTGGTTTGAACGTTGATGAGAACTCTGAGAGCTCATCTGCATTCAGGAGCAACATCCATTATGATCGTATTAATAATTCTGTTGATTTTGCGCTTACTGTTGTCCTTGATTCTTCTCACGTCCCTCATGTTAATGCTGCTGGTGGTGCTGCATGGTTGCCGTACTGTGTTTCGGTAAGATTGAGATATTCATTTGGTGAAAGTTCTAATGTATCATTTGTTGCCATGAATGGTAGCCATGGTGGTAGGGCCTGTTGGTTGCGTGTTGATGATTGGGAGAAATGCAAACAGAGGGTGACACGAGCAGTGGAGGTTAATGGGAGCTCAGCAGCAGACGTAAGTCAAGGTAGGTTGAAATTAGTTGCGGATAGTGTGCAAAGAAATCTGCATATGTGCATTCAAGGGTTGAGAGATGGTAATGGGGTCACAACCAGCTCTGGAGCAACGTGACTGTTTTGTTAATATGTGTTGGGTTAGTACTGTCAATAGTACATTTTAGTTTATATTGGTGCCATGCTGAGTTTAAGCATGCCCCCACCATTCTAGCAAGTTTCTTCTGCTCCCTAGGTTATGAAGTTCTATTGGAGATGAGCTTTGCTGTAATGGAGAAAGTGCACAGGTGGTTACAGATAATTTTGATAAAATGAATTTTGATAGTCAAGCTTAGATTTGCGGGCACCAATTTTAGATTACTAACCAAATATATATATAACGAGTATTCTAAGTTTCTCAGATAATCTAGGTTGTACAATATCTTTGCTGATAGTGTAATATCATGTCATAACTTTTTTGGCTGGGGCGCTATTGTACAGATGACATCAAATGAATTAGTAAAGGAATTTTTTTACGCTCCATCTCTGTGACAATGAACACTTGCATCTTATTCGAGACAACTTGCAATCTATTTAATTTTGAATTGATCTTTCCTCGATGCTCTCTTTGTCAACCGAAGGTTGCTTTAGTGTAATTTGCAATTACCTCATTTGCCAGGTTCTTAATTGTGTAATGTATATCCTTGTGACCATTGAAATGGCTCAGTGACACTTGAATTTGTAGGTTATTTGGACCATACTAGTTTTAACTTTAAAAAAAAGTAGTATTTTTTTCTGTATTTAGAAATATTAGAAACTCTTTTGAAGATAATTTTTGTAGTACCCACTCTAAGGATTCGGTAAACCAAAACTTGAATGAGGATTCAGTTGATTATGTATTGTTTATCTACAGTATAGGAAGAGTTTTATTTATTGTGTGGGTGAGAAAGAATAAAAGCGACAAGTAGTTTTTTTTCTAGTGTTTGAACAGAGAAAAAGAGAGGAATGAGAAAAAAATAATAATAAATATTAAAAGAAATGAAGACAATGTGAACGCATTTTTCAAATGCTCTTCTACTTCTTACTTAAATAAAGTTCAAAATTTATATGAACGAAATTTACAAAATTAAACTAACATAAGGTGTATTTGTTAATTTGCACAGTTGTCGTATAGCCTAACACGTTTGGTATGTACCACTGTTTGAAAACATTAAAGTATTTAAAAACCCATAAAAGTATATCTATTTTAATGTATCGGGTGGATTATCGTACGAAACAAAGTGTAATGGTAACGCATTTCTGTTTGATTGTTACGTTAAATAGCCTAGAGTTTCAATTCATGCACGGCAAATTGTCGTGACGAAAAAAGAAGGTATGAACGTGAATCGCAAAAATTCTTCACTTGAATCGCAACACAACCACTTAGTTTTGTAATAATCCGCATACCGTGAATTTGACATTATATGCATCAAGCGCGACCGTGAAGGGAAGCGAAAATTAGTTGATGCTAATTAAAACTCCACCATGACTAAAACTCGTCATGTCATGCTTTTCATAAGTATTGAGAAACATTCAATGCGTTTTTTTGTTAACATTTGAAATCACAAGTTAACATGAAAACCATTTTGACCTATAAAATTTCTTTCATGAATCAAAATGACATTTTACTCGTATAGACAACAAATGAAAGAAATTCCACTGGTGTTTAGATTTGATCCCATTCCTCTAACCTAAACGTGAGAAAGTAAAAGTACACTCACAGTGAGAATAATGTTACTTAAAAGGACACGACGGATTACCAAGGAAATGTGGAATGAAGAAACTCAAAATCACAGAAATACTAAACTAACAGATCTTAAAGAAGAATAGTTTTTTTTAAAGGGATAATAATGTCATGGTGATAATTTGATATCTACTCATCATATCTAGTCTACAATCTCATACACTCTCCTTAGAACTAGACAACTCATTGTCCAGCTTCTCCTGTTCACCGATGGCAATAGGTTTCTCAGAAGAGTCCCCTTCTGTGGAATCAGGTTCCTTCTTTAGCTCCGACTCAAATTCCTTTGCTGCCTACAATATTCACAAAATACATAAAAGAAATGTGCACAGCACTTGACGAGTAATATCTTTAACAATAAAGTCAAACCCAGAATCCAAATAATTAGTTCGGTGTTCTTTTCCTCCTACAAAGCCTTCTCCAATATCTCCTACATTATGAAACCCATTCAGCTACTTCAATGAAATGTCTTCCTTTTCATCATCCTGTAATTTCCCCCTTCAAGTTCACTAATTTGAGTATGGCTTTTAACACAATCCAAAAATTAGCAACCTAAAGAGTGAGTGTTGTTTGCAATACACACACACATACTATTTTAATTATTGTATCATTTGTGAAGGCAAATCTCCAACACACCCAATCATGAGACTACACATATCAAGTATAAAATTAACAGATTTGGATATTTATAAGTGATCTAATACCAGGTGATTGAAACAGCCAAGATTAACTACTACTAAGATAATAGAATTTGAATTTGAGTCTACTTCAATCCAAAATCTAATATAAGAAGAAGGCTTCAATGTGAAATGATTGTTTGTGAAAGAGAAGAAGGGGAAACACTTACCTGTTGAAAGCTCTTCACAGTTTTGCCGATGCTTCGACCCACTTCGGGCAATTTCTTCGGCCCAAAAACCAGGGCTGCCACGCCGGCAATAACGACAAGTTCCGGCATGCCCAATCCGAAAATGGCGTTGCAAGTGAGGCCTCTGTTTCTTCTTCTCCCACCCTTAACGCTCACTGCCCTTACCCTTCCACCTCCTGAAGTCAACAACTTGGGGTTTCCCAAACACAAAGACGAAGTGGAACTCAACCCAATTGCAGCTTTTGGGATTGAACTCGAAAACGAAACGCAGCTCATCATCCTCATCTCCATCTCCTCTCTCTCTCTCTCTCTCTCTCTCTCTCTTCCTCTGTGGCTACGATTTTTTAGATATTCTTGAAATTAGATAATAACCTAAAACCCTAATGAAGAAAAAAAAACGCATTGACCACATGGAAATGCAAACAAACAACAAAACAACCTCTTCCTTACTTCCTAATCAAGTGTGAAATTTTATTTACAGTAACTTTGTGTTAATTTTCCCCCTTCTTTTAGGTCTTGCTAGCTACCAACATCATAGCTACGTAGTGATCAATAAATTAAGTGACCAATCTGAACAAATTTTTTTGGGGCAGCTCTATAACAATGGAGAGAGAATTAGAAATTATTTTCTGTGTTTTCATGGAGTTTTTAAAACCGGCTAGAGTACCTTTTAGTTTGGATAAAAATCTTCTTTTTTTTTTTTTTAATCTTTATACAATTTTTTGTTTTTTTAATACTCATTATAGTCTTCTATTTTCTAAACTAAGATTATTAACGTGCTTTCAAAATAATCACTGTTGTCAACTTTATGACATGATTTTGAATAGTTTTTTTATTGATTTAAATTGTTTCATTGTATTGACGTATACATATATACAAATGCCATACACACGATGAAAATGGCATGAAAAATAAATCACTCATATAACAAATAAAATTATATATAGAAAACAAATGTTGAACAGTACTCTTACTTGGACTAATGAATTCCAAGCTGAAGCAATTTAAGGAGTTTTCTTTTCTTATGAAAATATATACAAGGTTTGTAGATCAAGTTTCTCATCCCTTTATCATGTGTGTAAGAGGAAATGATTACACAATTAATATGATTATGGTCTTTACTAATTTCTATATAACACAATTTATATTCATTTTTTCCTCGTAAATTATAAATGATTGCATGTCCTGTTTAGTTTTGAGAAAAAAAAAGAGAGAATAATAGTAGAATTCTATTTATTATAATATAATATTTTATTTCAGATAACAAGTGTAGAGTATTTGTTTTTTAATAGTGTTAAACAAACTTGATGCATAATATAACATCGAACTCTACCAACCACTTTACACTGTCTTGTAACCATCATGTCTATCTAACTAATATATGTTACACATTAACCATGTATTAAGATTTGAAGGAATCCACATAAAAAGAAAAATAAGAGTATCCAGAAGAACACGCCCAATATGATTCACGTGCATCAAATTGATTTACTAGAAGTGAACAAGAATTTACTGTTACTTCCAACTAAAAGAAACAAGAGTTTCAGAATAGTTTCTTCATGAAACCATAATGTAATTTAGCTACTATGTTATTGCTCTCCGCGTGAATCTTCATCACCACGAATCCGCTTCTGAAGATGTTCCAAGCTAGCAACTCTATGCAGGGAAGTTGCTCCCCCAGTTTTGTTCCCACCAACCACTGCGGTAACGTTCTGCTGCACAGTTTTAATTGAAGAAATGCCTCCGAACCCATTGTTAGAAGTGGCCTGACAAAGTTGATGATTTGGGTCTTCTTGCACAGGAACAGCAGCGCCAGCTGATGTCTCAGAAGGACTTTCATCAAACAATGGTATTTCTATTGATGACATCTCAGTCATGGCATGAAACATGGGGCTCAAACCAGAAATTCTTTTCACTGTCTCTTCAGCCATCTTCACCTAAAAAGGAAATGATCACTGTCAATACTCATAAACCAATATTACAGTTTTCCTTTCCTTTCACTCGGTTTCTCCTCTATAAAGTTGAGACCCTGATTGGGCTCCTATTCTTACCTTATAGACACCAGAAACAAGGAAAAAATATTACATGGTCCGAGACCATCATAGTCCCAATAACATGACACCTAGTCCAATGTTTTTAGTTTTTTCTCCTAGATTCAAAAACTTGACGAGATTGGTCTGAACCATGAATACATGGCGTTCTTAAACTATTTAATAATTTGTCTAGTAAGGGAACTTATTAGCAAGGATTTACCTTAGCTCTTAATGTTTCAACATCAGCTTTCAAAACTCTGTTGTCAACTGCTGCACTGTTGTATCTCTGGCTCACATCCGTTAAGCGCTTTAACAAAGAAGAATTTTCACCTCTTAATTGGGAGACCTGAGATAGACTATAAGGTCAGAATGTATATAACTCTTTTGAGAGAATTGTTGCGGAGACATGAAAAAGAAACATGCACACCTGTGTCTCTAGGTCACTTAAATGAGCCTGTTTTCTTCTTCTTGAGCGTCTGGCAGACTCTCTATTAGAAAGCATCCTAAAACACAAGTTTGTTAGGCTTTAAATTAAACAAGGTAGAATTTGTACCTGAAATGAGCAAAAATTACAAAGAATATACAAAGATATACAAAGAATATGTTTAGGAAGAAATAGTAAAATCATTATTCGTAAGTTGGAGTTCTAAGGTTACTCTGTTGCTGAGTTTTATGAGGTTATACAAACTATGGAGGAAACTTAAAAGTGAATGTGGTTCTACTTTAGTCTAGTCCTCCATATTTTTGTATTTTTGTATTTTTTTCTTTTTTTAATAATACTTTTTTCATGTGATGACACATGATTGTTGTTACTTAAAGTGTCAGTCTGGCTAAGATGTCAAGTTGCATAGGGATACCTAACATAAAAGTTTTTATTTAAAAAAAAAGTTGGATTATGAGATTGTTGTTACCTCCTTACTCGTTTTGCATCAGTTGGATTCATGTTTTCAGTGATACTAATCTCTTCCTCCGCTTCCTCATCGTCTGATTGTTCTCTTGATGATCCACTTATTGTTGGCCTCACTGCAACTGCAGGCTTCTTTTGCAGGGAATTTGAGCAAGGAATCCCAGTTGGTGCTTTGGCATCTTTATTTTGTAATTTAGAGGGATCATTTCCCAAAGGACCAGAGCATACACAGGAAATGAAAAGATGTAAATCTTTTAGTTCAGCATGTGTTGAATTTGACCATATTAGGAGATAAAAAACTAAACGTGTAAAGCATTTTCAATTAAACAAAATTGTACAACAAGATTTTTCAGTCACCCTACTCATGAAGCTATTATAGTAGCCAATACTTCATTTTACATTCCACATTCACCCTTACACTTTGAGCCTGCATTAAAATGTGATCTACATCGTTCAATGGACCTTCCATGTTTTCATTTACACATGCAAAAAAATCATAAACACATTCTAAATAATATATCAATTCAAACCTTTTAAGGTAGCCTGCGATCCCACTTCAGAAGGAACTGCCTGTGTAGGTGACAGAAATAAAGGGATTGATAACTCAATATATAATCTAGGAAAACACTATGAAGAATTAGATTGAGAAACAGAAAAACAGTATAAAATATAAGGTTGGTGGAGTGCAGGCATTACATAAATGAAACTACTTCGATATTTCAGAGCATATGGAAAACATGGAATTGATGCAACAATTCAATTTGGGAAAAAGAATGGTTAACTAATGAAGTTAACCACAGGTCCAGGACTATCTATCAAGTTTATCTGTGCTTCATCAAAGCCTCTTAATATAATTGATTTTATATGCACGAATCATGCCATTGTATGATGCATAATCCTGAGAGTGCCAAATTTTTCTCCATAATCGACCACATTTATGGAAGCTTTTGAAGAGGATTGACCTGGTGCTTCCTTATTGATTTTCTCAGTTTTAAAATACTGTTTGATCTGTAAAAGTGCATAACTCTTCAAAGATTGTGTACAGAGACGAACATTAATATCAGACGAAAATTTAGCAAAACTAATTCAACACTGATGTTAATAACAAAAATTACAAGGTAAAAACATCAAGCTATCCAACAAAGCATGCACTATTATTTCGAATCTCCCCATTTGAAGTGAATAATCTAACTGAAACTCTAAGATCTACAAAACATTGGAAGAAAGCAAAAAATGAGAAGCAAAAAACTGACATACCCGAGTCAAAGCGACAGCAGCACAGGCGAGGTTAAGCTTGGTCTTAAGAATAGTTTGGTAATCCTGGGAATCAACATTTAGAGTTACAGGGATGTTGATGTTGATGTCAGGATCCTTAACATCAGAAGAAGAAGATGAAGAAGGAGAAGCTGCTTCCTGCAGAAACTGCTGAAAGGCCCATTCCGATTCACTACGGTTCATGTTTGACTTTAACTTGCATGATTCCTTCTTCGCTGCCACCCAATATTGCTCCGATATTTCATCCACTGACAACACCCTTTCCATGCTCCCTCGCCTTCAAAATCCACACTAAACCATCAAAATTTCAATTCCAACAATCACATAATTCAGTGAATGGACCTATCATATGACAAATGGTTTGGTGAGAATTTCAATTTTATCCACAGATGTCACGTTTTATTGTTATTTAATAGCAGTGTTTGGTAGAATTGAATAATAGAATAAAATGAATTTGTGAGGTGGCATCCCACCCTCATCCATTTCCGTTGGTTGCTCTTCATTTCTGCATCATAATCCAATCCATATCTCCTTCCTTTTCAACGCCCACCAGCTTTCCCTTTCATTCAACCAACTTGTTCCTACTTTCTACTTTTGGAGCCAATCCATAGCCTCCTTCCTGATTCTAATTACTATTTTTAATACCATCAACTTGCCTTTTTTTTTTAGTTTTTCAAATTCAAGATATTTAAAATGAAACTCTTAAGTTTTCTTTTCATCTAAAAATCCTAAAATAAGTATAATAATTATTAAGAATTGAGTTTAAGAACAATCAATTCTGATTAATGGTAAGAGGGAACTAAGAATAATCTTCAATGTTAAATCACTAATAATTATAGGATAATTAAATAAATATAAACGAAAAAATAATTAAATGTTACCGGTAGATAATTAATTTGGTAATTTGATTAAATGTAAAACCAAATTATACATCCAAATAGTTAGTGATAGGTAAGATAAGTAAACTCTAATATCATAATAAAAATTGAATTTATTTTTATACAAAATTGATTTATACGATGATGATAATTAATGAAAAGATAATTTTAAATAAAAGATAGCTCGGAAAATTATGATAATAATTTTTAAAAAAAAATCTTACATCCCTAATGAATGGCTTAAAATATTATAGGGAGTTTTGAAAGAAGGAATATTTATTGACATTAGATGAGGTGTCACTGAGTCACTGCGGATAGACACCACACAACTGTCTGTCTCATTCGGGTAATCTTAGGTTGGATTTCCACTTTTCTTTTTTCTTCTTAATAATCAATAATTAAATATATTTACGACTTTACCTTGTTTGGATGGCGTGCCGTGCCAAAAATTTAAGAATCCAAAAAAAAATATTAAAAAAAATCGCATGTAACATATATTTATTATTACTTGAAATGGAACGTACTATATATTCAATTTATCAAATAAAAAACGTATTCTTTAACCGATATTAAAATTTATTTAACTAACAAATACTTTAGTTAAATTAAAAATATTTTCTAAACTATTTTATTTCACTAATTTGTAATTTTTTAGCTACAGTCTTTCTTACAAGTTAGAACTACTGATTTATTCTTTTATCGTATTTTATATATAATTTTACTTTTACCCTCTTTTACAAATTACGATTGAAACCTCTTTCAATATTAGACTTAGAATTAAAATCATTTTTACACAAACCAACGTTTGCGTCTCACTTTATATTCATTATTAGAGAATTAAATAGTTAATTAAAGGTTTAATTATTATTTCTAGATTTTAAAATTTGGAACTAATCGGGTTTTTCTCCCTCAATTAAAAAATTGTTTTGATCTACAAAATTTAGAAAAAATATATTTGGTCCTTAATTTGGAATATGGAATATGTAGAGTAATCTTTATAAACAAAAGAGTTAAATCATGTAAGCGCGTTTTTCAGTGAACAAAACTAGTAAAAATGAGAAGGTTTAGATTCAATTTTTAAAACTCATTCATACTTGACTTAATAAGTTTTGTTGGAATTCGGTAAAAATGTATGTTTAAAATTTCAAATTTATCTTTTACATGATATTTTTTTTTTTTTAAATTTAGTAATTAGAAATGTTACTACAAAATTAGAATTTCGTAGGACACTTTATCTCTTATTAAGATCTTCTCGTCTTCTCGGTCTGTTGATTGGACTGTCTTTTCTGTCTTGGTATGATCTCCTTCAGTCTTCGAGTACGACAAAAGGGAGGAGATACCTGCAATGACACTCCGACGATCAAGTCAGTCTGAGAGTTAAGTACTAGGAAAGTAGGGAGTGAATAGTTACATTAGGAGAGTAGGGAGTGAATAGTTACTTGGATGTTGTGCATGTCCTACTATTTATACTGTTCTGGATGGGTCCTGGCTGTTATGGGTCTGCTTTTAGGTCCAGTTAGAGGCCCAATTGTGTCTTAACCATGTTTTGCGTTTAAGTTGGCTTATTTGTGTCTAATCACATGTTTAATTGTAACTTTTGTCGGCTAATCGACTATTCGGTCACCCGGTAGCACAAGAAACTTATATCACTTGTCATCAATTAAAGTAAATCACACAAATAATATTACTTGAGGTATTTAATTCACTGAGTTGAAACTTAGATACTTAGAATACCAAGACTTTTTTACTTCATATACCATACATTAAAAGATTATTTTCTTTCGATACCTTTTTCTTATGATAGTGTGAAAAAGTTAAAATGTTCTCTCTCTCTCTTTTATCTTATAATTCAATTTTTATTAATATCCTGTAAATAATTTTTAAAATAAACAAATTAAATGTTTGGTGCTAATTAGTCCTTAATAAATTTGGTTGATATAATTATTAAAAATAGAATCTATGTTAGGAGGCCTTAAATAATTTAACACTTGTTTTATTTTTTCATTCATAAAGACTATCATTTAATTTTAAGATCACAACTAATTGTTATATATAATTAATTTGATATGAGTTTCCAAAAACACATCAAGTGTATTTTGGAATGGAGTTTTGATAACATAATTTCTAGAATGAGTTTTCCATTTATAGTTTATGAAACTAATTTTTCCAAACAACTATTTCTCTCAATATAGAGGTGCAGTTAGTAATTATGAAAATGCAGTAAACAAAAGCCCCGTTGTTCTGGGTTTTTATTTGGGCCGTGATTTAAATTTAGTGATTTTGGAAATTGTGTAATACACCAGGGGAATTGCTAAGCATACCACCTTCGACTTATTTCAAAATTCGAATTGAAACTTGTATTAAAAGGTAATCCCAAGATTTGCATTGCAATTACCAGTAAAATAGAAATGTGAACAGTGATTGTTTTTAACAGTTTTGTTATTATCAACTAGGTGGATTTTACATGTGTTGTATTTTCAATAAATTATTATTCAAAATATAATAAAATAGTAATAATAATATTTACATAAATATAGTTTTATTTTTAGTTATATTTTATAATATTAGTGGACTAATATTAAATATAATTTATTACCGGTATATCCTACCTAGTTACTAACAAGTGTTTGACTATTATAATAGACTAATAAAAAGTAAAAATGTCCAACTATGAATAAAAGGTAAAATAACTATTCACAGCTAAAAAAAATATATATATGTACATACTCAAGCATCTTGAATTATTTTGATAAATTGGTTATTGTTAACAATGTCAATTATTAATTATACTACAAATTAAGCTTAACAAATATCTCATCTTAATTATGTTTAGTGTAATGAAAAGTATAACAAATCTTGGTAAAATTATAATTTATCTTTTATTATACTAATAATAATTTTCTAAAAGTTTATGTAATAATACTTTTTTTTAAAGCTACCATCTTAAGTTCATATTTGTTATTTTATAGGAGGTACACTACTACAAGAAAATTAGTGATTAGAAACTAATTTTAGAAACAAAAAATAATTAGTTTCTACAGTGACCAAATTAGAGATCATTTTGGAAACTTAAAAAAATTTTGATTTCTAAATTAATTTTTATTATTGTTATAGTTTCAAAATCAGTATCCAATTAGCTATCAATGTTTTTGCTACCAAATTTTTGCCTTTAAAATTAGTTTTTTTATAATTTTTTATTGTTGAAATTTATACCAAATGTTTACCTTTTCTAATTAGAATTCACAACTTTGCAAAATTCAAATTTTTATCTCATAAGAGTTATATCAAATATCTCTATTTTCCAACAAAACAAAATCTTTTCACTCTTACTATAAAGGCCTTGATAAAAAGTTTTAGTGGCCAAACAAGTTTATGGTATTTGCAAGAAGTCAAATTATACCTAATTCAATGGAAAAATGAAGCCATAATCAATAATCTCAAAACCCACATGAAAGAGATGTAATAAAAATGATGGAAACACGGAGATACGAGAAAAGTGCAAGAAACATGTCTCAATGAAAATCACACACAACTCAATTGTAATGTTGGATAATCCAATCATATTCAATCAACTCAACCATTTAACTACAACACTAAGCAATAGAGATGTTATTAATCCAATTCTCCCTCTGAATTGGAAACCAAAATATATAAGCACGCTAATAATAACAAAATTAATCAAAATTAATAAAAACTAAGAGGAATGTGATGTTTAGCTGGTGGGATTTGAAAGAAGTATTTTTGAGTTGACAGGTGAAAAGTGGAAGGACTTATTGTTTGTTTGTTTGTTTAATATTTGAAAGAAGAGAAAATGAAGGAAGGAAGGTGCAGCATAGATACATTATTAATCCAAAACAATTATTGTATTGTGTGATTTTGTAATGATGATAAATGATTGTGCGAATGAAGAATAAAAACAGAAAGAGGAAGTTGCATCTCCTTCTCCCCACCACACAACTCCAAAATATGAAAACCATTGCTTTCTCTCCGCTTTCGCCTTCTCTTGTCTTCTTTTCACTCACTTTCTAACTACTTGCAACAACCATGTTACGTGTTTCAATATGCTTTTTTTAAAAATATTTATAAAAAATAAAATTAGTTTTGATTTTTTTTATAAATTATTTTAACCTAAACATAGATTAATTTTAATTTATGACAGTTTATTTATTTTGTTTCCCCCTTTTTTGCGTGTCTATGAATGTTTTGTTTAAATCGAAGTCATGTTAGTTTTATAGTTTTGAATGAAAACAAAATCAGAATGATGAAACATCAACGTTACAGAAGTTCCTATAATATAATTACGTTTTCTCCTTTGAAACTATAAAACAATCAGTCTATAACTAATAACAGTTAATTGTTTCAAATTTTGACATTAATAGCGTTTATCCTTCAACCAACTCAGTCACAAAATGTTATTAATATTATTTCAATTTAACATTGAAAAACATTCAATACTTGATTTGTTCAAAAACTAGGAAAATTAGTTGGAACTTTTTGTAAAGAGATTTGAACTTTGTTTTATAAACTCTGTTCTGATCATTCTACTTATTTCAATAAGTATCATTTAATTTAATATAGATAAGGGTTAATCTGGTTATTAAAATCAAGAACCAAACTAGTTAATGATTATCAGAGTGAAAATATATAAAACAAATAATTCAAAATAAATATAAGTTTTTTCTCTTTCTAATTCTTTCTAATTCTTGTTTAATGTGAGTTTCTTCACTTAGTCATTTTCATTCACTTTCAGCTTTACTTAGATGATACGAATAATATTTTTAGTCTTTAAAATAAAATTTAATTTTGTTAATATAATAGTTACTTTATTTTTTTTTTAAATTAATTTTTATTTAATTTTTTTTTAGTGTGTATTGGAGATTCCACATGAACTAGAGATTAAAATATTTTATAGTATAAATGAGTGTAAATCTCATCTTATAAATTGATTTTATGAAATTGAATTATGTTTAAAATTTACTTTTTAATATAGTATAGTTAAGATTTATTTATAAGTCCTAATTATTTATCAATTATCTTCTAAATCTTAACTAATATAATTTAATCTTTGAAATTATTCTTGATTAATTTAAAGTACTACAGAGAAATATAATGCTATCTACTATCTTCTAAATATTAATTAATATTATTTAATCTTTAAAATTCTTTTTAAAATTCTAAGTTTTGAATATTGTGTTAATTATTAATAAACTGAGACTTTTTAGATAAATTATATTAATTTTAATAGGAGATAAAGAAATAAATAATATTTTTGACATTGCTACCGTATAAAATATAAATGGTTGATGCAAAATTATTTATTATTTTATTGAATTTATTTTAAAATATAATATTACATTATCTCATTTATTATAATATCATCCAAACTTTTTATTGAAATTAGAGCATTGAAAGTCATTATTGCAATAATAGGATCAATTAATAATTAATAATTATATATTTTTTATTTTTTATTTTTTAATTAATTCATTTAATACAAATCTCTTCTAAATATACTTTTTATATCTTTTAATTTTCAGATTTAATTTTTTTTTATTCTACATAACTGCGTTTAAAGTTTAAGATAATATTAACTACATTTTTAAAAAATATAATACTAATTTAGTTTATAATTAATTTATACACGTGTAATTATTATGATAAAAGATAAAATAAATATTATCATATAACTATTCTATTTAGATTATGAAAACTTATTATACTTTTATGGTAAAATAAATCTAAACAACACCTAAAAAGAAATGGAAGAATACCTTTTATTGTTACAATAAATATTCAAAATATTTCAATATGCATTTAATATTAAAAATCAAGAAATATACTTACAGATTAAAAGCATGGAGGCATTAAACGTATAAAAGTAAATTTTATTGATAAGAAGGATATTCTTTAATATTAGGCATTTAATAATTTCCAATAATGCTTTTATTTTATTTATTCTTTAACTGATGCCTCAATTTGAATTAAAAAGGAGTTACATACTTTACTTAAGCTATTGATTAAACAGCTATTCTTTTTTCCTACAAGTATTTTTTTTTAATTGTTTTATGCACGATAAATTTATTTATTCTATAACAACTATTTTAAAAATTAGATATGATTTTAAAAATAATTTTATCATACATATTAATATACTTGTAAAAAAAGTGGACTATTTATTCATAACCATTGCTGTATCTATTTATAAATATTAACTATAATTATATTAAATGAAAAATCTATATTTAATATCTTAAAAGATAAGTAAAAGATTTAGAATTATTGTTTTTTTCATGAGCAAATGTAGAAAGACAATGTAAAATTTAGTTGTTTTTCCTTAGCCTCCAATGGATCTAATAGATAGGAAGAACTGATACATGAGTGGCTCTGCCTTCACATAGTGGCACTCTCTTCTATATATAGCATTCACTCCCACCACACACAAACACACATGCACTTCAAACCTACCACTATTCAACATTCTTCTTCTTCTCCAAATCCTTTTAGCTTTCATTATCAGGTATTCTTCCTCCCAAATTCCATCTCTTCCACCCTTAACTTATAATAATGTCTTATCACTCTCTCATGTTATCCTTATATACTTTTCAATCTCATTACTTGCCACCTATTTCGGTACTAATGTTTTGCAGATTTTGTGTTTCTGGCGAGTTAATGTTGTTTGCGTGCACCCTTTAATTATTTTATTGCTTTTTCGTAATGTTGTTCCGTTCCATGTGCCCTTGTGTGGATTCTGTTCTTCTTCTAATATCTGTTGGTTTGGTTGTCATCTCCCAATGTTGTGTATCTGTTTCTCTGTCTGGTTCTTCCTTAAAGACAGCAACTTGCATGTTGAAATTGTTGTTTCTGGTCACGTTTTATACCTTTCTGACTAATTCATTCACGTGGGGTGCAGCATGGGAAGTTCCGGAGCCAACGACTATGGAGCATACACTTACCAAAACCTTGAGAGGGAACCTTACTGGCCCTCTGAAAAGCTCAGAATTTCCATCACCGGGGCTGGTGGTTTCATTGCCTCACACATTGCGCGCCGTCTCAAGACTGAGGGGCATTACATCATTGCTTCTGATTGGAAGAAAAATGAGCACATGACTGAAGACATGTTCTGCCATGAGTTCCATCTTGTTGATCTTAGGGTCATGGATAACTGCTTGACAGTTACCAAGGGTGTGGATCATGTTTTCAATCTTGCTGCTGATATGGGTGGAATGGGTTTTATCCAGTCAAATCACTCAGTCATTATGTACAACAACACCATGATTAGCTTCAACATGATTGAGGCTGCTAGGATCAACGGTGTTAAGAGGTGATTGAATTTGAACAAACATGAGTTGTGCTGTCACTTCCAATCGCATAATAGTCTTTATCTGTGTAATGATTAAAGGTCTTTTATTTTTGCTTTTCTTGTAGGTTTTTTTATGCTTCCAGTGCTTGTATCTACCCTGAGTTTAAACAGTTGGAAACAAATGTGAGTTTGAAGGAGGCTGATGCCTGGCCTGCTGAGGTTTGTTGCTGACCCTTTAATTAGTTGTTCAAGTTATGCTTGTTATTAATTTGTATACTTAAGAGGTTAGCAAGAACTTGTTTAATTTTTTACTTTTTTCTAGCCACAAGATGCATATGGGCTAGAGAAGCTTGCAACTGAAGAGTTATGCAAGCATTATAACAAGGACTTTGGAATTGAGTGCCGCATTGGGAGATTCCATAATATATATGGTCCTTATGGGACATGGAAAGGTATGTTCTTGACTGAATTGCTAGATTTTGCAGCTGTCATATATATAAGTCGATATAGTTGTTGGCATTTTTATGTAGCCCTTTTGGATTTAAGAGTTTGTTGCTATGTTGTTTGTCATACAGGGGGAAGGGAAAAGGCTCCTGCCGCATTTTGCCGGAAGACTCTTACTTCCAAAGACCAATTTGAGATGTGGGGAGATGGATTGCAAACAAGGTCCTTCACCTTCATTGATGAGTGTGTTGAAGGTGTACTCAGGTATGCCTTGCTAATTTTGTGGCCAATGATTATTACATCTAAAATTAATGACTTATTTCCAGGGTTTATCATTTTAAAATTTGAACTATAGATACATGTTTTTATGAATGAATCCTGAGAATGAATCCAGGAGTGTGCATAGATTGGGAAGAAACATTATTATCTCAATCAACAGTTACTGATTTTAATGGAAGCAAGAGTGATTGAAGTGACTTTACAAGATTAAGATTTGCCTTTTTTATCTGTATAGTATTTTATCAAATCAGTCCTATATTAGCTTCTTTTATGTCTTCTACTGGTTAGTTCTAATTCCTTGGTAAGATTTAAATAACAGTGCTGGTTCTTTTTTGTGCTTAGATTGACAAAATCAGATTTCCGGGAGCCAGTGAATATTGGAAGTGATGAAATGGTCAGCATGAATGAGATGGCTGAGATTGTTCTTAGCTTTGAGGACAAGACTATACCAATATACCACATTCCTGGTCCAGAAGGTGTTCGAGGACGTAATTCAGACAATACATTAATCAAAGAAAAACTTGGCTGGGCTCCAACTATGAAGTTGAAGGTATTATTATTACTTTAACTATGTGAAAATCACCAAGTTTTTTATTTATACACTTTATACACTGTTTTCTCTAATGTGACTCTGTAAACTTATCTTTCCTTATATACTATCTGATAAATTTCCTACCCATTTTGATTTACTATCAACATTATATTTTTCTTTCACACTTTCTGAAATAGTGTTACAGGGTTAAATCAAAGATTTTGTTTTACTTATAGTACCTCAATTGTCATTGTAGGATGGACTGAGAATCACATACTTTTGGATCAAAGAGCAGCTTGAGAAAGAGAAGGAAGCTGGTGTTGATTTATCAGTGTATGGATCATCCAAAGTGGTGCAAACTCAGGCTCCTGTTCAACTGGGCTCCCTTAGGGCTGCAGATGGGAAAGAATAAAGTCACTAATGTATGGATTTCATAATAAAGTAATAAGGGAGTGTTGGAAGTGAAGGGTTAGTTTATATTACTTGTTTACAAATATCACTTTGATCAGCAGATGATAAAGAGTAGATTGAATAGTGCATCAGTTAAATGTTTCAAGTATGTTCCTATTAGGTAGAAATTTGGTTTTGGAATTTGATATGTATTTGAGACATATGTTGTTATGCTCTCTATGTTATGTAGTAGTTGGTGTGAAGTAATAACTGCTGCTTAAGAGGATGTTAGTGATTCAAAATTTTAGTTTATGTTTTGATTCTAAATATATGATTTATAATCATACATATTCCTTCTGCACTAGTACTAAATTTAAGTGTATTCAATGTTTTTTTTTCTAACCAAACTTTGAGTTTATTTTGATAATTTGTGCAATCAAAGTTGTTAATAAAGGTTGGTATTCCTCCCAAACTTTTCTAGAAAAAAGATTATTCCTTTTATCTCATAAGAATTTATTATTATTTTCTTTTTAGAGTGTTTTTACACAGATAAGATGAAATAATAAATTGTTAAAATTAATTTTATCATTAATTTAATTGATTTGGTGTTCCATAAATTAACTAGTGTGGTTTGTTTTTTACGGGATAAAGACAAACAAACTTGAACAGGGTTCTCTTTAGAAGAAAAAAGGTGGTTTTTGTATAGTTTTATAAAATATTATGACTATTTGTATTATTGTAGTAATGAATAGTAAGAATAAAATTTCAAAATTCGTTAACAATAAAACTTAATTAGTAATATTTTTTGGAAAAATTTAACTAAATTATTTTTATTAGTACGTGTAATTATGTTTGAAATACATTATAAGAGAAAATATACATAAAAAAATTATTTTTTTATGATTATTGTGAAATAGAAAGTATATTATTTTAATTATATTCTTATAATATCAAAGAGTTATTAAAAAAAATGTATACTCTTAATAATTTGTTCTTGTGGGAGAACAAAAAGAATATAATTTGAAATATTAATTTATAATTTTTTAATTTTAAGTTAAAACCTCAAATGAATATGAAGAAGAAATTTAATTTTTAACTTTGTTACTTTTTATTTTATTAATTTGTTCTCTCTATTGATAGATTGTTTAATCAAATATTTCTATTTTTAAGATTACAAGTCTTTCTTTTCCTGAAATTGATGTCATTATATTTATGAATTATCATTGTACTTGGTTGTAAATTGTCATCAATTAAAATTATTAATATTTATTTATTAATGTTGTGAGTGTTAATTGAGTATAAAAATTGCACCTTAATACCATTTTAAAAATCAAAGAAATGATGTATTTTATTAATTGAGAATCAGATGTAATAAAGTAACCTTAATTCCATTTTAAAAATACAAGAAATTAATTAAGTATTTTATTAATTTAGAATCAAATGTAATAAAATAAATAATATTAAAAAAATAGTTAAACCTTAACTTCTTAATTGAAAATATTAGTATTAAAAGCACAGTGGGGAGAAAAATCAGTGTCCCATGTTAGATATTTTCCTGTACGAAAACTCTTTGATGTGACAGACAAGATCTAAAAAACACTTAATGTCTTTGTTTTTGTTTTTTTTTTTTTAAGAATTTGAATTGAGGTTTCGTTTCAGTGAAAGTATGAAATTTTAAATTGTTGCAAAGTGAGAGTGTTAGTTGAAAAGAAAAATGAAGGAAGGTTTGGGCCAAGAAAAGGTGTCATTCTCCATGTTGGTCTGATGAATTGGGCAGTGGGCTTTGGGTTATTGTTACTATCTTTAGGGGACTGCTTCTTCCTGCACCTTCTTTCATTTTTGGGTCATTCTCATAAGTTTTTATATTTCAAAAATATTCTTTTTAATATTTTAAATTATATAATTTGTACGCCTTTTTCTATACTCATAATTAATTTATGAATTATGTAATTCAAAAAATCTTTTATAATTAATTTTTACATTACATAGTTTAAAAGTCTTTTTTAATTAGATTAGTTTATAAATTATGTAATCCATAAGTATTTTTTTCATATGTGATATTAACTTTTAAATTATTTAATAAGAAGTTTTTTCATATATGAGAATGGTTTATGAATTATATAATCCAATTTTTTTTTTAAATGCGTAATTAGCTTTCAAAAGAGATTATTGTAATAAAAAAAAATAAAGATCCAGAAAAAAAAAATCATTCCGAATAAAAAAATCTATAAACCAAAAATTTTATTAAAAGAAATTAAAAAATATATTTTGAAAAAGGAGTATGAAATGTATTTTTATTATATGTATTTCCATTTTATCTAAGGTCGTCTTTTCTTACTGAAATGGGTGCAATGAAGTAATTTCCGTTTCGTGATTATGCAACTTTCTAACTAAAAACCACCCTTGTGCTTTGGAATGTAAGAAAAGCAAAGTAGTCAACATTTTGTGATGATGTTGTCGGAAATGACGCATTTGTGGGGGGCCAACATTTGCGGTAAACATTGGGACCTAGGAATCAGTCCTATAACGTGAATGACAAGAATCCTAAAATTACTTTTCAGTTTTCATTTTGTCTGTAGCTATAAATTTGTTGGGACCACCACTTTAATATGTAAGGTCTAATCCCTCTCTTTTTTTCTCTCTTATTCTCTTTTTTCTACGAGATGACTTAAGCCAAAGCAATTCATTAGCTAAATTTATATTTCTTTCTTCTTTATAAAATCGATTCATAAACATTTATATATTTTAAAATAATTTTAATAAAATCAATTCATAAACATTTATATATTATATTATGAAATGGATATCATATTCTATAAATTTAAGTCTTTGAAATCCAATCTTACAAGGGATGTGGTGTGCAGTGAAGTGGTCCTTTATTTATGTATTTTTCAAAATTTTAATTTTAGTGATATATAACTTGAAAATGTTCTTAGATATTTTATTTACTTTAATGGTGTTTAACCTCTTTTAACAATAATGTATTTGTTATTTTTATTTTGATTGACCATGTATGCGAAGGGACAAAGTATGATTTCTAAAATTCTGTTCATACAATGTAAAGTTAGACTTTCAAAGAACTCTAACACATTAACTTATCTTATATACCATTTATTAAATTGAGAAGAATAACTTATAATTGATGATATTTTTTAAACAATCACATTTTTATAAAAGATACAATTTATTCAAGAGATTGATTATCATACAAAAGATTAAGTGAAACTTTTTTTTTTTTTTTTGATTTAGACAGTTTAGAATTGATGTTTTTTTCCTAGCAAGAATGAGAGTTTCGTTTTAATAAATATGCATCGTAAAATAGTTCATTAAATATTATCGCATGATATATTAGTAAAGTAAATTTTCCCATTTAATTGGAGAACAAATCTAAGCATTGATTTTTTGTTTTCTATGGAAAAAATTGGAGGTTGGATATTAAATATAGGATTGATTTTATTTTTTTACCTACCTCTCCTCCATTAATATTTATGAATAGATGAGTATAATACTTTAATTTTTTTCTTTCTCTCCATTTACAGGACCAGAAAAGGATCCTCCCCTTGAAACCAAATAAAAAATTTTATCCTCCAATTCTCTCTTTGACCTAAATAATGTTATACATAATTGTTTTTTTATCAACACAAGTTTATTGAACATCTACTGAGTTTAAATAATTAATAAATTATGTAATTTATTTGCACCTTTATTCGTGACTTTTTCTCCTGTTTACTACTGCCATTAATATTTTAAGTCATATAGGTAATGGCTTTTATTCAAAAACATTAAAGTGTTAAACGTCAATTACAGGTTTATATCTTCTTAATTAAAATAAAACATTTTTTTTTTCATTTCTCCTTCATTCATGCAATTTCTTTTATATTTGAAGTTGGCGTTGTCAGCACAGATATAATCATGACTTACCTTAATTTAAAATTTTACACCAATCAAATAATTTTGAAAGAAAATTACCTGTATCGGTTAAAAGGCCCATGAGCATGGTATTTAAGGCACCCCACAATTCACATTAAGTAAAAATCATTATACAGTATACATATATATATTGCTGAAATTTGGCTGCCATAGGGGGAAGGGGTGCGAATCCCAAATGTTCTGTAATGAGGCAAAGTTTCAAACATTACATATGAAATGTGGTCCTTTAACTCAACTCATCTTCAACATATGACAAGTCCTGTTGCACAGGATTAGCCTCAAGTTGCTCTGCGAATTTTTGGAGTATATCCTTCACAAGTTTTGCCAGCTTTTCTTTATCTAATTCCTCACCATCTTTTTCTTTTGTTATTACATCATCAAAGACACCGTCATAAAGAAGAACAGCTGCCACCTCAGCTTGAAGTAGCGGTAGACCCAATTCCTTTGCGTTTTTCTCTAGGTAGCTCCTTATTATTTCGGTGCTACTTGAGCCATCCCTTGCATCCACTTTTTCCCGAAATACCTTCTCCACTATGGTGTTCAATTCCTGTTCATTGGCTAACAGCTGCAGCATTGTCCACAATGAAAGTTGTTAAATAAGAGTGTGCTGGATGGTGGGGAATAGGTACACGCTTTAATGGGTTTTTATGTATTTCAATAATGATGATTTATTTTTCATAAACTTAAAGAATGATCAGTCTTCAATTTGAAAAATGTAGATAGTATGGTGAAGAATCTATACATATATTGGAAAAAAATTTGAAACATAGTATTTTTAAATAATATGTAAAGATACCTGTCTTAGCTTAGAGCCATTAACTACTTGAATATTCCGGATAACAACAACATTCTCTTTCGAAAGTTCCTCCTCTAGATCTTGCATCACAGACTGCAGAAGCTGTGCAAACTGCGCCTGGCCCAATTTTTCTTCTCCATCCGCCCCATGTTTTCTCAACAAATCATTTAGCTGAGGAAATTCTGTTCATTTATGCTAAAAAGGTCAGTTTTGTCCGACCCCATGTATATAGTGCTGACAAACATATTAAATAAATTATAGATATCATAATAACAGCACATGTTGTGGCCAGTAACAATGGAAAATATACTTTATAATTTCCTTTAAATGGATATAAATGTGTGCATTCAAACACATTATCTACGATGAATAGAATCATAATCTAAGAATTTCCAAAGCCAAAGAACATGGATATATCTACTACCAATCAAGCTAAATTCTACATTGGCAAATGGAAGACAAGACATTAACACAGATAACAATCACCATCATAGGTACAAAAGGTCAAAACCATGTTGCATAACATGTGGCCTGTGAGGAAGATAAAGCCTCCTTAATTGAGGCCAAAAAATAGAACTGTAGAAGTCAGTACCCGATTATAAAAATCGAAGGGATAAGTATTTGGCGTCCTATCCTAGCCTTGATCAGCTTTACACTTTGGCAGTTGCTTATCCACAAATGAAATGTTAGATCAAAATACCCGTCATAATTTTAATTCACTTTCGGAATTCATTACATCAACCATTCTAAAAGTCTGTTACTGTGATGCAAACTCTAGAAACACTGAACTTGGCCAGGTCTAAGCAGGGATAAAATTATATACAAACCGAAGGGGACTAATCATGGAAACTAAAATCTTTCATCTTTTCCTAGATATTACATTTTTGAAACTTTATGCCAGTTTGAGGATTTCCTTTTGAAAATTGCAATTCCGTTGAGAAAAATGTTCTTGCACAACAAATCCACCAAAAAAAAACACTAGATTGCCTTTATCAATCTAACATAAAGCCGATCAAAGTAAATCTTAGGAGCAAAAGAAAAAAATGCGGAACCCAGATAGAGCAGAAACTCAATGTTCATGCAAGGAAAAAATTTCCATGGATAAAACATGTTATATCTTTTGATTTCGATATGTCTAAATTAATAATCGGATTTGAGACGATACTTTCACTAAAGAGGACAATGCCAAAAGAGCATATTGATCAAGATAAAATAGGAATCAATCAAGTGTCTCATACTTTACATCTAACAGTGAGGGTCATAAAAAAAGATCATTGATAATAATGAGAATACGAGATGAACATACAAAATTACACAGCAAAATAGTTATAAGGTACTATACTATAGTTGATTCCCCTGAAATAAAAAACCAAAATAAAGGGAAAAACCAAAAAAAATCCTCAAACTAAAAAGTAAAATTAACCTGAGAAAGGAGGAACACCCATCTCAACTCCCATCTGGATAAGAGCATTCCGAATTTCACTCTTGCTGATTTTCCCCTCGTCTTCATCATCTAATTCGGTAAATAGACTTTCTGCTAACATGGCGAAGTCATCCTCATCCTTTAATAACAGACGGAGAGTACTTCCATCCAAGATTGACACAACAAGAGGATTATCTGCACACACACAAATGTAAAACAGCATTCGCTTTCTTGTAAGGATTTTCAGAACCGATTGTTTGCTTGTAAAAACATATCACGGAAAACTAATCCACAAGTTCTACAAATGCAACAACACTATTAAACAAGTCACGTTTCAGTCAAATTCGATCAAACAGGGCACTCAAGAATTTTCTGCTTGGCGGCATTATTTTCTCTGTACTCGACCCATTTCAGTCTTTTCAGCGGCCAGCAACCGAAAAACACAACAACAACAGGGGGAGATCTAAGCAATCGCGCACGAGAATTAGTGAAGAAAATAAGAAGACTCCGTGATTTCAACCGAACAAAATAGCACAATCAATTCAGACATACTCCATATGAATGCAAAAAGAGAATAAGCATCAAGGCCACGGATCTAGATTTCGAGATTAGAGAACGCATATCTTAATACTAAAAATTACACACTCAATCGATCATCAGCCAGCGAAGAAACTATGTAACATCCCTTCCTCCTGAGAGAAAAAGGTTAATCTTCACAATTAGTATTTTGTTTATTGTTTTTTCACTTTTCAGCGTGAGGAGTACAAGTTTATCTACAGTTGGTGAGCAGAAGAAGATAATAAACCTTTGAGTTCATCGGCGATGGCGGTGATGTAGTCTCTGAGAACATCGGATGCCTTGTCGGCGGCGTAGACGGCGGAGCGGAAGGCGTCAGCGTCAGGTGCGCGGAGGCGCGTGAGAGCAGAGGCTTTGACAGAATCGGGTAATGAGAGACGAAGGAGGGAAGAAGAGGCGCGGGAATGAGCAATGTCAAGTATGGCAGCTCCGGTGAACGAACCGTCGCCTAAGGACAGATCGAGACCTCTGAGTTGCGTTCCGTCCAGTACCTGCAATGCTACGTCTGACATTTTCGACTCTTTGTTTGGTTGGAGTGAAGAATACTTCAACTATTTGTTGCTACGCGTCTGTGTCTTTCTTTGAAATCAGATTGAATCAAATCAAATGCTATCAACCCTTTTCCACCTAACAACAAAAAAAAATTCTACATTTTTATACTTTTCGTATTTAAGGAAATTATTATATGTTTTAATAAATAATATATGCAGCAGCCACGTTAAAGTGAGTTAAGAAAATAAATATTAAATATAAAATTTACTCATTTAATATATTATCATAACTATTTATCAAAAATGCTAATTTTACTTAAATAGTTGAGTTTTCTACGAAATTATTTTACAAAATTATGAAATGAATAATGAATATGCTTATTTTTATTTAATATGTATTATTATGAAATTAACTTAAGTTTAAGTCAATATCATAAAATCAGTTTATAAAGAGATATTTACACCGATTTATTTTTAGTATATGCGAAATCTCATTTGATATGTTTTTTTATATGTTTTAAGATATTCAGATGATAAAAAAAATATTGCAAAATAATGGATTGAATTAAATTTTTAATCTATTATTGTTTTTTATTTCCAAATTTTGTCTCCTATTTTTACAAAGTATACAATTTTGATAAAATCTTTAACTTTTCATATGTTTTATTTATTTATTTCACAATGATACTTTAAATAAATATATTAAATGCAGAGTCTAATTAGATCAAAATATAAGGAATAAGCGTGTATAAACTAAAATTATGTTTTTTTAAGATGTGAAGACTAAAGTAATTAAAATCAAAGTCGGGAATCAGAAATGAAAACAAAATAAATATTAGTATTATTTAGTTTAAAAAGAATTTGATTATATATTTGGCAGTTCCATTCCACCGGTAATACGCGTTTGAACTAAACTAGAAAACACGCATATATTTAATTTCTTAATTAAAACAGTGACGTAAGAATCCTGTTTACTTGTCATGAGACGTTTTTTTCTCTCTGAATCAACTCATTTCAATTTTTAAGTGCGCAATGAAAAAAATATCTGAATCAACTCATTACAAATACGCAATCACTTTAAAGTTAAATAAAACGTTGAATATACATTTGCAATTAATTATCATAAATATTCCGTTTACCCGTATAATAAAGGAGTTATTTTTCTAGATCAGTCTATAAAATGACGCAAGAATTAGTGGTAAACTTAAACAGTTTTATAGTTTTTGTTTTAATTTTTTTACTTAGAAGTGGAGTTTTATTTTGAAATTCGTATTAATATTTAAAGGAAATTGTTATTATGTATATTGTTGAAATAAAATTTTAATTCTATTAAAAACTTCTATTGAACTACTTCTAATTTTTTTCTGAATTAAATGGTTAATTATTCCCATTTTCTAGATAATTAATATATTGTATATAACGTCTGAAAATTATATATATATATTTAACTCTATATACAATAATTGTTAATGTAGGTAATATCATTTGTTATAATAATTAGAAACAACAATAAGTATAATAGAGAGTTATAAAAATAAATAAGATCATTTGTGAGTTAATTATCATCATTCTCATTCCATAATAATTTAAAGATATACAAGAAAATAACACTATATCTAAGTTAATAAAATTTGTTAACCATATATATTATGATATTAGGACAATTTATTATTGTAAGATGTATCTTATTGGTATGTTTTATCATGTACCAAGAATTAAATAATTTCAATTTTTTTTATAAGAGATGGTTTATAGCACTTTTTAAAAAGAGTCTTATGCAATAATAATTATTTTTCTTTAAAATTTAATAAATAATATCATGTATAATTATTTATCATATATTCATATCTCAACTTAATAACTTTACATTACATGTTATATATATATATATATATATATATATATATATATATATATATATATATATATATATATATATATATAAAGTAACAACATCAATTATAATTTAATAATGTTGTTAAAGAATATACATGTTACTTGAGTGAGACATTCTCACTTAAATAAATTATCTTCACTAAACATGAGAAAATTCTTTATCCAATTTATGAATTTATTGTGATACTTCACATCACTTATGTGATACAAATTTTAGAGAAGAGAGATATTATCTCATATCTTCCTAACTTCAATGTCACAACAAGCATTTGAATGTCCAACCCCAAGAAAGATAATGACCACTAGTTTTCATTGCTTAAGCATTACCATTGTTCTAGAAAAATAACTTTATGAAACTAAGAAACCACTTTTAGAATCAACCTCAAATCTCCAACTCTACCACTTGCCATTTAGGCCGTGAGAGTTATAAAAATAAGGTAAATTATTTTGGCATTTCTCTTGCTTAAATTTCAAAGTAAAACTTAAATGATGAGCTTTATCGCTTGATAGCTTGGTCAACCTAATAGATAGTTGAGAAATAATGCTTTATGCAACAACAAATACCACTTACTTAAGTATTGCTTAAAATGTCAAAACACAAGAATATAGATGCAAACGATGTTTCAAGATTTTGTAAAATATTTTCAATAAGTTTCGTCTAATGGATAAAAGCAGACGAAGTTTAATGTTGGAAAGATGCACTATGACACAAGTTTGCCATGAACTATGTTAGACACAACTTCAAATGGATAAATGAAACAAACTGTCTAAAATCCTGAAAAAAAAGTTTTAACAAATCTCTCACTCTTATAATAGTTCTAAATAAACAACATGTCATATAAAAGGATTAAAATCGACATTTTTACACACATTTTAATTTGGTTTGTCTCATAACTAAGACTACATTCAATTTTTTATTAACATGATCAACGATCCACTAAAACAAATTGACACTACTAGTTACAAAGTAAATACTATTTGGATCCAACCACTTCTTACTAAGAATGAATATTATTTAGATTACAATCACTCTCGACTAATATAAATTATTTTTTGGAACCTAACCACTCCTAACTAGACCAAATATTATTTGGAAGACTGATAGTTAAACACTTGAGTATTATTTGAATCACAATCTCTCTTAATTAAATTTGAGTATGTTTGGACCCAACTACTTATGACTAAAAGATTTATAAAGAAAGTGATTTAAAAGATTTAGGATTACTTACTAAAAAGAAAGGTTATATCTTATAAGTGATAGAAAGGTTATGCAATTTTGTAGATAAATAGTTATAATTACAAATCTTAAAACCAATAATTAATTAAGATCACAAGAATTTATTCTTATTGAAGAATCTTCTTCTTTGTAGAGATTTTTTTATATAGAACTAAAAATAAGTCATTACAAATAGTTTAGTGTCTTTGCGAAAAAAATTGAATATCTTTATATTTAAATCTTTTGCATTTCAAAAATAAATTAAGATAATGTTTTATAGTTTTATCAAAATGAGTTTAACTTCTTCTATTTTTCTTAAACTAAACCAGATCATTTTTATTTTCCCTTTATTTCTCTTGTTTCTTTTATCTATTTCCTACTTTCTTTCTGATTTTTTTAGCGATAATTTATGTGTCTAAACTAGAATCAACAAGTGGATAAACATTACCATTTTAAGTGGAGAAAGAAAATGGAAATCATTCTTCATAACAGTAACACGTAGCATTCCTTAAGTTTCCTAGCGCTAAAATCCTTATCACTAATTAATTTCCTTCAGTATGAAGTCAAAATCAGCTTCAAATGTTCTCTGCAACTACCAACCCTCATTATTCGATAACATTGAATGCGAATTTAAATTGGGAAACACGAATTTTAGTGAGCAGGAACATGAGCCAAAATTGGCAGGGATAGAGTTTCAAATTGCTGGAAAATTCAGGATGTAGAAAGGCGATTGCGCCATCCAAGATAACGTATTGAAACAAAACATGCATGAGTTAACATTTTCTTTTTCTTGACTTACTTATACCATTTGAAGTTGAGTCAATGCTCTTGGCTCTCTAACGAAGGAAAAGTCTTGAGTATCGTAAATTTTGTTGTTGTTGAGGCTCTCAAACTTGGCAGAGTCAGCATTCAAAGCGAAAGCCTCTTCTCCATGAACTACCTTGTCACCCATTTGCAGCGCATCGGTGTGAAGCCTGAGAGGTACAATGGCTCCCACCAGCAAGCAAATCAAGCTTGTTGTAACGAAGTTGAAGAGGATCACGAAAACTATGGCCCCGACTTGGATGCCCATTTGTCTTAAACCCGCTCCGGTTGCACCATTCTGGAGGCCATAGGCCAGGCCAATGTATTTTTCCCAATCGGGGACCATGTAGAAGAGACGGCAGAGTTTAGGGACGGCGAAGAGGCCGATGAGGATGCCGCCGAGAGCACCCGCGACGGCGTGGGTGTGGAACACCGCCATGGGGTCGTCGATTTGGTTCAAGAAAGGTACCTTGTTATGGAGGATCATCATTGTGTACCAGGGAACGCTTCCTGAGATCAAACCCATCAAGATCGCTGCCCACCCCTGCACAACTCCTGTTTCACTTCACATATGTTGGTGGAAGTTTGAAGGAAGAAAAACCTTAAAAAAGGTTTAGGAAAAAAGATTCATGCGTGTGTGTACCTGCGGCAGGTGTGATGCAAACGAGGCCGGTGATCATGCCCTGTATGGCGCCGAACACAGTGGGCTTACCAAAGTAGAAAGTGTCGAGTAGAACCCACACCATGATGCTAGCAGCAGCACACACGTGTGTGTTAAGGACGGCCAGAGACGCCACCGTGCTCACCACAAACGGACCTCCACCGTTGAACCCACTCCAACCCATCCACAGCAGGCCTGCGCCTGCAAGCCCTACTATCATGTTGTTCGATGGAAAGCTTTCTCTCTCCTTCTCATATCTTGGACCCACCTATTCAACAACCCTCATATAACTTAGTCTTAGATTTTTCTTCCTCGTATATAAATGGATATTTATTTCAAAAAGTTAAAATTTTTAAAGAAACTAGAAAATGGAGAAAGTTGAGTTAGAAGAAATGCAGACCCACCCAATAAGCTGCAGTATAACCTGCAACTCCGGCAGAGAGGTGGATAACATATCCTCCAGAGAAATCAATAACCCCAAGCTTGGCCAACCACCCTTCGGGGCACCAAATGCTAAACGCAGTGACTGTGTACGAACAAGTAAGCCAAAGAGGAACAAACAGCATCCACGCACGGATGTTCATTCTCCCCAGTAACGCCCCAGCTATGAGGATCAAAGTAATCCCCGCAAACATGCCCTGAAAAAACACCATGGTGGCGGTGGGAAAGAGCCCCAGAAACGCTTTCCCAAGAAGAAACTCCTGGTCCAGCGCCACCCCTGGTTTCCCCAAGAAGAACACCATTTTCTCACCGAATGACATGCGGAAACCCCACCCCACCCAGCAGAGGAGAACCGCCGCGAATGCGTAGAAGGCCATGAAAGCGGAGTTAACGGCCCATGTTTTTTTCACAAGGCTTCCGTAGAGAATAACCAGCCCTGGAATGCTTTGGAGACCCACCACCGTCGCTGCCATTAACTGCCACGCATTGTCTCCTTTGTTTAGCCATTCTGGGCTCGCCTCGTCTGGCAAAAGGTTCGGAGGAAACTCCATCGATGACCCTAGCTCGTATGTGTTTGCCACTAGATTTGGCTCGACTAGAGGTGTGGGTGCGCAACGCCAAGGCTCTATAATACTCAAGTTTATTTGGTGGTTTTATGGAGTGAATCTTTTGGGAGTGTTTACGTAAACAATATTCGCATCACTTTGTCATTTTATTGACTTGGATGAGATGAGAGTATGAGACATTATGAAGCCGGCTTTGATGGTGGACAAGGAAAAATATTTTTTCTTTATTCATTCATTCATTCATTGTATATACTTCGCGGCATGCAGATCACCATCTTTAATTTTGAGATGACGCATGTCCATAGAAAGTCGGTAGCAAATAATTATACTCTAGAATCCACATTTTTTTTTTAAAACATTAGTCTACTTGTCGTTACCGGAGAAAAGTATCTGATTAATATTGATCGACATGATTAAATTCATTAAATTCAACAGAAATTTAATAAATCTAAAATAGTGGTTAAACATGCTCAAGATTGTTATGTTTCTAGTTTTGTTAATAAGATGGTTGGGAATTTGTATAAGACGTATAGAGTGTCTCATTGAATTTATTAATTCTTTACTGATAAAAAAAATAGTAATTAAATATTATGTAATGTGCTCTTAATCATGATCTAAACGTTAATCCGACCTAATAATAATGAATTCATGATAATTATTAAATAATCACAAGTTTTGAGAAAAAGGTACATTATCATCACGCATTAATTACATCGAGCACCAAATACTGAGATCTTACTTGAGTGTCAGAGTGCTTTTTACAAGTATCATCCTTATTGAGAACTTGCGAAAGAGTGGAGCCTACTGAAAGGAGAGTAAAGTAATTTAAGGAAGAAAGTTTCTTAATGAAGTGAAGAAGGAGAGAAGGTGACCGATTGAAAAAAAAAATACAATAATTCTCTAAGTCTCAAATAATTACCAATTTTTTTCAAAGATTAGGATTAACTTGATTATAATTTAATGGAGAAAATAAAAGAGCAGAAGAAAGAGGGAGAGGACAACAAGAATAAAGAGAGAGAGAGAACAAACACGGAAAAGAGGTAGATACGAATTCGGATTTGGTTCCAATCTTATATATACTGAAAAGTCATTTAAATCAATTAAGATTTGTTATTAATTTTTTTATATTTATTATCATGTTCATATTTTCAATTTTCTCTCACATACAAGACAAATTATATAATATTACAGTTTTTTAAGGAACATAATATCATAAATGAAAGCTTTACAACTCATGTTTGCTGCCATTCAAATTTATTCTCTTTTTTTATGATAAATATAATCAAGGAACATCAGTATCAAATTGTAAAACAAAATCATTAACTTAAATGATCCTAATTTTTTAAATTTTTATTTTTTTTATAGGATTTCAAATTTTATAATATTAAGAAATTTAAAACACTTTCATAGTACATTATTATAATTTTTATTTTGTCTTTAAAGGTAGAATCCTAATTAGCAAGCTCAAACCCTTATAACTCTAAAAGGCCAACTTATAATTTAATAACTGAGAAACTCTAAATCTTTAATTTATAAAGACCTAACTTATAATTTTAATTCCTAACAAACCTCGACTCTTTAAAAGTATAACTTTGAATCTAAAATGGAACTTATAAGTTCCATACCCTAACTATATTCAGTTCTAAAAGCCTAACTTATAAATTATACATTACCCAACAAACCCTAACCATTTTATTCTAAAAACCTAAACTTACAAATTTAAAATTGTTCAGGTTCGAGGGAAGTTCTGTGTAATCGTGTTAACCACTATAAATTTTATGGGCATAAAAGTGAACCAAACACAAATAAATGTCAAAATTTTCATCTCTTTTTCATTCTTATTTTCTCATAATTATAGGTCTAGGTTTACCTGATCAGGCGTGGTAATATTTTTTTTTTAGAATTTCGGATGATGATAATGAGTTAGCAGAAATTTCGTCAAGAATATAGTTAAAGATGGAGTTGAATTTAATAAATCCAATTCAATTATGGCCTCTCCATGATTGATGAATGTTTGGTCGGTTCAAGTTTCTGGTTTGCTGTACAAGTTTGTGATGTAACAAAAAACAAATGAATAATGTAACATACACCTTGAGGTGAGTGTTTGCTCATTAACTACTTTTAGGTATCCCAATGTGCACTCAAGTTTTTCTTTCTTTCTTTCTTTATTATAAGACACGTTAATGATTGGATTGGGTGGTTCATTTTGCTTTGGCTCCTGTAACTAGTAGAATTGGGTTCCGTAGAAATCTTGTGAAGCCAGCTTGAAACGTTTTGGTTTGAGTACACAGATCTCTATTATCTTCAAACTGGGGCTTATCTGTTAGATGTTCATGGAAGTTTGCTAATACTCCACCAAAAACATAGCTAAATGTACCAATTAAGCACCGAGAGCTCAAATCTTTCTTTAATCAAGTTTCTGGTCACCTTGCATGCTCTCAAATCTAATCGGATCTCAATAAAACTAGTTGTTACTGTTCATTTGGCTCTTAAAATATTTAAGTCAATGATGGATGCTTAATTATGGACATGTGTTATTAAATATTTAAGTGATGAAATACATCTAAGGTCAATGTATCCATCGTTGTCCCGGGTAACGGTTCAGTCAATGTTTCACATGTATAACAATGATTTGTCAAATTATTTGACAATACTACAAACAAGTTTAAGTTGATAAAAGGAGTTAGGTTAACCAACCCCACGGCACTAGCAGGTGAACAGTAATAGAAGAAAGAGAGTGAGTTAGAACATTTGTGGAGAAATTTGCAGAGGAACAGAAAACATGGCAGCTATTCCTCGAGTGAAGCTTGGAAGCCAAGGCTTGGAGGTTAGTTTTTGTGTTGTTGAACTTTTTATTTGATATGCTTCTCTCAAATACTCCTTCTCATTTGGTGTGCTCTTTGTCTTGTTCCATTCATTTTTTGTTATAAGGTTTCTAAGTTAGGATTTGGGTGTATGGGCCTAACTGGAGTTTACAATGATCCTGTCCCTGAAGAGTTTGGCATCTCTTTGATCAAATACGCATTCAGCAAAGGGATCACTTTCTTTGATACTTCGGATATTTATGGACCACGTACCAATGAAGTTTTGGTCGGAAAGGTTAACAACATTAACACTTTTAACATGTCTGTTTCACTTTATCAAATAACAATCGACAATATGTAAACTAACATGAGATTTTGATAAACTCTCAGGCGCTCAAGGACCTCCCTCGTGATCAAATTCAGATTGCCACAAAGTTTGGGATCGTGAAAAAGGTTTCGGATAATGTGATAGTGAACGGTTCTCCTGAATACGTTCGATCCTGTTGCGAGGGAAGCCTCCAACGCCTTGGTGTGAGCTACATTGATCTGTACTATCAGCACCGTGTTGACACCTCAGTACCAATCGAGGACACTGTGAGTGTGCCATCAAACACTTTTTTTTCACTTCTTGATGTGAGGTTCAAGTGGTGACTCTATGATTTATATGGTGTTGGGTTTTCTTTTAATGACAGATGGGTGAGCTCAAAAAGCTAGTCCAAGAGGGAAAGATAAGGTACATAGGATTGTCAGAAGCTAGCCCTGACACAATTAGGAGGGCACATGCAGTTCATCCCATCACTGCTGTGCAAATGGAGTGGTCCCTCTGGACTCGTGAAATTGAGCAAGATATTATTCCACTATGCAGGTACTTCTCCATTGTGTCTCTGATTGTAGAGAGAAAAGCTCCTATTAGCAGAAAAATGTACATACAAATGATTCCTAGGACTTTGGAGAGACCTGAACTCTCCCGTAACAATCTGAATTCCCTCTTAAATCACAGGATAACATCTTTCCCTCAACCCTTTTTCTTGATTATATGACCTTGGTGACAACACTTACAGGGAGCTTGGAATCGGAATAGTGCCATATAGTCCCCTTGGGCATGGATTTTTTGGTGGCAAGGCTGTCACAGAAAGTATACCTGAAAACAGTTTTCTGGTATGGGCTTAATTCTTATACTTCTGGTGACAGTTGGACTTGTTCATTGTTCACCAACATTTTTTTCTGCAGGGATTCCTACCAAGGTTCCAAGGGGAGAACTTAGACAAGAACAAAATCTTATATTCTAGGATAGAAGAGTTGGCAGAGAAGCACGGACATACAGCTTCACAACTTGCTCTCGCATGGATTCTTGGTCAAGGAGATGATGTGGTACCCATCCCCGGTGAGTATTTTTTGTTTGGAAATTTCTATTTTGCCTTCATCATGAGCTCATAATACGAATTGTTTTTTTCCTGTGAATTAACGTTTCTGGAATTTCTTATGTATTGTAGGAACAACCAAGATAAAAAATCTTGATAGTAATATTGGTTCACTTGAAGTGAAGCCCAGCAAAGATGACTTAGAGGATATAACAGACGCTGTACCAATATCTGAGGTGGCAGGGAATCGGACTAATGATACATTTTCTAGATGTTCATGGGAGTCTGCTAATACTCCACCAAAAGCGTAACTGGTTTCTAATCTCCTTGTATGCCTCACAATCGTAAAACTTATGCAGAACTTGTTGTGTTCTTAATTATGCACATGTTGTTGAATTATGAGACTGTTTGATCAAGCCAATAAATTCATCACTGTTCGTTCAATCAATGTTTCGCTACTCATTTTTATTTATCATGCACAATCGCATTTAAAAGCACACTCATCACTCACAAACATGCATTGGTGTTGGTAAATTCACCATCTCAAGATAAATTAAGCTATCTAGATTATAACTATTATCATTGATATTCAGTCTTTTACAATGAGGGAAAAGGAGACCTATTCATATGGCAGTGTCAATCTTTTATCTAGTTTTTGGCATCTGGTTACTCACTTATCTTTCACAGATAAACTATCTTAAAATAAAAGACAGATGTTAGCAAGTAATTTTGAGATCATGTTTAAAGAAATTGAAATAATTTTTTATCAAAATAATTTAAGTGAGTTATTGTTTTAACTTATCATATATTTATGTTCTTTTCTATGTCTTGATTTTAATAGATAACTCATAAATTAAGACTTTTAATTAATATCCCCGTTTCTCTCTCTGTGTATATATATTTTAAAACTCTTATTATGATTTCACTTATTAGTTTTGTTTCTCTGATTATGAGAAATGTTTAAAATGTTCAATAATAGAAATAAAAAAAATATTTAGAAAATTATAAAAAGGTTTAACATTTTAAAGAATCACATTCGTATTTACTTTTAAGTTATTTTTTTTACAAATTGTTCTATGTTCACAATTAAAATTGATAATAATTTATCTATTTTTATGCATCTTTTATGATTATGTGAAAAAAAAATGTAACCACATTAGAAAAAGCTAGAGCTCTTAATAAAAATGTTAGGCTAAATTTAGTTACGAAACATATCACAACTCTGATGTGTAAAAACGTAACAAACATTCTTATAAACATTTTCCCCTCTTATAAACATTTTCACGTTGTTGTTATCATAAGTATATATTCATGTTCTAACTGTAGCATAATACATGGTACAAATAGTAAATAGTAAATAGTAAATATTGAATGAGGTAACACCTTAAATGGTTGTAAAGAGTACTAAAAATAAAATAGGAAAGAATAAAGAATAAGGAAATGACCTTGAAGTATAAAAAGTGAATAATGATTGTGATTTGGAAAATAACGCTATTCAACAATTCTTTATAATAATATTATAATATTTTAAAGTAAAGTTAAAATAATAAAAATATTAATTTATTTATTTGTTAAAAAGTATAATTTTACTGTATGCAGTATCAAGGTGCTTTTTCTGACATGATCTCATAACTTCCCTTACCTTACATGTATTTAGGCCATTCTAGTTTTTTTTTTTTTTGAATTTTAAAGATTCAAAAGGTATTTTAAACCTAATAAGCAACAAATAATATAATTTTTTTTCATAATATTGTTATGTTAAATATGTTATTATATATATATATATATTTACTTATTAAGCATGTTTTCACCATAAAAAGTCAAATTTTTAAAATTATTAAAAAGTAACCTTATATTTTGCTTATGGATAACGTTATAAAATAAAATTTTAACAATTTGTGTTATATATTTTATACATATAATATACTAATATATATTACATAATAATTTTATAAAATTGTAATTATTAATGGATTTTATTTATGCAAAGAAGACCATAAATCATTCGTCTTTTAAATTTTTTATAACAAGTTTGTAAGTCAAATAAATTTTTGATGCAGAAAAGACCAAACTTTGATAAAAGATCTATGATAGACAAACCATATGGTATTTTTTAAAAACTATCCAAATCCCGGTAAAGACACGCTATAATGACTGAATAAAAATCAAAGTCAATTGTTGGAATATATGTATCTGCATAACCATATTCACCGCCATAAACAATACTAAGTATTATTAGGCTTAATTTTTTTATAATTATTTACGAAAAAAAGTAGGATACATTAAAACAATCAATAATTAATACTTTAATATAGTTATAAATATTTATCGATAACAGATTTATTTTTTTAAATAAAAATTTTGGTATTATTAAAATACAAAATATATGAAAAACTAGACCAAAACTCATAAATTAACAAAAAAATATACACAGGTACATTATATCTATTCATAAAAAATTCTAAAAATAGACTAGATGGAAACCTATTATACCAATGAAAAAATTTTCTATGAATAAATTCTAAATTAACCAACTTATCAACACACATTACTTTAACAGAAAATATGAGTGACTCTAAACAGATTTAGATTTATTTATGTTCAAACCTTTTAAAAAACAATAAAGGCAAATATTATAACATATGGAATACTAAATAAAGACATTATCAGTATATAATATAAACAAACCCTGCAATTTTAAAATCTAGAATTAACATGAAACCAACTAGTTCTCATTCTTAATCTTTTGTAGCAAGATCCCTTTTAATTAATTAAAATAAACCATAAACATAATTTATATAAACTAATTATATTTATAATAATCTAATCTTAAATTTAAAACAAGAATAAAAAGAGGATAAAAAATATGTTTTCCAAAAGTTTGACTGAAATTGATTTGGCTAAGAAAGTAAGAAATCTGATTTTGAAAAAAGGTACTTGCATTGATTGGAAGTTTATTTAGAAGGAAGTAACCTACATGAAACGACATCGTGTGCCTTTAAGTCTATGGCTCAAATTAAACTTATAATACGCCACCAACCATCAAATTTTTAAGGACTAATTTTCCCCTTCTCCATGACTTTTCACAACTACACTTGACAATGCTCTTATTTGTTTTTTTCCTGCTTAAATAATAATATAAATTTATATTTTAAATTTTCTAATAAAATTGAGTTTGTTAAAAAGCTAATTAAGTATTTTTATCAAAATAGTTTATATATTAATAATACTCTTAAGGAGTGTCATTAATTTTTGTGGGTGCAATTCATTTTTCCACTTTCCCTACGTACCTATTGGTCAACTTGTGTTAATTTCCAAATGCTACAACTCACATTTCTCCACTTTAATTTCATTATATTTTTTTTACTATAAATTACCTTATTTGTCTTAAAGTTCGAAAATTAATTTTCATATTTTAACGAAAAAATATATCTTAGTCTAAGTATATAAATAAAATTAATTTAAGTATACGATCTAACCATATTTATTAATTTGTGGTTACAATAATTTCCCTGATATCTTAAATTTTTACGGATAAAAAGAAATTAATTTAACCAAAATTATAAATTACCCCCGAACATTAAATAAACAAAAATATGTTAAGGATTTTTTAATTAGATACAACTTATTATATTTTATATATTTAGGCTTTTAACGTAATTTAAAAAATTACAATAATAATATACGGTTATTATAATATGATAACTATATATAATATTCATCTATTTTATTGATAGTTAATTTTTATTAAAATTTGATTAACATCTTTAAAAGAATCTCTTGTTCTAATTATGTTTTATAGTATACAAATTTAAATATATAATTTTATTCATAAAATGTAAATGTATGTGTCGTACGTCGTTTGATACGTGTGTGTAAAAGAAGTTCAACGCTTATGCGTCGTACGTATAATTTAATATGATTTAAATGTTGTTTACAAACTTGGGTACATTCTTGACCTTCTTTCTTACTAAAACCAAATTGAATAGTCAAGTTCAAATACATAGACTCTAGTTAGTCAAAAAGACCACATTTTTTCAGTTTAGTTATTAAATTTATATACACAATTATCTTTTTGTTTTTACATTTTTTTAATATTTCTATTATATATATATATCATTTCTCTATTTTTTTCCTTTTATATTTTACTAATACAACTCAAACAGACATTAACACGTACACTAATATCACACTGATACGGATATGAAGATAGGTATAATCTATAAAATATAGATACGGGAACACGAATCTATATATTATATAATTATGAATTATATAAATTGATAACAGAAATTTATGTACACAAGTATATTTTAGTTTTGTTTTTTAAGCAGAAAAATATTTCTTGGTTTAAAATGATTTGTTCCTTATTTTTATAATCATAATAAAAGTTTATATAATAAATTTTAATTTTTCTAAAATTAATGTATTTTTTCTTTTTAAAATGGTGTTAAAAGTGTAATTGAATTGTCAAAAATCTAATAAATATTTTTTGAATTGAACACTTCACTGATGTATCCTACAAGTATCCTACGAATATTGATATCTGATATATGTATCCGACACGGACATACTATTTAAAAAGAATATTTGAACCTTATTGCACTCAAGTAATAGTAGAGTTTTCCTCAAGAATAAATAATTGAAAGAGACAATAAATATATGACATGAATGCTCTCTTGTCTCTGCATAAAATGAGCTTGTATTGTGGTGAAAGTTAATTAAGTATCTGTGTAATATTGTAGAAAGTGAGGATGAAGGAGGCCTTGAGGGAAGAACAAATTGGTGAGTTTTTGGAGGCTTTTTGTCTCTTCGACAAAGATGGAGATGGTAAGTATGTGTTTCTTTAGGTCTGTTTTTGCGTTATTTGATTAAAACCAGATACTCATATATAATATTCTCACTTCCGTTTTCTTTTCATTGCTGAATTTGTCTCCTAATTAAATTTCTTAATTATATATACTTGATTCCATGCATGTCTGTTCTGTTATATGATGTAAATGTTGGAGAAAAGGCTGCATAAACATCGAAGAATTAGGCACTGCGATCAGATCACTAGATGAGAATCCAACGCTGGAGGAGTTGCAAATCATGATGAGTGAAGTGGATACAGACTGCAACGGAACCATAGAATTCGGGGAATTCTTGAATCTCATGGCCAGAAAAATGAAGGTGCATCAAAACAAATTACATGCTCATAGTTCAAAATTCAAAAAACTTTATTTTCATATACTGTAGTCTTGACCATGATTTGGATGCATATTACAAATGAATTAGCCTTGAATCATGCATGCTGATTGTATTGTATTATGGGGAGAAGGAAAGTGAAGCAGAAGAGGAACTGAAGGAAGCTTTCAGAGTGTTTGACAAAGATCAAGATGGTTATATCTCGGCCAGTGAGGTTAAATTTGTTGATTTGATGGGAGAATTATGAGTGTTAATTTAATTTGCTGAATAAAATGGGTTAATGTGTATGCGTGTGGGTGCAGTTGAGGTCTGTAATGAGAACTATTGGAGAGAAGGTGACTGAGGAAGAAGTGGCACAAATGGTGAAAGAGGCTGATTTAAATGGTGACGGCCTCGTTGATTATGAAGAGTTTGTGAGAATGATGTTGGCTGCATAATCACATCAATGATAAATACAAGTAATTAAATATATTTTTATGTTTGGTTAGTATTAATTCCTGGAATTTAAATGCATTTATTTCATTGTTTTTGCTTGCCTAATAAATTTGACAAGATGCTATACAACTTTAAAGTCATTCTACACTTGTCACGCAAGATTAAGGATGGAACTTTTACTCCTCTGGATTTCAACTAATGAAACAAGTTTTCACATTTTCATTGTTTTTTTAAATTTATTATATAATTTGATTTTTCTTTTCATTATAACTTTATTTTATGGTACCTTAATTTATATTGTAGATAAATGTTTTGTCATATAATTAGACAAATCATTATTAGCCATGATATTATTAAAATTAGTAAAAAAAGTACTTATTTTAATAATCTCAAATTATCTTTATTTAATGTTTTTCGTATCCTTGATTATCTATTTTAATTAAAAACAATGTTAAATTTTAAACGGACAACCAAAGCTTTCACTGGCAACAGACATCATAACAATGAACCAAATTTTCGTTCTCAGAAAATTCGGACCATTTTGAACTTAGCTGATCATATGTTCACACTTATTTTTACCTCACATCCAAATTACACTTCTGTAAATTATTATTTTATTATAATATTTAATTTATTTTTATTTTACAGTTGTTCGGTGAATATAAGTTATCAAACAATCAATGAAATTTCCATTTTTAATATTTAAAAAAAGATCATTATTTTTATTTCTTTATTTATTCTTTTTTATACATGCTTTGGGCCATTCGTGAAGGATCAAGCTTTTATCACTCTAAAAAAAATATAATAACAAAACAAAACAAAAAAATAAAAAAAAAACAAACAAAAAGGCACCTCACCTTTTTTTACTCACACACCTCATCGTTACTTTTTGCACCCCTCACAAATTTAACTTATTCACTCTGTTTTCGTGCATTTCACTCACACATTGACTTTCTCTCTCACCACACTCACTCACTTTGCCTCCAAAACTTTCAGCTTTTGTCTTCACTCACTCAGAGTTCTATGCAGCACCCCCGCACTTTTTTTTGGAAATTTCAAATCAATTATAATAATATAATAATATTTTTAATTAAAAAATAAATTAAATATAATTAAAATGTTATTTTATTTGATTGTTAAAAAAATTATCACCTTTTTAACAATAACACTGCACTCTTGTAGCAAAAAGCAGAGAGAAAAGCTAATAGGAAACACAAAACACGTCACGCTCTCTCTCCTCTTTCTTTTCCCTGCTACCTGTGTAGACTCCTGCCACTTCGATTTCTCTCATCCGTTCTTTCTTCCTCGGCTCCCAAAGCTCTTCCACTCCACACCATCAAGGTTCATCACCTCCGTACTGCCGCCATCGCTACGACAACATCGGTCTACATATGCAGGGCTAACAAATTTAGAAAATAAAAATGAATTCTTATAATTTTCCCTTTACATCTACCTTAATTATATGTTTTTTGGCTTTGTGGTAACCAAAATAACTCCAAATTAATTTTTTTTGGATACTTAGATCAAAATTATCATATCATTAATTTAATTATAATGAAAATATTCATTCTAAAGTAAGGTGACAATTAAGACTAGAAATTGAAATTGGCATTGGCTGAATCTGCTTCTTACTCTTGATCTTCCAAATCACAAATATTATGTCTATACAGGTTTAGGTTTCTGGCAGTCAGAGATGTTCATTCCACTTCCCGGCTGCAAATCGGTAGCATTGACCTCTATGCGAAATCGTCATGAAATGAAATGTAGGTACAATAATAATCCCATCACCATGGAAGAATATAAACTTATATGAGGATGCAAACCAGAACTTCCTGGCTTGGATCTTTAGTTAAACTGTACACATCAGACTAATATTATTTATACTGGTAAATGTGGGACCAAGGCTTTGATATGAAATTATTTTATTGGTTTGCCTTATAACGCTAGTAGTTTTACTTAATTTTTTTGGCAGCCTATGGTAATGAAAACCAGATTCAATTGGCCTGAAATCATTTGGATTTTGCGGGGAGGGTCCTAATTTATTCATTTATCTTTCCTGCAAGTCACATGAAAAAGCATTTGGTTGATGGTCATTCCAACTCTAAAATGGGATGGTTTTTATGCATGACCAATGTTACATTCATTCATGTCTAAGCAATTGTTTCCTGAAATATATATACATGGCTTAGAAAATGAAGACAAAAGACCGATTTTTTCTGTATGTATTAGGGATTTACCCTTGCACAAAATTTAAAGAACAAATATTTCAGTAAACTTGTAAACTCATGCTAAATATGCGTACTAGTTTGAAAGAGTTGCGACGAAATGAATACCTTGGTCTTGATAGCAAAGATAAACTTGTACAAATAAAATGTAAATCTACATGCAAACCATCATCCCCTATAACTCTACAAACAAGCAAAGGCACTAGGATCGCACAACCACAAGATGAGTGCAATCTTAATTTATATGAAATGATAAGCAGCCATGCCCTAAACTATTTGTAGTCCCCCCTTCGAACTTACGCGTACAAGCAGTTCTTTGGCTATGTTTGCTTTGTCAACAACAAACTGAAAATCACATTGACACCCTTCTTCAATGTTGTTGCTCTGCCTGAAATCCAACCATCCACCTCCCAAATAATGACGGTCTCGATTCACTGTGGAAATGATCGACAACGGCCATGACCTGTCATTCTCATCCCTGAGAGTTATATTCCGGTTCAACTTGATTGTCATCTCCTTAATCACTTTTTTAGGAATTTCCTGCAACCCACCAACACCAGTTATATCATCTCATCCAAGTCGCCGAACTATTTCATAACATAAACCAAATTGAACAATTATATATCCCACTCCACTGGATCCCAAGGCCAAGGTATGATGAATTGAAAAACAACACCATTTAGATACATGTTTGGTGGCTAAATATGTCTGTTATTTAACATAAAAAATTACTTTATTTAGAGTGTATTAGACAGGCTTTTAGGTTGGCTTGTTTCAACTGTTTATCTATTAGTTCAACAACTAATCTTAACGAACACTTTCAATTCTACTAGATCACTTTTAACCTCAGTGAAATAGTTTACTGCCAGTTATCATTGTCCTAACATTCTTATATGTTTTAAACCAACTCCACGACTTCTTCACATAAGATGCACTATTCTTTCTTTTTTTTTAAACATAAAAAATGGACTATTCTGAAAATATAATTCACGGACACTTGTACATTTAAGTCAGAGTAGAGTAACTAAAATTGTAAAATACTTAAAAAAATGAAATAACCAACCACTTTTTCCAGTCTCCAGTGAGCATCAAAATATATTTGAAAATGAGGATTCTGCAATGGAGCATGCTCAGTCAGAACAAGTTTCTTGTCATTTTGTTTATCTTTTTCTTCCTTCAGTCTTTTTGATCTGCGCCGAGCTCCTTCAGATGGACATGCACCTATACGCATTAAGCATGTAGGGTTTACTTTAACTTTAGGATAACAATGATATGAGATTATGCAAAACGAATACTTGAGGACTGACCTTCCAAGACTGATTTCACTTTTATTTTGGGATTTGGCAGTGAGCGTTTCCGTATACCATTGCTCTGAATTTTATCACTAAACTCATCAGAATCTTCTTCCAAATTCACAATGGGAACAATTTTTTCACGGCTTGGAGGTGTAGCCCCTTTCCTGCACCCAGTTTTCGAAAATATCTTCACATTAAATGTAGACATGCCATCATACTCAAAAACCAAAAAGTCCCCTTCTTCTAAATTTTTCTCCTTCGCAAATTGCTGCCACCCATTTTTAAAAACCAAACGACCCTCGATTTTCTCCAAGTTAACATCCCAACATCTTCCATCGTGATCAATAAGAATGATCTTGCATGGTGCGATTCCATTGAAGAACTTGGTGAAAGATGTTGGTATTTGCTGAAACAAGAACAAGTCCCAGGTGAGTGTCACTGTCAGTTATACACGATTGGCATTTTCAAAGCATAAAAATCAGACAAAATACCCAAGCGACTAATTCCTACTTAAGAGAAGATGCATGAATACAAAAAAATATTCACTTTTCATGATCCTTTCACACTAAAGACTCTTTTTTTGGGATACAAGACCGAGGGGTTTTGAACTTAGACCCCATATACACTCTCCTAACCTCCCACACTAGATTGACCCTAATGGTTACACTAAAGATAAATAACAAAAGATAGTGAAAGAAGTAAAAGCAAGGGACAGAAACGAGAGTATACCAACTGGGTAGAAGCTTTGTTGATGAGGAACACTTTGAAGAATTCCTGTAGGGCTTTATCTCCATGACAGGGCCGTGCGCTCTCCATCTGTCTCCAACTTGCTGAACAATGCTTATTGAAGACCAGACGTCCGATATTTACTGACAAATTTATGTTCACTGATGTACACAAAATGATCTTTTGCTTGTTTTAAAAGATTGCCTTGGGTATATTCATTCCATCAACAAGTTTTGTGATTACTTCAAATATAAAGATTTTTTAATACGTATATACTTTTGGATAAAAATAATAATAGTAACACCTCAACAAAATATATGAATGGGGTATGAAAAAGATAATATAAGATTCACAATTTTTGGAGACAAAAAGTGAGTGAAGACAAAAGCTGAAAGTTTTGGAGACAAAGTGAGTGAGTATGGAGAGAGAAAAAGTGAATGGGTAAGTGAAAGGTGTACACATACCAATGCAAAACTATAAATCTAAGAAACTTAGTGAACAATGCTTTATTGGTGAATTTTCAAATTTTAAAAAAATTTATTAAATTTTTGAAAATTTTAATATAGATATTTATTGGTGAAGTTTCAAATTTTAAAAAAATTTATTAAATTTTTGATAATTTTAATATAGTTTTAACGTGATTTTAAAAAGGAGAAATACATTAATTTTCTAAAATTTAAATTTATTATATAAATTTTTATTATGATTATAAAGATAAAGAATAAATCATTTTGGATCAACTATAAAAAACATTTTATGCTAAAAAAAAAAATTGAAGCTTATTTGTGCACATAAATCTTCATTGTCAATTTATATAATCCATAATTATATAATATATAGATTCGTGTTTCCGTGTCCTGCATTTTAGAGATTATACGTATCTCCGTGTTCATGTCCGTATCATATTAGTGTCTGTATCCGTATCTGTGTTACATAGATGCAGAGTGGAAAGGATAAATTTGTGAGGGGTGAAAAAGTAATGGGAGGTGTGTGAGTAAAAAAAGGTTAGGTGCCTTCTTGTTTGTTTTGTTTTTGCTTTTTTTTAATTGTTTTGTTATCAATTTTTTTATTAGAGTGATAAAAACTTTGGCCCTTTATTAAAATGTAATAAATAAAGAAATAAAAATAATTATCGTTTCTTTTTAATATTCAAAATGGAGAAACTAGTTGTACCAATGAAGCATCTGAGCTCAAATCTTTCTTTAATCAAGTTTCTGGTCACCTTGCATGCTCTCAAATCTAAAGGGATCTCAATAAAACTAGTTGTTATTGTTCATTTGGTTCTTCTACCATGTTGTATTAATGCTTTATTATTCACATGTTATTAAATATTTAAGTGATGAAATAAACAGAATTATCTAAAGCCAATGTATCCATCATTGTGCCAAGTTCATGGTTCATGTTTCATGTTCAATGGTTCAAAGTTCAACAAACTCGTCAGAATTTTCTGAGAACGAAGATCTGGTTCGTTGTTGTGATGTCTGTTGCCAGTGAAAGCTTTGATTGTCAGTTCAAAATTTAACTTGTTATTAAAATTGATTTTGTTGTTCTAGTTTGTTAATATAATAATTAAAACGCTCAAAAGTGTAAAGACTTTTTTTTTATATTAATATTAAGTTATAATTAAAATTTATTATAAATAAATATTTTGAAATGTACAAATTGCATTTTAGATTTAGAATAATTAGTTTAAATTGTGATTTAACATTGTTTTAAAATTAAAATAGATAATCAAGTATACGAAAAACATTAAAGAAAGATAATTTGAGATTATTTTTTTTACTAATTTTAATAATAGCTTGGGTAACAATGATTTGTCTAATTATATAACAACAGATTTATCTACAAACAGCATAGTTTATATACAAATAAGTACAAATTTTTATTAGAATTAATATGTATTTAATGAATGATAATTATTCTTATCCGAAATAGATTATGAGATTTTGAAGTAGAAAACAAAACACTTCTATATGGATGTTCATCTACTAAAATACTCTAATGCATTAGGATGAATGTTTGAACTATGAGAAAACAATAGCATATAGTTAAGTTGAATTCAATACATTCTCTTATCACGTATTTATATGTCTTTTTCAATTCAAACTATTAAACATATATTAAATAATAATTATAAAATATAAATAAATTTTATAACAATAATATTTAGTAACCTATAATCAATATATGTTTCCATGAATGTGTCTTAAATATTATAAATTAACAGTTATTAGCTTGAAGTTATTAAATTAATAATTATTGTTTTAAACGTTATGATTGTAATTAGAAGTATGAATAACAGGGAGTATCAATTTTGATATTAGTATAAATTAAGGTAGCATAAAATATTTAATGGACAATTATGTTAATTTTTTTCATAAAAAAACTATTTAATTTATGATAAATCATGTTTATTTGAAAAGTAATATCTGTGTAAAGCAATAAAATTTCAAAGTTGAAGTTATAATGCTTGTGGAATTGGCTAATATTAAAAATCATATAAAGGATAAAATGCAAATTTAGTATCTAATTTTAATTTCATCAATTACAAGAGTTAATGTGACAATATCCCAAATTCAAAAATTAAATTGTATTACAAATTTTAATATCTAACATTAAACTGTTATTTTGAGTTGAGGTTGATAAAGGGAGTTAGGTTCACCAACCCCAGGCACTAACAGGTGAAGACTAATAGAAGAAAGAGAGTGAGTTGGAACATTTGTAGAGAAATTTGCAGAGGAACAGAAAACATGGCAGATATTCCTAGGGTGAAGCTTGGAAGCCAAGGCCTGGAGGTTAGTTTTTGTGTTGTTGGATTTTTTTATTTGATATGCTTCTCTCAAATACTCCTTCTCATCTGTTGTCTTCCTTCTCTTGTTCCATTCATTTTTTGTTATAAGGTTTCTAAGTTAGGATTTGGGTGTATGGGCCTAACTGGAGTTTACAATGATCCTGTTCCTGAAGAATTTGGCATCTCTTTGATCAAATACGCATTCAGCAAAGGGATCACTTTCTTTGATACTGCAGATGTTTATGGACCACGTGTCAATGAAGTTTTGGTTGGAAAGGTTAACTACCTTAACACTTTTAACATGTCTGTTTCACTTTAGCAGACAACAATCGACAATGTAAAGTAACATGAGATTTTGATTCTATCTCAGGCGCTCAGGGACTTGCCTCGAGATCAAATTCAGATTGCCACCAAGTTTGGGATCGTGAAAATGGTTTCGAATAATGTGACAGTGGACGGTTCCCCTGAATACGTTCGATCCTGTTGTGAGGGTAGCCTCCAACGCCTTGGTGTCAGCTACATTGATCTGTATTATCAGCACCGTGTTGACACCTCTGTACCAATCGAAGACACTGTGAGTGTGCCATCAAACACTTTTTTTCACTTCTTGATGTGAGGTTCATGTGGTGACTCTGTGATTTATATGGTGTTGGGTTTCTTTGAATGACAGATGGGTGAGCTCAAAAAGCTGGTCCAAGAGGGAAAGATAAGGTACATTGGATTGTCAGAAGCCAGCCCTGACACAATTAGGAGGGCACATGCAGTTCATCCCATCACTGCTGTGCAAATGGAATGGTCCCTCTGGACTCGTGAAATTGAGCAAGATATTGTTCCACTTTGCAGGTACTTCCCCAGAGTGTCTCTGATGTAAAATGTTATCTTTCTGGAGAATTGACGGATTTTTTTCCTTCTTCCCGGTCACAATAGAGTTTGAAAGTTTAGATTGCCTAAAAGCTCTAGCTTGCAGGTTGAACTTGTGGATTATCTATGGGTATGAAAAAAAATATGTATAAAGGCTTTTACAATTGATGTTATCAGTTTTTCTAAGGGTTCTTGTTGGAAGGATCATAGGCATTCAGGTTGGTCTGCTCTTAAGAAATCACATATTCAAGATATCTGTAATATTTATTGACGGTTTTGAAAAGAAACTTATGAAAATCAGTCACAAAGGTAACTTTTGTAATTGGAGAGTTCAAGGTTTTATAAACCTCACACTGGAACTTCTATACATCTGGATCCTATGTTCCACCGCACATGCCCCTCCTTCACTCCTGATAGAAAATGGTAGATGTCTCTATCTAGTACAAGTTATTAGAAACTAGATCAGGATAATAGAGAGAGAAGCTCCTATTAGCAGAAAAATGTACAAATGACTCCTAGGACTTTCGAGAGACCTGAACTCTCCCGTGACAATCTGAATTCCCTCTTAAATCACAGGATAAAATCTTTCCCTCAACCCCTTTCTTGTTTACAAGCAGCATATTTATCTAATTATCTCAGCCTCTTAGTAACTAACTCTAATTATTCTCTGTAACTGAGGATTCCTATCTGGTTTCTACAGCCTTCTATTTGGTCTCTCTGTTTTGCAGTCTATTTATATTTTGAGAGTTTAAATGCACCGTGTGTAGTTCATTATCCAGCCGTTCAAATTATTATATTATAACCTTAGTTTATAAATTATCAATTATAGAAAACAAGACTGGTTGGTTAGGAACCAATTTCTTCGAATTAAAGAAATTTTGTTTATTTTCTACAGATAAAATTTTGATCAAATAGCTTTAGTTGCTACAATTGCAACCCTTTTACTTTGTGTACACTCGACCAAGTTATTTATTTCATTTCCTTCGTGAATCTTGATTATATGACTTTTGTTACAACACTTACAGGGAGCTTGGAATCGGAATAGTGCCATATAGTCCCCTTGGCCGTGGATTTTTTGGTGGCAAGGCTGTCACAGAAAGTATACCTGCAAACAGTTTTCTGGTATGGGCTTAATTCTTATCCTTCTGGTGAAAGTTGGACTTGTTCATTGTTCACCAACATTTCTTTCGCAGGCATTACAACCAAGGTTACAAGGGGAGAACTTGGACAAGAACAAAATCTTATATTCTAGGATAGAAAAATTGGCAGAGAAGCACGGATATACATCTTCACAACTTGCTCTTGCTTGGATGCTTGGTCAAGGAGATGATGTGGTACCCATCCCTGGTGAGTATTTTTTGTACCTGAACCAAATTTGTTATGAGCTATGGCCAACTTTATATTATATGAAATTATTTTGAAAATGCATTATGTTTAGAAATTTCTTCACATTCATATTGCTTGGAAGGGTCTTATAGGAAAAGAAGTACCTTCTGTAAGCAACCAAATTCTAGTAAGTTGAGCTGTAAACATGTGGTATCTTCTAGAATACAATGAGCTGTAAAAGAGAGTTGTAAATAGGAATTTTTTAACCTTTTCTTCTTATCCTATTAGGTCATATATATTTATACACATTGTAATAATAAAACAAAGAAACTTTTATTCTCCAATCATGGTCTTCATATATATGGCCTTAATTTCCAAAAAACAAAATAGGATCTTTGACAGGTCTCATACTTGTTTCTTCGTTCGTAGATCCACTATATTCTCCTTGAGAGCGTTTCAACACACTGCTATTGTCCTGGCTCATAAACTAATTGTCTCCCTCCATTGCTTCGACTGTGATCTTTTTGGATCGTGCCAATGACATTTGGACTGATCTCTGGGAAAGATTCTCCCAGAGTGGCTAGCTTCAAATAGCAGAGCTTTAGGAAGAAATGTAAGGTCTCAAACAAGAGACCTGAAACATTTCTTACTATTACACACCCCTTAAAACCCTTTGGGAGGAGCTAGACTAGTATCATTCTTTCCATGCTTGCTTATGATTCGCCAAAACCTATTACCTACAGGATTTCATCATTTGCTTTCTTAAAGGCCTTGATGACCACTTCTTTGTGGTTTGCTCTTGAGTCTTGCTTCCAGATCCCCTGTTCTCAAGATGACCACCATAAGTGTCATTCCTTCTCTAGCTTGTCAAACTGGCAACTCCAACAAATGGATATTAATAATAAATTTCTTCATCGGAGCCTATTTGAATATGTGTATATGGTTTTTTATCCTAAGATCAACGGTCATAACCCAAATCAATGTTGTAAGCTCAAGAAATCTCTCTATGGTTTGCGACAAGTCTGTTGCAAATGGTATGAAAAACTCTCTACTTTGCTTGTCTCTTTTGGTAATCAACAAGTTCAAATTGATCATAGTCTATTTATTAAAGCTCATGACATTACATTCATTGCCTTGATTATTTATGTTGATGATATTGTACTCACTGGGAATTCCACCACCGAGATTGCTCATATCAAACATATTCTTCACTCACATTTTCACATTAAATTTCTTGGCCAATTGAAGTATTTTTTAGGGTTAAAGGTAGCCCATTCATATACAAGCATTTCTTTATGTCAGAGGTGCACTCCTTGATGATCCTTTTATCATACCAAGACTAATTTGACATAATATTATTTTTTTATTACATACCAGTTTTTCTTTGAACGAAGTTATCCTTCTTGTCCTTGACATTTCAAATGACATACACTACCAAATTTCTTAAGACGGAAATCACATGTGCTCATCTTCTATTTTGCCTCCCGTAATTGTTGTTGTAAGTCATTCTTGCCATATAGGATTTGTTCCCATCATTTCCTTTATAGCATTGGTTTGAAATAGGATTATTTTTACATTGGTGAGTAATTTCTGAATCATGAGTCGTCTGAACATATGCAGGAACCCCTTCATCATGAGCTCATAATATGAATTGTTTTTTTTCCTGTGAATTAAGGTTTCTGGAATTTCTTATGTATTGTAGGAACAACCAAGATAAAAAATCTTGATAGTAATATTGGTTCACTTGAAGTGAAGCTCAGCAAAGATGATTTAGAGGATATAACAGACACTGTACCAATATCTGAGGTGGCAGGAAATCGGACTACTGATGCATTTGTTAGATGTTCATGGAGGTTTGCTAATACCCCACCAAAAGCATAACCAGTTTCTAATCTCCTTGTATGCCTCACAATCGCAAAACTTATGGAAAACTTGTTGTGTTCTTAATTATGCACATGTTATTACATGATAAGACTGTTTGATCAAGCTAATAAATCCATCATTGTTCAATCAATGTTTCCCTACTCATTTTTATTTATCATGCACAATCGCATTTAAAAGCACACTGAACATGCATTGGTGTTGGTAAATTCACCATCTCAAGATAAATTAAGCTATCTAGATTATAACTTATATCATTGATATTCAGTCTTTTACAATGAGGGAAAAGGAGACCTGTTCATATAGCAGTGTCACTCTTTTATCTATTTTTTCGCATCTGTTTACTCTCTTCTCTTTCACAGGTAAACTGTGTTAAAATAAAAGACAAATGCTAGCAAGTAATTTTGAAGTAATGTTTAAAGAATTAAAATATTTTTTTATCAAAATAATTAAAGTGAGTTATTGTTATAACCTATGTCTTCATTTTAATAGATAACTCATAAATTAAGACTTTTAATTAATATCCTCGTTTATATATTTTTTTTAAATCTTATTATGATTCCACTTACTAGTTATGTTTTTCTCATTATGAGAAATGTTTAAAATGTTTAATAATTGGGTAGAAATAACAAAATTATTTAGAAAATGGTAAAATAAAAAGAACAAATGTAATATTTCATAAAAATAATTAACAAAATGCATCCTAAAATCTTTATATAATTTTTTCATTTAGTAAGGTGGACTAATAATATTGGTTAAAGAGTTTTGGTTGGTAATAAGATGGTTATATTGTATTTTGTCCATTAAACTTAAATACCAAATAACTTTTGTATACAGGTTAGGCAACCTTTGGCCATGTATGTTTTATTCTTTCTTATGGATCATAAAAAAATCTGGATAATTTCTTTCTTCACCTTTATAATTTTTTTTGCACCTCCATTTAATAAAAAGTCAAATTTATCTTCAATAAAATTAAAAACTGAACTTAAGTCTCTACATTCTTCGTCATCTTCTTCGTGCAGAAAGTATTACAAATTCTACTATTAGAAAACTATCTAAAATTCGAAAATCATTTATTAATTCAGAAAATACTCAAATTATAAAATTTGAAATACAAATTATTATGGAGTTACAATTGCCAAAAATCTGTCTTGACCTTATTTTGACGCAACCCCTTTTTTTTAAGAAAGTCATCACTTGTAATATTCCAAACAAACACAATAGTAATTTAAATTGAGAATTTTATTTATTAAAAAATAATAAATAAACAAAAGTGACGTAAACAATTTATTGATGCAGGTACACTGGAAGTGGAAAAGCTTTCTGGTTCTTCCAAATTAAGCACGTGTGAGGAGCGTGCCAGAAGCTTTATGCTTGTCTGGTCCCACAAGTAAAAGATGCCAGCTTTACATACAGAAGAAGATACAGACAAGAAAGAAACCGAAAAGTATGCTGATATATTAACATCATCTAAAAACATACACTTAATACACTAATAAATTAATATTTTAATAATTTTTATTTTATTTTTTAATTTAAAATATCATTATATTATTATAAAGAATTGTGAAGTATATGTTTTTTTATTATTTGGTATCATAGAAAAGTTTTCCAACCGAAAAAGGTAACTTTTCATGTAAAAGTCAATGGTTCATTCCACAACCGGCAAGAAGCATCGCTGGCTCCAACTCCATTATAGCTTCATCTTTGCTTAGCTCAGCGACTTCTTCCTCCGCCAGCATCACCATCACCGATCTTGAAAGCCCTCCTTCCGAGCCAGGCATCACCATGATCAAACCTTCACCCTCCACATTCCCCACCCGACACGAAACGTGAACTGGCTTCTCGTTTGTTCCAAACACTGCACCGTATAACAACGACTCCTGATCTTCCTCGACGATCAAGTGCTCCATGCAGACACAAGTCAACTCACTCCCATACACGCGTTTCCCTTCATTGCTAGCCCCTATTTCTTCCTCTGAAACCTCTTCCAAGTGCCTATGCACTGCACTAACTATGCCTCCTAGTTCCACGTCTTTCACTTTCTGCGAGAGCGTTGAAAAGTGCAAGGCGTTTCCCAAGTACCCAATTGGGAGGGAAGGTTTTAGGAGACTTCTCAAGTCGGTGCAGAGGCGCAGAGAGTGAGTTTGGTCCTGAGTTTTTGGAGGTTTGACACGAGCGACACGAGTCCAAAACAGAGCCGCCAGGAAGTCAAATGGGGTGGCGTTGGGGCACGAGTCATGGACTTTGGAGAGGCATTGCTTGATGGTTGAACTGGAAAACTTGAAGGTGGCTGTGGCAAAGTTTTTTGGAGAGGCTGCTTTTGTAGGTGGTGATGATGATGCATGGCCGCGAATAGGAAGTGAAGCGAGTAAAGGAGGGTGGGTGATGGGAGAGTGGCGGTGAACTTCCGTCCATGATTTGAAGAATGATGCTACAAAAGTTAGATCTGCCACCATGTGACTGCAACTTACTCCTATTGCCACACCTCCTTCTTGGAAGCTGTTTATCTGCAACACCACCCAATAATCAGTTTCTTTATATCAATATTTTCCTCTAAAGCTACACTTTATCAACAGAGATCAATGATTGGAAGTAAACATAATATAAACATAATCAGCCAATCAAAAAGCTTCACCACTTGATTGTGAATAACACTACCTGAATTTGAAAGGGTGACCAAGTGGAGGGATCCTCCTCAGGCATATCATCCCAGGTAACCAGAAGCTTTTCCTGTGAGTGAGATGCAGATTTGAGCCATTCATGAAGGGTGGCATCCACGGTGGCCTTTGTGGTCCTAACGCCCGCATCATTGCACTTCACTTCCCACTCACCATTCTCCCCTCGAACCAACCGACCCGTCACAACAGGGTACAGAGTCAGAACCTTAGACAAGGATTCCCTCAAAGGGTCCAAACCAAAGGACTTAAACCAGTTATCCTCGTTCTTGTAGTAGAATATCACATGCAGAGTGTGGCTAGCCATGCCACGGTCCAGCACGGATAGTGTGTGAACCTTACCCGAAGTAACGGGTCTGCTTGACACAACCGTTAGTTTTGAGTTCAGGGTTACCCTCAACTTCGACATGCTTATGCTTGTCCTTGGATTTCCCTTTCCCCACACAAGAATCTGTGGCTATTATCAGTGTGAAAGAGACAGAAAAACAGAAAACAATCAATATTGGCTAAGTATTCTTTGGTGAAACTTGTTTATATGTGTGTGTATAAATACAAAAACAAGTGGGAATAAAGACGAGTGCTGAGCTTAGTTGACAGTTGAGAATTAAATATAGGAAGGTGATGGTTGGTATTCTTATTTATGTCAAATACTTATAGCTGTTTTTCAAACCTTTTAGCTAATACTTTTATGTTGAAACAATTTAAAACAGAAATAATATTTTATTAAAATTATCAGTTGGATATCCGAAATTGACTAGAAATAAAGATTTTTCATTGTATATAATTAACTAGAGATAAATATTTTTCATTGTATATAAGTGGATGCAAATCTAATCTCAGAAATTGATTTTATAACATTATTTTTATAAAAAGACACTCAATTAATATTAAGATTCTTCTATAACCCATTCTGGTATCCGTATCCTTTAATAATTAATTTTAAAATTATTAGTCTAATCATATTTTTTTAATGTATTCACGTGTTTTTTTTTTTCACAAACTTGTATGAGGGGTTATATATATTGCTAGAACATTTTTAAAATAATGTGTAACAATTTGGTAATATTACTTCAAAAAAAAATATTAAGGACATTAAGAAATTAAAAACAGAGTTTTCAATGCACTCAAATCATGATTTTCAATGAAAAAATGCATTTACTAGTTGTTTATTTGAGTATCCCTACAACTCTTGTTTAACAATGACAGTTGTGTTTTATTGGATTTAAAATGTAAGAGTTTTGAAAATAAAGTATTTGATTTAAGACACGTGTTGTCTACATATTAAGTGTGTATATCACTTCACTCAATTATTTTGCATTAACTAGAGATTTTTTTCTTGACTTTTTTGTAAAAGTTTTTCTCCCATTAAAGACTATTATAGATGCAAATATACTACTGTTTGAACTTATTTGTCATTGAGACAAGTTTTCAGTTTGAATTAAATCACATAGCTATATGCCAATTTATTGGCATCACATACTTACATTTGTAAGGTACTGATAGAATTAAAATTAGGAATGTGTATGACTTCTCTTCTTCAACTAATTTAACTCGGCGCAGAGTTTATTTAAATATGTACGGAGAAAGTTAATTTTGCTCACACTTAATTAATTAATAATAATAATTGGAGCAATTCACGGTATTTTAATAAGTAATTAAGAAAGTGATACCGAATTAGTTTGAATTAGTTTTGTGATTAATATTATCTATATACTTGGCAAATTAATTAAATTGGTGTAATTTTAGTTTAATATTATAAAAATAATATTTTTTTTTTAAATTGCATGGATAAGTGGTGTTTAGATTTCACAACTTCGTTATCAAACAATTATATTAAGAAAATATGAACTTTTAACTCATAAAATGAAGTTTTGTTTGATCAATGAGTTTTCTATTAATGAAAAAGTTGAGTTTTCTATTAATGAAAAAGTTGTGTGACTCAAATGTAACTTTGATTGGCCTAATCCTGATTTTGTTATTTTTCTTTTAATTTTTATTGAAGTCGTAAGAGGTTGTGTAAGTTTATTTTTTGGATCCCATTCACCTTTTGGTCTCCTCACCTCAAATTCAAGATTCCATTTTTCCTATAAAAAAACTTTGAGAATCCAACCACAACTTACCATACACTAATTTAAAAATAAATAAAATAATGCCCATTACCTATGTAGTTTTACCCTTGAGTAATATTGTAATTACAATTGTACTTATTGCAAACTATTAATACCAGTTGGATAGCAACTTATAACTTCAAGCAATGACGTAAATGCTGTTATGAATATTAATTAGTAGTTAGGCTGTCAAATGCATGACCCATTAATGCGTGTTAGTGTAGCAGGTTTTTAATTAAATTAGATGAAAATAAATTGAAAGTTATCCGTATTTGGTTGGGAAACAAAACACAATAATTTTTTAAAAAATATGCATGAATAAAAATATATAAAAATTAATTTAGTGGCTATCACAATCTTTAAAATGACTTTCCCCCTCTTTCACATTACTAATAGTACTAACATAAGATAGGCGAACGGAAATACCCACTAAAGCATGTTTTCACTGAACAAAATGTAACTTTTCGTGTTAAATTTCATTGAACAAAAATTGAAACGCTTGATGCGACTAATATTTCAGAAATGCCTTTTAGTTTTTTCTAAATCTTACATGAAACAAGATAAAACTAACACAGATCTTGTAAAGTAAGAACAAAGTTCATGTTATAAAAACATTACAGAAACTCGTAAAAGAATTAAAGAAGTGCCTTAACTTATAATGATAATTTCTTATTACAATTACAATAATATACAAGGTGTGGCAAATTTTCTAAAAAAAACATTAAAGCAGTTATTATGCGTGTTAATATTAAAACAGTTATCGTGCGTGTTTATTAGATATTTATTTGGTGTAAAAAAAGAAGACTTATTCATTGGAGGTTGAGCAGAGAGAAAGAAGATGGTGGCGCGCACGTTTCAGGTGGTTCACGACGACTCTGACTTTGATATCCATTACGACACAGACGATGGCTTCGAAGTGCGTTTCTTTCTCTGTAACCTTTTTTTCTCACGACTCAATTTCAATATCTATATACAATTCATTCCTTCATTATTCCACTGTTTCAGGTTTTTCAATTCCAGCTTTATTCCCTCACTTCCGTTCCACCTCATCAGCAAAAGGTTCCGATTCGCCTTCGTAATTCTCAATTCCTCTCCCAATTTTTCATTTCCTCATTCCTAAACTTTGATTATCTGCTTGCATTGCATAGATTTTTGGAGCCGAACAAGATACTCCAGTCACCACTGATTCTGATCTCATCGCGATTTCTGACAAACTAAGGCTCGTCTCGGTCAAGGAATCCGACTTTCACTCCGAACCGGTACCGGAACCGGAACCGGAACCGAGTTATTCCGATTTGTTGAAATCCGATGAGGAATTGGCCAGGCTCTTGCAGGTTTCACCTAAGATTACGTGTTCGATTTTGGAAATGGAGAGCATTTCTATATGTATTTCTAGTTTCAACTTTATTTTCATTTAACACTTTGTGTGTGTGTGTGTGCATGTACTATTATATCTGTACAGGCAGAGGAGGAAGCGCTTATGTTGCAGCAATATATGTCGAACGAAAATCCTCGAGAATTTGATAGTAGAGTACGGCCCTACATTAGTCAAGTTCGCATGGTATTTTTCATCTTATTGACTTAGTAATAATTTTATCTTCCTTTAATGAGGAGAGCAAGATATTTGGTTCATGAAGTCATAGCGTGTAAGAAAGACAATTAGTTTTACACTAAAGATAGACTAAGAAACTGGCTTCTGTCTGTGTTATCGTTATGAATATTATTATATCACGATTGATTCCATCACTCCATGTATTGATTTGTTTAGATATATTGCAGTATGAGGATCCAACACGCCAGGAGGCTGCTCGGAAATCTGTTCCTGTAGAAGAGCTCGAGGAGAAAGCTTTGGTCTCTTTGGCCAAGGTAGGAAGATTTATCTTAGTTTATTAGTTTATTGTACGAATATATAGTTTCGTAGAGGATGTGGATTTGTTTCTTTAGTAAAATCAACTATTTCACTGTAACTCTCTGTACAACTATTTTAGAAATTCATTTACCCTGGAACTGTCTTTTTCTTCATTTTGACAAGAACTGTGTATGAATTGCGATGCTGTTGTCATTTCATAAGCATGTGCTTTCCTATTATGCTTTTATTTTTTTTGTAATCCCGGAGCCTGATAAACATTTTCCAGGAGGGGAACTTCAAGCCATCAAAAATAGAACAAGATCATGCTTTCATGCTGCAGCTGCTTTTCTGGTTCAAAACATCCTTCAGGTTTAAACTAATTATTATATTTTCTGTTCTGCCTTTAATGCCAACGGACCAAACGTTTCAATGGCCAATAATTCCTTGAAGACTGAAGAGAGTGGATCACATATCTCATGCTTCATGTAATTGCTGGCCTATTTGTGATTTGACTCAAATATGATTCGTGCAACGTTTTTGTCAGCATGATAGACATCAGTTAACCTACACGCACATGTGTAATATTTTTACAAATGCATTTGATTCTTTTCTTATTTCGTTCGCATTCTTGTCTATAGATGGGTGAATTCACCATCTTGTCATGATTGTGGTAAAGAAACTGTAGCCCAGGGCATGACTGCTGCACTTCCTTCTGAGACACTTTATGGAGCTTCTAGGGTTGAACTCTATCGGTATGACTATTGAATGTATGCTTTAATGTGAAATTACTGTGTTTCAAGGAAAGTGGCTCTTCTAATTATCATACTTGATATTTATTTTAATTTTCTTATGACATCATGCATATGAACTAACTTTAAACCTTAGTTAATCAACCGAATGGTCTGCCCATATTTTTATCACTATCAACTTAATAGTTTCTTTAAATTTAAAAGTGTCATTTTTTCAATGTCAGCAAACTGTTTCCTGTTTGATTTATTTAGGAGTTGTCTTTGTCAGCAAATCCTATTTTTATGAGTGGAATTATTCATCCATTACATACTACATATCTATTTACTATTAGGAGATATGGTGATAACAAACTAATTTTATTATGGTTACTTGTATTCTGTCCTTTTGCTTATAAAGCATTTTTTAATGTTTTTTCTCATGTTCTCTAAATTTTTAGCTTCTATTTTTTGCCTAACTTCTATTTCATGTTATTTGCATTTATCTTTTCACAACCCAGCTGCACCTTTTGCTCCAAACTTACTCGCTTCCCTCGGTACAATGATCCAATGAAGGTATTCAACTCATGTCATGTTGTTATAATTTATAGTTGGCTGACTGCCTATCCAACTTCTTTACCAATCACATTTATGTTGGATACTAACATTCCCTTATTAAAATTGCAGCTTGTGGAAACAAGAGAGGGCCGCTGTGGGGAATGGGCCAATTGCTTTACTCTCTATTGTCGAGCTTTTGGCTATGAGTCACGTCTGGTTTGTAACTAGATGAAATTCAGTCTTTTCAATATGCTGGTTTTTCTTGGTTTTTATGCTGCAATTGAGTCGATAATGCATTGGTTTTTTGTATCATTAATTGCTAGATAATGCGCATGATGATTCTGATATTACAAATGCAGTTCCCAATGTCTTGTGTCAAACGTCTACATGACAAAATCTTGTGTTTTGTTAACTGATTTAATTGTAGTTTTACTTACATAAAATATGTTCAATTCTCATATACATAAGGAGAAAAAGTCATACTTGATATTCTAAATTAAATTGTTATCTGTAAGGAAAAGATGCTCATCGTATAGACATGTAAATCTTTATTCAATTTTTGAATTTAGCTTGCATTCTTATCAAGAACACTTTACCCTTTACAATATTTTTGTGCTGTTGCTCATTGATTTCTATGGAATGATTGGGCCATTTTTCACTTACTAGGGAAAAAGGGGTATTGAGTATTGACGTCCTTACAGTTTTGGTAGTGAATTCTATCCATGGTAAAAAATTGAAGTTTGTTAATTTTTTTGTTTGCATATATATTTTCAACCTAGGACTTACATGTGCTTGCTTATCTTGTGAGGAATAGATTTATTGTCACTGATTTTAGTCCATCTCCAGATCTTGGACTTTACGGATCATGTTTGGACAGAGTGCTTCTCTCAATTCTTGGGCAGGTATAAATAAAATTGACCTAAAGTTGCTGGTTATCATAATCCTGCTGTTAAAACTGTTTCTGGTCAGATGTGTTTGTATGTTCTTACAGATGGATGCATCTTGACCCATGTGAAGGAATCTATGACAAGCCATTATTATATGAAAAAGGGTATTGTTCATTTGTGCAGTACTTTCACATGAGTGTATTCATTGCTATCATCCATCTAATTAGTGAGAAAATTATTGTTCTTGTCCTCATTAAGAGTTTCCATCTTGCTTTTATGTTTCCTCACTTTTTTAAAATCTGTGGCACAGGTGGGGGAAAAAGTTAAATTATGTAATAGCCATAGCAAAAGACGGGGTTTATGATGTCACCAAACGATACACAAGGAAGTGGCATGAGGTAGGTTTCACAATTTATGCTCTTTCACATGCATGGGAATCGTGATTTGCTGATAACTTACGATGCTTTTTTGTATTTTTTTCAAAATTGAGGTTCTATCTCGCCGTACTATGCTTACAGAGCCTTCTGCGTCATCTGTATTACGTAATGTAACAGAAGAAATTCGAAGAGGCCTTGCATTCGAACTTCTTTCAATTATTCAAGCTCGTGACATGGAAGAAAAAGAAGAACTTGAGAGAAGTTTACATGCTAATGATGATGAGTCACTATCATTACCTGGAAGACGAAGTGGGAATGAGGAATGGCGCAAGTCCAGGCTAGAGATTGGTTCTGATGAGCTAAGTTCTTCTGCTTGCCCAGTTCGTTTGTGCGTAGATGAACACGTGACAAGGATTTATACTGCATTTCATGCTGTTCTTTATCAATTCGATGGGGAAGAACTAACAAAGTCAGAAGCTGTTGAAGTACTCAGGATTACTAAAGGAATTCTTTTGGATCTTCGCAACTCCCCTTATAAAAGTAGAAGTACCTCCATTGATTCAGTTCTAAATAAACCAAAATTTCAAAAACTGTTGCCATCTTTTGATGAATTACTTGGTGCTCTTTCACTAGAGAAAAAAGTGAATACAGATGGAACAGTTGAAATTGGTTTGGTCGCTGACCCTGTTGTTACTTCTTTAGCTTTGCCTGTTGCGCTTGATGCTCTGGATGACATGATTTACAATCTTGACAAGTGTGAAAACTATGGGAAAGATATGTTTCTGTTGCCACTTCCAAAGTTAAATAGAATACATTCGGGTTCAGTGATTGCAAGTTCAGAGGAGTTGCCTTTTGGGATCGTGAGTTTGTATATAACTGGATATTTTATATGTTTACCATTCTCGTTCCTTATAGCATTTATAAAGTTGTCACTATTTTATGAAATTTCAGATAACATCTGCATTTGATGGAATTCGAGTATCTAAATGGGAAGAACCAAATGGAGCAAGAGGTATGTTAACCAATTAAATAACTTACTACATAAGATTGTGCTTCAAGCTTAAACATACTTCTAGAGAATTAATTTATTGAGGTATTGCTGTTTTTCACCTACAAATGGAAAAACGTGATATCTACTCTCCTGTTAGAAAAGAACAAGTTGTGGCAACTACGAAGTATCTTATCTTTGTAGACTACTTGGCTTGATATCTATCTTTGCTAAATTTTCTCATGGATATTTCCTCTATACCAATTATATTTCATGAATAGATTGTAAGCAAACCATTTAGAATTTATAGTTTTAAGTTGCTAGTGGATAAATGTTAGAAACTTGACTTTGTTTAGTTAGTTTCTCTGCACTGTTATGTATTTCCATGTTAAAACTCTCATTCTTAGGAGTTTTTCTTTGTTGATTTTTGGTCTTCATAAGATTAATGAAAACAAATTTATAATTATGAAGTGTTAGTCACTGAAACTATAGGCTATTTAAAAGAAATAAAGGGGCAGAGAAGGGATGCGAGGGACAAAGTAATGAAAAAAATAATTAGTGGGCCCAAATTGACTAAGTGGACCCTAGGCATAACTGAATAGACATCTAACAGTTTGTCAATGGAGAGGATCCTCATTGAGGGAGAATGCTAAATTTTTATAGGGAGGGTTCAGGGGATCTTGAGAGGAGAATTTTGGGTAAAATAAGTATCCATTTGGCCTGGGTAGAGATTGCTATAGGAATCACTAGGTTTTTTTTTTTTTTCATTTTTCTTATACTGGATATTCATTTTCCAGAGGACTTTGCTCTATGCTCCCTTTTTGTTGAATAAATAATATTTAGAGATTTTAATTCCCTGTCTAAATGCGACACGCCAGTTTAAATGCAAGTGCCAAAAGTATAATTCCATTTTATTTCTACTGTGCACACCTTTCAAAATGTCCAGACACTACTGCCTTGAAGACACTGATAAAAATATCGGTTTATATTGACTGGGTAGGTTGTTGGATCGTGTATAGAACATTTGATTACAAGATGTTTGAGCTTGTAGCATATGATTTGATGTCAGCCAATGATGCACCGGAAAGGGATCCAATGGACTGGTATGAACTTTAGAATATATGCTGAAGTACTCTTAAATTGTTTCATATTATTTTTATTAATTAACGAGTAGCCAAGTTAGTCTGCCTTACCTTGTAGAGTTCTCCAATCGTAATAACTTCATTGCTCCAAATTAACATAATGTGCTGCTCCCTCCATACATGATTAACCATGAAAATTTTAAATTTAATTCGTCATCAATTTAAAACATTCATGACTGTAGTAGTAACTTTATTTTTACTTAAAAAAAAGGATTTGATGATCTTTTAAACAGATGACACAATATAGTTTATTGGTATTATAAAACTTATGCTGCCATCTTATCAAAATCAAATCCTTAAAGACAACATAAAAACCAAGCCAAGCAAGCAAATTGTGTCATGTGTATGTGCTGCTTTTGCCCTACCTGTCAGCAACCATATGCATATGTTGTTAAAGTCGTATTTTTCCCTGCTTAGCTAGTATGTTTGTTGACTGGCTCTGTTTTCCTAAACAAGATTCTGATAACCTTTTCTATGCTTGGTAACGAGTTGTCATGTATAAGCTTCAGTTAGTAAAACATGTACCGTGCATTCATTATCTTGCGGTATGTTATGTTCTCAGGATTCTTGAAGGTAGCAGTGATAAGGGGATCAGCTGGCAAGTTTTGGACAAGCAAACTTCTCAGTTATTTGAAGACCGTTTCCAGCGTAGAACATACAAAATCAGTTGCGCAAGCTTTCCGTGTAATGTTTTCAGGTAATTTACCTTGACACAGTGAAGAAACCTGAACAAAAAGAATGGGAGTGGTGTTTATAGGTAACCCAGGCGAATCTATTTCTTAATTTTTTTTATTAAAACAGTTATTATGTGTTATAATTTACTGGTACAAAAAAACATTATAAATATATAATTCTATTTAAAGAGCTGTTATTTGTGCTTTTAAACATTTTGACAAATGAATAGTTTTCTGCATAAAAGTTAAATATGAAGTCTTTAACTTTTTATTATTCTGATTTGTGTCGGTCTACATATGCAGGGCTTACAAGTTTAGAAAATAATAATGAATTTTTATAATTTTCCCATTATCTCGACCTTAATTATATGTTTTCCGCTTTGTGGTAACCAAAATAACTCCAAAATTTTTTTTTTTGGGTACTTAGATCAAAATTATCATATCATTAATTTAATTCTAATGAATATATTCATTCTAAAGTAAGGTGACAATTAAGACTATAAATTGACATTGGCTGAATCTGTTTCGTACTCTTGATCTTCCAAATCACAAATATTATGTCTATACAGGTTTAGGTTTCTGGCAGTCAGAGATGTTCATTCCACTTCCCGGCTACAAATCGGTAGCATTGACCTCTATGCGAAATCGACATGAAATGAAATGTAGGTACAATAATAATCCCATCACCATGGAAGAATATAATCTTATGAGGATGCAAACCAGAACTTCCTGGCTTGGGTCTTTAGTTAAACTGTACACATCAGAGTAATATTATTTATACTGGTAAATGTGGGACCAAGGCTTTGATATGGAATTATTTTATTGGTTTGCCTTATAACGCTAGTGGTTTTACTCAATTTTTTTGGCAGCCTATGGCAATGAAAACCAGATTCAATTGGCCTGAAATCATTTGGATTTTGCGGGGAGGGTCGTAATTTATTCATTTATCTTTCCTGCAAGTCACAGCCTTTGACTGATGGTCATTCCAACTCTAAAATGGGATGGTTTTATGCATGACCGACCGATGTTACATTCATTCATAAGCAATGGTTTCCCCATATATATATATATATATATACGGCTTTGAAAAATGAAGACTTAAAAGACCGATTTTTTCTGTATGTATTTGGGATTTACCCTTGCACAAAATTTGAAGAACAAATATTTCAGTAAACTTGTAAACTCGTACTAGATATGCGTAGTTTGAAAGAGTTGCTGACGAAATGAATACTTTGGTCTTGATAGCAACGATAAAAGTAGTACACGACTTGTACAAATAAAATGTAAAGCAAAAACCTCTTGGTTCGCATCCCTCTCTATATGCAAACCATCATCCTCTATAACTCTTCTAAACAAGCAAAGGCACTAGGATCGAACAACCACAAGACGAGTGCAATCTTAATTTATATGAAATGATAAGCAGCCATGCCCTAAACTATTTGCAGTCCACCCTTCGAACGTACGCGCACAAGCAGTTCTTTGGCTACGTTTGCTTTGTCAACAACAAACTGAAAATCACATTGACACCCTTCTTCAATGTTGTAGCTCTGCTTGAAATCCAACCATCCACCTCCAAAATAATGACGGTCTCGATTCACTGTGGAAATGATCGACACCGGCCATGACCTGTCATTCTCATCCCTGAGAGTTATATTCCGGTTCAACTTGATTGTCATCTCCTTAATCACTTTTTTAGGAATTTCCTGCAACCCACCAACACCAGTTATATCATCTCATCCAAGTCGCCGAACTATTTCATAACATAAACCAAATTGAACAATTATATATCCCACTCCACTGGATCCCAAGGCCAAGGTATGATGAATTGAAAAACAACACCATTTAGATACATGTATGGTGGCTAAATATGTCTGTTATTTTCTTTCATTTTTTAAATAATTCTAAACTCAAACATAAAAAAATTACTTTATTTAGAGTGTGTAGACAGGCTTTTAGGTTTGCTTGTTTCAACTTATTTGATCTTTTATATGTATCTATTAGTTCAACAACTAATTTCATCGAACACTTTCAATTCTACTAGATCACTTTTAACCTCAGTGAATTAATTTACTGCTAGTTATCATTGTCGTAACATTCTTATATGTTTTAAACCAACTCCACAACTTCTTCACATAAAATGCATTATTCTTTTTTTATATGAACATAAAAAAATGGACAATTCTGGAAATATAATTCACGGACACTCGTACATTTAAGTCAGACTAGAGTTACTACTTAAATTGTAAAATACTTAAAAGAATGAAATAACCAACCACTTTTTTCAGTCTCCACGGAGCATCAAAATATATTTGAAAATGAGGATTCTGCAATGGAGCATGCTCAGTCAGAACAAGTTTCTTGTCATTTTGTTTATCTTTTTCTTCCTTCAGTCTTTTTGATCTGCGCCGAGCTCCTTCAGATGGACATGCACCTATAAGCATTAAGCATGTAGGGTTTACTTTAACTTTAGGATAACAATGATATGAGATTATGCAAAACGAATACTTGAGGACTGACCTTCCAAGACTGATTTCACTTTTATTTTGGGATTTGGCAGTGAGCGCTTCCGTATACCATTGCTCTGAATTTTATCACTAAACTCATCAGAATCTTCTTCCAAATTCACAATGGGAACAATTTTTTCACGGCTTGGAGGTGTAGCCCCTTTCCTGCACCCAGTTTTCGAAAATATCTTCACATTAAATGTAGACATGCCATCATACTCAAAAACCAAAAAGTCCCCTTCTTCTAAATTTTTCTCCTTCGCAAATTGCTGCCACCCATTTTTAAAAACCAAACGACCCTCGATTTTCTCCAAGTTAACATCCCAACATTTTCCATCGTGATCAATAAGAATGATCTTGCATGGTGCGATTCCATTGAAGAATTTGGTGAAAGATGTTGGTATTTGCTGAAACAAGAACAAGTCCCAGGTGAGTGTCACCGTCAGTTATACACGATTGGCATTTTCAAAGCATAAAAATCAGACAAAACACCCAGGCGACTAATTCCTACTTAAGAGAAGATGCATGAATACAAAAAAATATTCACTTTTCATGATCCTTTCACACTAAAGACTCTTTTTTTGGGATACAAGACCGAGGGGTTTTGAACTTAGACCCCATATAAACTCTCCTAACCTCCCACACTAGATTGAGCCTAATGGTTAAACTAAAGATAAATATTATATATCTCTACCTGGCTCCTTGTCTAGCAGCCAAGAACAAGAGAGCTACTTAACTCATGTTTAAGAATGATTTAGAGTCAGATGAGAAAACCGGAGAAAAAAAAATGTGAGCGCTCCTGCACTATACAGTGAAAGAAGTAAAAGCAAGGGACAGAAACTAGAGTATACCAACTGGGTAGAAGCTTTGTTGATGAGGAACACTTTGAAGAATTCCAGTAGGGTTTTATCGCCATAACGTGCGCTCTCCATCTGTCTCCACCTTGCTGAATAATGCCACGCGTCCAGCCCCAAGAACTCACCCACAAAAAGAACGGACTTGCACTCCCGCGGAAGCGTCAGATTATGGCCACTGATGTACACGATGACCTTTAGCTTGTTTTAAAAGATTGCCTTGGGTATACAGATTTGTGATTACTTCAAATATAAAGATTTTTAATTTTTTTAATATGTATATATGTATATAATTTTGGATAAAAATAATAATAGTAACACCTCAACAAAATATAAAAATGGGGTATGAAAAAGATAATATAAGATTTACAATATATATGTATCGTCTAATCTTTTTCAGATAATTCAATTATAAGAGGGAGATTTTTTTTTTTTTAATTTAAGGTTTAAAATTGAATGACTTACTAAAATTATTAAATTAAAAAACGAAGAATTTAAATGAAGAGTAAATCTATATTTAGAATAACTTAATTAATTCATGCAAGTATCTTATGTTTGATTTGAGGTATATGATACAAAAATATTATATTTCGAGAAACGTTTTAAAGGTTAAAATTCATATAAGCAGTTAAATTTTTTAACTTTTATGTTTTATTTAATAAATATCTCTAAGGATTTTATAATTTTAACAAAAATGTTAACTTATAATGGAAAATAAGTTAAAAATATATATACTACGGGGTATGCTGTTAAAATTCCTCTTGTATCATGCATGTAAATATAGTAAATAAGATCAAAGTATTCTAAAATTACACTTGTCATTTTCAATAATTCAACCATTAAATATTATAACGGACATTTTAAGCAAATCATATTATGAAAACAAAAGTTTAATTAAATTAAATTAATCTTATAGTTGACATTTACTTATATTTTATTTGATATTTATTAAATAATTTTATAATAAAATTAGATTTTATATAATTAATAAAAAATTAATTTAACAATTGGATTTTATGAAATTTAATGTATAAAAAGAAATATTTAATATTGATCATCACTTATCCCACATTTTTATTTAATTATATCTTATGTTTTATTTTATTTTTGGTTGTAACGAAAATCTAAAATAATTAATCTATTGATAAAAGCATTGATTCAGCAATTTATTTATTTTTTAATAGTAGTTAAATCAGAATTCAAGTAAATGGTAAACATGAAAATCTTAAATACCGAAAATTAGGGATTGATGTTAAATGATAATTTTAACTAAAAAAAAACTAAATAAGAAATTCGTTATTAAAAGTTAAGAAGAGTATTTTTTTTTAATTATTATAAGATTATTGGAAATGAAAAACTTAAAGATTTGGAGATATTAGATATATGTCACCTCATCTCAAAATGTCATAATACTAATTATTAAGATTCTAATATACTTCAAACAAATATTGTGTCGACTAGTTAGGAAAATATTTTATATTGATACCACAAGATAAATCAATTGATATTTTAATAATAGAGTACAAATATAAATGAATAAGTTAAAATATATTCGTTTAGCATAAATATAAAAGTATTTTATCATAATTAAGGTAGTATAAATGCATAATATAAAGTATTATTTTATCATAATTAAGGTAGCATAAATACATAATTTGAAACAAGTCTGGAAGACCATATAATAAATCTTAAAAATAATCCGGACTAAAAAATTGTTAAAATTAAATAAGACGGAAATCAACAATACAAACCTTAATGTTGGGAAAATAATTAGAAACCTAGAAAAATACTTTATTATAAATAGGATCAATAAAATCAACACAATAAAAAAAACACGTTAAGTCTTCCCAGATTAAGGCACGGGATTGCGTACTGTTCCGAGTTTTGGAAGATTGGATAAGTGAAGTGACAGAATTAGAATCATTCTTTAAATTACTTACATGTCAGTGAATTAAGTGATTTGACCTTTCAAATTTGGTGATTGGTGTAACTCGACTATATTTGAAAAAAATAATAAGAGAAGTAATTAAAATATAAAACTTTAGTAATAAAATATTCATTTAAACCTTATATTGTAAAAGCCCCAAAAATAAAATAAAAAGTAAAAAAAAAATTAAAGGCATAGTTTTAAGTGGTTAATATTCACAACCAAAGGCACTAGAAAGAACTACTATAATCTTCATAAAAAAAATCTACTAAGTAAAACAATATTTTAACACTTCACTGTATGCATACATAAAAATACTTTAAAGAAACTTTTAATTTCTACAGTAACGTAGCTAGAGAAGGCCATTGGATGCCCCTACAAAAGGAAAGACAAAGCTCCCTTGGATTTGAACAACTCAGCGAGAATTACTAGATTGTTGTCTGATTAATATTCACACCAAAGTTATCATGCTGGGTGACCGAATATGGATTTTCAGAAATTATCATGGAAAATGACTGAAAGTTGATTGAATGAATTTAATTATGCATAAGCGACTGTTGCATGTGTTTTTGTTATTTCTGCTGCAATGTATCCACTCACACTGTTTCTCTAAAGCATAGCCTGATTTTCAGCTAACACTATATTATATTATATGGAAAGCATACTCATCTCTTTTTGGATTTCTTAATCACTAAATATGAAATTAAAACTAACCACAAGTGTTCGACTATAATTAATAATTAGTATGAGAAGTCCAAAAACACTAAACATGATTAAAAACAACCCACACTAGGGGTGATCATAATTATTAATTAATATGAGAAGTCCAAAATTACGAAAGAATTAGAGAGACTAACATACAAAACCAATATAGAATCAAGTTGCAAACTCTCCATCATGTCGTGATACTCACTCAAGACTCAGTTCTAATGCACTAGCTAGGTATTGTCCCTCAATTAGAAACAACTTGTTAAGTGTTGGAGATCTCATATTAACTAGAAATAAAAATATAGAATTAAATCTCACTTTATAAACCAATTTTGTAAGGTTAAGTTAAGTTTAAATTTCACTTCTTAGTATGATATCAAAGTCATTTAACATCTATTCTAGTGAGAGTTTGTTGCACTTATCAGGTCAACCGCTATCGGACCACCCATTATATAATCACACACAAGTTGATAAGTTTCGGTACGGGAAGAGTGTGTTGGAAATCTCACATTAACTAGTGATCAAAATATTTCATAACATATATATAAGTACAAAATTCACCTTGTAAACAAATTTTATAAGGTTGAATTATATTTAAAGTTTATTTTTTAATAAAAAAAATGGGACAACTAACGTGTGATGATCAATCTCACAATTTTCATCTTTTCACCTCAAAAAATCATGAATGTCCCGCCTTCTCAAAAGTGAAAGTGGCCTACCATCCAAAAACAATGATCATCGAAGGTCAACATTTTCTCAAAAAATCAGACTTTTCCCGAACATTATTATTAATAAATTAAATGTACTTACTATTGTTTTGTTTTATTATTGGAAGTAAAAAAAACTTATAAATACATAGTCATATATAAGGAACTGTTCACCCAATACTTAGTACTTTATATATTTTTTTCACCTTTAAAATTTTTCATCAAGAAGTTGGAGTTCGTATTTGTTTCTTGATAAGGTCGCATATTATGTCGAACTCTAAGTAAAACTTTTCTCAAAGTACTTGTTTTATGTTTCTTGGTGTAAACTGTAGTACTATCTCATCTTTCTCCCACATTGAGATTGATCCTTTAGTGAATATCTTAAGCACACAGATGGAAAGTCTCCTCCAAAAAGAGTGAGGAAACTATTCAAAACAAAATTACCAACATGCAACAACGACAACGAGAAATAGATCAAAACCAAAGAGTTCAGATATAACAACACGCACAACTTGCTGAGCTTTTGAAGTTTGTTCAACAACAACATCAAACAGAAATTCAAGGTCTAAGAGATCAATTAATTGCCCTGGACTGTGCTTGTCAGACACAGAACACCAAGCATGATCAATAGAGTAGGACTTATTGGCCAACTGAGAAAGTCGCGAAACCTTAGGTTCGAGAAGATACTCATACTCAGAAACAAAATACTGAAGCCCACACTCAAATACAAAATACTATAGCTTTTATGCAGAAGCAGAACACGAAAATTTGCACCCAAAAGGCATAACGCCAGGTGCCCAGAAAATCCTGCCAAGTACTTGTCCAAATGGAGGATCACTTCAAAACCATCTCAATCCCTTAGTTGGATGACATTACAAAGAAAAATATCGTAGAATTTCATCCATTCACCTTTCCACCCTAAGGTCTTTGACTTTCACCCTTCTATGCAAGTGGAAGTGCCCTAATATTAAGAAGTATGATAGATCATATCAATCGGATGCATATTTGAAGCTGTAACGCCCCTCAATTTCTACTCATACAAATAAAATAATAAAAAAAAAAGGTAGAACAATAATATAAATTAACATTTTGTATATATAATAAAATACATCAATCTCATACATTGTATCTCAAAAGAACATCCCTTGTCTAGGGGTTTTAATACATATCCATCAAAAGTTTCAAAATAACCGAAACAAAGCATTAAAACCTAAATCTATCCCATCCTCCAGCACGCTCACTGAGGAGGTCTGTCACCTGCCACCTTGTCTGCTCCCGTGTAAATTAACACGATCATCACAGGTTTAAGAAAACAACAAACACAAAACAAAACACAGGGTAAGCTAGATATTTTAAAACTTCATATATAAACTTTTCATCAACTTAAACCATAAAGTAATTACACATTTCACAATTTTCTCAAGTGTCTATCATTTCACATAACCATCAAGTGTCTACCAATAATTTCAATATTCCTTTTTCTCACGTCAGACTTCTACGGACTCATAACACGTAGACACTTGACTCTACTTCCGGAAGACTCGTGCGTTGAACTTAGCATCCACACAGGGTCGCTGTGAATCCACACAGTCATGCGCATAAATAATCTCAATATCATCACTCTTCCAGTATGACAGGGTTAATTCATATAACAGGTCAAGTTAGTTATCTTTCAAACAACTTACCCATACATATGAACCTCCTTCGACTATCACCAACTGAATAACTTCATCTATGTTATTCCATTATATCAGTAGAGTTAGAATTGTCTCATTCACAGGATACTCACAGATCAATACACCCTCATAACAATCTCAACACGCTATTTCCTTTCCTGAAAATACTATGTCTTGACCACATTTTCACATCATTCCATATTCATACAACACATCCATGAACGATTCAATCATATCATATTTTCAACCGTTTCTAAACAATCCAAATCATACCAAAGTTCAAGATTTCGAAAATCATATGCATTTCACAGCATCTACTATATTTAAAATTTCACATTTCAAGCTCAAACAAATTCCGATCCACACATAAAAACAAAGCATCGTGCAAGAAAGTTTGAAACCAGCGACCACGTCGCCCCAACTTTAGAATCTTCTAGCCTACGGTTGTTATTGAAAATAAAGCTAGGTTCCCTTACCTGAACTTGAGCCGATCTCACTAAGAGCTCCAAACCCACCGAGAACTAAAGGATGCCTTAACCTGCACCATAGAGTCCCGATCACAAAACGAACTATAACACTCATATTCTGAGTTAACAGAGACTAACTCTGAAGCCAAAAGAGTCGCACGCAAAGCCTATGCAGAGGCAACTCTCTCAGGTTCAGAAGCGACTTCAAAAACAGAGCATGACGAACTTACTCTGTTTTAAGGCTTTGATCAGAAAACTTGCAGAGTAACTTCCCCAGGAGTCCAATGGCAGGTCGTCGATCGTTAACTGGCGAGGGAGGGTGGCCGCATCGTAGAGTGAAGGAGGAAAAAGTAGAAGGGAAACCGAAATGAACTTAATCCTCATAGGACCGTCCATAAATCTTCGCTGCCATCACCCACTCTCTGGGAGAACTTTTGCGTGCAAGTTTCCTCTGACAGGATGGCCACGTGGTGTCTCTGCGCGCACCAACTCTGGGTTACCTGCCCTACCAAAACTCTGACGCCAACGACTCTGGACGCCCTTACTGTCTACGTGTCGCGCCTGCAGAACGCCTTTGCTGGAAGGCTGGATCCCAGCTTATCTGCGTATAACAGGACCCCCGATAAGAAGGAACAGATGACTAATCTCGCGATGACTATCCACCGATGTCTCACCCTGGAAGATGACCGATGTCTCACCCGGGAAGACGACCGATGTCTCATCCTGGCAGACGACTGATGTCTCATCCTGACAAACGACCGATGTCTCTCCCTGAAAGACGACCAATGTGTCCCTCATCATGGCAGACGACCGATTTGTAAATTTCTAGATCCTTACAGAAGCCATACATAACTCATGTCAATAATCTTTTCTCCGATGACATACATAAGATGTCAGTTTAAATGAAACTAAATTTAATTTTTTTAAATAAAATTATGATTTCAAATTTATAGACAGGAAAAAAAGGAATCGACCTCAAATAAAAGATTCTATAAAGAAAAGAAAATTAGATGTGAACGGTAGTTATTTGGGAGGGAGGGAGTAGTGTTGTGCCTACAAGGTTTTTTTACGTGGTCAATTAATATAATTTTTTAAACAATTATTAAATTAAGAAACTGAATATAAATAAGAATTTATAATTAAAGAATGGTATAAATATAAGCAGATATATTATTTATTCAATACGACAAGATAAAATACAAACAATTAATGGAGGTGTTTGTGTTTTATTAAAATGAAATGTGTTTTTGTTTTAAGGATAAGGGGAGAAGTGCAGAAATTGGTAGGTGAACGAATGGGGGAGGTTGGAAAGGGAATATCCATCCGATCCAACTTTTTGTGTTGTTGAAAGCAATCAAAGGCAAGCCAAGAAAAAACCAAAAGAGATAATAAAGTGATAAAAAAAAGGGCCAAAGAAGCAAACCTGGGTGTAGAGTGTGGTGTGTGGCATTCACTGGCTCAGCCTCTCCCAAACAAGGCCCACTTTTCTCTTCTTCTTCACTTCTTCAATGGCCTCCTTATCCCTCTCCTCACCCCCTTCTCTCTCCTCCGTGCACCACACCGCCTCCACGCGCCTTATCCTGCGCACCCCTACCTCTCTTAAACTGCGCACCCGACCTCACTGCTTCCCCGCCGTCCGCGCCATTACCCTCACCCAGGACGACCTCAAGAGACTCGCAGCCGACAAGGCAGTCGAGGCCGTCAAGAGCGGCATGGTCCTTGGCCTCGGCACTGGCTCCACCGCTGCCTTCGTCGTCGCCAAGCTCGGCGCGCTCCTCGCCTCCGGCGAACTCACCAACATCATCGGCGTCCCCACCTCCAAGCGCACGGAGGAGCAGGCCCGCTCCCTCGGCATTCCCCTCTCTGTCCTCGACGACAATCCCCGCCTCGATCTCGCCATCGACGGCGCCGACGAGGTCGATCCTGACCTCAATCTTGTCAAAGGCCGCGGCGGCGCCCTCCTCCGCGAGAAGATGGTGGAGGCCGCCTCCGATAAGTTCATCGTCGTCGTCGACGATACGAAGCTCGTGGACGGCCTCGGTGGCAGCGGCCTCGCCATGCCGGTGGAGGTGGTTCAGTTCTGCTGGAAGTACAATCTGGATCGCCTCCAGCAACTCTTTAAGGAAGAAGGATGCGACGCCAAATTGAGATTGGATGAATCTGGTAAACCCTACGTCACCGATAACTCCAATTACATCGTGGATTTGTATTTCAAGACTCCAATTAGGGATTCCCTCGCTGCTGGCGCTGAAATCTCCGCTCTGGAAGGCGTCGTCGAGCATGGATTGTTCTTGAATATGGCCACCTCGGTCATCATTGCCGGCAAATCTGGCGTTGAAGTGAAGAACAAGTGAGAGAACCGCTTCGCCAATTCGTAATCTGTTTTCCTTTTTCTCTCAATGTTGTCCCTGTATTGTTTTGTTTTCTGAGGAATATTAATAATAATTATAGCATACATTTGATTGCACTGATCCATTGTTTATACTGATTATGATATACTTGAGCGCAATTAAGCATCAAATTAAGCACACAACCCTTGATTTGGTTTGAATTTAGCTTACGAGTAATGAAACTTAAGCCAATGAAAACAAATGTAGCCGAATAAAAACCAGAGATGATTTCGATCTAAATCAAACAATAAGATATCACGTCATTGCAATATCTTTTGAGCAAGAAATTCATTGGGGTTTACACCTTCACCCTCACTACTATAAGCAATCAAATGTGAAAAACAAAATCTATTTGATCACTGTGTTCAGTAAAAAAAATCTTGGAAAATATAAAAATTTCTTTACGAGTGTGGCTGCTGGGATTCGAGCCCAGGTCTCCACGGCCACAACGTGGAATTCTTACCACTAAACTACAGCCACCTTTTGTTGAAATTGGAATGCAGATTAACATTCTTGTAAATACTTCGAAAATAATAGTTTCACACCCCTAAATAAACTCTGGTTGGCAATCCACTTTAACAATATAATATTGAGTATTAGAATTTTAAATTAAAAAATAATAATCATGATTAAAATATTATTATTTTAAGTTATTAAGTGGGTGGTTTTTTTACTCTATCAAAATATCACCTCCCTAACTACTTACTATTACCCGATCTTATAAGAATGAAGTGGAGCTATGAAAAAGATGAACCTAATTTTTCCCAATTTATTCCTTATTAGGGCTTTGTTTGACCCAAGGTTGTCTTAATCGCCTTTTCGGCCCACATTGAACCTAAAATTGGGGTGTTTCTTCATGCATTCCTCAGAGTTCTTTCTAAACCCATCAAATAAATGAAATGACCAAATAGTTCATTTAATTGGTTCTCATTCAGAAAGATTTCTGAAACACATTTCAGAAATCCTTTTTTAGAAAATATTTTTCATGTTTCACAAAACTTCCAGAATAAATAATCCATAAATCATTTTAAAAAAATGGTAAAACAATTTTTTTGAAAATTGATGGGTCAGAAAGAATTTTGATAAGGTGCAACAAGAAAGAGACATAATATAATATTGTCCAGAGAGACCAGAGTCATTATATTTAAAACAATCTATTGTTGAGGATAAAAATAGAAAAATTATAGTTATAATTTTATTATTTTTAATAATAAATTATTATTTTTTGCTTATCTTATATATGTCAACAACTTTTCCTTTATAAACATTGCCAAGCACGTAGTCCTTAAAACCTTAGAAAATAAATAATAATAACTGTATGTCCTTATCTCTTAAATAACATTCACTCTCTCTCTATTACAATAAACACTTACTTTTTTATGTTTTTAACAAAATAACACTCTCACTACTTATATTATTTATACTTAAACTTACACGTGTATTAAAATATGCAAAAATAATAATGTTGAATTTTTTTTTATGTATTTTACAACTATTTATTATTTTTATATTCTCATTATAAAATAACTGATTATATTTTTATATGACAATTCATAATTGGTGAAAAGTATACTTTTTTATATTGTTGATATATTATAATTAAATCTTTAAATCTTTAAATTTTTATATTTTATATTTTAATCTTTTTTAGTTTTTATTTTGTTTACTTTTGTGAACGTGCTAGTTATTAAAAAAAAGCAAGTGCCTACTTAAAAATTATAAAAACGTAAATATCATTCAGCAAGACCTTTAAAAGAAGTAAATTCAATTTTCCCAATAGAACTTGAAGACATTGTAAAGAATATGGCTATTAAGTGCGAATTTAATAATTAGAGAAAAGTTTGATGTAATTATAAGAAGGAAATTCAAACAAGATTCAAACAATAGCAGAATGAAAAGTAAGCACAATACTCAATTTTTCAAATTTTAGTTTTCTAATAAAAGTATAAATGGATGGATGACACGTAAATATTTATTTAAACTTCTGCAACACACATTTATGGAAAAATTATTATTATTGAAAAGGACATTCACATGTTGAATGTTGAACCGGATGGCGAATATAAAAAATAAAAAAATCTGTTATTATTGATATGGATTTCAAAGGGAGAAACATGACAGAGATAAAAGATTAAAAAAAAAAAAAAACCCAGTAGTCCCACATTAAGAGATGATGAGTAAATTTTAAACATATTATTTTTTTAATTCTTTGATTCATCTTTAGTGAATAAAATTGTGATAAATATCTTAGATGTATTGATTATTGACGTTGAAGATAAAAAGAGTTCGATTTTATATAAAAATATGGACGATCTTAAACCTAGAACATTCAAAGTAACAAAAAATAAATGTATACTTAGCCTAGTGTGGAATATGTCTTTCTTTCTTGTGTATTTTATGTTATATACTAAAATTTTCACCCTATCTTTTTTTGTAACTGATCTTATTATTGACTTAATTCAATGATAAATGTTGCTTTTTATTTAAGATTGATTATTTAGAATTCATTAATTTACGTTGATTTGACATTAATGTCCTTTAAATATTAACATCGGTAGACGATTATGCTCATATATAAAGTTAGGCTCGTTCCATGACTTTATAGGTTCCAAAAATGAATTATCATTTCTTAGCTTTCGATTAAAGATAAATCATTTTTCTTAGACCTTAAGTTTAACTGAAGATTTATTCGAGACTTATTTCAATACACCAATAGTCTATCAAGGTCAATGTCACGATTCTATATCATTCTATTAACTAAATACTAAGTGTATTGCTTATAGTAGGTTGAAGTGAAAGGCCCTAAAAATATGATTATGTAGTAGCTAACGCTGCCTATTCTTGACCACATCAGAGCCCAAACCAAAAGAATACAACAGCATAGGGACAAATTCCAAGTCAACACATATAATCAAGTAAATTATGTTAATTTTGTTTATCTTCAGACGCTAACTTCTGATGTTGAGTTGTAGTAAAAATTTAGATATGATTTATAACTTTATTTATTTTCCAGTACTTAATCACTAGTAATATAACCCTAAATAATAGGACTGTAACAATTGGGTAACATAATCACACCTTTAATAAATTGGGTATTGGGATAGCAGTTTTTTTGTCATAAATAACTTTTCAATTCCCATGATTATATAAAAAAAGTCTCAAAATTCGAAGAGATTTGAGCGAAGCAATCTCATATCAGGAATTACAGAAGTTTTAACATTCTCATAACAATTCCTTGATAGATATATGGTATTCCAAATTGTTCAGTAACATCTCCTTGAATAGACAATGATAGAATAAATAATTAGTATCATATTAATTAATTTTCTTAAAGATATATATATATATATATATATATATATATATATATATATATATATATATATATATGTATGTATGTATGTATATATGTATGTATGTATGTATATCTGCAGCCCTGGCACTTGCGTGCAAGTCATTCACGGCCCTTGAATCCCGGATTAAGCCTCAAAAAGCTTTAAAATGTTATAAAACCGTGACGTTTCTACCTTCTTATTTCTACAGAGAGACACTGTCATTGAATATTTGATGCACTCCTCTAACCAGCTAGTAGAACCTGAATAAAAAAAAGAGAGAAAACCCTTTGATTTTTACAGCATGGTTAATATTACTGAAGTCACAAAAAATTACAGCTCTTGACGATCAAGCTGAGGCAATGTTGAAGTGGAATGCTCCACGATGGTGGCAAATGCCAAGTGGCTTTAAGAGAAAACTATGCAGGCCAACGGCAGCAATGAATAGTTAAATATCAGCACAAACACCCAGAAAGAGTTACGGTGAGCAATTAGTACAGTTGAAGAATGCATTGTATATAATGCATGTGTAACAAGATTAAAACTAACACATGAACAAGAAGACAAGACCCCTTATGTGTAAGTAATAATTATGTGGTGTTTCAGGCAACAGGAAGCTCTGTGGCTTGCTCAATTGGCAGGTCCCATTAACTGGTCTTTTGGAAGGTGAGGAACAGAAAAAAGAAATGGGAAAAGCGAGCAAATGGATCAGAAACTTCCTTCTAGGGAAAAAGGATGAGAAAATCAAGAAGATCGATGCATTCTGCTCCGAGGATCTTAAGAGTTCGGGAAGTCTGATTGTGAGTCCCAAAGTGAAGCGCAGATGGAGCTTTGGAAAACTAACAGGTGGAAGAATAACGAGCAAGATAGTAGGGCATAAATTATCCAGGTCTTTTGACTCAGGCGAGTCAGCGAAACTGCAAATACAAGCCTTGTCGGAGAGAAAGACTTCAAGGCGTCGTCTTCCAACACCATTGCCAAGGACTTATAAAGATAAAAACAAAGCTGCTACAAAGATTCAGGCTGTCTTTCGCTCATATTTGGTATGAATTTCTTGTAAAATATTTTATGGCCACATCTAGCTAGACTTCTCCTTTGGTAATTAGAATGTTGTATCCTTAATTTAGTAGTTTTTCTTACATCTTCATGTAAATTTTCAGGCAAAGAGAGCATTGCATGCTTTAAGGGGATTAGTCAAGTTACAAGCACTAGTGAGGGGTCACCTTGTGAGGAAACAAACAACTGCTACCCTGCGTGGCATGCATGCGCTGATGGCCATACAAGTTAGAGCGCGAATTCACAGAATTCAAATGGCAGAGGAAGTAAACCTGCTTGGAAAACAGCCTCCACAACATAGAGAAGTTCCACACTTCAGAGATCTCATAACAGAAGAAAATAAAGTGAGATTCAGACTCTGCAAAATACCTCAATTTTATCATCTGAAGATTGACATGATATGATTATTCAAGTAATAAAACCATTGTATTCGATTTAAAAGTAGATCCTTTTGAAAATTCATCCTAATGATGTTTTTGGCTAATTTCAGTTACCTGTTATGTTATGCTGCCTTCTAGATAATACCAATAATATGGCTATTTGTAGGTTTCAAAGGATATGAGTGTGGAAGAAATGTTGGAGGTTTTGAAAAGCAGAAGTGGCCCTCTAGATGGTTATGTCAAGGCCAGAGAACGTGATTCCATGACATTCTATTCCAACCATGTTCCCGTTGTTTCCAAACGAAAAATTCAATACAAGAATACTCAAATCGTAGAACCAAACAGCCCAGAAAACTTCCTGGTCATGTCTGAATTCAACACAACGGCAATGGCCACCTTATCAACTTCTCAGCGTCACTCAGTGCCTCACCGCCAATCACTGTCACCAAATTACATGAACAAGACAGAATCTTCAAGGGCTAAAGTAAGGTCGCAGAGTGAACCAAAACAACGACCCAAACGGGGAATGAGACACAAAGGCAAGTCTGCGGAATCCCCGTTGAATGGTCCAAGACAAAATCTGTTCTCAAACTCATTACGTTTCGATCGTGGAAGCCTGGACCATTGGGCTATAAATCTTCATGAGTCAATGAAGGACAGCAAGCGCGATTCATTTGGCAGCAGCTCGATCACTACTGATTCCTATTATTGAATTCTCCTGCTTTGTTACAATACCATAAAATGCTTTTTAGTTTGGGCAACGCAATTTCATCACCCATATACCTGTACTTCGCAGCAAAAGCGAGGTGTGTGGTAGGATGCCAGTTCAATAACAAAATCATTTATGAAAGGGAGAACGTAGATATAACAAGTGTTTTTCAACCCTAATTTGTGCTAACTTTCAAATACGAACAATTATTTTATGGATTATCAAAGACAATAAAAATTTAGAAAATGTTTCTAGATATTTATCATTTTAGGTAATTACTCAGATCGATAATGTTATCAATTCATGAGAAGATCTATCGCCTTTTTCATTCATCAGATTGAGAGTTACATCATTGTTCAGTAAGTGAAAAAAGAAGTGGGTAAGAGAAAAACGTTGTTACCTATAAAAAAATTTGCTGTCTAAACGTGTGAAAAGAAACACCGAACTCTACAAACATGACAATGAGATATTACAGCAGTTTAAGTGGGTTGTTCTCGGCTGAAAGTGTTCTCTTTGAAACTCTTGCTCAACCAAATAGCAGTTTCCCTTGGGGAAGCTTTCCCTGGCCCAAACGGTTTTAATAAAACTCCAAGTTCTCCGTATCTTTCCTGCTGCAGTAATCTTGCACTAAATTCAAGCAAACCTTCTAATGCCTCTGCCCTTTGTTGGAATGACGAAGTATCAAACTGCCGGCAGTGCAAGTCTGAAGAGTTGTCGCTTGATGCTCCAGCTGTTGCATTTTGATAAGATGAGCCACTCTTATCCTCATTGTTTTTCTTGAGCATGCTGCTCTTGATTCCCTGCCATGCATCTGTACATCCTGGCCTAACATAGGATGTGTCACATACCTTGATTGTGCATTTATCTATCAAAGTTGAATCATTGCCACAAGGAGGGGAACCTGAGGAACCCTGTGCCGAGTTTGGTGAAGATCTATTTATGGGAAACAATTGGTCTTCATATGATGCTAATGGGAATTCTGCTATCCTATCAATCCGGGGAGAGTTAACTGAAATATTGGGTGAATTTACATGGCAAAGTAAACCAGTACTGGACCTGCGAGGAGGCAGCTGAATGGCACAACTTCGTGGGAATGGCAATGACGCTCTGCGAGTTGTATCGACAGGTTGTTTCATATTGTGTGAAACAGGAAGCTGCAACCATGGACTTCAGAAAGTCAGGAAAAACAATTCTAAATTGAATAATACCACACATGCAAGAGTAGTTTCATGTAAAACAACCCACTCAACAACAGAGATCGCATGCTTAAGTTTCTTCGTGATATACCATGTGGCAAACATTAAAAATTGATTGATTCTAGCTTGCCATACCGTCTTATGATTCTTTGAGGATACCATTGATTTCTTGGGGCTGGCAGAAGCTTTTGATGCAGTTAACATAGGAGTCCTGGCATTACTAGAAGTTCTTGAAACAGCTCTTGGAACAGCTGACTTATGGAGTGACATCAAATCCTGGTTGTCTCCAATAGAAAGTTCAGCAAATCTTTTATTTAAATTATCCGGAGGAGTACAGTCTATCTATAGCGTAGAGCATAGAGAATCTAGCTCCGCTCCTGATACGCTGGGATTTAAAGTCCTATCATTGCTAAAAGAATGCCACTTATACCCAGAGACAGAAACACGATCATCTTCTGACTTCAAAAATCTAGTTTTCTTCGTGTAGTTGGATTCTGGCCAAAGACCTGGCAAAGTACTTCGCCTTGGGTTATTGATTTTGAGATGGACCTTAAGAACATAAGGCTGAAGATGTTGATTCCCGAGTAGCTCTGCAGCCTGCATCCAAAAGTACATGAAGGAAAATAAGCAAGAAAGCATGGTTACTGTACACCAGTTCACACAACCAATGTCACTTCATAATCAGTCTCCAGATCACCCTTCATTAGTCTAACTATAGTTAAAGCATAGTTAAGCATATATTTTTACAATTATATAATAAGCAAACTAATACAATATGGAAAAACTAGTTTTTTTAATAATATGAAAAACCAAGTTAGTAAACCAAATTTAAATAAAAATCAGTAATAACCATATCGGTGCTGAGCTCGTTTCAGACTGAATAATAACATCAATACGGGAAACTCGTTTGTGACCCTTTATTTTGATAAAAACCTAATTTTAATTAAAATACTTTAAGATAAAAAAATATAAATGTTCTTGTTGTATCAATATGACTAGTTCTATGACCATTCGACCTATCAGGTTGAATGCACTGGACGCCTGACAAGTATTTTCACAATTTACTCACTAAATCTATCCAAACAAATTAAATCTGACTCTGATAATGTAGAATCACGTACTACGAAGTTTAGATTTCAGCAGACATATTTAAAATTTTACAAACGTTTAAGCACCTCTTACTCATCAAGATACCTACCTATCTGCACATGTAAGTGATAAGTTTATTATTGATTTAACGAAGAAACTAAAATTATTCTTTTGCACAATGGAAGATATGTTAACATGAATGGATAACAGGTAAAATTGTAGTTAATATATGAAAGAAAATTCTCATTAAGGTTTGAAGGTAGAATCCATCATCAACCAAACCCATCGCCATGATGCACAGTACTAGAGCTGCACCATTAAATTTTATAGAATTATTCCATATCAGAGGGGAAGTTTTATACATACACTAGGTCTAAGCTCTGGATTTTTCCGCAGCATGCTTTTCACAAGACCACGACTGCCAAAAGTGAAATAAAAAAATTGTTAGAACAATCTTACAGTTCATAATATAACTAATTTATTGCAATAAATTTACAAGAAACCTCACTTTCAATGAGCTTTGCCTTGCCTAAAGCTGTTAGTTACCACAATTTTAGGCATTTGGTCAATAAAAAATCCACATTTAACAGCATTAAGACGTGGCAGAGCAATTAACAACTAAAGGTATAACCCATAGCAACTAAATGACAAAAGAACAAGGACTTACAATGCACCAGAATATTTTGTTGGCAATGGAGCCACTACGGACTTATTAATTTTGTTAATCAGGGCCTGTATATCCTGTTCAAAACAATTGAAAGAGAATTATATATACTTTTAAAAAAGAGCAATGTTTACCAAAAAATATATAAAAGCAGTAAATGCAAGTAGTTTTCAAGCTTTTTGAGAGATATATATGCAATTATGGCTGCAGCTGATAATCAATTAAGAAAGCCATGACAAAAAAGAAAGACACAAGTTCAAATTAGATTAATTATTCGGATTTGAATGTATTAGTCAATCTATAGAACACAAAAACATGTTGAAACTAGGCAACATAACAGGATTTGGCTGCTTTAAAGAGGAGAGCATATTTTAGAGAATAAAATGCAGAGGTATAACCATTGATTGAAAAATTAATTAATAGAGTACATTTTAACAACTTAATAGTTATAATGTCCATGTAAGTATACATGCACATGCATAACAAGAATACACAGTTTATTTAAGTCATCGGTTATAACTCCACAATTTTTCCTATATTCTAGGGTGCACACCTCACTTTAGAGGAACCAAATTCAATTCATTAATAATCAGATTGATATGCAGACATCAGTATCTTATTATAACAAACAGAAAATTGGTAATATGAAAGCAAAAAATGAAAGTATTAAATATGTTTGAAGACAGTATACAAAAGGAAAAAAAAAACTTATGATTATAAAAGTAAACTTACAAATGCTTTGAATGCAGGCTTAAGCGAGGTCATTTCATATATACAACATCCTGAATAACCAAATTCAGAGATCATGAATACACAATCAACTAGATAATAAAAAAAACTTATGAGATAAAAATAATCATAATAAATGAGTACTTACCAAGGGACCAAATATCTGATTTAGAGCCATAAGGTATATCAGCAAGGAGTTCAGGGCACATGTAGCTAGGAGTTCCCACAACCTAAATTACCAGACATTACTTATGATGACCACACAAAAGTTACTATTAGGAAGGCTAAATCATTCTTAGATTAAATATTTCTTACAGAGGAAGTTAGATCATCCGAAGTCAACATTTTAGCAAGTCCAAAATCACCTGATTCATCATTGACCACTTGTAAGCAAACTTTAAACCATCTATGCAATTATGCTTTATTTAAAGGAAGAGAATAACTTACCAAGGCGCATGTCATGATCTTTTGTCAAGAATATATTTGAACACTGATAGAAATACATAATTCTCATTAATATATGCTTAAAGGAATTTAGATGGAAATTGGAATGTTGTCACTAAGCAAAGAAGATTCTTTAGCTAACCTTGACATCACGATGAAGAATATGGTTCACATGCAAGTAATCAAGCGCCATAAGAAGCTGAACAAGCCACTTACATAGTTTCTGCAAATTGAAGACCATTTTAGATTTTAATCGTCCAAATATGAATATTATATTGTTTATTCAAAGATGAAAATTCATGTCTAAAGGAAAAGAGACATAAAAATTTCTGCAAGGAAAAAAAAAACAGACATAACCTCCTCAGGAAACATAACGCCGCTAGCTTTCTTTATAGCTTCCGCCCTATGTTTCATCAATAGTATATTTAAAATGATATTAACAACCCAATGTATTAAATACACAAGGGAAAGAAGACATAACCATAAATTGTAAGCTAGTAATGAGAAAAGAAACTTACATGTCTCCACCCTCACAATAACCTATAATAATGCATACATAGCAACCCTGAGAAGGAAGTTAGGTTACTAAGTCATCAACAATCAACAATAAAGATAAGCAGTAAAAATAAAAGGAAATAGATGAAGTGATTATCCAAACAAGAGAATAAGCTTATATCTTAACTAATAACATAGCTATATAACCTAGTATTTTAGCCAACATTACTGTATTTCATTGAAGATGCAAACTAACCCCTCAATGGTGACACCAATAAATTATTAAGGCAAATGAAACAATATATTAGTGTTAGCATAAGACCAAGTCCACCAGATAAAACTACAAATATCATATAATGCAAATGTAGAGAGACTTAATAGCAATCATCCAATAGAAGCTTAATAGGTAAAGCATCTAATAGAAGCCATTCTTGTATAAACTTCTTGAAATAAAACGAGGAGGTGAAGACAAGTACAGTTCAAGAACCACATACCTTTTCTACCCATGAATCTTTATACTCTACGATAAATGGGTTTCTTAATTTGGAGAGGAGCTCCATCTAAACAGATCAAGTGAAGAAAAAAAATTAATAATATACTGAATCCTACTTACAATAATATGCTGACTCGTATTCACATAAAATGTTTGACGACAAGAGGTTGTTAAAGTTTACAGCAAATTCATAGCACATGATGTTTAAGCTTGTTCTTTTTTTGAAATGCAATTTAAGAACAAACCTCCAGGTGAGCAGACCTACGAGAGCGCTCAGTTTGGCGGGCAAGGCGAATCTTCTTCAGCACATATCTACATAATTGAAAAAACAAACATGAAATGCACAAATATATAGATATAGACGCCGAAAGGGAAAAATGAAGCTAAAACAAGTTCAATTCTCACTTTTTCTTCTCATGCTTATGCTTCACAAGAAGAGCAGAACCAAAAGCGCCTTTTCCAATTTGTTCAAGCACTTCATACTGCTCCATGTCATCAGTTAGCAACAGATTTCCCTCTCCTAGATACAAGCAAGTCTAATTCTTTAAAAAATAATTACAAAGGAAAAAGGGCTAATAGTAATACTAAACCCATAAATCAAATATCAAAGTCAATTACTGAAATCTAGCGATACATCAGAAGGAATTTAACTAAAATGTCAGCGGAAGTTGCTTAAAAAGCACATATGGTTGCAGGTAAAACTTTCTCCCTTTCTCATTGTACATACAACGAGGACACAGCATTGTAATAATGTGCACAATACCAACAAGTAAGTACCAATTACTTCAACTTGTGTATAAAGGTTAACCAGTTATAGTAATTCTTAGCGAGAAACCTAGAGAGATAGAAATTGCAGTCTGAGGGAAAGCGGAACCTCTTTCCACTCTTAATTTTTTATTTTTTTTTGTGAACAAAACTACATTCACGAACTCCGCAGTGCATGAAAAGCGGTTACGGAGCAATAATTTCTGAAAGCGAAGTCCAGAGGAAGGAAATAACAAATGGAAGTAAACGCCGAAAACGCAAACGCGGAAAATGGAGAGAAATCCAAAAAATTACGGAAAAAAAAAACTGAGAAGACGAAATGAAACATTTGAGGTAAAAATAAAGGAAAGGAAGAGAAGAAAAGGCAAAGCGTACCTGAGACGGTATAAGGAGAAGTTGAGGGAGGGGATAGAAGGGATTCAAAAGGTAGAGGGAAGAGACGAATCGGAGAATGCGAAGTTGAACATTGGCAAAGGAAGTGCAAAACGACACCGTTGTTGGAGCTGCAGCAGGGGAAGCTGCAGAAGCTCTTTCGCCATCGTGGTTGGTTTGGAAGAAAGAAAATGACGTTTTACATTGCAAATTATGAAAGCGGGTTAATTTGAAGAGAGGCTTGAGCTCACGATGATGATATGAGAGGAAGCGAAAATGATAGAAGGGTCAACATTGGAGTGATTAATTAATAATCAACAGTTCATCATCAATGCAATTCAGATCTCTCCCACACTAGTAATTAAAGATCATTCGTGAAAGCAACACACAAACTAAAATCTCAGTCAACACCTTTTACTAGTTAATAAATTTTCAAAAATTATTTAAGCTCTAGTATTGTAATAAATCCGTAGAAAAAAGTTCAAATATAATTTTCACAATAAATTATTTTTCAGTTCTTAATTCAATAAGAAAAAACCTATTTAGCAAATCAAACGTATCTCTAATATAAACTATTGTATTATAATTACAACTAATCAATCAATCTAAGTTTCGACTAAAAAGTTAAAATATATTTAATTTATATTAAGAAGTGAAATAATATTTTTTTTTATATTCTAATAATAACTTGACAACATAATATAGATTGAAAATGATTTTGATATTACATTTAAAAAGTGAACTTTATAAAATTGACTTGTAAAATTTAACTCACTTATATTATAAAATGTTGTAATGTATAATTTCCAGAACAACTTATACAAATAAAGATTCTTTTAATAAGTAGGGCAATAGAGCCTTAGGTTGCAGTGAAAATATTATATAGTGAGGAATATTGTAGGCTATGTAGTTTAGTTTAAAAAAATAAAAAGGTTATGGTTTTAGGGTCTAGAAGAATATAGTAATGATGTAATTTGATTGAGCCATATATGGTGGAAAGTGTGGAAAGAGAAACTCTTGTTCCAACTCATTACTTATTTCTTAACAACATCTTCTCATTCTTAATCACCCACCTTATTATCCGCCGCATAATTTCACGTCAATTTATTCTCACAACACTGTTATTGTAAAAGTTCAAATTCAAAGAACGTTAACCTTAAGAACATAAATTATATGTAAAGGATTAGAGATTCCTTGTTAAAACTTAATTTCGTATGAACTAAAACGAGCTTCTAAATAAGATGCATGATATCCTTTTCGAAACGCTTTCATCTAACTTTTCAAAATCAAAAAATACATATAAAGTGAAACAGTAGTGTCAACAATTTTTGTTCAACTTTAAAAGATGTCCAAATCTAAACAGAAGAAGTCCTTTTCACATGAGTGGTTCCATCCAAACCCACCCTAATTGGCTTGCCAATGCATTGATAAATTGAGATAACAAATCCTACAACATTTATAACTACAAAACAAATTACAGACCAAAATATTTGAGAATACTATTGTAAGGAAACAATAATGCTTGTGACAAACACACCTACCTTTCAACCTCTCTTCAAATCAAGATTGAGGAAAAATATTTCCTCATATTAGATCAAATATAATATATTGTTGGAATATAAGACTCCCAACTTCACACTTTCTTACCATGAATTTCATCTCTCAAGTGATGAAATAATTTATTTTATATATTTTCTTGGATTACCATTAATTTATCCATGTTTAACTATACATTGTTTTCTTGTTAATTTTCTCAACATAAAATAAATAAATACCTCACAAAAATATTAAAGGGACATAAGTTTAATCAGATGATAAAAATTAAAATAAAGTTAAAAGGAAATATGGAATAGATAGTGCATCCGTGTCAAACTTTAATAAAAAAAACTAATATATTAATCATTACCTTTTCTATAAAATAAATAACTTCATACTTTTTATTAAGTATACATGTATTTTGCAGCAAATAAAAGATAATGGACATATTACCTACTTCAATAAATGTAAATCAAATAATCATGATTGGTAATGCTTTTTTCATTCAGGTTTTCCTTCAAGTCAACATCTCTATAGTAGAAGAATGCAACACACATTTTGCTTCCTTCAATTAATTGCTGATATATTTTAAAAGATTTGGGGTACAACGGAAAAATATGAATGTTTTATATAGAACAAAATGGCCTCTACCAAGATCCGAGTCTAGGTGCTACAATTTCTGTCCTTTTCCATTACAAAGGGAGATAATAGTAGCCTTTTAAAAAAAATAAAGATAATAACAACAACCCAATGTAAATACAATTTAATTTTATAGCTATGAAATAAAATTACACATGATAATTTGTAGTTATATGAAAATATTTATATTATCAACAATCAATCTAACTTTTTTTTTCTCTGCAAAAGCAAATAATAATTTACAATATTCTAAAAAAAATATTACAATGTTAACTCAAGTGTCATGGAATAATTATCACATTTGAAATATAATTTGTGATTTGATAGAGTTCGATATATTTAAATTATATTTGGTCTCAATTATTAAATGATATAAAATTATTGAGTATATCGAAATAAGTTAATATTAATAGGATCGTCACTATCTTAATTTTTAAGTGATAGAAAACTATTAACTGTATCAAAATAAGTTAGTCTCACTAAGATTAATCAAGCATTTAAAATATTATCCACTTTAAAAAATAACTTTTAAAAATAAAACGTAATGGATCACCGACTTTTAAAATGGACAATATCTGAAATGCAGTGATTAATCATAATATTACTCGAAATTAAGTTCGAACAATAAAAATAAATAAATATATATATATATATATATTAATATAAAATAGAATATATTGACAGAATAGTATATACAAAATATAAAAAAAATTAAGAAAAAAGTTAAGGAATATTTAGAAAGATAAACACATCTTTTGTATTATGCCAAGGTTGAACCGAAACACTGTACTGTGCGAATGGACAAATGCCAAACAATTCAGGGAAATAAGAAATGGTTTGAAAGACTGTGAAACAAAATCTAAAGACGGTGGGATTGGTGGAACAACGATCTGCGTGTCCAAGCACCCAATCTGAACGTGTTTTCCATAATCGGATATCATATTATCAAATATCATACCGATAAAAAAAATATTATCAAATATCATAATTTATTTATTTATTATTATTATGGCTTTTAAAATGAACACCCATAACTGATTCATTGCCCATTCCTACACCGCAACAGAAAGCGACACTGCACCCTGGAAGACAAAAAATTTGGTACTACGTTATATAAAAATATTTTCTCATTGTTTTTCTTGTTTAGTTTTGGTAAAAAAATAGTTGTACGGAAGGATTTATTGATTTGAATCCACAAGTTGGGCCTGCGAGGGTAGATATTATGGGCCGAATCTTTGGAATAAGGCCCAAGTGTTATTTGGGTGGGGTGGCCTGATACTCTGATTTGAGAAAAAAAAATGAAATGGCTTAATTATGTTGACTGTTGGTGTTAAAAGTCAAATAATGGAGTGGTGAATAATGGTGTTGGCAATAAGGGACCATAACGCACGTGTAAGCGTTTCCTGAAAGTGAAAATTTGTATAATAGAAAAGAGAAGAGATGCAGAGGAGCACATGGGCATGCATGATGTATGTGGCAGTGTGTGACAGTGAAAATGAATGAGTGTGTTTGTGTCTATGTGTTATGCAGAGAAGTGTGGGGCCAAAACCACTCTGATATGAAATATATCATTCCTTTTAAACCTTTTTATCACCCACCAATCACCACTGGGAAGAAGATAATCAGTGCAAGATTTCGATTTCTATTTTTTAAACTTTTCATCAATTTTAGTCCTCCATAATTTTAGGTTTAATTCTTTTTTTTTATATTTATATTTAGGTAAGTATTCAATTTATTATAATAATTTTTAAGAAAATCAATTTAGTCCTATAATATTTCAAAATAAAAATATAATGATGTAACAAATATAAGATCATTCTTATATACATATCTTTAACTTAGAGAAAATTAACATAGTTAACATAGCTATTCGAGATACACAAATTAGATTTTGGTTAAGAGATTAATTAGTCCTTCTATTCTATTATATAAGCTAAATATAATTTATTTTAATCAACACTTTGTTATGTACTCATTATACTTATTTTTTCCATTTTCAGTCATTTCTTTGTTTACTAAAAAATTATATATTTTTTATTTCACTATGTGTTCACTTGTTTAAATATTAAGTATTTAATTTTTATTTTATTTTATTAAGTATTCATTTGATTTAATTTCAATTTAAAGATTTAATCTTTACACTCTGTCAAGGGTGGAGGAGTAATTGGTGTCTAATTGATGATAGCTGCAATCTCTTAAGCAAGTGGTTGAATGTTGACTTCTGTAAATGATAAATAATTATTTGATATAACTAAAATTTATAAAAATTAATAGTATTTTTTAAAAATTATTAATAATCACCATTAAATATATAAGTTACATTTTAATCTATGATGAAAAAATACAATATATCTGAAATTGTGTGATAATTAACTATGTTAATACAATATATGTTGAATGGAAATCTTTCATATTATTTTCCATTATCAGTTTTTATAGATCTTTACACTGATTGTTTCGTTATGTATGAGTGATTTATTTATATTACATATTAGTTGGTATATTTAAGAATGAATTTAAGAATGATAGATGAAGTGTGAAAATGATGAAAAAGTTACTACTTAACACCTGACAAATACAAACAAAGTGTTGCTGAAGAGGCTCTTTCTTGTACAGTGATTATCCTCCATCTATCATTGAATGGTTGGTGATGCATTTGGGTGGTGACAAATCAACAATATACACCAACTGTCACAAATACTCAAATAAGTTGTTGGAAACAAATTATTTTTGTTAGGAACAAAGGACAAGGTTTAGCAAAACAAGAATGATGGCTACTCATGTCCCTTACAATTTGTTTTTAATATTTTAAACACAAAAAATTAGCAGTTAATATTCAATTCAAAATAATATTGGTACGTACAAATCGATTCTGTTAAGTATTAACAAAGTTTTTTTAAAGCCAATTTAACACAAGTTCACAAAAGGTTTTGTTGAAATAATAATCATAGTAAAAGTTTAAATACTAATTATAAAATAAATAAATTATGGTGTATGTTTACTAAAAAGTGAAAGTGAAAGTTTAGCATATTTGATCCTCTTTTCAATTGTAAAATATATCTAAAATTCAAATAATTTAAGTATGCTTATGAGCAAAGAATAGTTAAGCTCCAAATTAATCGAGCACAGTTTACCTTCTTAAAAGCCTATCAATAATGAAATAATGGCTCTAGATGAAAGTGAAGAAGTAAATGCTATGATATTGAAATATGTATACTGTAGACATTATTGTGTATAGTTGGGTGTGCAGAAAGTGTTTCACAACGTCCTATTATTAAATTTTTTTCAGTTTAGGATAAGTAATGTGCCCGCTTTAGTGAATAAGGTTTAGAAAATGATTTGGATCATAGTAGTCAATGAGGTTTGGAAGTATATGACCAAGTTAATCTTTAAAAGGAGAGTAGTAGATGTACTGAAAGTTTTTACTTTGGTCCAATTAAAGACTTGGTCTTTGGTTACATCCAAGTTATAGTCTACGCTTTTTTTCCTTTTCTAATTGGTGCTTAGATCCGCTAGTTTGCATGAGAATGATCTCATAATGTATTCTGTTAAGTCGTATGATTGCTAATCTCTGATAAATTTCTATGGGTTAAGTTAGGAGAGTTCTATATAGCCCTAAAGTGATTCATATTTATTTATTTCTTATTGTCGATAAAAAAACGATAAATATGATTATCCTAAAAAATTAATCAAAAAATTAATTAATAAAATCTATTTAAATCATAAAAAAATGAGATTATCCTATAAAACTATAAGTGAATGTCACCTAATTAAAGACACATTTTTTTAGTATTTATTATTTTAACTATTAAATACTAATTTGAATTTTTTGCAAATACATCGAGATTTAAAAAGTGATCGAGACTTAACAAGTGATCGAGACATATATTACTAGTGTTCTATATTCCTTAGCATTTGAATGCTATGTGATAAATTGAGAAAACATTAACTATGAATTTTGTTTCAGATTTTATGTATATTTTTTTTGAAAAAAAATATTTGCATGCAATTTTTTTTATACAATTTGAGGTTACTATGATAGAATAGAAAAACATAATCAGTAATATATTATAAATTTATGTGTATATATAGCTAAATGGAAATATTTTTAAGAATTGTATATTTTGTATATTTATAACTTTATTTTAAGAATTATATATAGTTGAAAGTGAAAATAAATAATACAAAATTTGAAGAGTATATAATATATTTTATATTCAAGTGAGATATCATCAAAATTAAAAGTCTAAATCATTTAATTAAAATAGATAAATAAATCACTGCAATATTTTTATCTTCTATGTTAAGACAAAAATGTTACATTCTATAATATTTTATTGCGCATATCCGAATGGATAAATTAATAATAAACGAAGAAAATAGTCAGTCATAATTTTCTGCATTTCATATAACTTTTTAATTTGATTTTTAATAAGATAATATCATTATTAATTAACAGAAATTATCATGTTTGTTATTTTAAGATGGGGATTTTTTTTATTAGAACAAAGCAAGATATATTTTCGTGTTTGTGTAATTATTATATAAATGAACTTCCGTATCCTTAGGCATGCCATTGTTTCATCATCATGCAAGCTAGCTATAATTTATAACTTTTTTCCCTATATACTGGGATGAAAACACTGATAATTCCTTTGGCTTTTTTACATTCCATCCCATTAGATTTTAAAAGGACCAAGAGTTTTATAATTCAACATTAATTTTTGGAAAACAGAATTATACATTTTTTAATCTTATTTAATTTTATAATATGTATTTAAAATAAAATAAAAAACTGAAAAAGATATTAGAGAAGAATACTATTCCTGGGAATGTCTCATAGAAGCCTCTTTTCCCGGGTCAGTGTGCTCCCAATGAATGGGCATTAAATAGATGCATGAAACATCAATCTCATGAAAAAGGAAAATGGCATTATGAAAAGTCTTCCACACAAGATAAACATTGTTCTACTTCCTCAAGCTGTCGGTGCTCACCAAAAATCAAAATATACATATTCAATTCATTTGTGCTGCTATATATAAAAGTGCTCCCACCACTGAACCAAAAGAAAAGGAAAAGAATGCTACACTAGATTATTCATACTTTTTTTTTGAAATGATGCAATTTTCAAATTATATTGACGAATTACGATGGTAAACTAGTGATTTTAATATGTAGTTGTCTAAATTAACATAATTTTTTGAATAATGGAACTTATTAGGCCATATGGGCAAATTAATGAATCCAAAGAAGGTATTATTCAGTTTTTGTGACCTGCATGATCAATTAACATGCATACTGATTGATCCAAACCACCTTACCCCACATGAGAAGACTCATCAGCTTCCACTTCTTCATCATCATCCGGTGGCACTTGGCCGGAATTTGTGGTTGGACTCATGTAGTTCCCTTCCCTTTCAGACGGTGACACAATTTTTCCCTGACCATACAGGCAACTCAGTTGATGGAAATAGGGACAGGTCCTAGAGTTGAGGGACCTTTTCTTGTTGACATCTTTGGTTTTTCTGAAGTACTTGTTTATGTTCTCCCACTTCTCTTTGCATCTCTTTGCACTTCTCTTGTATCCCAGCTCTGACATCCCTTGAGAGATTCTCTCCCACAGAGGACCCTTATTGTTTCCTTCTTTCTCTTCATTGTTGTTGTTACTTACACTCGTACACCTCAGGTTTATCAGTGCCAACACTTCATCCCTTGGCCATCTTCTCCCAACATCCTCTTTAGAATTCTCACTGCTGACTAGTGGGGTTGTTGAGGTTGCCTTGTAAGTGGAAACTGAATTTGACTCTAATGGAATGATGTTATTATGGCTATTGAGGGAAGAACTAGGGTTGTGGGGAGTCGGGGAAGAGTTGGAGGAGGAAGGAACTTGTAATAATGTGTCACTTGAACTAGGGTTTTCTGCTCGCAACTTAGTTTGATCATGATTTAGAAGCATTTTAGGAGAAGGTGTTGGATCAAGATTGCTGTTGTCTTCATTGGAAGGAGTATTAGGGTTTTGAGAGTGCAATGAACTATTTGGAAGACTTGAACCGTCTGTGCTGTAGTGCTTGGCATTTTTGCTTGGAGGGGATGGTGAAGTTGCACATTTCTTTAAGAATTCAATTATGGTGGCATGTCTATCCCCTGCAATAGCTTGCTCCTGCGCCATGATCTCAAGCTCCTTGTTCATTCTGTCCATCTCTTGCTTCTTCCACGCTTCCTCTCTGGTGAACTTCTCTTGATCCCTTTTGACCATGTCCTCGAGGAGCCTGTTGTGAATCTCTTCTTGTTGAGCCATCATCTTGTTGACAACACTCTCGCAAAAACCCTTGAACATTTCGAACCTATCACGCCTCTTCCTCTTGCGCTCCTTTGACTTTTCCACCACAACCTTGTCTTCTCTTTGATCACACTGTTGATGGCCCATGTTGTCTCCTCCCAGGTGGAGGGTCTCTTCACTTCTCACAATCCCATCGTCACCATCACAATCACCACCACCACTCCCACTCGGATCAGGGTTTTGACAAAGCTCCTCCAGCTCGCTAAAGAACCGGTAATTGTTCTTGCCGTAGTTGCTAATGTTGTCGAAATATCTACTCTCGTCTTCGAACTTCTCCTTGCACTTCTCAGCACTCTTCTTAAACCCAAGCTCTGCCAGCTTCCTGCACACATCATCATAATAAATACAAAACTCTAAAACCCATCACATAAACATTTTTTCTTTATTTTCATTTATTTGCTTCACACAATTGCAAGAACGTACTGTCCTCAACGTTTCAAATTAATGGTTTTCATTCCTTCAAGTTAATTTCTTTCCTCCATGGCCGGCTCAGCCTTATATATATTTTTCTCTCGGGGTCTGTGTCTTGCCGTGCTGTGTCAGCGTGCGAGCTAAAGTATCATTGCTCGTTTGTGCACGTGTGCGTTCATTTGTCTACCACATGAGGGTATAACATGTGATGATTAAAGGAATTAATTTCTCATTTCTCCAAGATCATTGGTCTCAGTGAGTAAATTAAAAGATAACAGTAGGGTTTAACTGAAAGCATGTACTATGTATATATTCATATACGTACCTTGAGACATGGTCCCACGTGTGCTCCGGGAACCAATTTTCCATGCTAGATCTGATTCTCAAAAGTGCAAGGAGTTCATCGTTGGTCCAGGAATCGGTTAGGTCTGGTAATTGTGTTTGGTCTGTTTGAATGTGGATTGAAGCAAGCTTGTGTGGTGGTTGATGTTTGTGGGTAGGAGAAGGGGGGGGCAATATTGGGTGGAAGAGATTGGTTTGGAGTGGGAAGTGGTGTGGAGATTGAGAAGGGTTATGGGGATGATGAAAGGGTAGGAAGGTAGTTGAGGGAGTTGAAGAGGCATGGAGAGGGAAAGACAAGTGGAGAGGAAGAGTGGTCCTTGGTGATATGAATTGGTGGAACTGGTCTGGCGCTGCTCCATCGAACATGTTGGTGTTTCTGTTCGAGTTCTTTCTCCTCACCACATTGCTACAAGAAACTTCTCAAAACCTTCACTTAACTTCTCTCTCTCTCCCTCGCGTTTATCAAGGAGATTGTCCTTGCATGAAAAGGAAAAGATAGCCCCCGACACCTTTTTAGGAGAAAGTGAACTCACCGGCCACCCTCTAAACCATAATATTTTAATAAGTGTAAGAGTAAGATATATTAATAACCATGAAAATAGAAACAAAGTTTTGCTGAATCATACTCATAAACTGGTTTTGCATTGTAAAAATTAACATTTTACTTTACACAATTAAATATTGTATGACCATGGACAAGTCAATCCAACCAAGTTGCTTTGCTATTGGAGGTATATATTGAATTCATTTCAAACTTGTGCAACCCTTTTTCTCCTTGCAAAGAAAAACCAAACTACTCTTTATCACCCCCATTAAACACACACTAGAGAAGAATTGTTTAAATGTAATGAGAATTAGATGTATATGAGTGAGTGAGTGAGAAGAGAGGGATGGAGTAGCTGACGGTGATGATGGTGTAATTAACGGCATGGAGATGGCAGGACACGTGAAAAGAAGCAGAGAGTGGGACCAATGATTTAAGGATGGGAATCTTGAGTTGGTACAAAGGAATACAGTGGTGTCGTACAGGAACAGCAGCCAGCACGTGCAAGCGCTTACTGTGTAGTGGACGCTTGCACACAGTCACAGAACACAGCCAAGAGCACATGGGATGGGAGAAAGCTTATGCAACAAATTGTTTGTTTTGCATGCTATGTTATGCTATGTAAACACACCCTCATTCTCATTCAGAGAAGGCTAAATTCATATTGTGTGGGGGAAAATCGATGCAAACATCGCATTATTGTATGACTTAAATAAAAAAATATGTAGAAAAATCAAACATGAACAGATGTCTGTTTGCTGCTTGCTGCTTGCTGCTTGAGTCAGTGTCTGCCACGGAAGAGGGCCCCCCAAAGGAGCCTCATATACTAGAAGACAACGTGGGACCCTCTCTCCTTACATAAACATTGCACCATATGCATCTCCTGTGTTGTCACTATATATTCAACACTTCCTCTGCAACTTGTGTTCTCAATCACCACCTCCCAATTAGCCTAACACAATCAACATTTAAGTTGGACAAAAATTACCAAATCACTGTTTCACCTTTTCATCAACCTGCTTTCAATGCTGTTATCATCATTTTTTATTTGCAGTTTCATTCTGTTCAGTAATGTTATTAGAGGCCTCTTCTCTTCTGTTAATTGTGTGGTTAATTAGGAGGAGTTACTGAGGTAACTTTCCAAATTTGGTAAAATGAGTTTGATTTTGTAACCTGGGAGCATGCTTAACTTGGTCCACTCAACACAAAGCTCCAGAGCAAGATCAGGATAGGATGATGGGTTGAACCTGACACATTTTTTAAAAGGAATATATTTAATGAATTTAAATATAAATGAACGTTAATCTTTTAAACTTATTTAGTGTTATTATTTCAAGACTATTTTTATCTCTAAATCTAAATACTATCTTAGTAAATAGAATATAAGTTTTTGATATTACAAGTAAGTTCTTGATGATTAGATTTATGTTATGATGATTTGTTCCCTAAGAGGGGTCTAAAAGACTTTTTCAGCACACTTCAATCAATGCATCAAAGATTATTTAAAAAAGATGCAGTGAGAAATAACGCAATTAGCTTAAAACATAGTAAAAAAAAACAATGATTTTCGAATTTTAAACAAAATTAGTTTGATATTAAATCTCTTCTACAGCCAGCACCTGACAAGAGTTTTAATATTTTTATTCCAGTTGACAACTCGTGTAACAATTTTATATGTGGGTAGATATTGTACTTGCCATGTCAAGTGATATCCTTTATTTATCTTTTATTTAAAATATATTTAGACTATAACTTCATTTATTTTATCTCATCTTTCATTTCACTCTTGCACAACTTTATTGACCTTTTTATAGTCCATTTTAATATTTAATATTTTTTAATTTAATTTTTTATATTTTAATAAACATCAATCAAAATATTGTCTGCTGAATCAATATATTTATTTTGTTAAGAAATTTTCACTATCGATTGTACACACGAAAAATGTCTTGTCAAATAATAATATTTAATTAATTTTGAAATTTTATATTATATCAGTAAAAACAAAGTATTAAGAGCATATGTGATAAGAGATACTTAGGAGTTGTTTTTGATTTCCTTAAAACAAATTTCCAACTGGATAATTAATTATATAATACCTAAAATTGTTTAAAAAATGTCTAGAAATTCTTCAACCAACTTAACCTTTAGAATAAAATTATTATTTATTTATTGAAGTAATAAATATTATCATGTATAATAGTTAGGTCTAAATAAAAATAAAAATTATGATCTGTCTAAAATTTCTTTAGTTTAAAAAAAAAATAGAGTAAATTTGTTCCTATTAAATATGTCTTAAGACAATGGTTCTATATCACTTTTAATTTATTTTCAGACTAAAATGGAGAACATTTATTAAAAATAAAAAATTTACCCCTTCCTGTATTCAATTGACAAACACATCCTTCAAATATTAAAATAATTAATAATTCCGTGTATCCGAACATAGGCAACCTAAATTTGAGTTCATGATTTAACTCCTTCATGAAAATATTAAAACGTATTTAATGTCAACATACTTAGCACAAAAGTGCACAAGAATAACCTAAACAAGACGGAATCACAAACAGGAAGATCAATTCAGTTTGAGTATTCAGAAGTATAACACACCAAATGGACAATTGTGTATTGCATTATTTAAAATAGAGAATATGTTCAATTTCCTAACAATGGTACAAAATATTCAATAGTTTTTAAATAATTTGGATGTTTAATTAATTTGTTTACCTAATTTTATAAATCAACACTTTAATTTTAATTTACTGTCTTTATAATGGTTGAAGAAATAAGTGACCTGAATCAATTTACTTTGATTGTAATATAATAAATATATAAAATAATTGAAAAGAAAGAAAACTTTTTTAAATAAGTCAGCACACCTAACCATCAGTCAAGTAACAAAACTTTTGTCTCACCAAAAAGTGAACCTAGTTGACTAGTTTTAAGTTCAGCACATGGTAAGCTAAACCCATTTGAAACCCTTAGATGTCGTAGCTAAAAATACACACCAAGAAAGCTAAGACTCATCACATGGAAATCATCTCATACAAAAACAAATACCCAAATTTAAATATTCTGCAGAACTGATTAATACAGTTAAATATCTAAGTTCAACTAAATACAATACCCCGACAGAGGATTTTGCTCTATCTCATCTAACAAGATATTATAGCAACACAAAATTAGTAAACTTCTCTTCATGGTGTTCTCTCTGTTCTATAAGTCACTTTCTCCTCCAGGAACTATTGCTAACTGGGTATAAGCGCGCATACTATTGGTTTAATGTCTTGTGATATGCAACCTGCAATAAAATTCAAATAAAAGAATTTATATGCACATACAACGGCAAGATTAACTGATCCACCTTTACCCAGCCTGTTTCAACCATGCCGAAATAATTCAGTAGAATTTAAAGAATATAAAGTGTATTTGGATAACACACAAGAATCAATTCTAATCTAATCTAAAAATCAGAGTGATAAAAAAGTAGAAGCAACTAGTTATTGTTTTATCTTCTCTATTAAAAATTAATTGATTATTCTCACCCATAAAAGGTATCCAAACGCGCAAGCAAACATATCTGACCCAGTTTGAGCGAGAAGCCAGGACCAAAGTTTCTACCATTTTATGTTCTTACAACTCTATTATTTCTGTACATATTCCTAATGCAAGAACTTTTTCCCTATCATGATTAATTTGTAACCTCGCATTAACAGACCAAGATTTTCGAATGGAGTTCTTACAGATGTTGAAGTCTTCAGCAGCTCCCTTATGGCCATTGTTGCATAACATGAAGCAGGAAGAGTAAAGCTCAGTTTGAGAGCAATATGTGAATCTTGAGAGCTGGAGTCACCAAGAGATTCGCCTCGAGGTAATTTTACCTCCTCACCTGCAATATCCTTAAAATTCTCAACCTTTGGAAAGTCATCAGAACTCTCCAACTCTCTGATGCAATCAAAGGCTTCTTCAGTTTTCCCATTTCCTACATCAATTGGTTTGACAATATTGGTAGGCGCAGACTTGTTAATTTTCTCTAAATCTGTCTCTACCAACTGTTTATCACTGTCAGAGTATGTAAGTAATTCCCTGGAATTATAGACATCAAAGAAATGAGTCAGAGTGAACTACGTGCAAAACCAAAAAAAAAAAAAAAAAACTACTAAAAAGTACGAGTCTGTGCAATGTGGAGGGTTAACTTCGTAAAATACCATTCAAAGTTAATTGGCTTTTGAAAAACCCTCCTGTAACATCCAGTGATACTAGTTATTGAGAATTCCCTAATAAAAAAGTAGGAATAAATCAGGGTAAGAGATCTGACAGGAGAGAAAAAGAATGAATGTAGAATTGGACTCTTCAAGATTTAAGTTGAGATTCTCATTACATACTCCACATTGTGCACGCTTTCAGTTAAACTGATTCCATCCTAACCAAGTACAATAAAACAGGTCAACATATTATAAGGGGGTACCGACCCATGGAATAATAACAGTACACAAGGATACAAAAAAGCAAGGACAGCAACCCAAATGTAAATGTAAAAACTAGTTGAACATAGTTCTAAAGTAACAGGAGGGGGCAAAACATAAGCAGTGGAGCATGAGGCGTTCGTCATGCTTAATGATATCACCACTAAATTGCAGTTCCAATTCCATATCAATTGTCAACTACGGAGTATTATTCATAAATACAGCAGGCTTTTCAGGTTGGTGTTCTACAGCTAATCTAAATCAGAACCTATAGCATTCAAGGCAAAATTAAGTTATGAAGACAACTTTTCAAATTTAAGAGCATTCTTTATTTCATCTCCCAAAAACTGTTCTGCTTAATAAAATAAAATGAACCTGAGGAGCAACCTTGATTTACCCCGTCATCAAATAAAATCATTTTCTCAAGTACTGTCAAATGACCTTGAAGTATTTTTTACAAATAAATAGATAAATCTACTCCTACACAAGTTTTTAAAGATAATTCTTACGTCTAAGAGATAGGAAGATTGGGATAAAGTGGGTAACTTGATAGTGACATAGTAAGAAAAAAATCAATTACATAATATTTGACCCAGCCTGAACTTCTTAGATCTCACTCCTAATTAAAAGCATAAAATTCAGGATATTGATACGTACTTTTTTTGCTAAATCTTCATAAACATTGGCAATATGATTGGTTGGATATTTAACCCGTGAACTGCAAGATAACAAATACACAAATGTCAGAGTGATCCCTCCCCCAAAATAAAAAAAAAAAAAGAAGCAAGTCAATGGAAAACTAAAGAATTGGATGAGGATTTGAGTTGCCAAAATCACAGAACCTGAGCACTATTAGTCAATCATGCTTACCCTGGCATAGGAAGGATGACATCATCAATTGTGTAGCATCCAGAATTAAGATCTTCAGCATCAACAACCTGTCCATACGCTTTAGAAAATCATTCACACAACTGTTGTTCCTTGTTGAGTAATTCTTGTTTGTTCCAGTTAGTAAATTATCCATCTCATTTCTCCCTAATGAAAATCGTTTTCAAACTTAAAAAATAGATTATACACTTTACCTCCTGCTAATGAAAAGAGAAATAAAGTTCCTCGACATAGAATTATGCCTATACGGAATTCATTTGAGAAAAAATGGTTCACTAGTGTTTCATTCAAGAAATTTGACACAAAATTGCTCAATAATTATTGATTTCACTAAATGCTCACTAAGTGGCTGCCCATGTTGACAGTTAATCTATACTAACATATAAACATGATACTAATTTTGATAACTGTTTTTTTTACAATTTTAGCTTAGTATGATAACGTTCTAATAACTATTTTTTACTGTGATAAATACTTTTCTATTGCTGTGGACACGCTTGTGTTTCTACCAGTAATAATAATTAGGAATGAAATGTTAGAATCACAGGGTTTCAGATATACTTAGGGCAATGATATTAACTTGATATGCTATGATGCAAAACATGATACACTAGCTCTTTTATATAGACTCTTAAATCCTGAAGAACAAATCAGAAATAACTTTTGGAAGATAAAACACCTAAGAATAAGATATGGATCCTAAAAAGATAAGATAATCTAAAATATTATCAAGATAAAATTGGATCCGTTTCATAGATTCCAACACTTACTACAATTATATTTTAGAAAAAGAAAAAAGATAATATGGTTTCACCAAACATGGTGGCAAAACTGCAAAGGAAACTCGAAAATACTGGTGATAAGATGAGAGTCTCTAGGACTGAGAGTAGTGGTAATGTTGTAAAGTTTTACACAGATAAATAACAAAGGGCTAAACTCATACTGTGAGGTTACATATGGTAAAGTTACAGACAGATATATGCACAAAACGCCTACAATATGTAATTAAGAAGCCCCCATTGCTCGTGTACTTTATATAGCTGCTTTATAAAACTTAGTTAGGAATTTCTGAAGGGTGTGACCCAGGTCTTTGGCAGAATAAACACAAAGAAATTTTGATAGAATGATCTAAGACAAATATTAGAGGTGAAATGCTATCTATCTTACTCTAGTGCATTTTGTCAGAAAGTAATTTCTTGATTCTTTAAGGGATTTATACAATTAAAATTTGCTGTGGGATAAGATTAGCATATGGCAACAACTTACGGTAAAAACAGTTTTTTACAGGGGTTTGTCTTATAGATTGACAAATTAGGTTTGCTTTTATGGAAAATTTAGGATTTCAATAAATTTAACGAAAGAGAGAATGAAAGTTAACAATGTATTATGTAATTGATAGTATGATGTTCCTGAAATACAATAACCTAGTGTACCTATTTATACCACAAATTAGATCAAGTGCAAGTATTGCTGGTACAAGCCCAAGTCCAATGCTAACAAGACTGACCTTAATATCTTCTAACAGCTTCATTGATGTTTTCTTTTTTCTGAATGTTTTTTTTTCCTCTTCTTTAAGGAGGATTCTTATCCTTCTAATTTTTTTTTTGAGAAGTATTAATTTCACACAATATTCTTGAACTTTCATTCTCAGAATAATTACAATGTATAAAATGACCAAATATTGGTGCATAGATGTAAGTTCATGTCTGCATAATGCGTGTGCACTAGACTCTGAATAGATAGATTAAAATTTGAAGTCATGGCGTATTTCCAAAAAACTACATTTCGGTTAATTACTAGCATACCTCTGCAAATGGCCAAAATAAAACGACTAACCTTGACACAACTACTTATGTCTTCATGAATATCTACAGAGATTTCATTCTCATTACTGGAATCATACCCACCACTGCAGTCTTCAGGATATTCAGACCCAACAAACTCGATAATTTTTGCAGTAGAATTTTCTTTACAGTTTACCAAGTCCCCTAATACTACTTTTTCCGTTCCTGCCACAGTAGAATATCACTCAATTTAATAAATGAATATTTCGACTTCAGCTATCATAATAATGATAATTCATGGTAAGGATTGTATGGAATGAGTATCAAATGTATTAAGGAATCAGGAGAATTGAAAATAGAAGTTTACTGCCTGAGAAAGCAAGACAAATCTAGAAATTTATTGCAAATCACAACTTACCATATTTTTGCACCCTCTTACTTGCAGCATGGTTCCATAAATAGCTTTGGTAACTATGTATATACCTAAATAAGGTAATGGAAATATGAAATGAATATTGATATCATCATTCAAATAACCAATTTTATTTTATAATAGTGAAGCATACCAAATCCAAAAAGTATAAAAACTACAGGAAGTTGTCAACTCTGTTTCATCTAAATAACACTGAATGGCTGACGAGTTGGCATGGAAGTATAGAACTGACTAGTGGAGGAAGAGAGCAAAACAAATATACACCCCAACATAAAATTGACATTGGCAATAAACTTCATAAAATTCCCAATTGTAACAACACCATAGCCTTTTCATCACATTTCTATTGAAAGTAAGGAAATTAATGTTGTCATGTCATGGCATGCCTGCAGTGTGTAGTCTGTAATATGCAAAAACCATGGAGCACGTTTGGATTTGATCATTTTAAGCCCAGAAAAGTCTTTTCAGCCAAATTTTCACGCTTGAACATTTTTTATTGCAAGTCTTTTGAAAAACAAAATAAGATAGTTCAAAGCTAAAGATAAACAAAATAAGATGTTTTCTTAATCGTATCTAACTTTTCTTTCTCTACATTTAATTTAAACATATACCAGACTTTGAATTTGACGTAATTTTATGTAAAAATTTTGGTACACATGTCTGAACTTTGGTACTACGTATATGCTTCAACGAAGAAAAATCACTAGCAGCAACAGACGACTAACAGTGTATCACCACTTTAGCCAGATATTCAAAACAATCAATATCATCAGATAATTAGAACTCACAACAGTCTCAGAGTCCTTGGAATGCTTTTCAAAGCCTGCAAATAATTTCCAGGAGACGTCTTCAAAGATTGGAGCTGCATAATATTTGATGACACAAACATGGTTATGACATCATAGATCATACAAGAATAAATAGTGAGTAAACAAAAAAAAAAAAAAAGATTCAATCTAACACGAGGAAATGTCTAATGCCGAAATCACTTTTATTTGAAGCTTACCACAGCCCTTTCAGCAACTAAATATCGAGGCAACTGCTTAAGTGTCCCAACAACATCGTTATTTTCTTTATAGTACTTACGTGCCTTGGCTATTGCACTTCTCTGTGTCTAATAACATTGTTATGACGAACAACAGTAATCAATATGTTATTTTTAACTATCAGCAGCACACAATTACTTGATTAATCATCAAGACATTATCCCTTATATGTAAAAATAGAAACAATGAAAAGGATATCTCCTTCTCTTGGATCAAGAATCATGTCGACAGCAAGTTTCCATTCCCCTCGAAGTAATGCAGCTCCAATAAGGTGAGTTGGCAAAGAACCACTTCCAAAACGCTGACAACGAGCACATTCATAGACAAACAAGTTACTTGTAAAACAAAAATGAAAAATAAAACAAGCCTTACAATAGACAGTCTATTAGACATGCACTAAGCCTAATTCACTCTCAAAAAGTTAGAGCAAGGGATAAGGATTTCCAAGTCTTATAAATAATATTTTGACCAAATTCTTACCCAATCTTGAAAATCTCAACACACGCCTCTAACACTAAGATTAAATAGAATCAAACAAGGACTAACTCACTCATAAAAGCTAGCTCAAAGGAAGGACTGCCAAGTCTAATAAGGAATGTTATACCCATATTTCTAGTCCAATTTGGGACATCTTAATAGAGCTAAATCACCATGTTGTGACTTTATGAAAATGCTGCAACACTGACCAAAATCACAAAGAGACAAAACAAAATGTAAAAGAAGATTTTACATTTTAATGCAAGTTTTGGACTTACAACAAATTTTAATAGAAAATTTTCTCTTCAAGAAACAGAGAATATGAAGCTGGGTAACTTTTCCAACATGTTTAAGCTTCTTATATCTTTAAATTATGCATTGTAATAACAATCTTTAAGATAATGCATGTATGTCATCCCAAAATAAAAACATAAGTTTGTATTACAAATACACAGAGCTGGCATACGTTAGACACAATGAAACTTCAAGAGGTTACCTTTGAAAAGGAATATGCTCGCATCCAAGAGCAATTTTTTCCTGACTCTTTTAAATATAGGAAAATGGGAAAAATGATAAATAGCAGTAACTGATTAATGAGGAATTAATTTAATAGATTAAAACAGCATCCTACTACATTTGTCACTTCTGAATAGTATACAGGGAAGGCCACATGCTATCAGAGGTCATTCCCCCCAGGCTTGCTCAAGAAGTTTACCTCTAAACTAGCACAAGTCAGGTATCCAATTGTATGCCATCTCAACAAAATTGAGAGAACTAATCAGAGAGGAAAAGTTGACTTATAAAGTACCTGTAGACCAAAGTAGTTAATGAAGCCAAGCCTTCCCAAGGCATCTGCAGATGCTTTTATGATATCTTCAGAATCTGAAACAATACCTCTGAGAAAATATGTCAATGCTATGATACAAATATAAAGCTTCAATTACATCAACGATTATAAATAACCCTAACCTCAAGGGATACTTATTTAACATAGGAAAAATGAATTTCATGCATAAGCAACACCCTCACCGCAATGTAATTGTAAATCGATTCCCCATGAGCTGGCCAAGACAAAGTCCTTCCTTAACATAACTGGACAATAGTACATTTATAGCTATCATTCCACAAAAACCAGATAAGAATGTCAACAATTCAAAATTCAATCAACTTACCAGAAATCACCCAATTTAATACCAAACAGGCGCTTGTTAAGTGAAGCAAGTCGACTTGCTCGCTGCTTGTAAACAGTAACCTAGAAACAAAACAAATAATAAACCAGTTTTGGTATTTATCAATAAATGAACACTGATACTAATTCTGGAAAGTAAAGGATTGAATGCTTGATGTAAAGTAAAAAAGAATGTAACAATTTATCACCCTTTGTGTTGTGACAGCTCGCTTATCCTTTGTACCGGCAAATCCAAATGATTTTGGCTGTCAATTAATTATCAATCAGTTAAAACGGAAAAGTTATCCATAAATCAGTAGTAATATTAGCACACTGCATTTATTTATTTTTCTACTTTCCAAATGGTCAGTGCATAAACTTGGATAGTTGAGTATAAAATAGTGCATAAAACTAAAATCATAACATTTTCCATGAATCAAATTTTATGAGCAGAAAAAATCATGGAGATATAAACAATAATAAAACAGAGTTCCTAAATCTCCAGGTTGAAAACAAAAAGGTTGCGCAGAGGCATAATACATTTATGCACAATCATAAATATATCAAGCAAATAATTCACAGCTAAAATATGACAAACAGATTCATGTTTCAGTTCTAGAATATATGATAATTAGTTAAAAGGGAATCAATGTCATCACATACAAGGATTGAATGAACCATCAGCAAAAAAACCTTCACTTTCACACTCAATCAAAAAGCCTGCAGGATGTATCCAACAAAGAATCATACAGACCTGAATGCCGAGCATATTTCCAATAACCCCCAGGGCTTCATGGGTATCTTTGTTCTCTTTGTAAATATGGAACCTATAAATTGCATTGGTAGAAACATTCAGTTGACAAACAAATACAATATAAAAACAGGAAAATGGCACGAACAAATAAAACATGCAACAATGAGTGGCTATCACTTTCTGACAATTTATGAATAACATATAATTTAACACAGCCGAGAGTCTTCATTAAGTTGAATGGTTTTGGATATTCAATAAGTAGTCGCAGTACTATAGCTAATTAACAAAACGCTCTTGCAGACTGCACTAGAAATGGAAGACAGCAAGCATTGTTTAATTTGTATTTTATTAAACAGAATCGCTGAGCAATCTTACCTGAGGAACTTGCCAACATTTTCAGGCCAATTTTCTGAACCGCGGCTGTCAAAGGGTTTATCACCCCTTTCTTTGCGTTTCTTGGAGTTTTTGCCTTTGTTGTTGGGTTCAGCAGAATTAAGTCTCACGCGGATACATTTCAAGGAGGTGTCAGGTCCGTCAACCACATCAGTAACCAGGAACTTAAAGTTTTCCTTAAAGAAGTTATGCACTGCCTGGTACATTTGAGAAGCATCAAATTTATGATGTTTTGAAATGGCAGAGAAACTACAAAATGATTTTGTTTTGCATGCCACAAGAGCAGAATCAGATCAGTCTCCTCTTTCTAAATTCAATTAAATGTAAAATAAAATTGCAGTGGCTGGGCGCAGTGTACTAAAAAAAGGCAACGTAAATTAATGAAATGCAATTCAAAAGCATTGAATTTGATACTTGGTCTGTTAATCCAAAAGTCATATAAATTCATCAAAAATTTCAGCCCGTTGTAATGAGATGAGACACCCGCTTGGTGTAAATATCCAAGTACTCCCCATTATGGACATCTTTACATGTCTTCAGAATCTAACAGAGCAAAATAAGCCACAAAAATCATACTAACCTTCCGATGAGACTTATCTGAATCCGGAGAAAGAACAATGGGAGAAACACTATCTTCTCCACCAGCATTAATTTTATTAACAAATTCTTCCAAAAGAATTGCATCAGGCTCCCCAGCAAGAGACTTAAAAGCTTCAATTCGTGAGGCATAACTTACAAAGGTGTCAGACGTGTTGGTTCCATTTTCCTGAACACTCTGAAATAAGCATTAAAAAGTCAGATACCTCAAACTCAAAGCAAAAATTATTTTATCAATGATTCACGGATATTTGGACCTCGAGCTCCTCTTCAGGGGCCTCGAGTGAGGACAGTTGAACTACTGCTCCATCTCTGTCCACTTCATTCACAATAAAATCAGAATACCTGAATAAAATTCAATTGAAAACCGCATTAACAAGACACTGTTGAATAATGCACTTCAGCACACGTACATCACTATCAAGGAGGTGAAATGAGGAAGGTAGTAATGAATTGTGAAGAAAATGAAGAACCTTTGCTTTAAAATTCCGCGGAAGCCAGGAAGGTCGGAAATGAAGCAGGAGATACCCACTTCGTCTTCTTCAACGGTTTTCATCGCCATGAGGGTTTTACACAAATGGTGATCAACTACCTCCTCATATGGTTTTAGTTTAGATTAGGGTTTAGAGCAACAGAGCGGGAAGTTGCATTGCAACCGCTACTGCATATCTAACATCCCTTGAAACGCATCGTTTAAGAATAAAAAAATTCATATTTTAAAGACGGTAATTATATCAAAGAGTATACATAAAATAAATAAAATATGTATTTTATAGTAAAAAAATTGTATTAAACAAAAACTAAAAATAAAATCAAAAAATTATTAATATATATATAATTAAATAAAGTATTATAATATAATAATTACATTTACTTAACTAATTTTATTGTAAAGAATAAAATGTTAACTCAAGAAGAGATAGTTCAATGTCTTTTGAAATTAGTGTGTTTGTTTGATGAGGGAGGAGGGTTACTGTTTAATGTAACTTCTCTCTCTTTTGACAAAGATGTTCCTACATTTAAGATAAATGAACATGTTAAAAGGAATCAAGATGAATATTTCTTGTATATACAATTTTCTAAAGTAACCAAAAATAAGTTTATAAGTGATTTATTTTTATCTTATTTTCTATTAATTTGTTGTTTTCTCTCTCTTTACTTTTCATACATTACTAACTTATTTTGTACATATAACTATATATGATATCATTTTATTCAAATTGAGCATGTGAAGCTCAAACTACCCTTCAATCAAATTAGCGCAACTCATTGTAATAAATTACATATCCGCTGCTACTCCTTTCGAACTACCATTTAAAATGATTTTCAAATTTCACATGCTAAATTTATTTAAAATAAAAATGAATATTGTTCCATTATGCTTAATAATTTTCCATTAATTATTCGTGGTGAAAGTCAATTTAAATTTACCTTTTTCTCTTAACTTTTTGATATGTTTTTTAATGACAAAATCGTGATAAAATTCTAAAATAAAACAATATTTCATATACAATGATTAATCTAATAATGTTATTTCAACAACCTTAAAGTCAAAATATTAATAATATATATAAAGATTGAAAAGAGTTTTTTAAAGAAAAAATCTTTGTCCCTAAAAGAAAAGGTGATAATTTAACTTTCAATTTGAAGTTTGTTCTAACACGTTCAAGAGTCTCATATTACTTAGGAATCGAAATTCAAACTTCAAACTAAACAATACATCGAATATCGAAAAGTAATTGATTCTAATAATTTTATATTAACTAAGGTCAGAATAATTTTCTAATACTCAAAACTCATACATTATCACCAAAAATTTTAATTTTCATAAATATAAATCCAAATCAAATTTAGTTTCTTTAATTCTAAACATGTATCATATGAAATTACTTCACTAAAGATGATTTTTTTATTCATTTGTAAATGTCTTGTATTTTAAAAAATCATCTATTATTGCAAAGTGAGACATGATCATTAAACATAATGAAAATTGAAGTATACACACTATGTAATTAAAATTAAAATAATTTTTTATGGATCAAACTATATAATTTTTACAATTTCAAGGTCAAAATCAATATAAATGTATACACAGAGAAAGAGTGAGAGAGAAAAGAAACCAATAACATATTTCAATGTTAGATAAAAATAGAATATAGAAACTAAAGATGGAAATGTAGGATTGCAAATTAGATTTTGTATATAAAGCAAAATCAAATACAAGTTAGATTTTATTAAGTTAATTATCTGAATTAAATATTATCAAAATTTAGCTCTGTTAGTTTGAAATTGAAAATCACTTACCATCTTTATATTTATTTTCTTACTTTTTTTTTGCGGTATACCACTTTTTTATTATTCCTCTAAATTTTTCGGGTTTATCTTTATTTCCAAATATTTGAATATTTATTAAATTGATAAAATTTTAAAAACATTATAACTCAAGTATTTAATAAATTTTAAATATAAATAATATGTAATAAATTTTAAATATAAATGATATGTAATAAATTTATATATTATCATTATATTTATAACAATATATAAGATGATATACTTATTTTGTTTATCTAAAATCTGAACATAAAATTCAGCGTAAAAGTAATGATGAAGAGATAAAATAGTAGAAAAAATGCACCACCTCTACTTAATCATAGTTGCTAAATCTATTTTACTTATTTTTCGTTGCTATAATTAACATCAAATAAAAGTGTTATTATAGATGAAAACAATAGACTAAATAAAATATTTTTTATTATTTGTTAAATTATATAATATAGATTATATATTGTTATTAATATAATAAATAAAGTCATATACCATAAAAAATATTTTATTTAATATATCTAAAATTAATATTAATATAAATATGAAATTTAACCTACTAAAATAAGATTAAAAAAACAGGAACATATGTCTCTATATATTTTTTAAAATAAACGAAAAAAATGAATGATTAAAACATTGGTTAAATAAAATAAATTAATTACGTGATTATTATTTTAAAATTGAATTTTTGTAGAAGTGCACACATTTGTTAATTAAATTCTGATAATATATTGTTTTGATTTGTTTAAGTATTTTATTTTATTTTGATATATTTGTGAGGCGGAACCTGGAGTGGAAGTGCGATCGCACTGTAGTTCCTCTCGTCTCACTCCGGGTGTGTTTTGGACGACATCGACGGCGATCGATATTTTCACCAACAGATCGAAATTCCGTTCATCGATTTGTTGGATCTGCGTTTGTGAATTGTGGGAAAGAAGATGGTTACCAAAACAGAGGAGACTCAATTGAACAGGCTTGAAAACCAGGTCGACAACGGCGGTGGCGGCGCTTGGGACTACCTCTGCCTTGTCAGAAAGCTCAAGGTCCGCCGTTCCGAGAAGGTTCTGAAGCATGGCCTCTCCATCTTGAACGACCACAAACAACGATCCTCTCTTGGCGCTGATGGTCCCTCCTCCTTCATCACTGACCTAATTTTTATTGTTATGATTCTATTGCGAGATTCTGTTATTTCTGATTTTATGCTGTGATTTTTGGAGCTTCGAATTTCACTGTCTTGTAAAACATGCTTTAGTTGCAGGTATGTCTTTCATTGAATTTGACTTTTTGACTAATGTTTGAGTGTTTTTGTGTGCAGAATGGACCTTGTACGAACAGGTTGCAGTTGCTGCTATGGATTGTCATTGTCTCGACGTTGCCAAGGTCTCGATCTAATTTGGCTGTGTTTCTTATATTGGTCTCTTTTGTGCATTGTAAATTTTACTGGGTGCTATGCTACATACATGTTGTAAAATCATGGCCTCCTTTTCTTGAAACAAAACTGTTGGAATGAATTTCTTTTGATTACTCAATCAGGAATCTTATGCACTGATTGAATCTTACTTATTTGAAATAGTTGAAACTTACTCTCTTGTAACTTGTGTTGTGGAGATTCTGATTATGCATCTGAGACTGTTGCTTGTGAGTTTTACAAGAAATTATAATCTTGCTTGATGCTTTTTGTTTTGGTGCTGTATAATGGTTGGTTTTCATTACCTGTCTTGTAAGTTTGTAGTCCACTGCATTTTATTGCTGTTCAATTTCTGGGTAGTTTTTGTTTTTAGTTTGAGTCCCTTTTGGCCCTTCATTCTCTGTTGACGGTGGATGGAGGAAATAATCGTTTTCTGATCTTGCGATGCCATTATTCTTTCACTATGAGTTGTAGCATTCTTTTTAAAGTTTTTGGCAAGATGTTTGATGTTGTTTGCTTTTGTAAGTTCTGAGCCTGGAACTTAATAGGCCGCTGAACTTTTATGTTGGTCATTATGTTGTCCACTTTATACGATAAGGGAAACCATCTAATTTGAGATTTTATGTCTTGAAGTTGATAATATTTTTCTTCTTTATCAGGACTGTACAAAGGTTCTTCGGAAGAGATTCCCAGATAGTAAAAGAGTTGGTACGTTGATATTATCTATACCTTTTAACCATATTTTGATTTTGAGTTAGCTATAGCACTATCTACACAACTCTTGGCACAAGACTGACTCTCTATATCCTACCACTTGAACTCAGAGCTCACTTTGTACAGTTCTCCCTAGATGCATATGTAACAGTTGTGTAGGCAGCATTACTCTGGCTAAATGTTGGTGACATATGCCTTATAATTGGCCAGTGTTCCTACATTTGGTCACTGCTAGGCTAAGAAACTATTTATTTTGACATTGCAATGATTGAGCTGGCTAATTTATTTTTGTCTTGAGCACTATGATAATTTTCCAAAAACACGAACTGTAAAACACAAGCAATTGCATGCTCTGCTCTGATTGTTGTTGCCCGGATCTGGTTCTTGAAACAAACTTTTAGACAGGTGGATAACTTGGATATTTTGCATTCCATTCTTTGAAGAGGGATGTTAGGGCTATGTTTCATAGCTCAAAATAGTCGAAAAGGAAGCTGAAAGCTGAAAAAGCTAGACTAAAAGTGTTTAATAAAAGTAGCTGAGCTACCGGAAAGTTTTAAAATAATTAATGAGGACATGATTAATTATTGAATCAAATCTTATTATTAGGTAATTAAATAATTTCAATGATTATAAATTTATATTTTTTAATTTAATTCAACTTATTTTGTATAAATTAAGTTTCAGGTAATATTTGTGTAGAAATTTATTCTTCATTGTACTTAAAATAGCTACAATTTCTCAATGAAAACAAATTTTATTAAAAATTAAAATAAAGAATTGAATGATTAAAATAACAATAAAAAAGTGTAACATTAAATCATTAATCCAAAAAAGTGTACGAGTAAAACAATAATCCAAAAATTATAGTCATAAACATGGTTTTTACATTAGGGTTTTCTATTATTATTTCAAGGGGTAAGATGGTAAAATATAAGTTTCATCCAGGTAGATTATTTTGAAAGCTAATATAAGTAGCTTATTGAAATAACCTAAAAGCTAAATATATTTTCAAAATTTCATTTAGCAATTTAATCTATGATCTAGATGAAATGTTTTACGAAATACACCGTGTATAGTATAACTACATCACACAAAAATCCAAATATGTCTGCATATACGTGCTATTGTTCCCTCTTAATAAAGAATTGATTTAAGCGTCAAAATTGTTACAGGTAGGCTGGAGGCAATGTTGTTTGAAGCAAAAGGATCCTGGGAATTGGCAGAAAAGGCTTACGCAAGTCTTTTAGAGGACAATCCTCTTGACCAGGTAAACTCACATAACCTTATGGAGATACCAAAAAAGGGTACTGTTGGTTGTTCAATTACTCTATGTGATGAAGCAAAAATCATATAATTGTGGCTTCTTCTTTTGTGTTCTGTTTTTTCCACTTGATTTTAAACTTTTGGTTTTACATTAAATAGTGTATGCCACCGAAGTAAAGAAGGCCAAAAGCTAAAGTGTTTATCTTTTTGGTTGTTTTGATTTTGTGCAGGCCATCCATAAGAGGAGGGTGGCAATGGCAAAGGCACAAGGCAACATTTCTGTGGCTATTGACTGGCTTAATAAATATCTAGAAACGTGAGACTAATGTTAAGAGTTTTATTTTCTTCCTTAACTTAAAATAAAGAGTTTCTGATTTACGTAAGAAAATATTGCATGTATCTGAATTATTCTTCTTGTTTTAACAGATTCATGGCAGATCATGATGCATGGAGAGAACTGGCGGAAATATACGTCTCCCTGCAAATGTTAGATTTTATTCTACCATTTATCTTACCCGCTGCAAGGGTTACATTTATATTGCTAATTATCTATCTGTCTTTGTTTCCTTTGGCTTTCCGTCTTCCTATTAGGTATAAACAAGCAGCATTTTGTTACGAGGAGTTGATATTATCTCAACCTACTGTTCCTCTCTACCACTTAGCCTATGCTGATGTGAGTAACTTATGGAATGTGATTACTTTATTTTGGTCAAATAAATTATTCTCCTCTCATTTCTTTGCTCCGGTAGTAACAAACAATGCACAGAAAACACTGCATGCTAGAGGTGTAGTAACCTAGCAAGAATCTTAGATTTATTGTATATGGACGTTTTCTTGATTTGTGGCATTGTCAGGTACTTTATACGCTTGGTGGATTAGAAAACCTCCAAACTGCCAAGAAATACTATGCATCTACTATTGACTTGACTGGAGGCAAAAACACCAGAGCACTCTTTGGTATATGCTTGGTAAGATCTTCCATATGAGTGTTAATTTTGTTTGGTACTCTGGAACTGCAAGTTATTTTGTATGAACTGAGTATAGTTAATTTGGAAGTTGGTTGAACCTAGGTTTTGTTGGTTGCAATGAAAGTCATCATTTATTTTTGCTTTGGAAGGTTTCAGTTTTCCATCGTGGATTCTTGATTTTCTCCTTAATAACTCAGGATCTCTGGATTCTTTCCGAAACTATTAATTTATGTATGCCTGAAATTTTAGTTTTGCTCCTGTTCTCCAGTGCACTTCTGCTATTACACAGATTACAAAAGGGAAAAGCAAGGAGGAGAAAGAAGGGTTACAGTTACAATCTCTAGCGGCCAAAGTATTGGAGAAAGATTACAAACAGAGAGCTCCGGACAAGCTTCCTCAACTTACAACTGCCTTAAAGAGTCTAACATTGTCATCATGATGCAGCTTCTCTTAAGATTATTTAGTCACTTCTTGAAATTTTCTAAGATTGTTGCCAGCTTGAATTAACGCATTTAGATTTTCTCAGTCATTTTCTTCTCAATATCAAAATGAAAATTCTTAATTTTCTGCATTTTAACATTGGTAATGAATATTTATTGGAAGACATGTAAAGTTTCAGATGGCCTGGATCCAAAGGTATTGTCATAGCTTTCATAATGCATAAGATGGGGCCATAATTTGTTTTTGACATCCTTTTCCCACTTGTTATTTTCTGCGGCTGTATAAATCAAGTTAAAACATTAATCCCCCTCCTTGATTAATCTTTTTCGTGAGTGTTCCATTCATAACATAAATAGTAACATGATGATTTGATGATGTGGCACGTTGTACTGTGAACGGCAGCAGAATTTGCACTACTCCTCTGCCATGGCAGAAAGTGACAACTCAGTCCTATTTTTGGTATCAAATATTTGTTCCTTCGAGGCCTGCTAGCTTGGATTAACGTATTTTGAAGATTTATTTTCGTAATTTTATTTAGATCTTGAAAAAATGTATTCTTAAAAGTAGTTTGCTATTAATACATGTTTAAGATATCTGAGTAAATTACTCAAGTAAGATATCTGAGTAAATTACTCAAGTAAGTGTTTATACGTTAAGCTAAGCGTTTAATTCAGAAAGCATATTTTGCCCAGTTTTATTTCTAAAGAAATAAATAAAACAAATTTTAGAGGAATGTCAGGTAACTTTTATGAATTTAATTAAAGTTTATTCGTCAATTAAGGTTTATACGATAAAATATATTTTTGTATAGGTTCTTGCAATGGTCTCTTTTTATCAACTGAGAAATGAAAAAAGAAAAAAAGATTTCATAGATGCTGATTTTGAAAGAAAAGCACGATTAATTGAATTTAACAAGTTTTTTATATAATATCATCCCTCCATGTGTTAAAACACAAATTGTTATGTATGGAGCTAGTTATGTTTTACGGGGAATGAGTCTCTAAAATTGAATTGAGAAAAACTTCATTATACTATTATAGGCAAGTCTACAAAATAGTTTTCATTGAGTTAAAAAGTTTGAACAAGATTAGTTTTGGTTCATCCTATCCCTGTTTATATCATAAGTATACTGAGGTCAATTGAACTTATTTTATAAAATAATATTTATATTTAAGAGAAATATAAATAATATTATTTTATTATATATATATATATGTATATGTAAATTTATATATCAAATTATTATATCTAAAATTAAAATTAATTTCATTATCATGACTTAGATCTTAAAAATATGTATTTTATTTACTATTTTTTATTTGAAAATAGTTTATTTAATTTTAAAACAGACTAAAGTTATCTATTGGCTATATATATATATATATATATATATATATATATATATATATATATATATATATATATATATATATATATATATATATATATATATATATATAGATAGATAGATAAATAGATAGATAGAGTCTAGAGACTTTAACTAATAATTTTCATGTTAAGTAAAGTAAAATTAAACAAAATAAGTAATATGTATTAAGAAAAAGATTTACCAACTTTTGAGTTAAAGTTTTTGAATAAAAAATGATATCTTAATCATTTATATGAGTTTTTTTTCATAATCTTTTGATACCAAATATCTCCTATGTCTCTTTAAAAATCTAACAATATGTTATGTAATTATCATACATCTTTTTTAGGTTAAATAATTATGTTTATTTAAAATGAAATGGTGATAGAGTTTGAATTGCATTTGAATTTGATTGGTTTTGGTTTTTGACATCTTGTGGGTGGCATAGCTTACCAGTTTTATGGTTCACGTGAACTTCATATTCGACCCTATTGTTGTACTGAAAATCTGATATTATATTTTAATTAATTTATATATTATTAGTATGATATCCAATAAAACTTTAGTCTACTCAATAAAATAACTTGGTAATAATTTTCTTATTATACGTCAAAGTAAAATAAAAAAATTAAAGTGAATTTGTATTAAGTTCATTAGAAGTTGAGTTAACAATAAGAAAAAGTCTTGATGTCTTTATCAGGTCCTTCAAAAAGATTCTCTTGATAACATTAACAAAGAGTGCGACAATCTAAAAATAATTGTTTCAGATTATAATCACATATAAGAAAAAATAATTTTTTATTGAAATATAAGCATGTGTGAGGAGAATTATAAATTTTAAAAGATATTTTAGAAAATGCAGAGAAATCTCCGAGTATATCCTATAACATTTATATTTAGTTTCCTACCAATTAGGAAAAATCACGTCAAAATATTATAGTAAAGAGAATAATTCATTTTATCATATTATTGAAATAAGGTAGAGTTTTTCCTGTTTAACGTGATTTCCATCTGAAATTAAGGTTTTAAATAGAAATTACTATGGTTAAACCTTTTGCCCTTTGATTGTTCCCAACGCTAGAAATATATTAGAAGCGCAAAAAATAAAAGAAAAAGCAAAACATAATATAACATGTCATACTACCTTTTGACCAAAATTTGTAAGAAATTTATAAAAATATAAAATAATTCATTATATTAAAAAAACATGGATTACATATAAATATTTTATTACATTTGTGTAACTAATTATATACTTTATTATATCTAAATAAATATAATAAAATATTTACTTTAAAATTATAATATATAAATAATTGAAATAAAATAATTTTGTAATGATAAATAAAATAATATAAATTTAATTAATTAAATTATAAATTATTTTTAATATATTTTAAAATTTTAAATTGATTGATAGAAAATATATAATTATAATTTATTATTTAATAAATTAAACATAATTTTTATATTATTTTAATTTTATAAAATAGTTATTATATAATTTTTTTATTTTAATTTATAGTTATTTTTATTAAATTTTAGTTACAAATATTTTAAGAATTTAATATATTTTTCATTTTTTTTACTTTATTAACTAATTCAACAACAGACCTTTTCATCTATTTTTATTTTTCACTTTCTACTTTAATTTTTTTCTTTTACACTTCATTTCCAATCCTAACAAAGGACTTTGTTTGAATGGAAAAAGTTAAAGAGAGACTTGTTTGAGTGAAAAAAATGATGTTGTTTAAATTAAGGGAAATATAATGAAAAGTGAATAATGAAGAGAAAATTTGATGAGTGTGATTGATAATTATTTTTAATTGATGAAATTGTAAGATTATACATTAGTTAACAAAGTTTGAGCTACTTACTACTTTATATTTTAAATTAGTTTATATTAGTCTTTTACAAACTAATTTAGAATTAAAAATACTAGTAGCTAAAACTGCTAATTTAGATACGAATTTATAAATCATTTTATAAATTTTATTAATAATAAAAATCACTTTAGATATGAATAATTTTTTAGTTTCTAAATTGATATATAATTTAATTAATATAATGTCTAATTATTTTTTGTCTTTAAAATTTGTTATTATCTAATAGTTTTCTTGTAGTGTAAGATATTATTAATCATTTGTGCATGCAGCTCGTTTGTGATTAAAATACTTTTCCACCAAGTGGACTACAAAAAATATGAATTATCTGACATTTTAGATAAATATGTTATTAAAAATGATTTTTGATAAAATTAAATAAGATTATAAAATCTTTAAACAAAATTGTAAATTTTGTAAAATCCTATAAAATCAACGGAAATTAGTATGAGTCTTGAGAGGAAGAAATTTGAAAGAATAATGTAAATCACCAATTTTTTTTTTGTTGGAGTTGGTGATAAATTCAACTGTAATAAAATAAGATTGATATTATTTATATTATTATTATTATTTTATACATTTAGTTTATTTCTATTATTGTCCTATTATTTTTAATATTTTATTTGTTATAATTATTATTTTAAAATTTCATTACTATTATTTTAAAATAATACATTTATAAATAATTAAATTATCTTTATTATTATAAATATTTAAATATTAAATATTAATTATATTAATGTTATTATTATTTACTAATTTCTTAATAATAATATTAAATATTTTTGTTATATAAATTTAATTAATATTTATTATTACTATTTTAATTTATTTTTTATATTATTTATTATTATATTATAATATGTTGTATAATTAATTATATTATACGTTAACAAAAAAATCTATTATATTATAACATAATTGATTATATGTTAATGTATAATCGATTATAAGTAATGTATAATTATAAGTAATGTACGCTACTAGTAGTAAATTATTAAATTAAAATTAATTTTAGAAATAAAAAATAATTAATTGTTATATTAATTAAATTATATATTATTTTAAAAGTTAAAAAAATTGTTAGTATATAAATTAGTTTCTTATTGATAAATATTTTTTTACATTAGTATTTAATTAACTACCAAAATTTTAATTATCAATTATTTAAATTCTCAAGTTAGTACTAGATGATACTAATTTACAAACTATTTATCAATAATAAAAATCAATTTAAATATAAATAATTCTTTGATCAATATAACAATTAATTTTTTTTTTAAAATTTAATTTTTATTAAATAATTTTCTTACAATAATATAATTGATTATCAATTTTCTTCTAATAAAACCTTACAAACAACTCACCTAATCTCATTACAACCACAAATATATAATAAGATAATCGATTATGATTCACAATATAACACCACATAATTAATTATGATCTTATATAAAACCTCATCCCACACCTCTCCTAATCACCACCACACCATCTCGAGAGCACTACAACCAACCATAGATGTCAACATAACATCAAAATCTATATTTTTTACGTCATGAACAACAGTCGCACAGAGATAAAAACAAAAACAAGAGAACATTATCGTATTTTCCTCAAATCCACACGACTTTCTACTTGTTTCATATCCTATGAGCAGGAATGCAAAAATCTATCCCTTCAAATTAGCGTTTATTCGCAAATGAATGCATACAAACAGGAGTAAGTCCCTCAAATTCATCGAGATGAAGAGAAATCATCCGGATTCAAAGACACGCTAAAGGATGATGCAGCAGACTAAATGGTCATAAAAATATATTTATTTAACATTTGAGGCCTTAATGAGCTGGCAAGATAGGTTCGGCAGTGGAAATATTTAAAATATGCAAATAATGATTCACTAGCCAGCACATACATGTATTTGGCTCTCGTATCAAATTTGCTAATTATTATCAGACATCAAAGTGTGCAATCCTACCAAGGCAAAAATATATTTATATTAATGCCCCACACAGCGCATAAAACAAACTATAAATCATCCAGCCTGATAACAGCTTCACCATCTCAGTTCCATAGAGAACATAAACAAGTTTCAAACGGTTGCTAAAAAGAGTTTTGACATTCATTATAATTTGGTGATCTTCCACTCAGGCACTACCTTCCTCTTCAACCTCAGCTCCCCTGAGTTATGGCCTTCTTAGTACTTGAGAATTAGCAATTTGAAGCAAAAGCCTTACGTACTTAATAGAATGAATCATCAATGCTAATTAAAATACCAAAGTAAAGACTTATGACGACCCAGAACAGGGAAAAGTAGGTAATACTTACTAATTTAGAGAGAATTGAGATGTAATTGAATAAGCATACTTTAAAGTTTGTATTTTAGTAATATGAACCATAAAGTTGCCGTACAGCCAAAAAAAGAGTCTCTGATTTGTTCAAATAGCTCAGCTCAGCTCAACAGGATATGAATTTAACAAGGGAATGAGAGAAACAAAATTACTCATTTTTACTCTATGTTTCAATCACATGGTTGATAAACCAAATCTCACTGAGAGGTCTGTTAGTACTCAATCTGTGATGGATTTCATCATATCTACTGGCTCTTCCAAGCGTACAAATTAAGCGAGAAACCAAGACCCTGCAATTTGGTCTCAGGAAATCTCTCAGAGAAAGACCAAGGCAAATCAGAAGACGGTTGGCTAGCCCACAACTTGTCCAAGGCGGACAGGCTTGTCCTGAACATAAAGACAGCATTTCCAAGGGATGTGCCAAAGAGCCAATTATGAACATCCCAGAAAACTTCCACTGCCAGGCCATCTACCAGAATAGTATGATTCCCCCTGAACTTCCATCTCAACCGCTTCACTTGCATCACAGTTTTGCTGTCTATGCGAATTACAAGGCTAGGATCACTAACAGTTGCAGTGTCACACTCAATCACAATATCATGAATTTGGCCATTGTCACAAAATACAGCTTTTGTACCATACAACTTCTTACCAAAAACATGCTCTTTCTTGTTAATCAAAAATGCATTGTGGGGTAATGGGCTGGCATTGGTCTTCTTAAAAGCTTCTTTCTTCAAATCCCCAAGAAGAAGAACCATTTGCCCATCCACCACAGCTCCAACATAAAATCCCCCCAAAGGTTCCGGACTGGAACCAAATTTAGCCGAAGAAAGATCCCAATACACATCAACTTTACAAGAATGAACTTCTAGACTCTTACATCCTCTCCTCTTGGAAAATCCCCACGGTTTGATATCCACCTTACAAAGACTCTGGCTTGAGGAATCGTCGATCGCTACACCAAGACCTTGCCCCATCAAATTCTTACTCCATGTGACAGTAATCAGGCAGGAACTACCGCCAACCCTGCATTGATAAACACAAGTAACCACGTTCTGGGTACTTTTATTAGCGCTTGAAGACGAAGAATCCGCAACTTGAACCCCATTCTCACCAAAACAGGATGGAAAATCCTTCATTTTTTTTTTGCTTCAATTCAATTCAACTACGAAGCCTTTTCCCTCTGGGGCTTTTCAACAAACAGATGGAACCCAGATTTGAAATGGACAAAAATACCCACTCAGCAACAAGGTGAAAGTCTCAAAAAAGAGTTGGGACAGACCCTTACCTTAACATGATCAGAAAAACCCATAAAGGAATGGCTTTTTGAATATGGGGTTAGAACCCATGAATCCCAGTTGAGAGAAGAGAGTGTGTTACTTCAAGACAAATAAAGAGAATGTGGAGAGTAAACAACTCAAACCCCAGACAGAAGCAGACAAAAAAGCATACTTCTTTCACTTTCAATGTCCATACGTTACTACGATTGAAATTTTTTCAGGGAAAAAAAAAACCCACAACCCAAAACGAAGAATGAAAAAAAAGGCACAACGGAATATAACATAAAATGAAAAGAACCTTCAGATGGCGACTCTAAGAAGCAAAATAACGGTTGTGAAGAGAATGAAGAAAACCGGAAGTGGGTATTGTAGTGACCGACGAATGAAGGTGAAAACAGAAAAAAGGTTGTATTTTTATACTGTGGCCTGTATTTTTCTTTTTTTCCTTTTGCGGTGAAACCAAACTTTTACCTGACACGAACAAGAGAGGAAAATAACCTGAAAGTTGAAATCAGACACTGTTCATGTGTACTAATCAATCTATTTCCTTGTCCTTCTATCTCGCATATATGTAAGTTATCTCTATATATAACAGTTTTTTCAGTTTAATTTTCATTCCACGTAAACGTTAAAATAAATATTATTAATCATTAAAAAAATATATCCTCTATATATATTATAACAATCTATATAATACTATTTGGGGTGTTTTCAGTTTCTATAATAATAAAATAAGTTTAATAAAACTTTAAAGTATTTTTTATAAAATTAATAAATTTAGTATATATGATAATATGCCAATTCGGGACATTATTTGATTATTTTTTTCTTTCTCACACAGTACATTTTAATTATGTTATTATTTTTATGGAAAAGTAGTATTATAGAAGTAAAAGTTGATGGTGAGGAACGGTTCGTGGGACGTGGACCCTACAAGGTGGTGGAAATGCAAGCACCATCTCACCCACGCATTAGAATAAGGATTACGTGCTTAACGTGTTTTGTCTTAGGCATCGACGTATCAATTATTTTTAAGTTTTTTTTTAAATACATTTATTAACACTTTTCAATATTACATTATTCTTTCCTTTGTTAAAAAAAAATCATTCCATTATTTTTTTTTATCTTATAATATAACACCAATAAATAAATATAGAATTAAAAATATATATTTTAAAACTTGTATATGAAGGACTACACCGCAATTTTTAATTTAGTTTCATGTCTCATCCTAAATATAAATATGATTGTTTGTGTTTGTTATTTTCCTTTCCTGTTATGTGATGTCCTATGTCATGAGATTTGATTTGTGATTCAAATGTGTGTATTTATTAAAAGTTATATGATAGTCAATTATTTAATATTGGATTTTTACATAGTTGAATATAATAAATATATATTTTAATATAATATTAGTCAACTTAGAGATAGATTAGATCTTATATTTATGAATTTATATATTGCTGATAAAAAATATTTATAAATTTATTTTATTACGATTTTTGTGGTTAATATTTTATGTATGATTTTGTCTTTAATTTTCATTTATTTTTGTTATTACAATATTAAAATGAAGTTTATATAGTTATTTATGATTGAGGGAGTCTTCTACAATTATTAAAAATGATAATTTATTACTTAGTAAAAACGTAAAATACATTTATACTTTTTTTGACTTTGAATTAAATTCAAAACCTTTTGTTAAGGAATTTTAGATGGAAAACTTTTAGTTAGTTTTTCTCTTACACTCACGTTTTTTCTTCATTATAATTATAACATAAAACCCTGCTTAAAATACCTAAGCATAATTCTGCTTAGACTAATGCTGCGTTGGGTTAATTCTAATTCAAATTTGAATTTCTTAAGAATATATATTAATTTAATTTTTTTATTTTAATATATTGTTTATTAATTAATTTGTTTGTAAGAAAATTATAATGTAATTGTGATATTTTAATTATAAATCCTTTTAATTATAATGTAAATTGATTTAAGTCAAAATAATTGTTATTTTACGAAATTGATATTGACATTTAATAAAAAATTATATTTGAATTAATAGGAAATAAATTTTGAATTATATTGAGATTAAAGATGAGACAAATAGATTATGTATTATCATGGGTTTTCTTAATTATTATAATAATGATCTTAAAAGTCATATCAAATATAACTTATAATATAATACTTTTACATTATCCATGCATTATCATTAAAATCTAAATATAAATATAATTTGTATTAAAAAAAACTAATAGTATGTTAATATTACATCTATATTTTATCCATAATAATAATAGCAAAAAAGTAATATAATGATTCGCTAATATTATACGTATTAATTTTTTTTTTTACCTGTAAAAACACAGTCATTAATTTGTAATGATAAGTAAATCTTTACGTACGAATAGTATAAAAATTACTAAGAAAATATACTAATGAATACAAATTTGGCAGATATATTTACACACTTTTATTAATCCTTAAATTAATATTGTATAAAAATGTGATAACAATTAATTAATTAAGAAAAGAAGTATGGATGAAAATAACATTATTTTCTCCACATATAAATTTATGTCTGTTTTGAGAAAGATATTTTTAGTCTTTCTTTAAAATAGATGTTTGTTTTAGAGGAAAATATCAACAGAAATATTTTTATAATTTTAAAAATATTTTATGTCTTCTTGTTAGTCATATTTAAACTTTTAAAAATTATAAACAACTAAAATATACAAATCATACATGTCAAAACGTATATCTTAAAAATAGCTAGAATAACTTCAATTATAAAATTAAAAAGGAGTGGTTGAAATTATTATTTTTTCTATATTTTATATAAATTTTCTGATATGTTTTTATTACCTTATACCATTAACATTGTTAAAGAGTTACTTATTATCAAATTTTTACCATTCTTTAAACACATTAATAGTAATGGTGAAAAACAGGTCAAATAAATAAATAAATATATATATATATATATATATATATATATATATATATATATATAGGTAATGTTTTCTTGTTTGAACTCTTTCCCTTTCTTTATATAAATCTTTATCACTTCCATAACGGAAGGGAGTACTTGAGTACCTTTTCATTATTATATTTCCTCTTTCTCTCCTTTTCCTTTTTTAAATATAGTTTATTTTTTTTATGTGCACCTTTTTATCTTTCATGGAAGTGTTAGGTAATTTTTTTTTTCATATATATTTTAAAATGGTTAGAGTAAAATTCCTCACCACTCTTCCAAGTATTTCCATTTAAGTTCTAGACTTTTATATGAAAAACAAAACTAAGTTTAAGTGTTTTTAGGCTTTTATATGAAAAAAAAAAACTAAAAAGGCTAGTGACTACACTCAAATACTCAAAAATTAAAATATATATATATATATATATAAACTTTCCAATAATGTTAAATAAAAAAAAATACATTTAAGTGAAATATTAACATATCACCAAACACTTACAAAGATACATTTCAAGAGAAATAATAACATAATCACGAAACTATTACAAATATACATTTTAAGAGAAACAATAACATAATTACGAAACACTTTTAAAAACTTCAAAGAGACAAGATTAGAAAGAATTTAAAAAACAAAACAAATAATTTATTTAATTGGTAATTTTATTGTAAGTATAATTGTAATGAATTGTAAGGAAGGTTGGTGCAGGTTGACCTCCTCTGCATAAAAAATGTGGGTTGATTTTATTGGTTCATATCATATAAGAGTTGATTCTTAGGTATGTGGACTAATTTGCATAAAAAATAGTTTTTAAAAAAATTAATGAAAAATAGATATTTAATTATTAGATTAATTATTATTTTTATTTAAATTAATTAGGTAAACAGTCTCACAGTATTATTTTTATAATACATGTGTAATAGTGTATGAATAAAAGTAAATTGTTATGATTTTCAATAAAATTTGGATTTTAATCGTATTTATAAATTAACTAATAAATAGTTAATTAAATATATGTTTTTTTTCTAATGTAATACATGTAGACACATAATTATTATTTTAATTCAAAAATAATATAAAATAATATCTATATTACATAATATAATATATATAATATTATATTTAATTTTTATTATAAAAATGACTTAGGTTGACCTATGCATTTCACAAATACAAGAATACACTATTTAATATAAAAATACCATATAGTTTGACCGAAAATTTGCGAAAAGGGTTATGACTTAAGAATTGAGGAGAGTTTCTTCCTACACCTCGGTACCTTTCTTCTTGCACCCCATACTTCAAAAAATATTTAAATGACCTTTGACATTTTTTATTGAACGTTTTTTTTTTTAAAATTTCAAAATGCAGAATTTTGAGACTTTTCAATTATAAAATTCGAAAGTTAAAATTTATGTTTTAGATTATAAAAGTTGAAATACTATATATTTCGGATTGTACAATGTAGAATATAAATTTTGTATCATAGATTATATAATTTAGAATATAAATTTGTATTTTGAATTGTATTATACATAATAGATAATTTGAATTTTTTTGAGAATATGAGAATTAGGAAGAAATGGTGGAAATGCAAAAAGAAAGTTTTCTTAATTTCAGCTGCTGCTTATCCAAATCTGCTCTCAACATATTAGACAGCATTCAGAATTTGCACAATCACGCTCAATATTAGACTACAACAAGTCAAAGACCACTTAATGCAATTTTTTACTTTGTTTCACTTAAAACTTGGTAGACTTAGTTGCGCAGTTAACTTTAAGCTGTTGTTGGAAACATACTGAGAGAAAACAAGGAAATGGTAGACATACTATAACATTACTTAAAATTATAGGTAAAATCTCAATTACTCCAATTAAACATAAAAGTAGAACAACTAATATAGGCATGCATTAAAATGGTGAAATTGGGCCATAGTGATTAAACTGTGTGAGAATATAATCAGTAACTTTTGCTTAAACAGTGCATGATAGAAAGAAAGCGTGTTGTGTTGAGAGAGGAAGAAAGAGAAGTGGTTAAGGTGTGGCTTTTGTTGAGGGCCCATCCTCAACCCCAATTCTCTTTTGGGATGATTGACACAAGATACGAATTCAGAAAAGGAGAAAAGGGGAAGTTGTGATGTAAGAAAATCAGAAAGTCTTTTGTACTAGTAGTTACTGAGTTTGATGAGTTGGAAAATGTGAGTGCAGCACAGCTCAGTTGCACATGATAAAGAATCCACTGTAGCTATGCCTTGCCTTGTCAAAGGCGCAAATCAAGGAAAAAAACATGACCCAATCAAAACTTCCTGCAACTGCTCTCATCATTCTAACCCAAGAAACATTGTGTTCTCATCATTAAAACTCTGCTATGCACTACACTTTTTCCAACACCTCACCTCAAAAACACACACCCCCTAAACATCCTTCAAATTCAACTTCCATTAATACATCCGCTCCATCTTTCTTTCATTCATTCACACACATACATGGTTAGGGTTATGGTTGGAGTGTAGAAGAAATAACAACATGATCGCAGGTTGTTTCAGCCAACCCAACACCCCTTCTTCATCAAGCAGCAGTTACTGTTCCCAAGTGCCTCAGAATGTGGTAACATGCATATACCAAACTCAACTATGCAACTCCCCCACTTATCTCACTCTCAGTTGGTCCAAAGCCCTTTTTTCTCACTCCTTAACAGTTTCCGCTGCAGATATCTTTTCCATCACAATTTCTCTCAACTCCTCAACCCTCTCCTTCTTCGGAACACGCCACGGTTCAAAATCCATACGCCACCGCAAAATCAAGCTCCACTGGAACTTCACGCGAGCAGAGTTCGCACAAAACTCCGCCGAACCCGAATCGCGGTTCTACCTAGCAATCTCCCACAATGGCAAGCTCCAATTCTTCCTCGGCGACCTTCTCCGCGATCTAACTCGGCGGCACAAGAAGCTCGAGGCTAAGGGCAGCAGCAACAACCTCGTTGAGCCGGTTCTGCTGTCGAGGAGAGAGCATGTTTTCGGAAGCAGATGCTACGTGTCACGTGCGGTGTTCATGGGGTCCAAGCACGTGATAGAGATCGAGTGTGGCGGCGGCGGCGGCGTGATGCGTGTGAAAGTGGACGGCGAGACGCAGTTGGTGGTGAAACGGTTGGCGTGGAAGTTCCGAGGGTACGAGAAAATATTCATCGACGGAATCGAAGTGGAGTTTTATTGGGACGTGTTGAGTTGGGTGGTTAACGGCGAGGAAGAGAACAAGAAGAAGAATGGTAACGGAGCTAATGGTCACGGTGTTTTTGTGTTTCAAGTGGGGGACGGAACGGTGTGGCCAGAAATGGTGGGGGCAGAAAAAAAACTAATAAAGAAAAGCGTTTCGGGTTCAAGCGTGTTGCAGTGGGCAGAGGAGAGTAGTGAGTGTGGGAGGACTTCGTCTTCTTCATCCACCAAGTCTTGTGGCAGCAATGCCACTGGCTTCTCTCTCTTGCTCTATGCTTGGGCTGTAAATTAATTCTCATTCTTTTACTTTCTTCTTTCTCCATCTTCATTCCTTCAAGGCATTTCAACCTTTTACAGATTTTGGATTGCTATTATTTTGTTTATATATATATATATATATATATATATATATATATATATATATATATATATATATATATATATATATATATACTCATCTTCTTTTTCTTCTACAGTATTGTTCCTTCTAATTGATCTTATCCATATTCAGTAATAAACATGCTTATGATTTCACACACCACACATACAAAGGTAACCATTACTTTCTTTTAAGAGATGATGAGCTTGGGGAGATTCTCTGCAACATCACCTGTTCTGTTATCTTTCCGCCCACCATTTTCTTTTATTAAAGCAATCTCACTTTTTAAATCTTTCAAACCATGTGTAATCAATTGCTCCAATTTTTATTTCTTCCCACCTAAAAAATTTTCGCATTTCAATTTAAAATCTTCGCCACCTAAGTATTTTAGGCTGCATACGTTAAAAGAGACCATTCTGCGTGGATTCTTTTTTTAATGTTTCGATCTTTCAGATTTACTATTTTAAACGTTTTTTAGTGAATTGTTTATTGATGAGTAAAATTCAAGTGAGTTCACTTAAATAATGCTAATTTCACTTCTTATAATAACTTCTCTTGATAATAAAAGGCTTCTCCACCTTCTATTAAATACGTTGCACCATTCTAAAAGTGTACTTGAAATTCTATGAAGATTGAAAAATGTTATTCCTTTTGTTTATCTCTTAATTTTATTTTAATAAAACTCAGGTTAAACAAACACTTCGGAATAAACATTCTCGAGTCTAGGACAAGTGTATCGGTGGTGGTCGAACAATTCTTATTGGCAGATCGAACATCACATGTTGACTAACCGACTCATAACCAGTTACGCATGGTCAGCAAAGGTAACCACTAATTAAGAGTTACTTAGCACAACCCTAAGTACGGTCTAAATCCCTAATCTTGCCCACTAAGAAAAGTCTACCAAGATAATATAAATAGTGCAAATTTCAAGAATTAGGTATGTCATTATTTACAGTGCTCTGACGACTGAGCGCCGAACACTTTCCTGACATAAATATCGGAGTACCTTTTGCAAGTATCATCCAATCAAGAGAAGGAAGAAGCGAATCACTGACCGACCGAGAAGAAGGAGCAATTGTTCTTTGGATCCTATTACCCCGAACGAGAACAATTTGTTTAAGAATAAAATAGTCTTTTTCCCTTACCTATGGGGTCCGAAGAAAAAGGAGGTGCAGGAAGAAAGAGCCTAAACAAATCGTGTGCTTCACAATTTGTTTTGGGCCCAATGGTCTTCATTTACAAAAAAAAAAAATTAGGGGCCCTGCTTTACAGAGGGAAAAGATAGATATTATTGAAATTGATTAATTAGAGGAATAGATAGAGAGCAGATTCATTGTACCTGGGTCTCAGGTGAGTGTGTGCAAGTGAAGTGAGTGAACTCAACTGAAGAATTCTTCAATCCAATAATCAGCCATGGCAGCAGAACCCACGCGCCCCGTCAAAATCATCGCCGCCGCCGACGACTTTGGAGCTCCTATCAAAGACGCCCTCGTCGCACACCTCCGCTCCCTCACCATAGAAGTCGAAGATCTCGGAACCTTTTCCTACTACTCTGCCGGAGCCAAGGTCGGTCGCCGAGTCTCCCAATCCTCCGCCGTCCGCGGCCTTGTCGCCTGCGGCACAGGCGCCGGTGTCTCCATCTTCGCCAACAAATTCCCCGGCGTCTACGCGGCTACCTGCCTCACTCCATCCGACGCCGTCAACGCGCGCTCCATCAACAACTCCAACGTACTCGCCGTCTCCGGCAAGTACACCTCACCGGAAGTCGCAATCGAGATCCTGGACGCATGGCTGAACACGCCGTTTAAGTCCGCGTGTCCCGCCAACGATGGCGAGCCCTGGCCGCGGGAGATCCATACGTTTCTGGAGCAGTCGCTCGTGGAGATGCCGGAGATCGGAAAAGAAGGAGCCTTCGACACGTGCGCGGTGTGCTGTCTGGTGAAGAATCGGGAACTGAATCCGATCGAGTTGATTCCGGGCGGTTCGATGAAGATCGTGAGGGAGACTCCGACGTCAGCGTTCGTGAGGTTCAAGGCAGGGAGCGTGGAGCCTGCGCACCACCACACGTTCGGGCACGACTTGGTGGTGTTGGAAGGGAAGAAGAGCGTTTGGAATCTGACTAAGGAAGAGAGATACGATCTGACGGTTGGGGATTACTTGTTCACTCCCCCAGGCGATGTTCATAGGGTTAAATACTATGAGGATACTGAATTTTTCATCAAGTGGGATGGCCATTGGGATATGTTCTTCGATGAGGATCTCCACACTGCCCAGAATGCCATCGATAAGGACTTAGGTTTAACCAGCTCTATAATTTCTTAATCTCATCTCTTCACTTTCCCTCTTTTATCATATCTGTGCCCCTGTTAATTACCTTCTCTCTGTACTCTGTTTCATCAAGTTCATCAATCACACTGCAATTTTACAATACGAACAAATAACAAATTGAACCATGAAAATTTGGGTTTGGACTCGCGAGTGAACCAAGAAAGTGAAGGACAATCTAATGCAATTCAGTATTGCAAATTTGCAAGCAACAATCATACTGGGAATCAATACCGAAGCCAAGAATGTGCAGATTCTAAGTTCTAACCAACACACAAGCATGATCATTCACACAGTTTTCTTGGCCTAAAACAGTAAAATATGATATTACAAGGACTGATCTGATCGTTTAAATTTATAAACATTAAACTGAATAATCGAGCTTTTGTAGGAACTATACTGTTACTTCAACCTAATATAATTTATTTATCGAAATTATTGGAGTTTTAATTGCATAAATAAACATTGACCCTGTATAAACTAAATGCTAGTTTAACTTCAATAACAGTAAAAGCGTAAAAAGATCGCTGATAAGCTAAGTAGTCGAGCTGGATCATCTGGAGAATGGAGAATGATCGTCGATCTAGTTGTGAAATACTGAGTGAACATGTGGGAAATTCTTTCACTGCCAAAGTTACAGAAATTTTAAAAGTCTTATAATAAAAGTTAAAGAAATTTTAAAAGTGTTAATATGAGTAACAAAGGAGAGAATTAAGTGAGTGATTTGTGAGAAGTGTATATTTGTAGCTCTTTAGGCTTTATGGGTGGTTAAAATGAGTTAATTATCAAAGCTTTCCATTATCAATTACAACCAAGTTTGTCACACATATCTAATTATTGGGAGCTGATTAGTCCATCTTCAAATATTGCGGAGTTGGGTAGTACAACTTCCAAATTGGTGGAAGTTAATTTTTTTTTTATTACACAATATTCTTATAGGAAATGTTCTCGACCGATACTTTGGTGAGGATTTTGATATTCCTAGGTAAATATGCTTTAGTTGATTTTCAGATAAAGAAAATACGCTTTAGTTGATTTTTAGATAAAGAATGAGGTCCATCCGAAAAAAAAACTCTAATATTAAGTAAGAGCACAATAATAAATAATATATGTATTAAATATAAGTGTATTGAATAGGATAGAGTGTGATATAAACTCTTTAGATAATGACTTTTAAATTGATCATATCATAGTAAAAAATCATTTGGTTGACCGATTAAATTGACCGTTCTATTCATGATGATAATTATAATTATTAAATCCTAGTTATGGGATATGCACAGTTGTTTCAAGCTGTACGTATTTTCCACATTTTTCCACTTTACGAGGGTATGTACATACAACTTAGAAACTTTTTTATGTAAAAAAATTAATTTCAAATTACATAAATTGTAAGTCATTTTTTAAAGTGAAGATCTTCGTATTTAGAAAGGTGGAAAAGAAAAATATGAGGGTGCAAAACAAAATAGACTTCTTGTAAACTTAGAAGCCCAACATCTAAGCCTTGGGCCGGTATATTGATTAATTGATGATTATTTCTTCCCGCAACCTAACAAACGTCTTCCTGTACCCACCATTTTTGAAGAAAACTGTTTGATCCCTTTAAAAATGACTTTTAGTTTATTCTTTTTGAAATATTTTTTGAACATGTTTTTTGGAACACATTTTATTAATTTCGGATTTTCTATCAATAAAAAGTTAAAATCAGTTCATTTGCTTGAAATAATTTTCATATAATTTAAATTGTGAATAAATCAATTTAAATTTCTAAAACAACTCATTTCATTTTTTAATTAATTTTCTCTCATAAAGTTCTTTTAAAAAAATTGTCCTTCTCATCTATTTAAAGACTTAAGTTATCCTATCTACACAAGTTTTTAAGTTCATCAACTTACTTGCATACGTAATTATTATCCAAATACAAGATTGACTTTTTTTTAAAAAATGTTTCTACCTTTGTATCAGCCACTGTGATTTTATTTTGCTCAACCGAGATTGTTTCTGCGAAAGACACAAAAAAAAAAAAAAAAATTGTTTCTTCCTTTGTATATTCGTGGTAGAATGTTTGAGTCCTCCGATCGACTGTGGAAAAACACGCACCAAATTCTGTGAATATCTATATTCTAATCTTAATCTATGTTTATCATGTCATTTCAGACGAAGATGAACTCATAAATACAAAACAGCACGCTCAAAAAGTGGAAAACTCCATTCAGATAAACTAAGAAAGTTGTAAAACCTAGAAGGTTGCTACTTACATACGTAATGAAGGTGCTGATTAATTTTTTTAATAAAACTCACAAAGTAGGACACGCACACGCACTCGCACTCAACGCCATCCATTTACAGCATTAGTTTCTTAAGCTGCCCTTTATTTTAGAAGTTTCGTATGTTCGAAATTAACAAATTCATTATCACAAGAAAATAAATACTTAATGAACAATCAAGAAAACTGTTTGGGTTAGAAACAGGTCATCTCCTCAAATAATTGTAATTGATTCCAGTTTTTGACTGTAGTCACCATTTTTTGGTTTTGTTGAAGCTCTCAATTGGAGGTGGAGTATTTACAAAAAAATCATTCCGACACTTAAAGTTAGAATTTAGCATATGATAATTAAAATATTGATTGTTATCCATGTGGATCTTTCTTATTTCTTTTCCGTGTATTTATAAAGATATAAATTAGAACAATCTTTAACACGATTTACCAAGTTAATATTGTGATTAATGAAAGATTTTGTACATATATATTTTGTTTAATTAATTGAATTAATACGAGATTTATTTTTGATGTCCAAATATGTGTCGAGTCTCTCCAACCATTTACTTAACAAAAACTATTGATTCTTGGAAACACATGTTGGAGAAATTAAGTTCCTTGCTCGGTGTCTCTACTGATTTTGTTTGTTTGTTTGGTTTGGTGGAGTTATATACGTGTATCTCTTTCTTTCAAAGATCTTAGAATCTGGAACCATTATCGGATTAAACTTTAATCGTTTATAGTTATAGATAATGTTTGGTAGCGAAAGTATTGCTCTACGAGCAGGTCGCAGAATCTTTCTTTATTTTTCTTTTGCTTGTAGAACTTTTGAAGACCTAAAAAAGCTTTTGTTGGTACACACAAGTACTGAGTACATGTACAACTTCTAATAAATTGGTGCGCTTTTCTTTAATTGGGAATAATATGCATTTAGAAATCCATGAAGGAGATTGGTGGAGATGTTTGAATTGAAGAGGATTTTCTAGGGAAGCATGATGCACCACTGATTAAAAGAGGGTACTTGAGTTGAATACTAAAAAAGGGCAAAGTTTTCTACGTGGAATAAAGAAAAGGCACTATCCGAAAGATGATATCTAGAAGTGGAGGGCAAAAAAAGTTGCATCCTTATCTTTAGGCCAATAATAATGATTAAAAAGGTAACAACTAGCCCAACAAAAACTTTTCCACAAAAATTCACCAAATGTGATGCGATGCGTATTGAGCGTTCCACAATCTAAAGCACCCAATAAATTAAATGTTCCCAAAATATTAAAAGCAAGCTTAGGTGCTTTTGGGAACCCTATTTGGCCTTTTGCATTTGGGAGGGCCAAACAGGTAATGACTATGCATGCATGGTTTTGGAGTGGAGAAGACCTAACGTACTTTCCTACCCCCAAACCATTCAGGTGAGGTGGAGATGAAGCAAACAACGTTTTAAATGCACTTTGGCCTTCCTTCACTGCTTTTGACCAAAAAAAAGTTTCAAAACACATCAAAACTCAAAATGTTAAACTCTATAGACTAAATATAAAGTCAATTTATAATATATAAATAAGTTAATCCTTAGCTTATATGTCAATTTTTTAAAAATTAAATTAAATTTAAATTCAGTTTTTAATATAGTATTAGAACTTTCTATCACATCATTCACGAATAATAAGATTCACATATAATATATTAATTAGAGATTAATATTATATCAGAGTCTTTTGTTTTTTGTTTTGTTTTTTTTATCCACAAAATTAAGACTCACCTATAACATATCGATGCTGTGTTGTGTTTTATCTCCAAACACAGATACCAAAACTCACATACAATATATCGATGGTGTGTTGTGTTTTATCATTTTGAATGTAGGTTTTGTGTCTTTTGTTTAAATCAGTTGATAATTTTTGTTGTTTTGAATGAGTTAGTAAGCCTATCAGTAGGGTGTAGTGCTATAGGTAGTGAGAAGTAGAAATGGAAACATTAATGTAAGGTTATACTCCAGTTTTATATGTGTGTCTTGTGTTGTATTTATTTATGTATAAGAGTTAAATATTATTTTTTTTAATAAAAAATATACAAAATATCAACTAAAAATTAATATGGTATTAGAGCTTCTCGTATCTCTTATAAATATTTAGACACCCACAATATAGTGATTATAAATAATATTAGGTAAAACTCACTCAACTTATCAACTAAGATAAGATTAGTTAAAAGTCACATACAACTTATCAACTAAAATAATAGGAGTTAAGAATCTAAAATTAAACTTAGTTGATAAGATATAGAAGAGATAAGTTGGGTGGAAGTGATTTTGTGAGCGAGTATCACAAAGTTTTAGATAAAGATGCACATGCATTTCACAAATGGTTTCATCGTGATTCTAATCTCTCATATTGGGGTGGGGGCGTGTTTGGACACTTTGGCTTACTTGTAAAGCACATCTTTTAGGTACACTTTCCGTATTTAATTTCCTTTTCATAAGCTTTTCATTTTCTTCTACGTACTTTATTCCAAACAGGGTGTTGTAATCTTGCACTAATTCCATCACCTGTTTGCTTCCATTACCAAAGTTAAAAGAAAAATCATTCCCCTTAAACAAGTGTGACGTAATAATAAAAATAATAATATTTTTATACTTTTATATGAAATCAGTTACATGATTTTCTCGTATATACTCTACACATTCTTGTGAAGTGATATTCATACAATAAACCATATTTGACTGTAGACAACTCAAATTAAAATTGATTTTGTTGATCCATTTGTTTATAAACATTTATTGGAAAAAATATTTTTCAAGAAGTTTAAATTAATTTATTCTCGATCATTTATAAAATTTCTAAAGTACTTTAATTTGTACTTTTGACTAAAATAAGTATTTTTTTTTTTTAATTTCCTTCTCTCGTAACGTTTTGATAGATAAATTTATTCAAACAGTGTGAATGGATTGTCCACAAGGACAAAACTCGGGTTTGGATTCCAAATTTCAACGATAGCTAGCTATAAATGAACAACGTGAAAATTGATTCTTTTTGTACAAAACTTACTTATCAGTTTGAGTCAAATTATGAATTTTAATTTTTGAGAACGAGAGAATAAAAAAAAGAAATGTAATTTAAAATAAAATAAAAAATCTCTTTACTTTTTCATAAATACTTTTTTAAGGAACTTTTATAAACTAGAGATGATAATAACTAATCTAAACCCTTTGAAATATTTAATTAAAATTCTTACATTTGTCATTTAACTAAAAGTTAGATTCTATATATCAACTTAACCAAACCTAAAAATTTAATTCTAAGCCCATAAAAACTAAATATCCATCCTTATTATTATTATTATTATTATTATTATTTTAGAATGTTTAGATCATGAAACATCCAAAACTATCAGTACAATATAGTTAAATATATCTCGGTCATCTAAGATAAATTTCTTATTTAAGTATGTTTTATGATAATTAAATCATATTTAATGTCAAACTAATACGGATGATTAATCGTAATATTTTTGTTAATCTAAGTTTATTGGCATGAATATCAAACATTACTTTATAAATAAGTTGATCACAATCAATCAAATTAAAATAGACATCTATTACAACATTTAATATCGCCAGCTATGAAAATCTCGCTTAAAAATCAGATAACTTTTTACATATACCCCTGCCGAGATGGAAACCTGCCAACATTTCAGACAACTAATTAGAGGAGGAGGAAGTATTTCCAGCTCATAAAAAAAAAACTATTATTATTATTATTATTATTATTATTTATTATGTTGGGTAGTTGATGAGTAGTTTAATTATTGAAAGAGTAGAAATGGAGAAAGTTGTGATGAAAAGGGCATAGGATAGGATCACATTTGAGTGTGCAATGTGCTGTGCCTTCAAATCAGTGCACCCTAACCTCCAAACACAACACAAACTCCATTTTACACTTCTCACTTCTTCATTCACCCAAACAAAACACAATACCTTCTCTTTTGTGTTCTTTGTGCTTGATTTATACCAAATTGCCACATTCTCACACAATACCTTTTCATTCCTTACCTGTAACTGCTGCTCTTTGCCTTCTCATAAACTAATCTCATCACACAACTTCTTCTTCAATGTAATCATATATCAATAATATCACTTATAATATCATTTATTATCGTTAATAATCACAACTTAATAGTAATTATAGACAATTTTTTTTATGGTTTGTTTATAATACTCAAAATGTAAGATATTACAACTTAGTTTTAATATATATAGTATTTTTTTAGGAAAAAACCAGGTCCATTTAATATGTTGATGACGAAAAATAATACTTTGACACTTCTTGAAAAAATTACATCTACTTTGTAATATACTTTAATAATATAATAATATATATTAAAATTTTAAATTAAAAATTAAAATAAATATTATTTTGATTTTTTTTTTTGATGAGTATCAAAATATCACATACTCGTGATGACATTTGTATAGACTTTTCCAAAAGTACTATTAATTGTACTCTGTTAGTCTTCTATGAGAAATATATAAATAATTATTTTATTTTTCCTACTCATAGCTTTTTATTTTTATTTAATAACATTTTTTTTCCTTTTATTTTTTTCATGAATTTTTCTTTGACTCAATGTGTTTATTTCCTCTTCAGCAAAAGCATTAATTATTGTTTAAACGAGTTGTTTAATTTATTGTGAGTGAATAAATGGCGCTGAGCCGAAAGGGTGAAAACATTATCATCAATTATTATTACTTTTGTTTTGACTTTTAACACTTAAAAAGAAATGTCACACTGTCAGGCACATTCTTATTTTTGCCCTTCGATTACTTCAAATTTTGTTTTAACTTTTGTGTTCTAAATCTCATTTTGTAAATTGATATTTGAGTTTAAGTCAAGCCAACAATTTATTTTTTAATATAATATTAAACTAAATTTTATAAGATTGAATTAAATTTTAAATTTTTTTTCTAAGAAAGAAAAAACATAAATAAATTTTATTTCACCTTTCAAAAATATATAATATTATTTGAAAAAAATGAAAATGTACACACTCTATTCAGTAAAAAACTTAAATCTTAGTTTATTAAATTATGTAACATGAATCTCTTTCGTTTTTGGCTTTGTGTGACTGATAGAGACATGGTAAAATAGCTATAATTAACATAAATATTTCCTTTTAATGATAATCGAATAATAAGTATATTTCAATTTATCAGTTGTTTAAAGAATATATAATTTTTCAAAATGTTATTTTGAAATTTAATTTTCTTCATATTTTAGGGAATAAGTTAAATAAAATAAACTCCGTAACTGGTAAATTTTGTTAAAGGAAGTCCTAATTATGTATTGTCAGGAAATAAAAAATAAAAAAGTGGAATTATATCTTAAATGATAATTAAAATATTAAATATACAATTACGTTTAATATTTGATAAGTAAACTTTTTGATTGAGAAAATTATGTTGGGTCAAATAAAGTTAAATGTTATAGACGTGGATTTTATAGAAAAAAATAAAAGAAAAAACTTTTTATTTTATAAATAATGTCCCGTCGGGGTGGGTGGCTCCATAATCTAAACCGTCAAACGTATGGCAATCTAAAGTTGCTCTTCTGTCATGTCTCAATCCTCAACAATAATAATAATAATTATTATTAATTTTATTAATACAAGAAAATAAATTGGTATGTTTAGAGTTATTTTGAGTGATGGAGTAGTTTATTTTTATTATATTTTTTATTATTGTTGTATGAATTGTTGTTATTAAAATAATAATAAAGAAAAAAAGTTTAAAGTCAATAAATACGTTAGTACTATTATAGATTGGTAGAGAGATAAATGGTGGAAAATTTTGTTTTGAGGCTCTGGTGTGGAAGGGGAAGAAATGTAACGATAAGAGAGAAAGAAAATTAGAGAAAATCATTAAGAATAAGAAATGAATGAACTTCAAACAGATTCTTCTGCCTCTTCGGAGTTCGTCGAAGTTGATCCAACTGGCAGATACGGCAGAGTAACTATACTCTTTTTCTTCTCTTCTCTCCTTTTTCTCTATTTATCCCTTCACTTTTTCATCATTCTTTTGTTTTTTGTTTCAGTACAATGAAATCCTTGGCAAAGGAGCTTCCAAGACAGTGTATGAATATTTCAGACAAACCCTTTTACCTCCCATTTCTTATCTTTCTCAAATTTTCGATTTTTTTTGGTTGTTGTTTGGTTTGGTCCACTTCTGAGGATCTTTCTGTGGCTTTGTTGAACTGGGTATTTGATATTTTGTTCATTTATTTCGATTTTCGATTGATTCAGATATAGAGCATTTGATGAGTATCAAGGGATTGAAGTTGCTTGGAACCAAGTCAAATTGTATGATTTTCTGCAGAGCCCTGAAGATCTTGAGAGGCTTTACTGTGAAATTCATCTTCTCAAGACGCTGAAGCACAGAAACATAATGAAGTTTTACACGTCTTGGGTCGATACTGCTAATAGGAATATCAACTTTGTGACTGAAATGTTCACTTCTGGCACCCTTAGGCAGTGAGTTCCCTCCATTTTCAACCTTTTACCCTTCCTCTACATTACATGTATTTGACCCTTTTTTGTGCTTTTGAGAACTTTTACTATTGTTTTATTCTTTTATTTATCACAATAGGTATAGACAAAAGCACAAAAGAGTTAACATTAGGGCAGTGAAGCACTGGTGTAGACAGATCCTGAGAGGGCTTCACTATCTTCATAGCCATGATCCACCTGTGATCCATAGAGATCTAAAATGTGATAATATTTTTGTCAATGGGAACCAAGGGGAAGTTAAGATTGGGGATCTTGGGTTGGCAGCAATTCTCCGCAAGTCTCATGCTGCTCACTGTGTAGGTATGTCTATTTCATATCATATAAGAAGCTAACAAGAAAAACCTGGCCAATTCTAACTCCAATTGCGATTAGTTCAGTTCATGGATGCCACCTTTTAAAAAAGGGCAGTAACATATAAAACCCACGGTTACTGGTGTTGTTAAGATAATTAGGGGATGATTTAGGATCAGCAATTCTAATTAGAGTTTTATCTGTCACGTCTGTATTTCCACAGGAACACCCGAGTTCATGGCACCAGAAGTTTATGAAGAGTCCTATAACGAATTAGTTGACATATATTCCTTTGGGATGTGTGTGTTAGAAATGGTCACATTTGAATATCCTTATAGTGAATGTAGTCATCCAGCACAAATCTACAAGAAAGTTATTTCTGTAAGATTGTTATCTCTCTCTTTTCTGTTAAGTAAGCGATTTTTTCAGGAGTGGCAAGATATGAATCGCATTTTACATTTCCAGGGGAAGAAACCGGAAGCCTTGTATAAAGTAAAGGACCCAGAAGTGCGACAATTTGTTGAGAAATGCGTGGCAACAGTGTCTCTAAGGCTCTCTGCAAAGGAGCTTCTAGATGATCCTTTTCTTCAGATTGATGATTACGGGTATGATTTGGGGTCTGTGGAGAGTGGAGCATTCGATGGCATGGGTCCTCTTATCCATCAGCCATTTTTTAATCTTCACCGGAGCTATAGTAACATGAGTACTGAATACTCAAATTGCTTTGAATATGAAGGAGACTGGATTTCTCATCCAGCTGAGATTGAACCTAGTGGAATTGAACTTTTCAAGTGCCATGATGATGAAGCCTGCGAAGATGTTGGCATAAGCATCAAAGGAAAGAAGAAAGATGATGGTGGAATTTTTTTGAGACTAAGAATTGCAGACAAAGAAGGTTGGAATGTTGCCTTTATTGTTTTGGTACTTTATGCCATAACTTGTATATTTCAGGATGGAATTTGAGATTGATATAATTTGACTTATTTATATGGCAGGACATATTCGAAATATTTATTTCCCATTTGACATAGAGATGGACACAGCATTAAGTGTAGCAACTGAAATGGTAGCAGAACTTGACATTACTGATCAAGATGTTACCAGCATAGCTGATATGATAGATGGGGAAATTGCTTCCTTGGTACCTGAATGGAAGCCAGGACCAGGAATTGAAGAAACTAACCATTTTGTAAATAATTTCTTTTGTCACAATTGTGTGTCTAAAGGTACTTCCGGAGGCAATGTTATGGATTTTCATTCACATAATCAAGTTGGAAAGAATTTGCAGCTTCCTCAATGCTGTAGGCATGGATGTACTTCAATGCATGGTCGATTTGAGGAGGTAACCTTCCCATCTGAGCATGACAATCATGTTAGAGGGGACACACCTATCGAATCAAACCAACCGGACTGCCAGCAGTATCAGGAGCTATGGAATCATCAAGAAAGCTGTGAACTGAGTTCAGTAGAGTCTGATCAAAGCCTTTCCAATGAGCAATATGAACAATTAGATAAATCAGCATTAGCAGAAGACAAAGGAAAGGATGTTTTGGAAAACAATTTTGCACATGATCCAGGAAACCCCCCTAGAAGTTTATCTGGGAATTATTTGTCTACTATCAGTTTGTTATGTCGTGGCTCCGGGAGTGAATATGAGAACGAGGCTCAACAAGAGTTGAGATGGCTCAAAGCAAAACACCAAATGGAGTCCAGAGATCTTAGGGATAAAAGGTTTGGTGTAGCAGCCAAATCTTCGCATTCTAGTAACAAAGAGCACAAAACAGAACAAGGCATTATTCTACCATTGACAGAAACAGTAAATGGAGTGAAAAATGGGATTCACTTGAAACCCTTGTGTAATTTCTGGGATTATGATTCCAGTTGCCATTCTGAAGTCCAAAAGAGCCACTCCAATTTGGACATCCGAAGGCCCCAAAATTGTGAGGTGATATGTTCTCACAGAGAAGGTATGGTTGCTGCAAAGAGTTTCTTCACAGGGTCGCTTCGAGACACTCCATACAGAACAGTTTCCCTTCCCGTTGATGCTGTGGATATCTAATTTTATGACACAGGCCTTGAATTCTTTTGTGCATTATGTACATACAATCCTAGAGGCTATGTGATTGCAACACCATTTTCTTTTCTTGGAATTTCAGTTTCCCCACAAAGATACAAAAAATTTTCTTACAAACTTGTCAATATGCATCACAGTGTCGTATATTTAGCATATGACAGATTTTTTTGTCGTTGATTTGGTGAGGAGATACTGAGTATAATACCAATTGGTCAAGTCGATGCAATTTTGCGAAGTCTTCGAATAGAAACGAATACTAGAAATGCAAAGATTTTGTTTTTCTAAATAGAACCACAATAATTGAGCGTGCCAACAGGGTCAAATTCCACCTTAAACTTAATGCGCGTGGAATTTCAACCCAAATTGGTGACTGTCCATTTGTTAGTCAATTACCCTTTATTACGTTCATTCCTAAACATTGAGCAAATTCAAAACCTTATGGTTATGGTTGTTTCTAGATTTCAAGCAGATAAACTGAATAATGAGTATTAGTTGTTGCGCTGCGTTATATACACACATTTGTCTAAAATTTGAATGACGGAATTGATTTTTCACGTCCATGGAATTGAAGGGACTAAAGGTACATTGACAAAGTGTTGGGTACATTGACAAAGTGTTGGGTATGAAATTATGACCAATTGGGTTGGACCGAGGAAATATCATGTTTTAATGAGTGGACTTAATCATTTTGTCCTTTTATAATCCCTATTTAAAAAGATAATTGTATTTGTAATTGGTGTGCATCAGGGAAGAAATAAAAATCTAATAATTCTACCTATAGATGTAAATTGTAGTTGACGACCGAACTAGGTTAAATCTTGTGTCGTTTATTTTTTTGCATTATTTTATGATTAAATGAGGTGCTTTCGCATGCATTTTTCCCATCACAAAGGACATTGTAATCAATTATTTATTATTTTTTCTCGAGTTTGGTTTGTTCATATTAATTGGCGTGTGAGTTTCCACTGGTGTTGGCCAATTGAATGGTTTCTGAACTTTTTTTCTTTGTCATTTGCTTTATTTCTTCTCAATCATGAATGATGATGCACTTGTTTGAAAAGTAAAACAATTTATTGAACTCAATAAATTGTTTTTTAAATTTGCTATTTGGATCATTTTCTTCCTTTTTCTTAAAAAATGTTACCGCTATAGAAAGAGACCGAAGACCAGGAAATAAAGTTAGCAGTAAATAACCATACAAAGAATTACTGCTCAGATTTAGATCACAAATAAAACCTAATTATGGCAAAATATTTGTAACTAATTCATCCTATTAAAGAAGTTAGTCTAGTTAAAAACATTGAGTTTGTTTATAATTATAATATATTTTAAAATTACCCTTGATTAATGAACGGAAATAAATAACAGCACTTTATCTGTTCTAAAACTGTTGTTTTATCAATTTAGTTTTACTCCAAAATTATGGCATTTTACAAGTTCAAGAAAACATTTATAATAACTCTTACTAAAAATTAAAATTTAGAAAACTAATATACTAAATAGGGGTATTTTACTCTACAAATGTAATGGTTAATGTTTTCTTAATAGATGTGCATTGAACTAAAACAACTAGTATAGTTTTGGAGATGGAGGTAGTAGTAAAGTTTTAATTTTTTAAAATCAAACTCTTCAATTGTCATATAAGAGAAGAAAAAAAATAATTTATAGTATTTTATAAATAACTAATGCTAAATAAAATAAAGAATCTAATTAAAAAAATGAAAACAATCCAAAATAGTATGGATGAATAAAAAATAGTTTTCATATTCCAAAAATCTATTTAGAATATTTCTAATGAGAGTTGCTCGTGAGTTGCTTATTAACAAACGTGATTAGTAAATATGAGTTCTTCAAAATTAAGAGTTGTTTATTTTTTATAAATAACGGTAATTAATTTTAAGAAATTTACATTTGCAAGATCCTCATTAAAAAAATTATTAATAAAAAAACTCTTGTAAAATAACTCTCTTTTGAAATGCTCTAAAACTTATTTTTTTGTCTTGTCATGGGGTTTTCTAATTTACTAACCAGAGACTAATCTTGTTTATAGTATGATTGCCATTAATTCAACCAATTTTTATATTTGATAGAGATTAAAAACGCCTTCTTTGCTACATATAAATTGTTCCCATCACATGTAAACATTTATACAATTAGATATCAGGGACTATTTTTACCATGTAACTTCATTTTTGAAATTTTTTATTGAAATTTCCAAAATTAGCTTGATCATTACTAATTTACATAATTAAATAATATTTCTTACTAATTCAATTATAAATAAAATCAATTAATAGTTATATCACTTTATTGATTGTCCTATTAGTTTAAGAGTTAAAATGTTAATAATAAATGTTTTCTTTTTTCAGGTAAGATTAGGAACAATATCCTTTATGACTTTTAATACAGGAAACACATTTTTCTAAATCTAAAAGAAATCTATTCAAGTTAGCATTTATTTATATATTTATATGTGCGTATACACACATTTTAATTTAGGTAAAAAAATAAGAATATAATTGAAAAATAATAATTAAAATAATAAATAAATAAATCCCACCACTTTAAAATAAATAAATAAAAGGAATAGAGTTAATAATTTACTATTCACATTCAAAAATGATTTTATTTGAGTTTTCTTTACTAAAAGCTTTTGAGAATAAAAATTCATAACTCAAGATTTAACTACGAATATTTAAAAGTTTTTAATATTAATTTGTAAAATAGTAAAATTTCTAGGCGGTTATATTTTTCTTTCTATATTTTCTTTGGCCATGCAATTTTTGACTCATGATGTGGGAAAACTCAAATAATTCAGCGGAACGCATTCAATTATCGCAAGGCAGAAAATGATAGGCCCTTGACTGATTGATAATATTAGTCAAAATCATATGAAGGTCATGGCAAAAAAAATATAAAATTATTTACAAAAATCATCAAAGAGTGAGAAAGAAAGATTACTGAGATATAACTATAAGGTTTCTTTTCATTGACATTGGTGTTATTCATTAGTATGTTTTATTTATGATTTTATGTATCATACTATTTATTTTATTGAATTTAAGTTGTTTCTCATTCAATAATTGACATCTATAATTATTATTAATTTTCAATAATTACTTTAAAATATATGTGAAAAGTGATATTTAATTTATCCAGTATATCATCACAGTGACAATATCATGTAGAATTTGACTGAATAATATATATATATATATATATATATATATATATATATATATATATATATATATATATATATATATTAAAAGAAACTCTTATTTTATGAGATGTTGGCATGGAGGTTAATAAATGTCTCCAAATTCATTATTGAGCAGTATGTCGGTCATGACTGAAATCCATTATAAAACTGAGGCAACTTGTAACTCGCAAATGCAGCTTATGTGAGCAAGTCAGCTAAAGATCAAAAACTAATAATTCATCTAATCAGATAATGGATTCAGTCTACACCAATAACAAAACGAACATTTAAGTTTTATTCTATTCTATGCTCACAACTTCGCCAAACTTTTTTGACAAATGTATTTTTATATTGTCTTGCACGTAACAATTGTGGAAAAGTTCACAAATTTTTGAAACAGAGCAATTTCTAAACAGAAAAGGCACCTATTTCAAATTTCAGTGATTAAATTGTTCTCTATAATATTGTACATATTGTTTAGGTATATCCTACTGGTAATTTTTACAACTAATTCCATTAATATTTAATATTAAAACCTTTGTAAGTGACGTTGGCTGGAGCTGAAAATTGGCTTGCAGATTGAGTAGCAGGAGAATATCAACCCTGGAGATGATTCCTAACTATGCAATCACAACACAGTTTCAGTTCATTGCTCTAGGGGGCTTGAAGTAGAAGGCAAGCATGCATATCATCACAATCTACAATGGCCGCAAAAGTGGGTAATCTTCAAGTAACTCCCTTTCTGAGAGAGTATCGTTCTCATTCTGGGGTGTCCATAACACCTCAACTGCCTGTAAGTAATTCAAGCACATAGTGACGTCATTTAACCAACAACGTCTAGAAAGGACTATCAGAGTAACATTGATCTTACCAATAATTTGCTCGATGGAATGGATCCAAGTTTCTGTAAAGCGTCCTTCAAGTTTCCACTTCCATTGATGCTAGGAAGTTTATGCTCTCCTTCAGCAGCTGCCAAGATTGTTATCTGATAACATGAATTAGAAGAAAAATTAATTTAAGAACTGTCCTCGTGGAAGGACCTTCAGTCTTCACCCTTCTCAGATTGGACCAAATTTGATTTAATTTTTTACTCAACCCAATTACATGAGTTGGCTTGAACTAGGTTTAGCTCTTTTTACTTAAATCCAACCCAAGCCATTTAGAGAAAAAAATATAACTTAAAAAAAAGCATACCTCAAAACAAATATTTTCAATATTTTTAATTTTAATTTTAATTTTTATAAGACAAGCAAATGCATAAACAATATTGCATGATAAAACACAAAAATGTTTTAACTACGGTAAATCTTGAGGCAATAACTATTTTTATAACATATTTATTATGTAGTTGGGTTGGATTAGATTTATCGGTTTAAAATTCAGGAATTCATTGCCTAATCCAGTTCTAATTAGGTACATTAAAAAATCTCAATGATCCAACTCAACTCACAAATGTAATTGGTTGGATTGGACGAGTTATGGGTTGAGTAGTACCCTCTTACCCTTAGGAATAAAGGTCTCGAACAAACCAGTTGGAAATAACATAAACTCGTAATTCACAAAATTATAAAATCTACATGATTTTTTTGTCTCTTCTATTTCCCTTTAACAGATTCTCAAGGCTTAAATTTAAAATTTTCAAAGCCAAACAAAAAATGAGAACAGATTAACAAAGTTTAATCTAGTTACATGCGTATTGAATTTAGGACATTGATGATATATGCCTGCTTAGTAACAGATGAAGGTAAACATCTGTTACATTTACAAAGAAGCACCAAACATCGGAGTTATAAATGAAGCAGGAACCAGTCTGGGTGACACAAACTGAATCGATAAAATCAAACAACATCAAGAAAAAGAAAAGGCAAAGAAAGAAAAGGCAAAGAAAGAAAAAAATATAAAAATCCAAATTTATTCGGGTATACATCACTTACAATTAGAACATGTTAAAACAATTTAATTCTTTAAGACAAAGGTCAACAGATTCAATTGTGCTAATGTCTACCAACCACCGCATTAGAAATACGGGTTTTGAAAGAGTAACAAGGATGAGAAGATTCTCAATTGGTTCAGACTGATTTTATAATTTTCTTCTGTCTTACATCAGGGCCCCATAGGCCAAATACTCTCAACATCTTTTCGACTGTTTTTCTTCTAGATATGGATGTCAATAGTGACGCTAAACCAAAATGCTAAAACAGGTAAGATGTGCCTAAAATGTACCAGTAGTCAACTCAAAGGTGAAGCCCCCCCCCAACTTTATACCAAGTTAATACGTAATGATATGATTTCATTATCTATCCTTACTTATTAAGTTACTTGTAAGTGTATCGTGAAAATATGGAGCAGTAAAATTTATGCAGGAATTGAAAAACGTGGTGTTTAATCAAATTAGGTGCCTGAAATCTTAGAATGAAACTTGAGATATTCAAATTGGAATTTGTCCGTTTCCTATTATTGTACTGTTTGTTAGGGATAGAGTACCCTCAGTACTCTAGTAATATTTGTTTTCTGTTGACAACAAAAAATGCATGTGGGGAATACAGCTTATTAAAAACCAAAAATAAGGAAGTTACTCGAAAACAAAAATCATACCACGATGTATTCATTGCTGAACCCATTCGCTCTCTGGCTTCTTGTGCTTTGTCTCTTTATATTATTAACATTGACCAGTGTCTCTTCATCAAACTTTCCCCGCTCTTCAATCGAAAGTTGATTAAAACGTTTCTCCCCATCTTCAATACCCCGCTTTATGTCCACCTACACAAGTGTCAATGTTAGATAACCCAGTAAAAATCAGTAGTTTCTGCTGAGTACACACGAAGGTGCTGCCAATTTGAAGTGAATTCACCACAATAATGTGGGTGAAACTTTTGTCATAATTTGGTTGAAAGAATGTGAGGGTTTTGTATAAGACTGGGTGCACTTCATGAGATTGAGGGTTGCTGGCCACATCACTGGTGAAGTCCAGATGAACAACTTACCGAACCCACCCTATTTTGATTTCTTGTTGGGATGTATAAGATGAGTTGACGAAATATAAAAGCAGAATGAGAGTCCAATTAGTACAGCAGCAGCAACAGCGGAAAGGCAGTACAGTACAGTTGCTATGTTTGGCGGTACTGTTGATATTATTCAAGAAATTATAGAGATGGAAGTGGAGCAATATCAAAAGGTGTCAATTCACCAGACGCTGGGCCATGGCTCAATTTTGTGCTTCTAGGGAAACTAATGTGAGAAATAAGAAGAATTTTGAATTAACTTGACTGAGTCTTTAACCCAGCTATATGTTTCAATTGATAGTCGTGGAGATTACATAAGTAATAAAAGACAAAGACAGTTGTCATTATCACTGCTCTCTTGATGAGACAAAGAGAAAGACATTTTTTTATACTTCAATGTGACCCTGGAGTAATTATGCTAACAGCTGATTGTGGCGTTTACATAGTCCTCTACCCCGAGGCTGAGGTGAATGTTTTGGGGGGTTATTGTTAGATAATCCCCTAGTTAGCTACAATTATTGAAGGTTTTACATGTATAATAAAATGAAGAGTAGAGAAAAAGAGATCTTGTCATTTTTAGAGAAAATTGTTACTGGAAGGGGCAGACCCTCAAGGTACTGCGGTGTTCAATCTTGTAATTGCTGTTTATCCCTATTTCTTCCTAAGACTAAATAAGTATTTTTTACTTCCTTAAACATGTTTGCAGTTAGTTTCACAGCAGCAAATGTTTCAGGGAAGTTCAATATAGAGTATAATTGAAATTATATATACTCTCGAAAGATTTTTCATACATGGTCAAAATCTCAAACTAAATAAATATTGTTTTCTAGTGTATATAATCAACTTAACCAGTAGCTTTTATTGCAGTCTTAGTTTTGGGACAAAAGAAAATTTTTCCCTATTACAACATATAGCTTATATGTTCTCAACCTAAAAAGGCACAATATTTTAAAAGCATTAAATTAAGCTCTCTAGCCACTTCGATACTTCTTCTAAATTTGGGGCCTATGCTAACATCCTTTAAGGAATCATTAAGTATAAAAATTTATTCAAAATTATAGTTTATAACTTCAATGCATTTTGTTTGTAACATTAAATGCTAACCTTTCAATATAAAATTTCTACATTTGATTCTTTAACCAGTCCCTAAATAAGGGCACTGCTAGGCATGTGCTTACAAATTTGAGAATAAGAATATTAAAGTGGGATGTGGTGTGTCACAAAGTTTCATCTATGACAGTATTAAGCAACAAAAATTAACATGCTTTAACAACACAATAGCACTAAGAGTTCATTTGGATAAACTTCTCTATAAAAACTTTAAAGCAAAAGTGAAATAATTTTTTCCATAAGCTAATATTAGCTTATATACAACTTAAAAACCATCTTTTAGAGAAGCTAATATGAAAAAACTTCTACAATTTAAATTTTGCAAAAGTTAATTTTAACAAGGAGAAAGTTGTTTTATTTTTTCTTTTATAATCCTAAAAGTGTTTATGAAAGAAATTTATCCAAACAAATCCTAAATTGTGGTGTCTGCTATAGTATCATGCAATTCTAGAAGACTCTTAAGATACAAGACTAAAATCACTTACAGATGAGTATGCTGAGATACAGTAATCAGGGTGCCGAAGCAAAGCTAGGGTTGTCTCTGTAGCAGAAAGTCAAGTAACAATGTAAATTATAAAAGAAAGTAGAATACAAAGCCAAGTTGTTTTACGCTACATTATTATAACAGTCATAAGTAATTTGATATTTCAAGTAAATATTCCATTTCAAGAATTTCTATGTTTCCTCAACAATAGTTTTGATGTATATATCACTTATTCAATGTATCCGCGCTATGTTGACAAAAGTGTATATATTTGTTAAATGAAAAAGAAGACATGGACATATGATGTTGAAACAGTGTGTCTAAATGACACTGCAATTGATTTATAGAGAAATATTGCATAAAATAACTCGTGATTAGAGAATATTCAGTTTCCTCAAAATCAAATATAAAATCAAAATACATTAAGTGTATAATATTTATTCCTGATTCTGAACAATATTAAATTAAATCTATAAGCTTTATCCTAAAGTTTGAGAGGAAGTGTAATGAAAGAAAACCTTAATATTTACACATTAATTGAAGAATACAATACATGCAATGCTTGAAACTAAGTGTTATGTTGTATATACCCTGGGGCTTAAAAGTTATATGCAATGTATCCGACATTATTCTCCAGGATTTCTGCTTTTATTAAATATATTCTATCGGTAACGTGGACAGAATGTCATCCAATGGACTACTTTTACCAGGATTATGCGGAAGTCTATAACTTGAAGCCCTCAGAAACCAGAACACAAATATCACAATGCACTATTGTTAACCAAAATAAATCCTCAATCCCTCACTGTTTGTTGCACAAAATAGCAAATTTGAAAATAGTAAACATGTTCACATGTTTGGCTAACCTCAGAAGAAAAAACATGTGATGAAAAATAGACAATAAACAAGTGCGTGAAAAATCGCATATTTAGCAACTTCACCTGTCAACACATAATGCAGCCCTTCTGAAGTTGATGTATCAGCAACTTCTGCAATCCTATTCAGATCCTTTTGAAGTGTGCGACCCATCCCCAACAATCCGACCTAAAAGAACAACACCCCAATTGAACATTTGGCATTCACCAAAGATTTAACCAATAAATAAAATGAGAAAGAGTGTGTGCTGGACAACGATAGCTAACAAACAAGCCTCTTAAACCCAATTAAAATGGCACAAATCTTGCCACCCGAACCTTTGGATCATAAATCTAAATGAACAGTATATGCATTAGTGAGAGAAAACATGGTAACAAAGCATAACTTTTAGATAAGTAACAGTAGTAGTAACAACTTATTGGAAGAGCATGTAGCAAAAATGGTTCATGGCTTTATGCTAATGCCAGCAATCAACCAGCAAAGAAACTAAAAAGGGAGGCACGGATATTTATCTGAAAAACATGACCATGATTGAAGCTTGAGCATGGTATTTTACTTAGTGGCAGCAAGTACACGACCCTGAGACCAACCTGAAAAAAAGACCTACAAACTGAAAGAAAAGTGATGAAAATTTGATCGCGAAATCTCTCTCTCTAGTCTTCCTTATTGGAAGTAGTAATAGGGGGGCTTGTCCATAATCCCAGGCCAGCTACGAAGCCATGGGCCATGCTTTGAGAATCACCATTTATCCTCTGTCATTTTTTCTTTCTACTACAACTCCTGTTTCCATGGACCACGCCAGGTGGCTTAATTTCAACAGCTTGTGGCATTTCTTCTTAATATGTAATAAATAATAAAATACAAAGTGAAATAATATCCACATCAAAGTCTTCATACTTGATTAGGTTACCCTTATTTTGATTATTAGCGATCAAAAGAACAATTCATTCACTCCACAAGGAAGGGTACATTCAGGGAGGTAGTTCCATCCATGTAGACCATCAACAACTAGAAAAACAATTGCATAATTTGAAACTTTCTCGATAGATTGTCTAATTCGTGATATTTTACCCCTTTGATGTTTCCTTTAATAGTGCAATGTCAGGACATTTTACTATTCTTCTCAATATCTGAAAAAAGACACGTGAATTAGTTTCTTTACTCATTGATCAACTGTAATCTGCAACACCTTCTGATACAGCTTCACAGCTTCAATGTATCCATTTCACTCATCCAAAATTTACCAATGCCATGTTAGGCATTAGCCTTCACCTATCCCTCTCAGCAACTTGAAGGATGCAGAGTATTACATTACAATACAAACAGATTTCATAGTACAGTTTAGAGGGTCAATTTGTTTCCCTTGGAAAACTGCCCTCTTTCATTTCTTTCATATATGCCATAAAAGGTAACATATCAGCTATGTGACCCTCTGTATTCCCTTGGCCTTACTAATACTTTCCAATCATTATCTCCAACAACCGTCCGAGTAACCTAATTATTGTTTCCTTTCGAATTATTCTTAACATGCATATAATTTTATTCAACCACTACCAGTCTTACGAGGCTTTTCTTGTTTCTCGGAGCATCCTCCCATCCTGTAGGTAAGAGACTAATCTCTCGCGGCACTGCTAAGCGCCAAAGCAGGAAACCCTCCCTATGGACCAAGCCTTCTTCTACCCAAACCAACAGTGAGTGCAAATACTACCCCATACTTAGGAGCTTCATGCTTCATCTCGGCAGAACAAATGTATCTCTGAGCTGTTCAATCTCATCCCGAACAACCCAACCTAAAAGAAAACCACTCCATCCAAATTCACAAAAACCTTCAGAACCAAGACTAAATAAACTAACACAGTAACATCGGTAGTTAACAAGTCGCCAACAAATAAGCCCTCTAAACCCAATCAAAACAACAACAACAAAGTATGAAACCTTTGGTTCAAAAAGTAAGCCCAGCTGTTCAAATTTCAGGCTCAAAACCACAACACGGATGCAAAAACATGAGGCATAGCTGAAAGCATGAAGCAAGGAAGATAAAGAGTAAAGCAAACTAAAAGTTGTTAAGTCTGCGAACCTGAAGCTTTAACACGGTGGTTTTGTCAGCAGCAGTAAGCACACTACCCTCGGAGCGATCCGAAAGAAAACCAGAAACCAAAACAAAGGCCAAAAACCCCACTAAGATAAAAAAGAAACTCGAACCCGCACCCACTCCCACCCCCACGGCGGGCCCCACGTAAACCCCACCAAACGGAGAAGGCGCGTAATACGGTGCCGAATAGGAGAACCCTGACCCTGAAGTCCTCGGCACTGAATAACTCCTCGACGAAGAATTCGAAGAAGAGGAAGAAAACGACCTTCCTCCCATTCTTCCTCCAGATGCCGCGAATGCGGAATATGGATCGTACATTAATAGCAGCCCCGCCAAGAGCGCGGCTATTGCCGGTTTCTTCAGCGCCTTCAACGTGTTGGACAGTGTGGTGGCGAGAACCTCCCACGCCGATTGTGAACTAGACATCTTCTGAGGGTTGCGCGACGAGAGACATTTGACGGTGAGGGTGGAAACGCGGCGTTTTGAGTGGGGTATTGGAGCGAGGTTATGGAGGTTTGTGCGAGGTGGGAGAGAAGGCAAATGGGTGGATTTAAAGTGGGAGGGATTGGGCTGGAGTAACAGGGTTAATGGCATGGTCATGGAATTGAATTGAAATAAGATACGATTATTTTTGCAGTGAAGAGGGGAAGAAGGTGAAGAAGATATGTGTGTTGCGTTGGAAACAGAGGAAATAGAGAATTGGGATTTGTGTGGCCATGTAGGCAGCAAAATCTCTGTCCTTTTCATCCTAATTCTGCTTTCCGTTATCACTCCACCTGGCTCAATCCTTTTTGCATAATTTTAATATAACAATTATTCTATTATGGAATTAAGTTTATAATCTTGAGTTTGTTAATTGGTTTTAATATATGAGACTCGGTATATCGTATGTATTTATAAGATATATATATATATATATATATATATATATATTAATAAAGTGTTTAATTTAAAAAATTTATTGAATATATTTGAATGAAATTTTTTTATGATATATGTTTGAATTTTTTTAATGTTATGCTTGATGAGTTTTTCTGAAAGAGAATAATATTCTTTTTTATTAATTTGAATAAAAACATGGTATGAGGTTGTTTCTGTTTTTTATTTTATTTTTATTTTATTTTTAATTTTTTTATAGAATAAACAGGTTTCCAGTTTTTATATGTATGTAAAGTCTGCTTATTTTGAAAATAAACAGTTTTCTGTTTTTTTTTAAATAAGCAGATCTTATATATTTTGTAAAAAGATTATTATTTCATAAATATTTATTTTAAGTTTAGCCAAAATGACTGATTATGAGTGCATTAATTGATCATTAACCTAACGAGGGGGCAAAAATCAAGTATTGTTATAATAAAATAATATTTTATCTGTAATTATTCCTCTAACTTTTTTTCAATATTTTAAACGAACAAACAAAATATAACAAAAATATATAAATGTTAAGAGTTTTACATTAAGCACAAAGAAATAAGTACGTTTAACTAGATTTGGTAAAGTCTGACCATTTATAAGAAATTTTAAAATATTAAACTATACATTTTTTTTTAATTTAAATTGTTTTATTTTTGAATGAATTTGGATAACAAAATTTTAAATTTTCTGTTATACTAAGTATTTTTAATTGTTAATAAATACAAAAAATTATGCTTGTATGAATAATATTAAATAATTTAAAAAAACAGTGGGTACATTTTATAATAAATATTGATTTAGGATATATTTAATTCAAGTTTATCAACATTTTTGTTTTCAATTAACAACAATTTTTCTAAACTAATATCATAAGAGGTTTTTTTTTTTTTTTAATTTTGTCGATCATAATTAGTTTGATTAACATCAGTCACTTTTATTTTTTCTACATCATTGGTTAAAGTTTTTTTTTAACCTCTTGAATAGCTCACATCAATGATAAATAAAGACTAGTCACGTTTACTAAAAAAAATCACATTTGATATTGGTAAAAAAAAAAGGTATTGTTGTTATTAAATTAAATTAAATAAGGAAACCTTCAATAATATCACTTAAAAAATCTATTAGATCGACACAAAAATAACATGGTTAAAAATAGTTATGGTAAACTTTAACATTAAAAAAACACTCTTGTAGAACTCTCACCACCATATGCTGAGCAAATACGAGAATACGAAGATAAAAAATATAAATATAAAAATTGAAATATACAAATATTTTAAACAATTTAAAATTTTAAAAAGAAATCCAAGAATATGAAAATTTAATCAAACATTTTTCAAAACATACCCAAAAAAAAATTCAATCATAACTAGAAAACAATTTTTTATCTGACCCATTTTTTTTAGTAAAGTAATACTAGTTCTATGTTAAGGAAATAAAGTATTTATTCATTTATATAAACTATTATTAGTATTTATTTTGTAAGTTTTAGAAAAATTGTAGTGAGGGTGTTTATAAATAACGCATTTGAGTTTTTATTTTATTTTAAATGAGACTTGTGATATCACATCATTTTAATTTGTACTAAGGTTTAAATCTAACATATCATCTTTATAAACACCACAGTTTTAAAAAAATATTTACACTTTACACTTTGAGAATGAGGTGCAGGAAGCAAAAGCCTACAAAGTTTAAAAAGCTGCTGCTGATTTTTAATTTTAAGAACTTAAGCCCAATAAATAAAAAAAATCCGTGTTACTAATCCGCTCTAAGAGCCCAGCCCGTTGGCGATCTAAACCCTAGAGTTATAAAAGGGTTAGGGTTTCGTTCTGTATCTCTTCAGTGTTGCGTGTTCTGGAGCTGCTGAGTCCCTGTAACCGCATCTGTGAGAAGTTCTTTGGTGCCACACCTCACTTAACGGCATGGCAGACAAGGCTGTTACAATCAGAACTCGCAAGTTCATGACAAACAGGCTCCTCTCCAGGAAGCAGTTTGTGAGTGTTCCGTGCCTTTCATTTGTTCCGATACGAATCTGCAAATGCAAAAGTCTTATTTGTTTCTTTTTCTGATTTTTGTTGTTCTTTGCATATCAGTAAGTATTCTAATCGCTCTGCCTTTGAATCTGACTGTTGGATATGTGTTTTTGTGAGAATAGTGTATATTTAATTGAATCACGTGTTTAGAGGTAACGCTTTTGTTTAATTGCCTATTGTTTGAGCTCTCTTGATCTGAAAATGTGCAAGAAGTAGTGTGATTTCCACATTTGTATGATTGTAGGCCTGTAGATGGTCCTGGTTTCTTATTTGTCTAGTGTTTGTGGAGTTTGGAGGTTATTTCCGTAATTGAAGCGGCAGTGATTCGTAGCGTTGGCACCTCTAATCCTTCTTTATGCACATATTTGTGTTGCAGGTTGTTGATGTACTTCATCCAGGGAGGGCAAATGTTTCCAAGGTACCTTCAATCAGTTTTTTTTTATAAAAAAATTAATTAATTTAGAATTCAGGAACCGTCAATTTTTAGCAATTGTATATCACTTTTAGTTGTTATTGATTGACAATTACAATTGTTGAGTAAATTTGTTTTGTGTCGGTTGTGGAATGTAGGCTGAACTCAAGGAGAAGCTTGCTAGAATGTACGAAGTCAAAGACCCTAACACTGTATTCGTCTTCAAATTCCGAACACATTTTGGTGGTGGAAAATCTACTGGTTTTGGTTTGATTTATGATTCAGTCGACAATGCCAAGAAGTACGAGCCCAAGTACAGGCTTATCAGGGTGAGTCAACAAATGATGCAATAATCTCACCTGAATTTTATTATAAGATGAAATATGTTGTGTTTTATGATCTTATTTTGTTGCAGTACTACTGCACTCATTGTAATATCGCTGTTACTTTTTTTTTATACATTTTTGCTATAACTTGTTTCAGTCACTTTTCCTCCTCCTGTTTAAGGCATTTTACTGCAAATACAGTTTTGACACTATAAATTCATTTTATTATTTCAAGATATGTTACCATTGTTTTAGAAGGAATTATTTAAACTAGTTTTTTGGGAGCATAAAGATTGGTGATAATTTTCCATAGAAATCATTGGATATACTTTGTTTGGTTATGGTGACTGTATTCATTCTTTAACGATAAATTGATTTCGTTAGGTTCATTTTGCAACCTAAGTGTTATCTGCATCTGCATTTAAAATCGTGGCATCTGTCATTTTGTTTTCTTCGCCCAATGAATTTTTTAAAATGCATGTCCAGCAGCAGTTCCATCTTGTGCTAGCAAACTAAAATATATCTATTACAGAATGGTCTTGACACTAAGGTAGAAAAGTCAAGGAAACAAATGAAGGAGAGGAAAAACAGAGCAAAGAAGATTCGTGGAGTAAAGAAGGTAATTTTGTATGAAATTATAAAATGTTGTATTATTTGCTTGATTAAATTATAAAATATGGTATGTTTTGTTTGTGCAGACGAAGGCGTCTGAAGCTGCTAAGGCTGGAAAGAAGAAATAGGAATTGAGACAACTTATTTCGATTCTAAGGTTATATTGGTTTCGGTGCTTTGTAATAGCTATTTTATCTTATGCTAGAATTATAGAATGAGAGATGTTTTGGTACAAGTGTTGATCCTTGTTTTATGTTTTGCTTATAAACTTCAGATGTTGAGTACTATCATTGAACAATTTTGAGAGCTCATGTTTAACTTTCCCTTGCTTTCAAATACTTGGTAAATTTAAATTTGAGGTAGTGAGTTATTATTTTTCGCAAATTGGTTTTTAGTATAGCTGGGTAAGTGTTTTATTTCTCAGTTTTAGGTTTACCTTTTATTAACTGAAGTGTAGAAAGTAATGTACAAAACCACGCAACATTATGGCCCTTAGATGGCAAACAACAATTGAACCTCCATCATGTTTTGGCTATAATATGTTTAGTAGGTACAGAAACAGGGTTTAATTTCATGTGGTTGATATGAGTCTGCTGAATAATTTTCATTCCAGATGCGCATTTATAGAAAAAAAAAATTACCCTATGCCGTTTCTTTTTTTTGTATACGTGGTTGAAGCTGGAATATAGAATTATCCGCCTGCCAGAGTTTTGGTTAAACGTTCCCAAGTTCTCTTTATTCGTTGGGTTTCACCCCCATTTATTAAAGTAAATTTGTCCGGAGTTAAAACAGTTTTAAAGATGAGTTTGAAGGTTTCATGCTGTTTTGGTCTTAGCTTCAGAGTGAAATGACGAAGTAGAATCGGATTGAAACTTGATTTTTTATAATGGTTTGAATGATGTCTTTTCGTAGCCGTAGATTGAATTAGATTTAATATACTCCAACTGAAGAATGATATTCGTACGAACTGCATGTTACTGGAACTATTGTCAAATGTATTAGTAAGCATATATAACTTGTATTTGAAATAGTAAAACAATAATAAACAAAAGAAAATAATGTTTACGGAGTTGAATGTTATGTACTGTGTTGCAGTGGTGAAAAGGATATTGTCATACGCATGACAGTTTTATCACCATTTCTCTCTTTGGAAAGTATAAAGTAGGTTCCACTCAATATCTCTATCAAGAGGATGCACAGAATTTGTGAAATAATTGTTAGGATAAAATTTAATATTGATCAGTTTGAATTGTGTTTAATGTTTATTTAAAATTTTATTTGTAATTTATGAAAGCCAAAAATTGTTGAGTGTTTTACACGTTTTTCTTCTTTAATTTCTTTTAAGATTGTATCCCTTGGTGTAATAGGGAATACAATTATGGATCAAAGGCATGTTTGGTTGGTATATTATTTTCAAGTTTTGCCAACAAATGCCTTAAATTGTTTTTATAACATGCTTTAAGGTTCTATTAAAAGTATTTAATCTACTGTTCAATATTTTAAATATTTTAAATGATAAATGAAAGTTTGATTTTTGAACTGTTAATTCAAAATTATTCGACTATCTGTATTTGTTTAAAATAAAATATAAAACTTAAATGAAATGTTTACGATTCTATAATGTGCCCTCAAGATGATGAATGGTACAAATTTGTTTCCATATAATGAAAAGAAAGCATGAAAACAAAACAGCAGTAGGTAAAACAAATGGCACACGTCAAAGTAATCACTCTTCAGTTAGTAATTCTCAATTAAAAACAAACGTAAAATGAATGAAATCAATGAGTATGGAGATTTCAACCACCAGCTGGTTTATTGATTAAAGACACACATTATACGATGCCGCATCATGATAAATTTTTATGAAACAAAAATTTTAAAAAATTATTAATTTTAAGATGAAACAGACTATACCATGCCGCATCATGATACATTTTTATGTACTTAAAAACGTCATTATTACATTCAAGATAACTGTTGCTTTTAATTAAACATTAAACATCATAAATAAATAAACATTATTGCAAGTTATATTAGGCAAAATAAGATGATATTTGTATCATAATGCTTAGGAATTTTTTCTCTCTGCTGTGCGCACATTCATCTTTAAAAAAGGATTGAAACAAGGATAACATTAATAGCATTTTTATCATTAAAAATATAGATTGTATATTTGGTTAAGTCTAGCAGAATTTTTTTTTCTAAAAGTCTGACGAAATATTAAAAATACTATTTTATTGAATATACGATCTCATTGTTAAAACATATCTTCTGGTATTTTTGAACATTTGCAATGAATATTTTGTTCTTCTTAATTAGTTATTTGACGAAATTAGTTTTTGACTTCCACTTAGTTTTTAATTATGAAATATGAAATTAATCAGCAGGTGCCAAACTATGTAAATATTAAGTTGTTAAATAAAAAAGAAGAAGAATTGGAGTATTTGATTGAAAGGAAATGAATAAATAGAAAAAGAAATGAATTTGGTTGCGTTTGTGGAAAAAGAAGAAAGTAGATTCCTTGTAAAATGGAAATAGGGAATAGAAAAATGATGTAGGGGGGGTTGGTTGGTCACTTGGTCCACTAGGCTACCTAAACTAAACTAAAAACCAAAACCACCCTTCGGATTCCCTTTTACCATCACCAAACCAAACCAAATCAAACCATGGGTGAGAGTGAGTGAGTGAAACCATAAACCAAAACCCGTGACTCAGCCCACTCTTCCTTGGCCTAACCACTAACCAAACCTCTCTCTCTCTCTCTCTCTCTACTTTCTATCAATGGCCTCTCAGCACCACGATGCCGTTTTCCGCGAAGAAGACATGGACGACGAGGACGACGAGTCTCAGGAGGACGAAGAGTTCGAAGAAGACGACGACGTTTTGGCCGCCGACGATGAAGAAAACGAGCGCTCTCCCTCCGCCGCTCTCGCCGTCACCGTCGCCGTACCCGGTTCCGCCATCTCAAACGGCGGAGCCGCTCCACTTTCTACGTCCACCGCCACCACCATCGTTATCGGCGACTCTTCCGATCCGAAGAGGCGGCGCTTGGAGACAATCGAGGAGAAGAAGCCGCCGCCGCCGCTGGACGACTCGCGGCGGCTGTTCCAGCGGCTGTGGACCGACGAGGACGAGATCGAGCTCCTGCAAGGGTTCCTGGACTACACCTCTCAGCGAGGATCCTCTCACCACAACGACACCGCTCTATTCTACGACCAAATAAAGTCGAAGCTCCAACTCGATTTCAACAAGAACCAGCTGGTGGAGAAGATCCGAAGGCTGAAGAAGAAGTACCGAAACGTCCTCAACAAGATTGGCTCCGGCAAGGAGTTCTCCTTCAAGAGCGCGCACGATCAAGCCACCTTCGAAATCTCTCGCAAGATCTGGAGCAGCGTGGCTCCAATCGGCGAAAATTCCTTGGACGACGACGAAATCAACCCTTGCGCCAACCCTAACCCTAGCCCCCACCCTAACCTTAATTTTAGCCCTGTAATTCACAAGAACGAAACGACTTCCAGGAATTCGGCGGAGAAGAAAACACCGAAACGCTCCCGACCTCGATCGGCGGTGAAAGTCGAGTCAAACGATGGATCGGCGTCGAACAGAGATCATAATTGTACTAGCAATGCTACAGCTACGGTTACTCCTACTGCTACCGCTACTAACACTACTGCTGCTCCTGCTACTACTACTAATAACAATTGTAACAGTGGTTATAGCAAGAACATACCGAGTTTGATTGAGGAGACGGTGAGGAGTTGTTTGTCGCCGGTGTTGAGGGAGTTGATGGGAGCGATGGGAGGGGGAGCGTTTGGGGGAAGAGGTTCGTTGAATTTAAACCCTTTGTCTTTGATGAATTTGAGTTATGGTGGTGGAGAATTGGTGGATGAGAAATGGAGGAAGCAACAGATATTGGAGTTGGAGGTGTACTCGAAGCGGTTGGAGCTGGTGCAGGATCAGATCAAGGCCGCCATGGAGGAGTTGCGGTCCAGTGGAGGAGGCTGACCACGCACGCCTTTTACTTTGTTCTTCGTTTCCTTTTTGTAGTGAGTGATTGGAGTTCTCCTCTTCATCTTCACTTGATCACACCAAGATTTGCCTCGTAATTTGCTTCATACTCTTAGCTTAGCACTTAGCTAGTAACTAGTGAGTAAGTGGTAACTAGTGTTTTATTTTTCGCTGATTCGGTAGAGCATTTGTCAATTAAAATAAAATGTCTTACATCTTAGTCGTTTTTATGTTCCTTCATTTTCAATCCTCTCTCAATACATGTACAGAACAGATTCAAATAATTGGTGCGGAGTGATGGCTTTGAACCATTATATGTTGTAAAAGATGCAAATCTACTGCCTTCTTATTATACTTTCCACGCTCTCATTTATCTTCCTTTCGTATTCCATAGATTGTCAAATATGGCATTTTAATATCTGAGAGATTTTACCATCTTCTGTGCCAATTGTTGAATAACAACAAAACAATGTGTCTCCAATTCGACCGCAGTGGAATTGTCTATTCATATATGCTGCAAGCTGTTGGAGCTGGAAGCTCTTTGAATCTTGGATGCCGAACCCGTCTCAGATGGCTCAGTTTGTATCTCTGATCACCAACAATCGGTTCTGGCTCTAGTTATTGAATGTTCAGTTATTTTTGGACCAAATCATCAAATCAATCCCTCCAACTGCTATAATCTGTCAATTTAGAGTTTGAAATCCATAATATTATCGATCATTTTAATAATTAGGATATTTCTACATGTGATAGCAGATCATAAGTTTAAAATATGCTCATGCATTATAAAATTTAAGTTGCTGAATTATATAAAAATAAAAAATATTGTTTTATCTTAAAACATCAATATGAGAATAAAATATTAATTAAAGGGCTTACAAATTTCTTTCATTAAAGGAAAATTGTAAAAGACTGAACCATACTGAAATATATAAAGAGTAAATTAAAGCAATGGAAATCACCTCAAACATCAAATTCATCTTTCATACAACTGTTAACCCTTGAATTTGGTGAACATTAATTTAGTTGTCAATTAATGATTTGACTAGCGTTAGGGATTAAAGTAATTAAAAGGTCAATTTCAGAGTTCAAACCGGGCTTTCTTTGAATGATACGAGGAATTAAAGTAGATTCTGATTTTACAAGTGAAATTTATTTATTTGTTGAGATTCTTTTAGGACAAACATAATAAATGTTTTCAAGACAACGGTTAAAATATTATTATTATTATTAAATGAGTAAGTGTTCTTCACATAATTCCATCGCAATGCGATCTTTGTTGTAACTTTGAATACAAATAAATTTATTATTAATGCTCTGAGTGTAGTTGTTGGCATGCCATTATTTAAATGGTTTGGAAATGGTAAGCATCCGTTGAATTTGATTAACTTTTCAACTTTTCTGTGAGAAAAATAGGTGAAAAAGAAAAAGAAGAAGGTTGTTTGCTGAAATTCACGCAATGATTAATTCATCCCTTAGCCACTATTTCTTTTCGGCAAAGCTTTTTCATCGCACAGTTTCACTTCACCAACAATAACAAATCATGTGGCCAAAGAGAAAAATACAAAAGAAAAGAAAATATTGATACTTTAGTTAAAAAAATTAATTCGAGAAAAAATCATCGCAATTATATAATCGTTGGCTCGTTGATAAAGCCTAGTAGGATTAATAAAATAATATAATTCTTTAAATTTAAAAATACTAAATATTTAAAATATGATTTTAGTCTCTCATAATATCTAGGATTGTTCCAGTAAAGTTAGGTTGAGTGAGGGGGCGGAGGAAGAAAAATGGGGAGTGCAGGAAGAAAGAAGTGATCCAAATGAAAGTGAAGAGAAGAAGCCCAGACATAGTAATATTATTGGAAGAAAGAAGAGGAAAATTAGAAGATAATTAAGAAAAAAAGAAAAGAGAATGCATACCTTATCCAAGAGGAAGGGCATATACTATGTTTATTCTTGTCTTCTCCTCCACAGAAGAACCAACCGTCGCTCACGGCTGGCTCAACCTTTCAACTAACAATGGCTTGTGTTACTCCACCACCACCTCTCTCTCTCCACTTCTCAACCTTCTCCCTCAAACCCAAACCCAAACCCAAACCTCATTCTCTCCCCTCTCTCTTCGCCAAATCCTTCTCCAAACCCCGAAAACTCACCGTTAACTCCATCGACGTGTCAAAGGAAGACACCACGCCCACGCCCACGCCCACGCCCACGCCGGAGCCAGTAGCAGAGAACTTGGACCCGCGGCGGCTGGAGGAGAAATTCGCGGTTCTGAACACTGGCATCTTCGAGTGCCGGTCGTGCGGGTATAAATACGACGAGGCGGTGGGCGATCCTTCGTATCCGATTCCCCCGGGGTTCCAGTTCGAGAAGCTTCCAGACGATTGGCGGTGTCCGACGTGCGGGGCCGCACAGAGTTTCTTTGAGAGCAAGAGCGTTCAGATCGCAGGGTTTGCGCAGAACCAACAATATGGACTCGGGGGAAATTCCTTGACCTCGGGTCAGAAGACCATCCTTATATACGGCACTTTGTTGTTGTTCTTCGCGCTCTTTTTGAGTGGTTACTTCCTACAATAGTTTCTCTTCAACCGCCTAAGGTAACTTTTTTTTTTCTATCAAGAAGGGTTATGTTGGATTGGATTATGTATTTATTTATAGATGAAGGGTTATGTGAATGTATGTACGTATGTAGTCACTACTCACTACTGAGAATGTGCTCTTCCTCTTTCTTTGCCATTGTTTTGGGTGCAAGCTACCCCAAGCTTTTCTTGCTTTGGATGAGTTATACAATTCCTATTGTATTCAATTAAACACCATTTTCTTATCAGATAATCTTAAAAGGTGTAAAGTGTTATTACTTCCTTCTTAGATGCTATTGAGGCATACAACACGTACAACATCATAAAAGAGGCACAAGCCGAAGAGGATCCAGAATTGTTTGTAGCCTTGTTCTTTTACTTCTTCACAAGGAGTATGTGTAATTTTTATGGGTACTTGCAGGGGTTTTTCATTTATGATATATCAAGCATCGTAAACGTTTTTTCAGTTAATTACTTTTTCAGTACATCATCGTATCAATTTTCTGTGAATCGTTCAATTTGATAATTCTAGACAACTATAAATATTTTTCCCTCGATGATTCTTATTCATATCACATTTATCTTCTTATATAAAGACACTGGAAAGGACTAGCATGTTTTGTGCTTCCGAGTCCACATCGCGATCAGAGAATGGTTAAACTACTAGAACACAACAGAACTTCAGATAAATTTGAAATAATTTTGTTAATAAAAATCTAAAAATTGAGTTCAAGAACTAATTTATTGGGATACTTAAAATCACTGTATTTAGTTAGTGATAATAGATTTGTCTTAAATTTTGTGTTTTATTTTTTTCAATATATCCCGTGTTATTAATGACACACTTTACTTTTTCAAATATTTAATTAATTTCATTCCTTTAATCTTTCTCATTTTTAACATATTTTTTAATTTATAGGCACGTGAATTGTAAAAATAAAGTTTTCAAAATGCGTACGAAGTTTCATATTAAAAAAAGCACATTTGTGCATTCTACTTATCATGTACTGAACTAAGGAAAACCCTTCATAATCGAAGATGGTTATGTGAAAAAAATTAATACATAAGATATCCTAAATTGATTCTTATAGAAAAGATCAAGCCTAATCTCTAATTTAATTTTAACAAAATAACCAGAGTGTTTATACATATAAATTTTTGATACTTCAACAAATACGAAATAAACTTGGTCGGTCAAATCCCTTCTTCAGAAATCGTGTGACTGGTGTTAAAGTAAATCCAATTAGACTATCGTCTATTGACTTCACCCAAAAAACAGATAACACTCTGAATAATATAAAGTTATTTTATACTCTAATCCAATCATAAATCATCACAACTCCTGAATCTACCAACTTTTACCACAATTACACTCTAAATCACATTAACAATTTTTTTTTAATTGATTGACAAATTTTACAGTATAGCGTTTTTAACTCTTAATTTTGAAAATTCTGATTTTAAACTACAAATTTACGATTGTCTATTTAAGTTGGGTGTGGTACATGATAATACAAGTGCCACTGAGCGCAGCGGGATTTATACATGCTACCCTACTCATAGCAATTACAAGTTTTTACAATATTTGAGTATTTGTTTAGAGTTTGAAAAGCAAGAATATTGTGAATATACTATAGCTTTCCCACCTCTTCATGTGCCCGTGTCTAGGGAAGCCAGATCGCAATTCTTTGCAGGCTGTAGCACCTTCACAGCAGCAGATTTACTTGATGATATCCAAACCAGAGCTTTGATAAGAAGCATTTGACGGCCTATTGCATTTGCATTTTGATGGTAAATGATTTCCATAGGGATGAGCACCAATTTGAGGAACAGCCCACCAAGGAATGGAAGAGGGCACTTGGGTGACAACGCAAATAAACTCCACAACAATCACTGTTGATTACCGTACTCTGGCATATCTTGGGGTTGCCGACTTCTAACTTGGTACACCTTCTTCATGTGCTTATTATCATAAGCTCCTCCAATTGCAACTTCTTGGTGCCTAGCATATATTCCGTTCGTATCTGGTGCTCTAGTAATCCATTTTGGAGGCGGTATAGGAGGACCCAAAAATTGCTGTTGTAGATTAGTTGTTGGCCCTGAATTGGGTGGCCTCGATAACATCACCACAGGTGTCTTTGGTGGAGGCACTGCATATGGCCTTGGTCTTGGGCCTTCCTCCGTGGTCAAAGTATAGAACCCAGTTCTCCCGTTGTAGTACTGCTGTTCATGATGCTGTGACCTATCCTGTATCCTAAAATTCTGTTTGTCATTATGTCCACCATTGGATGAGACTGGATATCTAGGCCTAGTTACCATGCCCTGGTGATTGTAATGATGTCCGTAATAACCACTTGTGTCCTCAGCATAATGTTTCCCAGGTCCAGAGGGTCCAGCTGATCTCAGCCCCCTGTTCATTGCATGATGGCCTGGAAGCTGCTCAGGGAATCCATATGGTGCGCTATTTGGTTTAATATTAAGGGAGTTCTTCACAAGACGATGTGCTGCTTCTCCCAGTTGAGGCCCAGCCATTGCTCCATGTAGCTGTGGTCTGTCGCATGCATCACACTAGAAAGGTAAGAGCTCTAACAAATTTATATTTTATCACTCGCATAAAGACCATATTTCAGGCATGTAAAACTTCATGTGCTTAATTTAAATGGCATTGAGAACTTATCAACTCAATATGGAATTTTCTAATTGTCCGTAAGATAACTGCTTAAAGTAAATATTGATAATTTCCTAAAAAAATTGCCCACATACGGCAGTGAGTAATACCAGTACCACAACCACATTGAACTTTAAATGTCACCAGCATCGGGGTTTATTTATCCAGACATAAATAATATGTACTACACCAATTTAATTACAAGTCAGGAGGAATAGATCCTAACCTTTCTCTGCCATGACGCCGACCACTATTTTCTTCGTGCCATAACACAGGAAAAGGTTTAATATCAATGGCTTTTAATATCTGCAAACATAACCAATGTAAAAGTAAATGAGACGTATACCATAGATCTAGAAAAAACTAAACAAAAATATAATATTTGTCCCATCACCACTTAATGGATAAAAACTACTTGAAACACATTTTCCACAAAAATCAGGGATCAAATGAGAAAAAGTAGCATATAAAGTAAACATCAACTAATTTTTGAAGGACAAAATAACATTTAAGGTGTGTTTGGATAAAAGCTTAATTAAGCATTTCTTTAATGATACAAAGGCTAATCCATAAGCCAGAGCAAAAAGCTTATTGAAATAAGTTAAAAAGGAGTTTATGGCAGTCAAGCTACTGTAATAGTCTAAAAAATAAAATCCACATTAACTCATTCAACAACCCCCCACCCCGCACAAACCTAAATAAATGAATCATGAAACTCCATCTTCAAGATGAATACCTTGAAAATGTCGAATGCTAAGAGAAGTCATAATACCAACCTTTTTGGGCATTAGTACGCCTTCGGGAGGTCTTGGAATATGTCTATGTTTACGAGGATTAAGATAAGTAATATTTCTGAAATTTGAAACACTCAACATGAGTTCGTCCATTGATTTTAAAGTATCAGGAAAGTGTAAAGGACAAAACTTACAAAACTTGATTAAACTCAATGTCTTGCAATCCCTTGATGGGAGAGGATACAATGGTTCTGAGCACATTTCTTTCATACCACCAGAGGTGTCCATTCATACCATCACTGCTAACAAAGATTCCAAGACAATTACCAAACATATTTATGATTTTGACTGGTGACTATTACCAAACCATATTCACTAACCTAGCACTTGGATCAAGAGGTAAAGGAGTTCTATCATGCAGAGACAATTGACAAGAATATTGGTAATATGACAAGATATGTGGAGCCAACTTATGCGCTCCGTGGACATAAAACAGATCAAGCATCTCACTATTTCGGAACTTTTCCTCCCCCTGCACATAAAAAGTCTGAATGAAATCAAGCACCCAGATGCAAAACTTCCTCAAGTAAAAAATATAAAGTTAAAAGTACTCCAGCTCAAACCAACAGATTTCAGAAGAGACACAGCAAAGTGTCAGGGATAATTGTGCAAAAGAAACGGTACTAAGAGAGGGTTACCACTTAACAATCAACTTCTTAGACTATTCATTCTTTGATGCAATTTCAAGTCCAAAAATTTTGGACCAGTAATCTTTTACAGTTAGTCACAAACGTAATAGACTAGAAAAGTAAAAATAAAAATCAATTCCAGACCGTTAATGTGCCTTCAAGCTTGCTTGTGGCAGAAAGCAATTTTTTTTCTTCAATGAATGGCAACTTGGCAACACCCTGAAACAATGCAAAAGTAAACTTAACCCCCACTTTATTATAAAACATTAATATTAATAAAAAAATAATTCAGAGACGACAACATAAACTATATTACCTGCCATGCAAATCGTTTGCCATTCATATCAATCTCAAAATCTGTCAAAAAAGCAAAACAAGTAATTCTAGAAACTCTTTGAGATAGAGCAGAATAAGTCACTAACAATCAGGTGATCTCACCAGCAGGGTAGAACTGAAGAATAGGTGATGAAGGATCAGTCATCAAATCCCTGTACTTTTTAGGCAGTGCACTTGAACTGTAACAAGAACTTAACAAGCATCAGCACAGGATGCATGATATGATAGATCTAATGACAGGAAAGATGAAGAAACCTTGATGCAGGAAGGGTCCCCATTAGTTGATCAAATGGTTTAAATGGTTTTCCCAAGAAAAAAGTTATTTCCAGATCAGCTAGATCTTTAAGATCAGAAGCAAAAGGAGCATAATGGTATGGGTAGTACCTGAATGAACAAACAATAAGGAAAAAAATTGAAGAATATTAATGGGATGATAAGTTCAACCAAACTGAAGGGGTCTCAAGTTTTTTTCAATCATCTTAAAGCCACTCAAACATAAAAAAGCAAGTATCCCAGCTCTAAAGTCCTTCAGTCCATATTATATATTAATAATTCCTTACAAAATCATGATTAGAAGTTCCTGCTAGCAAATATCTTGGGAGTAATAACACAATTTAATGAAACTCAATAGCTCTGAGCAACAATACAAGGTTCCAATAAAATTTTCAGATCATCTAACTACAGTGCCGAGAAGGAACACAAGATGGTGTAATTCACAATGAGGAATAATTGCAACACAACAAAACGATGACCAAGTCTCCATTCTACTAAAACAGTGTATGAAAGGACAGCGGTACAAACATTGCTTTGGGTGCACTACAATTAAATGTTTACCTAAACAACAAAATTTTACTAATAAAAAGTTTAAAACAACGATATTTAATTACTTAGGAAATGGTATGTTCATGTATTGCATGATAAAATGCATTTAGAAGTCATGGTTAGCAGTGTATAGGAAGTTGCACTTAAGTAATAGTACCCTAGGAAATTTTCTCCACTGAGTCTATCAAGAGACTATATAAGGGTGATATGCAGAACCTATATAGTACACATTCTACTAAATCCAGACACTCCATCATTTAAGGGATCAGGCCAAGGGTGGGGATGTTTTCTCAGTATGAGTTTAAAAGTAAGTTTTTCACCAAAACTGATTACAGTATAATATCAGGCACGAAATTCTTAGAATTTGGGATAAGGCCTAACTAAAACCCAATAAAACTCTGCATGTAAGGTGAGGATTACCCAAGCTTAAAAAGCTTTTAGTTAAGTCGTATATCAAATTGAGGTGGGATTAAGCACCACCCTTGGAGCTGAAACTAAGGCAGATCCCATAGAGGCCACAATTAAGCCAGATTATCAATCTACTAACAGAAAATAGCAGGAATGGGTTCAAATATAATAATATTAAAAGAACAACTAACCATTGCCATGAGCAGACACCCTGGTAGTAATACCGACAAACCCAACAAAGGCCTTCTACATATTTCAAGACCTACAAGGAAGACCAAGACTATCAGCTATCTTCTATGAAAACCATAAATTATAAGGGTTGGGTAAAAATGGCCATCAACAAGGAGAAAAAAACAAATTAAATCCAACACACCACCCAATCAATTCATGGGGACAAATATTCAAGGGTGTGAGACCCTTGTTCCCTCATGAACATAACATATTGAGGAACTGTACTAGCAAACAACCTCTTCTTGTGAAACACAGACCAATAATAACATCAAGATTTCAAGACACTAAACGGCATGAGCCTAACATCTCATTTAAAAATAAAATTGTAACAGTATGAACCTAGCGTATCATTTAAAAAGAAAAGGAGTAGTTTTGGTGTTCTTTGGTTTGACAAAATTGTTTTCTACTTTTTATTTCTGTTTTCACTTCTACTTACAAAAATGCCACCTTCTTTTCACTTTGTTTCCTCTATAAAAAGTTTATATATGAAATAGTAAAAAAAAAAACCTTCCAAAAACAGGAAATCATGTGAAAATATGGCAACATGTTTGTGATTAGCAATGAAAATAGAAAACACTTTCACAAAGTAAACAGGTCGTTATAAGCTCATTTAAGGCGTTTCTGAAAGTGAAATATGTTATTGTCAATAATGTTACTTAAAAGTTTTCGCATTGAAAAACTTTCTTAGGCATTGAATTTTTAAATTTTTCCATCATAAACCATGACTGTGTATAGTAAGGAAGGTCACAACAAATAATGCCAAGAATACTGACAGCACATACTGTATCTTTCTTGATTTTGTCAATCTCCTCCAGATCCAAAGCACCAAATTTTTCTGCATAATACCTTTCCTTGTATCCAGGCTCTCCTAAATTAACCTGAAAAAATAACAAACACTATGTAGTTAATAAAAATTCTCATAATATTGGATTTCATGTTGTCTGACATAGGCCAAGTTTCCCATTCAGGGATTACTCTTAATATGAATTGTATCTGACCAAAAACAAATACATGATTCCTAAGATCCAAGATCTTTTAGCAACTTTCAACAAACAAAAGAAATATTTAATTTAAAAAAAAGAAAAATTCTAGTTGTGAAAGTGATCGTTCTCATCAGTAGTTCCCCCACTAAAAGAGAACACATTGAAGTTGTTTCAGGCACTATCCACAGCGTGTAAGTATAAACCCTACGACGTGCCTACTAAAATTTATCAGAATTCCCTCAACTGGTTAGTTATAAATGCAACAACGCAAACTGCAAGTAATTTAAAACACTGCTGCCTTACTTCCCAAGGTTGTCAAAGTAGTAGATCCTATAGGATAGAACAAAAGAGGTACCTGTTATATATAAAATTATTAATTATATAGAAGAATATATGTGTACATACAAAACTAACACGAGAAAAACAAGAACAAAATAACATTCATAACTACTATTTAAGAATCTTAGAGTTACTACAAGCTTTACAAGGCTTCCTAACAAGAATTTTATAAGCAGAAAGTGGGAACCATGCCACCCACAGACCAGCTGGGCAGAAAAAAATTATGCACAACCACCAACCACCAGAAAACAGAAACGGAGGAAGCTAGCAATTGCAGAAGCAATCCGCCCAGACTTCATTCACACATAAGCAGATGAACCAAAAATTCAATCACAAAACGACATACATCCCAGCAAATGTTTAATCACACGAAGGTTGCTATTGGAAAGCCGCCTTAATAGTGACCACTTTGGGGGGAAGCTTTAATTGCAGCCTTGAGGAGGGGTGTTTAGTCTCACAAAGTAGTTGCATTGCCCTAGAGAAATGACTAAAATAGAGCTTATAAAACTTGGTCAATCCTTATCTCATAAGTTTGTTTGTGAGATTGAGTCAGACCTTAAATTTAAATTCTTAAAAAGGTGTGATTTTACAGCAAGCCCAGCATATTGAGTTCTGAGCTGGAATTATGGTAACTTGGTAAGCCTTCCACAAAGACAGAAGCATACAACTCAGTAAGTCAGCAGTCCAGAAGACAATTCTGATTATCATAATTCTCTGTGAAAACTAATCACCCATCACAACCCACAGACATGCTACCCTCAATGTATGTTTGGAAGCCACTAGAATTACTGTGGTTTCGGGTCCAGAAAAGTCAGTGAGGTTCCCAAACACAAGCTTAAAAAGTCAGTAAAAAATACTAAATTCAAGAAATAAATATTGTTACTGAACCTTGTCTGAAACTGATGCCCGTGGTTCTTCAGGCATTTCTCCTCTTGCCCTAGCTTTCATAAGTTCATTAATTTCTGTAGCCTTAAAAAAAATCAAATCAAAAGTAGTGCATGTCAGGAAGTAAACTTCAAAAGCACATTAAAGAGAATATATATATATATATATACACACACACACACACACCAATCATATCAGAAATTAATCAAACACATTTGTGAATCACATCTCCCGGATGTAAAGTCTAAAGTCACAACACAACCCACGTCAGAATTCGTTTCAAAAACAGTAGAATGAGAGAAAAGGAAACAAAACAAATACAATAGTAATATGTTGGCGTAGACTTGTGAACTTGCAGGTGGGTAACAAGTAACCACCCAGGTTGAGAGTCACGTGCTAGAGGGAAAACACTATACCTAGTACAATGGAACAAGGCTTAAGGAGTTGTCCTTTAGAATTGGATAAAGGTACCTGAAAATTCTGTACATCCTGACAAAAATCTGCCCATCCGTAAACTCTACTTAACAGTCATTTCCTATGTTCAACGGAAAATTAGAGAACAACTATGTTCCCAAAGTATGATACAGCAAGATCAAATGATGCTTCAGATACAGTTCAAACCCCTTTTATAATTATTTAATTTGGGTAGAAGCCAAAGTTCCTCCATATATACTCAATATGACTTTAAATGATATAAAACAGTGTCATTTAGAAATTTGTTAAGTCTTCTTCCCAAACAACTTAACTTCAAGTCAATTCAAATAGGAAGCAAAAATCATGGAAGAGGAAATAAAATTATGATCTCTCAGTTAGAAATTTTAAATAGTAAAAATAGGCCAATAAAATAAATGCAAAATGGAATGGTGTGAAATGAAGATTTTTCCACATCAACATTCACAGAAGAACTTTCTTACAACGCATCAAGCAAGCTATCCCATCTTAAAGTACATAATCATGAAAATAAGCAGATATGCCTATTATTGACTTTGATTAGTTCAAAACTCCCGAGTGTTCAGAAGTTTAAGAATCCATAATAATTATCCATTCCAAAGAGGGATAGTCAATACATAGAAATAACAATACCTGTTGAATGCGAACTCGTTTCTGAAATATTTGATCTTCGTGAACAGCAACAGACTGAATAAAATGTTCTACTCTCTCTAAGAAAACCTGGAATATTCAATAATATTCATATTACAACACTAATTTAAGAACCAAAAAACTCCAGATAGATGACTTAAGAGATAAGACAATCAGTTGAAGGAAGATCAATGCTGAAAATGATTGTCACATACCAGAACAACACATCAAAAAATGACAGACACAACTTAACTGAATTTCAGAAAAAAAAAAAACTTACCTCACCCGCTTCAGTAAGATAACCACCCATGGCAGTGAATTCCTTTCTGTAAATATGCATCAATAAGTTCACAGCCCCCTGAAACAGTAAAAAGATTATCAAAGAGAAGAGGTATATATGCAGGTAAAGAGCATAAGTTAAGCATGTTTAACAAAAAAAATATTTACAAAAAACTAGAAGCATATAGCACTGGCATACTTTTTGTTTCAAGCTACTCCTCAATATAACATTGTGCCTTCCAAATGCTTACCTCACGTATCTCTAATGTTGGCATATGAGGAAGAAAGTCATTGCCAACAAAGAAGCATAGAAATACAAAATCATCCACTAGGCGTTCAAAGTCAATCTCAAAAGGAGGGTTGGGGATCTCCATGTCATATTGCAAATAATCACGCAGCACCCAGATGTTAAGAAACTGTACATGCAAGGTTTTAGTTTCAAACTAAAAATCGGCAGAAAAGAAGAATGAATATTCAGCCTAACATGCTGGATTACAATATTGAACCTGATATTTCTTCTTGTGAACTGGGGTATCATCAACTGGATTCCAGTCCTCAGCTTTCTCACCTGGCTTACCACGACATTCAGCTGCAAAATGGCCAACTTGCCCACACTGATAACACTTGTCTTGTTGTCCAGGGAAAGTGATTACCTGTTTACTCATGTAATTAATCATCAAGGCAATCTATTGGGATCAATGATCTAAAATCACCTAGACAGTTTGTATACTGCAAACTAACCTCCCTCAATATTGAGAAATGAACCTCGTGTGTGGCTAAGGCCAACATAATCAAATCAGCATCCTGAATTAATGATCATATCAATGACATCACCATTTAAAAACTAAGGATAAATACACCAACCTTGGATAAAATGAAAATTTCTAAATCAGACAAAAACTAACCAATCCATACAAACAGTGACGAGTATTTGGATTAAATCCAGGAAGGTTACGCTGTGATCGTATGTATTCCATTATTTTATGTTCTCCCTCACCAGGAACATTTGAATCAGAAAGTATAACCTTCAAAAAAATACCCAATGTAGCTCCATAAATAAATATATAGAGACAATATTCTGAAAACAAGATATATACAATATGAGATAAGAAAATCAACAGGATTAATCCTCGAGGAAGGAATGTGCAATATTGAAAAGATCAAGGGAGCAAAGAATAAATAGGATAAGGTCAACCTTTGTATTTTGCCAGCCAGGGTTGTAATTTAATCTAGTCTGTATATAATACTGAAGAGCCACTGACAACACTGCCATAAATGGAGTGCCAGGGGTAATGACATTTGAGTCATAAGTCTCAGGCTTGTCTTTAGAAGACAAGAGTTCCATCTCACCCTCAAATTCTTCCCTGAGTCTTTCCTTTTCAGCTGCCTACAACATCACAATGTAACTCAATTTTTGTTATAGAAATAGCAGGAGATCATTGTAAATAGGAGTACGTTCATATTCTTACAGCCTCAGCTGCATCTTTTGCGGCTCGGAAACGCCGGGTTCGTTGCTGATTCATTTTGGCTCTTGGTGCAACACCGTCTGAAGGTGCAAGGAAAGTACATATGGAAAAAATGATTGGAACGAGGAAGTGATTCAAAATCAAATCAGACATACAATAACATAACATTACAAACAAAAAAATTACAGCCTCTCAAAAATCAGATAGTACTTGTTTTCCATATTGGCTATTAAGTTTTACAAGCACTTATCTGAATCTTTTACCTGAAAAGAATCACACGAAATTTTCAAAGTACACCATACAAGAATGTGCCAAGTTGCTAATCATTGAAAAGAAATAGAATGCTTAAAGGGGACCAAGTTAATGGATGTTCACAAAATTCTTTAGTGTGATTCCTAAGTTTTTGACATAAAGATATCAAATATCTTGGATTCATAACTTGAAGGAGCTGACCTGGCAGTTCCTCCATGATGAGAAACTATGATCCAAAAATATAATATTTATCCAATAAGACTATTCCTAAAATATATAGGATAGGTTCACACATTCCTTAAATCCGCACAATGAGCATACTTTTGGGACATCGACTAAAAATAAATAGTAATAATAAATCATTGTCATATGTTCATTGTTTACTTAAAGGAATAGTATCAATCTTATTTCCTCCTTGAGTAACAAATAAGATTAAGCATTGGTAAAGAATTAATGCATTGATATTGGATTTGGATTCTTATCCAATATGATAAGCAAATCAAATGCATTTCTTGGTGTTCCATACTAATACATTGATGAGAAATGCAATGGTGAGAAAAAACTACATACCAATTGCGAGATAAAGAAGCTTCCTTGGGCGAACCAATGAAAATAGATGGTCAATGTAGTCAAACATTATTTTGAATACATCCTCATAGGTAGCAGGTGCAGGCTGCATTTTAAAGATTAATCAACAACGAGCACTTCAAAGAATAGAAATGTGAATTCACAAAAAGCACTTCACAGAATAGAAATGTGAATTCACAAAAAGCACTTCACAGAATAGAAATGTGAATTCACAAAAAGCACTTCACAGAATAGAAATGTGAATTCACAAAGAGCACTTTCGTTTAGACACAAAATAAAGAAACTACAAATCCCAATCGCCATAGTCTAGTCAACTTTGTATAAGGTTTCACCCTGCTCATATGACCATGCATGATGCCTCCAGGAGCTCAGTTTACAGAACCTTTAAATGCAACAAATTCTAAAACAAGTTTTCAACAATCAATTGACGAACAAATGACCTCAATATCAATCCATACGAAGACTTGAAATGCGAAGTTGAAGCATAAATCTCAGAAGTCCTTTGGTCATTTCTATTAGGTTATCTATTATTTTTTTAACCAATGAAGAAGACATTAATGCAATTAACAGAATAACAGGTCAATTGGTTGCAATATTTCGAAGTCGCGAAAACCAAATAATGGATTGAAAAAAATAAGTGAGAAGAAACGACGCATGCAGGTACCTTGCCATCAGGGTGAAAACAGGGGTGAATGATGCCGTTCATGTCCAAATACAAGTTGTCGAACTCCATGCCATTGGGATTAGGTTTAGAAACATCAACAGCGCCGTCGCCGCCGCCGGCGTCCTCCTCCACGACGTCGACGATCGAGAGCGGGTACCGATCCGCGAGCCACCGGTAAAACGCTGGCACTCCCATATTTCCGGCTCGGTTCGGCCCGGTTCAGGAACGACGAGAGAAAAGGAAAAAAAATATGATAAAAATCAACAAGAGATGGAGATCTGTGTTGCCGTTAATGTACGGGCGGCTGCGGTGGCCGCCTTATTTTATGAGACCAAAATGCCCCGTTTAAGAGCGCCCTCACCGAACCGGTACCAGGCACGAGTTCGGTTTTTTATGCTTCGGTTTGAACATTAAACCGATCCAATAATAAATTCTGAACATCTCTTATTTTTATGTTGAAAAATATCTCATCTAAATTTTAGTTTTCTACTTTTAAAAAAAAAAAAACAAGCATTTGGTACTTCATAGAGAAGCATTTATTTTCTATAACTAAAGTCTGTAATCTAAATATTCTAAACATATATTATTTTAGATTTGTACGGGATGTGTAAAGATAACATCACCAATATAATCCAAGTTACACCATTAGATTAAGTTCTTTTCTCATCACTAAGCCTAGAGCACACAGGAATGCCAAACGAGAAGAATCTGGTAAATTTACAATAAATAAGCATTAATTCTGAGGTATGTATATTTATTAATTGTACATTTGTTATATATACTACGGAAATACTTCACTTTTCTAATTTTATTATTTATATATATATATATTTAATATTAATATTTAAATAAATAATGTAATTATTCGCATACTTATATTAATAATATAAATTTATAATTTATTTTAATAAATATAAATATATATAATAAATATATATAGTTATAAAACTCAATTTTATAAAATTCAATTAAATTTAATCACTTGTTTATATATTTTTAAAATAAGTTTTAATAGTATGACTTAACTCACGTGTTTTTTTAAAAGTTATCTACTATGACCAGCAAATTGTATTTTAGGAACTTGTGTTAAAAAGTTGTTAGTTTTGTGGATTACTATGATATTGTTATGAAATTTAAAAACTATAATGATGAATTACTCTATAATTTATATAATAAAAATATTTATACTATGAATCTACAATTTAAAACTCCACTTCATTCATATTTTGTTCAAATAACAATGTGTCTATCATATTGTAATTATTTTTAGTTCAATTATTATAAACGTATTGAAAACTCTGGTTTAGTTTTAAAATGCCTTAACTAGGAAATTGAATTATGTTTCTTCCATTTGTTATTGTTTAACTATAGCTATTGTAATCGCGATTCTTCTTTTCCATCTTCCTGCAACATTGTGATTTCTCATTATTCTTCATAATAGTTAGTATTCTTCGTGATTGTTGGTGTTCTTTTTTGTTTTTCTTTTATATATGTACTTATGTAGGTAAAGAGGACTTAGATAGTATTGATTTCTCTCGACAAGTATACCGAATCAATTGTAATATAGTACTACTTAACATCGAACCCACAAGGAACAATTCTAATTAAGATATTCTGTATAAAACTATTAAGTATAGAAAATAATTTTGAGAACTTGTTCATAAACAAATTAAAGATTTCACAAGAAGTAATTAAGAGTTTAAGATTTGATTCAACAAGTAATGAAACTAACTTATCAAATATATATAAAGATATTTGAGATTCAATTGTGTAACCCCTCCGTGAATAAAAATCAAGGAACCAGCAGCCCCCCATCACTTTCCTCTTTATTCTTTTTCATGCTTTCTCTCTCTACCAACTTCTTTTCTTTACCTTCTCTCTTCAATTTCTCTTCCATACTTCATCTATTCCAAAATCTGATTACGCCATGTTGTAGCTGAAGACTCAGGCTACATTTCTACCCGATCAGATTTTCAAAAAGAGTAAGTTCATTTTTACTTATTATATATTTTTCTCTATGATTTAGTCATCAATCTTAGTGGAGCCAGTTGAGAAAAGTGTTTCTCTCAACTTGATTAAGTTCATACTAAAATTTGGTAATATTTGGATAATTTGTATTAGGCTCGTAAATCTTGAAGCTTATCCAGACTGTGGAGAATAAAATTATAGAAGTTGCTTGGACAACAAACAATTAAGGTAAGGGAAGCTAAATTTAATTTTGAATAGCACCCTAGGCTAGAAGATTCTGTATGTGGAAGGGACGCGATCCCAATGTTCAATTTCTCTTGCAGGAATGTTGTGTGTTTATATTTTGTGTTGTTTGTTTATATATTATTTAAACTTGTAAAAATATTATATTTTGATGGTTTAGTATTTAAGTATTATTTTTTATATTAAATAAGATTTTAAATATTGTGGATTGTGTTTTGGAATGATACTGTTTAATGAAAATGATATGAAATTGATGTCATACATTTGGAATAATGTATGAGTTGTTGTTTGATGTTATTAAGTATGAAAAGTCATGTAGACTAAGATATCAGGTGGTGAGAAGCTTAGAGGGAGTTCATACACACTGGGTCCCGCTGTAGACACTCAATATTAGATGTTTGAACTTACCTTGATCCTTTTTGTTGGATTTGTTGGTAATCTTTGGATCAGGTGGTAGTCTCTGGTAGGAGCATACTTAATGAGTCTTCCGGAAGACGATGTGGGATTGAAATGAAATCCAATAACTGTGATTGAAAATAGATCCATGTATGGTCTATATGAATGATGAAATTGATATTGAAATTTTATATAACAACATTTAAAGAAATGTTTGTAAATTATTAGTTTGATTTGTTCTTTTTGCATGAATTAAATATGTTATGAAATTTCTTTTCACTAGCTTACCCTTGCTTTTCTTGTTGTGTTTGAACTGCGATGACTGTACTACGTACACGAGCAGATGATCATACAGGTGTAGGAGGTCTTGGAAGACTTTAGAATGCTTTAAATCTTATATTGTAAATATTTGTATTTCTTATTTTGAAAAATTCTAAGTTTGTATGGAAACCGGTAGAATTTCTATTATAATAATTATATGTATTTATGTATTTTTTCGGGATGTTACAAATTGCGTCTATCTCAATCATCTGTATTTTGGAATAATAAAATATATAATACTCAAAACTACTTATTCTTGATGCTTAATTTAAAGTCATTCACCTTGATTCCTCGCCGATGAAATTCATAAGATAATTTCTCAAATACCGATTTCTCAGATATCTAACAAATCATCCAGCTTTATTAATAGAATTATGATGCAATTAATAACCTGAAATTTATTCCTAGCATTACAAGTTATTTATTCTTAGCATTACAAGTTATCAAGTATTTTCGTCTATTTTAGATCCTTAAAAATACTTTCCAGTTAAATTTAAGGATCAAAATCAAAACTCTATTGATCAGATAAAATTAAGTAATAAGCATAAAATGAAAATACCAAGAACCAGTAGAAAAGAGAATATTATATATATATATATATATATATATATATATATATATATATATATATATATATATATATATCACCAAAAATACATTTGATCATATTAGATTACATTCCATCCCAAGTTTGAAAGCACTTAGCCACTCATGATAGCTTTTCTCCAATCTTCATTCTTGATCTAGATTGCATAAGAAAAACTGATATGAGCAACCTTCTCTCCCTCAGAACAGAGTTTCTTTCTTCTTCTCTCACTAACTTCTCTCTAAAAACCTCACTTTTTTTTCCCACCGCACTATTTTAACTCTGTTCCAAAATTTATTTAATGAAATCTAGCTCAAGCGAGTCAATTTAGCTTAGGCTAGATTTTTTTTGTGCTGTTTAGCTTGAGCTAGTGATTCTAGTCTGAGCTAGATTAATACTCCACCATTAATTTAATATGGACAATTTTAACCTGAGCTAAATCTTCTAACTTGAGCGAGATACTTCCTTTCAATTTCCCTTCTTTACTCCTTCTTGTGCTTTCTTTTGATTTCTTTCATCTAAAATTTACACAAAATTTGGGATTAAATTTCTTCATTTATTTCTTGGTTCAAAATATATAATCGGATTCAACAATTCTCAGATGGGCAATTTTATGACATTAAACAACAATTAAGTTCCAAAGTGTTCAATTTTCTCAATCATAAATACTACACATTGACACTTATCAGATAGTACCTGAAACTAGACGTACAATTGATGAGTGTATATTAGTAATTGATAAAAGTGTACCTTATACCTCTGTAAAGGATTTTATTTATAGCGTTGGTTATGGGTCCTTGGGATGATGGGTCAAATCAATCAAATATCAGTTAACAATTGATTTATAGTATAATCCCTGATTTATAGGAAAGTATATTGGTATATATCTATAATGAAGTATTTGAACAATATTTGTGTCATTTTTCTAGTAATCGATTTGTAGCTGATTTGTTAGAGATATTTCCTGTATATCTCGAAATACTAATATGACTCATTAAGTGTTATTGTGACTATCGACTGCCACTTATTGCATGCCTTGACTCAGATGGTCGGTCACCTAGATCGAGAGGGACTCAGTTGATACTGACCAATACAATATATGTTTGTGGTTTCAAGTTTCTCTATTCTGTTGAAGACTCCATTTCAAATTCATTGGACACAATTTATCTCTTTACTCAATTAGGTTGAGTTCAATATCATTGGAAATTTTCACCTTTCTATTAAATTTACATGCTTCATATTCTCAGTTTTAAGTAAATTCTCAGTTTTAAGTAAATTACACTATATTTCTCATAACTTCGTTTAAAAAAAAAAATTGCATGAACTTCCTTTATCTTAAAAATGTTGCTTCTATTCTTATATTGTAGATACATCTTTTTAAATTTAAAAAATGTTACACATGTTTTTTCTTATATTACACATTCGTTCCTTTAAATCAAACACAATAATAAAAAAAAGGTAGAGATGTAAGTATAATTTAAGAAAATCTAAAGCGATCTTAGTATAATTTACTTTAAATTTAATATTGTTTATGAAAATTGTACAAGTGAAGTAAAAGTACTTCACAAATAATTAATCCCTCATTATTGTTATTTATCATTATATTTCTAATTCTCTCTTCTCAAGTTTCTAAAATTCTCACTTCCAATATATGATAGTGTTGTATTTCAATATATGATAGTGTTGTATGATGAAGAAAATAACAAAGTAACCCTTGGTTGATAATACTATGACACTATCTTTTTTTCTTTTTTTTTTTTTACTTTCATTTAACAATCAAAGATATTATTATTTTATTTCAAATTTTTATTAATTAAATATAATATTTCATTATTGAAAGGAATTGTAAAATGGAAGTAAGAGAAAAATGGAAGTCTCATAATTTATTTATATGAATATTTGATTATGAACCATGATACATTGACATTCCATTTTTTTCTACTATTACTTTAATTATTTTTTATATAATTTAATTACAAATTTATTTTTTTTAAAACTGTTACATAAGGAGTTGTATACAACTCTCTCAAAGTATAATATTATAGGCTTTAATATCATAGATATGTTTTCTAGTAAATTTATACACAATTTGAGACACTATCCGACAATCATTTCAAAATCAAGAGTGATAGGTTTTTAGGTGACATTCACATTTATTTGATAATTAAATATATTATTATTTATTTAAAATTTTATTTATATTTATTGGAGATTTCACATCAATTAAAGATAAAACATTTCATAATATATAAGTGGATGAGCAAATTTCACCTTATAAATCGATTTTATGAGATTAAATTAGTTTATTTCTTCTAATGGTATCAAAACTATTTAAAACCTATTATAATGAAAATTTGTTGAATTTATAAGCAGATATTATAAGATTTCCTCTAAATCATAATATTCTCAAAATAAACATGTATGCACTCAAAATAAATAAGAAAAATCAAATTGATTAAAATCTTTACCAAAATAAGATATTTACTTATCACGTTATGAAATCAAATTTGAATCATGTTACATGAGTTTTGAAATTATCTGATGACATATTTTTAATCAAAGTATCTAACTCATTCCTTACGTTCAATAATCATTATTAATGTTGATATATTTATTGAAGTTGTTAAAACCGAAACAATAAAAACAGTTAAAAATTAATGCAAAAACTAAAAATATTAGAAACTGAACTATTTTTAGATTTTATTTTTTATTTTTTCCTAAACCCATCAATTTAGTTTGGACTTTAGTTTCAAAATACAAAATGGAACCGGACCAAACCAAACTAATCTTTTTTATTGTATTGAAATATAATTTTATATATTTATAGTTAATAATAAATACAACTAATAAACATAGATTAATATAATTAAATCAATAACATTTCCAAATTATCTAAAAAGACCACATATAAAAATATAAAATATCTTTATCAAATCATAAAAAGTCATTAATTAACAAAAGTAAAAGGAAATCAAACTAACATTAAAAGTAGTATTATAAATAATTATATTAAAATTTTCATTTAAGATAAATTCTTATTTTCTTCAAGCTTTTATTGCAATGGTTTACCTCTTGATATTTTTTTTACAACGTAGCAAAATTACAAAAACAATTATAAATAAAAACTCAAATAAATAATAATAAATACCTAACAAAATTACTTTAAAACAAAATTAAAAATAAAATTTAAGTAAATATTAATAACGCAAAAAAAAAATTAACTTAAAAACCAAAAAATAGGGAAGTCATGTTTCCCATATACTATTTACACACACACACACACATATATATATATATATATATATATATATATATATATATATATATATAATATGGTGTTTAAAGCACAACTTTAATCAAAGAAAATAAATCGTACTTTTATACATTATTTTTATTTATTTTAAAACCGTGTTTATTCACGTTGATAATATTTTATAAATTTTTCCTTGTCGCATAGTTCTAAAAATACATTATAGGAGAATATCATTTTTTCAATATAACCATTTTTGACATTTTATTATGTTCTATAATCTTGATAAAAACGTCAAATATTAATTCGGTCAATAACATTAAATGTAAGGATTTAACAGAATATAAAATAATAAAAATAATATTTAATTGTTTTATTTTAGTTTCCATAATGTTATATATTTATAGGATTATTATTCATTAAATTTGTCATAGTTATGGTAAGATATACATTGATAAATCAACGAATAAAAAATACGAATATTTGACCTATTAGTTTTTTAACGATTTCTTGGCTTTACGTTATTAGTTTCAATCACAAACTAAACCAAATAAGTCTAACATAATGATTATGATTTAAAACATCAAAATCAAAATTTGCATAAATGTTGAAACAGTCCAATAAAATTCTGGTTATGTTTAAGCAAAACTTGAAAACCAAGGATTAAAATATAAAACCCTATTTTAAAATAATATTTATAATATAATATTAAACAACTCATCTATTTCAATTTATCATTACTTGACCTAAATAAAATAAAACACAATACAAACATATATATATATATATATATTCTTATTTATTAAAATAAATTATATAATTTTACTTTTTAAAAACGTATATAACTATGTGGTGTTTTGATCAATATAAAATTTTGTAATAACGATAAAGTTTATTATAATATTTAAAAAGTATGAATACGTATATAATTTTAAAAATAAATAATTATAAAATTTATAATTTATAATTTATCTTAATAAATACGATACTCGAGAAATAAAATAAAAATGTGGATTTTCATTAATAATTGTTAATTGATATAGGTGTTTGAATTTACGTAACGTGTTATACATGCGTTGGTCCACAACGTGGTAATGTGCTGTCACATTCTCTTTCTTCAACACCTTTGTCTTTAAATAATTATTAGTATAATTAGTTTATTGAAATCTTATCATGATTACACTTAAATATAGGATAATTTTGATTATTTGAAATTGATTTTTTATTAAAAATATTTATTTGATTGAATGTTCAGAACATACATATATATATTAAACATTTTATTAATTATTTTTATTATTAATGGAATGTGGTGTCTTCTTATTTTTAAACTTATCTACTAATTCTTTTCTTTTGCCTCTTTAATATCTTCTAACTTTATTCTTTGTTAAGTAAAATAGTATTTCCTTCATCATCTAAATAACGACAAATATTTAGATAAAAATAAAAATATTTTAAACATTTAATTATAAATTTTAAAATATTTAAATTTATAAGTCACTTAAAGTTTAATTAAATCTTAATGAAAAATGAGAAGAAATAACTACTACATGTATCATTAATTAAAACTGAGAAGAAAAAACTATTATAACTAATGATATACGATACAATTATAAAATGTAGAAACGTAATAGCTAAGTAAATTAATAAGACCTTCATAATTTTATTAATAAAAAAAAAGATTTCAAATCTGAGTGCTATTTGAAATTCAATGGGCGAATTCCTTTGAGCATGTCGAGCAAGCTATGTCCATTAATTTGGCCACAGATAAAAAAATAACAATTGCATTAATATCAGTTTTTTAATGAAACTATTATCATTTTTGTTATTATTAATTAAGAAAAAATTATTTTTATACAAATAATATAGATATTTACATTTCTAATTTACATAAAATAAGAAGGTTTGGTTTTGGTTTGTAAATATTTTTCTTTATTTTTATAAAATTTAAATAATTAGTTTTTAAACGTGTGAATTTTAGTTTTAGTTTATATATGAATCTTATTTTTTTTTTTTAAATTTTAAATTATTTTTAATTTATAATATGTATTTCAAACTATAATCTTAAATGTAAGGTGTTATATTGTAACATTAACACGAATCACTTAGAATAATCATTAATTAATTAATATCATATAATATTAAGGTAAATCTATTTTTTAATTTTCACAAAAAAAATCAAATTATTTTACAATAACTAAAAAACATATTTAAGATGGACAAAATCATTATCCAGAAAAGGCCGTTGGAGTAATAATTCATTAATTTGGTGCTAGTTTTGAAACTATTTTGTCATAACATTGTTTTTGAGAGATTATTAGTTGTAGGAATAAAGGCCTTTAACTCTCTTTTTTTTCTTCTTAATAGATTTAAGGCATAGTTTTTATTTTGCATAAAATGAATAATAAATCGCTTTAACGGTTACAATAAATGAAAATGCAATTCAAAAAACAAATCGTAATGTTTATATAATTTACTTAAAAAAAAACCTCAGGTGGACATTTAAGGAAGCGGAATCTGTGCTTGTTCTTTGGCATGATGTTCGAAATCAGTGTTGGAAATTTGAAAGAAGGAACAAAAAAGACAAAGACTTTAAAGAAGATGACAAAAAAATAACAAAAAAGGACTTGTGGGTGTGTGTGAGAGAGAAATTAAAATCTGTAAGTATCTGTTTGGTTAATCAGGAAAGAGATGATTGAAATTCTCTTCCTCTTCAGATATATAAGTCTTCTCTATCTATCTTTTTATCAGAAACAAGCGTTGGTCGGATAAGGTTGTGCTGTGGTGGTGACTCACTCTGGTGAGCCTTGCAATTGCATTGTTCTAACTAACTTTTATCCTTCTACAATTTTGGCTTTCTATCGCTATAACTCTTAACTCCTTGTCTAAGTTTTTTCTGTTTAAATTAGATACCTGAATTTTATGTACCTTACTCGCGGATCAGGTCATTGATGATAGAGAGCTTTAACCCTGTTATTGACTTTTGATTTTCAAGTTTAAACTTCCGGGCTTAATCTACTTATTTTATTTTTGCTAGATATTTCTTCAGTTTTTGTCTTTAGTTGATCGATTCGTGACACTTGAACAAGAATTCGAACTAGTAATATTTCTGAAACATGAGCTCTACAACAGTATAATTTTCTTGGTCAATCTGAGGCTTGAACTATTTTGTTTTGTATTTTTTTTATCTGATTCTTCGTTCTCTTAGTCATGGTCTGTTTCTTTTTAGTATTTGAGATGCATTCTGAATGGAAAGTTGGAAATTCTTGATCTGTTTTTAGTCACAGGATAACTCAACTCAGCTGAAACTAGTTGGATAATTAGTTTATGATGATGAGGCATCTTTCTGTTTTCAATTACCGGATCTTTGAGCCACTTTTGTGATTTTGCAGTGATTTGGTTAACATGGCGGTTGAGAAGTCAAGCATTGCAAAAGATGTGACTGAAGTAAGTCATGTTTCAACCCTGTTCCTTTTTGTCTTTAGCTCACAGTACGTGTGAATTCATTTCTGTAATGTGCAGTTAATTGGCAAAACTCCATTGGTATATCTCAACCACATCGTGGATGGATGTGTTGCCAAAGTTGCTGCGAAGCTAGAAATGATGGAACCTTGCTCCAGTGTCAAAGACAGGTATAGATATACATATTTCTTATATTGGAAATTCAGCTGGCAAAATTTCATCTAATCATTTACTCTTGGTTTGGTGCTTGCATGTTTATTCTCATAACACCCTTCTAGAAATGCTTAGATTGATAAAAATTTGGCAAAGATGTTGTATGATTGATGCAATAAATATGATTTATTTATTTTCCTACAGGATAGGATATAGCATGATTGTAGACGCTGAGCAGCAGGGACTCATCAAACCGGGTGAAGTTAGTTCTTGCTTTAGATTGTCCTCTCCTTGTATATTTGAATTCATGTTTAATAATCTTTCACATTGCATCAAAGCTTCACTCTACTTATTCTTCCCAATTTGTGGTAGTATTGTATGAGTAGTTGTTGTTTAATGCTTTTTGATATTGACATAATCTAGCTTTCAATTTTAAAACTGGAACACAGGAGTGTTTCTGTAAGACACTTAACCAATTTATTATCATTTCACAGCCTCATCTTTCAAGCAAAGTTATTACTGTGTAATTGGGTATTAATCTGGTTTATTGCTGTTCATGTTATTAGAGTGTCCTCATTGAGCCTACCAGCGGAAACACTGGCATTGGTTTGGCATTCATGGCTGCTGCTAAGGGTTATAAACTTATTATAACCATGCCTTCTTCAATGAGTCTTGAAAGAAGAACCATTCTTCGAGCTTTTGGAGCTGATTTAGTTCTCACAGATCCCGCCAAGGGTATGAAAGGAGCTGTTCAGAAGGCAGAAGAGATAAGGGAAAAGACTCCCAATTCTTATATGCTGCAGCAATTTGAAAATCCTGCCAACCCAAAGGTACTGTGTCAATGCTCTTTGTTTGAAAATGCAGTTGGTTGAGGAGTATTCATACATTCTATCATTCCTCATATTCTTAGATTCATTATGAAACCACTGGACCGGAGATCTGGAAGGGCTCCAGTGGGAAGGTTGATGCTCTTGTCTCTGGGATTGGAACGGGCGGTACTGTAACAGGTGCCGGAAAATATCTGAAGGAGCAGAACCCTGATATAACGGTTAGGCTTTTAATTTTCTCATGGTGTATGAATTAATCTTTGTAATGTTTCCCCTGCACTGTTTATGATTTTCCCATCATTTTTTTACTTAGCTATATGGAGTCGAACCAGTAGAAAGTCCAGTGCTGTCTGGAGGAAAACCTGGTGAGTTTTGACTTTCTATCTGTTTTCATGGCAACTGTTTGATTACTGGACCTGGTAGAATATCAAGAAAGATCTCAATCTTATTTGTTTGAGATTTACCTGGAAAATCCAAAAATATAAACCACAATTGGTATTTTCAGGGATATAACAGAATTATTTTACAATTTCATTTGGTTTCTTACTTTTATGGAAATATTGTTGATGTGTTGTTTGTATTTAGTTTCCTACATTTGAAGGAAGAAATGTCTGCTTTGTCATTCACCGTTACCGCAGTTAAGTTGTTGTTCACGCATGTCCTTAATGAGCATCTGTGCATGTTTATTGTCTTCTTACCTTTGTTTACATTCTACCTTACAAAATCTATATACTACTTTTTTTGGTTTTATATTTATGAAATGGCTGCATACTTTTATGTACCTTTTCCTTGACACATGCATGGTTCTTAAATGGATATAAGGTCCTCATAAGATCCAAGGAATTGGTGCCGGTTTCATCCCTGGTGTTCTGGACGTTGATCTACTTGATGAAGTTATTCAAGTAAGCCACACACCTTTTTGATAGTTTATTTGTGCTTAAATGAAGAGTTTTTTTATCATGTATGATAATCTGGTGTGCCTCTAGTCTCACTCCTGATATTTTTGTTCTTTAAATACATGCAATAGTTACAGTAACTGAAGGCTGGTAGTGTATTAATGCACTTCTTTGGAGAACTCAAATGTATGATAATTTATCCATGCTTTCTGAAAATACAGATAGTAACTTTCCTATTTGTTTGTGATTTTAGATTTCAAGTGAAGAAGCTATTGACACTGCTAAACTGCTTGCCTTGAAAGAAGGTTTACTGGTAAGTTCACCTTAAAGATAGATTGGTTTTCAGGGGTATTACTTCTTCTCAAGCCTTGACTTTGATTATGTGCATCATTAACTTTTGTTAGTAGCATATTTTGAATTGCCCATGCTTTGACCACACAGTGGCTGGGCATTGGGAGGAGACAGTATTTTTATTGCTATTTTGTTTGTATTATAAACATTGCAGGTGGGGATATCATCTGGTGCTGCAGCTGCAGCTGCAATTAAGATAGCAAAGAGACCAGAAAATGCTGGAAAACTCATTGTTGTAAGTTTGTCTATTGTTCACCTAACATCAAATTTTCTTCAGTGAATGTCATTTTTAGTTCCACTTTAGACAATATAAATGTGTTCGAAGATTATCACAATAGTTGCTGATCGTTGAAAATAACTTCTAGTTTTAGCTTTCAGACATATCCCATTTGGTTGTCATAGATGCAGTTGAGTTTGTGTATATATATGTATATATTGAATCACTATAATCTTGTTGCAAACCTGTGTAGGTGGTCTTTCCAAGCTTCGGAGAGCGTTATCTGTCATCTGTGCTCTTCGAATCTGTGAAGCGAGAAGCAGAGAGTTTGGTCTTTGAAACTTGAATATAAAGCCAAATTAGTCTTTTAGTGATCGTGTGTAATAGCCATTTGATGCTTCTCAAGTTGCATTCTCTCCTTGGTTTATGTATTTATTTTTTTTCCGAATCTAAATGTTAAAAATGGGTCTGTGTTTGCTTGTGAAATAAGATTCAATAATAGTAACAAAAGTGTGTTGGAATGTTCAAACTTGTCTTCAGTGTACTAGTTTTAGTTGCTAATTAAGTCCGGTGAATTTCTCGACCAAGGCTTAAATGATCCAGACGAATATATTACATGTTGAATTTAAGTAGTAAAATCAATTGAGTTTTACATGTATTTTGTTTTTCCTGCTACTGTCTCTAACATTTGAGTTTGGGTATGCAAATACTTTTTGGTAGTATTCTTGCATTAGGTTGAGAAATTTCCTCTGGTTTATTGACATTGAGATTACGCTTATGGTAGCTTCATTGATGTTGGAGCCTAAAAGATACATAATTACGGATGGTTGGAGCAATCAATTAATACTTTTTCACTCATGGTAACCTAATTGGTTGTTAGGGCTTTAATTTAAAGGTTGACTAATACTGTGTATGATTTATGATCAAGTGTCTAGAATTAATATTTTAAAGCATTTGTTCTTTAACAAATTAAACTATAATTGTTTTGTAAAGTATTTTATTTATTGAAACTTCTAATTTTAATTTAACTGTTTTATTAAGTTTCATATAAAGTACACGCAATCATCTTTGACAAAATCAATATCCTCAAAATACGCCCTATTAATACAACAACTAAACAATTCAATATTTTGGTTCTGACCATAATAATATTATATTAGCAAAAGTAATTCAGAACCGTAACAAATAAATCACAAAAAATAGTCCAGAACTCAGATTGAAATGTAATACAAATTTATATAATCACTCGAATCTATATTAATGGCCATACTCACATTCAATCAATAAATTATTGAAGAACACCAATTTGAGGGGAATGGGAAAATAACGAAGAATTTTTCATAGAAGCAATGTAACCTCAAAGATACTTTGAAAGTGACTAAAACTTCTTAATTAGAAGCTTAAAATTAAAACCTTAACTACAGAATTAGAAGGGGCCGCGCGAACGCAGGCCCCCACTGCCACAAATTATGATGTAGGCTCTCCCACTTGGGGAGACCTTAGGGTGGCACCCTTCCTAAGTGCAATGGAAGTCACCAACCTAGGCCATGGACCTTATTGATCATCCATTGACCCCATCCAGGTAAGTATGTTGTAACGTTGCCAGTTGCTCTTTATTTAAACAATATTGTCAGGTGACACTACTAAAACTTAATCAATGTGGGACTAGCTAATAGACCATTTTGTTGTATTTTCTGAAAGGGTTATGTTTTATCTATGAGAAACATACAAAGAAACCTGTTTCCCCATTTCCACGAATTCATATATTTAAGAATTTGGAAATCAGAGTCTAAGGAAAATATCAGCATAAGTGAATTTTTGTCCATTGGTTTTTGCCATCAAGCCTACATCATCCATAAGAAATAGACTAAGATCATGGCCCTCTCTTTCTTTCTTCCGTGTTCACTATGACTACAACCCATCACCTTATGAGATTTTTATCATTCATGAAATATAAGTGAGGCTTCTCATTTCCCCCCACATGATTCAAAATGAAATGACTGTTGCTGCCAATTGCATATGGTCAAATATTGGATCTTCCCACCAAAGAACAATCCTCTTATGCATGAAGAAAGTTGCATTGGTAACATGTTATATCAGAAGTACATTCTTAAATGTGTGTTGTCCATAAGCATTTCAGTGTTTAACTCTGCAAATGCCCATACTATTATCATATTATGACCAGATGTTCCAATCCTCAATCAAGCATTTAACATTTCCTCTCTCTTTTTGGATGTAAGATTTGCCAGATTCGTGGTATAACTTATGTGGTTCGAAGACATTGCTCTGATTCTTCAATTTGTGTGTAACTACTGTTCTTCCCACAGCAAACAAACGGTTTGAAGTTGCAGTTTTCTGCAGGCGTTTACCTTTCTTCATCTGTGTTTAATTTGGTTAAGATTCTATATTAATGGTATTTAACAGGAATGACACATTCATGAGAGTGCCTCAAAGTATAATATGGTAAACTAACATATAATGGTAATGATAGCACAAAAAAAAAGAGAATATTAGTCTCTGAACATTGCTTGGTATGCAGCTGAGATTGTTTACGCATACATGGCTTTTAACTCAAGAACACGATTTATAAAGTGTGTTTAAGTTGAATGAGAGGTAATCAACCGTAGTTAACTTGTTTAACACTTCTTGGTAAGCAATCTAGAATACTTGTGTAAGCCATAAACCATTTTAATAAGTTTACTTGTCCTTAACTTGTATAATAAGCTGGTGTTCCTCAATTCTACACCCATTGTTATTGCTTTTACATGCAAAACATGTAATCTAGACTGCATAAACAAGTCAAAATTTCATTTCTAGCATTAGCACACAATAAGTGTCATCTAAACAGTTGTGAATAAGTAAGTGAAATGAATTCTTATTAGTAAGAGTATGAAATCTCTTCTATTATTACTTTTCTCTGGTTTGCGTAGTGAAAAATGAATTTGAAGGATTGAAGTGTATTGATTCACTTATATGGGAGGAAGCGATTGCTAGTTCTGCTTTAGATTCATCTGGAAGTGTATTAATTATAAATATATTGTTCATCTGATATGAAATTTTGTCTTGTGAATGCCATTGTAAGTTCTATCAGTGTGTTCAAAGATTTTGTCAGTAAATGCATCTTTAATTTGCTTATCCTGGTAGAAACTTACAGTATTTAGCTATGAGAGATATCACTGAAGCAAGAAGAAGAGAACTTGGTCTTTTAGCCTTGAATATAAAGTCATATATATAATCATCAAAATCAGTCATTAAAAAATGTCAAAAATAATATTATAAAAAAAAAAAAATCACTTACTAACTAAATTATTTCCTTGTATTCCACATAAGTTTTAGCTCTCTCACCATTATATGCTATCAAAATTATTTTCCTCCTTCAAAACTTTTTAAATGTTTTTTCTAACTCTAAAAGAATTATAAAACAATTACGATTAAAATAATAAACTATTAAAAAGACTTTTCTTACCCTTTATCTTTGATATGTAAACAAGGATTTTCCCTACTTCTTTCCCTTTATTTTCTATTCCTGATTTCTAAGTAATTCTTTTATTCAACACAAACATAGAATTTTCTCTATTTTGTTGAACTCCCCTCTTTTTATAAGTACAATTTTATTGTTATTTTTAAATGATTAGTAAAGAATAAGTACAATGTTATTTTTTTCAATAATTGGCAAAGAGTAATTATATTGTTTTAAATTATTTTGAATCAACATTAGCACCTTAAAACTATTAACTTGTCAATTTTATTTCTTATTTTAAAATATTTATTTTAATTAATTACTTATTTTTTTGAGTACACATTTACTTTTCAATTATTTTAGCTAAAAAAATTCACATATCTCTTCCCTATTAAAACAAAAAAAAAAAATGAACAAAAAAACACTACACAATTTTTATTTTTTCAGGTGAACATAAAATTTGTATTAAAAAATTCAATTTATAATTTACAATTATATTAATATATAAGAATTATTTTAAAAGGATTTCTGTTAAAGAACCTTTGGCTTGGATTGGGGCTTACGAAATTAAACATAACAAACGACGTCGTTTGCTGTGAAACATATTTAAACAAACTATATTCTACTTTTTCTTTGTGTTTCTTTTCTTTTCTCTCCTTCTTCTTTACAACTGTGACGACGATCCAAGGTGATAGATATTCGCTGCCATGGAAGGTGTAGCTGAATCCCAGCGAACTCTGTAAGTGTACTCTCTCTCACTTGCGCCATTTCTTCTTTAAAGTTCCTTTTTTTATTTTAGGGTTTCACAGTGAATGATTTGATTTTACTCTTAAACTGCATATTTTGTATCTCATTTTTTTGCCCTAAATTATGCTGTAATCCTTAGGTACCCATACGTGACTGGATCCTCTGTAGTCGCTATCAAATACAAAGATGGGATTCTCATGGCCGCTGATATGGGAGGTCTGATATTCAATTAGCTTTTTATCTTCGTTTCAAAATTCTCTTTATCTGATTATTGTGGAAGTTGCTTTCTCGGAGTATTTTCTTTCAAAGAAATAACATTATCGGAGAAATAAATTTTAGCGCTGGTATTAGTTTGTGTTGTCTGATTCATGAATCTGCCATCTCTGAAAAGTTGTTATAGTGTTTTTAAGTGTTGGAATAATTGTATATCATGTGAATGGGGGATATGTTGATAGGTTCATATGGATCTACCCTGCGGTACAAGAGTGTCGAGCGTATCAAGCCTATTGGAAAACATTCTCTCATTGGTGCTAGCGGGGAGATAAGTGACTTTCAGGAGATTCTGCGCTACCTTGATGAGCTTATGTCAGTACCTTTTCCTTTTAATAATTATTGTTACTCGTTGTAAAACGTTTTTCTGTTCTATTTTCCATGCTAGGCTTGCTTTTTTTTTTTTTTGGCACAGTGAAATACTTCATCTGTGTAGTTTTTCCCTTTACCTTCTTAATATTACAACAATTTCCATCTAAATGTTTTGTTTTGAGTTTTGATTGTGCAGCCTTTATGACAACATGTGGGATGATGGGAATTCTCTAGGACCGAAGGAGGTGCACAATTATTTAACCCGTGTGATGTACAATCGGCGGAATAAGTTCAATCCTTTGTGGAATGCACTTGTGCTTGGTGGAGTTAAAAATGGCCAGAAGTACCTTGGCATGGTCTGAATTTGTGTTTCTTTGTTTTCTCTTTCCAGTTGCAAGTTTTGTATACCTTCAAGTTTTTTCTTTCCAACAATTAAAATCCGTGTCTTATCCAGGTTAACATGATTGGCATTAATTTTGAGGACAACCATGTTGCGACTGGGCTTGGAAATCATCTTGCTAGGCCAATTCTTCGTGACGAGTGGCATGAAAACTTGACCTTTGAAGAGGGTGTCAAGTTACTAGAAAAGTGCATGCGGGTGCTTTTATACCGGGATAGGTCTGCAGTCAACAAAATTCAGGTTTTATACTGTTTCCTTTTCTTTCTCCACTCTGCCCTGCTCTTCCCCTCCCTTCTCCAGTTTCCATTTATCAAACATGTATTTAGGATAAGTTCAGAGGGTTTCAATTTGTACAGCCTCAAATGTGCATTTCTCATCTGGATTTTTTTATCAAAGTAGTAAGAAAGACCTTTATTTTGTGAGAACAGCTCTAATACGTCGTTCATAAGGAATTGAAAAGTGACAGTGGGCATTAGGGAGGTTTTAAAATCTCACAATGCCCCTCCTGTGTTAGGAAAGTCATATTTTTTAGTCTTTTTCCTTCACTCTAAACTGGTGATAGTAAGATCTGGGACCTAGCTTATATAAAATTGTTCCTACCAACTCGATCAATAATTCATCAATAACAATTATGAAACATTTCTCGGAGATAGACACTAGTTATCTTGTTCAATGCTCTATAGGAAACCCCACCTCCAACTTCCATCTTTTTTCCTCTCTAAAATTAAAAAGTGAAATATGATGTTATTGTCATCCGTTTACATTACATGTGCTAATTGCTCCCCTTTGCTAAGCGCTATACATAGGAGAATATTCTTCTCAAATCCTCATGTTTATGTTCATGTTTAAAGATTTTGCTCAATATTTTGTTCGGTTTTGGAATTTGTATGGGAAGCTATTGAAAATTGGTTGGTGATTTTGTCTGGAGCTCTCTTAATCTTGGATTATGCATATGGTTCAGGCTGATGCATATATGAGAAAGTTCATCAGTGGGATTTTAGTTCCTAATCATTTCTCACATGCTTACCTAGATGTCTTTGTGATATTCTCTCTTCTCTACCTTTGTTTGCATACTTATTTCTAACCTCCTCTTTTAGCTCATGAGATAGAAGGTTAGTAGGTTCATTCATAGACAGCTAATAAGAATTTGCTGTGTTGTACTTGTGCGAAATCATGCTTGAAAAAATGATGTTTCCTTCTTTTCTTTCCTAAATAAGTTAATTTTGGTCGACTCTAATCAACATCACATGGCATATACAAGCTAGGTGGTAACTACTAACTACTACAATGTTTGCTTGCTTGTCACTACCCGGTGGTTGTGTCTGCTGATCTGTGAAACTTTCAATTTCTTTTGCTGTGCCCATTCTGTAGAGTGTTGGTGGTCATTATTATAACAGTCAATCACTGCTGCTTGTGTACCGTAGGTTCTTGACTGCTAAACTGTATATATGTTGAAGATGCTAAATCAGGGGTAAACTGAACCTTTATTGCACCCTTTCAACCATGTGTATATGACGATTGAGGCTTCGATCTGAACTAAAATTATGACTATGCTACCTGACTTCCTCCCTTTGTTGAACTGAAATGGACTTTTATACATTGCATGATGAATAATTTAGTATACTTAAGTGTAATGTACGACTGTTTGCAGATATCGAAAATTACAGATGAAGGTGCCACTGCTTTCCCTCCTTTCTCGTTGAAAACGTACTGGGAGTTCTCTGCCTTCAAGAATCCAACTGTGGGCGCTGAAGGCTCATGGTAGATGACTCGTGAAATGAAACAGAAGTTTAAATGAATTCCAATACACTGCTTCAAGGTGTTAGTGGGATGTAAAATGAGTATGCCTTCTGAAGTTAAAAGTAACTCTGTTTTTATATCTGTTTAGGTTCGAACTGATCTGTTTCATTAGAATCTATATTTCATTATGACATTCATCAGATATTTTTCCTTTTCAATTGCTTGCATAGACATCAATGCGGTCCAACTGTTTGAATTTTAAATTAATCATGCAAAGATTTGTCAACGATATTCATTTGTTATGTTCTCTTTTCCTATAAAACTAAACTAAATGCGCCTGCCATTTTGTTTTAGATGTTGGGTCTCTTTGGATTTCTAGTAGAAACAAATGTACGGGCATTTTTATGTAATTTTAATTTGTAGAAAAATTTACTTTATTTATAAAAAAAAATCCTTATAACTTAAGAAAACTGTTCTTTTTTGTCTTATCATTTTAATATTTTATTATGCTTATATTTTGTATAAATCGTTTAAAAGTAGTAACTAAAATTAATATAGTCTAATGTTTTATAATTTTTTTATGAACTATGGAATGACACTCAATTGAGTTAAAAGCATTTACACAATTGGTAACATCACTGAGTGAATAGATCTATTCCCTCTTTTGTCTACTGTTGGTCACAGCTGAATTACAGTCTACAATTCTCATTTTTTTAACTGTTGATTGATCTATTGTATGTTCTAATAATTTCATTTCTAAAGAAAAACTTTAAAAATAACTTCATTCAAATTAATCTGTATTCCCCTCCTTTTCTTTTTAAAAGTCCATGATTAAGAGATTCTCAATGCCATTTTAAGAAAGTAAAACAGAAAAAGTTGTTTGATTTTCTGTTGGGTCTGAGTTTTGTCTCAGTTTTCTTCAAAAATTAGTTTGAGATAAAAATAATTAGGCCTATTTTTGTAAATTTAATCTGCTAAAAGAAAATAATTGAAATTTAAGCTTGTAATTTTTATACAACCATAAGCTTTAATATTTAATTCCATTTTTCTGGAAACAACCATTTGTAAAAATGATAAAAGTTAAACACTATAGAGACAAAGATTAAGTTTAACATTGATTTTAAAACAGCAATGAAATTTACGGATTATTTAGAAAAAAATGAAGTTTGAACGTTCATTTGGAAAATTAAATATTTTAGGGTTTAGGTAAAATTAAATAATCAATTAAGATGAAAACTTAAGTATTTATTTAGAAATTAGTTTATTATATATATATATATATATTTAATTTTTTTCTAACAAATACTCTTGTGAGAATAAAATCTCTAAGAAAATTGAAGTCTATAGATTAATTTTAACTCGTAGTAATCAATTCAATGGATTAACTTAGTGCCTTGTGAAAATGATTGGGCAATTGCTTTCTGCACCTAATTTTTTGAAATTGCACCCAAAATCAACTTTTGATTTTTTTTTTTCCATTTTAGACTGGAAATCCAGAATTAAAAAAAAAATTTAATAGATTTTTTGTGTTCTCAAAATAAAATTTCAAAAAAAGTGTTCTGATGCATTTCGAAATACCAAGTCACTCTGGATTAGAAATTTAGGGAGGAAAAAACTGATGTACCAGGCCTATTTTATTTTACTTTATTTCACATGTTATAAATATTTGCTTAAAATTATCTGAATTAACACACTCATGATTCAACTTAGTGAATACAATTTGAATTGGTTTCCTTAACACTTACACGGAAATGCAGATATATATATATAATATTTAAAATGTAAGATATGGAGATGTAAATTTATATATTATATAATTATGAATTATATAAATTAATAATAAAGATTTATGTATATAAGTATGTTTCAGATTTTTTTTTTTAGCATAAAGATGTTTTTCATTGCTGATTTAAAAAGATTTATTTCTTATTTTTAAAATCATAACAAAAATTTATATAATAAGTTTGAGTTTAGAATGTGCTAGGATTGTTAGAAATCCAATAAATATTTTTTGAATTGTACATTCCACCATGTCTTACAAGTGTTGTACAAGTATCGATGTCCAATATATATATTCGACACAGATACACTATTTAAGAAAAATGTCCGAATCTCATAATAAAAAAAAATAGTGAATAGAATTGGTTTCTAATGGACTATTCAAACTTTTAATTAGTGTATTATTAAATAAAGGATTAAAAAATTATAAGAGAAATGAAGTAGGGAAAGGCCTATTACGAAAGTAATAAGTTCGGAAATAAAATCAAGTTTTATTTGTACGCCGTTTTTTATTTTTCATACTCACTTTATTTTAAACTGAGTTAGCATTGATTTAACTAATTCCAATTATTTTTTTTCTTTCAAAATGATTATTTAACGTGGACTTAACTGACACATTTTCGTGCTATTCTACATGGAAGTGATAACAAATATTAAAATTATTAACAACATTTCATGACAGTAAATATAAAAACATGCAAATAATGATAATAATAATTTAAATCTTTGAGTAGAGACCATCTTAAAAGCTTCAAAAACTTTTTTAAATTTTCTTTAATTTTATAAGTTAATGTTATAAAAATATTTAGTCTTAAATATCCATAGAGTAATTTAAGTTTATACTATATATTTATATACATATAGAGGATTTTTAAGTATAAAAAGTGTTAATAGATTTTTTTTTAGATCCGTCCATTCTTGCAACACCATCACAGTGAAAGTTTTGTTGCATTAAAATTTATTATAAAAGTATTCTTAATACAAAATGATTCATATTTGCCATGATTTGGAGATGTTGAACTTTTTGCTATTTTAAAAATTAATTTTTTATAATATGAAAATAATAAATAATTTCGTGTTAAGAAAATAAAATAATGAAGTAAAAATCTTTTTTGCCAGCTTATAAATATTTCATGCAATTTACTTATTTTTCTCATTTTATTTGTTCACGCTCCAAATTTCCACTCATCCAGATAGAAAGGAAGATTTTATATCATTTTGTTTATCTATGAAAAAATATTTTCTATCAATCTCTCTATTTCTATTCTTCCTATTCTCTTTAGACTTAAATATTAAAAAAAATAACCAACTTTATATTAATTAAGAAAAATAGTTAATATTATTTAATTTCATTAATGTGAATTTAATTTTAATCCGAAGATGAACAGAATAAATAGTTGTGCATATTGGGTTGCTGGCTAACAAGAAAATGTGTGGTTCTCAAGAGAACATTATTTCATTTTGAATTTGCCTTTATCGTATTTTTTTGGCTTTTATTGTTTACAGTTGCGTGTGCTTTTCCATCTGAAATTATTATTTGCAATAATATTTGGCTGAGAAAAAAAATTGCAATATTTAAGAAATAAAATGAGAACATAAATGGAACGCAATTTTCACATTATAAAAATAAATAGTTATTATTATTTTTAAATGTTGCATGCATGATAATGTTAATTATTATTATTAAGATATTAAAAATAAGGTTTCACAATTGACTTTAATACACACTTTATTAAGATATTAAAAATAAGGTTTTACAGTTAACTTTAATATTTATTATTTTGTTGATGAATATATACCAATTCTGATTAACAATTAATTCTTTTAATTATAAAAAAATAAAGGACTAGACATGTAATTATAACCATGGTATGCGTTAAAATTGTTGTCATATTAAACAAACGAATCGTCGTATTATTTTTTAAATTCAGTTTAGTTTGTGATGTTTTCTTCATTTTAACACTTTGCTATATTTAAGAATATCACATACAAAAATATATAAATGCACATAAAAAAATAACAACATTAAAAGAAATTGTAAATAAATATTTTAAATTATTAAAAATTTCAAAAAAATAAAAATATTAAGTTAAAACTAAAATTAAAAAACATAGTTTGAAAACAATTCTAAAATCATTTATTCTAATGTGTTGTAAAAATTGATAAAATAAGTTGTTTGTTTAATTTAACATAGTCAATAAACTGAAGATCAAACAACTGTAGTGTAAAATAACATAGAATAAATAAAAATTAATCTATAAACTAAACATAAATTTTTTACATAAAGAATTAATTAAACATAATTATCTCGTTCAACCCCTTTAAATACTACAATAATTATTATTCATTGTATTACATAATAATCACACTTAAATTCTCTAATTTATTTATTACGCTACAAATTAATATTACTAACCTAGTTTTGTCTTGACTCATAAACAAGAAAAAACATGTTACAGAAGTAAGGCCACAAAAAAAAACATAAAAAATATTTTTTATTCGAACGTTCATTTTTATTTTTCATCTATGCTCAAACCAACCTAATTATTATTTTTTGTCTTTGATAACTATTAACATACGAGAACACGAAAAAGACATACAACAAAAGCAAAGCCACAAAAAAAAAAAAAAATTTTTTATTTGAATTTAACGTGAAGTTATAACTCGACGCAATTTTTTTATTTAAATTAAGAATTAGATAACAGCAAAATAAATATTTTAAAATATTATTTAGCGTAGCCCAATTTAGCACTTCACTTGATTCTAACTTATCTGTTTTTTCACACAAATTATTAATTAACATTGATTACACTGAATCTGATTATAATTTTTTTTTTCTAATTAAGAATTTTGTGGTAGATGCTATTTTTAACCAAAGCTATTTGTTTACTATTAAAAAAATAAAACAAAATAAAAATAAAGTGTAACTAAGGAAAGAGTTTTTAATATGTAAATGATAACAACAAATATTTAAATTATTAAAAAATAACTATTAAAACATACAAATAATGATAATACTACTACTAATTATTTAAATATTAGAATTGGAGACCGAAATATAAAAAAAGAGTTGATCTTATAAATTTAAATAAAATCCTAAAACCATCCAAGACTTTTTTAATTTTATTTAATTTTAGAAATTAATGTTATAACAAAATACTCTAACTATAATAAATATTTACTCTTAAATGTAAATAGATTTTTGTTTTTTTTGAGGGTGATTGATTGCCGCTTATCATCTTTTGTTCCTTACCATGTTCCAACACCACCACCAATCTATTTTACACGAGTACTACAAAAAACACGTGAAACCTTCTTCTTCTTCTTCCCTTTTTTTTTTTAAATTTTTTTTATCAACAAACACGTGAAACATTAATTAAAATGTGACGAAATAATGTTTATTACAACTAATATTATCTAATTGCAACATTAAATAAATAAAATATGAAGAAATATACATATAGAACACTATTTTCACCATACTATGATTATAAAAATTAAAATTAAAATTTTTAAAATCGCAAAATAAAATGAAATAGTTTATGGTATAAAAAGTATATTTAATTCCACTTTCAATCTTTATAGATTTGCAAATATGCAATTTTTGTTCCTATGAAATTTTAGTTGTAGATTTAGTTTTCCAAATTTTAAAACTAAATAATTTTAATCTACTGTTAATATGTTATTTAATTGTTTAAAAAATTTTAAACGTCTATTAGTATCAACTACTCATTAAGATATTAAAAATAAAATTTGATAATTAACTTTAATACATACTATTTTTTACATGAATATATTAACAGTTTTGTTAGCAATTATAAAATTACTTAATTTTAAAAAACTGAAAACAAAATTTTACAGATAATGCTAAACTTTGTATAAAAAGATGGATTTGAGTCTAAAAAAAAGAATATTATTATATAAATAAAATAATAATTTCAATAATTCCTATGTAAAAGCAAGGTAAATCTAAATAATATTTTTCCAATATAAATATTATAAAAAATTAAAATTACAGACACAGTTAACGTATATCAGCCTATTAATTAAAATCTCAAATAATAATGTAAACAAAAAAATCTTGACAAAAGAGTTTCTTTTTTGGTTCATAATATTTTAACATCCTCTTATAGTCTACATTAATCAATATAAAATTATACTTAATAATATTTTAATTTTAACTAAATTACTGATACCAATGACTCCTCTAAATATTTCATTTTATTATTAAAAATTTGTCATAAAATTATTTAAAAAATATATTGGATAACATTCCACTATGTATTAACTCTTATTAGCACAAAAAAAACAAGTAGCTAGCCACCACTACCCCTGAAGTACATCACAATCCTTTCTTATTCTTAATTTTGATGGGTTTCTTTTACATGTACAAATTTTTTGAACACCCTTAACCTAACAAAAACATAATATTTTTCATTTTTCTAATTTATCCATCTAAAATTATTTTATATTTTAAAATAAAATTTGGTGTGTATGATCATTCAAAAGCAAAACATAGTACGCAATTACCATAATTCATAGGATTCTCGAATCAAGTTTGTTTATTTGATACATTAATAACCCATTTTTTTCTATATTTATTATAACTCTCAATATTATTTTTTAATAACTTTTCATATCATTTAAATACAAATTTATCTTTTATTATATTTTTTTTTTGTTTAAAACTGTGACCCCAAACATGTATACAATTCCGGGTGTTTTCAAAAGTATAATTTTTGTTGTCTATTATGACTACTTATCTCTTTATAAAAGGAGAACAAATTTAGATGTTTTCATTCACTCAAACAAAATAAGTTATTAAGTAACTCTTCTCTTTCTCTCTCTCTTAATATCACCAATCCATTCTGAGCTACTCACATACATGGCCTTATCTTCTTCTCCTCTAAGGTTTACAGTGAGAAGGTGCCAACCCCAGCTGGTGCCTCCTGCTATCCCCACTCCTCATGAACTCAAGCTACTTTCCGACATTGATGATCAAGAAGCCCTACGTTTCCACAGTCCAGCAATCCTAATTTATGGAAAGCAAGCATCAATGGCAGAGAAAGACCCAGTTGAAATGATTCGGCAAGCACTGTCGCAAACACTTGTCTTCTATTACCCACTAGCGGGTAGGGTTAGGGAGGGACCTCACCGCAAATTAATGGTGGATTGCACTGGAGAAGGTGCCATGTTCATTGAGGCTGATGCTGACGTCACACTGGCTCAGTTTGGTGATTCTCTCCAACCTCCATTCCCATGCTTCCATGAACTGCTATACCATGTTCCTGGCTCACAACAAATTACCAACACTCCCCTTCTACTCGTACAGGTTCACTACACTTTATTCATATAATTAAGGATTAAAACTTTTAGGTTGAGGCTTTCGTTTTTAAAAAAAAGCTAAAATATTATAATATTGATCCTGTTTAAACTAGCGTCCATAGTTGAAGTGAGTTCTTAATAATTATTTATCTCTCTGTCCATAGTTGTTGATGTTGGATATGAACTGATGATGACATCACAGGTGACAAGGCTTAAGTGCGGTGGTTTCATTTTGGCCTTCTCCATCAACCACACCATGTGTGATGGAACTGGTGTTTCACAATTCATAAACACGTGTGCTGATATGGCTCGTGGTTCAACCAAACCTTCCATTCCACCCGTGTGGTGTAGGGAACTCCTGATGGCAAGACATCCACCTCGCATTACATGCAACCATCGCGAATACGAACATGTTCCAGACACCATTGAAGGAACCATCACATCAACCGAACACGACATGGTTCAGCGATCGTTCTTCTTTGGACCTTCCCAAATAGCTGCTATTCGTCTCTTGGTTCCACCCCACCTTCAGCGCTGCACCACGTTTGACATCATCACAGCATGTTTCTGGCGTTGTCGTACAAAAGCATTGCAGATAGAGGCAGATGAGGAGGTTCGCATGATGGTGATAGTGAATGGTCGTGCAAGGTTCAATCCTCCTTTACCTGTTGGTTACTACGGCAATGCTATTGCATTCCCTGCAGCAGTTACCACTGCAGGGAAGCTTTGTGAAAATCCATTTGGGTATGCAGTGGAGTTAATAAAGAAAGTGAAAGGTGTGGTGACAGAAGAGTACATGCATTCGGTGGCAGATCTGATGGTGATTAAGGATCGGTGTATGTTGACAACCATAAGGTCCTGTATTATTTCAGATTTGACACGTGGGAGGTTTAGAGAAGTGGATTTTGGGTGGGGTGAGGCTGTGTACGGTGGAGTAGCCCAAGCTGGGATTGGGAGCTTTCTTGGAGGAACATGTCAAGTGTTGCATAAGAATGCAAAAGGAGAAGAAGGCATAGTCTTACCAATTTGGTTGCCTGCTCAAGCTATGAATAGGTTTGCGAAAGAGTTGGATAACATGTTTGGGAACCAAAACCAAACCACAATAGCGAGTCCTACTTTTATCATGGCTAGCTTATAGTTGGTTGGAAAATGATATTATAACTTTTGATTGGATGAATTTATAAATAAATATATATAATAAAAGATAATTTATAATTAAATAATATAAAAAATATTAAAATAATAGTATTGGAAGTTGTAAGGAAGTTTTATAAAAAATTAGAATTATCAATAGATTTTATTTTATTAATAACTTTTCTAGTTTAATAGTTGACAATCACTTATAATAATATAATAATATTTTAAATTAAAAAATAAAATATATAAATTATAATTATAATAATGTAATAATTAATATTTTAAATTAAAAAATACAATATATATAAATTAAAATAATAATTTATTAGATTGTTAAATGTATACAGTTTACATTTTATGGTGTTAAACTATCACAACCCTATAAATTTTTACGTTTGATATACAAATAAATTAATCATACCTTATCTCAATTACATTCACTTTACAACTAAAAAAATTATTATTTTACTATATTATATTTTATTCCAAAAAAATTGTAGAATGGAATAAAGGTGAATCATATCTTCACATCATTATTATTCACTTTATATTTTAAAAAATATTATTTTATTATAATATAATATTTTATTTTTAAAAATTTGTAAAATGATTATTTTTTAATATTAAAGTGTAAGAAACTTTATTCTATAATAAATTGAACTCGAGAAATTAAGTTTTCATTTTTTTTTTTCAGAATTCATCTAAGTTTCGAACTATTATTATTTTTAATATTTTTGACGTAATTTTTTAAAATGTTAAGTTACTAAACTTGCCATGTACCACATAGTAGATCATGATGCATCATTCATCACATGTGAATTTACAAAACAAAAAATGGAAAATAATGACAGGAATAGAATGAAAAAAAATTACAAAACTACTTGACCTATTTTTACGCCAATAATGATAAAAAGAAATTGGGAGAAAGTGTGCAAGTAAACATGGGAGAATGTTGAACGAGAAAAAAAAATGATTAGTTGATTATTTGGGTGAATTCATTTTGAGAATACTAATGACATGTTAATTGTTAGACAAAAGAAACATTGTAGGAGTATATATGATGTATAAAGTGTTTAGGTATATGTGAGTATTGAGCAAGAAAAAAATTAAAACAAATTGCTTTTTCTTTTAAACATGTGATTTTTTTTTTCTTTCACTTGAAGTACTTTTTTATTTTCATCTCCACACTTTATACATCATTTTATACACGGATGACCTTAACTTATTCGTTTTTCACTCAAATTATGAACTAACATTCATTTTTACACTGACTCTGATTATAATTATTATTTGATTTCTAATTAACACTTGTATGGTAAATGCCATTTTTATCCAACGCTATTTATTTAACAATAATAATAATTTAAATCTTTGAGTTAGAGACCATCTTAAAAGCTTCAAAAACTTTTTTAAATTTTCTTTAATTTTATAAATTGATGTTATAACAATATTTAGTCTTAAATATCAATACAGTAATTTAAGTTTATACTATATATTTATATACATATAGAGGATTTTTAAGTATAAAAAGTGTTAATAGATTTTTGTTTTTTTTTATCCGTCCATTCTTGCAACACCATAACAGTGAAAGTTTTGTTGCATTAAAATTTATTATAAAAGTATTCTTAATACAAAATGATCCATATTTGCCATGATTCGAAGATGTTGAACTTTTTGCTATTTTAAAAATTAATTTTTTATAATATGAAAATAATAAATAATTTCGTGTTAAGAAAATAAAATAATGAAGTAAAAATGTTTTTAGCCAGCATATAAATATTTCATGCAATTTACTTATTTTTCTCATTTTATTTGTTCAGGCTCCAAATTCAACTCATCCAGATAGAAAGGAAGATTTTATATCATTTTGTTTATCTATGAAAATATATTTTCTATTAATCTCTCTATTTCTATTCTTCCTATTCTCTTTAGACTTAAATATTAAAAAAAAATAACCAACTTTATATTAATTAAGAAAAATAGTTACTATTATTTAATTTCATTAATCTCATTTTAATTTTAATCCGAAGATGAACAGAATAAATAGTTGTGCATGTTGGGTTGCTGGCTAACAAGAAAATGGGTGGTTCTTAAGAGAACATTATTTCATTTTGAGTTTGCCTTTATGGTATTTTTGTGGCTTTTATTGTTTACAGTTGCTTGTGCTTTTCAATCTGAAATTATTATTGGCAATAATATTTGGCTGAGAAAAAAAAAAATTGCAATATTTAAGAAATAAAATGAGAACATAAATGGAACGCAATTTTCACATTATAAAAATAAATAGTTATTATTTTTTTTAAATGTTGCATGCATGATAATGTTAATTATTATTATTAAGATATTAAAAATAAGGTTTCACAATTGACTTTAATACACACTTTATTAAGATATTAAAAATAAGGTTTTACAGTTAACTTTAATATTTATTATTTTGTTGATGAATATATACCAATTCTGATTAACAATTAATTCTTTTAATTATAAAAAAATAAAGGACTAGACATGTAATTATAACCATGGTATGCGTTAAAATTGTTGTCATATTAAACAAACGAATCGTCGTATTATTTTTTAAATTCAGTTTAGTTTGTGATGTTTTTTCCTTTTAACACCTAGCTATATTTAAGAATATCATATACAAAAATATATAAATGCACATAAAAAAAATAACAACATTAATAGAAATTCTAAATAAATATTTTAAATTGTTAAAAATTTCAAAAAATAAAAATATTAAGTTAAAGCTAAAACTAAAAAACATAGTTTGAAAACAATTCTAAAATCGTTTATTTGTAAAAATTGATAAAATAAGTTGTTTGTATTAGTTTAACATAGTCAATAAACTCAAGATCAAACAACTGTACTATAAAATGTCGCAACATAGAATAAATTAAAATCTATAAACTAAACATAATTTTTTTACATAAAGAATTAATTAAACATAATTATCTTGTTCAACCCCTTTAAATACTATAATAATTATTATTCATTGTATTACATAATAATCACACTTAAATTCTCTAATTTATTTATTACGCTACAAATTAATTTTACTAACCTAGTTTTGTCTTGACTCATAAACAAGAAAAAGACATGTTACAAATGTAAGGCCACAAAAAAAAACATAAAAAATATTTTTTATTCGAACGTTCATTTTTATTTTTCATCTATACTCAGACCAACCTAATTATTTTTTGTTGTCTTTGATAACTATTAACATACGAGAACACGAAAAAGACATACAACAAAAGCAAAGCCACACAAAAAAAATTATTTTTTATTTGAACGCCCATTTTTATTTTACCTCTATTACTCAAATTTTATTTTAAAGTGAGTTATCATTGATTTAACTAATGCTAATTGCAAAAGGTTATTTTTTAAAAGTATTATTTAACGTGAAGTTATAACACACACACATATATATATATATATATATATATATATATATATATATATATATATATATGGACGCTATTTTTTTTATTTAAATTAAGAATTAGTATTGGTTTAATCAAGATAACAGTAAAATAAATATTTTTAAATATTATTTAGCGTAGCCCAATTTAGCACTTCACTTGATTCTAACTTATCTGTTTTTTCACTCAAATTATTAATTAACATTGATTACACCGAATCTGATTATAATTCTTTTTTTCTAGTTAAGAATTTTGTGGTAGATGCTATTTTTAACCAAAGCTATTTGTTTTCTATTAAAAAAATAAAAATAAATAAAAATAACTGTAACTAAGGAAAGAGTTCTTCATATGTAAATGATAACAACAAATATTTAAATTATTAAAAAATAACTATTAAAACATACAAATAACGATAATACTGCTACTAATTATTTAAATATTTGAATTGGAGACCGAAATATAAACAAAGAGTTGATCTTATAAATTAAATAAAATCCTAAAACCTTCAAAGACTTTTTTAATTTTATTTAATTTTAGAAATTAATGTTATAACTAAATACACTAACTATAATAAATATTTACTCATAAATGTAAATAGATTTGTCTTTTTTTTAGGGTGATTGATTGCTGCCTATCTTTTGTTCCTTACTACGTTCCAACACCACCACCAATCTATTTTACACTAGTACTACAAAAAACACGTGAAACCTTCTTCTTCTTCTCTCTCTGTTTTTTTTTTTAATTTTTTTTTTACCAACAAACACGTGAAACATTAATTAAGATGTGATGAAATAATGTTTGTTACGACCAATATTATCTAATTGCAACATTAAATAAATAAAATATGAAGAAATATACATATAGAACACTATTTTCACCATACTATGATTATAAAAATTAAAATTAAAATTTTTAAAATCGCAAAATAAAATGAAATAGTTTATGGTATAAAAAGTATATTTAATTCCACTTTCAATCTTTATAGATTTGCAAATATGCAATTTTTGTTCCTATGAAATTTTAGTTGTAGATTTAGTTTTCCAAATTTCAAAACTAAATAATTTTAATCTACTGTTAATATGTTATTTAATTGTTTAAAAAATTTTAAACGTCTATTAGTATCAACTACTCATTAAGATATTAAAAATAAAATTCGATATTTAACTTTAATACATACTATTTTTTACATGAATATATTAACAGTTTTGTTAGCAATTATAAAATTACTTAATTTTAAAAAACTGAAAACAAAATTTTACAGATAATGCTAAACTTTGTATAAAAAGATGGATTTGAGTCTAAAAAAAAGAATATTATTATATAAATAAAATAATAATTTCAATAATTCCTATGTAAAAGCAAGGTAAATCTAAATAATATTTTTCCAATATAAATATTATAAGAAATTAAAATTACAGACACAGTTAACGTATATCAGCCTATTAATTAAAATCTCAAATAATAATGTAAACAAAAAAACTTGACAAAAGAGTTTCTTTTTTCGTTCATAATATTTTAACATCCTCTTGTAGTCTACATTAATTAATATAAAATTATACTTAATAATATTTTAATTTTAACTAAATTACTGATACCAATGACTCCTCTAAATATTTCATTTTATTATTAAAAATTTGTCATAAAATTATTTAAAAAATATATTGGATAACATTCCACTATGTATTAACTCTTATTAGCACAAAAAAAACAAGTAGCTAGCCACCACTACCCCTGAAGTACATCACAATCCTTTCTTATTCTTAATTTTGATGGGTTTCTTTTACTTGTACAAATTTTTTGAACACCCTTAACCTAACAAAAAAAATAATATTTTTCATTTTTCTAATTTATCCATCTAAAATTATTTTATATTTTAAAATAAAATTTGGTGTGTATGATCATCCAAAAGCAAAACATAATACGCAATTGCCATAATTCATAGGATTCTCGAATCAAGTTTGTTTATTTGATATATTAATAACCCATTTTTTTTTCTATAGTTATTATACCTCTCAATATTATTATTTTAATAACTTTTCATATCATTTAAATAAAATTTATATTTTATTATAATTTTTTTGAGTTAAAACTGTGACACCAAACATGTAGACAATTCCGGGTGTTTTCAAAAGTATAATTTTTGTTGTCTATTATGACTACTTATCTCTTTTATAAAAGGAGAACAAATTTAGATGTTTTCATTCACTCAAACAAAATAAGTTATTAAGTAACTCTTCGGTTTCTCTCTCAATATCACCAATCCATTCTGAGCTACTCACATACATGGCCTCATCTTCTTCTCCTCTAAGGTTTACAGTGAGAAGGTGCCAACCCCAGCTGGTGCCTCCTGCTATCCCCACTCCTCATGAACTCAAGCTACTTTCCGACATTGATGATCAAGAAGCCCTGCGTTTCCACACTCCAGCAATACTAATTTATGGAAAGCAAGCGTCAATGGCAGAGAAAGACCCAGTTGAAGTGATTCGGCAAGCACTGTCGCAAACACTTGTCTTCTATTACCCACTAGCGGGTAGGGTTAGGGAGGGACCTCACCGCAAATTAATGGTGGATTGCACTGGAGAAGGTGCCATGTTCATTGAGGCTGATGCTGACGTCACACTCCATCAGTTTGGTGATCTCCAACCTCCATTCCCATGTTTTCATGAACTGCTATACCATGTTCCTGGCTCACAACAAATTACCAACACTGTCCCTCTAGTCGTACAGGTTCAATATATTTTATTCATATAATTAAGGATTAAAACTTTTAGGTCGAGCTTCTTTTAAAAAGAAAAAAGTTATAATATTATAATATTGATCCCGTTAAAACTAGCGTTTAATCAATTTTACTCTAATTTTTTTTTTCTTAATGACTGATTTTATATGATCCAATTATTGAAATAATGTTTTCACTTATTCAATTAAACTAATGTTAATAATTTTTTTTTATCAAATAGGAGTCGTTTAAAAAATTAGAAAAAACATTTTTAAATAAATAAATATATTATTAATTATTTAATTATAGTTGAAATTAATTAAAATTAAGTAGTCATATATAATATTTAAAATTAATTTGATAAATAATTTTTTTACATTTACATATTTGATTTAAAAAATATTAGTATATAATTTATGTAAATAATAATATAAATGGATAATCCAATTTTTATAAGCTAAAAAATGTTGATATTTTAGAACACGAAGTTACATAATTTTCCACGTAAATAAGCTTCATAATAAAATTAAATCTCAACTTTATTATTAATTTTTTCATTTTCTTTACCTTTTTATTTATTTTATTTCACTACAACCTAAATTAATCAACAAAGTATTCCTCCATAAACTAAAGAAGCTAATTTGTATAACCCTAATGATTTTTCATAACAATGGTTTTAAACACATTTTTATTATCTTTTTATATTTTATAAAAATACTACTTCTATGAAAAATTATATTCTATATTAATATTATATTTATATAAATTATATATTAATATTTTTTAATCAAATATACAAACATAACAAATTTATTTATCAAATTAATTTAAAAAATATTACACGTCACTACTAAATTTTAATTAATTTTTCATCTGTAATTAAATAATTAATAATATAAATATTTATTTAAAAACAAAAATTTAATTTAATATTTTTTTATATAAAAATTAACTGAAGTCATTTTACCTGAAGTCATTCGTTTATATGCTAAACGTAAAGAAAGTCGTAGTTGGACGTTTTTCTTTATAGCATTATTTTCATTTTTATTTTTTTATTTAGTACTTTTTTATTTTTATTTCTTTATCTAGCACAATTTTATTTTTATTTTTCTATCTAACATTGTTTTAAAGTAAAAAAATTAATAAATTAAAAAAACTGATAATTTTAATTTTGAATGCATTAAAAAAATAAATGTATTGGTTGTAAAAAAATAAATATTTTTAATGTTTAAAATAGTTATAAATATAATTAATGAATAAAGAAATGAATTTTTACAAAATAAAAAAAAATTAAAAATTAAAAATTTTTAGTTTAAAATTCAATTTTTTTTAAGAATGAAGAAAATAAAAAATTAAACCCTACAAAGACATAAAGTTGAATCTATAAACATAAATTAGTATTTATTTTTATTATTATCAATTATGTAATCATGTTAATTTAAAGTAAAAAAATACAAGACATAATAATAATAAAAAAATCAAAGTCAATTAGTATTAATTAGATTTGTTTTTATTTTTTTTATATATTTTATCTTTATCTTATTTTATTTTGCCTTTATTTTACATCTTTTCTGTTTTTGGTTATTATTATTTTTTTTGTCATTCTTTATTTATTTCTGTTTCTGGTTTATTTTTATTATTGTTGTTTTTATTTTTTATATTCATTTATTTTTACATATTTTTTCTTCTCATTTTTAAACATTAAGTATAGTATTTGCATTAGTTTTTTTTTTTAAGATTTTGCATTTAGGGTAGACACTTCAATATTATCTGTGTGTCTACTAAAATAAGTACTAATTTATGTTTATAGATTCAACTTTTATGTTGTTGTAGGGTTTAATTTTTTATTTTTTTTCATTCTTAAAAAAATTTAAACTAAACATTTTTAATTTACTACTTTTTTATTTTTATTTTATAAAAACGCATTTCTTTATTCATTAATTATATTTATAACTATTTTAAATATTAAAAATATTTATTTTTTTAATGATTCAAAATTAAAATTATCAATTTTTTTGAATTTATTAATTTCTTTTTACTTTTAAAGAAATAGTATTAAATAGGAAAATAAAAACAAAATGATGCTAAATAAAGAAATACAAAGAAAAGAATGCTAAATAGAAAAATAAAAATAAAAATAGTGTTATATAAATAATTGAGTCTTCGTAGTTTACATAATTCAATTAAAAGATCCCTATTTGATAGAAAATGAAAAACTAGCACCATCGTTGTAATAAAAAACCCTCAATAGATTTCAAAGATTTTGAAGTGAGTTTCTTCATAATTATTTATCTCTGTCCATAGTTGTTGATGTTGGATACGAACTGACGATGACATCACAGGTGACACGGCTTAAGTGCGGTGGTTTCATTTTGGCCTTCTCCATCGACCACACCATCTGTGATGGAACTGGTGTTTCACAGTTCATAAACACGTGGGCTGAAATGGCTCGTGGTTCAACCAAACCTTCCATTCCACCCGTGTGGTGTAGGGAACTCCTGATGGCAAGACATCCACCTCGCATTACATGCAACCATCGCGAATACGAATATGTTCCAGACACCGTTGAAGGAACCATCACATCAACCGAACACGACATGGTTCAGCGATCGTTCTTCTTTGGACCTTCCCAAATAGCTGCTATTCGTCTCTTGGTTCCACCCCACCTTCAGCGCTGCACCACGTTTGACATCATCACAGCATGTTTCTGGCGTTGTCGTACAAAAGCATTGCAGATAGAGGCAGATGAGGAGGTTCGCATGATGGTGATAGTGAATGGTCGTGCAAGGTTCAATCCTCCTTTACCTGTTGGTTACTACGGCAATGCTATTGCATTCCCTGCAGCAGTTACCACTGCAGGGAAGCTTTGTGAAAATCCATTTGGGTATGCAGTGGAGTTAATAAAGAAAGTGAAAGGTGTGGTGACAGAAGAGTACATGCATTCGGTGGCAGATCTGATGGTGATTAAGGATCGGTGCATGTTCACAACCATAAGGTCTTGTATTATTTCGGATTTGACACGTGGGAGGTTTAGAGAAGTGGATTTTGGGTGGGGTGAGGCTTTATACGCTGGAGTAGCTCAAGGTGGGATTGGGAGCTTTCTTGGAGGAACCTATCAAGTGTTGCATAAGAATGCAAAAGGAGAAGAAGGCATAGTCTTACCAATTTGGTTGCCTGCTCAAGCTATGAATAGGTTTGCAAAAGAGTTGGATAACATGTTTGGGAACCAAAACCAAACTACAGTATGGAGTCCTACTTTTATCATGGCTAGCTTATAGTTTGTTGGAAAATGATATGAATTTAAAAATAAATATATATAATAAAAAATAATATATAATTAAATAATATAAAAAATATTAAAATATTAGTATTGGAAGTTGTATCGTAATTCTATATAAAATTAGAGATGTCAATGTATCTTAGTTTGTTAATAACTTTTCTAGTTTAATATATATGGGTTTGGAAAAGTTTCTCTTGACACTCAAAAGCAAAATCACACATAGTTGACAATCACTTATAATAATATAATAATATTTTTAGTTAAAATATAAAATATAAAATATAAAAAATATAATTATAATAATATAATAATATTTTAAATTAAAAAATACAATATATATATAAATTAAAATAATTATTTATGAGATTGTTAAATGTATATGGTTTACATTATGGTGTTAAACTATCACCACCCTATAAATTTTTACGTATATACAAATAAATTAATCATACCTTATCTCAATTACATTCACTTTACAACTAAAAAAATTATTATTTTTACTATAATAGATTTTATTTCAAAAAAGAATTTAGAATGGAATAAAGGTGAATCATATCTTCACACCATTTTTATTCACTTTATATTTTAAAAAAATATTATTTTATTATAATATAATATTTTATTTTAAAAAATTTGTAAAATGATTATTTTTTAATATTAAAGTGTAAGAAACTTTATTCTATAATAAATTGAACTCGAGAAATGAAGTTTTCAATTTTTTTTTTCAGAATTCATCTAAGTTTCGAACTATTTATTTTTAATATTTTTGAAGTAATTTTTTAAAATGTTAAGTTACTAACCTTGCCATGTACCACATAGTACATCATGATGCATCATTTATCACATGTGAATTTACAAAACTAAAAATGGAAAATAATGACAGGAAGAATGAAAAAAAATTACAAAGCTACTTGACCTATTTTTACGCCAATAATGATAAAAAAAAAAAAAATGGAGAAAGTGTGCAAGTAAACATGGGAGAATGTTGAACGAGAAAAAAAAATGATTAGTTGATTATTTGGGTGAATTTATTTTGAGAATACTAATGACATGTTAATTGTTAGACAAAAGAAACATTGGAGGAGTATATGTGATGTATAAAGTGTTTAGGTATATGCGAGTATTGAGCAAGAAAAAAATTAAAACAAATTGCTTTTTCTTTTAAACATGTGATTTTTTTTCTTTCGGTTGAAGTACTTTTTTATTTTCATCTCCATACTTTATACATCATTTTATACGGGATAACAATGCATGGTGTATGGATTGGTATATAGTCCTTTAAAAAAAAACGTGAGACAAATTATCTATTTTAACTCGTGGGTCTGCTTATGCCTGTTCTACAATCAAGCGTGGGGCGAATTAACCCACCTAATCTACATATCTTAAAAATTTATAATATTTTTGCATCCTAGTAATTTCATGTAGTCTCATATATTAAAAATTTTTAAAATTATCCATTTTAAATTCTACAATTCGAAATATAAAATTGTATTTTGGATTATGCAACCTGGAATATTGTACAATCCAAAACACAGATTTTAATTTTCGAATTCTAGAATCCGGAAAATCTCTTAATTCCACATTCCAGAAGTAAAGGAAAAAATATTCAATAAAGCTTCTATGAATAATGATATGTTCGATTTCAATGTGATCAAGTTTTTTTGTATTAATACTCGTACTGGTAAAGTTCGTCGTCCTCTTCTTGTGAGATGAGAGTTTCCTTCACCAGACTAGGTTAAAATTAATACTGATGGGGCTGCTAGGGGATACTCTGGTCTTGCTACTTGTGGAGGTATTCTTCGTGGGAGTATGAGAGAGTTTATTAGAGTTTTTTCTGTGTTTCTTGGAGTTCAGACTACTCTGGTTGCTGAGTTTTATGGGGTTATACATGCTATGGAGGAAGCTTAAAAGTTGGGGCTTACTAATATCTAGTTGGAATGTGATTGTGCTTTGGTTTGTGTTGCGTTTACTGCTAGGACAAGTGTTCCTTGGATGCTTTGGAATCGATGGAATACTTGTCTTAATTACTATGGGAAAATCATATTTAGAATTACTCATATCTTTTGTGAAGGGAATGCGTGTGCTGATAAAATGGCTAATTTAGGATTTATTCATAGAGAATCTTTTCACTGGTATAATGGGCTTTCATCTAGTCTATTCTTAGAATTTTTTATGAATAAGTATAGTCTATTTATATACCATTTTTGTTAACATATAGGTTTTGGTCTAGTCCCCCATATTTTTGTATTTTCTTTCTTTTTTTCTTTTTTTTAATAATATTTTTTTAATAATATTTTTTTAATGTAATGACAAATGATTCTTGTTGCTTGAGATGTCGGTCTAGCTAAGATATCAGGTTACATAGTGATGCTTAACATGAAAACTTTTATTTTAAAAAAAGATAACAGCAAAATAAATATTTTAAAATATTATTTAGCGTAGCCCAGTTTAGCACTTCACTTAATTCTAACTTATCTGTTTTTTCACTCAAATTATGAATTAACATTGATTACACTGTATCTGATTATAAAAATGTTTTTTTTTTCTAATTAAGAATTTTGTGGTAGATGCTATTTTTAACCAAAGCTATTTTTTTACTATTAAAAAAATAAAAATAAAGTGTAACTAAGAGAAGAGTTTTTAATATGTAAATGATAACAAAAAATATTTAAATTATTAAAAAATAACTATTAAAACGTACAAATAATGATAATACTACTACTAATTATTTAAATATTTGAATTGGAGACCGAAATATAAAAAAAGAGTTGATCTTATAAATTTAAATAAAATCCTAAAACCTTCAAAGACTTTTTTAGTTTTATTTAATTTTAGAAATTAATGTTATAACAAAATACACTAACTATAATAAATATTTACTCTTAAATGTAAATAGATTTTTGTTTTTTAGAGGGTGATTGATTGCCGCCTGTCATCTTTTGTTTCTTACCATGTTCCAACACCACCACCAATCTATTTTACACGAGTACTACAAAAAAACGGATGAAACCTTCTTCTTCTTCTTCTTTTTGTTTTTAATTTTTTTTTATCAACAAACACGTGAAACATTAAATTAAGATGTGATGAAATAATGTTTGTTACAACTCATATTATCAACATTAAATAAATAAAATATGAAGAAATATACATATAGAACACTATTTTCACCATACTATGATTATAAAAATTAAAATTAAAATTTTTAAAATCGCAAAATAAAATGAAATAGTTTATGGTGTAAAATTTACATTTAATTCCACTTTCAATCTTTATAGATTTGCAAATATGCAATTTTTGTTCCTATGAAATTTTAGTTGTAGGTTTAGTTTTCCAAATTTTAAAATTAAATAATTTTAATCTACTGTTAATATGCTATTTAATTGTTTAAAAAATGTTAAACGTCTATTACTATCAACTACTCATTAAGATATTAAAAATAAAATTTGATAATTAACTTTAATAAATACTATTTTTTACATGAATATATTAACAGTTTTGTTAGCAATTATAAAATTACTTAATTTTAAAAAACTGAAAACAAAATTTTACAGATAATGCTAAACTTTGTATAAAATGATGGATTTGAGTCTAAAAAAAGAATATTATTATTATATAAATTAAGTCATAATAATGGACAGCATGGTTGGCAGATATCCTCCCTCCCATTACTTAATTTTACTCTAAAAGAGTTTCAATATAAGGTGCTGGAAAATCACAACATTTACACAAAAGAAGGTGGGAAAAGAAGAGATCATGTGCATTGACTATTAGAACTTGCACATTACATGCAGGTTTTTTACCATTTTGGGGCTTTTTTTTTTCTTTTTTATCAAAAAGGGTTCGTTTTAAAAAAATTACAAATTTATACATGCACAAGTCGTCTCAATTTAACACGTCTTTGTCATGTCTGTCATGTCATACTGTAGTCGTGCCAACTTGGCACGACTTCTGCCATGTCATAATTTTTTTTTAATTTTATTATTTATATATTGGGTATTAAGTTATGTAATGTTAAAAATTAATTTGATACATAATTTTTTAAGAGTGTTAGTTTTAAGGAACAAAAAATTGGACAATCATGTATGGATCATGTTTGACTGTAATGTAATACAATAACTTGATTATTTGATTATAGTCGCTCTGCTACGAAAGAATGAAGCACAATCTACTATGTGTCATGTGCAAAGATATGACCGAAAAAATTCAGTCTTTGACATACAAGATATGCTGACTATCGAACATCGACACTACCCAATGACATACACATTTTTTAAATGAATGGTGGTGTGATTGTGGGGAATTTCAAGCTATACATCTGCCTTGTCTACATGTAATTGCTGTTTGGTCATTTTGTCATTTATAGGTAACGACATTTGTGGCCCCAGTATATACCGTATGCACAATATTTTAAAGGCTTATGAGGTCCAATTTAATCCAATTCGAAATCAGGATTATTGGTCTACTTACACGGGACCAAATTTCTTACCTGACTCAATCATGCGTCGACATCAATCAAGAAGACCTAGCACTCAAAGCATTCATAATGAAATGGATGATTCAATTCCAAATAACCCAAAAAAATGTTCATATTGTAGAACTGAGGGTCACAATAGAAGTAATTGTCCACATAGACAAGCTTAATAATAAAATTCAATTCAAGTTTGATTATTAATTTTCTCATTTTCTTTATCTATGTATTTATTCATTCATAAAAAATTATTTATCAAATTAATTTCAATTATTAGATAACTTACATATCTAATTATAATTAAATAATTATAATATATTAATTTTTAAAAAACTATGACGTGGCAGAAGTCGTGCCAAGTTAGCATGACTTCAGTATGACATGGTAGAGACGTGTCAAATTGGGACGACTTATTGATGACTTTTTACGGCAAGTGCACCGCGTTGTCAGAAGTAATAATTGTCCCTAAGGATAGATATCGATCCCATAAGGAACAATTGAATTATCAAGTCCAATATTCGCTAAATATAAAACAAAATAATAAAAGTTGGTTTGAAAGTATTTATATTGGCAAATATTAACAAGAAAACAATTCAAAGAGTTATTGCTTCAATTGGAAAAATAGGGATTTGGTTCCCTCTTTCTCCCTCATGTATTTTGATTAGCATGTCAATATTAAGTTCTTTAATTGAAATTGATGCCCGTATAAAAATCATTTATATCGATTCCTCAGATATAAAATCCTTAAGAATGTTCTCTAATTATCGATCCCTCGCATAATTATAAGAACAACTTAGAAAGAAGCTCAGACGTTAATAGCAATTAACATTTCAAGTCTATTCCTAGCACTCAAATATGTCAAGTATTGTTGTTTAGGTCAGAACCCTAAAAATACTTTCTAGTCAGATTTAAGATTCTCAATTTGTCACAGAAAATTAAAAGTAAAACAACAATATCAATAATCAATCAAGAACTGAATATTTTAATATAAGATATCATCTCAATACATAAGAGTTCGAGCAGATTACTCCAAATCCCAAAGGGTAGAATTAGCCACACGTACTTCTAACACCTTCCATTCTCCCAATTGGGTTACAATTCACTCTATGGTGTTTTCCTCTCAATCTGGCACACTAGGGTTGTGCCTCTAGTCCCCTATTTAACCTAATTTGCTAGGGTTGAGTGGCTTCTTGGGTCATACTTATGGGCTTAATAATAAAAACATAAAAATAGCCCAATTAATCTGACACATTCTTGCCGTTGAGTTGGACTTTTCTCTCTCTCTTTTGCACATTCTAGACCTTCCAGTTTTCTCCTTTTAGCATATATCATTCTTCTTTAGTCCAAATCTCCATTCTTCCATAAAAACATACAATTAACACCAAATTTAGGAATAAAATGCTCTTATTCAATTAAAGATCATAAAAAATGTAAAAAGGTATAAATTCATAAATTAGGGATTATTTTATATGTAAATTAGAAATTAATACTCATAAATGTCTATATTTTAATATGAAATATTACGGAAATTAGACACTTATCACTTATGCATATAAAGTCGTGCCAAATTGACACGACTTGCCCAAATTTATAATTTTTTTAAAACGAACCCCATTTTAGTAAAAAAAAAAAAAAAAAACCCACATGGTTAAAAAAACCTCATTTGCAACTCCTCTGCCAAATCCGGTGTATATTTGTCATAGAAGAGCTGTCACGGTAAATAATCATTCTGCCACCCACCTCCGTTGCTTCACTGCTACCTCCAACCATCCTTCCTTCCTTCACCTTAGATCTGTTTAATCTAACTATTTACTCATCTGAGTTGTACTTCAAAACCTGCACGTCTATTTTACAGCACATTCTTCCTGCTGCCTTCTTATCTTCAAACTAAGCACTACTGCCTGTTGTAGGAAACCACACAAAGGCCTTCCCCCTAAACATGTGCAAATCTATACAACAACTTAACATACCCTAATCTAAGTATTTATCTACATAATTGTAGTCAACGGAGAGAAGTAAGATTGTGCAAATATGCTACATAGTAGGCCCGACCAACATCTCCGTAACATAACTGTTACTTCAATTTAGGGATTCTAAACAATTAAGAGGATATAGCACCTAATCAAGGAAAAGTTAAAACTTTTTACTTATCTCCTCATAATAACCCATTTTTTTTCTATAGTTATTATAACTCTCAATATTATTATTTTAATAACTTTTCATATCATTTAAATACATTATCTTTTATTATAATTTTTTTTTTGGTTAAAATTGTGACACCAAACACGTATACAATTCCGGTTGTTTTCAAAAGTATAATTTTTGTTGTCTATTATGACTACTTATCTCTTTATAAAAGGAGAATAGATTTAGATGTTTTCATTCACTCAAACAAAATAAGTTACTAAGTAACTCTTCTCTTTCTCTCTCTCTTAATATCACCAATCCATTCTGAGCTACTCACATACATGGCCTCATCTTCTTCTCCTCTAAGGTTTACAATGAGAAGGTAGTCCAGTAGTGGAGTGCGACTCTAGGGATGCTTACAAGGAACAACTTTCTACCATGAATACCCCTTTGTTTGTTAATAGCGATGGAAAAGCTTTAGAGGAAGTGATTGAAGAGGCACGTGGCATTAATGAGGAGCCTTCTTCACACCTTCCCAGCTTTAAAGAGATGAATACAAAGAATTGTAGTGAATTAAATGTGAAGTCAACAAGACAGCAAGACGGGATTGAAGAGGTTTTTTTCACTAGCATGGGACACGAGGGAAGCCCGAGTTGGGTGGCCAATTCTTTTGGGCCTGGCCCAGGTTTCGACGAAATAGAACATTCTGGTGTGAGGATGGTCGGAAAAGATGATGTTGCTTGCTCAAGCCACGTTGGAGGAAGAACGAATATAGCCTTGCCAATGCAGGATGTTCCTCCCGTTGTGGTCGATAATATGATTTTAGAGTCTGAAAAGCTGGACGGAATAGATGAGGAGAGGAGGGAGGGCACATTGGTTTCTGTGAGAGTTGAGCAGGGGTTTCAGTCCTCTAACGTAGGGGTGGCTTCGCTGTTGTTTGAGGATGATATAGGGGGACGAAAGCTTGAGGAGGTTAGATTGGTTGGACTTGACGAGGTTCACGGCAGAGACTTGATAGCGTTGGAGGGGAAGGGCGTAGACAGCTCATCAAGGATGCACTTTGGGTTGATGGATTCTGGGTTTGTAAGTCCAAGGGATAGGGTGGTGAAGGTGAAGGATGTGGCCAGTATCTTGGAGACAAACGAAGACAGTCATTCCTTGAGTCTAGCTTCTAGGAAGGTGACGGGACTAGAAGAAGGTGTGTCTGAAGTCGCAGGATTTCCACTCAAGGATAGTAATTTGGTGGATGTGACGGTGGAACAAGCTGTTTTTTTGGTTCAACAGCCTTCAGCGAGGATTGATTCTCTTTTCACGACAGACAGTGCTATTGAGAATTGTAATAGAATTTATTGGGTGCAAAAAAGATAAGAACGAAGCATCTAGTGTATGGTGTATTGGTAAAGAAGCAGGGTTTACTTTTTCCGGGCAAGAAGACATAGTCATCAACAGACTACATTCTTTAACTAATAGGGATGATTGCAAGGCGAGGAAGGCAAGGGGGGAAACCAGTAAGTTTGCTGATGAAAATAATTAGTTTGAAAATCAGAGGGTTAGGGGGTACCATAAAAATAAAATATTTAAGAGATTTGATTAGTAAGGAACAGGTGGATATGGTGTGCTTACAGGAGACAAAGTGTTCTGAGGTTAGTAGGGAGAAGGTTAGTCTTCTTTAGGGGAATAATGAAATTGGTTGGATAGTAAACAATGCAATTAATCGTGCGGGTGGGGTTCGGTGTGGAATAGTAAGACTTTCTAGGTGTCTAGCTTTGTCAATGGAAAGAATTATACTATTATTGAAGGTTTTCGAAAGGTTGGTAATGGGCTACATGTAACAATAGTGAATACTTATTGTTCTGGCTATTTACGAGAGAAGAAAGAGGTTTGGGAAGAGATCACCGGTTACAGGTTGAATGAACTCTCAAAGGCTTGGTGTGTTATTGGTGATTTTAACTCTATTAGACGGCAAGAGGAGAGGAAAAGTTTGACCTCGGTGTCAGAGTATTCTAGAGAAATAAAAGGTTTTAATGATTTTTTCGAAAAAGCTAAATTGGTCGACATCCCGTTGGTTGGCAGGAAGTTTACTTGGTACAAGCCTAACGGTATGGTGAAGAGCAGAATCGACAGAGTTCTTGTTTCGAAGGAGTGGCTCGAAGTGTGGCCCCTCTGCCAACAGTTCATCTTAAACAGGTCTGTCTCTGACCATTGTGCGATTGTTCTTAAAGAGGTGGTTGTCGATTGGGGACCGAAACCTTTTAGGACTTTGGATGTTTGGCAGAGGGATAGTAGATTTCACGAGTTTGTGAGTTTGAAATGGTCTAGCTATGACGTTCACGGAGGTGGACTATACATTTTTAAAGAAAAACTGAAAAAGCTCAAAGCAGATTTAAAAGTTTGGAACAAAGAAGTTTTCGGGGACATCAACCTTGTTTGTGATGGCTTGCAAAAAAGGATTAATGAGTTAGACGCTCAAGATGATGAAAGTGGGCTTGCAGAGTCTGAAAGGGAGGAAAGAAGGTCTCTTCTTACTGACCTTAGTAAAGCAATGTTTAATCAGGAGGCGTTTATGTTTCAGAAAGCAAGGCAAAAATGGTTGAAACAGGGGGATCTTAATACAAAGTTTTTTCACTCGTCCATTAGATGGAGAAGGGAAAGGAATGAGTTGCATGGACTCTTCATTAATGGTAGGTGGTGCGAGGATAAGGATACGATCAAGGACAAGGTTCGAGGTTTTTTCGAAGACAAGTTTGCCAAGAACGAAGATTGTCAAGTTAGAATGGACAATGTTGGGTTCAATTCTATATCAAAAGTTGACAATAAGTTTCTGATTGGAGATTTTTTTTTGAAGAAATTAGGGCAGCTGTTTGGAGTTGTGATAGTTCGAAGAGTCCTGGTCCTGATGGGTTTAATTTTGGTTTCTTAAAATTTAGTTGGGATATCATAAATAAGGATGTGGTATCAGCGGTTAAAGATTTTGCGACTAATGCTCATTGGCCAAGAGGATCAAATGCATCGTTCATATGTCTTATTCCAAAAGTAGAAAATCCTCAACAGCTTGGCGAGTTTAGACCGATTTCGTTAGTTGGCTACTTGTATAAAATCATCTCAAAGGTGTTGTCCCTACGCTTGAAAAAGGTGATTAGTAAAGTTATAGATGTTAGACAGTCGTCTTTCCTTGAAAGAAGGGGTTTGCTGGATAGTGTGCTAGTAGCTAATGAGGTGTTGGAAGATTATAAAAGAAAAAGAAAGAGTTGTGTTTTCTTCAAAGTCGACTATGAGAAGACCTACGATTCGGTTAGCTGGGAATTCATCTTCTATATGCTAGAAAGGTTGGGCTTCTGTGATCAATGGATTCGTTGGATAAAATGTTGTCTTAAATCTACTTCTATTTCAGTTCTTGTGAATGGAAGTCCCACAAGTTAATGGTGGATTGCACCGGAGAAGGTGCCATGTTCATTGAGGCTGATGCTGACGTCACACTCCATCAGTTTGGTGATCTCCAACCTCTATTCCCATGTTTCCATGAACTGCTATACCATGTTCCTGGCTCACAACAAATTACCAACACTCTCCCTCTACTCGTACAGGTTCAATATACTTTATTCATATAATTAAGGATTACAACTTTTAGGTCGAGGCCTTCTTTTGAAAAGAAAAGAATTATAATATTATAATATCGATCCCGTTTAAACTAGCGTTTAATTGATTTTACTCTAATTTTCTGTTTTTCTTAATGACTGATTTTATATGATCCGATTATTGAAATAATGTTTTCACTTATTCAATTGAACTAATGTCAATAATTTTTTTTTTATCAAATAGGAGTCGTTTAAAAAATTAGAAAAAACATTTTTAAATAAATAAATAAATTATTAATTATTTAATTATAGTTGAAATTAATTAAAATTAATTAGTCATATATAATATTTAAAATTAATTTGATAAATAATTTTTTCATATTGCATATTTGATTTAAAAAATATTAGTATATAATTTATGTAAATAATAATATAAATGAATAATCCAATTTTTATAAGCTAAAAAAATTTGATATTTTAGAACACAAAGTTACATAATTGTCCACGTAAATAAGCTTCATAATAAAATTAATTCTCAACTTTATTATTAATTTTTTCATTTTCTTTACCTTTTTATTTCTTTTATTTCACTACAGCCTAAATTAATGAACAAAAAGTATTCCTCCATAAACTAAAGAAGCTAATTTGTATAACCCTAATGATCTTTCATAACAATGGTTTTAAACACATTTTTATTATCTTTTTATATTTTATAAAAATACTACTTCTATGAAAAATTATATTATATATTAATATTATATTTATATAAATTATACATTAATATTTTTTAATCAAATATACAAACATAAAAAATTTATTTATCAAATTAATTTAAAAAATATTACATGTCACTACTAAATTTTATTTAATTTTTCATCTGTAATTAAATAATTAATAATATAAATATTTATTTAAAAACAAAAATTTAAATTAATATTTTTTTACAAAAAAAAAAAATAATTAACTGAAGTCTTTCGTTTATATGGTAAACGTAAACAAAGTCGAAGTTGGACGTTTTTCTTCATATAACACTGTTTTCACTTTTATTTCTTTATCTAATACTTTTTTGTTTTTATTTCCCTATCTAGCATAAATTTGTTTTTATTTTCCTATCTAACATTGTTTCAAAGTAAAAAAAATTAATAAATTAAAAAAATTGATAATTTTAATTTTGAATGCATCAAAAAAATAAATGTATTTGTTGTAAAAAAATAAAAAATTTTAATGTTTAAAATAGTTATAAATATAATTAATGAATAAAGAAATGAGTTTTTACAAAATAAAAATAAAAAAGTAATAAATTAAAAAATCTTAGTTTAAAATTCAATTTGTTTTGTAAGAATGAAGAAAATAAAAAATTAAACCCTACAAAGACATAAAGTTGAATCTATAAACATAAATTAGTATTTATTTTTATTATTATCAATTATGTAATCATGTTAATTTAAAGGAAAAAAAATACAAGACATAATAATAAAAAAAAATCAAAGTCAATTAGTATTAATTAGATTTTTTTTTATTTTTATATATTTTATCTTTATCTTATTTTGTTTTGCCTTTATTTTACATCTTTTCTGTTTTTGGTTATTATTATTTTTTATGTCATTCTTTATTTACTTTTGTTTTTTATTTTGTTTTTGTTGTTGTTGTTTTTATTTTCTATATTCATTTTTTTTATATTTTTTTTATCTCATTTTTAAACATTAAGTGTAGTAGTATTTGCATTAGTTTTTTTTTCTTTAAATTTTGCATTTAGGGTAGACACTTTAATATTATCTATATGTCTACTACAATAATATATTATATAAAAAATACAATATATATATATATATATAAATTAAAATAATAATTTATTAGATTGTGAAATGTATACGGTTTACATTTTATGGTGTTAAACTATCACCACCCTATAAATTTTTACGTATATACAAATAAATTAATCATACCTTTTCTCAATTACATCCACTTCACAACTAAAAAAATTATTATTTTTACTATAATATATTTTATTCCAAAAAAAAAATTGTAGAATGAAATAAAGGTGAGTCATATCTTCACATCATTTTTATTCACTTTATATTTTAATAAAAATATTATTTTATTATAATATAATATTTTATTTTAAAAAATTTGCAAAATGATTATTTTTTTTAATATTAAAGTGTAAGAAACTTTATTCTATAATAAATTGAACTCGAGAAATTAAGTTTTCATTTTTTTTTTTCAGAATTCATCTAAGTTTCGAACTATTTTTTTTTAATATTTTTGACGTAATTTTTTAAAATGTTAAGTTACTAAACTTGCCATGTACCACATAGTAGATCATGATGCATCATTCATCACATGTGAATTTACAAAACAAAAAATGGAAAATAATGACAGGAATAGAATGAAAAAAAATTACAAAACTACTTGACCTATTTTTACGCCAATAATGATAAAAAAAAATTGGGAGAAAGTGTGCAAGTAAACATGGGAGAATGTTGAACGAGAAAAAAAAATGATTAGTTGATTATTTGGGTGAATTCATTTTGAGAATACTAATGACATGTTAATTGTTAGACAAAAGAAACATTGTAGGAGTATATATGATGTATAAAGTGTTTAGGTATATGTGAGTATTGAGCAAGAAAAAAATTAAAACAAATTGCTTCTTCTTTTAAACATGTGATTTTTTTTTTCGGTTGAAGTACTTTTATTTTCATCTCCACATTTTATACATCATTTTATACAGGGATGACCATGCATGATGTATGGATTGGTATATGGTTCTTTAAGAAAAAATATGAGATAAATTGTCTATTTTAACTTGTGAGTCTGCTTATGTCTGCTCTATATAACTCGTAGTCCGTGTGAATCAAATGTGAGGCGGATTGACCCACTTAATCTACATATCTTAAAAATTTATAAATTTTTTGCATCCTAGTAATTTCTTCATGTAGTCTCATATATTAAAATTTCTAAAATTATCCATTTCAAATTCTACAATTCGAAATATAAATTTGCATTCTTAATTATGTAACCTGAAATATTGTACAATCCAAAACACAGATTTAATTTTGAAATTCTAGAATCCGGGAAATCTCTTAATTCCACATTCCATAATTAAAGAAAAAAATGTTAAAGGGTGATTTGAGTATTTTTTAGAAACTTTCTTCAATTCCTAATTCATAACACTTTCACAAAATTCGATGATGATTATTTAATACTTAATAATATTTTTTTGTCTTTCTAAAATATATAGATTGTTTAGCTTTCAATACTCATTCAATGCAGTCAGATTTTTTTTTTATAATAAAATTTAAATATATTATTATATTATTTTTCAAATTAAAATAGTAATAATGTGTTTACATATATTACCTTAAAAAAGTTTATATATTTTATGAAATATTTTATTAGTCAATGTATTAGTATGATAAAAATATTCAAATTTCACTGAACATTAAAATATCATAATAATTTTTTACCCATATCATGCGTGTGTTGTGAGAATAATAATATAAGATTATTTACATAATTCATTTAAATAAAAAAAAATAATTTAATAAATAAAAATAATTCAAAATTATATTTAAAAAATTATTTTTTATTAATTTAAAAAGAATATTTTTTATATGAACTAATCCACGGGGCGGCAGGTCAACTCTTATATAAAGTGGACGAATAAAATCAACCCACATTTTTAATGTTAATAGATCACCTATAAAATTATGGATAATATAATAATATTTTAAAATAAAAAATAAAATAAAATAAATATAATTAAAATATTAAATTATTAGGATCTTAAGAGATTATTTTTTAACGTTGATAGATCACCCCTAGAAATTATGGTTGCTATCATGATCAGTTTGCTTCTATCAAAATAATGTGTATAGCTTCTAACGTCTACCTCAAATGGACAATATACAATAGAATGATGATATATTAACACCATATCAACACTAAAAACATACACCTTAGTAATAAATTAATATTTTTATTTTATTTTTTACTTTAAAATATGATTATATTATTATAAAGAAATGTGAGTTATATGTTATTTACGGTTTGTGGTGTCAACAAAAAGTTTTCCAATACAATATATGTGCTTTGTTAAATTTTTGTATTCATTTTGAATTCTGCTATTTGATTACAAATTATTAAAATATTGAACTCTTTTTTCAAAGTTTTAGTGGAAAATGAAATTTCTATTTTAATTAAACTTAAAAGAAATAATAATTAATATAAATTTGTTTTAATGATATATACTATAAGAAAAATCACTACATAAAAACTAATTTATTATTATATTTAAATTATATTTTAGAAACTAAAAATATTATTATTTTATTTAAATAATTTTTATGATTAATAAAATTTATAAATTAGTTTTTAGTTTTGTTATCTTAATTAAACGATTGTTATTGTATGAAATATTGCTAATGTGCCACGAGTAACCTTCACCGGCATCACATGTGTGAAGTGGAGCCTCACCACTGACAGTAGGCCGATGTAGATGTAGTGTGGTGCTTAGAGTGCTTATTATTAGCTGCATAATGCTAATTCTTTGCTGCGTATTCAATGGGCAGTCGGTGCTGCACCTTTTAATTTTTTATTTCTTTTGTAGGATTGTCACATAGGCGCATAGAAGCGTAAACGCTGTCTTTTGTTATTTTTGGACCTTTTTATAAGAGTTACTCAAAGTATAATTTTTTATTCATTTTTATTATTTATTGAAAAAAAAATTACTAAAATTTTAATTACTAATATTAAAATTTAAATCAATTAACTAAAATTTTAATAATAGTTAATTTGATACTAATTTATAAACTAATATATAAATTTTATTAATAAAAAAATTATTTAAGATTTAAATAATTTTTTTAATCTCTAAAATAATATATAATTTTATTAATATAATAATTATTTTTTTAAAATTTAGTTTTTATTTAATAATTAAAAAAAAAATATCAATAAATGAATTATAAATAATAAAAACATGTAACTAATATAGAATTAATTGTGAAAATAATTGTTTCAGTGAGATATAAATGCTCAACTTAAGTACATCCCACATCATCTGGAAATTTATTACAACTTTAAGTTTTAGCCATGGAAATTTTGTAAGTCACATAGAAAGTGATGGAAGAAACATATATTTTGATTATCAGTAAATTTTTATACCCATTTTACATTTATTGTTTTTACTTTTTATCTTCTTCTTTTCTTTTACAAATACAAAATTTATTTTTCTAGATCATAAAAATCAAGCCTTCATAAAATATACTATCATAGCTTCCACATGCAATTTTTTTTTACTAAACAAGGGTTATTTACTAAAATATGATTGTTTTTAAAAAAATTATAAATTTGAACGAGTTTTGCCAATTTGACATGACTTCATATGTAAAAGTTATACCAACTTGGTACGACTTTGCCACCTCAACCTGAAGTCGTGCTAAGATGACACCACTTCTGCCACGTTAACCTGAGATTATGTCAATTTGACACGCTTTGTCCACGTCATATATCTTTTAAAATTTTCTTTTTTAAAATAAATATATATTATAATTATTTAATTAGAATTATAATTATAAGTTATGTAATATTTGAAATTAATTTGATAAATAATTTTTTATGAAGAAATAAATATATAAGTAAAGAAAATGAGGAAATTAATAATTAAACTTGAAATTGAATTTTATTTTAAGTTTGTCTGTGCGAACAATTGTTTCTATTATTACCTTCAGTTCTACCATGTGAACATTTTTTTGGCTTGTTTGGAATTGAATCATACATTTCGTTATGAATACGTTGGGTGTTGGGTATTTTTGATTGATGTTGATGCATCATGGGGTCACCCCTCCTTCTGCATATAATCCAACATCATCCATGCACTATCGACCCGCAATGCTCTCATCAGGATCTCATAATGAAGCCAATAATGATACAGACCATCACATAACAACGATGGCGAACATATCGCTGATGATCCTCTTCTAGCTCCTCCCCCCGTCTGATCATCACCCTCCATGAAGACCTCGACAACAAATATGAAAATCACATTGTGGCACGTCTTCCCATAAATAATTTACTTCCAATAGTTCAACTTTTTATTTTTATTTTATATCTAGTAATGAATCTTACTAATTTGTCTAGTTCTAATTAATCTATTCTCATCATTACGTATTATGTAAAACCATTATTTCCCGAAGTATTTATTTTGCAAAGCCACAACAACAATTCTCTATTTATTTTCTAAATACAATAACAATTATCATTTCTCTATTTATTTCCAAATGCAATAACAATTTTCTTCATAATTTTTATTAATCAAATAACCAAATTAATATATTGCGTTACCGTCAAACAAGATCCTTATACGATTATCCAATTTTTTATTACTTAAAACTAACATCCTTAGAAAATTATGTATCAAATTAATTTTAAACATTGCATAACTTACTACTCGATATATAAATAAGAAAATTTAAAAAAATAATATGACATGGATAAAGTTGTGTCTTAATCCAATTTCAGGTTGACGTGACAAATTTTAACATAATTTCAGGTTGAGATAGTAAAGTTGTATCAACTTGACACGATTGTCAACTTGACACAACTCCTGCATATGAAATCGTGTCAAATTGATACAATTTGCTTAAATTTATAATTTTTTTTAAGTAACTCCATTTGATAAAAAGGAAAAATAATAACCCTTTATGGTTAAAACAACCTCCACATGCACCATTGAAACACCAATATAGAGTTATTGTCATGTTATTTTTTACATAAATCATGGACAAATGTGGACAGAAAAAGTTTGACCAAAATCAAACACTGACTTATTCAAATTAAACACATTATAATAAGCCTTTTGTTCTTTCCTAAATCAGCAAAAACATCCTGAGATCGATAACATGGCTTCACCATCTCCCTCTCTGTCATTTACAATGCGTAAGTGTCAACCTGAGCTAGTGGCTCCTGCAATACCCACTCCCGACGAAACTAAACTACTATCTGACATAGATGATCAAAGCTACCTTCGTTTCCATTATTCAATCATACAAATCTATCAAAATGAATCATCAATGGCGAATAAAGACCCAGTAAGAGTGATTCGGCAGGCATTGTCACGAGCACTTGTCTTCTATTACCCATTTGCGGGTAGGCTTAAGGAGGGTCGTGGCCGCAAATTGATGGTGGATTGTAGTGGAGAGGGTGTCATGTTCGTTGAGGCTGACGCTGACGTAACACTGGAACAGTTTGGTGACAATCTTCAACCTCCATTCATATACTCTAAAGCTTTTCTGTGTGATGTTTCAGACTCCGAAGATATCAAAAAATTGCCCCTTCTACTCATCCAGGTCCTACTTTCACTGTTACGCACTCTTTACAACTGCATCGCCAAATATTCTCTAACGTGAAATTATAAATAGGTGACACGACTCAAGTGTGGTGGTTTCGTGGTGTCGACGGGGTGGAACCACGTCATGGCAGATGGAGCTGGTTTGTCACAGTTCATGCATGCATGGGCTGAAATGGCTCGAGGTATGAAGACTCCTTCCATTTCACCTCTCTGGCGAAGGGAGCTCCTAATGGCAAGAGATCCACCTCGCATAACATGCAACCACCGTGAATACGACCAAATCCAAGACACCCTCACTTCTTCCAACCACAACTTGGTTCATCGATCGTTCTTCTTCGGTCCTGCTCAGATGGCCGCCCTTCGTCGCTTGCTTCCCCATCACCTCCGACAGTGCACGGCTTTCGATCTCATCACAGCATGCTTATGGCGTTGTCGCACAAAAGCACTGCAGACAGACGCGGATGAGGATGTTCGCATGATGTGCATCGTAAACGCGCGTAATAGGTTCCGTCCTCCGTTACCTATTGGTTACTACGGCAACGCTTTTGCATACCCCGCCGCAATGAGCAGCGCAGGGAAGCTCTGCGCAAGTCCATTTGCTTATGCGGTGGAGCTGATTCATAATGTGAAGGGTGAGGTGACAGAGGAGTATATGCATTCTGTGGCGGATCTAATGGTGCTTAAGGGACGGTGCATGCCCACAACTGTAAGGTCCTGTTTGGTATCAGACCTGACTCGTGCTAGGTTCAGGGACGTGGATTTTGGATGGGGCAAGGCCTTGTCTGGTGCTCCAGCGAAAGGTAGTACTGGACCCTTTTATGGAGGAACACACATTGTGTCGTATAAGAATTCAAAAGGAGAAGATGGCTTGGTGTTACCAGTTTGGTTGCCTGCAAAAGCTATGCAGAAGTTTGTGAAAGAGATGGATGATATGCTGAGTGGCAACCAGCAAAACAAGCCTAAAACAACTGCTCCTGCTTTTATCAGGTCTAACGTCTAGCTATACTATCAAACTCTCTGTATTTTCTCTCTTTAGGCTATGTTTGGATTCATGGTACGTGGTAGAACGGAGGAGAAGAGAATGAAAGGGGAAAATATCCCATTGGATTGTAAAAGTGAAGAAGGAACACAATGGAAAATGATAATCCGTTCCATTACCTACTTAATCTCTGTTTTGTTGTGTTCGGGTGATTGAATATTCTAAATTACTGAATGAAAAATAACACTATTAATAATTATATTTAACCTCATTCAACTTATAAAATTGACATATAAAACTAGGATTTATATATAAAAAATGTTTTAATTTCTAATTGGATCTCAAACACTCCTTTCTCCTGTGTCATGTCGACTCCTCTCTCCTGTGTCATGTCGACTGTCAACTCATTATGTGAGATTATATATTAATGAGTGGTCGGATAACAGATGATCTTAAGACTAACAAACTTTCGTTAGAATAAGATCTAAAGGATTCAGGTACGATATTAAAAAGTGAACTTTAAGTGTAATTCAACCTTATTTACTTAGGCTTATAAGATAAGGTTTGCACCTAATTATATATTATGAAATATCTTAATCTTTAGTCGAGGATCTTCAACAAAACTTGATCCTTGTTATAGCTGTATCAATTCTTTTGAAATTGATTTTTTTTTCTCAACTAAATAGAAACTAATTTTAGAAACCAAAAATACTTAGTTGCTATATTGACTAATTTAAAGACCATTTTAAAAACTAAAAAAAAATTATTAGTTTCTAAAATTAATTTCTATTATTGATAAATAGTTTTCTAAATTTGTATCTAATTAGTTATCAAGGTTTTTGCTACTAAATTTAGAATCTAAATAATTAGTAGTTAAAACATTGGTAGTTAATTAGATACCAATTAAGAAACTATTTATCAATAATAGAAAATAATTTAGAAACCAATAACTTTTTTAGTCTCTAAAATGGTCTCTAAATTAGTTAATATAACAACTAATTATTTTTTGTCTCTAAAATTTGTATTTTATGTAATGATTTTCTTGTAGTGACAATAAACAAATTCATGAAACAATATAAACCTATGTATGGAGAAGTGTGAAAATAGTAAACATGTCATTATAACTTTTACACAACAAAACAAACCAAATAAACTTAATAAAAAGGAAATCAAAATCAAACAACAAAATAATGTCAAACATCGATTATGTACTAAACATAATTGATTAGACTTTAAAAATACATACATAATCAACTGTGAGAGTCATGTAATTTTACACCCATAATCGATGTTGGGTCATGGATAATCGATTATCTTGTAAAAAAATAAGAAACATCAATTATGGGCACATGATAATCGATCATTCTTTACAAACACACGTAAAATTGATTATGTTTGATTTTTGTGTCTTCCATAATCAATTATAGACTTATGTTGGGTAATGAAATGTGGTTCAAATTTCATAACAGATTCATGCATCGCCTATCATGAAAGATTATCTCAAAACACCAGAAAATGAGTACCACACCCTAACACCCTCCTTCAACAAGATCCTCATACAAAAACGAAGAAGCAAAACTCAAAACAAACTAAGCAAGTAAGTGTGACAATGAATGTGCACAACATAATTATTTATTTCAAATTTTCAAAGTCCATCTACCCAACTAACATAGTCAAGGAGGAGTGTGTGTGCCTATGAATTTCTGTATAGAATATTTGAAATTCACCAAGCATGTTGCCATGCACATGTAAAGTGAGGGTATTTGCATATTTTGTCACATGCATGTGTGACTTTTATAGCCTTTCTTTACAAATGAGCGAGTGTGTGAACAATAACATTTTTCATTATTACTCACTCTTATTTTAGTATAAATCAATAGATCCAAAGACGTGTGTTTTCCGCTTTTCTATTTTGATAACATAATTAATTATATTTATTTTAATAATTACATTTATTATAATAAAATTAAAGTAAAGTAAAAAATATTAAAATAATATATTATACAAATTAAATTATTCTAAAATAATAATTTTATTTAATTTCAAAAGAATCAATCAAATTAATTTTTTAACAATTTTTAAATATAAAAATAAATTATAAATTTACATTTTTATCAATTAAAAAGATATATTTTCAATCATACCTATTATATTACTCACAAATTTTCATAAACTTTTACTATACTTTATATTCTATTTATCTTAATTCAAATAACCTCAGTTTCTTCATCCTTTCCTTTCAAACTATTTCAAATTTACACCTTAATCCAAACAAAATATATATAAAAAAAAAACACTCATCTTAAAACAATCCTATTGATATATTCTTTATGAGTTAATCCACTAATACCAACACAGTTAAACAGAAAATCTATTTCTCATCATAAATTGCCTACAACAGTTCTATTCTTTTTGAAATTTATCTTGAATTTTAAGGTTAACAATTCTATTCTTTTTGAAATTCTTGTTGAATTTTAAGGTTTGAGTATTTCTATCCAGAAACAAATAGACAATTAATGTTTCAATCTACCACCACGGTAATGAATGGCTGTTGTATTGGTAAAGTCTTCGTCTTGTGAGACACATCATTAAATGTGGCAGTTGTTTTGCGAGATGATTGTCAAATTATTGAAATATAAGTGGTATACATTCATTCTTTTTCTTTCGTGGATGAGATTCTTTCAATAACTCTCAACATATCAAAATTTTAATATCAAATTTTAATTATTTCTCACTATCTTAAAACAAACAGGTATAATTCATATTTGGTATTCCGTTCAATTCTAATATCGTGTATCAACCAAGTGATTTGATAGGGAAATTACATAACTAATATTATATTAAAATGTTAATTTAAATATAAATTAATTTCTAAGATAAATATTTTTTTATTTATATTATAAATTAATTGAATTTTCAATTCACGTAAATTCATCTAATATTAGATAAATAAATGAATTTAGCAAAATATTTTAAATAAAATTTTAATATTAAAATTTTGAATTGAATATAATATTAAATTTATTTGTGTGATAAAATTCAATTTAAAGAGACAGGAATACGTAAATATGAAAAAGTACACACACAAAATATGAAAAATGCAAAACCATGGATTCCAAATATTCTTTAACTGTAAGCACTTGATAAGCTCAGGTCATATGTGTGGCTGTGTGACACTTTGGGTCCATTTTCGTATTGATGTATGACCTCTCATAAATACTCTTATATGCAAACTTATGTTTAACTTTAATTTATATTTATAAACTTTAATTTAATAATAATACACTTCAATGTCTATATCTTATAATGAATGATTCTCTAGATACATGAGATATTTTGAATTTAATCATGAAAAAAAATAAAGTTTATTTTAATATTTAAGCAACTAAAAAATTAAATAATATCATAATTATATTCTAATAAGTTATAAGAGACAAATTTACTATTAAATTATTGTAATTTTAAGAATTAAAATAACATTGTTAAAAATTATTTTGTTCTTAAGTTATAATATTCAAAATAAATTTATAAATTTAGCCTTTTTAAAACCTAAATTCACAATTACTAGCATTATATGAATTCAAGAAAATTGATTTAAGAAACTCTTATAAAACAATATTAATTTACCATTATTTGACAATATTCTTTTATTTTATATTAATGAATAACATCACTAATATTAATTATCAATATTGTCTACTTTAAAGATTAATGTTTTATCACGATTTTATCTTCAAAAGACGATTCAGTAGGTTAGAAGAGAAAAAAATATAGAAAATATTTTTGACCTTGACTCTGAATAATGTGAGACACTCCTAAACAATGTGAGACTATATTGTTGATATCAAATTTTAGTTTGAAAAATGTTCACATCTGAAAATTGAAAAAATCCCAATTTATTATTGTAATTAGGTTAATCTAATTTTAAAATTTTTTATTTCATCAAATTTTTTTTATCAATAATCTTTTAGTTTTGAAGTTTAAAAGTATTATTGGTCATCATGAAAACGTGTTTCGAATTTATTTGATGAGAATGCATTCCATCTATAAAGGGTTGCACCCTGAGCCCTAGGGACTCACACTCACTCAACCAAAGTCCATTTGCTTAATTTCTCTTGTCTTCTCTCATAATTCTCATGGCCTCATCTTTATCATCTTCTTCTTCTTCTTCTTCTCTAAAGTTTACAGTGCGAAGGTGCCAACCCCAGCTGGTGCCTCCTGCTATCCCCACTCCTCATGAACTCAAGCTACTTTCCGACATTGATGATCAACAAGCCCTGCGTTGCCACGTTCCAATGATACAAATTTATGGAAAGCAAGCATCAATGGCAGAGAAAGACCCAGTTGAAGTGATTCGGCAAGCACTGTCACAAACACTTGTCTTCTATTACCCATTTGCGGGTAGGCTTAGGGAGGGACCTCACCGCAAATTAATGGTGGATTGCACTGGAGAAGGTGTCATGTTCATTGAGGCTGATGCTGACGTCACACTGGCTCAGTTTGGTGATTCTCTCCAACCTCCATTCCCATGCTTCCATGAACTGCTGTACCATGTTCCTGACTCACAACAATTTACCGACACTCCCCTTCTTCTCGTACAGGTTCACTACACAGACTCATCAAACTAGAACATGTTTGATTCATTTTCTAGATTTTTTTTTTAAATTTTAAAAACTGAATTCTCATATAATTATTTCTTACTTCCCAATTAAATTCTGTCAAAATCTACCATAATTTGAAATTTGTTTTTAAAAAAAGTAAGATAATAAAAACAACTCCAATGTGCTTTCTAATCTAGATTTCTGATCTATATTGAATTGGGGTTCTAAAATTTTAAGTAAAATTCAATGATTTATTATTGAAATGGAAACTCTTTCTAATTAGTAAATACTTAACTTGTGTCAAGTGGCACGAAACTCTACTGACATGACTGGCTACTGAAATGGTGTGAGTTTGAGATCATATTCTTAAAATAGAGGTAAGTCGTGTATAACAGAAAGGCTTTATTTAGTATAACAAATTAAGTAAAGTCGTCTGGAAGATGATTTTTGTTTGTTACAAGATAAATTAAACCAAAGTCGTGACATCTTTGGTGGACTTACTATTTTTAGGCTTATTCATAATGTTGTAGCATGTAACTTTTTTATTACAAATGTGGTTCAACAATTTTTTTTTATAACCAATAAATAAATGAATTAAAATGAGTACTTCATGGTGGACCAACCCTTACACAAAACTTATTTAAAAGAAATAAATCAAAAAACAATCTCAAAAAGACCTAAACTTTTTTGACACATGCTTTAGCATACTAAAGTATCTCAAGCTATAGGCAGCAATAAACTTAAAACTGTACTGGTGCCTATGTATAGACTTTAGCTGCATCAGCCAGAAACATATACCTACATACACATACATTTTCGCGGTTATGCAGAATTTGCAGCTTGTAAGGGAGATATGCAAAATGACCAAGGTTGATGCATCTGGCCAGAACCTATGCATAATTTTTAAAGCTGCACACTGGATTTATGTTCTGTTTTTGCTGGAGCCATATCTGCAGCAACCCCTGCATTACTTAACTGGTTCTGCAGCTTCATGCAGTGGTTCAGCAATAGTAACAGTAATTGTGCTGTTTTAAAAATTTTGGATTTCAGGTAGACGTCCAATGTATTGGAAGAACACTTTCGATTCTTTATTTTATAATTCATTAATCATTTGTTTAATTTTATTCTGATTACATGACATCAGCTCTATTTTAGCTAACTTTTCTCAAGTTTACATAATTTAAAATAAAGTCATAATATCTTAACTCTTATGCATTTATGAAAAAAATACTCGTTGAAATTTCAACCCTCATCTCAAGTTTCATGGGAATATATATAATAATTTTGCAATGGATGTGAGAGTTAAATAGAAATTTTATAACTAAGCTTGTTTCTTGCACTTATTCTTGACGGTAGTTAACTTAAAAAGATATAGTAGAAGAAAATTGTCTGAATTTGTTGAAGATGGAATATAAATGCAGGTGACACGACTTAAGTGTGGTGGTTTCATCTTAGCCATCCACCTTAACCACACCATGTGTGATGGTCCTGGTTACCTACAATTCATGAACGCTTGGGCCGAAATGGCTAGAGGAGCAACTAAACCTTCCATTGCACCAGTATGGCGTAGGGAGCTTCTAATGGCAAGAGATCCACCTCGCATTACATGCAACCATCGCGAATACGAGCAAATCCAAGATACTCTCCCTTCTTCCAATCACAACTTGGTTCAACGATCATTCTTCTTTGGACCCCTCGACATAGCTGCACTTCGCAAATCCATTCCCCAACACCTTCAACATTGCTCCACATTTGATCTTATCACAGCATGCCTCTGGAGGTGTCGCACAAAAGCAATGCAGATAGAGGCAGATGAGGATGTTCGCATGATGTGCATAGTAAACGCACGTGGTCGGTTCAATCCTCCCCTACCGGTTGGTTATTACGGCAACGGATTTGCATATCCGGCGGCAGTAACGAGTGCAGGAAAGCTTTGCAGAAACCCATTTGGATATGCGGTGGAGTTAATAAATAAAGTGAAAGGTGAGATGAAAGAAGAGTACTTGCAGTCTGTTGCAGACCTGATGGTGATGAAGGGACGAAACTTATTATTCACAACTGTGAGGTCTTATATAGTGTCATATTTGGCACGTGTGAATCTTAGAGCAGTGGATTTTGGGTGGGGTGAGGCTGTGTATGGTGGAGCGGCCCAGGCTGGGGCTGGGAGCTTTCCAGGAGTATCGTATTTCTGTTCTGCTAAGAATGGAAGAGGAGAAGAAGGAATAATATTTTCGATTTACTTGCCTCCTGAAGCTATGGAGAGGTTTGCCAAAGAGTTTAATCACATGACTCGCAACCAAAACCAACCTCAAAGCACTTCAGCTAAACTTATAATGTCTACCTTGTAATCTCTATTTCATGGGATTGTAGGTTATTCTCATGATGTGATAAGAGAAGTAGATATATTGTGTTATATCGTTATTATGTATTCTAAACAACATGTACTCGTTTGTTGTGATAAATATCAATAGAATTTTAGTCGGTGTAATTCTTCGGCACTACTAGTTAATTAGTGGGTAACATGTAGGGCTAATTTACCAAAATAAAGATATTTTGTATGAAATTTATGTAAATTTTTAAACTTTTATAAAAATGAGTGATTGGTGGTTGATATTTGTAATGTAGAAATCTCTTTCTAAATATCATATTGTTTTGTTAAATTGTTAATCTATAATTATATATTTTTTTAACAAATAAGGTTAAAGATTGATAACGAACATGATCCTTCAAAAAGGAGTTCATCAAATCAGTTATATTAGTTGTCATATGATTGTATCTCTTAGCTTCCATCATATACTTAATTCCACTTCTTCATTAGTATTCGATATTGAGCAAAATGTAGTCTCCATGTGTGTCAATCAGGAAAAAAAATTATGAACAACTAACATTCTTGAAGTATCATGATATCTGAGTAGCCTATGTCTAGCGTTGTGATATGCAATCCCATGAATATTGGGAAATGAAAAAACTATCAAAGCAGCTTTGGAGAATGTCACTAAATTTGTAATAAATGACGGCCCAAAATTTACAAATTCTTATAATACCACAATTCAATGCAGGTAACCCAAGAAGAATTCGTGCCCAGAAGTATTTTACATAATCACAAGAAAACGCAAGTATTAATCATAATTCATTATAAGGTCTGCAAGGTTTCTGAAATGGCATACATAAATCTATATATATATATATATATATATATATATATATATATATATATATATATATATATATATATATATATATATATATATATATATATATATATATATATATATATATATATATATATATATATATAGACACACACATATATCCTACTAGGTGAGGAGTGTATTGGAAAAAACAAAATTCAGTATACAAAGTGAAAATATTTTTCCTCCAACTTATTTTTCTTCTAGGGGTAAAACCTTCGTAAAAGGTAAGAAAGCAAAAGAAATAGTTATGCAATGCATCAAAATCATTTAAAAGTTACTTGTGGTACCAATAATGAACATTCAGACATGGTTAAAGCCAACTTTCTTCCAATCTCTGAGAGAACAAATTATATATATATATAAATTAGGCTTTGTCAACAAAAAAGATCACTTATATCAACATTCACGTCATTTAAAAAAGAAATATTATTCTAAAATAACTATTTCCTCTTTCCAGTTGGCAGTAAAGAACATTTACAGAATACGAAAAATACAGGAGTGAAAATTCATAAAAGCATTAAATATGATATTGTAGCTCAGAAAAGCCAAGTTTCAATTACCCACCTCTGATGCATCATGCAATTTGTAGTCACCTGCTATGAACTAGTCTGTAATTTAGAACCAAGACATCTGATTTCTTCCATATATAAGCTCGCACCGAGGCTAAACTCATTTCAGGAGACCGCACCTGAAAATAAACCAAAAAGCTAGTTGGCTAAATGCACATTATTTTAATGAAAAATAGCATATCATACAAAGCAAGGCCAACAGTGAACCAAATAAAACATTCAATCAATTTGGGACAAACAATCTTTAAAAAATTGCAATCATCCTCAAACCAATGGAGGGAGATATAACAAAGATCTCGCAACCAATTGTCCCAACATCCTCATCCAACTGAAGGTTAAGTAGCTACGCAGCAGGATGTGTTCCAGATCAAGATTTGTTTGAAGCTTCAGAGCTTCTTCGAAGGTTTACCTCTCCATAATCTTTTTTTGGCAACAAGAACTTTTAAGATCGCATATAACAGAACATAGCTTGCCTGGTCGTTGCACAATATTTCAATAGAAGGTTTAAGCTTTTGCCAAGGCTGAAATCCAGATCGAAAAGATCTATCGCCAACTGCTTGATGCATTGACTGTGACGCAGCAAGATCAGAGGAAAAACTAGATTCAGCATTTAAGCTATTCACAGGTTTGTCAAGCACCATCTTCTCTATTACATAATTAATAACTAAACCAACCAAAAGAAGAGAAAGTTTGATCATTCAAAAATGCATCAGCACCCGTGAGAAAAATGTGTACAGAATCTACACATGCACGCACAAAAACTCAAAACAAATAATACTTTTAGAAAGCATGAGAAAAGCCCTCTTACAACACATCCAAATATTATTAATGCAATTATTAGCACCAATTGTCAACTAATATAAACGTAAAAGCTTACTTTGTGAATTCTTAATATACGTGGGGCTCTTAGCTTCCCTTTTGTGAGGATCTGGACTGAAGAGCCTTCACAAGGTTGCAAATAGAAACTGCATCTGCTGTGGTTATCACAAAAAAACATATATCAAAGTGAGCATACGTAACTAGTCGGAGATTACATCATACTCCGATTCAAATTCATAGACATGACCATTGCTAATCTATATCTATAAAAGTAAGAAAATAATATAAGATTATCATGGCATTAAACACTAGCAGTATAAAATATGTGTTGTTGAGTACATGGATGATTTCAAGTCAACACATACACAGAATTAGAGATGGTAACATGGGTTTGTCCATCTTACATAGGTCCGTCTCAAGTTTTGCCTGCAAAATATAGGTAAAGTTAATATGTCCCGCACAAGAAAATACAGTTTTATTTTACTGATTCACCTCACATAAGAGGTAGTCCAAGGGTCACCCTAAATAAAAAAATTAAAATTTTAATAATTATAAAAAAAATATATTTTTCCTGTTGAAAAATTAAAATTTAATACATGTTTCAATTCATTCAATTAAGATAAAAGTATAAAAAAATTCAAGTATGAAATTGTTATAAGACTTGATTAAAAATAATTAAAGTTTTGTCACTCTTAATATTAACTTCTTTAGATAATTAAAATAATACATTCTTTTTTTTTAAAACATTAAATTCAATTTTTTTCAAATAAAATAAAATAAAGGTCACACTACAATAATGAAGGAGTGAAATATGATTTATTTTATCAAAAAAATAAAATAATTTTTTTTATTTGCATGGACCAGCAAGTCAACTTATCCCTACCCTGCGGTTGGCCAATGCGGATTGTGGGTTATGCAGAACAAACCTAAACAAGTAAGTAAATTAGATTAATAAACTCATCTCGTACCTTAGTAACAGATTACGGTATTAATTAATAAAAAACCCGCATTCCCATCCTATATATAATTAATTAATAAAAAAATTATTCCTTTGACTTCTTCACTATTTATCAATTGATATCATTTATATTAGGGATGGTAAGTACCACAGTATTTTTTTAATGTGATTAAAAAATATTAATCATCAGAATTAGGAAATTATGCTACATTAACAAAATAAACAAATTCTCACAAGCATAGTTTAATACTTTCAACTGCTACCATGTGTTTAAAAGCAACCTTTCAACCTTTGTCTGGAGGTAACCGATTATTCAAAAACAGAACAGACACCACCAGGGGAAGTCTTTATCATCATTGGTTCCGTCTAAATCAGTAGTTTTTTTCCTCCATGGACCTCCATGAGTGCCTTCAGTAATAATGGAAGGTGGGGAGGTAACTGAGAAATTCAAACGGAGGATAAACCATAGCATCATTATCAGAACTACCATCAACCTCAATTCTTGAATGGGTACTACTTCTTGAAGCCGATCTTTGCTTTCGTTTTCTCTGATAGGAAATTCAATACAATAAAAATAATATCTCAACAAGAGCAATAAGCAGCGCATAATAATTTTCCCAACTAGCAAGAATCTGTGAGGAGCAATAACAAATAATGGCAGCAACAAAAACACACTTCAGGAAGACACAGAAATTTTTAACGTGGAAAACCTTCTCAATGTGAGAAGTAAAAACCACGGACACAAGCCAGTCAATCAAACTCCACTATGATTAATATTATGGTTACAAGAGAGTCTCAAAACAGCACAAATTGTGCTCAATAACCAGCCAAGTAGAAATACAACAGAGATGAAACAAAGAACAAGAAACCTGGAAAATTCCCAAAACTGCAGCTACTGTACGCGGCCTATATCTCACTGTTCCGGTGACTTTTGAACAATCCGAACGGTTTAATTTAAGCACCACAAGGTATGAACCTGCTGACAAAATTTCAGCTCAATCCAACGGTGGACGAAACAGCAGCAGCAATCCGAAAAAACTCGTTCTCAAGAGAAACGCTGAAAACGCTGTTGTAATGTAAGATGAATTTCTCTCTGCTCAAACCACTTCTGCAAAATCCGAACGGTCAGATTAAATTCACACAAATTATGAACCTGCTTACAAAATTTCAGCCCGATCCAACGGTGAACAAAGTGTCGGCGGCAGCCGGAAGTTACTGGGTGAAACTTTTCTATCTTTTTCTTTTCTCTCTCTTTTTCTCTCTCTGTCTCTGCTGACGGCTGTCACTCTGTCTCTCAGGAAAAACCCTAAAGGTGATTAAAAAATTAGATTGGGCCTCCACATAGGAAGTGAGCCCAACCCAACAAATCTCCCCCTTACAACTATGTGGAGATGATTGACAAACCGGCAATCTCACAACAAATTTCAAAATTGCTTCTTAATAGTGTCTTAGTCATCATATCAGCACAATTATCATTTGTATGAACTTTTGCCAACTCCAGTAACCTAGCTTCCAAGGCATCAAGTATCCAATGATACCTCACATCAATATGCTTGGACCTAGAATGAAAAGTTGAATTCTTACCGAGATGAATGACACTTTGACTATCACAAAATAGCAAGTACTTGTCTTGAACAAAACTAAGCTCTTGCAAGAGTTTCTTCACCCAAAGCAACTCCTTGCATGCTTCTGTAATGGCAATGAACTCTGCCTCAGTAGTGGACAATGCAACACACTTCTGCAATCTAGATTGTCATGCCACAACTCCCCCTGCAAATTTAATCACGTAGCCTGAGGTAGACCTTCTAGTCTCTATGTCTCCACCCATATCAGAATCAGTATAGCCCACAAGGGTAGGCTTATTACCTCCAAAACAAAGCTTCAAACAAGTAGTACCACGAAGATACCTTAAAATCCATTTCACAGCATTCCAATGCTTTCTACCTGGATTAGACAAAAATCTACTAACAGTACCAACAGCATGTGCAATATCAGGTCTTGTACACACCATTGCATACATCAAACTACCCACAGCAGATGCATAAGGAACCCATTGCATATCGAATTTTTCAGTTTCATTAGAAGGACTTTGTTTTGCACTTAATTTAAAATGAGTAGCAAGAGGAGTGCTTACTGCCTTAGCATTTTCCATCTGGAACCTCTGTAGCACTCTTTTAACATAGTGCTCCTGTGACAACCAAAGCTTCTTCTCTTGCCTATCACGCATGATTCTTATACCAAGAATTTGCTTAGCAGCTCCCATGTCTTTCATAGCAAATGACTCACTCAATTGCTTCTTCAACCTGTTGATCATGGAAATATCTTTCCCAACAATAAGCATGTCGTCAACATACAACAACAGGATAATGAAATCATTATTAGCAAACCTTTTAACAAAGACACAATGATCAGAAGTAGTCTTCTTGTAGCCATGCTCACACATAACAGACTCAAACTTCTTGTACCATTAACGCGGAGCCTGCTTCAAGCCATATAGACTTTTTCTCAGCCTACACACATGATCTTCCTTGCCTTCAACAAGAAAACCATCAGGTTGCTTCATGTAAATCTCTTCTTCCAAATCACCATGAAGGAAAGCAGTTTTAACATCCATTTGCTCTACCTCTAAATCAAGAGTAGCAGCCAAACTCAACACAATTCTAATGGATGACATTTTCACCACAGGAGAAAAAATCTCATTGAAATCAATGCCTTTTCTCTATCTAAAACCTTTCACCACCAATCTTGCTTTATATCTTGGAGATGTAGAATTGCTTTCTTGCTTTATCCTGTAAACCCACCTGTTTTCTAGAGCCTTCTTGCCTTTCGGCAATTTCACCAAGTCAAAAGTGTGATTATCATACAAAGACTTCATTTCATCTTGCATTGCATCCAACCACTTTTTCTTTTCTTCACTCTCTATGGCCTCAAGATAATACTCAGGTTCTCCTTCATCTGTCAAGGTAACATAGTCATCAGAAAGATACCTGGTAGATGGTTCCTTCTGCCTATTAGACCTTCAAATTTGAACTTGAGGTGGTTCAGAAGCATCACCAAGATCTTCATCTTATGACATCCCATGTTCCTCGTCAACGTCATCAATAGGAACATCAAAATCTTCTCGAAGTTGCTGATCATCAACATCATCATGTTGCTCATCATTCTGAACATTATTCTCAATAGTATCCAGATAACGTAGAGGCATTCGAACTGGATCAACATTAGACAATCTATTATCTATCTCAGATGTTGTCTTCTCTATCTTGTCAATATCTTCAATGGTTTGATCTTCCATGAACTTCACATCACGGCTTCTAATTGACTTCCTCTCAACAGGATCAAAGAACTTGTAGCCAAATTCATCCTGACCATAACCAATAAAGATGCACTACCTTGTCTTCGCATCCAACTTGGATCTCTCATCCTTTGGAACATGCACATATGCTTTACAACCAAAGACTCGCAAATGATCATACTTGACATTCCTACCAAACCAAATCTTGTCTGGCACCTCACCATTCAAAGCAACTGCAGGACTCAAGTTAATAACATGCATTGCAGTGTACAATGCCTCACCCCAAAAATGCTTAGGCAACTTTGCTTCAGAAAGCATACACCTAACTCTTTCTATCAATGTCCTGTTCATTCTTTCTGCTAAACCATTCAGCTGAGGAGTTTTAGGAGGAGTCTTTTCATGTCCGATACCGTGTTGCTTACAATAAACATCGAACGGTCCACAATACTCACCACCATTGTCAGTACGAATGCATTTAAGCTTCTTGCCTGACTGTCTCTCAACCAAAACATGAAATTCTTTGAATTTTTCTAGAACTTGGTCCTTTGTTTTCAAAACATAAACCCAAAGCTTCCTGGAACAATCATCAATAAAGGTAACAAAATAAAGTGCACCAGTAAATGACTTTACCTTCAATGGGCCACAAACATCAGAATGCACCAATTCAAGCAACTTTGACTTCTTTGAGGGAGGATGCTTCTTGAAGGATACTCTGGTCTGCTTACCAGCCATGCAATGAGAACATTTCTCCAACTCTGCACTCTTCAATCCCGGAAGCACATCCTTTTTAGCTAAACAATTCAGCCCCTTCTCACTGATATGACTAAGCCTTCGATGCCACAAAGAAGCATCCATATCCATGGCGTTCACACTGTCTTTAGCAACCAATGCTTTTGTCCAATACAGTTTACTAATTCTCTCTCCTTTGGCCACAATTAGATTACCTCTGGAGAGTTTCCACTTTCCTGAACCAAAGTGATTTTCATAACCACTATCATCAAGCATCTGCACAGAGATCAAATTAAAACGGATATCTGGAGCATGTTTGACTCCTCTAAGCAACAACTGCATTCCCATATTGGTTTGCAAGCAAACATCACCAATACCAACTACCTTAGACACACCATCATTACCCATCTTCAACACTCCAAAATCACCAGAAGTGTAAGATGTGAAGAACTCCTTCCTTGGTGTAACATGCAATGTAGCACCACTGTCAATTATCCACATGCTCTCATCTGATACAAGATTAACTGAATCATGCTCATGGAGAATAATAAGATCATCATCACAAGTAGCAGTAGTAACACGATCATCATTGTCATGATGTTTCTCCTTCTGCTTCCCTTTCTTATCTTTGTTCTCCTTTTTCCAAAGAAAACAGTTTCTCTTAATGTGCCCTGTTTTGTGACAATAATGACACTCCACATTTTTGTATCTAGACATGGACTTACTTCTGTTGTTCTCTCTACTCCCTTTCGGTTCCCTTTTCTGACTTCTCCCCCTATTTTCAGTGACAAGTACCTCGGAATGAGATGAAGTACCATGAGCCTTCCTTCTCATCTTCTCATTAAGTACACCACTCTTGACATTTTCCAAGGAGACAACACCATCAGGAGATGAGTTTGTAATTGAAACCCGAAATGTTTCCCAAGAATCTGGTAGAGTATTTAGTAGCCATAATCCCAACACTTCATCATCAAATTTGATGCCCATTTGTGACAATTGATCTCGGAGCCCCTGAAAATTATTTAAGTGATCTGAAATAGAAATCTCCTCCTTGTACTTCAAATTTATCAAGCAATTCAACAAATATAATTTATTGTTTCCTGTACTAGAAGCATACAAAGTCTCAATCTTCTTCCACAAGGATTTTGCATCTTCCTCATTAGCAATGTGATTATAAACATTGTCTTCAACAAACTGACGAATAAAACCACAAACCTGTTGATGCTCAAACTTTCATTCCTCACCAGTCTTGTCTTCTGGCTTTTCAGTAGCAAACACAGGAAGATGCAATTTCTTCACAAATAACAGATCCTTCATTTTTCCCTTCCATAAGTAATAGTTAGTGTCGTTCAAACAGATCATCTTATTTGTATTTGCCTCCATCATTCAGGTAGTCAAATAGCCCCAACCAAGGAGCAAGTAATCCTTTAAGGGTTTCTCGAGCCAAATTAACCTGCAGAAAATAACAGGCATTGATTAATTGTTGATAGAAAACTAATGAAAACATTTTCATTATGTTTGACAATTGCACAAGACTAGACATCAACTATAGCCAGCAGTAGCAAGTAAATGGTTGCATAAAAGTAGACAATAATTGTTACAGCATACTAAAAAATAGGAGAAAAATTCACTCGTGATAACAAAGTCATTGCCTTATCATCTTCAGGCTTGCCTACAATATTAAGATCTGTTGCATCTCTGCATGAAAACATTGGGGAGTGTCTAAATGAACTGACAAACTTCCAAGCCTGGTATCCACGTTGAACCATGCAGGAATACTAACTTAAAGCAGCATCAGAAGAAAATTAAAAGTTTTCTTACATATGATATATAAGGTTCTTTTTGGAGGTGTAATTGTGCAAAAGAAGTTGGCTGCTAGTTTTTTCAGTTTTTTTGCAAAGTATTGATTGTAAGGTTGTTTTTTAATAGTTAGGTGGTTGTCTCTGGGATTTTGTATAAGAGTGAGATACTTTGAAGTGTTATTTTTTATTCAATTTTTTTTGATAAAAAAAATTTAAAAGTCAGCTTCAATAAAAAAAAAATAACTACGGGAAATCATTATGTTTTCCACACAAACCAAAACCCTATCAATCAAAAGACTTACTCAAAGGATGCTAAATTTTTTTTATTATGAAACACTCAGATTCTTCCCACGCCACCACCATCATAAGAGGACCAACTAACCATGAACAATACAACAACAAAAGGACCTATAAAACCACAATAAACAAATTCATGGAACAATATAAACCTAAATGCGGCAAAGTACGAAAAATGAAAACATGTTATTATAACTTCTACTCAACAAACAAACCAAATAAACTTGATAAAATGGAAATCAAAACCAAACAAAATATAAAATAGTGTCTAACATCGATTATTTACTAAGCATAATCAATAAATAATCGACTTTGAGAGCCATATAATTTTATACACATAATCGATGTTGGGTCATGGATAATCGATTATCTTGTAAAAAAAACACAAAATATCGATTATGGGCACATGATAATCAATTATCCTCTACAAACACACGTGAAACCGATTATGTTTGGCTTTTGTGTCTTCCATAATCGACTATAGACTTGTGTTGGGTAATGAAATATGGTTCAATTTCATAACAAATTCATGAAAGCTTATCCCAAAGCATCAGAAAATGAATACCACACCTTCCTTCAACACGATTCTCACACAATTACAACTCACCAATAACTCACACACAGAAACAAAAGAAGCAAAACTCAAAATGAACTAAGCAAGTAGGTGTGACAATGAATGTGCACAACATAATTATTTATTTCAATTTTCAAAGTCCATCTACCCCAACTAATAGTCAAGGAGGAGTAAGTGTGTGTGCTAGGGAATTCCTGTATGGAATCTTTGAGCTTCGACAAGCATGTTGCTATGCACATGTAAAGTGAGGGTACTTGCATATTTTCCATTATTATTTAGTCTTATTTTAGTGTAAATCAATAGATTTAAACATGTGTGTCTCTTGCTTTTCCATCTTTGATGAATAGTATATTTGTAGAATTAAAGACAAGTGAATGTATTTATGCTTTGTTTGGATTAAGGTAAATTGAATGGAAATGAAAAAGAAAACTTCATGAAAGTTGATAGTTGTCGTTTTGCTGTTAAATTAATATGATTCTAGCGTATATTTGTCTAACATTAGAGAGATGATAGTATAATTATGGTAAGATGACCCCAAGTCGTCTCCCAACGAATCCAATAGTAAAATCAGTAAATCAGTATTTAGAATTTATCTGCAAGCAAGAAAAGTTAGTAATAACAATGATAATAAAAAGGAGATTTGAGATATTTGTGCAAAAAATATAAAATAGATTAAAATAGCAAATAAAAAGTTGTTGATCTCCAAGTTTTTACACCATTGAATTCTTCACAGATTCTCTAAAGAGTATTCCTTTCTCAATCCTCCAATAAAGTTAAACTAAATTGAACATGTGTCAATCTAATTCAACTGAAACTCACAAGTAAAACATGGGTCTACTAGTTTAGTAAATACCCACTTTGTTCCATGCTTATACTCCATGGGAATGCTTATCTTCTCTCTCTTGAATCATGCGCCCAAGAAACTAATTAGAACAATGCGAACTAACTAAGAAATCAAAGTTTAAAATAAGGAAGACTCTCAATTATGTGTTCAACTACAAAAACCAGTCTTCCAGGAGATTAGACTATTAAAACAATTGCTATAGAGAATTAAAAATCAAAACTTTTATTGACCAAAACCTCAGAACTAAATGGGGAATTACAAAGGAAACAACAAAAAAGGTTTAGCCTTCCATACGGAGGTAAAACAAAGGATTTACAAACAGTAAAAGAAACTAAGAAAATCCTATGAAACTCTCCCTTTTCTCCTTGATGCTTATGTCCTTTTTATAGGCTTTTTCTACAGGATCTTGGGAAAAAAATTGTAGTTTAGATTTTGTAAACAGTTTCTAACTTTCCAGATTTCTTATATTTTGCAGAAGATTTGCTTCCAATTCTGTTTCTGAGATATTGTAGATTTTATTTTCTCTTTCTTCTCTTGTTTCCTGTTTTGATTCAAGAAGCAACTTAAACTTTTACATATTTGGCTCATTCACAAGATGCTTCCTTCAGACAATTTACTCTAAAAATACAAAAATTACCAAAAATAATAGTTAAGGCCCAAATAAACCTAATTATATGAATATTAATTAAAATAATATATTTATTTATTATTATAGTCCAATAATATATAATTAAAGCTATTGAGTGTGAATAAATATATACTCATGAAAAGTTTATGAGTAATGTGATGGATGTAAGTTGAAATTTTAATTGATAAAAAATAATCTTTTTCAAAATTTAATGTAAAAAGTAATTTTTAAAAATGTAAATGAAATTAAAATAAATTTTAAATTAAAAAAAATTATTATATATTTTAATATATAAAAAGTTATATTTTAAAATGATAATAAATTAATTTATTTCAATATATTATTAAAATAAAATAAAATATTAATTTTTATTTTAATATTTGTCTTAATTATTTATTTACAAAATGTAATTATTAATAAAATAAAATTATATTATAAAGAATTAATCTATTAAAAATAATTTTTTTTCAAATTTTCTCGCACTTTTAAACTGAAAGTTTAAGTGTTGATATTTTTTGTTGAATTTTAAGGTTTGAGTATTTCTGTCCAGAAACAAACAGAAAATTGATGTTTCATAGTACGAATACGGTAATGAATAGTTGTTGGATTGGTAAGTCTTCGTTTGAGGAGGGGAGAAAGTAAATTTGTGAGTATTAGAGAAGATGTGTGAGGATATGTGAGATTGTTTAGATTGAAGATGATATAATGGATTTGTGAGGATGATTTAATGGATTTGTGAGGATGATTTACTGGAAGTTTATAAATTTATTTTTATTATTAAAAAATATTTTAATAATGAATTATAATTTTGTTTTAGATTTCAACTAATTAAATATTTTTAATATATAATATCCATAATTACTTATATTTTTTAATAAAAAATTAAAAAATATAGTAGAAATTATTTTTGTGTTAAATTGAAATAAATTTATTAAATACATTAAAATTTATTAAAAATTAATATTTATTATTATATTCATTTATTACTTTATATAATTATATATATTGTTGATATTATAATTTTATTTTTTTTATTTTTTATTTTCATTATTTATAATTATATGTTGTTATTAATAGTATAATTAAATATTTTTAAAATTTTAAATAATAAATAAATTTATGTAATATTTAAATTTATATATTGTAGTAAAATAGATACACAAGGATATTTAGATAAAATACAATAATTCTACATGAATCCTCATAACTCTCTTTATTTTGTAAAGAATGAAAAAAATCATTTACTCTCTTCCCCATCCACTTTTCCATCCTCAAGCGTTTGCGTGATGATTGTAAAATATTGAAATATAAGTGATATACATTCATTCTTTTTCTTTCGTGGATAAGATTCTTTCAATAACTCTCAAGATATCAAAATTTTAATATCAAATTTTAATCATTTGTCACTATCTTATAACAAACAGGTATAATTGATATTTAGCATTGAGTTCAACTCTAATATCGTGTATTAACCAAGTGATTTGATAGGGAAATTACATAACTAATATTATATTAAAATATTAATTTAAATATAAACTAATTTCTAAGATAAAGATTATTTTTATTTATATTATAAATTGATCAATTTTTTAATTCACGTAAATTGATCTAATATTAGATAAATAAATGAATTTAGCAAAATATTTTAAATAAAATTTTAATAATAAAATTTTGAATTAAATATAATATTAAATTTATTTGTGTGATATAAAGAAAATTCAATTTAAAGAGATAGGAATACGTAAATGTGAAAAAGTACACACACAAAATATGAAAAATGCAAAATCATGGATACCAGATATTCTTTAACTGGTAAGCACTTTATATGTGTGGCTGTGTGACACTTTGGGTCCATTTTCGTATTGATGTATGACCTCTCATAAATACTCTTATATGCAAACTTATGTTTAACTTCACTTTATATTTATAAACCTTAATTTAATAATAACACGTCTATATCTTATAATGAATGATCATCTAGATATATTTTGAATCTAATCATGAAAAAAATAAAAGTTTATTTTAAAATTTAAGCAACTAAAAACTTAAATAATGTTATAATTATATTCTATTAAGTATAAGAGACAAATTTACTATTAAATTACTGTATTTTTAAGAATTAAAATAACATTGTTAAAAATTATTTTGTTCTTAAATTATAATATTCAAAATAAATTTATAAATTTGGCCTTTTTAAAAGCTAAATTTACAACTACTAGGATGTCATGAAAATTGATTTAGGAAACTCTTATAAAAAAAATATTATTTTACCACTATTTGACAATATACTTTCATTTCATATTGTTTATTACGTTTCGATAAATAAAGTTAATGAATAATATTACAAACATCAATCTGATATATGTCAATTTTAAAATTGATGTTTTATTACGATTTTATTTTTATAAAGCAATTTAGTAGATTAGAGGAAAAAATATCTAAAATACTCTTAATCTTAATTACTAACCAATATCAAACTATATTAAGAATATCAAATTTTAGTTTGAAAAATGTTGATGAAAATTGAAAAATTCCAATTTATCATTGCAATTAGTTTAATATAATTTTAAAATTCATGATTTATGTTTTATTTTTCGTTTTTTTTTTCATTTGTTTCGAGAGATATATTTATTAATTTCCATTTTTTTTCGATTGAGATGTATAAATTTATGGGTCTACTTGTATATATAGATCTGTTAATGGATTAATGGAAATGTGTAAAAATTCTATTTGCCACTGCCATTGGAACTTTATTTGAAAGCCACATATTTTTTTATCAATAATCTTTTAGTTTTGAAGTCTTAAAAGTATTATTAGTCATCATTAGTCATCATGAAAACGTGTTTCGAATTTATTTGATGAGAATGCATTCCATCATGAAAACGTGTTTCGAATTTATTTGATGAGAATGCATTCCATCTATAAAGGGTTGCACCCTGAGCCCTAGGGACTCGCACTCACTCAACCAAAGTCCATTTGCTTAATTTCTCTTGTCTTCTCTCATAATTCTCATGGCCTCATCTTTATCATCTTCTTCTTCTTCTTCTCTAAAGTTTACAGTGCGAAGGTGCCAACCCCAGCTGGTGCCTCCTGCTATCCCCACTCCTCATGAACTCAAGCTACTTTCCGACATTGATGATCAACAAGCCCTGCGTTTCCACGTTCCAATGATACAAATTTATGGAAAGCAAGCATCAATGGCAGAGAAAGACCCAGTTGAAGTGATTCGGCAAGCACTGTCACAAACACTTGTCTTCTATTACCCATTTGCGGGTAGGCTTAGGGAGGGACCTCACCGCAAATTAATGGTGGATTGCACTGGAGAAGGTGTCATGTTCGTTGAGGCTGATGCTGACGTCACACTGGCTCAGTTTGGTGATTCTCTCCAACCTCCATTCCCATGCTTCCATGAACTGCTGTACCATGTTCCTGACTCACAACAATTTACCGACACTCCCCTTCTTCTCGTACAGGTTCACTACACAGACTCATCAAACTAGAACATGTTTGATTCATTTTCTAGACTTTTTTTTTTAAATTTTAAAAACTGAATTCTCATATAATTATTTCTTACTTCCCAATTAAATTCTGTCAAAATCTACCATAATTTGAAATTTGTTTTTAAAAAAAGTAAGATAATAAAAACAACTCCAATGTGCTTTCTAATCTAGATTTCTGATCTATATTGAATTGGGGTTCTAAAATTTTAAGTAAAATTCAATGATTTACTATTGAAATGGAAATTCTTTCTAATTAGTAAATGCTTAAACATGTGTCAAGTGGCACGAAACTCTACTGACATGACTGGCTACTGAAATGGTGTTTCTTGTTTCTTGCACTTATTCTTGACGGTAGTTAACTTAAAAAGAGTAAAGTAGAAGAAAATTGTCTGAATTTGTTGAAGATGGAATATAAATGCAGGTGACACGACTCAAGTGTGGTGGTTTCATCTTAGCCATCCACCTTAACCACACCATGTGTGATGGTTTTGGTTACCAACAATTCATGAACGCTTGGGCCGAAATGGCTAGAGGAGCAACCAAACCTTCCATTGCACCAGTATGGCGTAGGGAGCTTCTAATGGCAAGAGATCCACCTCGTATTACATGCAACCATCGCGAATACGAGCAAATCCAAGATATTCTCCCTTCTTCCAATCACAACTTGGTTCAACGATCATTCTTCTTTGGACCCCTCGACATAGCTGCACTTCGCAAATCCATTCCCCAACACCTTCAACATTGCTCCACATTTGATCTTATCACAGCATGCCTCTGGAGATGTCGCACAAAAGCAATGCAGATAGAGGCAGATGAGGATGTTCGCATGATGTGCATAGTCAACGCACGTGGTCGGTTCAATCCTCCCCTACCGGTTGGTTATTACGGCAACGGCTTTGCATATCCAGCGGCAGTAACGAGTGCAGGAAAGCTTTGCAGAAACCCATTTGAATATGCGGTGGAGTTAATAAATAAAGTGAAAGGTGAGATGAAAGAAGAGTACTTGCAATCTGTTGCAGACCTGATGGTGATGAAGGGACGAAATTTATTATTCACAACTGTGAGGTCTTATATTGTGTCATATTTGACACGTGTGAATCTTAGAGGAGTGGATTTTGGGTGGGGTGAGGCTGTGTATGGTGGAGTGGCCCAGGCTGGGGCTGGGAGCTTTCCGGGAGTATCATATTTCTGTTCTGCTAAGAATGGAAGAGGAGAAGAAGGAATAATATTTTCGATTTGCTTGCCTCCTGAAGCTATGGCGAGGTTTGCTAAAGAGTTTAATTACATGCTTCGCAACCAAAACCAACCTCAAAGCACTTCAGCTAATCTTACCGTGTCTACCTTGTAATCTTTATTTTATGGGATTGTAGGTCATTTTCTAGTGTAGTTCTTCGGCACTACTAGTTAACTAGTGGGTAATATGTTGGGCTAATTTACCAAAATAGATATATTTTGTATGAAATTTATGTAAATTTTTAAACTTTTATGAAAATAAGTGATTGGTGGTTGAAATTTGTAATGTAGAAATCTCTTTCTAAAGACCATTTTGTTTTGTTAAATTGTTAATCCTTAATTATTATTTTTTTAACAAATAAAGTTAAAGATTGACAAGGAACATGATCCTTCAAAAAGGAGTTCATCCAATGAGTTATATTAGTTGTCATATGATTGTATCTCTCATCATATACTTGATTCCACTTCTTCATTAGTATTTGATAAGGACCAAAATGTGGTCTCCATGTGTGTTAATCAGGAAAAAAAATTATGAACAACTAACATTCTTGAAGTATCATGAAAAAAAATTGCAATCATCCTCAAACCAATGGAGGGAGATATAACAAAGATCTCGCAACCAATTGTCCCAACATCCTCATCCAACAGAAGGTTAAGTAGCTATGCAGCAGGATGTGTTCCAGATCAAGATTTGTTTGGAGCTTCAGTGCTTCTTCGAAGGTTTACCTCTTCATGATCTTTTTTTGGCAACAAGAACTTTTAAGATCGCATATAACAGAACATAGCTTGCCTGGTCGTTGCACAATATTTCGATAGAAGGTTTAAGCTTTTGCCAAGGCTGAAATCCAGATCGAAGAGATCCATCGCCAACTGCTTGATGCTGTGACTGTGACGCAGCAAGATCAGAGGAAAAACCAGATTCAGCATTTAAGCTATCCACAGGTTTCTCAACCACCATCTTCTCTATTACATAATTATTAACCTAAACCAACCAAAAGAAGAGAAAGTTTGATCATTCAAAAATGCATCAGCACCCGTGAGAAAAATGTGTACAGAATCTACGCATGCACGCACAAAAACTCAAAACAAATAATACTTTTGGAAAGCATGAGAAAAGCCCTCTTAACTACACATCCAAATATTATTAATGCAATTATTAGCACCAATTGTCAACTAATATAAACGTAAAAGCTTACTTTGTGAATTCTTAATATACGTGGGGCTCTTAGCTTCCCTTTTGTGAGGATCTGGACTGAAGAGCCTTCACAAGGTTGCAAATAGAAACTGCCTCTTCTGCTGTGGTTATCACAAAAAAAAGATATATCAAAGTGGGCATACGTAACTAGTCTGAGATTACATCATACTCCGATTCAAATTCATAGACATGAACATTGCTAATCTATATCTATAAAAGTAAGAAAATAATCTAACATTATCATGGCAATAAACACTAGCGTACAAAATATGTGTTGTTGAGTACATTGATGATTTCAAGTCAACATTTACAAAATTAGAGATGGTAATACGGGCTTGTCCATCCTGTATAAGTCTGTCTCACGTTTTGTCTGCAAAATATAAATAAAGTTGACATGTCCCGCATAAGAAAATAGAGTTTTATTTTACTGGTTCATTTTACATAAAAGATTGTCGAAGGATCACCATACATAAAAAAATTAAAATTTTAATAATTATAAAAAAAAATATTTTTTCGGTTGAAAAATTAAAATTTAATATATGTTTCAATCCATTCAATTAAGATAAAAATATAAAGAAATTTAAGTATGGAGTTGTTATAAAGCTTGATTAAAAATAATTAAAGTTTTGTCACTCTTAATATGAATTTATTTAGATGATTAAAATAAAACATTCTTTTTTAAATATTAAATTCAATTTTTTTAAATAAAAAAAATGAAGGTTATATTATAATAATAAGTGAGTGAGGTAGATCACAATAATGGGTGAGATATGTTTTATTTTTTTAAAAAAATAAAATAATTTTTTTTTATTTCCGTGGAACCCACCCCTTCCCACCCGGCTATTAGTCCATGCAGATTATGCGAGCTCAGCCAAGTCAATACACTATATTAGTAAATCTGTCCTGTGTCTTTTGATAGGTGGCTACATGACCCACCCACACTATATTAGATCACATGATGCACCCATATTATCATCCCAACACAAAATTGATAGAAATATTGATTCCTTTGACTTATTGCCCATATATCAATTGATGTCATTTACAAGAGGCATGTTAAGTACCACCATATTTTTTTCATGTGATTAATTAAAAAATATTTATCATGAGAATTAGGAAATTATGCTACATTAACAAAATAACAAATTGTCACAAGCATGCTTTAATACTTTCAACTGCTACCATGTGTTTAAAAGCAACCTTTTAAGGAAGGAAAAATTGAAGAGGAAGGTAAACTTACTTAGTATTTTGTCTGGGAGGTAACCGATTATTCAAAACACAGTACTCCAGAAACCACCAGGGGAAGTCTTTATCATCATTGATTCCGTCTAAATCAGTAGTTTTTTTCCTCCATGGACCTCCATGAGTGCCCTCAGTAATAATGGAAAGTGGGGAGGTAACTGAGAATTCAAACGGAGGATAAACCATAGCATCATTATCAGAACTACCATCAACCTCAATTCTTGAATGGGTACTACTTCTTGAAGCCGATCTTTGCTTTTGTTTTCTCAATCAAGGAGCAAGTAATCCTTTAAGGGTTTCTCGAGCCAAATTAACCTGCAGAAAATAACAGGCATTGATTAGTTGTTGGTAGAAAACTAATGAAAACATTTTCGTTATGTCATTGTATTATTTCTTGAAAGTTGAAACTATAGAAGAGCATAACAGAACTCGGCCAATGTCAGTTCAACAGATCATAAAGAAACTTAAATACTTCCATGTCCACTACACTAGGACCAGTGCAGAATCATGTGATGGATGTAGTTGAAATTTTAATTGATAAAAAATAATTTTTTAAAAAAATTTAATGTCTAAAAAAATTATAAAATAGAAATTAATTTTAGAGATAAAAAATAATTAATTATTATAGTGACTAAATTAGAGATATTTTGAAGACAAAAAAAATTTAGTTTCTAAATTAGTTTTTATTATTGTTAAATAATTTCTAAGTTAGTCTAATTAGCTATTAAGGTTTTAAATACCAATTATTAGAATCTAAATTTGGTAGCAAAAACTCTGATAGCTAATTAGATACCAATTTAAAAATTATTTAAAAATAATAGAAATTAATTTAAAAATTAAAAAAAAATTATTCTTCAAAATAGGTTTTAATTTAGTCATTATAGTAACTATTTATTTTTTATTTTTAAAATTGATTTTTAATCAATAATTTTCTTGTAGTGTGTAAAAAGTAATTTTTAAAAATGCAAATAAAATTAAAATAAATTTTAAATTAAAAGAAATAAATTATTATATTTTGATATATAAAAATTTATATTTTAAAATGATAATAAATTAATTTAAATAAAATAATTTATTTCAATATATTATTAAAATAAAATATTAATTTTTTTATTTTAATATTTGTCTTAATTATTTATTTACAAAATGTAATTATTAATAAAATAATATTATATTATAAAAAATTAATCCATTAAAAATAAAATTTTCAAAGTTTCTCGCACTGAAAGTTTAAGTGTTGATATTATTTTGTTGAATTTTAAGCAAGTCAGTATATTTGTCACATGTGATCATGTAGGGGCAGGTCAAAGAAGTAGGTGCTGGACAGGGTTCTTTTTTTTTAAGATTTTCTCTTCATAGGCAAGGGTGGGCTTGTGTTGCGTGTAAATGATTCAGGTTCTTTAGAGTTATTTGTAACATCCCTAATTTTTTTAATTTTTTTTATTATGCATACAATATCTAATTAGTGTATAATATTTAATTAACATATAAATATATATTGTTTTCTCATATTTGTATCTCAAAATAATTAACATATAAACATATATAGGGATATATTTTGAGATACAAATATGAGAAAACAATATATGTTTATATGTTAATTAGATATTGTATGCTAATTAGATATTGTACGCATAATAAAAAAAATAAAAAAATTAGGGATGTTACATTATCCAGCCTTGGTGTGTCTCATTGGTAGAAATAACAGGAAAAGAAAGCAGATAGAAGGGACATTGGTACTGCTATGTTTCTATTGTTTTTCTACATAAATGAAATGATATAATTGGGAAAAAATGTAATCACCAACCTTGGAGCCATGTAATAAGTAAGCAAGTAGAGATGTTAAGAAAATCAGGAGAGCAAGAAACCCAAAATCCCAGAGCTCATGACTGTGGCTTAGTTGTGCATTTCAACAAAACTACAGCCCCACTCAGGTCGACAATGTGAATAAGCTCCACAATCTGAATGGTGAAAAGAGATAAGGCCTGCATCAGCAAAGGAAAATATATTGTTAACAATAGAAATCCGATTTCTAATGCAACTGTCCCAAGGATTCTTTTGGGTGATGTTGAAGTAGCACAGAAAATTAAATATTTTGTCAAACAGAGAGTCTCAAATTATATTTGTGCAGACAACAGGATGTTAAAGAGAAAAACCTTTTTGGTTTATGCCAACGTGAAGAGAATATATAGTACCAGAGTAGGATTGTGGGACAAAGCAAACTATGTACAAAAGCCATTATTTGTAGAGTGACTTTGACCTCTAAGACCAAAATAAGCAAGTACACTAAAAGGAATAAAATCCAAAGCAACATATAACCCCAAATAACTCAATATTTGCAATATTTAGGGAAAAAGATGACTACCTAGAATCTCGACGAGAAAGAAGACCTTGGATTAACTAAAAATCAAATTCTGTCTGCAGGGAATATAACAAACCAATAAATAAATTAAGTAAAAATCACAAGAATGAGATCTACTTCAACTGAAACATTCTATTACATCATACTGGTATGTAACTGAACCATTATAACGATGCAAACAAATTACTTTCACCTTCAGTAACTCCAGATAGTCGAAGACTGGTCTATTACTTCCACACTGAAGCTTCCAAACTTTGCAATCCCAACTTTCGATAAGTCAACATCAGGAACTTCAACTATCTTTATCTTAGAGATACTTCAACTATCTTTCTCATAGATCTGTGTCAACATAAAATATTTAACCTCAATATCTAGAACACTTTATCATTGACAATAAGAAAGGACTATTTAACCCCAATATCTAAAACACTTTATCATTGACCATAAGAAAGGACTATTTATCTAGAAGATAGTATTCTTACTAATGTCACTTCCAATCCAAATCATTTTATAACACCTAGTTTTAAGATAAATGTTTAGTCTTCAAAGTACAAAAGGCTAGCCTAGTTTTAAGATAAATGTTTAGTCTTCAAAGTACAAAAGGCTAGCCACTTCCATTTGTTAGAGCAACTTTGCATATGAACACAAAAGTTTACAGAATAAACATTGTAAGATACTAACATCTGACATATGAAACTAGTGCAGCTGAATAGCAGGAGTTAGTACGAATGTTGTCCACGAAATTTAAGCTCTTGGAGAAGAAGACTTACATCCAAATTTTGATCCTGCACGATAGAAAACAAAATACCAGCTTCTCCACTTCAAGGTCCCATATGAAACAAACACTATCACATCACAATAGGTTATCAATATCAATACATTTAAAGTATATTGTAAAATACCCTAAACTGATAAAAGAAAAATGTCATATAGGATTCCCAATTGAACCCAAGACAAAGCTGAAGGAAGGAAACCCAATTGGGAATTTCGAACAGAGACAAAAACAGAATACTGAACATAGAATTGAACCCTACGGAAAGCTGAAGGAAGGAAACCCAATTGCGAATTCCGAACACACAATAAAACAGAATACTGAACATAGAATTGAAGCCAAGAGAAAGCTGAAGGAAGGAAACCCAATTGGGAATTCCGAACAGAGAAAAAAACATAATACTGAACATAGAAGGAAGTACAAGTAAGGGAATATGTGCATTATTGCTTATTATATTTCTTCCATTACATTAGGTATACATTAGGTATTATTTATAGGTGCTAAACGGTGGAAGCAGTGAGCCACCGCACCGCACCGCTCACCTCTCTAAACTCACTTTAAATGTCAAGTAATCCAATTGAACATTATCGTACACTAAATCAAAGAAAAAAAATTCAATACCTTTCGTAGTACTGGATGAATAAGCCTCCATAAATCGCCCTTGAATCTTCTGCGCTTCAGGCCACCACCACGACCACGACGACGCTGTCCATTGGGTTTTCACAACATTTTCGAAGTCACCATTCAGGATTTAGGTTTACAATCAGGAACACCAGATTAGGGCTTTTGGTTTCACAAATTGAAACCAAAAATTGGGGATTTTAGTGTAGGTTTGGGAACACACGAATTTCGATTGAAATATTGGAACAAAATAGAGATTGGAAGATAAAAAACGGGAACTTCAAAGCTTCACTCGTTGGGCATTTCAATTGGGCGTTTCAAAGCTTTGAAGGTGTTACAGTTTCGGTTTCTCACATTCTCACGATTTAGTTTAGGATTTCAGAACCTCCATTGACGTTCTCAAACAAAAACTCCAGTGTTTTAGTTTAGGAAACCTGTTTCAGTCAAGGGAGCAAGAGTGTAAAAGTGTTTGAGAGGTGAGTGGAGAGGAATGTTCCTCAGAAGGAAACCAACATATTTTTTTTAAAAAAAATTATTTTAAAATACATTAAAAACTTTCCCACCACCTTAATTTTCGAATGTAAAGTCCTTTCTCCCATTTTTATGTACAATAACATTACTTACAAATTCTTTGGTAGGTAAAAACCTATTTACATACCAAAAAAAGTTCATGGGTAATTATCCATGGGTAATACAGTTTTTTCTTGTAGTGGATATTTTGAAGACAAAAAAAAAATAGTTTTTAAATTAGTTTTTATTATTGTTAAATAATTTCTAAATTAGTCTAATTAGCTATTAAGGTTTTAAATACCAATTATTAGAATCTAAATTTGGTAGCAAAAACTCTGATAGCTATTTAGATACCAATTTAGAAATTATTTTAAAATAATAGAAATTAATTTAAAAATTAAAAAAAAATTATTCTTCAAAATAGTTTTTAATTTAGTCATTATAGTAACTAATTATTTTTTGTTTTTAAAATTGATTTCTAATCAATAATTTTCTTGTTGTGTGTAAAAAATAATTTTTAAAAATGTAAATAAAATTAAAATAAATTTTAAATTAAAAGAAATAAATTATTATATTTTGATATATAAAAATTTATATTTTAAAATGATAATAAATTAATTTAAATAAAATAATTTATTTCAATATATTATTAAAATAAAATATTAATTTTTTTATTTTAATATTTTTCTTAATTATTTATTTACAAAATGTAATTATTAATAAAATAATATTATATTATAAAAAATTAATCCATTAAAAATAAATTTTTCAAAGTTTCTCGCACTGAAAGTTTAAGTGTTGATATTATTTTGTTGAATTTTAAGCTTTGAGTATATGTGTGCAGAAACAAACAGACAATTGATGTTTCATTGTCTGATCACGGTAATGAATGGGGTTTTTTTTTTATTGGTAAAGTCTTCGTCTTCTGAGACGCATCAATTCTCATTAAATGTCTTAAATGTGGCAGTTGCTTCGCGTGATGATTGTGAAAACTAATTCTTGAAATATAAGTGGTATACATTCGTTCTTTTTCTTTTGTGGATAAGATTCTTTCAATAACTCTCAACATATCAAAATTTTCATCAATTTTTTTTATTAATAATCTTTCAGTTTTGAAGTCTTACCAGTATTATTGCCCATAATGAAAACGTGTTTCGAATTCATTTGATGAGAATGCATTCTACCTATAAAGGGTCGCAGTCTGAGCCCCTAGGGACCCATACTCACTCAACCAAAGTCCATTTGCTTAATTTCTCTTCTCTCATAGTTCTCATGGCCTCATCTTTATCATCTTCTTCTATAAAGTTTACAGTGCGAAGGTGCCAACCCCAGCTGGTGCCTCCTGCTATCCCCACTCCTCATGAACTTAAGCTGCTTTCCGACATTGATGATCAAGAAGCCCTGCGTTTCCACTTTCCAATGATACAAATTTATGGAAAGCAAGCATCAATGGCAGAGAAAGACCCAGTTGAAGTGATTCGGCAAGCACTGTCACAAACACTTGTCTTCTATTACCCACTTGCGGGTAGGCTTAGGGAGGGACCTCACCGCAAATTAATGGTGGAGTGCACCGGAGAAGGTGTCATGTTCATCGAGGCTGATGCTGACGTCACACTGGCTCAGTTTGGTGATTCTCTCCAACCTCCATTCCCATGCTTCCATGAACTGCTGTACGATGTTCCTGGCTCACAACAAATTACCAACACTCCCCTTCTACTCGTACAGGTTCACTACACATACTCATCAAACTAAGAGATCAAACTAAGACATGTTTGATTCATTTTCTACATTTTTTTAAAAATTTTAAAAACTCATTTCTGATTTAATTATTTGTTACTTCCCAATGAAATTCTGTCAAAATCTATCAGTTTTTTAAATTTGTTTTTAGAAAGTTAAATATAAAAAAACATTTCAAATGTGTTTTCTAGTCTAGATTTCAGATATATTAAATTGGGAGTTTCGGGGAAGATTCAGTTAACGCCTGTAATCCATTTTTAAACTTATAAAATAGATAACATTAATTAAATTCATTAATTTATTTTTTTAATTAAATAAATATGCAACAATTTATGGTTGAAGTCATCTCTAACTCCTATTTTAATACTGTGAATTGTATTTTAAAATTGTATTTTATTTATTATTCACTTATTTTTCAAAATAAAAAATTACTAAAATCTCGTGCACAAGTGTTTTAAGTTTAGTTTATTAAAATTAAATAATTAAATTTTTCAATAAAGAAGTTGTTGTATTTGACAACTTTAATGAAGCAAAAGTTGTAATAAACGTTCACGATTTAAATTCGGTGAAGAAGTCATTTTACGTTTTAATGAGTTTTAATGATTTCATCGAGACTTTCATATTAGTGAATTTGGATAATAATGTCACAATTTTAGTGTTAACCTTCAACTATAAAAATCGTGATGATTTGATACAATTTTATTTTATTTACTAAATTAAATTTTTTACATTCACATGTATATTGAAATTATTCTGGTCATATAACATTAACTCCATTTTAGCTAACTCCTCTTAAGTTCACACAATTTAGAATAAAGTCGTACATGATTTATGTATTTACGGAAAAAGTATTCATTTAATAAACGAGTCAAATTTCAGTCCTCATCTCAAGTTTAATGGGCGTGTATATTACTTTTATATATATATATTAATTTCACAATGGATGTGAGAGTTAAACAAAAAATTTATAACTAAGGTTGTTTCTTGCACATATTCTTGACGGTAGTTAAGTTAAAGAGAGTGTAGTATCAGAAAATTGTCTTAATTTGTTAAATATGAAATATGAATGCAGGTGACACGACTCAAGTGTGGTGGTCTCATCTTAGCCATCCGTTTTAACCATACTATATGTGATGGTTTTGGTTATCAACAATTAATGAATGCTTGGGCTGAAATGGCTAGAGGAGCAACCAAACCTTCCATTGCACCAGTATGGCGTAGGGAGCTCTTAATGGCAAGAGATCCACCTCGCATTACATGCAACCATCGCGAATATGAGCAAGTCCAAGATACCCTCCCTTCTTCCAACCACAACTTGGTTCAACGATCATTCTTCTTTGGACCCCTCGACATAGCTGCACTTCGCAAATCCATTCCTCAACACCTTCACCATTGCTCCAGCAATGCAGATAGAGGCAGATGAGGTTTTCGCATGATGTGCACAATCAATGCACGTGGTCGGTTCAATCCTCCACTACCGGTTGGTTACTACGGCAACTGCTTTGCATATCCGGCGGCAGTAACGAGTGCAGGGAAGCTTTGCGGAAACCCATTTGGGTATGCGGTGGAGTTAATAAATAAAGTGAAAGATGAGATGAAAGAAGAGTACTTGCAGTCTGTTGCAGACCTGATGGTGATGAAGGGACGAAGCTTATCATTCACAATTGTGAGGTCTTGTACTGCGTCATATTTGGCACGTATGAATCTTAGAGCAGTGGATTTTGGGTGGGGTGAGGCTGTGTATGGTGGAGTGGCCCAAGCTGGGGCTGGGAGCTTTCCAAGGGCATCTCATTTCTGTTCTGCTAAGAATGGAAAAGGAGAAGAAGGAATAACATTTTCGATTTGCTTGCCTGTTGAAGCTATGGAGAGGTTTGCCAAAGAGTTTGATCACATGCTTCGCAACCAAAACCAACCTCAAAGCACTTTGTAATGTCTATCCTATAATTTGTATTTCATGGGATTGTAGGTCATTCACTAAAAAAAAAAAAAAGTTGTATCCACAATTATCTGTATAATTTTTAAATAATTCCCAAAATTTATTCTCTAAAACCTTTGAAATCCTCTCTTCTCCTTGAAACAATCGAAGTCAGGTTTCTTCAGTAAAAAAAAGAAACCTTAACCACTACACCAGACAAATTCTTTTACAATATTATAATTTTTATTATAATTATTATTATTTTTAAGATTGTTATTAATATTATTATTGTTAATAATATTAATAATATTATGAATAGGAATAATAGGATGAAGATTAATAATAGGAGGAAGAGGATTAAGAGGAAGAAGAGGAGGAAGAGGAGGAAGGGGAGGAAGAGGAGGAAGAGGAGGAAGAGGAAGAGGAGGGAGGAGGAAGAGGAGGAAGAGGGAAGAGGAGGGAGGAGGAAGAGGAGGAAGAGGGAAGAGGAGGGAGGAGGAAGAGGAGGAAGAGGAGGAAGAGGGAAGAGGAGGGAGGAGGAAGAGGAGGAAGAGGGAAGAGGAGGGAGGAGGAAGAGGAGGAAGAGGAGAGGAAGAGGAGGAAGAGGAGAGGAAGAGGGGGAAGAGGAGAGGAAGAGGGGGAAGAAAGAGGAAGAAGAGGAAGAAAGAGAGGAGGAAGAGGGGAAGAAGAGGAGAGGAGGGGGGGAAGAGGAAGAAAGAGGGGAAGAGAGGAAGAAGAAGAGGAAGAGGAGGAAGAAGAGGAAGAAGAGAAGAAAAGAGGAAGAACAGAAAGAAGAAGAGGAAGAAGAAAGAAGATAAAGAGAATAGGAAATAATATTAGATAATGTTAATAATAGTAATATAGTGTTAATAATATAAATAGTAATATTAATATTATATTAATAATAATATAATATTAATATTAATTATATTAATATTAATAATATAATTTATATATGAATATTAATATTAATATAATTTATTATTAACATTAATATAAGTATAATTTATATTCTTAACATTAATATAAGTATAATTTATATTATTAACATTAATATAAGTATAATTTATATTATTAACATTAATAAGTATAATTTATATTATTAACATTAATATAAGTATAATTTATATTATTAACATTAATATAAGTATAATTTATATTATTAACATTAATATAAGTATAATTTATATTATTAACATTAATATAATTAATATAAGTATAATTTATATTATTAACATTAATATAAGTATAATTTATATTATTAACATTAATATAAGTATAATTTATATTATTAACATTAATATAAGTATAATTTATATTATTAACATTAATATAAGTATAATTTATATTATTAACATTAATATAAGTATAATTTATATTATTAACATTAATATTAATATAATTTATATTATTAACATTAATATTAATATAATTTATATTATTAACATTAATATAAGTATAATAAAAATCGTAATATGACAGAAGAACTTGTCTGGTTTTTGTCTCATTCTCCCCGCCGCTTATTCAAAAACCTATTTTTGTCAGTGTTGCCCCCAAAACCCGGGTGCGGTGGAGGTTTCAAGGGTAGTCACGACGGTGGCGATTCCAAGGGTGGACGCGACGATGGCGGTCGCGATAGAGGTGGATTTGGTCGTGGCGGTGGAGGACACGCGGTTTTCGCGACGAAGGGCCACCCTCCGAAGTCGTAGGTTGTTTTTCTTCCATTATGGAACTTAAGAAACGTTTCAATTTCTTTCTTTTCTGTTGGGTTTCTTTCCTTTTCTTTTTTAACTACTTTTTTTTATTTTGGAACGGAATAGTGATTTTATGGTGATTTCTTTGTGAACTTGCAGTATTTTGGAAAGGATTGTTGCTACCTCTTATTCAGCTGGTGACAAGTTTTACATTGACCTAAGAAAAGTGTTACCTCTTGCAAGATTTCTTCCATAACCCAAGTATGGCCTCTTTGAATCTCTCTGTCAAAAGATTAACCTTTATAAGTATCATGCAATTAGTTTTCCCATTGATGTGTTCTATATGGAGATGAATAAGGGTGAAGCAGCGCCCAATTATTTTTGTTCATCTTTGTTTGAGGTGAATCTAAATTTTTTTGGTTTATGGCTACATGTTTTTTTACTATCCATGCCACATTATTGTTTTAAGTGAATTTTGGAGTACAAACTGTTTCATAGGTTATTTTTGGTGTATGTTGTCCGTGCCTTAAACAATGTTTTTTTCATGATTACTTAAATTTGCAGCTTGCAAAACGCTGATCTATTCATTCAGGTGGCAGATTTTGGGTTGGCAAAGTTTAATCAAGATACTAACACTCACGTTTCTACTCGTGTAATGGGAACATTTGGGTAAAAAACTAAACTCTAAACCAACCTATATGCTCATGTTGTTTATATATGTTTATTTCATGTTTAAAGCAATGAAAGTGAATTAATTTCTAATCAATAAATTTTTGGAAAAATTTTAGGTATTTGGCTCTGGAGGATGGAAGTTTTGAAGGGCTTGTGGATCCACATTTAGAGGGGATTTATGACAAGCAGCAAATGGCTTGTATGGTGGCTTGTGCTGCATTTATCATAAGGCACTTAGCAAAAAGGCGTCAAAAAATGAGTCAGGTAATTCATGAACACTTATTGGATATATAATATTCTTTTCATTTATTTTTTAAAAATTGAAAATTAACTTTAAACATATTTTAATTTATTTCAGGCACCAGATGATGGAAGTTGTATTTCATCACTGAACCAGAATATTATTGGATCAAGTGGAGGCAACAAGACAAATTAAAATTAGGACTATGACATTAGTTGTAATATATTCAAATATGAAACAATTTATATTTTGACAATTTAGTTTACTTGTTTTCTGGATTAGTTTGAAATTATCAACTTTGTTATCTTAATGAATGAATAAAGTCATCTTTTAATTATTATATTTATCAATTTTAATTATATTATGGGGTATAATTTTATTATGAAATTTAACTATGTACTGAAATTTAATTATAATAATAATATTTTTCTAGTTTTTTTGGTTTTGTTCCAAAAAATATATATAAAATTAATTATAATATAAAATTTAATAATATTATGAAATCAAATTATAAAACGGAATTAAATAAATTATTATAATTATTAAAAATTAAATTAAATTTATATTATATCGTATTAAGTGATGTTTAAAACTGTCACTATTTACAGTGAAATTAGTTTACCCAGTTTCAAAATTACGACATTTATAACTGACGTAAATTACACGTTTAAAACCGCCACTTTATACACTGCATTATATGGCGTCTACTACAACGGTTCTCAATTAACCACCACATTAAACTTTGTGACTGCAAGAATTCTGGCGGTGCGCAGTACCGTCACAGATGTAAAATATGGCGGTTATAAACGCCAGATTATACGAAAATAACTGCCACCACATACACGTTTTTTTGTAGTGAATTCCCATAATGTGTTCAGAAAAAAGTAGATATAATGTGTGATATATTATGTATTATGTTATGTATTATGAAAAAATGTATTGGTTTAATGTCTTACTTAAATAAAAAATTTCAATAAATAAAATTTCTAAATTATTCAAACTTTTAAGTAGATACAAATTCTATATTATTTAATGTTGTACTTAAATAAAAATGTAAAATAAATAAGTTACTCAAAATTCTAAATAAATACAAACCTTAACTTATTTTATGTCATACATAAATAAAAGTCTAAAAAATAAATTTCTAAATTTTTAAAAATTTTAAATTATTGTATTTTTTACTTAAATAATAATTTTCTCAAAATTCTAAATTAATATAAATTCAACAAATTTTAATGTCATTCTTAAATAAAAAATAAATAAATAAATAAAATTTTTAAAGTATTCAAAATCCTAAATAGATACATATCCTAAATTATTTAATTGCATTCTTTAATAAAAATTTAAAATTAATAAAATTTTTAAGTTTTTCAAAATTCTAAATTATTGTATTTCCTACTTAAATAATAATTAAATATGAATAAAATTTTAAAAATCCTAAATAAATACAAAACTTAAATTATTTTATGCTCTACTTAAGTAAAAATTCAAAATAAATTAAATTTCTAAATTATTCAAAATTCTAAATAAACATAAACTTTAAATATATAATGACATTATTTAATTGCATTCTTAAATAAAAATCTTAAATTAATAAAATTTTTAAGCTTTCCAAAATTCTAAATTATTTAATGTTCTACTTAAATAAAAATCCAAAATAGATTAAATTCCTAAATTATTTAAAATCCTAAATAAACAGAAATCCTACATATTTAATATCATACATAAATAAAAATATATATTAAATAAAATTTTTAAATTATTTAAAATATTAAATAAATATAAAATTTAAATATTTAATGTCGTACTTAAATAAAATTTGAAATAAATAAATCAACAAAACTTGAAGCGGGATGAAAGAATATATGTACATTAAATGACTTCAAAGAATGCGATAAAATTATTTTTGAAGCAGGAGTTAACATACCGAATAATGAATTCAGAATTGTTCACTTTTTAGGATAAATATTTTTTATTACATAATTGTGTATTGTTACTTATTTTTCTCAAAATTTGTATCAGTTTGTTAGTATTTTGGCCATTTATTTATTTATGCATACTATTTATGTTTATGCGCTGTTTATATTAATTTTATATGTTTAGTTTGTTTTATTTTGATGTTTATTTCTTATATATCAATTTAGTCCCATTTTTTTTTAAATGATTCAATTTTGTCACAACACATGTAATTCAATATGCAATGACAACAAACATTGAGGTGAATTTGTTATAATGATAATAATCTAACAAAAAGAAAATTGGACTTAACTTTTTATAAAATTGATGATGAAATTGTATTTTTCTAAAATATATTGGGACAAAAATGGTTATTAAATCTAAATACAAATCTTAAATTATTTAATGTACTATTTCAATAAAAATTTAAAATAATTAAAATTCTTAAATTATTCAAAATATTAAATAAACAAATATATTAAATTATTTAATGTCCTACTAAAATAAAAATTTAAAATAAATAAAAATTTTAAATTATTAAACATTCTAAATAAATACAAATCTTAAATTATTTAATGTTCTACTTAAATACAAATCTAAAATGAATAAAAATTCTAAATTATTAAAATTTTTAAATAAATGTAAATATTAAATTATTTAATGTCATACTTAAATAAAAAATGTATAATAAATAAAATTTCTAAATTATTTAAAATTCTAAAAAAATACAAATCCTAAATTATTTAATTTCGTACTTAAATAAAGTATTTGAAATAAATAAAAAATAATATTAAATGTTTTATTTGAATAAAAATATAAAATTAATAAAATTCTCAAGTTACTCAGCAAATAAATACAATTCCTAAATTATTATTTTAAATTTTATTGCTTACTTTTATTAATAATATTATTAAATATTTTTATTATATAGTAAAAATTATGTTCTCCTTCTCTTACAACCACCATCCAAGCCAACGCACCTATAAAAGGTGTTTAAAGAGAGCATCTGTGAGGAGCGTCTGTACCAAAGCATATACAACATAGATCCTAGAGTCTAAAGCACAAACCCTACATCTATAACAATTTCAACCCAAACATGTACAAGTGAGCGTCTACTGTTTATCTTTCAATCATTGAGATTTGTTTTAATATTTAAGTTTAAAAAATAATAAATTATTTTTAAATATTTTGCATCAATTACCTTTTTATAAATTTTAATTATTTTATTGCATAATTTTTTTAAATTATTATTATTATTTTTATTATTCATCATTTATGAATTGTGTGTTTGATTTTTTTGGAAACTAAGAAGTTTACACCAGTGTATGATAAGTTGAGTTATCAAACGATGTAATGTGTTTATTCTCTTTTAATGATCGATATTTTTTCCAATATTTGCACTTAAAAACAATAAATTCGTCTTTAAATTTTTAACATCAATTATCCTTTTTAATTTAAGGATTTTTCTCCTCCATTTGCTTCTTATACAGTGTTGAGAATTCCTCCTTAATTTAGTAGGAGACCATGACCAATGAATATTGGTGATTGATTAATTGAGTATATTCATTCAATGATGGACATTCCAAAGTCTTGGAATTATATCTCTTTAAAAACTTTGAAGCTCAGCCTAGAAAGTTGAAGATAGTATTTTGAAGGTATCTTGAAAATACGACAAGCATTAATTATCCATTATTCCCTTTAGAAAGAAACTTTCCTCTCATTCTCTATATAAAGAAAACTTGTGAGAAAGAGAAATGCAAGCAAGTGAGAAGAGCAACATAAAGAGAAATGAGAAAATAGATATCCACCATAATGGTGATATTTGAAATCCTAGTGAGATGCTAGAGAGACTTTGTATTCCATCCTTCTAGGGTGAGATTAGAGAGTAAATGAGGGAATAGATAACCACCATAATGGTGAGATTAGAAACCCTAGTAAGATGCTAGCGAGACTTTGTATTTCATCTTTCTTGGGTGAGATTAAATGTTATCCTCAGAGAGTGAGAGATAAAAATATTGTAATCCTACTTTCATAGTGAAGACATTTTTCTGGACTAGGTCCCGTAGTTTTTTATTTCTCAAGTTGAGGAAGTTTTTCCAAGTTAAAAATTCTCAGTGTCATTATTCTATCTTGCTCTATTTTCTATTATTTGTTTATTACTTTCACAAGTGCTCATTTTATATCTACACTAAAGAGGGAGAATTAGTTCTAATTTTTCCAATATATAGCACCTAGAATCTTAAATTTATTAATCTTCATGGTCATCTCAAATTTGGAAAATGCAAAATAATGAAAGAAAAGATGCCAAATAAATGAACAAAACTTGAAGCAAGATAAAAGAATTTGTGTATGTTAAATGATAAGAAAGGCGATAAGATTATTTTTAAAACAAATGTTAACATACCAAATAATGAAATTCGAGTTATTTGTCTTTTAGAATAATCATATTCTTACATAACTTGTTTATGGTTACTTACTTTCCTTAAAATATGTGTCAGTTTATTAATACTTAAACAATTTATTTATTTACGTGTACTATTTATGTTTATACATTATTTATATTAATTTTAATATTTTAGTTTTTTACTTATTTATATATACGATGTTTATTTCTTATATATCAATTTGGTTAAAAGAAATTTAAAATAATTCAATTTTATTATAACATATGTAATTCAATATACAATGTAATTCAATATAGAGTGATAACAAACATATTACTTTCATTAAGAGCGTTTTTAGTTTAAAAAATATTACTTTCATAACTGTAAATAAAAGGAGATTAGTTTATAATTATGATTTGACTAATATAATTTTAAATTTTTTATTTTATTAAAAAAATATTTTTGTTTCTAATTGTTACAGATTGAAGAAGACCAATTTTGATTTGGTCAATTCAATTTTAAAATTATTCATTCATAAAAAGTTGTTTCTCTCTCTCCAATGGTGAATGGTAACGCATTCATAATTTTGAAAGTGCCAAAACTCTTTATGAAAACGTATTTAGAATTAAATGCTCATAATGAAAGCGTGTTTCGAATTTATTTGATGAGAATGCATTCCATCTATAAACGGTTGCAGTCTGAGCCCTAGGGACTCACACTCACTCAACCAAAGTCCATTTGCTTAATTTCTCTTCTCTCATAGTTCTCATGGCCTCATCTTTATCATCTTCTTCTATAAAGTTTACAGTGCGAAGGTGCCAACCCCAGCTGGTGCCTCCTGCTATCCCCACTCCTCATGAACTTAAGCTGCTTTCCGACATTGATGATCAAGAAGCCCTGCGTTTCCACTTTCCAATGATACAAATTTATGGAAAGCAAGCATCAATGGCAGAGAAAGACCCAGTTGAAGTGATTCGGCAAGCACTGTCACAAACACTTGTCTTCTATTACCCACTTGCGGGTAGGCTTAGGGAGGGACCTCACCGCAAATTAATGGTGGAGTGCACCGGAGAAGGTGTCATGTTCATCGAGGCTGATGCTGACGTCACACTGGCTCAGTTTGGTGATTCTCTCCAACCTCCATTCCCATGCTTCCATGAACTGCTGTACGATGTTCCTGGCTCACAACAAATTACCAACACTCCCCTTCTACTCGTACAGGTTCACTACACATACTCATCAAACTAAGAGATCAAACTAAGACATGTTTGATTCATTTTCTACATTTTTTTAAAAATTTTAAAAACTCATTTCTGATTTAATTATTTGTTACTTCCCAATGAAATTCTGTCAAAATCTATCAGTTTTTTAAATTTGTTTTTAGAAAGTTAAATATAAAAAAACATTTCAAATGTGTTTTCTAGTCTAGATTTCAGATATATTAAATTGGGAGTTTCGGGGAAGATTCAGTTAACGCCTGTAATCCATTTTTAAACTTATAAAATAGATATCATTAATTAAATTCATTAATTTATTATTTTTTTAATTAAAATTTTCAATTTGATTGAAATTTTCAATTTAAATAAAATATAAAAAAAATTATGCAGAATAATAAATGATAATTTCAGTTGAATTTTTTTTTAAATGATAATTAATATTTTTTAAAATAAAAATATGTATACCTGAAAATTTTTATTTTATAAAGAATATCAAAATTTTATTTTATTTTATTTAAGAAAATCATATATAACATTGATGAATTAAAATGAATTTTTTTTCATAATAATCTTTAATAAATTCAGTTAAAAATGATTTGTGTGATAAATTAAAAATATTGATTATTTTTTAAATATTATTAATATTTTTTATATTTTTAAAAATTTTATTTATAATTACATCAACCCTATTAAATATAGTTTTAAAATTTTAAAATAATAAAAATACTTTTAACTTTAATGTATTTAAAAATATTAAATATTTTATATTTATTGGACAACTTATTTTTAATCCAACTTGATTCAAGTTAACTTTATTTTTATTTTTTTTAAATTATTTTTTATTTTTTTAATTTCATTTATCTATAAAATACAGATTTTCACAATGGATACGTCCAATGCATTGGAAGAACAATCTTTATTCTTGTTTTTATAATTCATTAATTTTTCGTTTTAATGAATATTCTTATCATTTGTTTAATTTTATTTTATGTTTGATATCAGTTATCTAAAATCCATGATGAGTAAGAGAAAAAAATTGTTTTAATTTATAAAATGTAAGATTCACGGCTTTCAACTGGTTTTAATAATTTTAAGTTAATTTTTGGTTGCAGTTATCTGCAGTTAACTTTTTTTTATCACTTTAACATTAAAAAATTATTTTAATTGAATAATATTATTAATAAATATTTTTGTTACCTATCTAAGATAATATTAAAAATCAGATTATAACTTTTTTTTAAAATCTTTAAATTCATTTTAATTTAAATAAATATGCAATAATTTATTATTGACATCATCACTAGTTCCTATTTTAATACTGTTGAATTATATTTTAAAATCTTATTCTATTTATTATTTACTTATTTAATAAAAAAAGTTATTGGAAGTAGTTCAATAGAGCAAAAAGTCGTGGCAAATATTCGTGACTTCAATTTGGGAAAGAAGTTGTTCTACTTTCTGACGTTTAGTGAATTTATCACTTCTATATCAGTGAAGTTGATCTCACGCCGTTAATGTTGATCTTCAAAAGATAAAATCATCATGGCTTAACTTCACTTTAATTAATATGTAAATTAAATTTATGTAACTCGTCTCAAATTTACAAAACTTTAATAAAATAATGTCTTACCAACTTGATTTATATTTATGTTAAAAATACTCAAATTTTTTTACTGATATTTATTCGAATGATATATTACAAAGTGGAATTATTTTATATATATTAATATATAGTTATTTTATAATTTGACAATTGATGTTAACCAAAAATTTTATAAGTAGCTTGTTTCTTTTATTTATTGAAGATGGAATATAAATGCAGGTGACACGACTCAAGTGTGGTGGTTTCATTTTAGTCATCCGCTTTAATCACACCATGACTGATGGCTTTGGTTACCAACAATTCATAAATGCTTGGGCCGAAATGGCTAGAGGAGCAACCAAACCTTCCATTGCACCAGTGTGGCGTAGGGAGCTCCTAATGGCAAGAGATCCACCTTGCATTACATGCAACCATCGCGAATACGAGCAAGTCCTAGATACCCTCCCTTCTTCCAACCATAACTTGGTTCAACGATCATTCTTCTTTGGATCCCTCGATATAGTTGCACTTCGCAAATTGATCCCCCAACACCTTCAGCATTGCACCACATTTGATCTCATCACAGCATGCCTATGGCGATGTCGCACAAAAGCAATGCAGATAGAGGCAGATGAGGATGTTCGCATGATGTGCATAGTCAACGCGCGTGGTCGGTTCAATCCTCCACTACCGCTTGGTTACTACGGCAACGGCTTTGCATATCTGGCGGCAGTAACGAGTGCAGGGGAGCTTTGCCGAAACCCATTTGGGTATGCGGTGGACTTAATAAATAAAGTGAAAGGTGAGATGAAAGAAGAGTACTTGCAGTCTGTTGCAGACCTCATGGTGATGAAGGGACGAAGCTTATCATTCACAACTGTGAGGTCTTTTATTGTGTCATATTTGGCACGTGTGAATCTTAGAGCAGTGGATTTTGGTTGGGGTAAGGCTGTGTATGGTGGAGTGGCCCAAGCTGGGGCTGGGAGCTTTCCAGGAGTATCGTATTTCTGTTCGGCTAAGAATGGAAAAGGAGAAGAAGGTATAATATTTCCGATTTTCTTGCCTGCTGAAGCTATGGAGAGGTTTGCCAAAGAATTTAATCACATGCTTCGCAACCAAAACCAACCTCAAAGCACTTTGTAATGTCTATCCTATAATTTGTATTTCATGGGATTGTAGGTCATTCTCATGATGTGATCAGATAAGAGAAGTAGATGTAGTGTGTGATATCATTATTATGTCTTCTGAAGAACATGTACTGGTTTGTTGTGATAAATATCAATGGAATTTTAGTTAGGCTAATTTACCAAAATGGAGATATTTTGTATAAAATTTATGTAGATTTTTAAACTTTTATAAAAATGAGTGATTGGTGGTTGAAATTTGTAATGTAGAAATCTCTTTCTAAATACCATTTTGTTTTGTTAAATTGTTAATCTATATAATATATATTTTTTTAGCAAATCAAGGTTTTTTTATTTTAAAGGTTGACTAAATATAATTGTCTAATTTCCGTAATATTTCATATTAAAATATAGGCATTTATGAGTATTAATTGCTAATTTACATATAAAATAATCTTTAATTTATGAATTTATACCTTTTTACATTTTTTATGATCTTTAACTGAATAAGAGCATTTTATTCCTAAATTTGGTGTTAATTGTAGGTTTTTATAGAAGAATGGAGATTTGGACTAAAGAAGAATAATATATGTTAAAAGGAGAAAGCTAGAAGGTTCAAAACATGCAAAAGAAAGAGAGAAAAGTCCAACTCAATAACAAGAATGTGTCAAATTAATTGGATTATTTTTATGTTTTTATTATTAAGTTCATAAGTGTGACTCAGGAAGTCACTCAACCCTAGCAAATTAGGTTAAATAGGGGACTAGAGGCACAATCCTAGTGTGCCAGATTGAGAGAAAAACACCAAAGAATAAATTGTAACTCAATTGGGAAAATGGAAGGTGCTAGAAGTATGCTTGGCTAATTCATCTTATATTAAAATATTCAGTTTTTGATTGATTATTGGTATTGTTGTTTTACTTCTAATTATCCGTGACAAATTGAGAATCTTAAATCTGACTAGAAAGTATATTTAGGGTTCTGACCTAAACAACAATACTTAACATATTTGAGTGTTAGGAATAGACTTAAAATGTTAATTGCTTTTAACGTCTGAGTTTCGTTCTAAGTTGTTCTTATAATTATGCGAGGGATCGATAGTTAGGGAACATTCTTAAAGATTTTATATGCGAGGAATCGATATAAATGATTTTTATACGGACATCAATTTAAGTCAAAGAACTTAATATTGACATGCTAATCAAAATACATGAGAGTAAGAGAGATGAAACCTAATCTCCATTTTTCCAATTGACGCAATTACTTTTTAATTTGTTTTCTTGTTAATTCTTGTCATTATAACAACTTTCAACACACTTTTAATTGTTTTGTTCTATATTTAGCGATTATTGTACTTGATAATTTACTATTCCTTGTGGGATTGATATTCGTCCTTAGGGACAATTATTACTTCTGACAACGCGGTGCACTTGCCATAAAAAGTCATCTCTAAATAAGGATAGAGATTGGTGAAACTTCAAAATAGAGTTCATGTACTCAGTTATATTAGTTGTCATATAGTTATATGGTTTTGCTTTCATCGTATGCTTAAGTCCACTTCTTTATTGATATTTTCATTGTATACTTGAGTCCACTTTTCCATTAATATTTGAAGCATAATATATATCCATGTATGTCAATTGAAAAAAAAATTATGAACAACTAACATTCTTGAACTATCACAATATCTAGATAGTCTATGTCTAGCGCTGCGATATGTAATCCCATGAATATGGGGAAATGAAATCTTTTAATTTTTTTATTTAGCCCCCATACACGAGAGACTTAAGTATTTATACATAATTTTTTATTGAATAGAAAAAATATTAGACGTGCTTTTAAATTAATTCGTTTTCAAACAAATTTGATTGCAATAAAGACGCAAAAATTTTACTATTGCTGAGAAAATTGGCTTTTCTCTTACGTCTATATTGGACTAAAAAAGGATTAAAAAGTATTAATACTTAAAAGTCTTCCTCACCGAAAATGGTTTTTCTTCGATTTCTTTTGTTAAAGTGTTTAAAGGAGAGCATGCAAACATTTTTTGATTTTACATACAATTCTTGCATTTTACCCACATACTCTTATACATACATTTTCAAACTATTAATAATATTAATTATTTAAATTATTAATTATTTTTTATTTTTTATTATTTTAATTATATATATATATACACACAATATACAAAATTCAATATCATATAAATTTATTTAACAATTTTAAAAATATTTATACTATTAATAACAAGATATAACTATAAATAATGAAAATAATAATAGATATTATTTCATAAATTTTAATATATTTAATAAATTTATTTCAATTTAACACAAAATTATTTTCTATTATATTTTTTAATTTTTTATTAAAAGATACAAATAATTATGGATGTCATATATTAAAAAAAACTAATTAACTAAAATCTACATTAAAAAAACATATCTTCTTCAAATATTTTTTAATAATAAAAAAATATTATAAACTTACATTTTACCTCTTTAAAATAATTTTTAAATTATCTCTCAACTATCACATCACTCACAAATTTCATTAAATTATTCTCAAATTGACTCTATGATTCCCCAATAAAAGAGAGAAAACTTGCACCTCTATCAATGCAATATGACTTGTAGCAGGCACCAATAGATAAAAGTAAATATCGAGTGGGGGCAAAACTACCATCCACTATGCAAATATGCAGTTTCCATAATTAGCATTGCTCAACAAACATCCATAAAATAAAAGCATAGCTACAATTATCAGAATATGATCATCAGTCACAACATTTTTAGTATAAATTCGAAATATAAACCATTGAGTAAATGAAGCCATAGCTACAATTAATAGCGTCACAGTTTCAACTAATAATGCCTGTCAGTGGCCCATTATCAGAAATGAGAATAATATTATTAGCAATTAACAAAATTTCATTAAGTATATATGCACCTGGACAACATAATTTATATGGCCAGATATTTAACGCACAATTCAAATTTACAGTGTTTTTGTTGTCATCTCTAAATGAACTACCTGATTCCTGAAAAGCACCCACTATGCCAGTATGATTCCTACTAATTCTCAAAAGTCAATTAAGAAACCTTCTTCATGCCAGATGCAGACGATGCCGTGTCCAGCACATGTATGCATGCCGGCTAGATATAGCTCAAAATTTACAGTAACAAATCTCCACTAAAGAAAAAACTATCAAAGCAGCTTTGGAGAATGTCACTAAATTTGGTGATAAATGACGGCCCAAAATTTACAAATTCCTATAATACCACAATTCAATGCAGGTAACCCAAGAAGAATTCGTGCCCAGAAGTATTTTACATAATCACAAGAAAACCTGCAAGTATTAATCATAATTCATAATAAGGTCTGCAATGCTTTCTGAAGTGGCATACATAAATCATATATATATATATATATGTGTGTGTGTGTGTGTATGCATATATGTATGTATATCTTACTAGGTGACTAGTGTATTGGAAAAAAGAAATCAGTATACAAAGTGAAAATATTTTTCCTCCAACTTATTTTTCTTCTAGTGGTAAAACTTACGTAAAAGGTAAGAAAGCAGAAGAAATGGTTATGCAATGCATCAAAATCATTTAGAAGTTACTTGTGGTACCAATAATGAACATTCAGACATGGTTAAAGCCAACTTTCACCCAATCTGAAATAGAACAAATTATATATATAAATTAGGCTTTGTCAACAAAAAGATCACTTCTATCAACATTCACATCATTTAAAAAAGAATTACTATTCTAAAATAACTATTTCCTCTTTCCAATTGGCAGTAAATAACATTTACAGAATACAAAAAATACAGGAATGAAAATTCATAAAAGCATTAAATATCATATTGTAGCTCAGAAAAGCCAAGTTTCAATTACCCACCTCTTATGCATTATGCAATTGATAGTCACCTGCCTTGAACTAGTCTGTAATTTAGAACCAAGTCATCTGATTTCTTCCATATATAAGCTCGCACTGTGGCTAAACTCATTTCAGGAGACAGCACCTGAAAATAAACCAAAAAGCTAGTTGGCCAAATGCACATTATTTTAATGAAAAATAGCATATCATACAAAGCAAAGCCAACAGCGAACCAAATAAAACATTCAATCAATTTGGGACAAACAATGTTTAAGAAATTGCTATCATCCTCAAACAATCAAAGGCATACATAGTAAGATAAAAAAAACTTGCTTAAAAATATGAAATTGAAAACAGAGTTGGTAACACATAAGAACAGTCAAAACTACAGATCAAATATAAGCACTATAATCTCTTTTAAGACTTAAATACAATACTCAAGGCTGAATAAGGAGTTTAGACAATATCTTGTAATTGAATTTTGTAATTACGGGTTGTCATGTCAGATGTTATCTTCAGAGGATATCATAAGATGAACTGATTTTTGGATTTGAACAGACTTTCTTCACACTTAAATTCTTAACCTACTATCTACACTGTCATAAGATTGCATATAACAGAACATAGCTTGCCTGGTCATTGCACAATATTTCAATAGAAGGTTTAAGCTTTTGCCAAGGCTGAAATCCAGATCGAAAAGATCCATCGCCAACTACTTGATGCTGTGACTGTGACGCAGCAAGACCAGGGGAAAAACTAGATTCAGCATTTAAGCTATCCACAGGTTTGTCAAGCACCATCTTCTCTATTACATAATTAATAACCTAAACCAACCAAAAGAAGGGAAAGTAGATCATTCAAAAATGCATCAGCACCCGAGAGAAAAATGTGTACAGAATCTACACATGCACGCACAAAAACTCAAAACAAATAATACTTTTGGAAAGCATGATAAAATCCATCTTTACAACACATCCAAATATTATTAATGCAATTATTAGCACCAATTGTCAATTAATATAAACATAAAAGCTTACTTTGTGAATTCTTAATATACGTGGGGCACTTAGCTTCCCTTGTGTGAGGATCTGGACTGAAGAGCCTTCACAAGGTTGCAAATAGAAACTGCATCTGCAGTGGTTATCACAAAAGAACATATATCAAAGTGATCATTCGTAACTAGTCTGAGATTACATCATACTCAGGATTCAAATTCATAGACATGACCATTGCTAATCTATATCTATAAAAGTAAGAAAATAATTTAACATTATCATGGCAATAAACACTAGAGGTACAAAATATGTTTGAAGATACTGTGTTGTTGAGTACATCGATGATTCCAAGTGAACATATACCACAGAATTAATAGAAAGATAGATTCGTTTGACTTCTTGACTATATATCAATTGATGTCATTTACAAGAGGCATGTCAAGCACCACCATATCTTTTTCATGCGATTAAAAAATATTAATTATCAGAATTAGAGAAATTATGCTACATTAACAAAATAAACAAATTGTCACATGCATGCTTTAATACTTTCAACTACTACCATGTGTTTAAAAGCAACCTTTTAAGGAAGGAAAAATTGAAGAGGAAGGTAAACTTACTTAGTATTTTCCCTAGGAGGTAACCGATTATTCAAAACACAGTCCAGACACCACCAGGGGAAGTCTTTATCATCCTTGGTTCCCTCTAAATCAGTAGTTTTTTTCCTCCATGGACCTCCATGAGTGCCCTCAGTAATAATGGAAGGTGGGGAGGTAACTGAGAATTCAAACGGGGGATAAACCATAGCATCATTATCAGAACTACCATCAACCTCAATTCTTGAATGGGTACTACTTCTTGAAGCAGTATCCTTCTCCCCATTAGCTGGAGCTGAGGATCCCGATCTTTGCTTTCGTTTTCTCAACCAAGGAGCAAGTAATCCTTTAAGGGTTTCTCGAGCCAAATTAACCTGCAGAAAATAACAGGCATTGATTAATTGTTGATAGAAAACTAATGAAAACATTTTCGTTATATCATTGTATTATTTCTTGAAAGTTGAAACTATAGAAGAGCATAACAGAACTCAGCCAATGTCAGTTCAACAGATCATAAAGAAAATTAAATACTTCCATGTCCACTACACTAGGAACAGTGACAGCAATCATTTCAGATTGAGCAACAATTCGGACAAAGATAGTTTGATGGTTATGTGGCACTAAAATGGATCCCACGAAGACAAATTGGTTGACAATTGCACAAGACTAGACCTTAACTATAGCCAGCAGTAGTAAGTAAATGGTTGCATAAAAGTAGACAATAATTATTACAGGCTTACAGCATACCAAAAAGTAGGAGAAAAATTAATATAATCAGGAATTTAAGATTGGGCCAGGTACATCACTCTTGATAACAAAGTCATTACCTTATCATCTTCAGGCTTGCCTACAATATTAAGATCTGCTGAATACATCTCTGCATGAAAACATTGGGGAGTGTCCAAATGAACTGACAAACTTCCAAGCCTGGTATCCACGGTGAACCATGCAGGAATGCTAACCTAAAGCAGCATCAGAAGAAAATTAAAAGTCAGCTTGAATAAAAAAAACTACTGGAAATCATTATGTTTTCTTACCAACTAAAAAATATAATTATTAAAAATGGAATCCATGACTTAAGTTGGTAATCGTACCATCTCAAATAGCTCTTCCTTTTTGTCCTCAAACGAAACCTAGATAGATAGTCCACAAGTAAGGCATGAGCTATTAGGAACACATGACTCCTATCATCAGCTATAGTAGAAATTTGTGAAAATATAACTCGTTACAGCCAATCTACTTCCCTAGCAAATAAGATTCCCATGCATGTTAGAAAATGAAAAATTGAATAAGTTCTCACCTTTCCATAATCTTCAATCACAACACCTTTGGTAATCTCCCATAGCTTCACTGAACCAGATGCATCCTATACAGAGAATTATTAACCAGTTAAGAAAGTAAGAGAGAAAGGATATTAATTTCACACAAAAATGGATGACACCATGGAACTATCAATATGCAAGGCACAAAAAATTACCAGAAAACACCACTGTTACCTTCGTCAACACATGCCTCTTATTATTCAAAACTTCATGTTGTACTATTGCAGGTGTACCCAGGATAGTTAAGGTAGGTTCTTTATATACAGGAACCTATTAAAATTATTAATTTTGACAACAAAAGGACAGTTATTAGTTCTGCAGAACAGAAAGAACCAAAGGTAAATATTTTCAACAAAATTTGTTGAGAAGACAAATTGTCATATGCTCAAAGTGGAAGTGCTAATATTAGATATGTAAACTAACACGCTTAATATACAGATGTTCATATGCAACTGGTATAATGAGTACTCAGAGCAATGTCATATGGTAATTATTTTCAGAAGTGCATGAAACATACAGGGGTAGATCCTTCTAGAGACACTCTTGCCCTTGAAAAAGACAAGTTTCCTGCTAAAAAGGAATTGCCTCTTTGGAAAATCTTTTCAGGGTTGCATCCTTCGGCATGCCATCTGCGAACTGAAGAGTCTGTTGATGCAACCCATATGTTATCATCATGCAAAGCCAATTGAAGAATAGGGTGCTCGCCGGTGCAGAGCAAACTACTCTCTCTAGTTTGCAAATCTGTCAAGTATAACTTAGGATATAAAAGAATAGGGCATTAGAAAATGAGGTTCCCAGGTTAAACATAAAAAGATGTCAAGTTATGCATAATGTAATAATAAAAAAATAGTTTGATGTTAATCTTGATGGAAGATTGCACTCACTGAAAAGTCTCTCCCTCCACTATAAACATGACTAAATGTTGGGGTGCTGGCAAGTGCCCAAACTGAATCTGTATGAACAGCATAAGAATGCACACATCTCTGCTGACCAATATCCCAAAGCCTATCAGGAAAAGATGGATTATTAGTCAACCAAAAACAAAACATATACAAATGCTTATAACTCCATACACGTGCATTACCTTATCATAGAGTCTGAAGATCCTGATAAACAATATCTGCAATAATGAAAATCGGAAAATCACAGCTGACTTGTTGGAAAAAACATATTATTTAATTTAACAGGATATGTTGGGTAAGAAGGAAAGAAATAGAGTGTGAGAAAATGAGTAGAAAAGAAAAGAAGACAAAAAAGGTGAGAAATAGAGTAGAAATTGATGTGATCATATGAGGAGGAAGCACTTCAAGGAGAAGATGAGAGCTTCGAAGGAGAAGATCCTTCTCAAGGAGTTCTTACAAGGGATATGGCAAAAGAGAAAAAGGATGAAAAAATAAAGAAAAATTTCAAAGGAAGATTTACTAGGAAGCTTAAAGAGCTTGAACAGGAAATTAGAAAGCATAATACTTAAAATTCATTTTGGAATTTCTAGTATACTTTAGTAGTTTCTATTTGTAACTTTCTGGAAGTTTAGAATACTCTAGTAGTTTCTTGAAGGCTGTAGATGAGCGCAAGAAGTGGGAAGATACTTGAACTCACTTAACTAACTCATCATTGAGGAGGTTAAGCAAGTTCATGTACCTAACCACTTCATCATGTGGAAATTATAACATCCTCTAGATGTCACCATCAATTGTACACACCACACGCAAGATGCATTCGCGATGGGTTGTTATCTTTTCTTTAAATGTTTCTTTGGATGGTTCTTGAACCCCTCTCTATCCATAAATAAAGGGATTCTCCTCATGTAATTTTCACACTTCAAATTGAATGAAATACAATTTTGTAAGATTTTAGTGTCTTGAGAGTGATACTTTTCTTGTGGTTCTTATCTTGGATAGTTTCTTCAAGTGATATATCCTCTTGCACTTATTCTTAGGAAACCATAGGTGGTGTGTTCTATCACATTTCTTTCCTTAATCCACTTTGCTTTTTCATTTTACTTATTTTATTTTCTTATGGAGTTTGTCGTACCTATCATCAATGTAACTACATGGAGAGTTCTTTGCTTTCTTTGAGTTGAATAGATCCTTCACAAGTTCAAGAGGACTCCATAAAACATGAAGGTTGTTTAGTTGAAGAGAATTTACTTTTACAGTGATATTTTTCTTTTTTATTATTAATATTATTTTATTTATTTGTTATAAAAATAAGGGTTGAAAAAAAAAAAACTCAAGCCCCCCATATTGATTATGGGCCCTACATAATTGATTAAGGGAGTGTTTTATAACTGGAACACCCTATCACAACATAATGGATTATATTGTGCTTCATGACAAATTTCCCAGCTTTTGTTTGTTGTTTTGCGTGGAAAAATAAAAGTTGGTCCCATGCTGATTCTTTTTATTGCTCCACACTTCTCACTTACCAAAGTACCCACTTTCGTTCTTTCTTTTTCCCTTCCTTCCTCTTCCCCACTTTTTCTCACTTACAAAACTCACCCTTAACAAACTTATCCAATGAAAAGATACATGACTGCATACAAAGAAATGAAAACCAAATAGAATTTCATCCACCATATGATTGACTATTAAATAAGTCCACTGTAACATAGCCAATGGAAGTGATAAGTTATTCATGTTAGTTATTACCTATATGTTGTGGGAAAATAGAAATGTCAAATGAGAAAGATCAATGCAGAGAGTATGGGAGAATTTTGATAATAAAAGGATTATAAACCAAAAGGACGGAAAGCAAGTTACCAACTTTAAAATATAAATGTAAACTGAAAATTGCAACTAAACTCAGATATCTACTCCACAAACCTGCCGCTAGAATCCAGAAGCAGAGCCCTGATGTTATCAGTGTGCCCTCTTAGCTTTAGAGTCTTTGATCCTGACCTTGTGTCCCAGACACGAACAACCTAGACAACCCCGGAAAAATGGAAGAATAAGTATACCATGGTCAGAGACAAATTCCCTATAACTCAAGCTACTACAGTGCAAACAAACCAACTCTAACATCAAAACACTAAGCCTTGACAAGTAGAGCATATGCCACATTGTACCTTTTCTGTGCCTCCAGAGACAAGAATTGTTCCACTTTCATTCATAGCCAAAGCATAGACAGAATCTTTATGGCCTTTGGCTGAAATTGGAATATATCCCTGAGTTTGAGTAGTGTGCATAGACATATTGTCATTTGAGTTAATAGTACGCAAGCTTGTCAATGGTAGTAAGCTGCCAGAACCATTGATACCATTTGAAGATTCATCTCCCGTAGCATCATTACTCTTAGAGACTGGAGCAATGGCAGACTCGATATCCCATATAAAAACCTCCCCACCAAGGCCACCAGAGGCAACAATATTGCTCTAAAAAGCATGACACTATTAAAGAATCAAAGAATGGATTTGACAATGATAATTCAACCAAAGTATCTATCCATTTCAATGTGGAACATGCAGAAGTAATCAAATGATTTTTTCTTATGCACTTAATAAGAAACATAAGATTGTACATTACATTTTTTCCTGCTGCAGCAAGACAAGTAACATAGTCTGAGTGTTGTCGAAGAGTCCTTGTACAAGTTCCAAAGGACAAGGCATTCCATAGCTAACATATAAAAAGGAGTAAATAATTATGTAATTACTGGAATTATTTCAGAAGAGCAAGTACTAGTCGGAACAAAGAAAGCTAGCAATTAACAAACCTTAAGGTTTGTATCTGAAGAACAAGAAACGAGTGTACTATCACCAACAAGAACAGCATCATTAACCTGCAAGATTAGAATAACATTTACATATTCAATTAACTTGAATGCTAATGAAACAGCCAAACAGGGATTTGGACTTTAGAGAGAAAACATAAAAGATGAAGAATGATTATAAGTTCAGGAACGTTGATATATTGAACAAAGAGATTGCAGAATTTTTCTAGTAACATAAATTAATTAGAAAAAAAGGGGGATATTTTAAAGGAAAAAATGTCCAGGATACATTGTAGGATATTACGAATGTTACAATATAAGAGATGGAAATGTGACAAAAAGACAACCTAAAACTGAAGTTAAAGAATACAGTGATAATTTATCTTACACAAACAACACAATATAATACTCAATCAAATTTAGTTTCACACTTACACTTGCAGTTTTATAAATTTTTGCACATGAGAACCAATGGGTTTTCATTGCCTTTTCCTTTTAAACCATATCTTTTTCATTAGAATTAAGCTTGTTAAACTTCAAACAAAAGAACGCAACAAATCAATATAGACTGAGTGAAAGGATGTCTGATGAAAAATTCTACAATATAAAATAAATAAAATTTTATATCAAATTCAGACCATTACAAACCTATGTATGAAGGTGAATACTAAATATCACAACTCATCTTAATCAAAACATCACATACAGGCCCCACAAAATCATAACCAAGATGATAATATCTCAAGAATAAGGCATGCACATGGCATGGTCAATTGTTTTCCTAAGTCACATCATATACTTCCTTACACCTTTTTATCTCATATCTGAGATTGAGCATAAAGCTTTTATAAAAGAAAGCATTATTAAACATGTAACAGAAGTCCATAAAAAAAATGCCTTGTGCAAGAAAAACCAGAAGGGGGCAGGGGATACATTGCAGATAATGCTTAATCAAGTAATCAAGATTTAAAAAACATGGTTATCTAACAGTAGCTAGCTACTGTATTAGAACTAAGAAGTAAACGAAAAAATGGAAGGGAAGAAAAATAAAATGAAAAATGAACGTAAGTACTACCCAATCAACATGAGATTCAAAGGTAGCCGAGCATGTTGCTCTATCCACATCTAGTACCCATCGTTTTAGCGTGCCATCACGACTCCCAGTGAAGAGATAATCAGACCCGTCAGATGATACAGATGTAAGTAAAGCCAGACAATTTATTCCTGCACAATGCTGCAGAAAAGAGTCAACTTAGAAGTAATTCTAGACCGTGCAACCAAGAAAACTATCAAAATTGAAAGAATTTCAACCAAAACAATAAATCTTGATGAAAAAAAAAAAATCCATACAATAGCACCTTTCACAGCAAAATGCTAAGTACCTGGCAGAAAAGAAGCCAAGTGCTAAATGAACTATAAATGAGGCTTTGATTGATCAGAAAGTAAAATCTAGGGAAAATATTAAAAAGAGGGTCAAAATATGCAAACCACTAAAAGGGCCAATGTAAATAAAAGGCAAAATAATATTACAAGGTAGGGAAAACCTCCATCTTGATCTTTGTAGGAACATCAATTTGGTCCTCCAAAGGTGATCACGTCCATTTGATTCTCAAAGAAAAGGTTTTAAAATCAAACTTGAGCAAATACTGTTTACTAGGACCCAATTGACCCAAATATTCACACCAGGGCACCATTTAACGTCACTAACCTTTCGAGGAGAAAATTAAGTTTAAAAAATCTTTCAGGGACCAAAGTGGGAATTCACCATATAATGTGAAGAATATTTTCCATCCAAGTAAGAAATGATTGTGCTCATTAAAAACATCCAATCAAGTTCAACTAGTTAACAGATAAGCACATCAAATAAAATAAAAAAAAATTTAACGATAAGGATGCAACTAATAGAATCAAACATTGAACTTGTCTATTTCCCTGGAACAAATAAAATACGTAAATAAATAATGAGTTCACCTTAGTGTCGTCAGAATCATTCAACACGTAGGTTAATCTCTTCTCCTTGCGAGGACGAGTTGAATTGTTTCCATTACTAGCACTACCCACCCGGTGCATTGCCGAAACTGAGATGTAAATAAATCACATAGCTTAAAAAATAACCCAGGGAGTAAACTGCGATATCAATGCCATTAACAGGAATTCTACTTAGGAGCATCTCAAACTGCACAATTAATAAAAAAGAAAATTAAAAAAAAAAAGATGAAGCAGTTTATGGATTACGACCATTTATTTTAAAAAAGGAAGCTTGCTGTGCAGAAAAAACTCTCGGGCACATTTAATGACAGACACTTCCAAACCTATAATGTGAGATGAGAGCTCCTAGAAACAACCATAAAGAATTATATGTAACAGTAGCTAATTATTATAAAATATTTTCAGCTATCATAAAAGATGGAGCTTAGTCTTCTCAATATCCCAAATATTAGTACTAAAATCTACAACTCCAGACGTAGTTTTTCACATTTACTAAGAAAGTAATAGTCATAGCTTCAAGAAGCTAATAGTTATGGGTTCCTCGTCTAACTTCTCAACAGGTTCCCAAACACGCTACATCATTTCTTACAATAACTCCCAGTCAACCTCAGAATCCAGGCAAAGTTCAAAGTCGTTCTTTCAACACTGTCTGAATCTGAAGTTAAAGCATAATCGCGTATCAAACGCAGCGAATACTCAATGCAAATCAAATAAAAACGCAGAGTTACGTAATCAATAACCAAATACACACCTAAAAGTCATAACATAGGAACACGAACACGCAGAAGCTATCAAAAACCCCAAATCACAGCCAGAATTAACGGAAAGGGAGGAAAAAAGAGAGAATAAAAGATGAGGAAACGAAACCATAACCCTACGAAGGCAATCATAAGGTTAAACAGTTCGCAAGAGGTATAAGCTAAAACAGAGCAATTATGAGATGCGATAAATTGGTGTATGGAATTGGAAGAAGACAAAAAAGGAAGAAAAGGAAATGGAGTTGGAGAGGGAGAAAATGGAAGAGGAACAAACCGTGATGAGTGAGGAATTGGGAGCACTTGAAGTGGTTGTGCTCGTTGCAGTGGCGAGGTTTCGTTTCAAGGTTAGAGAGAGAAGGGTGAGGTAAGGTGAGGACAGCGAACGTGGGTGTAAAAATATGGGCATTCAGATTGGTAGATCCTCTGACCCGTTTTGAGCCTTCTTAATTGAGGGTAAGATGGTCTTTACACCTGTGTTGTTCTTATGCCCGATGATGTTAAACTTGCGTTTCATTAAATAAAATTAAACGGATTATCTTTTTAAAAATTTTAACAGCGTATATTTTAAGGATGGATAAGATTTTACTTTCTAAAATGGGATTAATTTGGTCCTTTTTATTTTTTTTAAAATAGTTTTTCTAAAATTAAAATAACATGATTTTAATTTTTAAATACTATTTTTAAAGGGTTTTTTTTTTAAATTATGGATGTAGGATAAAATCTGTTTTGCATTCCTTTTAAATTCAGTTTTGGAGACTTTTTTTTTCAATTTTAGAAGACTAGATAGACTTTTTCTGAAATTTGGGGAACCATGGTCAGAATTATTACCTCGAGTTTTAGAAAATATAAACTTAATTAGACCCATTTGTAAGTGCACAAATCACACATTTAAAGAATGTATTTCTTATTTAATTCTCTTGATTTTGTAATCTTGATAAATTTTAGCTAATAAAAATGTGTGTATTGAAATGGGTGGTTTACATAATGTGTATTGAAATCTTCTAAATAAAAATTTTAAGAAATTAAATACGTTAAATAATAGCTTAAGTGTTTAAGTAGTTGTGCTGTGAATGTAAAAACTATTTATGAAAAGAATAGATAAATTTAAGGGCTTAAATATTTGGATCTGAATAGAAGAATATGGGTATGGAACAAGGCAAAATAGTTTAGACATCAAGTTTTAAGACTAATATTTCCGTTTGAGTCGTGTTTGATGTCAAAGTTTTGTGAAAGGAGAGTGACGTTCAATGAATTTGGAAATTCCTAATTGAAGTAAAACAAACATCCACCAACCCTTGTATAGGTTTACGTAGCGTTATGGTTAAGGCCCGGTTTTCTTAGGTTTGATCAATGGTGTTTTTATAGGTCATCAATTTACCTCTTTTTTTAGTTTTTGGACTTAAAGTCAATGCTATGAGGGGGTATGGTTCACCTTATCAAAAATATTTATGGTAGGTTGTTGATCTACTCATAAAGATAAGAAATTTAATAGATAAACTGTGTCACTAAAATTTTTAATTATTTTTAATATAAATCACGATATTAAAGAAGTGTAATTAGTAATAAATGTAATGAGTAAACATCGAAAACTATACCCTCATGCGGGTTCTAATGAAGAAGAAAAATGGAACAAACATTATATTAGTATGAACAATGATAAAAGTAAAAGAACCAACTGATTCAACTTTAGCTTAAGATCTCCACACTTCTTGGTTGGAACATTGGTGTCCATTGTGGGGGCATGTAAATCAATTATACGTCTTTTTCATAAATTACAAGTGATAAGAAGAATGATAGCACAAGAAGAGGGAGAAGTGGTATCTCAAATCTTACAACAAATGATAGAAATGTGCAAGCAAAATGAAATAGATGGGAGGAGTCACAAATGCCTACAAACAAATGCCTACGGTGAGGGTTTGAGGAGGAGAATGCTGAGGACCACCAAGGAATCAATGACTTCAAATTACTTCATACTCTCCTTTTAACAATTTTCTACCTTCCAATTAATTGGTGATAAAGGATTTTACACTATAAAGAAAAATAGTTTGACAATATGCATTATAATTACCTTTATTGTTTTTAAAATAAATTAAAATTACTATAAATTCCATGTTTTTTTAGCAAGCATGTTCGAGTTCGAGAACATGTGGAGATAAGGATAACCTTTAAGAAAGGAGATATTGGTAAGACATTTGAAGTTTACACCAAGTTATCATTGTCAAGTCTTGGTAAGGTCGTTGCCAAGTTGTCGCACTTGGTAGGAATCATCGCCAAATCTTTGCACTTGGTAGGGTCGTTGACAAGTCCTTGTGCTTGGCAGGGTCGTCACCAAATCCTCACTTTTGACAGGGTTGTCGCCAAGTCCTCATGCTTTATAGGATCGTCGTCAAGTCATCGCCTTTGGTATGAGTTGTCACAAAGTCCTCCTGTTTGGTAGGGTCGTCACCAACTCCTCATGCTTTGTAAGGTCATCGCCAAGTCCTCGCACTTGGTAGGGTCATCGTCAAGTCCTTGCGCTTGGCAAGAATCATCGCCAAGTTTTCGTTCTTGGTAGGTATAGTCACCAAGAATATGTGTTTGGTAGGGATCATCGTCAACTCTATGTGCTTCATATGGGTCATCGTTAAACCTACGTGATTGGTATGAGTCAAAAAGAAAGGGATGACATCAGGTCTCTTCAGCCTCTGGACTCAAAGCTCGGGACTAGGGGGTTGTGCAACGTCATGGTCCAAACTCAATCTCTTTAGGCCTGATCTACGACATTCTTAGTAGGTCGATAATTGAGTTATATGAATACATGATTGGTTTTAGTCTTTAGGCTCAAAGTCCAAGGTTAGGGGATTGTTTTGTGTCATGGCTTAGACTCAATCGCCTTAGGCCCAATATCAATAATATTCTTCATAGGTTGTTGGTCAACCCATAAGGGTAAGATACAACAATTAAATTTGTTTCATGGGTGAATCTCGATAGTACCATTAAGCCAATTAAAACCATTTTTAATACAACTCACAATATTGACAAGGTATAATTGATAATAAATTTTATAATTAATCGAGACTGAAAAATAAAGCCACAAGTGGGTCATAATGAAGAAGAAATGAACAAAAATTATATTAAAAAAACAATAATAGAAAAAAGACAAATTAATTTTTCTCTAGCTTAGGATCTCAATACTTATTGTTTAAAACACTTTAGTTACAAAATCTGTATATGTTTAGAATATGCAACAAACATGTAGTGTCTCCTTATTTATAGTCTTAGAAAAAGAGGTTTCTAATTTTGTATAGGTTTAGTTCAACTTATATCTATTAAAGTGAGAATAAAATGGTAGAATTACTATACTCTCCTATAAATGAAATATGACTGGGGTGAAAGTCAATTTTTTTGCTAAAAGTGATATCTATGTGTAAAATTGTCATGCACTCGATTTAAAATTTCTCTCTTATGCAGACATCATTTGTAAGAATTTTTCTTCAGTTATATTGATTATCAAGCCATCACAATGCAAAAGTAATAGGAATACTGTGAAATCATATTGATAATGTTAATTACTCTAGTGCGAAAGAATTAATGAGTTTGTGCAAAAGCAAATTCAAAGGTTTGACTATATGACATTATTTTTAATTCTCTATAAGGTCTGAAGTATAAGGGTACTAAAAATTTATTTTTAACGCAATAATACTTTAGCTATCTTCTAAATACATCAATTTATAATTATTTTTTAAAATTCTATCACATTATTAAATTATTCATAAACTTTTCAATAATTTCTCTTAATTTCCTCTTGTCACAGTAGCAGTTAGGTTTCACATTTGGATACATGGTACATATCTGGATATGATCCATAATCTATAAATGGTTGCAAATATTTATGTTTTTACCTCTTTTTCACCTCTTTTTTTAATTATTAATTATAAATAAATTCAAATATGTTTGACTTACTAAATAACCCTTCCTACTTCTTCTCAAAATTAAAAAATTACATTTATATTCATTAAATTTTGGAAAGATTCCTTCTGCTTCTTTTTATTAAAAGTATTCTATTTTTAGTTGACATTTTAAGTAACTCCAAATTAAAACTAATTTTTTAAGCCTACAAATTGATTTTTTTAGTTTCAAATTTAAAATTGGTTTTGTATGCTTTCTGATTTGTTATTATTTCATTTTGATTTTCACATTTGATGGTACTGAAAATATTTTCAATCTAATTAGTACACATTTAATTTGAAAAAAACGATATTATAACATTGTTTTAAATATTTTCTTATCTATATCTGATTTTTCCTTCTCCTTATAATAGTGACTTGGATGGTTACTAAAACATCGCCAATAATAAAATCCTTCTTATTTTCTATATTTTTTTGTTATTTGTTACATTATTTAAAATAGAGTTTTTATTTTGATATTAAAATATAATGATTAGGATTATAATCTGTGAATATAATGATTCTTTTATTAACTAAATTTTGAAGGTTTTAAAAATTACGACTGAATTATCTTAAAATAGTCACAAGTACAAAATAAGTCATTAACGACGGTTAAAAATGACATATAAAGACGGTTTTCGAACCGTCGTTATTGCGGGTGTCGTTATAAATCATCTGTTTATAACGACGGTTCTCAAACCGTCTTTATAAATAAAGTAAAAAATAAAAAAGGCACTTATAAAGACGGTTCTGGTCTGGAACCGTCGTTATAAGCCCTCCATAGGCACTTATAACGACGGTTCCAGACCAGAACCGTCTTTATAAGTGCCTTTTTTAAAAAAAATATTTTTTTTTATTTTATTATACCAAGTTTCCTGCATGAATCCAGAATACACCAAATTTGCAGAACAACAATACACATAACATCATAATTTAAAACCTCAAAATACCTAAAAAATGGAAAAATAATACAAAAAAATGAAAAAATGATAGTAAATGATGGATTTTGGGAATTTTGGTTCGGCCGATCCCTGGGGATTGGCCATGGGCTTCGTTACCTCGTTTCGGACAACTTTCATGGGCTTCGTTACCTCGTTTCGGACAACTTTCATTTTTTATGCGTCTCCATCCGACTTCTCTATCAAAAGTTATGGCCGTTTGAAGTTTTCCCATACTAATTTTTGGCAACTCCAAATCTATCACATACATTCAAACCCTAATAAACACATACAAAAACTATTGACTAATAAAATAAACACATACATTCAAATATACCCTAAAAATTTAATACCTTTTATAGTATAGTGGTCGTGTAGCAGCATCATCCTCCTTCGTCGGTAACGCATGATTGTAGGAGGAAGGGAGGCAGGCGGTGCAGGGTTGTCACGCGGTTGAGGGAGGGGGAGTGACTTGGTCGCGCGCAGTGCGAGTGCTGTAGCAGGTTTGGGGACGGTTGAAGGTGAAGGGAGAAGCGTGAGTGAGGGTGAGCGTGAGTGAGGGTGAGGGTGAGGGAGAAGCATGAGTGAGGGTGAGGGAGAAGCGTGAGTGAGGGTGAGAGGAAAAAGATGAAGTGAAAGTGAGAGAGTGAAAAGTGAAGGGAGCGCGAGCGCGAAAAATAAAAGCACCAGGAGCTATATAACGACGGTTCAGGCGGGAACCGTCGTTAAAAACACTTTGTCACACATATAACGACGGTTCAGGAGGGAACCATCGTTAAAAATACCAAAATTTTTCAAAAAAACTACAAAAATGTCACCGCTTCTTTTATAACGACGGTTCCCTATGAACCGTCTTTATATGGTGACGTAAAATGCATATTTTGTACTAGTGAGTATTTAATAATTTAAACTTTAGGAGTTTAAAATTGTAATAAATTGTACCTATACAAATATTAAAAAAATTAGTATTAAATACTTAAATTTGTTTATACAGTAGAAAATGGCTCGCACATATATTATGGGTTAATTTTTATTTATTTTGTATCCCTTGATTTTTTGTTTGTAAAGAAATTGAATGAAACAAAGGTTTTAAATTCAATGTTTTCAAATTATATAATTTCAAAGTCACTTTTTTAGAAAAATAATTTATCGATTACGCAATATAAAAGGCATTAATTTTCAACATTGTGAAATTTGGAAATCATTCCAAAAGTCTTTTTTTCATATTATAGAAGTGTTTCTATGAAAAGAATAAAATAAGGATTTTAACATGTATTAGTTGCAGGAGGAAAATATGGGGCTATAAAAAGAAATCCCCCAATCCCAAAGTAAATATTGCAAGCCCAGATCCCAATCAAAACCCAATCCACCAATAGCAGCACATGTACCCTTTCAACACAGGCTAATTGTTCCTGCATCACATAATTGTGACATTTTTTTTTATATAAACTTTTATGGTAGGCATCATTATGCAACTTGACATTTCAACTAGGCTGACACCTTAAATAACAACAATTATCTGCCATTACATGAAAAAAATATTATTAAAAAAAGGAAAAAAATACAAAAATATGAGAACTAGACCAAAATCCATATGTTAACAAAAATAATACATAATTATTACCATTTCAACATAGGCTAAGTTAATTATTCCTCCGCCAGATCATCAATTGTAACCTGCACTCAACGTACTTTTTAAAATCTCAAACTGCCCTTGTCACTTTTATTTTAAAAAAAAACATGTGGAGGAACTCTTTTATTGTGGTGAAGATGTTTTGAGTTGAAGTAGTGGTTTGTTGTGATGGTGGAAGGCAAGACATTATTGTTAGGTACAATAGAGTTGTGTTTTCAAATAAGGATTTTCGTTTTCGTGTGATGGATGGTGCAGGTCGTTTTCATTTTTTTTAAAGTCATTTGTAAATTTTCGATATTCACATTCAGAAAGTAAAAAAATACCTCTAGATCTCGGCATCCAGAAATTATGGTTGGTATCTTAATAAGACTATAAATAGTAATATTCGGAACTCACTTCTCAGTTTCAGAGAAATAATTCTAAAAATATATTATATATATTATTTATGTTATGATATAGATGTTTTTTATTAACAATAAAAAATAATAAATATAAATCACTTTAGAGGTGATCTAGTCCTAATACATAAACATAATCTTTCACCTTTTATATATATATATGATAATACAAAACACTTATAACTAAATTCAGAAAAAATCTTCTAAAACAAATCAAATACATCTTAAAAAGAATTTTATAAAATACATAATTCTTTCATAATATAATATTATGGGAAAAATAGTCAGTTCTTCTATATGTTATTTTATATGTATTGGATACGAGTAACAAGTTATATAAGGTAGAATCAATCTCCAAATTTAATTAGGTAAGAATTAACACACCATCAAGAACACGCAAACCATATACAACATTTAATTTATCCTACCCTCCTCTTTTATTATTCTGAGCTTAAAACATATTTTTTAATATATCTTTAAACACTTCAACTAATTGTTATAAGTTTTAGTTTTCTTTTATTGTTAATATAAATAGACCATGTATTTGGCCATTTTAAGCTCGGAAAATTCTCAAAATCCCCAAATCATGCTTAAATCATTCAAATATGCATCAAAAGACAGACAGATAGAAAATCAAATAGATATTCTAAAATTACATGTTACTCTTATGTCTTTATCTAAAGTGTTAACAACAAGAAATTATTTAGTAATCTTAGAACACACAAAAAATCATCTAATTTTCACACAACAAGTAAAAAAAAAAATCAAAACTTGAAAAAAAAGATTATATGTTAGGTAAAAATTAATCTAACCTGTAAATATAAACTAATTAATAATTATTCTTACTATAAGACATAGACTCTAAATAATATATCATATTAAAAGTTCAACTTTAAAAGTAGTTTAGCCTTATAAAATTAAATGTTTGCACCAGTATTATAACATTCAAGTAATTGTTATAAAATTTTCTAATTATATAATCCATAATAAAAAAAAATATGTTGAAAAGAGCATGAGTATATACTCTCCTTTCTCATTTGAGCTTTATATCCTATTAAAACGATTGTGGGTTGACACTTTCCATTCAAAAAGTTACCTTGTGCCCTATATTTTCTGAACATGTGGACACTATGATTTAAAATCATAACTGAAGACGTGTAGGTTTTTGGTATCATATTTCTTGCCTTTAAACTGCACTGATTCACCTGCACCCCTTTAGCTGCTGAATCAACCATTCCTTTCAAAGATACCCTCCTTTTTTATTCATCCCTGTAATTATATCTATGCATGTTTTTTCTCTTCTTTTCATCAGACATGTTTCATGCTTCACTCTGTACAAATATAAATTAAATTCCCTTTCAATTCCTGCTATCACCCAACGCCACCAACTCTTCACCAATAAACTCAACCAAATTCTTCCAACACTTCTCCTTCTCCCTACCTAATTACCAAGAATGATCAGCACTATCATGATCCTAATAGTAATACCCTTTGTTCTAGCTTCATTATTTCCATGCTTTCAGGCTCAAACTCTGCCATCACGCTTTGCCAACCAAGGACAATGGCAACTCTTGCACCCAAGCATTGGCATATCCCCAATGCACATGCAACTTCTACACAACGACAAAGTCATCATGTTTGATCGAACTGATTTTGGCCACTCTTACCTTCCTCTTTCCAATGGCCGTTGTCGCATGGATCCCTTTGACATTGCCCTAAAACTCGATTGCTCCGCTCACTCCGTTCTATACGACGTAGCCACCAACACGCTGCGACCCTTAATGATACAAACCGACACATGGTGTTCCTCAGGCGCGGTTCTTCCCAACGGTACTTTGATACAGACCGGGGGCTACAACGATGGCGAACGTAACATTCGCATGTTCACCCCGTGCTTCGACGAAACCTGCGACTGGGTCGAATTCCCACGTTTGTTATCACAGAGAAGATGGTATGCAACAAACCAAATACTCCCAGATGCTCGTGTCATTGTTGTTGGAGGTAGAAGACAATTCAACTACGAATTCTTACCTAACAATTATCCTTTTTCTGTTCCTCTTAACTTTCTTCAGCGAACCACCGATACAAGTGAAAATAATCTATACCCTTTCGTGCATCTTTTACCCGATGGAAACCTGTTCATTTTCGCCAACACAAAATCCGTGTTATTTGACTACAAACAAAACAGTGTAATCAAAGAGTTCCCTCCAATTCCAGGTGAAGATCCTCGTAACTATCCTAGCTCGGGTTCTTCCGTTCTCCTCCCACTAGACGAAAACCTAGCTCCACTCCAAGCTGAAGTGGTGGTCTGCGGCGGAGCGCCACGCGGCTCGTTCGAAAGCGCCGTACGTGGGAGCTTCATGCAAGCCCTTGCCTCGTGCGGGAGACTGAGACTCACTCATCCTAACCCTAATTGGGTGATGGAGAACATGCCGATGCCACGAGCAATGGGTGACATGCTTCTCCTCCCTAACGGTGATGTCGTTATAATTAACGGCGTAGGGGCCGGGACAGCTGGGTGGGAACACGGCCGTGAGCCGGTGTTGACGCCGGTGATATTCCGGCCATCGGAGACGGTGAATCGGTTTAGTATTATGGCACCGGCATCAAGACCTAGGTTATATCACTCTTCAGCTGTGTTGTTGAAAGATGGAAGGATTTTAGTTGGTGGTAGCAACCCTCACGTCTTTTACAACTTCACTGGGGTTGAGTACCCCACTGATCTTAGCTTGGAGGCGTTTTCTCCGCCGTATTTGGCGCCGGAGTTTAATCCGATGCGGCCAACGATTAGGTATGTTACGAATAATAACATTTTAGGGTTTAGAGCTTTTTGTTATGTTACGTTCTCGGTGGCTGAGTTTGGTTCGGCAAGTGACGTATCGATTAGGATCGTGGCACCGTCGTTTACGACGCACTCTTTTGGACAGAATCAGAGGATGGTGGTGTTGAAGTTTCGTGGGGTTACATACCTGGGCGGAGAAGCTTATTATGCAACGGTGGTGGGGCCTTCGACGGCGGAGATTGCACCGCCGGGATACTACATTTTGTTTGTGGTGCATAAGGGTGTGCCAAGTTCAGGTTGGTGGGTGCAAGTAATGTAATAAAGTAACAGATTATGAAGTTGTGCCGTTGGTTAAATTGTTGTTAATAAGTAGCATAAATACTGAGAGGTGTTTGTTTGCGCAGTGCAGATGAATGAGCACGAATTAATAATCTTAACCCAACCACAAATCATGATATCTAATGCTCTAACTTAGGGTGTGTATAAAAATAATCAGGGTGATTATAAAGATATGACATTTTATTTGTTGAATGCTGATATCACCAACATTGCCACCAAACACTCCCTTCAATTGAACTTATATCTTAATACGAGTGTATGACATTTAGGTTTTAGAGATTAATCTTTATATATGATTTCTTTACTATTAGTAAGTCTTTCAAATGATATAAATATAAAAACTATCTTGAAATTACATACGGATTATATTTGTATGTAATTTGGCGGAGTTATTACCTACGGATTTTGCAGGTGGAAAGCGAAACCAGATTTCTTTAGTAACAAAAGACACCTTAACCATTACATCAGTCAAATTCTTTTGCATTATTATGATTTTTATTATAATTATTATTATTTTTCAGATTCCTATTAATATTATTATTAATAATATTATTAATATTATGAATATGCTTAATATTTTTAATATTATTAATATTAATATTCTTAATATTATTAATGTTATGAATATTATTAATATTTAATATTATTTATTATTAATATTATTAATATTTAATACTATTGATTATTAATATTATTTATTATTAACATTGTTAATATTATTAATATTTTTTATTATTAATATTATTAACATTATTTATTGTTAATATAATAATAATTATTATTAATATTATATTAATATTTTTAATATTAATAATAATATTAATATTATCTATAATATATTATAATTTAATAACATAATATAAATTATAATATAACCTCTTATATTAATATAATTTAATACTCTTAATATATGTTAATAATAGCTCTACAGTGTTATAATATAACTCGTAATATTACTATTAATTAATCTATTATTAATAATATATTTATATTTGAATTAATTATTCTTTACATTAATATAATTATTATTATTTTTCAGATTCCTTCAATATTATTATTATTAATAATATATTAATATTATGAATATGCTTACTATTATTAATATTAATATTTTTTAATATTATTATAATAATTTTTTTTAATATTATTAACATTATATTTTTTACTATTTTAATATTCTTATAGTATTAATATTATTAATGTTATGAATCTTATTAAAATTTAATATTATTTATTTTAATCTTTAATATTAATACTATTTATTATTAATATTATTTATTATTAATATTGTTAATATTATTAATATTGTTTATTATTAATATTATTACATTATTTTTTGTTAATATTATAGTTATTATCTTATATTATATTAATATTTTTTATATCCATAATTATTTTAATATATTATATTGTTAATATTAATATTTTAATTATTTAATATATTAATATAATATTCAATCTTTATTAACAATATTAATAATATTCATCTTCCTCATCTTCTCCTCTTTTCCTCTATTAATAATCCTATTCCTCTTCTTCCTCTTCATCCTCCTCTTCCTACTCTCTTATCCTCTTCCTCACCTCCCTCCTCCTCTTCCTCCTCTCCCTCTTCTCTTCTATCTCCTTCCTCTTTCCTCTCCTGTTCCTCCTCGTCCTCTCCTGTTCTCCTCGTGCTCTCGTGTTCCTCCTCTCCTCGTCCTCTTCCTCTTCTCTTCCTCCTCTTCTTCCTCCTCTCCTTTCTCTTCTGCCTCTTCCTCTTCCTCTTCTTCTCTTCTCCCCTTCCTCTTCCTCTTCTTTCTCTTCTTCCCCTTCTCTTCCTCTTCATTTCTCTCTTCCCCTTCCCTTCCTCTTCTTTCTCTTCTTCTCTTCCTCTTCCTCTTCTTTTCTCTTCTTCCCCTTCTCTTCCTCTTCTTTCTCTCTTCCCCTTCCTCTTCCTCTTCCTCTTCTTTCTCTTCTTCCCCTTCCTCTTCCTCTCCTCTTCTTTCTCTTATTCCCCTTCCTCTTCCTATTTTTTTCTTATTCCCCTTAATCTTCCTCTTCCTCTTATTTCTCTTCTTTCTCTTCTTAACCTTAATATTAATCTTCTTTCTATTCTTAACTTCCTATTAATATTCTTTATATTCTTCCCTTGATATTCCTATTATTTATATCTTAACATTAATATTAATATTATTTATATTATTAACATTGATATTAATATTATTTATATTATTAACATTAATATTATATTAATATAACTATTATAACTAATAATAAGTATAATAAAAATCGTAATATGATAACAAATTTGTTTGATTTAGTGGTTACTTCTTTGGTGACTTGAAGGACTTGTGTTCGAGTCTTGCCTGCTGCAGTTTGCTTTCAATATTAATTAATTAATTTTGAACTTCAGTTCGAGGGAAATTCGTAGGTGATGCTGATGCTAATTTACCTACGGATTTCTGCTTCAGGAGGTAAACAAATCTAATTGATCAATTGATATCTTTTTCATGAAAAAAAAAATGTTAGTATTAAAAAATATACAAACTTTTATATATATATATATATATATATGCCGAGAAAAAAATGTATTATTATTATTGGTATTATTTTAAGATGAATATAGGTGAATTTGACATTATCTTTACGTAGATGTAGAGATGATTTAAAAAAATGCATAAATGATTTTTTATTATCAATTTCTACTATTACACTATATTTTTGTTAAATACCATACAGACATTGTTGTACAATTAAAAACTATACTTTTGACATCCATAAAAAAAAATACATTCACTGGAAAAGTACTTTAATAATATATATTAATATTTAAAATTAAAATATAGAAAAAATTATTTTGACAATTTATATATTGATTTTATTTCTAATTGATGTAAGATGTTGAAAAATATTTTTTATCCACCACTACTATTTAGTCAAAAAAGGATTTTAGTGAAGAAAGGATTATGAGCTTATTAGTAGAGTAGAAGAATTAGCAAGGAAAAGAGTATTATATGAAGGCCTAAGTACCTTTTCTCTCTTTGATTTTGGAAGATGTATTATTCAACAATTATTTCACAATCAAAACCAAGGATTGAAATTAAGAGAATAATGAAGTGAAACTACACTTTTGAACAACATGGGAGGCTCTCACATTGTATTTCTATCTATAAAAGTTTAGTGGACATAGTATATAACTCAAATTTTTTAAGAGAGAATTATTTAAATTAAGTCAAATTTAAAAAATAATTTCAATCTTTCTAATAACTATCTTGCATCCTGTTCTTACAAAATTTCAATTTTTTAACCCAATTGTTTCTTGAATGACCCCATTTTCTTCTCTCTTACAACCTTTATAAACCCTAAATCAAATATTTACATCTTCTCCAATAAAAATCACCATTATTATAAATACATATCTGAATATAGATATCATACATAGTTTCTTATTATAGTTCTTTTATATCTCATCATAACTGTATTGTTTTTCTTAGATAAAAAAAAATATAAATATAAAAATATTTAGATATTTTTAACCCTTATAAAAAAAATATTAAAAAAAATTAATACATTGTTTGCTATCTCTGTTAACCTAAAATCTATTTTTCAAAATTTCAAAAATATAAGAAGGCACAAATTCAACAATTTCACAAAATTAAAAAATACACTAATTTATGAATCAATTTTTTTTTTTAACAAACAATAAATATAATTAAAAGATACTCTTAAAAAACAAATCTGCACCTAAAAAGCTAGGCCAAAAAACTGAATTGGCCTTGCATTTGTACAAATTTTCTAACACAATCAAACTCCAAACCAACATGTGGCTCAGTCCCTTCTAAATAAGAACAATTGAGCACTATCAGACATAGCTACTAGAATTTGTATACTAATCCAACCACATGGTCAAGCTGCACTCCTTCTCCACTCCGTTTTACAATGAAAAACGTTGTCTCATCCTTGTAGTGCTCCTTATTTCATTGTAGTCTGAGCCATATCAGTAATTGATTTAAACTTGCAGGCTTATATGATACACAAAAGTATCTAAATCCAAGTTTTATGTGGTTCTGTCCGTATATGAAAGATGAAAGAAGAAGACACAAAAACATAAATTGAAATGGCATGCACAATTTGATGCAAAGGAGTTGATGGGACATCATCACAAAAATGGCATGAAATGAAGGTGATAATCATGTGTCCAAAGTTGGAGGAGAGATGAACAAAACAAAGATGTTTTGGATGAAAAGGAGTAGGTGTCACAGTTGAATATGGTGAAGAAACAAAGGTCAAATACAATCTTATTTTGATTATATTCTTAAACACATCACAAATAAGACCTTCATGTGATCATAAACTCATCTTGGTATGTTATTTTTTTCTTTTTATCATTTTCACTGAGTATGTAAATTTTAAATTTCACCAAAAAAAAATTATTTATAGAACCACAAAATTAAATCAAATGCATCGAAAATATTAATATTTATAAATAATAAGACTTATTTATATCATTTAAGTAAAGTTAATATTTATTCTCCTATCCTTTTCCTTTAAAATTGCAAATGTAAATGTATGCTTACTAAATATTAAATTATTTCCAAATAAATAAATATAAAATTAAAATATAGTAATATAGTTTAAATTTAAAATGATTATTTGTTTATTTTAGAAAAAGAAGTTATCTTTGCGTATTTATTGCGTTCTTAATCACTATATTTAAAATCTATATTTAAAATTAGTCAGTGATGAACTACACAAGGGAGAAAGGACGAAAATATGAAGAGTGTGAGTAAAACTCCAACCATACACATTGTGCATTTTAAATTACTAATCATCTCAATAATATTTGAAAACTCAAACTCAACTCCTAATAAGAAAACTCTCAAGTTCCCCAATAAATCATATCAAGTTAATTAAATATTTTACTGTAATATTTCGAATCAAATTAATACATTTCAATAAAAAAAAACCCAATTAACAATTAAAAAAACTGTTAGAGTTTTGTGTTGTAGGCCCATTATTAGGAGTTTTTCCTAGTCTTTTGGGTCTCTCTCGGCCCGTTCTCTTGCTACCAATAATAAATGTGGGCTGTTTCTTCCTACACCTCCATAAATTCTTGAGACACTTCCATAAATTTTATAATTTCAAAAATATCTCTATAAAAAAGTTTAAAATATTTGAATTCCATAAATTCTTGCTACACTTTCATAAATTTTATAATTTAAAAAATATCTCTTTATAAAAAGGTTTAAAATTTTTTTTATCTTTTAAATTATATAATTTGGAAATTTTTTAAATCTGAAATATTTTCAAGTCAATTACTTCTTGCATCCAATCAAATTTGAATTTGCAGTTAAGTTTTATGTGAAATAATAAAAATGCTCTTAATTAAATTGGACAGATAAAAATACTACTCCTTTTTTTAATATTTTTTATATTTGAATTGCAAAAACACTTTTCCGAATTTTGGAATCTTTTCTCCAAAATATGTTTTTATATTTTATTTTTTAGAATATTCTGAACATATTTTTTGTATTTTAGAATTTTTTTTTTCAGAATAGGATTTTAATTTTTGAATTCTAAATTTATTTATGGAGCACAATAATCTATTCTAAATTTACTTTTTTCAAAATATATATTTTTAGTTCTAAATTTTTATTTTCAGAATATAATATTTTTAAATTTTTAAAAATGTATAGGTGCAGATTAAAAAAAAAAGTTAAGTGTAAGAAGAATTTGCCAATCCTCAATTACCCCTTTGACATAAGGAATACTTTTTAGGATGCCCTTTCTAACAAATCCTATTTTATATTTATGTTTGATGTATTCTTGTTATTATTATTTTTTTCTATACTATTCTTATAAATTGAAAGAATTTCATTATATTCTTTATTATTATTATTATTATTATTTATTATTGGGTTTTATTTTAATTTCTTTTGTTGTTGGAGATTCACTCTATCATCGCATGCTAAGACCATGAAATCACTCTCAACTTTGATGGGAGAATGGTGTTTATTGCCATAGCCATCATCAAATGCTAACCAGTTGAAGTCTTTGTCTAGTGTGCAGTGCTGATATAAAAAAAAAATAAAAAATCTAGTGTGCAGATGAATTTTGTTGTTTCTTATAATAATTTAATTTGTTATCTGCCCCGACCATAGAATTATGATTTGACTAATTTGTCACCATACTATTAATTTAATTAATTATTGATAATGATTATGTCATGTCTCCCTTTTTATAACAAATTCAAATGAACTTGATTTATATATTTTATATTAATTAGACCATTGCGATTTTATAGAAACATGACTAATCCTTTAAAAAAACAAAGTATAAAGTCTCTTTTATCACTATGTTTCTGATTTTTTTTAGTCCTTTAAAATTCTTTTTTCTTATTTTCATATTAAATAATTAGTTTTGACATTGTCATCTCACTCTATTTCACTCTTCACCTCCTACTTGTTTACAAATGATTAAGATAAAATAAAAGAAATAAATGTCATAAATTCTATGATTGAGAGGAAAGATATTGAGATAAAAAAAAACTATAAAAAGAATACAAGAATAAAGATATACGAAAAATTAAATAAAAATATACAGTAAAGCATGGTTTCACTTGTTTTTAAGTCCATGCTTACCTTGCGAAAATGATTTGAACTTTATTAAAAATCAATATTTAATGCTCTACTTCAATGAATGATAAAGAAATATTATAATTATAATTTTTTTGAAAATAAATTTTGTTAAAAGATCAATCAAATTGTCCAAAAAAATTACCCATTAATAAAAGTTTAATCATTAATAGTACAATTTAAATTTTGATAAATTCAACTTCTTCCAATTTTAATTATATATTGTTAAAAATTAGTTATAAAAAATTATTTATACTTTGAACATTAACAAGATTTCTACTTATTTGAGCGATGTGCGACTAATCTTCATAGATCTGCAACTGTGTTGCAAATTTTTGTGTGAATTAAAAAATCTGTCGACTAACTGATAAATAAGCTATATGGTTAAGGCAAAGCAATTTTGCAGAAGCTTGTGTTTGTAATAGATTTAAGATAAACTTCACAAATAAGTGAACTGTAGCAACTCATGGGAAGTATTATATTGTTTAATGTTTTATTTATGCATAACAAACAAGCTTTTCATATTACAGTGAATCTTACTTTATCTGCAGACTAAGTATTAGCAGAAATAATCTAGTCACCTGAAAGAATTTTCTCTGTGGACAAGAAACTATACACAACAAAATCCTTAAGAACTCCTTTGAAATAAGTGTACTTTCTGAGAACACCCTCTCTAGTGAAGCCAACCTTTTCCAACACCCTCTGAGAAGGTTTGTTATCAACATCAACAAAAGCCTGCAACCTTAGCAAATTGGGAAAGTCCTTGAAGACTTGAGGCACAGCAATCTGGAGCACTTTGGTGGCTATCCCTTGGCCCCAGTAGCTGCTCCCAATGGCATAGCCTATGTCAGCCTTGTGTCTTTCATCACCTGACCAAGGATATACTGAAACAAATCCGATGGAACAGTCATCAAGGCAGACTGAGCGACGCCATGGATGAGGTATGCAAACGTCCCTTATGAAGGCCAAAGCCTCTTCCTTAGAGCCACAAGTCTTCCATCGGAGGTTTCTGGTCACTTCATCATCCCCTGCCCACAAGAAGAAATCATCAACATCACTAACCTTGAATGGCCGGAGACTAATAGTAGAGAGATCTACAGATTCCATCTTGATCAAATTTTGGAGTATTTTGATTTCTAAACTTCATCAAATGAAAGGACCTTCAATCCAAATATTGTGCAATTGTGAATTTTTCAACTAGTTACTAAGTTTAATAGAACAGTCAAAAAGTGCATCCTTATATTATACATATATTGAGAGAGGGGGGGGACTTAATAACAATATAGTATAACTTTTTTATTTATATAAATGTTGTAACAAAAACTATCTAAAGATGTGTATGACTTTTGTGACATATATCTAATATTTGAAAGGATTTTTGTTTGTCATACATTGATGATTAAACAAGAATTGATTGAAAGACTGAAAGACTAGAATTCTAATCAATGTTTAGCAAATTCAACACACATGAAGTTCTGGAATTTAGTTTTGGAAGCCAATTTCTACCAATTAAACTTGAAGATCCAGACGAGACAATAGACCTTATTTACCAGTTAACCCACTCCAGGAGATTATATTACAATTATGCCAGTTACTCTTTACTTAAAGTTTTCAAAAATAAAAGCAAGTACATTTTTATTAATGTGGGACTAATAGAAATACTAGTTTAGTTGTTCTTTTAAGTGAAATGCATCAGTTCTGAATTTACTACCAGGTGCATTTCTAATCATTTTCACACATGCCTTTTTTTAAGGATTTACTGCTATTAAATTCTGAACTCATGCATTTCACATGGAAAATAATACCAGATCTAGTTCAACTAGTTTATCTTGTATAAATCTTTTTCAACTGAAGACTTATTTTTTAAATCCTTTTCACTAAGAGGGAAACATTGTGTCAACATAGTGAACAGATATAGCCAGAGATCCATTTTGGTTCTCAGTTTTTGAAAAACTCTTAGCATTTTTTGTCTTGAAAATAAATAATTGATCCAAACAAACTAATTGCACCTCTCCTACTGATATTAAAATATAAGAAGTTGAGGCACTTCGACTTTTAAAACGAGTACAAATGGAGATACACACCCCAGTGTGCCCTTTGCATAGAGGTCAACTAATTAGGTGTTATATTGTGTAACTATTGTCAGTTGGCTAAGGAGTTGCTATTATAATAAAATTTAACCGTGATAGTATTGTATTTGTATATATATGCAAGGATTGTCTCACTATTGTCTTCTTTTCTCATGTTTTATAAACCCTTATATATAAAGCATTCTTTATTTTATGTTTTCAGGCAAGTAGGTAACATTTAGATGTTTAAGGTCAATCTCTATTACGAATGGTTGGATTTCTAAATCGTTTGTTTTCTTGCCTATTTAAGCGGCAGAAAGAGAAATAAAACCTATTAACTACTCTTCTACCTGTGACAACCTCAAAAATTTAAGAGCTAAACAAAATCATGCATCTGTTCACCAAAAATCTGCTACTGTGAGCATGCTTGCAGTCTAGAACATTGAGCAATTTGACCTGAACTAGATAAAAAAGAATGTCTGCTTAAGGAGAGGGTACCTCCATAATAGATCAGGCTTCCTTGCAGTTTAACATCTAATCTTTGTATTCCTTTACCTTCATAAATGAATACTGAGAAACATACTGTGGTCAATTATGAAAACCCTTTTAAGACTATGTTCTTATATTAAATACTAAATTCATAACATCTGCGGTGATAAAAAAAGAGTAATTTACTACTTTGATTAAAATAAAAAAGAAAGAGAAATGTCAAAGAGTTCACTGCTTGTGATAGATAATAAAACACCAATTCCAGTTTAAATATTAAGCATATTACGGTTTTGTGTGAATACAAATTGTTGTTTCACCGAAGGTCTAGAACTGATTTTCTGATAGAAATGTGAGAAATAAAAGGCATTAGGCAGCAAACAACTATAATATCTAAGTAAATGATAGAAAAGTAGCATACTATAACTGTGTTGGGTCCTTGGGAGATTTAACACATGGATATATCATTAAGTTCATATATCATTAAGTTCAACACATTAGCTATTATGTAAAGTTCAACCTACAAAATATTAAATCTAATATGGCTTATTAAACTCAAATACAACATGGTTTAAAGTTCTCACCTTCCGGGCCTGCTGCATTCATTCACATACCACGATCATCAAATATCAAAACCAACAATAGAAGTAAAATTACACAAAACAAAGAACATTAAAAAATAAATTTCTGAAATAAAACATGGCTCAGCACGATTCTTAATTCTTTAAGTTCAACTCAATAATAAACCTTCTAATCAAACGTACGTATATAAGGTTCACTATAACTTTTCAAGAGACAATAATAGGTAGACAAAAATAGATACTATGTCATCAGTAACACACTCTAATCTCAGACAAAAGTAGGAAAGGTTCAACATATACTGAGAAAGATGAACGAAAGAAACTAATAAGCAAATAAATCATGGAACTAAAATTGGTTAGTAAATCAAACATAGGTTTGTAAGGTTCACTATAAATTTTGATGAGACAATAAGAGATAGACAAAATAGATATTATACCGTCAGCAATGTACTCAAATGTCAGACAAAAATATGTAAGATTCAACACACTGAGAAAGAAGAACCAGAGAGACCAAAAGGCAAATAAAATAAAAACTATGGAACTAAAATTGGTGCGGAAGGTTCAGCACAAACAGATGATGATGAGCAGGAGAATTGATGAATGCCATGTTTTTTTCCATAACCTCAGTTTTCCAAGACCCCTCACCTATTTACCTCTTTCAGGTGAGATAAGGTGATAGTCCAACTCTTCGTCAGTGAGCACTTGTCTAATGTCAATCACGCTCTTCATACACCTAGCAAATATTCTAGCAATGATCCCCGAGGAATTGTGAGTCCGTGATCTTAGCGCCAAGAAGGAAGGATTGCAACATCTAGAAAGATTCCCACTATGAAATTCTTCGTGAATAGGAAAATTATGTTAAGTAGAGAAATCTCAAGAACTTCAACAAGTATGAAGATTTAGAAGAGAGTAATATGAACCTTAAGTTTTTTCATGATCCCATGGTTTCATGTCTCTTCAGAAAAATGGCGTTGAACATGCATAATGTTAACAGGAACCTAGCAGGTTTACATATTTGTATTCATAAATTTAAGTTCAGTCTAAAAGCACTGCTAAAATCAGAATAAATGCCTGGCCTAATTGTACAAGCTTGGACATCCAAGAAAAATCATTACTAACTTCACACCCCTACTCATTAAAGAAATTATACTAAAATTTGTACAGACAACAGCTCATCAAAGAAATTTAACTAAAATTGGTAGGGACCGCGCGAACGCAGGCCCCCGCTTCCACAAATTACGATGTAGATTCTCCCTTATAGGGAGACCTTAAGTGGGCACCCCTCCGGAGTGCAATGGAGGTTACCAACCTAGGCCATGAGCCTTACTGATCACTCATAGGCCCCATCCAGGTAAGTATATTCCAACGCTGGAGGTCAGCTTTTATTTAAACACCCTGAAGACTACCGCATGTTTAGTACTAGCCAATGTGGGACTATTAAGCATGCTGAACTTGGTTTATTTCTTAATCAAAACAAAATAACTACTCGGAATCAAAACCCTTGCCTTTGTGTCAGTTTTAAGTTTTAATTGGTTTTCTCTAGAAATAAGTTTAAACTGGTTTAAATAGTGCAGGCTGTTGTTGTAATAACGACTCCATGGCTTCATAACATGAAGTTTTCCAGGTAGTTCCCACACCTATTTACCTCTTGGAAGTGAGATAACACAGTAGTTCAACTTTTCTTCGTTGATTTGTTGAACAATATTCTCTTGCTTGAACTAATTACCGAATAAATAAAATAGACATTCGCATGTTGAATGGATGAAATTTTATTAAAAAACCATTAAGGGTGAGTGAAATATAAAATATTCATGACCTTATCATGCCAGTATATAACTTGAGAAGATCCATAACATTCTTACAAAAGTAATCCTTGCATTGGCACAGTTTTTTCTTACGATTGTGTATGATGACTAAATAATTAAAAAAACTTATGCTTACTCAACTCAACCACTATGCGCTGGGTTTCCTTGAAACTTACTGGTAAAAGGTAACGGTCATTAGTAACGGATAACAGTAATGCAAATTTCCTTGTGATATTATTACTTATATACATATATATGCCCATATTAAATACATAGAGTCAAACTATGCTCATAATATATATATATATATATATATATATATATATATATATAAGTTTTCCAACGACAAAATATCGTTTCATCCACTCCTTATAGGAAAAAAACAAAAAAAATAAAATAAAATTTAACTTTTAATAAAAATCTCTTAAAACTTTATTAATTTTTTTATTCGTTTTTCTTTTTTTATCTTCTTTGGCAGGAAGGGTTTGTCGAGAAATTTGTACAATTAGACCTCAAATCATGCGTTTGAAAGATACCAACTTTTAGTTAATAAACTAAGTTGTCTCAAATCTCACGAGAGAGACCGTTATCCATAGATTGTTTGGGTCTGTTAGAACTAGATCACGTGCAGAGAACAGAGAGGCAAGTTATAGGAGTTCAAACATGTAACTTTGATCATTTGAGCAAATACTTCCCGCATCCATGTTTTAATTTTTCACCCCAGTTTGATAATTAATTTAAGCAGTTCCACTTCACTAGACAGACATCTTTGAACCGTGTATTTCTCATCCAGTCTCCTTTCAACCTTGACCAAATATACCAAATCCCGAATCCGATAGATTTAATAAAATGATGTTATATATCAGTAAACAGATGAGTAGAAGCATTTTTAATTTTAAAATGAATACAGTTGCTCTTATTCCCTTGCCATTTAGGCAGGTGTGAGAGAGAGGAGAATTAACTAACTATTCTTCAGTTGAACAAAAATACTTTTCTGGTTCTGCCTGTGACCACCTCAAAAATTGGAAAGCTAAACAAAATTGCGCAACTGTTCAGCAAAATACTTCATCCTAAATCAACTTATTGTGGACATTCTTGCAGTCGAGTGAATTGGGCAGCAAGATCAGTACAGAACAAAACAGGGTATAACTCTAGATCAATTCAGCAATGTCTAGGGATACCTCCATAACCGATCAGGCTTACTTGCAGTTTAACATTTAATCTCTGAATTCCTTCAATCCTTTCCACAGCACCTTCATAAATTAATATTGAGGAACATAAGGGTTCTGGACTTCTTATATTAAAGTTCATCAAATTTGGGGGATAAAAAAAGTCGTTTACTATTTGAATATAAAATAAAGAGAAGTCAGAATTTAATGTCTACAACTAGCACGCAACAATGCAATGGTTTTCACACTATGATTCGTAGTAATACAGCAAATCCAGCTTTTCAGAAACTAATTAAGAAATAAAGACATTAGGCAGGAAACTACTCTAATATCTAACAAGATAATACAAAAGAAGCCTATATTAAGGAGGCTAAGGATTAAGGAGTTTTGAAAACAATTCTTTTAGCCTGATAATCAGCTACTGTGTAAAAAGCATCCAAAGAAAACCCAGGCAAGTATGAGTAATATTTTACTCGCTTAAACAAAACAGGAAAAGGGAGAAAAAATAACCTTTTATATCTCTTCTTTGAACCACAAGGACAGAGCGCATTCCTGCTAATTTGTCCAGCCTGGGCCAAATTAGACCTTGCAAGGTCCAATGGGGTAGAACCAACCAGCTTTTGGACCTAGAGAAAATTAAAATAAATATGGCTGGTGATCAAAATATGGCTATAAGCACCCAGAAAAGCAATTTGGCTAATTATTTAACATTCAAAGTTCATTTATTATCTTGTTGCACATACTCACTCACACGCACCATAGTCATCAAAAAAAGGTAATGACTTTAGTTACATTAGATATACATACTTCCAAATCAAACAAGTTTTGAAAGAAATTCTGATTAAATATCAATACCAACAATAAAATATAAGAAAAAGTTAACAACACATTGACGGAGACATCAACATTTAGATACTTTGTTTTTATTTGAAGCATAATGCTGTACAACACTGCCAGCAACATAAGCCGAAATCAAGAAAGAAGTCCTAATGAATCAATAGCATAATTCTGAAATTTTGCCATCCCATTGAAGAAGCAAGTAATTAGATTATAAATTATCACCAGAAATAAGCTATGGACCTCACCCAAGGGCCGAGGCTTAGCACCTTGCTAGGCTAATAATGGACCCAAATCGTGCTACGTATACCAAACCCCAAATGTGAAGATAAAACTACCAAATCAAGATCTATTTTGGAGTAGAAGTACTACAAAAGCGAGAGTAAAAAAAAATAGTAAGCTTTTAATGAACCAATGAAAAAACTAAAATTTCTTCCCAGAAAATGATCAATTGAACCCGACTAGGTTGCAAAGAATTAGAGTAATAAGACGAAGCATTACTTCAGCAAAGCTTTTTGGCATTGGTTTTCCTTCTTCTTTTAACTTCTCTATCTTCTTCTGTGCTTCTTTGGCCCAAGTAAACTTAGCGAGTGCATTCTCTACATCAGCAATGGTGCAGCCACAATGCTTTGCCGCTTCTTGCTTTTGAGCAGTCTGAAGATTCTGGAGATAGCAAAACAAAGGATAAAAGCCAGAAGAATAAATCACAAACTAATTAATAAATGCATAAATAAACATTGCGAAGCATGAATTTATCCAGAAACCTCTCCAGTGGGGTCCAAAACCCCAAGATATCGAATTATGGCTTCGTATTTCTCGAAGGCAGAGGAAAAAGTGGCTTCGCTGCTTCGTCCAACCATGAACTCCTTAAACGCACCAATTCTTCTTGCATTCTTCATTTCATCAGCAAAACCTGAGATCAATGATATCATTATTCTTACTATGTTAAGTAAATGTACAAGACAGTGTCTGAGATATTTGAGACAGGAGAAGAAAGGGCGAAATTGGAATCAAAAGGAACTGACGAATCAGAGTGAATGAATCGGAATTGGCTTGTGACGCGTCTCCCTGGGACTGCGTGGTCTTTTGGCCTGTGATGACGTTTTTGACCTTCTCCATCCATGAACCCTGCAACTGTGTCGTGGCAAAGATTGTTCGGTGCTGGTGCTTGCAACTTTGGTTTGCTGCTGAGTGTAAAATCTTGCTTGCGATGCGAAGTAAAGGCATTGAAACCTTGGAGTTGAACACTCTTTCCTTCTCTGCAACTACTGCACTCTTCAATGGCTGCAACTCCGCTCCAGGTTATAGAATTGCCCTCGAAATTGGGATGTTGACGCTAGACTTAACGACGTCGTTTCAAATGCACTTTTGCTTTATTTATTAATTAAACACTTCTATAATTTTCAAATTAAACACTCGTAAGGTAACTCATAAGGAATGATGATATGTTATATTTTTTATCAAAAAAATGTTGGATTTTGAATTCTTTTCCTTAAGAAATTACATTAATATATTATAAAAAGAAACACATTATAATAATTATACATTGAAATGTTATTGCTTACGTTTTAATGACTTCAAAATTTGTTATTCGTGTATTTTATTAATAGCTGTTGATATTGAAATAATACACTTTATTTTCAAAAAAAAAGTATCTTGTTGTTTTAGATGAATCAAAATAACATATGAACCCATTTTTTTTACAAGTCCTTTTAAAAAAATAAAAATAACCATTTTTATGCATCACGTATTTGTTTTAAGTTTTTAAAATGATTATAAGCTAAAAGGAATATCAAGGTTGATTAAAATAATAAGTTGTTTTGAATAGTTTCTCTAGTATAAGGATATAGTTCAAAGGTTGTTGCAATAATACCATACTCTGCTCTTCATTGCGGTTGAAAAAAACTTAGAATGAATTCGGTAACACAGTCATCACATCTCTGTCACTCAAAGTATAGTAATTATTTACTGAAAAGTTCTTTATTTAATTGACACAAATTTTGGGATGTCTCCATTGTCGTCTAAAGTAAGTTAAATCCAGTTATATAAGGTTGGGGAAACTAGACCTTAGATGCCAATTAAATGAATGGTGTGGCATCTCTTAATTTCAACAACTTTTTTCAATTTGTAGATTTTTTTTTATATAAAATATTACACTTTATTTATTACTAAACATTTTACACATTTTTATTTATATATATACAATATTTTGTTTGAATACTCACGAGCGCGGACTTTAAGCCTAATTCAACATCATAAAATCGACTTATAAGGTGAGATTTGCACCTACTTATATACAATAAAATATCCTAATTTCTAGTTGATGTGAGATCTCCAACAGATACAGTAGAGTTTGTTAGGTATATTGTAGTTGTACAATCAGAGAAGGTCAATAGTGTTGATCTTTGTTTTTTTTAAAAGTTTGTGTTGTTATAAGTGTTCATACTTCATTGCATGTCCGAAAATATAATACCATAACAAAAGAATATCAAATATTCAATATATGAATATGTCATCTATTCACATGAAATTACATGTGTTTATTTTATCGTTAGGAAGGAACATATCAGAAGTATAACAAATATTATCAAAGTAAATTAAGTAATATAAAATCATATAACATGTTCATGTAAAATTTCCATTACATTTTTAGATAGACATGTATGAATTATTTTTATAGTGAATAATGAGGATAAATAAAAACTCATCAAATTCATACAAAATTATTTCATATTGCCCGACTCTTTTTTTTTTCTCATTTAAATCTTCAGTGTAAATTTGGTGACCTTATTATTAACTCTCATTTCCCTGTTTACAATTTTATATAAGTCAAAGTATTTTAGTTGAAGAAATTTCAATTTCATTATTAAGAAGAAAAAATTTGCAAACGAAATAATAAAGCGTCATTACTAGCAACCCCAAAGAAGAAATAAGCACCAAGAGAAATAAGTTTGAACTTAAAAGGAAAATCAAAAATAAAAATAAAGGTTTCCTTAATGAAAGTATTGTCCTTTCTCAGACTAGACTATGAAGAAAACAGAGATTGAAGATAGCACCAATCCATATTTAGAAAATAAGGATGATTGCTTCAAGTTCAACCTCCTAAACAACGAATTTGAAAAAATGAATGTTTTCGCAGACCCATTATCACTATTTTTTTTACAGTAATCTCAATATTATTGTAAAAAGAATAAAATTTTCTTCGTTATCTTAAAAGAAGAAAAAGTAGATTTTCCATTACCATATGCTCCCATTATTTTGATTTCAATTTTAGATCGAATTGTAATCTAATTTGAAGTTCAAAGGACCATGTTGTCCGACATTTGTAATTGAAGGGCAGCTTTGACTCTCCTTTTCTTCTTTGTAAACTTTATTTTTGAAAATAAATCTATAAATAAATAAAATGAATAACATGATTTACTATTGAAAGTTAGAATTGGGTTCTACAAAACTAAATTATAGTAGTCATTTTTTCGGTATATCTAGCTAGAATACCAACGTTAATTTAATTTTTTGGAAACCGAATTCTATAATAGCATTTTTTTTTCAAAATTGAAAATAATGGTGGAGATTTTTTTTTAAATATGGAAATTAACAAAAAAATAATGAGAGATTGAAGAAAATTAAGTGATTAAAATTTTTAATATGAATATTTAATAACATCTAATTTAAAATAACAGAAGAAAAGTAAGCAATTAAAGTGTACAAATTATTATTGAAAATTAATAAATTTAATAAGTATTTAAAATAATTTACTTAACATTTTTGTGGATTGTAAACAATGAAAACTTGTATTGTATTAATTCAATACAGTTATAAGTTTTTTGTTGTTTAATTGTATTTGTAACATATGAAACTAAATTAATGAAATTTCTAAACACTTGCATAAGACAAAAAAAGACAGTAGAATGAGTAATCTAACTGAACCCATCAAGTACAATTAGAAGAAATGAAAGTTATTAATTGCAATAATTAGTGTTAGTCATATATGTATTTAAAAGAAGTTGCATAATAATAAAGTTTTTAAATTTGCTCAAAAAGATGGTCCAAACTTGACCAATTAAAAAAAATTGTATTTAGACAAATGAGTTTGAGAAATTTCAACAACCAAATTCAGTATTCGGACTTTGTATGGATAAATGATATCTTTAAACAATGAATCATGCTATTTATTTAATTTTTTTACACTAAGTAAAATTAATGATAAAAAGAGTTTTTTTTTTTTTTAAAGTAGAGTAATTGTGTAGGTTAGTTGACAAAATAAATAAAATTTAAAGAAATTATTAAAATAGATTAGTAAAAATTGTGCTACAACTAATTCACAACGTTAATTTAACACCATTGACCTATTTTAATAATTAACATACAAAATTTTTAAAAAATGTCAATGAGAAAAAAAATGTCTAACATCAGCAATAAAACATATCATCACACCGTCCAAACAATCACAAAAGATAAAAAAATACAACAATGAAAGACAATTATAACTAGACGGGAATGACGCATACAAACTTCTCTTTGATCCAAAAAAAATAACTAAAATAAATCTGATCTGAAAAAACAACGAGTTAAAGAGAAAATTGCAGGAGAGACCTTAGGTTGTTTTACAATTTTTATTCAAATATATTAAAATGGATACATTTTTAAAAATTATATAAATTAGTAAGTCGGTGCACAATTTTAAGACGAAATCATATTTTCAAAGTGTTTGTAGATAAAAAAACATAGATAAAAGTCATGCTTTAAATACACTATATTTTTTTAATGAAGTTGTACCCGATTTTTTTTTTCAATATTTTTTATATTGAAAATTATTTTTTCTCTTTCAGATAAACAATTTTTTATTTTAAAATATATCTTAATGATTTGTATAATTTTATATGGTTAAATATTATTAAAAAAAAAAACGAGTTTCGTAAAAAAAACAGAGGCCCTTACTGTCTGAGATCATGGAGTTGGTGAGCCCTGGTGCGCCGGTTAATGCCCTTGCGGAGGATGTTGTCGTGAATCTGCAGTCCATTCAGTTGGATCTGGTATCGTAACCACGCCACGTCCTCCACCGTTGTCAAAGTGGCATTGTCGTTTCCGACACGGAGGTGCAGCCATGAACTACGGAGGTGCTGTCATGAACTACGGAGGTGCTGTCATGAACTACGTCGTTAACGGAAGTATTAAAAGGACAAGAAGAAGAAGAAAGAGTGGAAAAGATAACGAAAAGGAGAATATAACGAGAATTGGCACTGTTCTCACTGCGTCCTTCGATTGCGTAACAATGCCTATCACCGACACCGATTCTTATGCCATCTTTTCTATCTTAACTTCAATGAGTTGAAGGGAACGCGACTCGGCGTCGTTTCGTTGCTACAAAATTAGGTTGACTGTTACTGATTAATCAGGGGTACTTAATACTTTAAATACTTTAAATACTTTAACTTTATACATTTAATTAATTATACTTCTTTTATTAAATATCATAATGATAGTGAATGATGAAAATATAATAAAAATATGTCAAACATAAAAAGTCTCACACGAATAATATTTGTTGAAATTCAAGAAAGGATAGAAGGACTACAAAAAAAAATGTTGTTTATGATATAAGAGGATACCCAAATTAGATAATTAAAACTTTAGACACTAATATTGCTTTATAAGGACTAAAAATACAATTAAATTAGAAAAAAAGGAATGATTAATTTTGAATAATCATGTATAATACAAATTTTATGATTTAAACAAATGTTAGTGATGTGTTTATAATAAATTGATAATTTTAATTCGTAGTAACATGGTATTTTAAAAAAAGTTATTTGTGGAACAACATAATAATTAAGAGTTTTAAGTATTATAACATAAAATTATTCTTGTAAAAATTAGAATGAGAAAAAGTTGGTGATATATTTTTATCATAAAGAACGTGATATGAAATAATATATAACATGACTTATATTAAAGGATTATTCGATGAAAATTTTGTTATGAAAATAGAGGATTTTGTAGGTTAATTATTAAAATAATAAACTTTTAAAAAATGATTGATATGGATAAATCATATTACTTTAACATCATTATAGTATAATCAAATTTCATTTAATAATATGTCACATCACTTAATCATAATAATATTCTTTTCAATATTTAAAAAAAATATTCGTCACTTTCAGTAATTAACTATAATACGATAATGATATTCCTCAAAACAATAAGAAAATACATTTACATTTCAAACAATTGTTTAAGTTTATGACATTTTGAATGCTAGTCTATAAAAAAATCCTTTCACATAAAAATAATAATTTTTCATAAAAGCACCTAAATTATTTCTTAGTTAATATTCATAAGTGATTTTGATGTTCTAACATGTAATTATTTTCTAGACGGTTCATTTAAAATTAAAATATTATCTTTGTGTTTTAAAACACGTAATTTAAATATTTAACACTTTTCATTTATTTGGGTTTCTTGTTGGTGATGCACAATAATTACATTAATTCCATGCATAATAGTTGGTGGAATGTCATGTTTTAGAACACCCAAAAGGATACTTTTTTCCAGTACTCCATCACACACTTGATATAAATAAATATCATAGACCATACACAAAAATATCACTAAATAGTTAGCTAAATACCTCATTTTTGGAACATCCAAAAATATAATTTCCTAAACTTCATCACAACAATGAAATATACAACGCATCTAACAACATTCTTTAGAAGAACATCAATTAAGATGATTAACAACTTTTTTTTAAAGAGTATTGAGATAAAGATTAAGAATCTGTGTAATGAAACACTTGTAAAAATAATTTAATATCTAATGAGACCTAACGTGAATTTTACATTGTTTTTATAAATATATATAACAAATTCAACCAAATGAAGCATTGACACAAATAAAAGATGGTTGTTTACCATCATCAATACTACATTATATTATTATCTTATGATTTGAGGTGTGTTGCTCCAGTACCACATCGATCCAACATGGAGGTTGGAATATTTTAAAACATGTACCTCTCAAATAATAAATATTTTAATTACAAATCTCTCCCCACCCATTTAGATATTCAGCATAACATAAAAAATTAGAATAATATTAGCATACAAAGAGATTTAATTTACAGTTAGCATATAATCATAAATGATTTTTTTTAATGTATTTCACTTTTTTATAATTTACTTGGTATATTAATAATACACTTTTTAAATGTATTTTGATCAGTTGAATCATAAAATTAGGAGAACAAATAAAATATCAGATCCAAATATTTATAATTTTTAATAAATTATTAATTAATAAAAAATAATTACTGAGGTGGTTAAGGAAGAAGAAAAAAACTCAACTCTTAAACGAAACGATATGAAAAATTTGACGCGATAAGTAGGAAAGAAACAACCCGTTGAAAGCATTGGTTCCGCAGACGGAGCTGCTTTTGATGAAACGTGAGGGAGAGTTAATTATCGGCCATGCTGCTTATTTATTCTCTCTCCATAGTTTTGGTTTATCCTTTCCTTAACTGTAAAGACCATATTGCCCTCAATTAAAAGGCACAAACGGGTCAAAGGATCTACCGGAATAAATCTGGACGCCCATTTTCCACACCCATGTTCGCTGTCTTCACCCTTCTCTCTCTCTCCTTCTTCCAAACACTTCCTCTCTCTAAACCTGAAACCTCGCCACTGCAACAAACGCAAGCACTCAAAGTGCTCCCAATTCCTCACTCATCACGGTTTGTTCCTTCCACTGATTCATCCTCTCCTTATCAAGCTCGATTTCGTTTTATTCCGTTATTTTCTCCTTTCGATTATACCAAACAATTTATCGCATCTTCTAATTACTCTGTTTTAGCTCCTGCTGCGTTGCAAAGCGCTCAGCCTTATGATCGGTTTAGTTAGTTTGTGCGAAGAGTTATGTTTTTGTTTTTCGACCTTTTATTTTCTCTTTTTCCGTCGTTTGCGTTACTTGTGTCGATGATTTGGGGTATTCGATAGCTTCCGCGGGTTCAGCATGTTATGAATTTTAGTGTGTGTTTGGTTGTTGATTACGTAACTCTGCGTTTTGATTTGATTCGCATTGAGTATTCGCTGCGTTTGATATGCGATTATGCTTTGACTGGTAATTCAGACTGTATGGGAAGAATGATTTTAAACTTTGCCTGGATTGTGAGGTTAATAGGGAGTTGATGTTGGAAATGATGTAGCGTGTCTGGAAAACCATTGAGAAATACTAAATCACGTCTGGGACGTGGGAGCTGGCTTCTTAGTAATTGTGAAAAATCACGTCTGGAGCTGTAGATTTTGGTATTTGGGATCTTGAGAAGACTATGGTCCATCTTATATAATGGGTGAAAATGTTTGATAATAACTAGGTACTGTTACAGAGACTTCTTAAATGTTAGTTTCTCGGAGCTCCCACGATGTACGGTTATGCCTTATACGTAACGCCTTTCTCGGAGCTGTAGATTTTGGTATTTGGATGTGTCTTGAGAGTGTTTTTCTGCATTGCAAACGTCGTTTGTTAAATAAATGGTCATAATCCATAAACTACATCTGATTTTTTTTTTTGCCGTTGGAAATTATCCTATGTAGATTTCCTGTTATGGAGTTATTTTATCAATTCATCCCTGGGGTTATTATTTAAGCTATATGATTTATGTACTTGACAGTTTCTGCAATGCACCGCGTGGGTAGTGCGAGCAACGGAAACAACTCAACTCGACCTCGCAAGGAGAAGAGATTAACCTATGTGTTAAATGATTCTGATGATACTAAGGTGAACTTGTTGTTTTATTTACTTATTTTATTTGTTCCAGGGTAGCATACAAGTTTCATGCTTGCTTCTAGTAGTTGCATCTTCATACCTATCCATTCCTACAAAATTTTCTTTGACACTATGCTTCCTGTTAACTAGTTGAAACTGATTGGGTTGATTTTAATAAACACAAGCATTACTTGGATGAAAATACTATTTAATGGATTTGGTGAATTCCCGCTTTGGTCCTTGAAATATTCTCTTAACCCAGTATTCCTCTCAAAATAGTGACTTAAATTCTGCTTTAATGAGAATATTTGATTATTGACTGTCATAAATTTGATCCAAGTTAACATTTTTTGTACCAATTTGATGTTAAAAACTGTCAATTGAGGATCAAATAATGTGAAGGACCAAATTCATGTTCCAAAGATTTTTACAAATATCAAGGTGGAGGTTTACCCTGAATTTTAATATTATTCTCTCTTTTTACGTTCACTTAGACCCACTTGGTGGTTTGCATATTTGACCTTTTGGTTTTTATTATTTACCCAATTTTTACTTTCTAATCGATCAAATCTTCATGAATAGTTCATACAGTACTTGGCTCCTTTCTGCCAGGTACTTGTCTTTTGCTTTGAAAGGCATTATGTCATAAATTTTTCAATATTTCTTATTTTGGTTGAATTTCCTTCAATTTTGATAGTTCTCTTAGTTGCACGGTCTAGAATTGTAACTTTGCTCTTTACTGCAGCATTGTGCAGGCATAAATTGTTTGGCTCTGCTTACTTCTGACGGGTCTGATTATCTCTTCACCGGGAGCCGTGATGGCAGGTTAAAGCGATGGGTACTAGCTGTGGATAGAGCAACATGCTCGGCTACCTTTGAATCTCATGTTGATTGGGTAATCCTTGTGTTAATTTTTTATATTTATTTTTCTTCCTTTCCATTTGATAATTTATTTTTGATTTAGTAACTTCTGGTACATGGCAGTGTTTTTTTAACATGGTTACTTAATGAATCTTCATCTGCAATGGAAAACCTCCCAGCAGCTATTTTTTTAGTTTTCCCTGCATCGGGCATTTTTTGGTAGACTTATGTTACATTGTTAATAATGCATTTTTTTAAAAATTTTACCCAATCTAGTGGTAAGGTCAAAAGGTGTAAGAAAGTATATGATGCAATGTGGGAAATCTATTTTCCATGCTACGAGCAAAAGAGGCCTCATTGTTGGGGTCTTGCCATCTTGGTTATAACTATGAGTGGGGTTATGTTTTTACTAAGACGAGTGTTGTGTTTTTCTTTTAGAATTTCATCTGCAAAACCAGGTCTTCAGTGGCCTGAATTTGGTATAATTTTATTTATTTTAATTTTTGTGGAGTACTGCATCAGATATCCTTTCCTGCCGTCTGTAATGTTTTGTTGTGTTGAAATTTAAGAAGCTTAATTCTAATTGTTAAGATATGGTTGATAAGGAAAAAGGCAACTGAATTTCTCTTGTTTTGTATTGTGTACAACTGAATTTGAGCTTTGTATTGTGTGAGATAAAGTTATCTTAGAGTGTTGTGTTTTTTTTAGAATTTCATCTGCAAAAATAGGTCTTCAGTGGCCTGAATTTGATATACTTTATTTATTTTATTTTTTGTGGAGTACTTCATCAGATATCCTTTCCTGCCGTATGTAATGATTTGTTGTGTTGAAATTTAACAAGCTTAATTCTAACTGTGAAGGTATGATTGAAAAGGAAAAGGCAACTGAATTTATCTTTTGTATTGTGTACAACTGAATTTGAGTTTTGTAGAGTATGAGATAAAGTTATCTCTGCATTCTTAAACTTTTTTTTTTAGGTTGTCTATTTGTCTTGTTTCCTTCTCTTTTACTGTAAAATTCATAATATCCTGAAGTGTCTAATGGACATTTTTTCCTTTAAAAATATCCTCTTTTTGTCTAATTATTTTTTGTCGTTAGAAATTTATGCAATTCTTTTTGTTCAATAGGTCAATGTTCTTGAACTTGTGATCATTCTTCTACTTTTACTTCCCCCCACCCCCCCAAAGTCCAAAACCCTTTTTCATTAACATTTAAGTTGTACCCACAAAACCTGACACCTGCACAATCTCTAGCACATGCACAACAGCTTAAGTACAATTGAATACATAATTTATAAATGCTATTTTTATTCTTGCAGGTGAATGATGCTGTTCTTGTTGGTGACAGTACACTTGTTTCTTGTTCTTCAGATACTACCCTCAAGGTTTGTTGGTGGCTAGCTCTTTTTGTGCCAATCAATCCTCGCTCTTATGAAATGGTACCAGTAATTTCATAATTGTTTGAACCTTTTTTTTGTGTTAGACATGGAATGCCTTGTCCCTCGGAACTTGTACAAGGACGCTACGACAACACTCTGACTATGTTACTTGCCTGGCATCAGCAGGAAAAAATGTAACGTACTTCAAACATTTTATGGTTCTTATTTAGTGCATCAAGAAAAAGTTAATTTGTTGTTTCTACATGTTGTGCATTGAATCAGATAGATAATTTGGTTGAATTATCAATGTCAAATCCATTCTTTGATTGTTTAATAGTGTCATGCATTGTAGAGCAATATTGTTGCCTCTGGTGGCCTTGGTGGGGAGGTTTTTATATGGGATATAGAGGCCGCCGCCACTCCAGTCTCTAAGAGCAATGACACTGCAGTTGATGAATCTTCAAATGGTATCAATGGTTCTGGCAACTTACTACCATTGACAAGCTTGCGTACAGTTAACTCAAGCACCAATATGTCCATGAACACTAATCAAAGTCAGGGATACATTCCAACTGCTGCCAAAGGCCATAAAGATTCTGTTTATGCATTAGCTACAAATGAAAGTGGAACTATTCTTGTGTCTGGTGGCACTGAAAAGGTACAGTATGGCATATGCTCTGACTTGTTGAGGCTTCTTTACCTCTGAAACATTAGAGGTGGTTTCTTTGCTCTTAATAGAGATAGATGTATAGATTACATAGAGCGCTTTAGTAGCTTGAATTTTGTGGCATGTTTCTTTTACCATGGCTTATTTCTTCTTCCACTTTTTTTGGATTCTCTAGGTTGTGCGTGTCTGGGACACAAGAACAGGATCAAAGACTCTAAAGCTAAGAGGGCATACGGATAACATCAGGGCTCTGCTTCTGGATTCTACTGGCAGGTTTGTGGACTGGATATCTAGTTTTAGTTGCTATTTTCCAGTTTACAGTTATAGTTTAAAGTTGGTAACTTGCTTTTCTTCCTTTTTATTTTTAATTTCTTTATTTTTGTAAAATTCTGTCTCTCTATTCTCATTGATCTTTCTATGTTTTCCCACAACTTCTAGATAACAATGCACATGAATAACCTAATTCTTTGATTGGCTATGTTAGAGTGAACTTATTTAATTGTCAATCATACAGTGAGAGAGAAGTATTGTTTTTTTTTTTCACTGTATACAGCAATGTATCTCTTCACTGGATAAATTTGTTAAGTTCAAATTAAGTAATATGTTTTTTCAACAAGTCAGTTGTGATGTTTTTAATGTTCATCATTGCAGATATTGTTTATCTGGATCTTCTGACTCTATGATAAGGTAATGGTCGTATATGGAGTAGCTATAAGCATTTCAATTCGTATTGTTTTGTGGTTGATTAACAATTTGTCCATCTTTCCTCACAGGCTTTGGGATATAGGTCAGCAGAGATGTGTGCATTCTTATGCAGTTCATACAGATTCTGTTTGGGCACTTGCCAGCACCCCAACGTTTAGTCATGTTTATAGTGGAGGGAGAGACTTTTCAGTGAGTGCAACCTTCAAACTGAAATTAACATCAAACTATCTTTTTATTGTTACATCTTGCGTTTATGTGACATGGCATCTCCTTTTCCTGTTTAACTCATGAACCTGATCTTCTAATGTCGTATTCTTTTATACCTTAAGTTATACTTGACAGATTTGCAAACTAGAGAGAGTAGTTTGCTTTGCACAGGCGAGCACCCTATCCTTCGATTGGCTTTGCATGATGATAGCATATGGGTTGCATCAACAGACTCTTCAGTTCATAGATGGCCTACTGAAGGATGCAACCCTGAAAAGATTTTCCAGAGAGGCAATTCTTTTTTAGCGGGAAACTTGTCTTTTTCAAGAGCAAGAGTGTCACTGGAAGGATCTACCCCTGTATGTTTCATTTATTTTGGAAATAAAAGTTACCATGTTAATTTTCTATATGTTTATCTTCCATTGTATATCTTTTGGTTCTCATAATACCTGTTGCATATGTACGTATATAGATGAAGCATGTTGGCTTACATATCCAATATTAGTACTTCCTCTTGGTGAATATTTCAGATTTTGTCTTCTAAACTAGCTTTTGTTGAAAATAATTTTCTTTTGGTTTCTCTTTTTCTCTGAGCTAATAATTATCCCTTTATTGTCAAAATTACTGATGTAATAGGTTCCTGTATACAAAGAACCTACCTTAACTATCCTAGGTACACCTGCAATAGTACAACATGAAATTTTGAATAATAAGAGGCACGTGTTGACAAAGGTAATTTTCTGGTAATTTTATTATGCCTAGCATATTGACATGACCTTTCTCTGTTATTTTCTGAACCGATGAATAAATTTTGGTATAGGATGCATCTGGTTCAGTGAAACTTTGGGAGATTACCAAAGGCGATGTGATTGAAGATTATGGAAAGGTGACAACTGGTTGCATTCATTTGTAACTTGTATCACATTCTTGTTTGCCAGGGAGGAAGATTGTCTGTAATGAATAAATGATATTTACAAAGTTTCAACTAATTGCTCTTGCTTTACTTGTGAACTATCTAGGTTTCATTTGAGGAGAAAAAGGAGGAGTTATTTGAGATGGTATGATTACTAATTCACATCATGAATTTCTTTTTTAATAATTATATTTTCTTTTCTTGGCAAGATAACATGATTTCCGGTACTTTATTTATTCGAGCAAGCTTTTAATTTTTCCAAATGCTGTTTTAGGTTAGCATTCCTGCATGGTTTACAGTGGATACCAGGCTTGGAAGCTTGTCAGTTCATTTGGACACACCCCAGTGTTTTTCTGCAGAAATGTATTTGGCAGATCTTAATATTGTAGGCAAGCCTGAAGATGATAAGGTAATGGCATCATTGTCATGAAAAATGTACTTGCCCTTTTCTTAAATTTATAATTATATAATTTTGCTCCTAGTTTTTGGTATGCCTCTACAATTAAGGTCAACTCTTTATTTACTTGTTATCTTTGGCTATAATTGACGTGAAACTGTATAATTGTCAACCACTTAATCTTCATGGGATCCATTCCAGTCAGTGGCACATAGTCATCATACCATCTTTAGTCTGTAATCTTGCTCAATCTGGAATGATTCATATCTTGGTTCATAGTATAATGGTCATGATGGAAGCGTTTAAGTTTTTTTATATATCTGTTGGACTATGTTGGCTGAGTTCTGTTATGAAGCTTTATAGTTTTAATAAATATGTGATTCATGCACACGACGACATAATGAGAATGTTTTCATCAGTTTGTTGTCATGTGTGAACAATATCAATTGTTGCTTGTTATTCTGCAGGTTAATTTGGCTCGAGAAACCCTTAAAGGACTCCTGGCTCATTGGTTGAGAAAACGAAAGCAGAGAACGGGATCCCCCGCTCCAGCTAATGGGGAGTTATTATCTGGAAAAGATATTGCTTCTAGAAGTCTTAACCATTCAAGAATTGAGGTTGATGGTAGTTCTGAGAATGATACTATGGTTTATCCTCCGTTTGAATTCTCAGTTACTTCCCCTCCTTCCATTATTACTGAGGGCTCTCATGGAGGTCCTTGGAGGAAAAAAATTACTGATTTAGATGGAACAAAGGATGAGAAAGACTTCCCCTGGTGGTGCCTTGATTGCGTCTTGAATAATCGGTTACCTTCCAGAGAAAACACTAAGTAATTTTGCCACCCTCTTTATTTTTTCCTTCCATATTAACAGTTGCATTAAAATATGTGGTTGTAGTTGAGAGCAATAAGTCGTGCTTTTGACAATTTGTATATTTTGTTCCTTTAGCATAATTGCCTAACTCTGAGGATTATATCTATTTAATCACATCCAAAAATATGTGGAACATTGTCTTTGAATTTGATTGTCTGAGCATGATGACATCTCAACTTAGTTATATAATGCTCTCTTTGATATTGTGTTCTTTTGTGATAACCACTGCAGATGCAGTTTCTATTTGCAACCATGTGAAGGCTCTTCAGTCCAGATTGTCACCCAAGGGAAGCTAAGTGCCCCACGTATATTAAGAATTCACAAGGTAAGTTTTTATATTAATTGACAATTGGTATTAATAATTGCCTTAATGATCTTTGCATGTGTTATTAAGTTGACCATGATCATACTTTCCAAAAGTGTCATTGGTTTTGAATTTAGTTTAGTTTTTGTTTGTTCATATGTGTGGATTCTGTAAGCATATCCCCACATGTAGATGATACATTTTTTATGATGAACTTAATGTTCTCTTCTTTCGGTTGGTTTAGGTTATTAATTATGTAGTTGAAAAGATGGTGCTTGACAAACCCTTGGATAGCTTAAGTGCTGATGGTAGTTTTGCCCCCGGGCTTACTGGTTCACAGTCACAGCATCAAACAGTTGGAGATGGATCCTTTCGATCTGGATTTAAGCCTTGGCAAAAGCTTAGACCTTCTATTGAAATATTGTGCAACAACCAGGCAAGTAATATGTAGCTTACCTGTCTTATATACAATCTTGTGACACTGTATGAATATATCATGGTATTTTAGATACCAAGATTGAGCAATTTCATGACTTCATACTTTATTTTTCTATGGTTGGTTTACTTTCCAATTCCTTTTATGTCTTCTAGAATCTATTTGCTAACATGATTGCCATTTTAGTTTTCCCGTCTTGGTGTTTCTAGAAGTCATTGAAGGAATGCTCTTTTTGATCTCTTGTTCTAAAATAATGATTTGAAAATTCACTTTTTATTTATTTTTTGCCCAGAATATTTTTTAGTTCCTAAAATTGGGATCAAACTTTATTTTAGTTCCCGAAATTTAAAAGTGATTTTTTTAGTCTCTCAAATGTAAAAAAATTGATAGTTTAAGTCCCTCAATTTAAAAATAATTTTTAGTCCCCAAGATTTAAAAGTGGTTTTTTAAGTCCTCAATGTAAAATTGAAAATTTACATCCCTCAAATTTGAAAATAATTTTTCTTGTCTAGAATAATTCATTTTGATTTAAAAGTTGACATTCACAATTTGTTGATGTAACTAACACATTTAGTTTAAGAACGACATTTTAATCCTGTTTGAAATATCCTTTTTACTTTTCCTTTTCTCATTCTTCCCTCTCGTTGTAATAGTGGTCTGAATGATTGCTACTACAACCACAAACACTGTAGTTCATTCTTCTATATTCTTTGTTTTTTGTCACATTGTCGTAAATGAAGTTTCTTTTTCTCATTCTTGCCCCCTCTTTATGATAGTGGTATGAATGATTGCTATTACAACCATAACTGTATAGTTCATTCTTATCTTCTATTTGCTTTTTGTCACATTGTCCTGAATGAAGTTTTGACTTAAATTTTGACTTTGAGATTAAAGTATACTGGTTTGTGACTAGAATGTGTGAATACAATGTTTCCTCTTGGTTCACTAGATTTTGTGGGTTTAAAATCCTGAACAAATTGATCTCAAAACGTTATTTGAGAATTTAAATTTTGGAAGTTGAAAAATTGTTATAAATCGTATCTCTGAAACTGTTAGAAAACATAGTGTTAACCTATTGATAGACTACAAAAGGGTGGACATCAATGTTATGGGATTTTTTTAATATTTCGATCCTTTAATTTTTTCTGTAAAGTATTCAGATTTGAATTAGAGACGTTAATTCAAAATGATGAATCAGTGTCAATATGAATTCTCACTACCTGCTTATATTCTTCTTTTATTCTATTTAATTAATTTTTCATCTTGAATGAACCTAGAATTATTAATGAAGTTGTCAATTATTCATTTTCTTTTCTTAGTTTTATTAAAAAATATTTATTCATTTTCATTTCTTAGTTTTAGTAAAAAATATTTATTCATTTTCATTTCTTAGTTTTAGTAAAAAATATTTATTCATTTTCATTTCTTAGTTTTAGTAAAAAAATATTTTCAATTTTTGGGATTAAAAAATCAATTTTTAATTTGGGGGAGTTAAAATTTGGCCTAAATTTGAGAGCAATTAAAAGGATATTTTATCCAAAAAATTTTAAAAGTGAATTTTCATATAATTATTTAAGGTACACATGTTATTGTTGACATGGATGTTTGCCACATTCGCAACCAGTGTAACATTTTTAGTACTTAGGGATCAAAATAACATTTTCTTTAATTCATGGACTAAAAAGGGACAATTTTTAATTTGGAGGACTAAAGGAAAGAGTGACCCGAATTTGAAGAAGTAAAAACATATTTAAGACTTGTTAGAATTATGTAGTGTGGATGTTGCTTTGTAATTTGCAGTTTCAAAGTCACTAATTTGACTGACTTCTGGAGTCCATGATGCAGGATGAGTTGACAGAATATTAGGGCAATATGGTTTAAATATTCTTGGTTTGATTATCCAAAAACTCAGTGCAATGTTTCTTATACCTGGGATTTCTTTTAGCAGTGGCATTATTATTATTCATCGTGTTAGATTTTATTTTCACCGGAAATCACTAGATGAACTGATAATAAGATTTGAAAAGACTGTCTTCTTAAATTCTTAACCTACCAGTAAGCCCTTAATTATAAAACTCAATTTCAGATGTTATACACTCTTAATTGAGCCTTTTTACTATTGTATTGAAGTCTTAAAATGGACTGCAGTACTTGTATTTGATCTTTAGTCTTAACTGTTCTTGTGTGTTGCCACCTTTGTTTTCAATTTCATGTTTTAATCAAGTTATTAAACATATTACGCCTTTTTAATGGTTGGAGATGATGGCAATATTTTAATATCATTTTCCCCAAAGATTGAATGTTGTTTTTATTTGATTCATATTTGACATTGCTTTGCATGATACTATTTTTTCATTTAAGTAATCTGCATTTAGCCAGCCTTTTGGTTTATTTTTAGGTACTATCTCCTGAAATGAGCTTAGCCACAGTGCGAGCTTACATATGGAAGAAATCAGAGGACTTGGTTCTAAATTATAGACTAGTTCAAAGCAGGTGACTACAAATTGCATATGCATCAGAGGTGGGTAATTGAGCCTTGCTTGTCTTTTCTGAGCTACAATATAATATTTAATGCTTTTGTGAATTTTCATTTCTGTATTTATCATATTTTGTAAATGTAACCGAATGGAAAGGGGAAATAGTCATTTTAAGATAATATTTCTTGACGTGTGTGAATGTCAATAAAAGTGATATGAGGTGGCAAAACCTAATCTTTATAAGTAACTTGTTCTCTTTCAGATTGGACAAAAGCGAGCTTAACCTATTATTGTCTGAATTGTCATTATTTATTTTGATGCATTGCAAAAACCATTCTTCTGCTTTCTTATCTCTATCTCTAGAGAAAAATAATTAGAAGGAAAAATATTTTTTTTTATCATTTTTATTCTGAACTTTGTTGTTTAAATACAATCATCCCCTGGTGGGATAATGTTTGTTGTTGTTCCATATTGAATTTACCCCCTTTTTGACATGCTTCATTCTTAGTGTGAAAAATTATATAATTGATGAGGAGTGCTAGTAATATACTCTCTTAACACTTTTTCTAACTCATCTCATTGGTATAAAATTTAATGTAAACTATAAAATGAGAAGTAAAACCTACTAAATTTGTAATTTTTAATAAATTTTAATCAATAGTAAAAGGGATGTTCGAAAGAGTGTATTGCTGGTATTTTTCGATATTTTATTTATGCTGTCTCAGCAAAGATTGCAGACTTCACTATGAATTGTGATTGATAATTGCAGGTTTTCTTGTGATTATGTAAAATGCTTCTGAGCACCGATTCTTCTTGGGTTGCCTGCATTGATTTGTAGTATTATTATAGGAATTTGTAAATTCTTAGTGGTCACTATCACCAAATTTAGTGCCATCCTCCAAACCTGCTTGGATAGTTTATTCTTTATTGGAGAGCTGTTACTGTAAATTTTGAACTATATCTAGTTGGCGTGCATACTTCTGCTGGACGTGGCGGTGTCTTCTGCATCTGACATCTGGCGCTATGAAGGTTTTTAATTGACTCTATTGAGGATTAGTGGGAATCATACTGCCAAAGTGGGGTGTTTTTTCAGGAATCAGGCAGTTGATATAGAGATGACAACGAAAACATTGTAAATTTGAATTGTGCGTTAAATATCTGGCCATAATTATGTTGTCCAGGTGCATATTTACATCATAAAATTTTGTTAATTCTAATAATATTTCCATTTGTTAAAATTAGTCATTTGATATCTAGTGCTAGTTCTCAGCTAACATTTATGGGTCTTGTGTTCTTTCTCTGCATTAATGTATGAATATTTAAGTGTATTCAGTATGCAATTCTGAAGGCAAAACATAAGTTGAAACTGTGATGCTATGGCATTATTTGCATAGAGGTTTATATTTCGAAATTATTCTCAAAATTTTGTAACTGATAATCTTACCTTGTTATGCTTTTATTTTATTTATTTTTGTTGAGCCAGTAGATGTGAAATATGGAAACTGAATATGTACATAAAGGGTGGTACTTTTGCCAGCATGCGATGTTGGTTGCTTGCTGCTGTATTATAATTCATTTTAGAGCAAATTATAGCGAGAATTCTCGTGTTCAGCAAAATTTGCATAATTTCTGTTTTTGTTGTTGACTCTACAGAACATTTCTTAAAATTCGGTGACAGAGCACTCCTTTCTCATCAAGGGAATTTTTTTAATTAAAATATAATGTTGTTATATGACGTGTAAAAACTTGTTTAATGCATTTTTTAACTTAAAAAGTATGTTTAATACATATTTACATATAAAATTATTTATATATAAAATTTTCAAATCAAGGTTTGTTGTTTTTGGAGGTTTTTTCCAAAACAGATATTGAAACATGTTTTTATCTTTTAATTTAATTACAATTGTTAGAAAAAAGTTATAAACAAACACATGTTTATGCTATGATCACTGCCAAAACAAGGGGCATTTGTCACACGATAAATTCAAGGGATATGGATGAGTGAATTTCAAATTAACATTAAACTTTTATTAAAATAAATTAACCGAAGTTTTAAAAAAAATATTTTTTTTTGAAAGTTAAACTTCTGGTTAAGACACAGTGTTGACGAATAAGGATGTAAACGAGTTGATATTTTATTGTTTGATTATGAACTTTTTCATAAGTTTCCGCATAAACTAAAAGCAAGACTTTAGAGAAACTATACAATTTTTTATAAGTTAACTTGTCTGAAAACTAATATTAATTTATAATTTATTCTTCTTAATTTTATTTTTATAAACTATTTATGAAAAAAATTATTCAAATATGTCCAAAATTATTTGAAGTTAGTTTAATATATGACGTCCATTTAAAAAGACCAACTATTCCACGTCTATTAAACTAAAACGTGCAAGCTTAGGCAAGATGAAAGTGTTTTGGACGTACACTGCTTTCAGTGTTGGGTTATATTCAACTACACCTTCCTGTTTTTCCTTTGAGTCAACTTTTCTGTAAGGGTTCTTAAGTTGTACCTTGAGTGCGAGTTTCTCCACGAGGAATGTTTTTCAACGTGGTTAGAATATTAATCATTGTTAAATATATCTTATTGATATAGGAGACTTTGTAGATAGATCTGTATTTGAGACAACTTACTGATTTAGTCTTACAATTAAAAAGGGATTTTGTATATATATATATATATATTATATTTAATTAATTATCTTAAAATAAAATTTATGTTGACCCGTGTTACTTTTACAGATATTTGATCTTCTATATCCACATAAATCCAAATCCCTAAATCCTAAATGTTGTATAATATGGACATATCTCAGTTATATCCGCGGTTGTCACTTGGTCCACGTAAGTAACACATAAATATTTTATTTAATTATGGAATATAATAACTATTTGCTAACTAATAAATACTAATAATATCTCTACAGAAAAGAAAGTCCGTTGCCTTTTTTGTAATACTATTATTTATTATTTTTTGGGTCCTAATGATTTAATTTATATTACTTTTAAGAAATAATAAAATCCCACGTGGTTCATTGCCATTCGCTGGAACAAGAATCATTGTTATCTTTATGTCTGGCACAGTTTCTTACAACACCCCAACCTCAAGTCATTTCGATTTTCGTGGTATGGCGCGGGTGTAACTACGCGCTCCGTTCCTATCGTGTGTGTTGCTGCAATTTCGCTTCTATCATTCGTTCACTCTTTTTCATCATTTTCCGCTGATCAAAACCCAAACATGTGACCCTCGTGCACTTTCATTACAAACAACATACGACTTCTTTGTTTTGTTTTTTGTTACTATAAACTCTCAGAAACATGCATAACAAGAACCGCGTGCAAGTGTAGAAAAGTACCGCCGTTTTTCTTTTCTTGGTCTATGCTTCCTGTGCATCGGAAAGTGTGATGATAAATAACAACAGAAGAGTGAACATTAGTTGAGTTGGGTGAGTTCAGTTCAATCACTGTGAATTGTGATGGCCTCGGTTGGGGGTTTTCTAGTCTCGCCCGTTGGTTCTGTAAGGTGCGTTACGAGGCACCGGTTTGGAGTTCGGGCTCAGAGTTTGGAGGGTGGAGGCTCGACGGTGTTGTCGTCGGAGTCTGTGAATGGATCTTCGTCGGTGGTAGTGGGGACGCAGAAGAATCATAATGGTGGTTCGTTGGTTATGGAGGAAACGAAGGTGCGGCTGTTGGGAGTTGAGGAGAAGAAGGGTGAAGCAGAAGAAGGTTTGGCAGCGCTTTGGGATGATGGGTATGGGAGAAGGAGTGTGGAGGATTACTTTGCTGCAGCTAAGGAGATTTGCAGATCAGATGGAGGCCCACCTCGGTGGTTTTGCCCAGTTGAATGTGGGCCCCCTTTGAAGGATTCTCCTACTCTTCTGTTTTTACCTGGTACAAACTTACACTTCTGAACTCCATGCATTCACTGTGTGTGATATGTTTGTGAGGCTTCTAGCCATGAAGTTGTCTTCCTTATAAACATTTTGTGGCACGTTCATTCTTCATACTTTAGTAACATAGCTTCCAACACATTCATTCTGACACACTTTTTCTGCTAATATTTAATAAATTTGTGCGACTTCTTAGTTTAATGAACCTTACTCGTGATTTGTAATTTAAGAAGAAAAGCATTTACTGATAGGAGAGATTGTTAGTGTTGGATGGGTTTCTTTTCATGCTTTTAAAAGACTGGATTGAATGGGTTTCTTTGATATTGGGCTATATTCAACTTTACAGTTGTGGTTGATTGTTTTCAATCTTAGAAACATGGATTTGTAATAAATTGGTTGAAAGTTCGGTCCTCAGAAATCAGAGTATGTATATCTAAGTATATTTGTGTAAGTGTGAATGAGTGTTTAACCTGAAAACAGTTTCATTCCTAAAGACTGATGATTTGTATAGATGAAAACTTTTAGGTGACAGAGTGGTACTAGTTGCTACTTTCAAACCCCAAATTGAAATTGTGTATTAACTCTTAATGTTGTTATATTGAATGTTGAAATTGAAAATGCAGAGTGTTGAAATTTCTCTAGTTTAACTCGTGCAGGGATGGATGGCACGGGACTCGGTCTCACTTTGCACCATCAAGCTCTTGGGAAGTATGTTGTTTTTTGAATTTTAATAGTTAGTTGAAAACTACTTTAAAATTGCGTTTGTTTAGCATTTTAAAATTGTATGTCTGAGATATTACTCAGTTTTACAACGGTCTGATTTTATTTTTTTGGTGTAGCCTTCTTGTTGAAGGTCGATGAAATATTAAGCTTCTTGATGGATATGCTTGTTATATTGTTTAGAACAATTATTCTATGTTGGTTCATGTAATTTTATTTTTCTTTCTCTTTTGATCTTTACTTTCTATAATGCAGGGTTTTTGAAGTTCGTTGCTTGCATGTCCCAGTTCATGATCGAACACCATTTGAAGGTTTTTGCTTTTTAACGTATGCTTTTGTCAACTTTTGAAAGTTCTTTGTTGCTTTTGATGATATGAGAGTGCTTAATTTGAGTTGTTCGTTTTTATTGAAGCATGTGGAACTTCTCAATTTCAATTTGTTTAATGCTCTTGAAACATACTACGTTGGCATAGTTCAAATGAGATGCAGCTCATGTACCCAATTGAACATTTATAAGTTGGATAGTCGTAAATTTGAAGTATAAAATTCAATTAAGCATGTTGATGCTTCAAATCCAAAACTAAAAGGAGGTAGATGGTTAAAATAGATCTTATGAGAAACATTATGGGAATTCTGAATTGGGTTACTGAGTGACTCTTCCTTTGGGCACTCTGATAATCAGAATCCAATCCTAGATTGGAGGGATTTCCTCCTCCTCCCACTTTCCCTTCCAGAAACCCTTTCTGTGATCTGAAACATATTGAACTGTGAAATTCTTGGTGACTTTGTATTCGCCTTGGGATTGTTTTTTAGTATCTGCTGGTATCAGTTTGCTTTGAAGTAAAACAATATTGATTAACCAATGGCTAACTAATCATCAGGAATCTTGCTTATCTGCTAGTAATCCTAAAAAAAATACAAGGAAAACTAATCAACCATTCACATTGTCTTCTTATCCTTTTGTTTGAAATTTCAAACTAAAAGATGTCTTTCCCTAAGAATTATGCAAACCTAAACATGCCTCTTGATTGTAAAATTTATAAATGAATAAATTCAAACTCGCTAGCGAAGCCATATTCTATACTTAATCTGAGAGTTTTCCTTTTTATTTTCAAATTTTTGAAGAGCTGGTGAAACTTGTTGGAGAAGCTGTTAAGCTCGAACATGCTTTGTTTCCAAATAAACCAATCTATCTGGTAGGTGATTCGTTTGGTGGAAGTCTAGCACTTGCTGTTGCTGCTCACAATCCAACAGTTGACCTGGTACTGATATTATCTAATCCAGGTGATTCTATCAATAGTGCATTCCTTTTTGTCAAATTTGTTAATGTATTTAGTTGGTGATGTCTTGTCAATTTTCAACTTAAATCTGACAATATACCTTTTTCAATCACAGCTACATCCTTTGGCCAATCTCAATTGCAACCTTTGTTTCCTATCTTGGAGGCTTTACCTGATGAACTGCATGTTGCTGTTCCCTTTGTTCTTAGTTTTATTATGGGTAAATAATATTTTTCTTAAGATTCTGGCTGTTACATATGCATATTCATGGACATATAATTCATTTGCAAATTCTATGGATAATAATCCAATTCTTATTTTTCTATATCTTGTGAATTATAAAAGCTTTCATGGTAGGCAATATCTTGTGAATTATGCCTAAGAAATAATTACATCTATTCCAAATGAATTTTATAAAATATGAGGGACTGAATTGTATTCAACAACTAAAGATGTCAGAGTACATGTGATGACACACACACACAACACACTAGTGTAGCACATTGTTGATAAAAAAACACACTTCTGTTGCACATTGCTAGGAGGATAACAAACAAATAGGGAACAGAAAGGCCTAATCTCTAAGTTCTGGTTCAACAGAATGAGGTCTCAAGAAGATATGTTGATATCAGTATCATAACAAACTTGTTGTTCTTTATGTTATCTCATTAATTCATATATACTGTTATATTTAATGACACCAGGCGATCCAGTGAAGATGGCATCAGTCAATATCGGAAATAGGCTTCCTCCTGTCAAAAAAGTTGAACAATTATCATACAACCTTACTGCCTTACTGCCATGTCTTCCTGTAAGAAGCTTTTAATATTCTGTCCTTGGTTTTTCTCCCTATATTTCTTAATGTTTAGGGCTATATTGCATCTAAGTTTGGCTAATTGACAATAATTACAAGCTTTTGGGATGGATTTAGCTCCTACCTTTTGTAACACACTAGCATGTACACAATTATGAAGTTTTTTCTTTCAACTTGTTGGTAATCCTTATGATTGTTTAATTATCCCTCTTATTTTCTAGATTGTAATAGTATTTGCCCTTTTCCTCTATCCTTTTCTGTTGTTCTATTTTCTAGACAAAATCTCACAAAGTATTTAACTCTATTATGTATTGTCAGGAGCTGGCTAACGTTATACCAAGGGATACTCTTCTCTGGAAGCTGAAACTTCTGAAATCAGCTGCTGCATATGCTAATTCTCGTCTTCATGCTGTTAAAGCTGAAGTGCTTGTGCTTGCTAGGTTTTTAGTCTCTTTAGAATTTACACCTCACATTATAATACTGTGTTGTATAGTTTTGTTTTTCATCATACCTCACAAACTTTCTTCTAATTGCTTCACAGCTAAATTTGTACTTGCAATGTGTTATTGCTTTGTTTGATTCATGTTACCAACCCAACCTAATAGGAAGAGGTTATGTGGCTATTGTAATATAATACAAGAATTCTGCCACAATAACCTATAGAACGATATAATATAACCTAGTAATCAATAATGTAAATATGCTATCATGTGACTACTAAATAACTTTTAATCTTGACCATCCTTGTATGGTAGTATGGTTTAGATTTATCGTTCTGACATTCTTATAGGTCAATGATGTATTGGATCTTTTGTGCTAACTTAAATTTATTGATTTATGACTTAAGCTCTTACATTTTAACCGAGTCAATAATGTTCTGTATGAGTTTAACATTTTCTCACCCAAATTTTGAGACTCTCGTGTTCATATATAATTAAGATGTATAAGTTGCTTTCTAGTAAATATTTTCCATTGGATGCTGACAATTTCCATTCTAGCGGTAAGGATAACTTGCTACCCAGCGTAAATGAAGCTAAAAGACTTGCGGGATTATTGTCAAACTGCAAAGTTCGTGTCTTTAAGGACAGTGGACACACCCTTCTCCTGGTACGTGAAGTGAATGTATATATTTGCAACTATGGTAATTTGAGATAATGCTCTCACTTGATAACCCCTATTAACAGGGTGTGTTAAGTGAGATTGCTTTCAACTATCATCTATAAAGTTGAGGATATTTTCTAGCGACCATGTAACTTCTAAATTTGACCATCTATATAAGATTGAGTGGCCGAAATTGGTTCCTTCAACCTTCTATGATAAGATAATGTTCTCACATCTATATAAGATTGAATGGTCGAAAGTAGTCCCTTCAACCCTTTTATAATAAGATAATTCTTTCACTTGATGACTCCTATAATAGGTAGACTATTGCATTACATCACCATTTTAATCCTTATGGAGGATTTAAAGGGTGCACAAATAATCTTTGTATCAAATCTTTGAGGGGTTAAAGTGGTGACAATCTTTGGTGAACAATGTAGTAAAAAAATCTTAGGGACCAATCTGGCGAATAAATATTTTGGAGGACTAATGTTCGGGTGCATGAAACTTTGGAGGACCAAATTGATAATTTTCTCTTCATAATTTTCATTTTAATTGATTTGTTTTTTTCTTTTCTAGGATTGCTTTTGAAAAGTTTGACTTTATCTTATTTTGTATTTTTTTAATACTTTATTAAATTATCTATGTTTATTACTTTCAGGGAATCTTATAATCACAAATGCTGTAAAGAGCATTTTCTAATTTCAGTACTTGTCCATGGACCAATAGGCATACAAAAGGATGTGTTTTTTTGTTTTTCTAAAGCCATTACTTTCTGCATAACCTTAACACAGTCCTTTGCATCATGTGATCAACATCATGAACTCACTAGCCATGTTATATTGCTGTATTAAGTTTGACTATATTAGTTGCAGACTTACTTCCTATATAGCTTAAGTGATAACAACTCATCAAGTGCAGGAAGATGGTATTGGTCTATTGACCATCATCAAGGGAACTTGCATGTACCGTCCTTCACGGAGGCATGATTTGGTCAGGGATTTCATTCCTCCCAGTATGACAGAATTCAGATATGCAATGGATCAAGTGGTTGGGTAATTTGATTTGGCAAAATTATGTTCATTTTTTTTTTTGCTCTTGTTAGTTAATGTCTTTGTTGCATTGATTTGACAATATTATGTTCTTTTTTTGTTGTACTTTGTCCGTTAATTTTTTGGAGATTCATATTCTTAACATTTTCCTGTAAACGGTTGCATTCTTATATGCTATTCTAAAAGGCAAAAGTCTCACCTTGCCTAGTAGACTCATACTTCAAACATTTTCTTCAAAGTGGGTAGCAAGAGGTGTGGTAGTGGTATTCGCGTGCAAGATCTTGAGGCATGGTATTAGGCCTTAGAGGCATAACTCTGTTCAAAGTCTTGTCAATTTCCTCCTTTGCAATGCAATAATGGGCTACTAGGGCCTTTTTGTCCTAAGCTTTATTTATGTTTTCCTTTTTATCTTTATTTCCTATATTTTTAACTGTTGGGCTATCTTACCTCCTTGTTTTTGCTTCCCACAAGCCTTGCACACATGTGACCTTTGGGTAGCTTATAAGGTTTTGTACCCACTTAGATATTACGTAGTTGATGTGTGATCTCCAGCATACCTCTAAGACAACTCTAAATGACTCTGATACCATATTAAAAAGTGGACTTTAAGTCTAACTCAACTTTATAAAACTGGCTTAAGGTGAGGTTTGCACCCTTTTATATACTATGAAATGTTTCTATCTCTCCTCGATGTGAGATCTCCAACATATTCATTCTTGAATGAAAAGACTTTGAGGATCTACTCATTGAGTATCTAATTTTATCTTTTTAGATTTCTCTCTCTCAAATACTATTAGTCATTTGAATTTGAAACTTTGACTCACTCTATTGAATTGATTGAGATATAGATTATATTTCTTGATTCAAATAATTTATTTCCGTGTTTTATTTCTCAATTTTATAAAAAAGGCATCCCTTTAGTTTATTCCTTCTAACAATATAGAATTCTTATTATTGAAGGTGAAGAAATCTCAATTTAATCTTTATTTGTTCCTAAGATGTGATTTTACCATTGTATATATTTTTTGCATTTTTATCCCATATTTTTAAATTTCACTTAAATTTAAAAGTACCAGTGTAATGAATGGAAAACTTGCTAGTTTGCTTGTAGTTTATGATTTCATTTCTAAGTTTTAGATATCTACTAATCAATTCAATTTTATAAAAGCATTAAATAGAAATTCAGCATTTTGTACAATAAGCTAATATGGTTTAAATTTTAAATTTGAGATTCGTACAGGTGTACATACATGCATACATAAATATGGGTTGAAAACCAGCAAGGCTTGGTTCAAAGATAGCTAGTTCTTTAAACGTATTGACTAGATGTTCGATTGTTCACAGTATGCATGTAAACAAGGCATTTATAAGAGAGCTTATATCCATTTTGGCGTTCTTTTCTATTTCAAAAGGGATTAGTTTCCAACTATCTATTGGGAATTCTCTTAACACAGATCATAAATATTAGTTGAAAATACCAAGAAAATCTTATACAAGCTTGTATTGTATTTACTGAAAACATTCAATTATGATGTTGGTTATAACAGTGTTAATGTGAAAGAGTTTAGTCTTTGTGACCTGCTATGCTGATCCTTCGTGGACTTCATGCCATATTTTATAAAATCACTGATGCATAATGTTTTGCAAATAGAAGCTTGTGGACATAGTGAATTTAATGGTAATTGCATAATGTGCAGTTTTTTATGGTAAAACTTGCTGGTATACTGAACATAGCCAGATTTTTTTTTGTGGCAGAAGCCAAATGCACTTGGTTTGCAACTAGAATCATGGATAAAATATGGGCCCATAATTTGATTTGTTAGACTACTGTTATTTACTTGATCTCTTCATGTGCATCTTTTGTTATTCCTTGCTTATTCTCAGTTGTATCTAATAATTTTGACAGAAGTTTCTGATTCTGTATAAGATAAGAAAGGCGTTTTTTCATTAAATTGCTCATCTTTTCTCATGTGCTGTTAGCCACTCCTCTGCCTCCACCTCCTTATTTTTTGTTGTCTGGTATGTTCTGTTGAACAGTCAACCTTGGATTTCAAGCATCCATTCTAGTTGTTTGTTTGTATTTATCTTTATATTGATAGTCTAATACAGAGTACCTAAATGGAGAAAGTGATTTACAAATGTGTGTAAATGTGAAACCTACGCTTAAGTCCTTCTTCTCTTAGGTTCAAAGCCTGCAATTTACGTCAGCCTTGCTTCAATAACAGTTTAATTAGCACTTGTTCCCAAACAAATGGGAATAGTAGGTTTAAAGCTGACATGCTATAATGTGGATGGTAGGTCATTTCGCTCTGTTACCGGATCCGTATTTTTCTCTACCTTGGAGGATGGAAAGATTGTAAAAGGTCTCTCTGGTGTTCCAGAAGAAGGTCCTGTCTTATATGTTGGTTATCATATGTTGTTGGGGTTAGAGCTTATCTCACTTACAGATGGATTTTTAAGTGAGAAAGGTATTGCTCTTCGTGGAATAGCCCATCCAGAGCTGTTCATGCCTAAAGTGGAGAGTTTCTCATCTGAGTTTTCTATGTTTGATTGGGTGAAGATATTTGGTGGGGTGCCTGTTTCAGCAAGCAATCTTTTCAAATTACTTTCAACAAAGTCACATGTTCTCCTATATCCTGGTGGTGCTCGCGAGGCTCTCCATTATAAGGTAGTTTTATTGTTTTATCTACGCTTCTTATCCAACTATGTAGCATCGCATCTATGATTCAGTTACTTTATGCAATCACATTACTAAAACATACAGTTGATGTTTCTATGTACAATTTTTGGGATCAGCATTTACTATTATTTGATGGTGGCTTCTACTTTAAAACTGACTGAACTCCCAATTGCTAGGGGGAAGAATACAAGTTGATTTGGCCTGATCATCCTGAATTTGTGAGAATGGCTGCACGATTTGGTGCCACAATTGTGCCATTTGGAGCTGTGGGGGAAGATGATATAGCTGAAGTAGGTTTCTTCTTTCTCTATCACTCTTTTCTAACCATCATACTTTAGGGATGTAGGAGGCTCTTCTAAAGTCAGTACGAGTGAAGTAATTTTGGTTATTGCTGAGAAAATCAATGCTAAATATTTCAATATACTCATGGTTTGTTATTTATGTGCACACCATATTGCTCATTGACTTCTTTGTTAACTAACAAGATTTGTTACTTCACTTTCTAAAATAAGTTACACAATTTAGAGGAGTCACATCACATGCATAATTTAGCCTGTCCATTCTGCTTGGATCAATATCATTTGCAAGATGGATCATAGATGCCAGCCACAAATGATTTCAAAATCTTTTGTCTAGTTTTTATATAGAATATAATAGTATGCTTGATTTCACTGCCTTTAACAGTCAATGTTAAAAGTGGAGTGCATGGAGGTCTAGATTTTTTCATCAGAAGATCTTTTTTCTTTTGGCTGAATAACCTTTTGGCTCCTTGATACTGTATGTCGCCTTCTGGTCATTTTCTAAAAGCATTGAAATTAAAAATTAGTACCCAAAATAAGTTTCGTCTTTCACATTGTTCTTTTTTAATAGTTAGTTTCCTGACATAACATGTTAATTAACATGTTAGTTGCCACCATTTCGTTATCAACTTGGCATGATAGATGGCAATTAACATGTCATTTAACGCGTCACATCAGCAAACTAATTCACTTAGCTAACGTCATCCATACAAAAAATTAACATGAAAGACAAATCTCATTGTGTGCTAAATTTTAATTTCGATGTTTTTAAGGATTTAATATAAGGCCGCATACACTTTCAAGGATGTCAATGACTATTCAGCCTTTTCTTTTGGGAAAAATATATTTCTTGTCCCTAAACTTTTCGTCAAACTTGGTTTTGATTCTTGTACGTTCAGATTTGAAAATTAGTCCTTAAATTTTAAAAAATATGCCCTTCTCCCAACATTATGACGGTAAAAAAATACCAGTAAATGTTGAGTTGAGTATAAAGAAGGACTAAAATCACATATTTTCAGAAGTTGGATGACAAATTCATCAATTTGAAGGCAGAAGGACTGAATGAAAGTTTAGCAAAAATTACAGGGATGACAAATATACTCTTTCCTTTTCTTTTTCTAAACCTGTTAGGAATGCTCATTTTTAAATGTCTCAATCAACGTTCAGAGAAATATCAAGTAGAATAATGAAAATGTTTGGGGTGGGAGAGAGGAATGAGAAGAAAATAGCTGCTTTTCCTTGTAATTCTTGAGCTTTGATTAATTATACTTGCCTTTTGATTGGACATTTTTGCTTGAATTGTGCAGATGGTTCTTGACTACAACGACTTAATGAAGATCCCCATAGTCAACGACAGCATAAGAGAAATGAATCGTGACTCAGTTAAGTTTAGGTAACTATTCTCCATCTCAATGATGTTTATTGCTTATTGTTGGATTGGACTCGTCAATTAAAACAAAAAATCAGAATAAGATATAGCCTCACAAGCAGTGCTAACACCACCATTTCTAATACATTTCCTCCTTATAGTTAAAATTTGTTGAAAAGTATATAGAATCAAGAGAGGTTTATTAAATAACACTTGGTACCCACAAATTTTTATGATTTTATATTTCAACCAGTACAAGAGAAAAAGAATGTGTTCCAAGGGGTGTGAGAAAATGTTCTTAGGCCCATATAACTTATGAAGAGGAGTGCTAACAATACACTCTTACGCACTATTATTGGTTAGAAATTACAAAATTAGGTGGAGTAGTTTTTAAATAAGAAGTAAAATTTACTAAAAGTTTCCATTCTTAATGAATTTCAATTAATAGGAGTGTTAGAGAGAACCATGTTTTAATATATCTGATATCTTATATATCCAAACCATGGATTTTTCATTCACAACTAAGCCACTGGTGTGTTTTTTCCAGAGATGAGAGAAGTGGTGAGGTTGCAAACCAAAATCTCTCTTTTCCGGTGCTTGTACCCAAAATACCAGGTCGCTTTTACTTTCTGTTTGGGAAGCCCATAAGAACAAAAGGCATGGAAAATATGCTAAAAGACAGAGAAAGTGCCAACCAAATGTACCTGCAGATTAAATCAGAAGTTGAAAGCAATTTGAATTACTTGATCAAGAAGAGGGAGGAGGATCCATACAGGAATATCATCGACAGAAAGTTGTATCAGATATTTTATCCTCCTCAAACTGATCCAACCCCATCATTTAAGCCCTGAAATACGTTTTGATTCATATTACTCATTCTTGTGTAATCATAATTATTTGTAAACTGATTCATGTACATGGCCATTATTCTAATAAAATGTGCATGTACCCAAAAAAATATGTAACTTTCTTCAAAGTTCATAATTGTTTTGAGTATAAGTTGTGACTTGCACCCCATTCTCTTTTAAATTTTTAAAGTTGTCCCTCATTCTGAAATTGAAAATTTGAAATTCAAAAAATACATTATTGAAAAATAAATTTGTAACAGATTTTTGTATTTTGGAAATAGAATTTTGGAATAGAATTAGAAAATCAAAATCTCATTCTAAAAAAGTAATTCTAAAAATATGAAAGATATATTTTGAAAAATATTTTTTCAAAAAATAAAATTTAAAAATGTATTCTGGAAAAGGAATTCTGTTTTTTTTAAGGATATTTTTACTGTTTCACATCAAAATCTGGTGCAGATTTAGATCTAATCATATGTCGGAAGTAAAATTTTATAATATGTTCATGCCAATGTTAGCAGCCACTTAAGTCTATAACAGAAGAAGCAACTTAGATATATATTCATATATTATCGTTGGGTTACAATTTTTTCCATACTTTATTTTAAATTTTCATTAATATGAGTTTAAATTTTAGAATAAGTAATAGGGGTACTCACATTCTAAAAGAATTTTACACTGTTTCTAACTAACTGTATATATGATAAATTTGTTGATTCTCATAAAAATTATCTTAAAGGTTATATAAGGAAATCCCTTTGTAGGACTACAGTCTATATAATACATACCTATTAAACTTTTACTTTTTAATGCGACGTTAGTATAAAAACTTACATGGTTGATCAACTAAGTAACGCTTTATATACGACTTTTAAACTAAAATTAAATAGTGCGTATACTAATAGTTTAAATAATTTTATTTTCTCATCTAATTTCAAATTCTCATATAATTAATATGTTGACTTGTGTAATAATTACTTTTGAAATAGATACCTGTCATGATTTTTAATTACTTAAAAAAGTAAACAAACTCTTAAAACTAATTACCCGTAAATTAAATATTATTGATTAAATTTTATTCTAATATTTTAAAAACAGGATTCATAATAAGATTAGAGAAAATTAACATAAAGACTCTACTAATATAAGTCCATAGATTCAAAGTTGATCAACTTTATGTCAATAATATTTATTATACACCTCAAATTGTTTTAAGATAAAATACTACCTTGATCATTAAAATGATAAATATATTTTCGACTGAGAACGGATAACTGAGATCCCAAACGGAAGACATCATCAGTATAATTAGCATGATAAATATATTTGATTAATCCCTTTTACTATTATCATGCTAATTAAATTTTAATATTGTTAACTACATTGTCTTTTTAATATTTTTAATAAATAAAAGACATTAGCTTGTTTTCACTGAAAAAAATGTTGGTCCCTCTTCTCATCATGATACCATGGCTCCAATGTGATAGATGCGTGAACTGTTTCCAATTCAAGGCACTGTCTCAAACATGTTCCCCAACAGGAAGCCCCATTGGTAATGTACTTATGTTTTTTCATTTTTTAATCTATATTTCTTATGAGTTTGAGAAAAAAAGATGAAACTTCTAAATCAAATTTAAAATCTCAATTGTTACAGATATAGTGGCTTGTTATATGCAAAAGGGTGCCAAAGTTTTAATCAATTACTGCTATCTTACAAAGTAACAATGATTAATGTTGTATCATAGTGTACTGATATACTATGCATGTATCAATTACTGCTATCTCACAAAGTAACATTTTTTAAGAATTTAAAATGTTTCATACATGTTAGGGCATTTATTACGAAGAATTCTAGAAAATCTAGAGAAAATTTCAAAGGATATTCTTACAAACAGCATGAGTACATTTATTTTTTATTTAGTACTATTTTGTATAAAATAATAAAGAGATGATGAGATTTTAACCTTTTGTAAGAAAGGGCACAGTTATGATAATGAACGAGCTATAAATACAGATTGCTTGCGTGGTTTTGCTTCCTTAAGCAGAAAATAAACATCGCTGTTCTGTTGTTTTGTGTTGTGCGAGTAATAAATCTCACTTTACTGTTACTTTTATTATTCTGCTTCTTACTTTCTCCAATTCTTTCTCTAACCAAACACTCAAAAGATTTACACGCTCTCTGATGCTTTAATTTGTACTTCATTTTGTGGTTCATCACCCTCAGATCCTTTCACACTACTCTTCAAAAAGGTCTGATTTTTCTTGCTTTATCTGTCTATCTCTCTATCGTCGTTCTTTTACTTTTATCAATGCAATTTCTGAGTTGTTTTCTTATAATGGGTTTGATCGTGCTGAATATTGGTCCATTGCGTTGTTTCGTAGATGTTGAGTGAATATAGACAAATGGGTCTGCTTCATTCCTTCACTATTTAGTTACTTACTATTAGGGGTTTCGAGAGTTTTTATTCTGTGCTGCGATTTTACATTTTCATTTCTTTGGAACGAGGTTGAGTAAAATGGTGATTCTACTTTTGTCGGTGTAAATTATTCCTGAAAAAGTTTGTTCCAGTGTACAGAAAACATCTCGAATTACTGTGTTGTTATTATTTTCGAATTTATGTAGAAATAAATTCAGTTAGTGCTGCTTATTTTGTTGTTTAATTAGGTTTATCTTTACTATCAGCTCATAAGTTGTTATAAACATTGCTCCGTTGATTTTTTTGTTTGTGGGATTAATCCTTAGATTCCTATGTGAGGGTGTGTTGAAATGAAGAGTACTAGCAACACATTCTCTCATACACTCTTTCTAATACATTTTTCGATCATTGGTTAAAAGTTTATTGAAAACTAAAATGAGAAGTGAGACTCGCGAATTTTTTGGATTTTCAGTAAGTTTCAACCAATAGTCAAATGTATTCAAAAGAGTAATATTAACGCATGTGTTGCTATTATTTCTCTTCTTGACTCATATGAACACTAATCAACGTGTGGCGGCTGCTGTTATGTGGATGAAGAATATATTGATCTTTGGTGTAATGGCAGACAATTTAAGAGAAATTGAGACGTAACAGGTGTGGTATGTATGGCTACCCTTTTTAAACTATGGAAAACTTTCTAACTCGTGTAGTTGAAGAAAGCCTCTGTGTTTTTTTCTGTCTTTAAAGGGTGAGGATTTAGCATAGGATGTTTGATTGATATGAGTCTTTGTTATTGAACAAAAGCGAGAAATTGTGATATTGTTATGTGATAAATTTCTTCAATTATAAAAGGTTGGTGTGTGGTGAATTATTCATTCAGATAAATGTTTGCTAGAATAACACAAGTTCTCTTTTTTCTTACCTTAGATTATGAAAAATCAAATTCTTTTTTAATTTTTATTTGTGTGCAGACATGTATAAGAATCGGCTACAAGAGTTGGCTCAAAGAAGCTGTTTTAATTTGCCAGCCTATTCATGCATTCGTGAAGGGCCTGATCATGCTCCTCGTTTTAAAGCAACTGTCAACTTTAATGGAGAGACCTTTGAAAGCCCTACTTTCTGCTCTACTCTCAGACAGGCTGAACATGCAGCGGCTGAGGTGGCTCTCAACACTCTTGCAAAAAGAGGTCCCTCTAGAGCTTTGGCTGCAAGAGTTCTGGTGAGAAAATGAGATTTTTTCATAATCTCCTTCCCAGTTTTTCTTTCTTTCTTTAAAATTGTAATCACTCTTGGACTGACAGTTTGTAGTTTGATGTATAAGAATTTTGATCTTCAATACTGGAATTGGAAAAGTAATTCTTCCTATGAAAATATTCAATATTTTATTGGTATAGCAAGAAATAAAAGTAGAAATTTATCTTAAAAAAAGAAGTATTTATTGTATCAGAAATACAAAAATCATTTTAACACCTACTTTGTAGGTAACCAGAAGCATTTTAATTGGATTGTTTAAAGCTGAGTTTTCATGTTTAGCTTTCTCTCCATTACTGGTTTAAATGTAAACTTATATATAAGCGATTTCAAGGCCAAATATACACTTTCAAATAGATATTAATTTTGTAGTCTCTTTTTATCTTCTTTTAGTGGGTAACATTGCATTTCCCCAAAATATGTAGAGACTGCTTGATTCATTACATTTAACTTTTCTGCAACCAAATGATAGACTAATAGAAGAATTTCAGATTAGACTAAGAATAGAAATATACCCACAAATGTTAGGAATTAAAGAATTTCATTGTTGATCTAAAAGGTTTTTTCTGAATATGTATTTTTTGTTTGGATATTGACAGGATGAAACAGGAGTCTACAAGAATTTACTACAAGAAACTGCTCATAGAGCTGGACTGAATCTTCCTGTTTATACAACAATTCGTTCTGGACCAGGTCATGGTCCTAACTTCTCATGTACAGTTGAGATTGCAGGAAAGCATTTTACAGGAGACCCAGCTAGGACCAAGAAACAGGCTCAAAAAAATGCTGCGATGGCTGCTTGGGCTGCATTGAAAAAATGTGAGCATTGTGATTCTTCAATCATATTTTTGTGTATTAGTTTCCTTAATTGGACTTTTTTCAACATACCTTTCTTTCTCTTTTTTTCACATTATTCTGTCTTTTCTTCCCACATGTAACTTATTGTTATTGTTTTAAATTTCTTCTAGTGTCAGAGAATAGTTTATCTAGAGGCAATGAAGAACAAGATCAAGTCATCATAGCTCGCATCCTTGCAAATGGTTCGAAGAACTTTTCCAAAAGTGATAATCAACTGGGATGGCAAAACTCGACTACAACCTCTTTGGTATCAACTCATCCCACTGCAGACATGTACCCTACACAATGTCAGCATTGTGTAATCTCTAGTTTCTCGCCAGAGGTGGCTCTATATCAGATTTGGCAGCAAGAACAAATTTTGCAGCAACAAAATCGTCTATTGGCACTAACCTTTCAGCCAGTTATCCCCTCTACTCCACATATTTATCCATTAATGCAATCCATGTTCCAGCCAGACCACTGTCTTTATTTCCCAAGTGAGTTGGCATCAGTTCCTGTAGGACCAAAATTAGCAATGTCTACATCAAGCCCTTCATTTTGTTTTTCAAACCAAATTGGTCCAGAACTAAATGCAGGCAGGTCAACACTTACCATCAGAGAGATACAAGAAGAAAAAACAGAAGACCCCCCAGTTTGCACCTTCAGCAATGAAACTAGAGTCTTACCACCAGGTTCAGATGATGAGAGTAAAAGGCATGATATTTCTGGAAGCAGAAGTAGAACTACTGAGCAGGGAGAACAATGTGAGAAATCTGAATGGGATTCTCATTGGAGCATGGGATCTGTACACAGACCAACTAATTCTGAGCTCCAAAACCCATCCAGGATTGGTTCATCTGTTCTCAGATCACACTCACAAGCAAGCTACAACAGAAGTTTTAGACCACGAGCCCCTTCATCATCTTCCATTGTGAGAACCATATGCCCTACTTCATCTGTTGTTTCAAGACCACAACATGTTGCATCAAGGTTGAGAACGGGAATCCCACAAAGTCCAGGTACATCTACTCCTGAGAGGTTTTGCATGATGAGATCACCTACTCCTCTATTTATGGCACCAGCTGTGAGAATCAGATCAGTGGTTCCAGTCTGCTCAGCTCCTCCAAGGAGATCCATGGCAGAAGAGGTGTCCAAGAGCAAGGAAAAGGAAGATCTAAAACCTGAAGACAAAGATGTATCAAGAACTAGCTCTGAGCTTGGCCATCTTAGGATATGATATGAGTGAGTATATATACTAGAGATTAAGAAGTATGGTAGTTCTTTCCAAATATCATGGCCTTTACAGACATTTACGGCATATGCATATCCTTTTGGTAATTTTATGTCAAGCAATAAATTTGAAATAGAAAATTAATGTCATTAGAATTTCTTGAGCTTGATCCATTAAGAAGGCTGGGCTACAGAGTTTGCCGTCCCTTCTAGGATAAGTAAATGTACTAGAAAACCTGTATAAGGGAGAAAATAATATATATATATATATATATATATGTATGTATATATATGTATGTATGATATGAATAACTATTGAGTGAAATAGATTATGTACCATTGGGCAAAGTATTTTTGCCTTATCATCTAATTACAAAGTTTCATTACAAGTTTATTTTTCAACCATATTTTGTATCATTAGAAGTAGATAATTGCATTATAGAATATCTAATAAGCACAATGTTTAGTTTCAACAAATGGTTATATTTGCTGTGGTAGTGAGGATTGCGGCTGGATTTAGATCCTCTCCACTCATTTTTCTCTCCTTGGATTTGAATCATGTAATGGTCTAAAATAACTAAATTACTACTAATAAAAACTGGACAACACATTAACGAAATTATCAGTCTGACACTCTTTTTCTTTTCTTTGTTGCAAGAGCTTTTACCTTGCTCAACTCATTGGAGGAGGAAAATTATAAAAACTCAAGACAAACTTTGCCTATGTACTAAAAAATGTAACTGAAAGTGCACTTTGGATTTGTTGGCAAAGTGTCATTTGAGTTTTTTATAATTTTTCTCTTACTGTGAGGAGTGACTTAAGCAAGGTAGAATTTTTTTCAATTCTATTTAGAAGCTCTTGCAACAAGAGAAAGAAAAAAAAGTGCATTATTTCAATAATACGTTATCCAGTTTTTGTTGGTAATGATATAATTAAATGCATTGTACTTTTTTAAGAGTTTTTATTCATAGTTAGTGTAAAAAAAATTAAACTATCAACGAATCATAAAGTATGATAAAATTTATTATTGAATGATAGTGTAGAAACTTTTTACATTGTTGGTGCATAAACTATTGTTCAAGCCTTTGGAATAATATATATAACATAGATCATTAAACTTTTATATTTCATACTGTTAATTCATGTATTATTTTCTTGTAGATTAATCACTTAATTTTAATTATTTGTTATAACTTAATCAAATCTTATGTAATAATAAGTTAATAAATTTAATCGCTATTTATATTAAAATGGCATTTTCTCAATATGTAAATTTTTATAAGATAATTTATAATTTAATGAAAATCCAATTTTTACACATTAAATTTTAATTTTCATGATTTTTAAATAAAATAAAAGAGGTGACTTATATTTTATTGAAATTATTAGAGAGATGATTGTTATTTATTAAAAACATAAAAAAAAAAAAAAACTAAGCACTTATTTTAAAACTAGTACTTAGCATAACATAAGAAGATGTAAGTATAATTTCTCCATAAAAATATAATTGATTAAGCGTTGTTTAGGACCGATTTTAGAGTAAGAGAATTGGTTAAAGAATTAAATGAAGGTGTCTTAAAAAGACAAAAGAGCAACTTTATTAATTCGTGTGGAGGGTACTCTAGTGAGCATTTGTCTATTTAGAAAAATAAACATTAGTTATTTTGAGAAAACATAAAGGTTAAAGCAAATAAATAAGGAAGTAATAATAAATATCATTAAAACGTGAAAATAAAAGAAAGATGAAGGAAGAAAAATCCATACCAAATTTCAAGTTCTTCTTTTTTACATAGTAAAAAAATTACAATGATAACAAATGAAAATCTGATATAAGATTATCTCAAATGCACATCTTAAAAACACGTTTTGTAAACAACTTTTATTGAAGCAAATTTATGTGATTATCTTAAAATTAAGAATTATGTCTGGTATAAGATATTGAATATAAATAGTAAATTATAATATTTTAATAAATAAATTAAATCGTAAATAAGATTATGAACTTTGTAACATTCTTTTGTGATGTATCCCTAGTTTTGGTGATAACTGCACCTTTTGGATGATTGACAAATAGAGGAGAACATGTAAGTTGGAGTAGTTGAACTAGTTTAAGATTAAATGTCTCTTAGACGATAACATTTTGGCTTCAAGGAATGTAATTTTTACATTTGTTGATACAACTTTTCTTGAAAGTTTGTGTATTGGGGAACTTCACCTGTGGATTGAGTCTTCACCCTTTGTCTGGCTTCTGAATTTTCTTTAATATTAATATACTTGGTTTCACAAGCTCTAAGCGCATCCATATTAGTGGGACAAAGAGTCCAAAAAAGTCCTTAAACGAAGTCTCATTAAGAGAGAATGCATGACTACACCTAGATGCAAATCGATTATATTAACGGATGTTTTAGTGAACTGGGTCATATATTGTCGTAGCGGCTCAACATCTCATTGAGTGACATGTTGGAGCAAGGTTGAACACATGACCATTAGTTTGCAATCAACAAAGTGAGTTGAAAACCACACAAAAAGGTATCAAATAATTTCGAGACAGATAGTAGTACCATTCTAGGGTTGGTCCCTTAAGTGTAGTGGAAAATAATCGACAGTATATTCCTAAATTCTTAGGAAAAAGGTTGGATTGTGTAAGATAAGCCTTAACATTTGTCTTTACATTAAAGTTGTTTTCGTAGTTTTCAATACACAACTACTTCCATTTGCCGGGGAGTTAGACTTTCATGACTTTAGACATGAAGGAGTGAAAATTATCTAGGTTTGCTTGCAATCCTGCATTTAGTGGGGAATCAACACAATTTAAAAGGACATTTGTTGATCCCACCCTAGTGATTTTGTATGCATGGCATGCCTTTGGATCCGACCCACTCGTTATGTTAAGTTGACAATTTTACCAAGAGTTTGGAACTGATTTCAATATGAATCTGTTGTGTGCCTGAGTACCCTTTATGGTCAAATACCCTGCGCTAGTATGTCCGTATCCTCGTCACGATGAGCTTGCATCCCGTCATGATGTTGATTTCATAGAGTTTTAGGTCCATTCTATATGTTAGCAATGGTCTCCATATGAGCTTTGAGAGCATTAAGGGAAGATGGGTTTGTCTCACAATATAAGATGTTGACGCTATAATATGACTTATGGTGAGTACTATAAAAGTTGTGTATGAGAATAAATTTACCAAAATCTTACAATGAGTGACAAATGTTTTTATTAAAATTGAATTGAAACCGTCCAAATAGATTGAAAGAGACTTTGAAAAGATAGAGTTTTAGTTGAGTTAAATCTTATCTAGAATGGTTGTCAAATTTTATTGATGAAACGTAAAGTAAAAATTTACTTATAAAAAATTCTTTAAGATTCAAATTAGTAAAAATTAATGACTAAAAATATATAATAATTACTTCCTATAAAATCAATATATATATATATATATATATATATTTATATACTTTTAAACCTAGATTATTCTCTAGTCTGGCTCATACTATCCAGATATGCATTCAAAGTTAGTCAGTATTCTTAAAAATTAATAACTGTATATTCAAATATCTCTAATGGTATACTAAATAATCCTCGTATGCTCTAAGATGAGGAAAGTTAAAATATATATATATATATATATATATATATATATATATATATATATATATATATAATGACACGAAAATGTACTTACTATTATGAAAAAAAAAGATGAATAATAAAAGAATAATTAGCACATGGGTTACAGGCAGCAGCACAGCCCAGACATGCAGTCATTGGGATGTGTTAGCACTCCAATTCCTTCATTAGACTCTGCAACCAATTTTTAGTTTTCTTAAACAATACACCAAAAACCAATGTCCTCCTCCTTCTCCTAACGCAATAAATAAAGTTACTATAAATTTATAAATAAAGATCATGAATTAGGGATTAATGGGCGTGCCTTAGGAGTTACGAAACATCCTAGTAAATACCCGTTAATTTAGGACACACACATCACTCCTACTCTACCGTACTATCTATGTATCTATACATATTTACTACTACAAAAACGGCTTCGTTTCTCTTCTCTAAGTGTGTTTGGGATTTGACTTGTGAGAATGAGAATCGGAAGAAGATCTCACTCTTTTCTTCTTGTCTGAGACCAAAAGTCCAAACACTACGTTACACCTCCAAACAATCCTCGTCTCACTCAATTTTACTTCTCTGCAATTTGCACCAAAAAATCATCTTTTTCTTTTTTAATTTCCCCCCCAAACTCATTGGGCATTCACAGATTTTCATTTCGCTGTCCTTTTACGCCCAGATCACTGAATCTTGGTGGAACTCAGTGACGTTCGCGGTTATTATCTGTGCTCGAAATTCGTGGAAATCAGGTTTGCTTTTGATTTCGGTTTCAATTTTGATTGCTGATTAAAATCGTGCTCTCTCGTGCAGTGAAGCTTAGGTGCATTTGTCTTTTTTTCGTGTTTTTTTTTTTTTTGTTTAGATTGGATTAATTGGCGTGTTAATGATTGATTGTTTAGGTAATTAGGAATGCCGATGGATGGAGCTTAGATTTGAGGAATGGGGTGTGTGATTAGCAGGGAGGCGTCGAAGGGGATAATCTCTGAGGTGAAGGAGGAGAAGGGTTTGGGTGGTCAGAGTAAGAGGAAGGTTGATGGAGTGTCTGGGAGCACGGGTGAGGTTGCGGTAGAGGTTCAGAATGGTGAGGAGAAAGAGAAGGAGAAGGGTGGTGGTGAAGAGGTGCAGCGGCCTCGGGGCGAAAGGAGGAGATCGAAGGCGAATCCGAGGCTGAGCAATCTGCCCAAACATTTGCGGGGGGAGCAAGTTGCTGCTGGATGGCCGCCGTGGCTCACTGCAGTGTGTGGGGAAGCACTCAGTGGCTGGATTCCGCGAAAGGCAGACACCTTTGAGAAAATTGACAAGGTGTGTGCGTGTGTCAGTGTGTGTTTGTGTGTGTATGCATTGCATTGTGATTGAAAAATGGAAAAGCATTTTCTAATCATGGATCATGCCTTATGTGGATGTGCTAATGTGGTTTGTTTGAAACTCATTGCTACAGTTTATCCAATATCCCCAGTGTTTTCAGAGTAGTAAAACTCGTGATTGATTGTTAATCTATTTGTAATTTGCTGGTGGTAGAATTAACTGGAATTGAATTTGTGGATGGGATGAACTTTTGTAGTGTGGAATCTTACATTTGCTTCTGACTATGATTATTTTCTTCTCTTGGTTTCCTCGTCTTTCTTTCGTTTTAGATCGGGCAAGGAACTTATAGTAATGTTTACAAAGCTAAAGACATAATGACGGGTAAAATTGTTGCCCTAAAGAAGGTTCGTTTTGACAATTTGGAACCTGAGAGCGTAAAATTCATGGCGAGAGAGATTCTTATTTTGAGAAGGTTGGACCATCCCAATGTTGTAAAGTTGCAAGGTTTAGTTACGTCAAGGATGTCCTGTAGTTTGTATTTGGTGTTCGATTACATGGATCATGATTTGGCTGGACTTGCTGCAAGCCCAGGAATCAGGTTCACAGAGCCTCAGGTTAGACCAGGTTTGCTTTAAGAATTTAAGAATTGCTTATCTCATTTGGTAATTGATACGTTTTCTTTTCAAGGGCTAGGGTTTGATGTCTCCAAATACTGTACCTTCATTGCAGGTAAAATGTTACATGCATCAGCTGCTATCAGGACTTGAGCACTGTCATAACCGTCATGTACTTCACCGTGATATTAAAGGGTCAAATCTTCTTATTGACAATGAAGGAACACTTAAGATTGCCGACTTTGGACTGGCTTCTATTTTTGATCCAAACCATAAACATCCCATGACTAGTCGTGTAGTAACCCTTTGGTATCGACCTCCTGAGTTGCTCCTTGGTGCCACAGATTATAGCGTGGGTGTAGACCTCTGGAGTGCTGGATGTATTTTAGGAGAGTTATTGGCTGGGAAACCAATCATGCCTGGTCGTACAGAGGTAACAAGTCACCTATAGGCTATATCATCTTGTTGGCCTATAGGATTTTTCATTATTTCTCTGATAGTAGGTAATTCTATAAATCTGTCGTATAGTGTTATGCATTTGTGAGGATAGAGACTAGAGAGGTGCTGGGGAGATTATAAGGATATTAATAGTAATTTAGCTTCAGTCATGCAATGTGGATCAATAACTACCAAATTGCGTTGAATGTATAAATAATTCTCATACTCTCTTTATAGAAAGATGCCTTCTTTTAATTGGTATACTATTAGTAGATCTTATGTTTAGTTTTAGTTTCTCTTGCATAGTTTAATAAGAAGATATAGCAAGTGCATTTAGTTGATGGTTATAACTTATAAGAAATCACAATTAGATTTTTTCTAACTCTTCTCTTGTATAGGTGGAACAACTGCACAAGATATACAAACTATGTGGTTCACCTTCCGATGAGTATTGGAAGAAGTCAAAGTTGCCTAATGCTACCTTGTTTAAACCAAGAGAGCCATACAAGAGGCGCATAAGAGAGACATTTAAAGATTTTCCACCTTCTGCTCTACCCCTCATTGATTCACTTCTTGCAATTGATCCCGTAGAACGGGAAACTGCCTCAGATGCTTTGAGAAGTGAGGTGAGGTTTCTCAAAGTCCAGATCTTCTTGTTAAAATGCTGGTGTCTTTCTTTCAAATTTTGCACTGCCTTGTTGATTTATTATTTCTTTCAAATGATGGTGCATTGCCAAAACATTTTCCTAAATGTTTAAAACAGGTACTTGAAGCTCTGTTTTGTGACGGGTATGAATAACCTGTTCATTGAGCTACATGAAACCCTATAGTTTTCTTGATGTGGAACCTGTTTTTGTCAGGCTATGTGATCTTTAACAACAAATATAGTCTGGTGAATCTTTTGATCTTGACAATAAATCTTCTCTGAGCAAGTTTTCAGCTTCTTGTTCTGGATATCTTATTTTAACCATTTGCTTGAATGTAATAACCTGCTACTTTTAGAAAATATTTCACCAAATATTGAATATTGTTTTAGAGGTGATGTTCCTCTCTCAAGCTGAATGTTTATCTTGACCATAAGAGTCTCATCTTGGAATAGATTCAACAATTCACTTTATTGTGTTTTCTTTAGAATTAAAATTAAATTAAATTCATAGATAGATTGGATCACTTGTCTTAAATTTTCACAATAAATTGTGTCGATGATCTTAAATTAATATAATATAGTTATATATGTGTAAAAATTGATAGAATGAAACTACCTTGATTCTGACATAGGTGTTATTCCTGTTCTGTTTTTATAATCTTTTTAAAACCAAACCTGTAAACATTTACCTTGCCTGTCTGCTCCTGCATTTTGCAGTTCTTTACAACAGAACCTTATGCTTGCAATCCTTCTAGTCTGCCAAAATATCCCCCAAGCAAGGAAATGGATGCTAAACGAAGGGATGATGAAATGAGGAGGTATCTCTGCTCTTACGTTTCCTTTCTGCAAACCAAAAGTTTATGTACACACACATATAGATATATGGTGAGAGAAATTAGAAGGAAAATAAGGCATGTGATGAGTAAATGCAAGGTGTTGGCCCTTATGTTACTTAACAATTAGATTTTGTATTCTTTAGATTATTCATTGGCATTTATAACCTTATACTATCTGACAAACACACCCTTTCAACAAACATATACACAAGATAAACCCCAGACTACACATACTGATATTTATAGAGGTTATCAGAGCGAAAATTTCCTTGTCTTTTTGGTTAATGTTTGCTAGTTATAATATATATATATATATATATATATATATATATATATATATATATATATATATATATATATATATATATATATACAGCCATCCTACTGTGTTTAATTATCTCTAAGATACTTCATCTATATGAATGTACAGACTAAGAGCTGCTGGCAAAGCTCAGGTTGATGGTTCCAAGAAGCATCGGACTCGTGATCGTGGTACAAAAGCTTTTCCTGCCCCTGAAGCCAATGCTGAGCTTCAATCAAATATTGATGTAAGTTTAATAATCACAAGTATGCCAGAGATGCTTTGGGTTAGTTTATAAAACCACTGAATATTATGTGTTTTGAGACTATTATCTCCTTCAAGAATGCTTAATAAAATGAAATGATTGAGAGTAAGTTGTAAGAACAATTAGGATTTGGCAACAGAACTTATTTTGGTCTCAGGCTGACACAAATATCTACCAAGTGCCAACAGTACCATTTTCAACTTCCCTTCGAATATACTGTCTTGCTTCACAATAGAAAAAAAATATGAATGATTATGCATCCTGAGTTAAAAGTATAGTTGATTAAACTTGTTGTGTAACAGAGAAGACGGCTAATCACTCATGCAAATGCCAAGAGCAAGAGTGAAAAGTTCCCTCCACCTCATCAAGATGGACAACTTGGTTTTCCTCTGGGTTCTTCACATCATATTGATCCAGATACTGTTCCAACTGATGTCTCTTTCACATCAACCTCTTATACCTATTCAAAGGAACCATTCCAAGCTTGGTCTGGTCCCATCGGTAATGCTGCTGACATTGGAGTGCCAAAGCGGAAGAAACACACTGCAGGTGATGCATTGGATTTATCAAAACCACAGAAAGATGCCCTCAAGGACAAGATTAAAGGAAAGAAAATCATAGCTTAGATATTAATACATTCTTATAGAGTCAATTAAGAATCTGCCTCTGCTACCTCATTTTTGGATGCATACCAACTGCTGCTGCTCGCTCATTCCTCGTTATAATAGCTTCTCAGTTCTCAGCAAGGGGTACAAATTATTTACCCCGATCTTTACACCTTCATTTTCCCCATTTTTTATTTCTTTGTTTCTATTTTCATTAAAATGAAAAATTTTCTTTTCTGTTCAATCTGTTAGTATGATGAGAGAATTAATACTTTGTACATCGTGATTTAGTTTTTATAAGTAGTCCCATGTTAATGTTTTATAGAATTATAATACATTTTAAGTTATTTTGATGTTTTCATTTATAGATTTAGGTAAGGATGGAAAGTCTCTTGGGGGATGAAGGCAGCAACGGATCATGTAATCCTTTTACAGTGTTTGATAGTGAGGAAACAAATAAAGGGGGTAGAAGAGAAGAGAAGTAGGTGAAAAAGATAATAGAGATGAAAATAGTTTGATGAAAGGAAAAAATGTATTAGATTTGAAATGAAAATAGAGATTTTTTTAAATACTGATTTTTACTTTTATATATTTAAATAACATATCTATATTTTTATTTACTTAAATATAACATGTAATATTCAGAGGTCAGAAATCGGTTATATACAAACCGATTTCTCATCTTATTCTATCAATTTTTTAAAATTTTACGCAAGATAAATAGTTTATTCTTTTTACTTTTAGAATCTATTTCGATTTATTTTTAAGTCTTTTTAATTTTCTAAATAATTTAGATTTAAATTAAAACTTTATGTTAATATTTTATATTAATTTAAGTATTTAATTTTTCTTCCATAAATATAAAGATTTTAATACTGCTAAGTAATCTAATTATTTAATTTGTATTTGATAACTATAGAAATTTTAACAATCTTAATTACTTAATTGTTATAAAAAATATTATCTTATAAATAATGTTATTTTTTTTACAATAACCTTTTTTTAAATAATGATTATTTAATATTTTAAAAAGAATTATTTTAGTTTTATTTTAAATTTTAAATATAGATATTTATATTTTTAATTAGGTGAAGTGTTTAATTTTTCTAGGATAAATACAAATATTTTAATGTTTGTAATTAGCTTAATTATTTAATTTTTATTTAGTAACTATAGATATTGTAGTGTTTTTTTAATTATTTAATTTTAAAAAAAAATACTATTTTATAAACAATCATATTTTCTTCCATTTTTTAAATATTATTAATGATGATTTTAAATTAATAATGCATAATTATGACCAATTTAAGTATTTTATGTTAACAATGAAATTTTCTTAAAAAATAACAATTTTAATTTGTAATTGTGTTAATAAATTGAATTATTGCATCAATCCTAATAACAAAAATTCATGATAGCAAAAAATAATTGATATTAAAGAAAAATATGGTATAAAAGAAATATACAGTCAGGTTGCATAATAATGCTTATTATAAAAATTTATATAAAAAAAAAAAATACATCGAACATAATTAATTACCTTTCATTGGAAGTGTGACTTGTTAACGTAAATATCATTGACTAACTTTGAGGTAGATTTAATTAGTTTGAACTCCTTATATTGTAAGGACTTTTTTTTATTATAATGGTATGAATTTTTACACATGTACCATCTTTTTGGTTGTCTTGGTTTTGCTATATTTATTTTTGTGCATATTTGTGATGATTTCAAACAATTTTTTTTTCTGTTTTCAACTGGGTAATATTTGTGGTTCCGCACAACCTGGCAAATAAGATTCATTGGATAGTTTTTTAAACAAGTTTTTTACATATTTCAAATATATTTGAGTATGTAAATCTATATAATTTGTGTAATGATGGTGAACATATTTGTGATGATTATCCTCTAGACTTATAATGTTTTAAAATATATTTGATGTTCTAACTCATTACTATCTTAACTGCGTTTCAATTTAAATTTTATTGGTTTTTAAAAAATAATAAATATAATAATAGTGATTTTTAACAATCCACTGTTTAAAAATAAACTTTTAGGAAAATTTTAGCTTAACCATTTTAGCTTATGTTGAATGGAAAAGACCAATTGAAGCCTTTGAAAATAAATAATGAAACTGAACTTTTTTTTTTATTAAAAGAAGGACTAAATTAAATAAATAAAAAGGTCAAACTGTCAATTTGGTATAACATTTTAGTGTTCCAATATAAGTTTCCATACCAATGCAGTTATATTATTAACTTTGAGAATAAGTTTATAAAAAAAAGAAGAAAAACTTTCAGAAAAGAAGAAGAATGCTTACCTTAGCCAACACTGATAATGTGATGCTTGATCATGCAAAGTTGCAAAGGGATATCACACTCCACAATCTGGTCCTAAATTGTTTAATTCTTCCATAACTTAATCCTTTTTGTTAGCATAATGTTAAATTGCATGAGTGTATATTTCATTTTACAAATATTTTTATTAAGGATAAGTTGGAATTGTCTAAAATAAATGTTCGAGTTGAACTCTTCGATAAAAAAATTGTCAAACTTTATGAATAAAAGTCAAATGATGATTGTTTATATTTAAAAGACTTTTTATACTTAAAGTCAATAAATTTTTTAGAAAGTATAAGTGAGTAAGTAATGAATGAAATTATTTAAATTATTATAATAGTCTATAAAATGGTATTTATAGACCTTTAGATGAATAAAAATTCTAATTGTTGTGAATGGATTATTATTTAACAAATTTGGTATTTGATAGTACATGTAACTTTTTTTAATCTCTTTGTAAATCTCATTAACCTTATTGGTTTTAACATATCATGTATGGAGGGAATTAATAAAAGCATCCAAAACTGGAAATAGCTAGTGAAAAATCATACAATATTGTGAAGAATAATAGTTTGAAGAAAATAATTTACTAAAAACAATGTAATTTTCATATTATTAAAAATAATTTAAAATATTTTTACAACTATCACATCACTCATAAACTTCAATAAATTTTTCTCACAAATTCATCCTAACATACTTTAATCAAAACAACTTCATTTTCTTTACACTTTCTTCTTAAATCACTTCAAATTCATTTTTTCAAATTCTCTCCCCAATCCAACCATAACCTAAAGAAAATGAATTTTTCTTTTCTAATCTTCTTTCTTTTGAAAGAAAGTGTTGTATAATCAAATAACCTACTATTTAAAATGATAAAATTTATGGCATACCTTATGTGACAAACTACATAAATTAAAATATACTTTGAATGCGTTAGAGTTCATCCTATAATTAAAACTTAACACTAAGAAATATAAAAATCATTAAAAACTTTTAATTGATTAATCTTTCTCATGCATAAAACTTAAATGTAAAGTTCAATCTCTCTTTAATGTTTTCAACAATTTCACACACCCTAAGAAGATACTAAAAACATTAAATAAATTGTCATTACTTATTTATTTTCAAATTACTATTAAGTCTCATTGTTATAAACTTTTAACATAATTTATTTAGGAGTTATAAACCAAAGAGATTAATGAAATTTACAATTGACTTTACATACACAAGATTTCATTATAAATAGTCAATTAAAAAAAATAATTCAATTTAATACATAGACACACACATATATATATATATAATTTTACAAAAATAATATTAAAAAATTATATAGTCTTTATTTTTTTTAAAAGAATGTATAATTATTTTGAAATAAAAAGTAACTATGTGTATACACATTTTTATAATTTTTTTATTTTTACAAATAATTAATTAAAAAAATAAAAAGTCATATAATTTAACATTTATAATTTTGTAAATGTCATATCAAAAGGATTATGTACCGGTTGTTTTTATGAAGAGAAATTATTTAGTTATTTTAAAATAAAGAAAATTTATTTAATTATTTATTTTATTGAATGAATGAATAAATTAATTAATTAATTTATGTATTAAAAAATAATTTTATTTAATTACAAGGTTAAATTGCTAAAAGGTGTAATACAGTTTATTTTGGATAAAGGAAAACTTGAGCAAAAAGAAAAAAAAAAAATGAGAGAAGAAGTCGAGAAGAGTCTTGCTCACGCACCACCATACGCCACCAAGACATAAATACGGAAGGGGTGCGTGTGAGTGTGTGCGGAGTGAACCCCAAACCCGACCGAGACTTTGGGTTGAAAGAAATAACGAATCTCTCTCTCTCTCTCTCTGGTTTCAGTCCGAAGAATACAACAGCAGCAGTGAAAGAAAAGAAAAAGAAAAAGAGTAGCAGTTGAAGTTAACAATGGAAGACGGTGTTGGCAATAACGGCGTCACTGCCAACAATGTCGCCCAAGCTATACACACCGCCCTTGATTGGGCCTCTACCCCCGATGCTCGCCAAAACGCCGTCGCTTTTCTCGATTCCGTAACGCTTTCTTTCCCTTCCCCTTCCCATCTTCTCCGTTCCATAGGGCAATAACACGTTCTACTTTTATCATTTCTCTTGTGCTTCTCATCGCTCCTTGTTTTCTGAATTTTCCTATTCTCTGTTTGCATTTTTTACTGAAATGACTGCGATCTTTTTTGCACAAGCCCTAATAATCAACATATAGCACACAACAACTCATCCATGTATTGATGAATTTATACACGTTTCTATGCACTCTTTAGGTATATTTATCTCTTTAATTTTCGTTGATTGATAGTGTAGTGTCAATTTGAAGGAACTAGTAGGCTTTGATTATCTGGAATTTTTGAATGAATAAGTAAATATAGTTCTTGCATTTCAAAATTCAATGAAAGGATTGACCATGGAGTTTCTGCGCGCGCGCGCGCACACACACACATATAGATAGATAGATAGATAGATAGATAGATAGATAGATATAAAGGAAGCAATTGTTTGTTTGTGGATGCAGCTTGTGCAGTTGCTGTTATTGTTCTATGATTGTTGCTTCTTTAGGGTGATTAATTGTCTTGCTTTAATATTTGACACGTGTCGGAGACAAATTAAGCGAGGCATGGGAATTGCTACTCTATGGTGATTCATTTCCTTGCTTTAGTATTTGCCGTGTGTAGGAGACTAATTAATTTATGTAAATTTTCTTCAGATAAAGACAGGTGATGTAAGGGCGTTAGCAAACACATCATTCCTTTTGGTGAAGAAAAACTGGTCGTCTGAAATTCGGTTACATGCCTATAAAATGTTGCAGGTTCAATTTTACTTGCTTTTGTTGTGCTTTTCAATGATAAGTCTGCTTACGTGTTTTATTCTTGTACCCCTTATGTGAAAACGTTTTGTTATACAGCATTTAGTGCGCTTGCGTTGGGAGGAATTAAGCCCTGCAGAACACAAGAACTTTGCAAATCTTTCCCTTGATTTGATGTCAGAGATTGCAGATCCTTGCGAAAATTGGGCTCTCAAAAGCCAGACAGCTGCCCTTGTTGCTGAGGTTTTCATCGCAAGGCACTTCCTTTTCATTATTGTTGCTTATTGCTCTGTCACAATAGCAGATTTGCCTTACATAGACCATATTCTTTGGTGGTTCTTTCACAGGTTGTTAGAAGAGAGGATATTGGTCTGTGGCAAGAAATGCTTCCCTCTTTGATCTCTCTATCGAACAAGGGTCCAATTGAAGTAAATTTGAAGTTTCCCCACTTACATCATTTTGGCTCGATTTTATTCAATTTCAGTTCAGTTCCTGGATATTGTTTTTATGATTCACAATTATGTATTAGGCTGAGTTGGTTGCAATGATGCTGCGGTGGCTTCCTGAAGACATTACTGTTCACAATGAAGATTTAGAAGGTTTGTAATAACTTAAGTTTTCTCATGTGAATGTGTGTGAGTGTGGCTCAAAGAACTGAATTTCTCCAACTTGAGCAAACCTGTGTGACTTGAGCAATGAGTTATTCTAGGAAAATTTTAGACACAATAATAATAGGAAAATTTTAGACACAATAATAATATGTTTTTCTGTTAATAAGCAAATGAAAGGGACATTTTTGGATGACTTGTTTATTACACTTTCCTTAAAAATGCTTTTCATCTTGGTCAATATTATGTCACTGTCTGAACCATGATGTAAAGAAAATATAAAGGGTGTCAGTGTGAGTGGATAGAGAAAAAGGGAGAGTGTGTAAAATGAGAAAAAATGATTGCTGCATGTAATTGGATGTATGCATTTTGTGATTCTTAGGATTCATGAGTGCATATTATACTAGTAAACGTCACTATCAATTGCAGATTGAGGAAAATGGCAGAAAACCAATAATCTGCAATACCTTATACGGATAGCATTGTGGGCAAATAGCAGAAATCCAATAGTGGTTGGAATGTATGATATATGTCAATTATACATGTATACAAAAACGAAGTTCTATGCAAATAAAAGTAAACGTGCATAAAAATTGGCTTAATATTTACTCATTCAATTAGTGAACACTCACCAAATTATGACAAAGGATGCAGGAGGCATGCTCTAACCTCAACATCTATAGCAGCTGTTATAGCACAAATGAAGTTGCAGTCCTGGATCCAAGGAATTCACCAACACAATAGTGCCATGCCAGCTATTTAACAACATTGCAAATAAACTAAGTGCCTTATAAATAAAATACAAAACATAAACCTAACACTCCTAACATGCTGACTTTTTGACACATAAATGTTGTGTCTATTTGATATTGAGTGACTTCTCTGTATATCATACGATGCATATTTACTTTTACTTGTCATGTTGATGTGTTCAGGTGATCGACGAAGGCTACTTTTGAGGGGGCTAACTCAATCGTTGAGTGAAATTTTGCCACTATTATACAATGTAAATCTCAGCACTAGACACCTTTTTTACATGCTAATCTTTTGTCATTGTTAATGACATTGTGACTTTAATACTTGATGCAGTTACTAGAAAAACACTTTACAGCTGCAATGAATGAAGCTGGTAGAAATCAAATGGATATTGCCAAACAGCATGCTGCTGCTGTAACAGCTACTCTAAATGCAGTGAATGCATATGCTGAATGGGCTCCATTGTCAGATTTAGCTGAGCATGGCATCATTCATGGGTAAGTTTATTTCCTCTATTATCTTGCACCATGCAATCTTCTTGGTACATTATTTCTATTTCTTCTGATCATGTTTTTCTATTAACTCCCTGCAGTTGTGGTGTACTACTATCTGCTCCAGATTTTCGTCTACATGCTTCAGAGTTTTTTAAACTTGTCTCTTCAAGGTATGTGTTATTGTTCTTTAATGGTTTTATGCATATTTCATGGATCAATAGTACCACTGACCACTGGTCACTCTGAATTGTGATTGTAGGAGGAGGCCTACTGAAACATCTGTTCCTAAATTTGACCAAGCCATGAGTAACATCTTCCAAACATTGATGAATGTATCTAGAGAATTTTTGTATAGATCCGTTTCAAACCCTGGGTCCATAGATGAGGGTGAATACGAATTTGCTGAATATATATGTGAAAGTATGGTGTCACTGGGTTCTTGTAACTTGCAAAGTATTGCTGGTGATAGCACCTTGCTTCCACTTTACCTAGAACAGGTACTTGGGGAAGGGAAAACTCAGCTTAAAATGACATATTGGTTATGGTTTTGGCTTCTCTTTGGAAAATTTTTCATATATTATTCTTTTGAATTCAACATCATAATTACATATAACAAATATCTTGTCTTGGTATACATCTTGCAAATTTTTCCGCATAACTTGTTTGCTAAATGTCTAGTTATTGTTGTTTTTATGTTGTTCACACTTGTGCTGATTACTTACCACTATTTTGCAGGAGCATGCATTTCTCTTGTATTTTATTTCATCCTTTCATTTTAATTTCTCTTGTTTCTCTTCAGATGCAGGGATTTTTCCAACATTTCAAGTTTGCTATTCATTTTCAATCCATGCACTTTTGGCTGGTATGTTGGAATACTTCACAAAAGTACTATTTGGTGGTGTTCCATGTTTCTTAGTGATTAGTCAATAATTCTGTGTATCAAATTGCCATATCTCATTTATTTCCTCAAATGTTTCTCTGTAGGTGCTAATGAGGGATTTGATGTCAAAGCCAAAAAATTCCACACATTCAGCTTCTGACAGTTCAGCTGTTAGTACCACAGGTTCTGGAGAGGTTGAAAATGCAAAGAAAAAGTCTCTAAGCTTTGTGGGTGATGATTATTGTGGTGCAATTTTGGATACATCTTTCCCTCGCATGCTCAAGAGAGAGAAAATTCTGCATGAGACTACCATTACTTTAGGGGTATTGGAGTTGTGGAGCGAAGATTTTGAGTGCAAGGGAACATTTAGCCTTTATCGCTCTAGATTGGTATGTCTCATGCACATGTGAAGTCATATAATATTTTTCATCACATGATATATACAATTTCTTTCCCTTCTGTTTACAGGAAAAAAAATTGTTTTTGAATGTATTGTACGGAAGTTATTAACTTCTCTTTGCAATATTTTAATAATTTGACTTTTGGACATTTAAACCTGTAAAAGTTACAGAGAGTATTTTGTGCAATGAAACATTGACTTTTTAACCCCAGACCAATTTTGCTCGACTGAGAAAGTTGAAAAATGCAGAGAGTGAGCATATATTAGTTTAAATGTTTTGCTCATGAGCAAGTCACATGTAGAGAGACTCAACTATTCTGCATTGGTATCTTTAATTTATATCGCTCATTCCAAATCTATGCTTCTTTAAGTTTTATGTCAAATTAACCCTTTCAAAATATATTTAACTGGTGAATTGTTTATTAAAACAGTTGGAATTAATTAGGTTTGTATCTTCTTACAAACCTGTGATTGCTGCTACTAAAGTATCTGAAAAGATTGATACAGTCATTAAAGGTTTCTTAGTTTCTCCAGCACCAACTCAGGTATAAATACCTTCCATTCCAATGTTACATATACTCTTAATATCATGGATACTTTAGTCTGTGTCAGGTGTGATCCCCCCTCCCCTTTCATTTCTACCTTATATGTAGTTATCTGTTATGGGTTCTGTTTTTCTTATTGTAGGACTTAGCTGTGATGGAAAGCATGCAGTTGGCTATAGAGGGCGTTGTAAATGCAGTTTTTGATGGATCCAATGAGTTCACCAAGACAAATGCTGAAGTCCAGTTTGCATTATGTAGAACATTTGAAGGTTACTTTAGTTAATCTTCCAAATTATACTGTTTTAGAATTACTTACTTAGACCTCTGTTGTAGTTATGCTTACTGTGTCTTGTAGGTATACTTCAACGGTTAATTTCCTTAAAATGGACGGAGCCTGCACTTGTTGAAGTACTTGTTCACTATTTGGATGCTATGGGCCCCTTTCTGAAGTATTTCCCTGATGCAGTTGGCAGTGTTATTAATAAATTATTTGAACTTCTAACATCTCTGCCAACTATAATCAAGGTTCCTGCAACAATCCCTTTTTTATTGTTAGTTTCAATAATTGGAAATTTTGTGGGAAGTTTAATTCTATGTCTCTTGATAGGATACATCAATGCATAGTGCACGGCATGCAAGGCTGCAGATCTGTACATCATTTATTCGGATATCAAAAGCTGCTGACAAAAGCATCTTACCTCATATGAAGGTGAATTCTTTAAACACCAATTGATGGAAAACTATAATTAGCTGGTTGTGTCCAATAAATGGGAATTGTTTCTTGTATACATGAATGCGACAATTACATATATAGGACTGCAATTAAATATGAAATTTACAGAGGAGGGGCTATGAAGGAGAAAGCTTGTTATTCAATGAAAGCAACCTTAATCTATATGTAAATTAATCTTATGTAAGTTGAGTCGCAGCATAATAAGAATTGGCTACTATAGGGTTCATACCGAACTAGCTGAAGTATCTTTTGATATCCTCCAATAATATTAATGTTCCAAGTAACCTGTGCTATAACGTGATTACTAAAATTTTGCTTTTAGTCTTTACAATTTTTGCATGAATATCTTGTAGATTGAATTTCTGGTTTGACTTGACATCTGTTATCATATATTGATATCAGTTTTCAGGCTCTGTGCTCTGATATTTCTCTTCTGTTCATTACCTTCTCGTTACATACTTTAATCCTCTTCCTCACATGTAAATATACTAGTGTATAATGCCATTTCACTTTATTAGCCAAATCGCTTACAAAACTTGAAGTTGACTTTCAAACTTAAGAATGGAAGTTTAATTGGATGTGGATATATATGTGAATTTAACTCTAGCAGAAGCAGTGTGGTTATTTTTGTTGCAATAAGAAGCTAAACATGATCAAAATTTCTGATGGTATGTTGGATTCACAAACCTTTATACTTTTGAAACTGTAGGAACCGAATTGTTTGTAAAGGATCTCTGTAGTTTCACATCTTTAGTTGCACCCCTAAATCGATACCGTGATAACTTATCAGAGCACCATTTTGAATTTTGTTCCTATGTTAGGACCTAATTATAATTACCATTTTTGAAATCAGTGAGACCTAGTTAGTTCCACACTTTTAAAAATAAAGATCTGGCTGAAAGCCAAGAGTCCATTAATATCATAATTTACATTGGCATTGCACAATTGTCACATGTTGAAAATCTGCCTAAATATGGGTTACCCTGACTTGCCCTATTTGCGACTTCTTAGGGCCGCCTTAATTGCAGCATTAAATGGGGTCTATGTAGTCTGATATCAACTAGACATATTGAAGCTTAAATAGCTTATAAAGTTTGGAATCACAACTTGTGTATAGGTTTGGGACTTTGGGCGTTAAATTATTTGCTTGAACTTGTTTCATATGCAGAGACATGAGTGGAGTTAATGTTTATATGAGAAAAGGTTTGTACTTTATTTATATACAATACAGACAATGTTCAAAATTCTTACAAAGGTTTGGCTTGTGACACTATTCTGTTACTTAAATGTAGATGTTAGTATAAGCACACCTTGTTGCTATGTCAGGAGACATGGATAGTGCATTAATATCTTCTTTCCCAATCCTTTACTCATTACAATTTGGACACTTCATATATGCTCTAGAGAAAATTTTGCTCCACTTCCTAAAATGTAGTTTGGTAGGAGATAGCTTTTATATAATTTATCAATTTTATATGTAGGGCATTGCTGATACAATGGCATGTTTGCAAAGGGAGGGTTGTTTGCTTCAGAGTGAGCATAATCTTTTAGGCGAAGCTTTTCTTGTTATGGCTTCTTCTTCTGGGTAAGGATCAAACAGGAGACATAATTCTGTTTATTCTTGTTTGATAGTCTTTTGATGTTTGCAATTAACCACTTCTTGTTATTGCGCTAAATTTGGATCAGAATTCAACAGCAACAAGAAGTTTTAAAATGGCTACTTGAACCTCTGAGCCATCAGTGGACACAATCTGAGTGGCAGGATAAATATCTGTCAGGTCCACAAGGTTTGGTTCAGTTGTGCTCTGAAGCACCTGTTATGTGGTCAATTTTTCATACCTTGACATTCTTTGAAAGGGCACTTAAGAGGAGTGGATATAAGAAAGCCAATTGGAATTCAGAAAACAGCTCGACACCAAATTCAACTCCAATAAATCCAATGGCCTCTCACATATCATGGATGGTGACTCCTCTCCTGAAAGTATGTATACCTGACATTAAGAGGCTGGCCATGTTATGTTTCCTGTAGTATTTTGCAACAAAAAGATTGGTATGCTTATAATCTTGCTCTGTACTTCGTATTAATAAGTAAAGCACATTCTTGTTTTCCAGCTACTTCGTTGTATACATTCCCTTTGGTCTCCATCTGTAAGTCAAGCTTTACCGGGAGAGGTAAGAGCTGCAATGGTCATGGTTGATGTTGAGAGGTCAAGTCTTCTTGGAGAAGGGAACTCCAAATTGCCAAAGGGTTCATTGACCGTCACAGATGGATCTAAGGTCGACACTAATAAAGAAGGATATGCTGAACCAAATGGATCAAATATACGAAACTGGTTTAAAGGAATCAGAGACAGTGGGTATGTGTGCTAATCTTATTCTATTTTTAATTTATAATTTACTATCTGTTCTCTCAAATATAATTGGTCTTCACCTTCAATATTGGTTGTGCACCAAATCTCTAGAAAAGAGAAAATAAAGTTCCTTATGAACAGAAAATTATTATCTATGATAAAAGTTGCATTTTTATTTCCATCTTTTTACTATATCCTTTCTTTGTATGAAGATATAATGTATTGGGCTTGTCAACAACCATTGGGGATTCATTTTTCAAATATTTGGATGTGCACTCTGTTTCTGTTGCGCTGATGGAGAATATACAGTCGATGGAGTTCAGGCACATACGACAGCTTGTTCATTCCACTTTGATTCCTTTGGTTAAAAACTGTCCTTTGGATATGTGGGAGGTTTGGCTGGAAAAGATTCTACACCCATTGTTTATCCATGCTCAGCAAGCCCTTAGCTGTTCATGGTCTAGTCTTCTACAAGATGGTAGAGCAAAAGTTCCAGATGTTCTTAGCATTCTTAGTGGATCAGACTTGAAAGTGGAAGTGATGGAGGAAACAATTTTGAGGGATCTCACGCGTGAGATTTGTTCACTCCTCTCTGTCATTGCTTCTCCTCCCCTTAATAATGGAATCCCTTCTTTGGAACAGTCTGGACATGTTAGTCGATTAGACACTCTAAAAAGCTTGGACACAGTTGCATTATGCTCTATGGTTGGGTATGCTTTCTACCTGTTTGTAACTTAGTTCTTTCATATTTTATAACTTTTTGTGAGCTTTATTTGTCACAATTGTTTTATGTGACAGTTTCCTTCTAAAGCATGAAGGTCTGGCCCTTCCAACACTGCGGCTATGTTTAGAAGCTTTTACATGGACGGATGGTGAATCTGTGACTAAAATTTCTTCATATTGCTCTGTGTTGGTAGTTCTTGCGATAGTAACAAATCACACAGAACTCATTGAATATGTTTGTAGAGATCTTTTTACATCCATTATTCAAGGTTTAACCCTTGAATCAAATGCAATAACCAGTGCTGATCTAGTTGCCATTTGTCGTGAAATATTTGTATATCTTTGTGATCGACACCCAGCTCCGAGGCAGGTTAGTATTTTTCTTGTTTTTCATCACTTTATTTTTTCTCCTTTTGACTGCACTTGGCATTTGGAGTTCATTTGCAAAGAGGATGCTAAAACTTTTGCTATTGAGTAATATATTTTGTTACTCCTTTTAGGTTTTGATGTCTCTCCCCAATATTACCCCTCACGATTTAGTTGCCTTTGAGGAATCTTTAAAGAAAACATCTAGTCCGAAGGAACAAAAGCAGCATATGAGAAGCTTACTTCAATTAGCAACCGGTAACAAATTGAAAGCACTTGCAGCACAGAAAAGTGTAAATATCATTACAAACGTTTCAAGTAAGCAATGACTTCTAATTATTTTTTCGCATTTTACTTCTCCAACTTCTGGAAAATATAGTTTGGCACTTGAGCAGTTAGTTAATAAATCGATGTAATGCCATAAATTGTAGAGCTTCTCAATGTTTGGTAGTACTTGTAATTGTGATAACTGAAGACTTGAGTGGTGGTAGTTTTTCCTATATTGCAATGCTTGTCAATTATATGTTTTTTGGCATATTATAATGTTGCTGGTAATACAAATTTGTTAACCTCATAGTTATGGTTTTCAGTGAGACAGCGCAGCACAGCCAATGCTCCCGAGTCCAAAGTTGATGATGGTGATGTTGTGGGGTTGGCAGCCATCATGTGATATTGTTTTGAGCTCATGGAAGGTTTTGTGTACAGGAGTGAGCTCATTGAGAAGATTTTGGGTTTTCATTATTTACTAACAAAGGGTGCGAAAGCATTTCTTCCCCTGCATAATTAACAAGGAAATCGGGTTAGTAAGATTTTATGTCCTTCATCTTTACTTGTAGCAATTTGTGAATCAGTTTACTGTATCCACACTGTCCTTCATTCGTAGTATACAGCTCTCCAGCATAGCAGAACTACACCTGGCAGTTCAGATTTGTGTATTTAATTCTTGCCAGAATTCAAAGCTGCCATTGATTATTTTCATTATTTTCTTATTCCTCACATTTGTAGCATAAAATATGAAGAATTAGAAACACACTTTTACTCTTTTACGTGTAAATGTGTTTTATTGTGGAGGTAAACCCCACTAAATGGAATCACTAGTATATATTTGGATAAGTGTTTTTTAAAAGCAATTTTAGAAAAATATATAAATGAAAGTTTTTATAAAATTAAAATTAATATGTATAAACTAATTGTGTAGAGAATTCTTTTTGTATACTTTTTGAATTTTTTTTTAATTTGGTTATAAGTTAATTTTATTTTTGGACAAATTTATTTTATCAGTTTCTTCGGAGTAGGAAGATAGAAATAGAGTCGAGTAGCAATCAATAGAGAGCCCGCATTTGCTACCAGCAGAGTGTGACTCGTTGAGTTATGGGTGCATTATCTATAAAAACATGTGAAATTTATGATTGAAATTATGAACATAATTTGCTATTTATAATTTACTACTATGTGAAAAAAAAGAGGTGTGAATGGTTGGAGTTTATGGTTGCATTATATTGAAATATCCTTTAAGAATTTTAAGTAAATTTTTACATATTTAGTATCATTATTTTAGTTTTCTATTAGATGAAGTTGTTATTAAATCTGCTAATAGTTTTTCGAATAAAAACATGTATGGAATTACATCACTTTAAATCAATTTTAATGAAAAACTAATTTCGCATTAAAAATCAATCTTGTAAACTTCTTCTTAGTTGAAAATGCTGTAAAGCCCATAAAGAGAAATGTATGTTATTCAATAAGTTTTAGGCCAATTTTTTCTGCACCTCTCCATACTTCTCCCTGCACCTCCATAGCGTCAGCAAAATGAATATTATTAGTATTATGAATAAAATTATTTTATGTTAACTTTAACTTTTGTATGGAAGAAAAAGGAATAACAATAAGTTTAGTATTACATATAATTTTGATATATTTTATTAATCATTTCCAAAAGTATAAAACGTGTTATTACTTTTGTATTTAGAAATAAAGTTATTATTCATGATATAGAAAATAAATTATAAGCATATAAGTAAACTATAATTATTTTTGATAAAAATACAATGACAGGTTAAAACTATATTTTATATATATATGTGTGTGTGTGTGTGTGTATATATATATGTATATGTGTGTATATTTACCTTTTTATATTATATAAGAAATTTATTTTTAATAAAAATACAATGACAGGTTAAAACCATATTATATATATATATATATATATATATATGTATAAACATATATGTGTGTATTTACCTTTTTATATTATATAAGAAATATAGTACTTAATAAATTATATACCTAAAATACTCTACGAAATACTATTATTACATTAATTATATTAACTAATATGTTTAATTTTATGTTAAACTAATCCTAATTAAAGATAAAAACTGAGAATGAATGGTTAGAAAATGTTAAGGACTTAAAACTTACAATTATTTTTGTAGTGAGTACAAATATTTTTAAACAATATTTTTATTAAATTAATTTATTAATAAAATATATTTTAATATAAAATATTAATATTTTATAAGTATATATCAAGATTAAAATGTTATGCTTTTGAAATATACAAAAATATACTTATTCAATTGTACTTTGATTGTTTTTTTTAATTATTAGATTTAACATTTGAAATTACATATAGTGAATGATTATAATTTAATGATTGGATAGATAAAAATAATATTTGAAGAAAGTTAATAACGTAATATAAAAATGCATAGGCATAGTTCGAATGGATTTTCTCATTATAATTAATTGTGATGTTAAAAATGAGGATGCTTCCTTTTTCTAAAATGAAAAATTAACAAGAAGCGTTTATTTTTAAACCTTTTTTTTTTTTTTTTCATTTTGAAGACATTCATAATTTTTTAAGGTTATGTTGTTGTATTAAATTAATAAGATCTAAGCCTAATTTATGTCTTAAACTTTGACATTCAAGTTTGACTTATTTTTCAGATTCAGATCTTGTCTAAAGTATGGCTTAGTCCAAAAATCCTTGGATAAAAGCAGTTTTAAACACTCCCTTTATGACATTTTAAAAACTTAGAAATATAATTATATGTAACTTTTTGCCATACATTGTTCTTGAAATAATTTTTTTTTTTTATAAAATTTTAGAAATAGCATGGGAATGCATACACAATTTAATTACTTTTCAATCAAAACTTTTACTTTGATTTAATTCCCTTAAATATATAGGTTATTGAACTTAAATTTTAAATACGAAATATAGTCTCAAAATATATACATAGGTTTAAAAGATTTTTCAACCAGTCACCTTTTGTCAAATAATTTTTTTTTAAAAAGTCTTGCCCATTTAGTAAATAAATGATAGTTATTTAGTTAAATTATACAAATTATTTTCTTCAAAGATTTTTTTTTTTTGCGTCACAAGGGATTTTGGATTGTGTAAAATTATAAAAAGAAAAGTTTATATAACCAAAATATTTCTTATGTGAGTCAAACAACTTGTTAATATAAACTTCAATTAAAGGAAAATTAATTGAATTTGTTAAAATAAAATGAACTGATTATGTGAAGAACATCATTGAAGATTATCTAAGGTGTAATTTCAAGTTGCAGACTGAGTTACCTGTCTGAAGCATTAAGGTAACTAAACGACCACTGATCAATTTTCATAATGTGAAATTTTAAAATTATAGTTATTGAGTAACAACCTTTCAGTAGAAGTATTTTCAAGATGTAAGAGAAGATGGTTTGAAAGTTAGGTTAAAATCAATTGGAAGATTAGTTGGGAGAAAGTGAACAAATATGGCTGTTAATTCATGCTGCCTATAAATTTCCAAGGAACTCAAGCTTCATATATATCTTTTTTTCCTTTTTTTTCAGGAACTCAGTCTCATTCTCAAAGACAAAATCATTTCTTTAAATGGGACCCGGAGGTCCAGGCACAGGAGGCCCTCCTGGTTGGGGTCCACCAGGCCCACCAGGCCCGGGCTTTTTCGGTGGGTTTTGCGATCTGATTAACTCCTGGTAAGTAAATATTGTGATCCAGTATTTAAGCTATTCCAGAAGGTTAACTCAATACCATTGCTTAATTCCTATGAAAGGCTTAAAGTATTACCTTTTTTAAATATACAAGTGGGAAAAATGTCAAAGAAAAAGTATATAAAGGACATTTTTTGTTCTATTATCTATGAAGTTTTTTTATTGTAAAATTTTAATTACATATATTAGTATGAAACAGAAAGGGTTATTTTAAACTGTTGCTTACTGAAATTTATTTGTGGCTCAGAAAATGTGTTTATTTTTTGCATTTAATCAGTACAATTTGTAGAGCTAATTTTGATTTTTGTTTTTTTTTCATTCCCATTCATCTTGGTACAGCTTGAGCTTTTTGTGCTGCTGTTGGTTACTACAGGATTGCTTTGGGGGTCGACCTGGCCCACCTCGAGGCCCATCAGGTCCACCTGGAGGCCCATTCAGTCCACCTGGGCCTCCATGAGTTTCCAAGTTAACATGGTTTCGAATGTTTATCTTCTATGGTAGCCATTAGATGGAGTTGCTTTGAGTTCCAAAAGAAAAAATAAATAAAAAATCAGAATTCTGCTAATCTCTGTTTGATGTAATAAATACATTCCTGGCATGGTAGCAGGTTGAAGAATTATCTATTATATATTTTTAATTATTTTAATTTTTATATACATTTGTATATTATATTTTCTGATATAATTGAAAAAATATATATTATTTTAAAATTTCACAAACCCCAAATGAAAAAGAACAAATTTTAAGGAAAAATTGACAGCTAAGAAGAAGAATGGAGACTAATTAATCACATGATTAAACAACCCAATCAGATGTGCAAATTGAAACAAGAGTTTTTTCTCTTAATTTTTTTTTTATAAGAATTGAAAACCAATATCCAGAGATCTATAACAACTCACAAATATTGTTTCTATTTCATGAAGTTTGGACACGGTGGAAAGGTGCCGTTTCTAATACATCTTCTATATAGACACTTACAGAGGCGTGTATGACATGATGTCAGACACATCTTCATGGGTTAGATACAACCCTATTTCTGGACACATTGAAGAGACACGATCTACTTCTTGGACATACCGGAAAGAATATGGTCCACTTTTTAAACACCTCTTCCACACAATCTCAAACAAATTATTTAAATAAAAAATTATACAAAAATCTTAAGAAAATTTATTATAATTTAGAAAAAAAGGAAAAAAAATAAGAACAAATAATATATTTTTTTCTTAAAAGGATTTATACACTTTATAAATCATATATAGAAATTACCAAAATAAAGAACAAAATAGTTACTCTACTAAAATCTGAGTTGAACCTATGAAGCCCAAACACGGATATGACCACAAACATAGATACGGAGATCCAAATTTAAAATTATAGGATACGGGACACGACTATATATATAAATTAAAATGTATAACATATTGTTATATGAAAAAAAAACATTTATAAAAATGGTTTGAAAAAAGATGTACTTATATAAACCATAACGTTTAACATTTACTCATCTTCATTAAAAAATACAACTTCTAATTCTGGTTCATCAAGAAATAAGCTAACAATATCGAGAATTCCGTTGTCATCCAATGAAAAGTCATCTCCTGCAATATCTCATAATTTAATTTTTTCTTCTTTGTAATTTGAGGAGTTTCTTGAGAGAAGATGAAGATTACTATGGACAAATACAAGATCCCCTGCCTTTTTAAGTGTCACCTTATTTCTTTTTATAAAACATATAAAGGAGTAGGTACTCCAAGTAGTTTAAGAGCTATCTTCTGAAGTATTGGTGCATGAATTTCATGAACCGTCTAGCATGATTTTGCATCCATTTTACCTTTATCCCTTAAGGAGTCAACATCGGCAAAATCTTTTCTTCCATCTGAAAAGTTTACGAACTCTATATTTACCTGTCTCCTTACATCCGCATCATCAAAGTATCTCATAAAACATTTCTTCCTTTCCTGAGTAAGTTCCTTATCTTGATGTGGGACAAGTTTGTGTGAATCTTCATTTAACCACTCATAACTATAATATCTACATAAAAAATATAAAAACATAAATTAATATAATACTATGTACTTAATAAAATATAATTATAAAATAATTTAACTATATTGTATTACTTTAGATTTAAAGAATGAGCCACACAATAAAGTGATGTACTACTCTTAGTCCAATGATCAACTAATATTAACTTTACTACTCGAAAAATGATGAATATTCAACTTTTCTCTTCCTTTCATGATGATATATGACTTTTTTCACATTTTCAATCATCAAATCCCACATTTCGTATACTAAGTGAAGAGTAGCCATATCCATTTTTCTGAAAACATCATAAATAGGGGTAGTAAAAGCAAATATATAATCAATCTTCATCCACTAATTATCAGTCAACAAAGATTCTTTCACAAATTATGCACTATCAACATTATCCTCTTTGTAAGAAGACCATTCATTACTAATAACCATCTTTTGGAGTAATTTCTTCAAACTTCTAAACCTTTTTAGCATGACTATGGTTGAAGCAATTTTCTTGAAGCAACAGAAAGCAACTTCAACGAATTGAAATTGTTGAACATTGCTAATCTCATAGAGTGCCCAATGTTTTTGAAGTCAGTAGATGGGTCTGGTGAAACAAAAGGACAAAAATTTTATTACTAAACACATGAGAGATGCAATTATGGAGGTTGGGCCAAAAAATGTTGTACAAATTATAAATGATAATGCATATGTATGTAAGACAACAGGTATGCTCATAGAATTAGAATTTCTTTCAATCTATTGGACTCCTTATGTAGTGCACACCTTGAATCTTACATCGAAAATTATACGTGCAACAAAAAATACTAAAAAGAATAATGATACTTATCAAAAATATTCTTGGATCTCACAAATTGCTGATGATGCTAACTTTGTTAAAACCTTTATTATAGGACAATCTATGAAATTATCAATGTTCAACAACTTCAACTCACTGATGTTGTTTTTTGTTGCTTCAACAAGATTTGCTTCAATTATAGTTATGCTAAAAGGCTTTAGAAGTTTGAAGAAATGACTCCAAAAGATGGTTATTAGTAATGAATGGTCTTCTTACACAGAGGATAATGTCAATAGTGCCCAATTTGTGAAAGAAACTTTGTTGACTGATAATTGGTAGATGAAGATTGATTACATACTTGCTTTTACTGCCCCTATTTATGATGTTCTTAGAAAAACATATATGAATATGACTACTCTTTGCTTAGTATACGAAATGTGAAATTCAATGATTGAAAATGTAAAAAAGGTCATATACCATCATGAAAAGACAGAAGTTAAATACTCACCATTTTTCAAGGTAGTAAAGTTAATATTAATTGATTGTTGGACTAAGAGTAATATATCATTTCATTGTCTGGCTCATTCTTTAAATTCAAGGTAATATAATATAATTAAATTATTTTATAATTATATTTTACAATTATATTTTATTGAGTACGTAATATTATGTTAATTTTTTTTTTATGTAAATATTATAGTCATGAATAGTTAAATAAAGATTCACACAAACTTGTCCCACATCAAGAAAGGAACTTCCTCAGGAAAGGAAAGGAAGAAATGTTTTATGAGGTAATTTGATGATGCGGATGTAAGGAGATAGGTAAATATAGAGTTTGCAAACTTTTCAAATGAAAAAGAAGATTTTGTCGATGTTGATTCTTTAAGGAATAAAAGTAAAATGGATGCAAAATCATGGTGGATTGAGCATGGAGTTCATGCACAGTACTCCAAAAGATAGCTCCTAAACTACTTGAACAACCATGTTCTTCGTCTTGTTCTGGTAGAAATTAGAGTACCTACTCCTTTATATATTCTTTAAAAAAAAATAAGATAACACCTAAAAGGGCAGATGATATAGTATTTGTCCATAATATTTTTCATATTTTTTAAAATAATATTTAGGTGTTTATATTTTTAGAATGTAGTTAGGGTTTTTTATGATAATTTTTAATAAATATTCTTCTTAGGTTAAATTGAGTTTTGTTCACGATGAAATAAAAATTGAAATTAATATTTGTAAACATATAAATTTAATAGAAAATTTTATTTAATGAGATTTATTAATATTTTCTATTTTCACTTCCTAAATCGGTCATATAATTGATTAATTAAAAAATAAACTTCATTAAATCATTTAGCATGTCATCCAACATAGTCCTTAAAGGAATGATCAAAACAAGTAATTGATGAAAATGATAATAATGACAAGAAGATAAAGAAAATATTCAATAACTTGCATCAACACATTAGATAATTGTTCAACATAAGTTATAATGAAAATCTAAAAGACAAATTAGAAAATCAACATGTGAGACAAACTCTTATAAATAATTTTATTGTACCATTTCGTTTAAAATATTAATTTATTTCTATTAAATAAAGATTGTATCCTTCAACTTAAATATTTATTGTAATTAATTTCATTTTTTATTTCATTTTTCAATTAACAAAACTCAATTTAACTTAAGTTATAAAAAATTATTAAAAAAACTCTAATTTAGAATAACCTAAATATAAGCACCAAAATATTATTTTAAAAATATACAAAAAAAACTTATAATTATTAAATTAAAATTACTAAAATCTAAATTACTAAAATATAAAAAATAAAAAAGTGAAACCTCCACAAAAACTTCAATTAAAAAATAAATAAATTAAAGTCATGTTAGTAATAGTAGTTTCTATTTTACATCTAACTAAAGTCGTCACCACGTGACAACTTCTTAATAAAAAAGAAAAAAATTAAAAAATTAAAATAATCAAAATAATCATTTAGGTATTTCCAAAGAAAAAATATTTTATTTTTATTTTTTTTCTATAAAGTACTCAAATTGATAAATTCAAAATAAAATTATATCTCTTGGAGGAATTTAAAATATAGATATTTATCACTTTTTTAAATATATAAAAAAAAATAAAGATTTCTTGAAACTAAAAGCAATAGTGTAATTAAAAATATTTTAAGAATATTTATTGTTATTAACTTATCATGTCTATTACTATTGCTATTCTTTTTTGGGTTCAATGAGAGTAGGAAAGACTTAATGGTTAAAGAATTTTGTGGAGGTGGAAGAATGGAGGAGGTCACACTATTTGGAGAAGGAGAATTTCAAGATAAGTGAAGAGGAGAGTCACCACTTGAATCATGTATTCAATATAAGACTTAGAAGAATTTTAGAACACTAAGAAAATCACTCAAACAAACTTTCTTTACTTAGAAATAATATGTGAAATACAAAAGGGTGTGATTACCTATTTATAGTGATAGGTGTTGTGTGATTAAAGGAAGGATAGCAAATTCAAATTGAAATTAAATCCCTAAATAAGCACCTATAATCATGGATTTAGAAGGAGTCATACTTTACACATTTAAACATGTGCTTAATTTGGGACGTGTGACTTAGGAACACTACTAGGCCAAATAAAACCCCAAATTATGAAATAAAAACCCTACTATAGAGAAATACAAAAGAGAAAAAATAGTTGATATTGGGATCCAATTAGCTATGCTCTGTCCCTGTTCATCCTTTAAGAAATAGTAGATCATGAGTCATTGTCTATAGGATATGTTTGATCTAACCTTGACTCCTAATCATTCTCCTAGAAGGTTAGACTGACTCAGTGGATGTTATGCCACTCATAGTTACATTAGAAGTAAGAAAGATAGAAAGAATAAAGAAAGAGAAAGAGAGAGAGAGAGAGAAATAGACTGGGGAAAAGAAAGAAATAAAGGCACATAAAAAAAAAGAGAAAGAAAAAGGAAAAAAAGACTAAAAAAAGAGAAAGAAAAGAAATGAAAAAATAGAGGTAAAGAGAAAGAAAAGGAAAAGCGAGAGAGAGAAGTAAAGAAAGAAAGAAAAGAAAGATAGACAAAAGAGGGTAAAAAAGAAAAAAAAGAAGAGAGAGAAAAAAGAGCAAAAGATAAAGATAAAGAAAGAAAGAAAAATAGAGAGAACTAAAGAGAGGGAGAGAGAAATAAATAGAGATAGAGAAAGAAAAGAAAAAATAAAGAAAGAGAAAGATGAAAGAAAGAATGATAAAGAGAAAAGGAGAAAAAGAAATAAAGAGTGAGAGAAAGCAAGTAAGAGAGGGAGAGGGAGAGAGAAAGATGAAAGAAAGGAAGGCATAAAAAGAAAAAAATAAAGATAGAAAGAAAGTGAAAGAATAAATAAAGTAAAGAGAAGAAAAAAAAATGAGAAAGGGAGGAACAAAGAAAGAGATAAAGAAATAAAGAAATAGAGAAAAGAAAAATAAATAAAAGAAAGATAGATTGAAAGAAATAAAGAAAAGAAAGATAGATTGAAAGAAATAAAGAAAAAAAGAAAAAAAAAATAAAGAGATAGTAAAAAATGAGAAAAAAAAAGTAATAAAGAAAGATAGAAAAGAATAAAGAAAATGAAATAAAAAAAGAGAAAGAAAAGAAAGAAAGAAAGGAATAAAGAAAGGAAGAAAAGTGAAAAAGAAAGAACTGGAGAAAGAAATATTGAGTGAAAGCGAGAGGAGCAAAGAAAAAAAAGAAAGAGAGAAAGAAATGAAAGGAAGAGAGAAAGAAATAAAGAAGTCAAAGGAAGGGAGAAAGAAACAAAGAAAGAGAAAGAAAAGGAGAAAGAAAAAAAAATAAAAAGATGAAAAAAAGAATAAGTAAAAAAGAAAGAAGAAAGAAAGAGAGGTTATTTACCTTGGAGACCTGATGCATTTATGAGTATGACTGGAAATGGGAGACACTCGATCCTCCAGATTTTCAAGGGTTGTTGAGGGCTTATTGGACATCACGCGATGTGCGATGCTCTTCCAACCATTGGACCCTACCTTCAGCTAAGTCGTTTTCAGACGCGATGCACCAGGTGGGAACAAGAAGCATGCGTGTCTAACCGTTCGATGCACAAGGCATGGAGCCAGCCAACAAAATCATCCTCAATACATCTCACACACCCTCACGTTCGCAAGACACCAAACCACGAGATGATCCACCCTCCACTCGCCATTGGCAAGTAAGCAAATAGAAACATCAAGTGACCCAGTGTCCGCATCGCTAGGTATGGAAAAGAACAATATGCATGCATAGCCCAACTTCTCATGATCACCAAGCCAAAGTTCCAATCCATCTCATTTGTGCAGCTACTCCCGCAACACCATCTATGCGGATCAAATGATGTCACCTAGTGCCCTTTAAAATTTGAAAGGCAACAAAAACGGACCCTATTCGGCACTAATTCCGTGAAAATGGTGTTGAAGGAGAAGTCATGTCAATGAAGCCAAACGTTCCCTCTGCTGGTCACCAAAGGTAAAACCTTTCTTCATTCGTGCAGCTACTCCCAACACCATCTACACGGATGATATGATGTAACCTAGTGCCCTTTGAATACGAGAGGCAACAGAATCAGACCTTATTTAGCACCGATTTCGCGAAGATGGTTTTGAACGAGAAGTCACGATAATGAAGCCAAGCCTTCCCTCTAGTGGTCACTACCAAAGGTACACTCCTCATCTGTGCGGCTACTCCAACAACATCATCTACGCGGATCAAATGATGCCGCCTAGTGTCCTTCAAATTCGAGAGGCAACAAAATCGGACTCTATTTGTCGTGAAATACTTTTATATCTTTGTGATCGACACCCAGCTCTGAGGCAGGTTAGTATTTTTCTTGTTTTTCATCACTTAGCAATTTTTTCTCCTTTTGACTGCATTTGGCATTTGGAGTTCATTTGCAAAGAAGAGGATGCTAAAACTTTGGCTATTGAGTAATATATTTTGTTACTCCTTTTAGGTTTTAATGTCTCTCCCCAATATTACCCCCTCACGATTTAGTTGCCTTTGAGGAATCTTTAAAGAAAACATCTAGTCCAAAAGAACAAAAGTAGCATATGAAAAGCTTACTTCAATTAGCAACCAGTAACAAATTCAAAGCCCTTGCAGCACAAAAAAGTGTAAATATCATTACAAACGTTTCAAGTAAGCAATGATTTCTAATTCTTCGTCACTTGTCTCCACCATGGTAGACCACTATCATACCATCGAAAGTTGAGAGGGCATAAATTTGAATGATACTTCGCTGGCACAAGGGTCATGCAATCTGACGAGTTATCAGGAATCATCAAAGCAACAGGCAAAATCCGTATCGACCTTTTATCTAATAAATGCATCCCTTCCAAAAGATAGGGTTTATTGCACGTATTTGCTCTAGAATTACTACGGATATCCGAGTAGAAGATAGTATCAAACAAACTATAACTGATTTAATGAGCCAATTGCAGTTTCACAGTTTGAATTAGTTCAAACTTACACATGCATGGGTTAATTTTTAGGGCAAGCATATGACTATCGGAATTATCAACTAGGTAGCATTCGTCACGGACAACCGTGCACTCCACACGGTTTGTGGCAACAACAGTGTTACACACTACCTGTGCCAAGGCATCTGTCCTTTTTGGTAGGCAACTGATTTTTCAGAACTACACAGGTCGCTAAACCTGAGTTCACCGCATGCACCGCATCCTAAAGAATTGTCTCGCCACATGTGCCACAATGTCCATGCGTTGCACAAATAAAGTGGATCACGTGCGTGACTTTGCAATCGCCCAAGACCTCGACATGAAAGCCTGAAGGAAAACACTTTTTACCAGCAACACAAATACCATTGAGTAGGAAGGCAACACATGGACTAACCGAGCATGATCACCCAAGGCACAAGGTGGGAACAAGAAGGATGCGTGTCTATTCGATGCACAAGGCATGGAGCCCGCCAACAAAATCATCCTCAATAAATCTCACACACCCTCACATTCGCAAGACACCAAACCACGAGACGGTCCACCCCCCACTCGCCATTGGCAAGTAAGCAAATGGAAACATCAAGTGACCCAGTGTCCGCATCGCTAGGCATGGAAAAGAACAATATGCATGCATAGCCCAATATCTCATGATCACCAAGCCAAAGTTCCAATCCATCTCATTTGTGCAGCTACTCCCGCAACACCATCTATGCGGATCAAACGATGTCACCTTGTGCCCTTTAAAATTTGAGAGGCAACAAAAACAGACCCTATTCGGCACTAATTCCGTGAAAATGGTGTTGAAGGAGAAGTCACGTCAATGAAGCCAAACCTTCCCTCTGCTAGTCACCAAAGGTAAATCCTTTCTTCATTCGTGTAGCTACTCCCAACACCATCTACGCGGATGATATGATGTCACCTAGTGCCCTTTAAATATGAGAGGCAATAGAATCAGACCTTATTTAGCACCGATTCCGCGAAGATGGTTTTGAACGAGAAGTCACGATAATGAAGCCAAGCCTTCCCTCGAGTGGTCACTACCAAAGGTACATTCCTTCTCATCCGTGCGGCTACTCCAACAACATCATCTACGCGGATCAAATGATGTTGCCTAGTGCCCTTCAAATTCGAGAGGCAACAAAATCAGACTCTATTTGGCACCGATTCCGCGAAGATGATGTAGAAGGAGAAGCCACACAAATATTTCCTAACTATAGTTGATGATCTTTCTAGACATACTTGGATACCTTTATGAAAACTAAGGCTGAAACCATATCTCTTTTATATAATGTTGTGTTGCACATTAAAAACCAATTCAAATGTGATACTCAGATTATCAATTCCAACAATGGAAAAGAATTTGACTTCAGTGATTTGTACAATAAATTTGGTATTATTCATCAAACCTCTTGTGTTGAAACTCCCCAACAGAATGTTGTTGTTAAGAGCAAACATCAACACATTCTTAATGTTACTCGCATCTTGCTATTTCAATTTGGGTTATCTAACACTTATTGGTCCTATATGTTGTTGCTCATGCAGTTTATCTTATAAGTAGACTACCATGTGTCATTCTGAAAAATGTTTCTCCATATGAATTACTGTATAAACTGCCACCTACTTTGTGTTTTTCATCTAGTCTTGAAAATAATTGCACTAAGCTTGAACCAAGGTTTAGGAAATGCATTTTTTTCGGATATAAATCTGGAACTAAAGGCTATGTTTTGCTTGATACTAATAACAGGGAAATTCTTATTAACAGAAATGTGCAAACTTCTTCACATCAATATCATTCTATTTTTGAACCCTCTGTTGTTTCTGAATCCTTGAATAACACCGGTTGCATTAACAACAATGAAAACAACATTGCTGATGAGAATCACAGCCTTCCAATTAATGGAAGCTTAATCAATAGTGAAGAAGAAAGGGAAAACTCATAAAAATTCAGTAACACTGACCTCAATTTGAGAAGATCAAATAGAGTAAAGAAGATTCCTAACTTTCTAAAGGACTACCATCATCAAGTCAATAATTCTATAACCATGAGTTCTGGTTTGATAGATTACACTTCTAAAACTCCTTATCCTATAGCATATGTTTTATCATATCATTCTTTATCCGAAAGACATTTAAAATATAGTCTTGCAATATTCTCTAACATTGAACCTCAAACTTTTGAACAAGCCTGTAAATGCAATAAATGGATAGAAGCTATTAAGAAAGAAATCAAAGCTCTCCAGCACAACTAGACTTGGTACCTCACAGTCTAACCAGTAGGAAAAAGGCCTATTGGATCCAAGTGGATCAACAAAATAAAGCATTATGCAAATGGAACCATTGAAAGATATAAGACACGGCATGTTGCAAAGGGATACACACAATTAGAAGGAATAGATTACCTGCATACTTTCTCCCAGTTATTAAACTCGCCACTGTCAGAATTCTACTAGCCATTGCATCTACTAAATATTGGCATCTACATCAGCTAGACAATGCCTTTCTACATTGGGGAATTAAATGAAGAAGTATACACGATACCTCCTTCTGGCCTAATTATTAAAAAATAGAATCAAGTTTGTAGACTAACAAAGTCTTTATATGGCTTAAAACAAGCCAACAGTCAGTGGTTTGCCAAACTCTCCTCCTTTCTTGTTAATTATGGCTTCTCTCAATCTAAATTTGATTACTCTCTTTTCAATAGAACAACATCAAATACTCTCACGGTTTTGCTGGTATATGTTGATGATATAATTATTGCAGGGGATTCCTTACAAGAAATTCAGATGGTTAATAATTTATTAGATAAATCTTTCAAAATTAAGGACTTGGGAGAACTTAAATACTTCCTTGGCTTTGAGGTGGCCAGATCTAAGAAGGGGATTCACCTATGCGAAAGAAAATATGCCTGGTCATTCTAGAAGAAACTGGAATGCTTGCAAGTAAGCCCTGTCCAACACCTCTTATGTCCACTAACAAAATTCTTTTTGAAAATACAATTTCTTTTTGGAAATGCAAACAAATTGTGCAGCCCCAATTCATATAGAAGACTTGTTGGGAAACTCCTATATCTCACAAACACTAGACCAGACTTTCATCTCCTAAGCCAGGTCATACAAGAACCCACTGTTCATCATCAACAGGCCATCCGACACATTCTTCGTTACATTAAGGCTAATTCAGAAAATATTATCAGGGCTTTTAGTGATTTCGATTGGAAAGCATGCCCTAAAGACGTTCTACAACATGTTTCTGTATTTTCCTAAGAAACTCTCTTATATATCATGGAAGTCAAAGAAATAGGTATTGTTCCTCGATCATCCTCTGAAGCTGAGTACAGAGTCCTAACGACTACATCTTGTAATGGATTAATTATATTTTTTATGATCTTCACACACAAATTTCCGCTCCTGTTTATTATCTCAACTCGTCATATAACTCATAACCCTACTTCCATGAACGAACAAAAAACATCGACATAGACTGTCTATATATACACAATCTTTGTATACATAAAAATTGCAAGGAATAAATTTCCGTACCTTTTCTTCTCCTTCTTCTTAAGTTTCTCTTTCTCCCTTCTCTGCTCCTTGTTCTTCATCTCCGTGAATGAGAGATCCATTCTTCTCATAAAAGCTTCTACGTGTTTTTACCTTTAATATGTTTTACCATGTTCTTTAAGAGAAATAGGAAAAAAAAGAAAAGAAATGAAAAAAGAAAGAAAGATAGATAGAGAAAAAGAAGAAATAAATAAATAAAAAAACTGAGAAAAGGAAAGAAAAGAAAAAAAGAAAGCCAGAAAAAGAAAAGGAGAAAGAAAGAGTAAGACACACAGAGAAAGAACGAATATTATATGTAAAAATATAAAAAAAATTATAATTACAAGAACATTGTCCCACCACACAAAGCATACTAGCTTGTGCAAAACTCAAATAAATTCAAACCACAAACGAAATTACTCAAACTGATCATCAAAACGATCAAACAAGCTACACAACTTCCCTAGGCAATTAAACACACTAAAATGAACAATTTTCCAAGTTTCAGGAACCAAGCGCTTCCTGATTAAAGTTAAAGAAAACATCAAGACTCGACACGTAGTGATTATTAGCTTCGCCGTCGAACAATGATTCGTGCAGAAGGTTTCCAGTTTCCACTAACCACAGCCTCCGTTCGATTTCAAATGAAAAGCACAAAAGAAAATAAAAAATCAGATCCAATCAAAATCGCATCTACAAAATCAGAAAACCCGAAATTCCATCGACGAACAGAACATATCAAATTCAAACCACCGCCGAATCGGATTTCCTAAAATAAGTAACAGAAAAAGCGAAAGACGTACTCTGTTCTCCCTCGAAACAGAAAATTCTGTTGGAATCCAAAACGAAAAAAAATAAAGAATTGGAATAGAGAGAGAGAACGAAGATAATTACTAGATTGATCGGCGCTCCAGGCGTGGCAAGTGATGCATTGCGCGAATTGGTGAACCGCCATGACCCGCATTATTTCTCTTTCTGTCTTGCGCAGTGAGCGAAACAGAACGAGATCTGGCGGTGAAGTGGAGTGAACAGGGTAAGTTAGGGGTTTATTGTGTATGAATTACTCATTTTCAAATTATTTTGCTCAAAATTAGTTTAGTTTCAAATTAAAAAATAGTTTACTTCCAACTATTTAAATATATTAAATATTTAAGGCTTATACACATATTAATTTAAAAATTTTAAAAATAATTTTATTTTTTAAGTAATTCAAATAAAATCACAAAATACTCTGTACTACTAAATGAGATATATTATATCAAAGTAGAGCAAAGAAAAAAATTGCGTAAAAAAATATTATAATGAACACAAAATCATTATTTAAGTGATCAACTTAAAAAAAAATTATCTATTTTTAGATTTATCTATTTCTATAAAGGATCCAAATCCACAAATTCAAAATATAATGATATCACTGTAAGAAAATTAAAATATAGATATTTATCACTTAACTAAAAACATATATTAAAAAATGAAAAAAATTTTGAAGTTAAAAGCGATATTGTAATTTAAAAATATTTCAAACTCTCTATTAGTATTGTCATCTTTCTTGAGTTATAAGGAAAACAACAAGATAAATTTGAAGAAAAAATGAGAAAGAAATAAAGAAAGAACAACATCATTAAATTCACAAAAACATTAAATAAGAGCATTTAAAAGAAGTAATTTGGCATTGACAAATATGAAACTATTTTAGTTGAAAGTTAAAGGTAAGAAGGGTAGTTGAAGTTGAGGCTCAAATACTCATTTTGTAACATGACTTAAAAATCTATTGATAAATAGCAGTACCAGAAAATAAGTTCAAAATAAATCAAAATTAAAGCAATGTAAATTTTATAAAAAAAATAATGCATTAGTGTGACAAGTGACACTTTATAATCTCTACACGTGTTCCATTTCTTATTTTGAATTCCTTCGCCACGTCTTCTTCTTTTTTATTACTTGTTATCTTTCTCTTTCTTTCATTTCTTCTTACGCACCTTTTGTTTTGTTTTATATTTCTTTGTCCCCTTTCTCTCATTTTCTTCTTCGTTCTTTCATTTTGCCTTTCTATTTTCTGTCACAGGCCACTGACAAGGAAACTTTTAGCCACGTGTCAGCACATGGTTTTTTTAGCAAAAAAAAATCAAATGTTTAATACCCAAATTAACAAAGCATGCACCAATCAACACACAACATGTGGATCACTTAAAAAACGCCACATAACACTTTTTAAAGGTCTCATTTTTCTCTCTCACTCCGCTTTATCTTTTCTCAAACCCTCGTACCTTTCTCTCTTTAAAACTTTAATTCTTTCTAGAACCCTCATGCTTCTCTCCTCTTTATACTACAAAACAAAACCCCACCTTTTTTCGACAACTATGGAGATGACGTAATGGAAAACTCTTTTTTTTAATAAGAGATCTGTAGAAATGACACTTGTTTTTAAAATTTGAAATGGCAATGGCTATCACTATATACGGTATTGTATTGAGCATTTTTTTATTTGATTTTGATTTTCTTCTTTTTCATTTTCCATCCCACATCGAATAGAGATAAGGACATTTCATTATATATAAGTGGGTGCAAACCTCACCTTATAAACTAGTTTTATGAGATTGAGTTAGGCTTAAAGTCCACTTTTTAATATTGTATAATATCCATTTTCGAGTTTATCCTAGTAAAAATTTATTAAACTTATCAGGCCACCTGCCATCAAATCGTTATCAGACCACCATAATATAATGTCCCACACACAAGCAACATGCATAACCTATATCAACCTTTTATCTAATAAATGCATCTTTTTCAGAAGTTAGGTTTATTGCACATATTAGCTCTAGAATTACTACGGATATCCGAGTAGTAGATAGTATCAAACAAACTATAATTGATTTAATGACTCATTCGCAATTTCATAGTTTGAATTAGTTCATACTCACACATGCATGACTTAATCTTTGGGACAAACATATGACTACTGGAATGATTAACCAAGTAGCATTTGTCGCTAACAACAATGTTATACACTTCATGCACCATTGCAGGTGTCATTTTTGGTGGGCAACCGATTTTTAAGAACTGAATGGGTCGCTAAACCTGAATTCACCGCATGCACCACATCTTAAAAAAATTGTCTCACCATGTATGTAACCAAATTTCCATATCAGTAACAAAATATTGAAACAAAAAATAATTAGTCGCTATATTAATTAAATGAGATACTAATTTAGATATTAAAAAATAATTCATATTTAAAGTGGTTTCTATTATTAGTAAAAATTTATAAAATAATTATTAATAAACATTTATAAAATAATTTCTAATTTAATCTAAATTAACTACCTAAGTCTTAACAACTAATATTTTAAATTCTAATTAGTCTTTAAAAGATTAATAGAGACTAATTTAAAATAGTATCTAAAATTCTGATAACTAATATTTAGATACCAATTTAAAAAACTATTTTATAAATTTTTATTAATAATATAAACTATTTTAAATATTAATAATTTTTTTAATTTATAAAATAATATTTAATTTAATCAAATTATTTTTTATCTGTAAATTTTATTTTATTTTAATAGCAATACAGAATCTGCAAGTAATAAAAATTTCCGTACCTTTTCTTCTCCTTTTTTTTTTTTCAGTTTCTCTTTCCTTTTCTGCTCCTTTCAGCACATGGTGAATGAGAGAACCATTTTTCACATAAAAGCTTCGACGTGCTTTTACCTTTTTAGCCCTTGTCCACGATTTTACTCTTTCACCTTTAATATGTTTTACAATAAGAGAAGTAGGAAAAAAAAATTGAAGGAAGAAAGAAAGATAGAGGAAAAGAAAAAAAAAAAAAACTGAGAAAAAAAAGAAAAAAAAAAGGCAGAAAAAGAAAAAGAGTAAGACAGAGAGAGAAAGAAAGAATATTATCTGTAAAAATATAAAAAAATTATAATTATAACAACTTTTATTTTACATACAATTAAAGTTGTCAACTTAATAAAAGAGAGAGAAAAAACAAATCATTATTTAAGTGATCAACCTGTAGAAAATTTATCTAATTTTATAAAGGATTCAAATCCACAAATTCAAAAATATATTGGCATTTAATTAAAATATAGATATTTATCACTTAATTAAAAACATAAATTAAAGAATGAAAAGTCTTTTGGAATTAAAAGCGATATTGTAATTTAAAAATATTTCAAACTCTCTCCTATTGTCATCCTTTTTTGGGTTATAACCAAAACAAGATAAATTTGAAGAACAAAAATAAGAAAGAAATAAAGAAAGAACAAGATCACTGAATTCATAAGAGCATTTAAAAGAAGTAATTTGGCAGTGACAAATATGAAACTATTTTAGTTGAAAGTTGAAGATAGCAACGAAGAAGGGTAGTTGAAGTTGAGACCCAACCCAACAAATACTCATTCTGTAACATGGCTTCTCTCCTAAACCACAGTTCTGATATACATTGAAAGGGAAGTGAACAAAGAAATTAAGGAGAGACATACCTGCACCTTGGGGTCCACCTCCAGGATTAATACCACTGTTTCTTTCATTCTTTTCTTCATCACTCTTCTTATACAAACTTGTTTAGCCAGAAACTAACCTTAACAAAAAAAACAACAAAACCACTTATTTAGGTATTTTGTTTTAAAGGCAGTTTATATTGTCTCTTGTGACCCAATATTTGGTAGACCTGTGTGATTAAGACCTATGTGTGATGGTTGTGTTAAGAAATGAGCTTTAAGCCTAACTCAATCCTCCTCACGCCGAGAATAACAACTCATACGTGGGACAACATATTATGGATGGTCCGATAACGACCTGATAGTGGGTGGCCTGATAAGTTCAATAAATACTCTAGGATAGGCTCTGATACCATATTAAGAAGTGGACTTTAAGCCTAACTCAACCTCATAAAATCAGTTTGCACCAACTTATATACAATAAAATGTTCTTATCTCTAGTCGATGTGGGATCTCCAACACACCCCCCACGCCGAGAGTAAATGGGTGCAAACCTCACTTAATAAGCCGGTTTTATGGGATTGAGTTAGACTTAAAGTCCACTAGGACATTTCATACTTTATAAGTGGGTGCAAATCTCATCTTATAAGCCGGTTTTATGAGGTTGAGTTAGACTTAAAGTGCACTTCTTAATATGGTATTAGAGTCATTTAGAATTTATCCTAACGAATGTTTATTGAGCTTATCAAGCCATCCGCTATCGGGTTGTTATTGGACCACCCATAATATGTAGTCCCGCACACGAGTTGTCACTCTCGGCGTGAGAGATGTGTTGGAGATTCCACATCGATTAGAGGATCATTATCGAAACACCCATAATATGTTGTTCCGCTCACGAGTTGTCACTCTTAGCGTGAGAAATGTGTTGGAGATTCCACATCAACTAGAGATAAAGACATTTCATTGAATGGGATTGTGAAACCACTACTTGTAGTTACTTCTTATGTGTGGGATCTGTTTTGTTGCTTCCTCCCAGAAAATTCCGTCTTGTGTAATTCTTCCGTTTTTCTTATTCACTAAACTTCATTTTAAGAGTAAAAAAATACTGTCCAATTTCTTTTAAAACACTTGGTGACCAAACTTCAATTTTTAAATTAGTATAAATTTGATCAATTGGACAAATTGACACAAACAATATAAATAAAAGGAATTAAATTAATACAAATTTAATTAATTTAAGCTTTTAATAGTATACCAAATTAGATAAATTATAAAAATATGGTGACTTTTAATTAGTTTAGATACTTTTTTGAATATAATTCTTTCTTGTATTCATAGTTTATTAGACTTAAAAAACCACGATAATTAGCGCCAATAAACCCTTTAGAATATAATATTATAACATAAATGATGGTGGATTTGAGAATTTTTTGCATCATTTAATAAGAATTTAATAAGAGAATTTATCGCAAAATATTGCTTCTTCAATCCTTATATACTATTCCTGTACCATTTTTATAGCATTAACTAAAGTAAATTTTGAAGATGACATAAAACTCACTTTTTAGTGATTTAAAAGCAACAAATCATAAAATGTGTTAGGTCTATATTTAATATTCCTAGTAATAAAAAATATATACAACTAACTTCTACATTCATTTACACCCGCAAAATATTATTTTCATCACACAAGGTAATGCAAATATTTTAATAAACAATTAATTACGTCATGTATGATATCTTTGTTCCATGTATTTATATAATTTATTAAATTTAAATCAATGTGTATATATCAATCCAATCCTTGTATTATTAAAAGATTCTATTAAGTTCTTAGATTTTTAAATTAACATCAATTAATCCCTATCCCTATTGTACAATATTGTGCAAATTTATAGATAGTACCCAAATGATCTAATATGAAAATTGAAAGATTTGATTAAAATTGTTAATAATATAAAGATCAAAATTTGAATTAAATATATACATGAGGAACCAAATAAATAATTTAACCAAAAAATAATTATAAGTATAACTATTATATAAATTTACAAATTTGTCATATATGATTTGCATAATATACAAATAAATACAAATTTTCTTAACTGGTTTTAAGGATATTCATTTTTTATGTATATAAGAAAATCAAATTTGACATATAAATATAACTATAATGGTTGGGTTTAACAAATTCTTTATTATCATAAAAAAAATTAAAACTAATAATTTACAATAAGTTCTTTATCCCTCAAAATTTGTTTTTACTTTACTGCTTGAGTTTTTGTTACAAATCAAACCATTAATTTGATAAATAGTGTATAACTATTATGTATATATAAAAATGAATTTATACACAACTTTTTTTTTCATGAAAACTGTTTTGTCAAGTATTATTTTTATTGATATCTAAAAGTTGTAGGACACTATCTATGTCCACCACTAGTAGTCATAATGTAATTAAACCAGTGTAAAATTACTTTATAATGATACCAAATGTTATCAGAGAATTATAATTTGAAACCCAATTAACGTTGAATAGCGAATAGGAGTAGATTTTCGTGATAAAGTAAATAATGATACTTTATAAACCTCTGCTAGTTTTTAGATTTTGGTGATGAAGTAAATAATGATAAACCTCTGCTAGTTTTTAGATTTTTTAGTGATGAAGTAAATAATGATACTTTATAAACCTATGCTAGTTTTTTTCTACCGTGGTGAGACCATAATTATTAACTTCATAAATGACCCAAAATTGGAGTTTTTTTTACATTTAATCTAATAATTACTACAGTTCGCCTAAGTATTTTTCAACCACATGAGTACAACAATGATCAAGGAATCAAAATATCAATTTCGAAAGTTTCATCACTTAACCTGCTGAGTGGGTAAAAATTAACAGGTAAGTGAGCACACGGTATAACTCCTGAAACTCCTGAAACCCGAGGGATAAGATCTTCTATTGCTTCCATACTCCATATAATGTGCACAGAAACTTGTCAACAACTACCCATTTGAAAGCGTAGATGAATGCAGTGAAGTCCCTTTTAAGCTGCTGAGATGACACTACCTTGCAAAATCCTGTCTTATTCCTCATCATCGTCTTCTTCAGGTGCCTCTTTTAGCCACTACAACATGAAACGTTAAATGGCTTACCCAAAAAACTAATGCATCTTAAAGATAGTGAAAACGCAGGTAGCATAAAACCTAGTTCTGTAAGTGTGAAAAAACAAACAATGGTTTGCTTACTTGAATGAATTTTTGGGCCTGCTTAACAAAAACTTTATCTGCCTCATCAGCATCTTTCTTCTCATCTTCCCAACTCAAAATAGCATTTTCTTCTATAACATCGTCATTGTACAAGTGGTGCAAAATCTGAAAGCAGCAATTAAGTCACAACATCAGAAAGAAAAGGCTAAAGTTAAAATGACAAAAACAGATACACAAGAATGAGAGCATGAGAACTTTCTGAAACTTTTCTTTAGCGTCAAAATTCATTTCATAACGTTGTTAATTGATTTACTTTAGACAGAATACCAATGCGAAAGTTATTATGATTGATATTAAACCAATTTCTATTTGAGCAAAAAATATAACATTATTTGAAATTGAGTTCACCGTTTTAGTTTTCCTATCAGATGTAACTTAAAACACCGCGTATTAACAAGCCTAATTTATGAACGATATAAAAAACCATTTAATAATTACGAAAGATGTGTGGCCACATTTATACTTCTATGCATATGATATTACCACAAACAGAATGAGACATCAATAAACCTAACTGGCAGAAAATAAGCATACCGTTGTGAACAATGGAGCAAACTCGTTAGCTGATTCCAAACACATTTCTTCAAATTTAAGTATTACTTCAATCTGGTGTAAAATTTCAAAACAGATGAGCAGAGAGCTGGTTAGCAAGTAAGGTGCCACAACGTATACAAATTCAGTAAAATTCTATTATTCACAAAAACATTAGACAATTCATAATGATAAAAGATCTTTTATAACAACTCAAAGTTGATTAAACTAATTAAGTGCTACAGGTTTCACACAATCAAAGATCTTTTAGCCTTTTCTCTTTATTTACCCAACAAGTAATAATTCTCTTTTAAGTGTAACTCGAGCTTACAAAATCGACTTATAAAGTGAAATATGTATCCATTTGCATACTATGAACTTACCTTATCTCTAATCGATGTGAGATATGCAACAAGTTTCAAAAAACAATCAAAATGCAAGTATAAGATGAAATAACCAAGCTCAAAGATCACTCAGCAGCAAATCGATAAGAGATTTTATTTGATACAGCCACAAAAATCCTAACATAGCAGCAGAAATAACAGTTTATATAGTCCAAAACAAGTTAAAAATTACGTGAAGAACACAAAGTGTCATTCAACGCCAGAGTACTCCAGCCAACATGCAGAAATGAAAAGCAGAGAATTGCATGATTAATTTTTAAATTTTGCAAAAGAAATTGATATCCTGAAACCTTATAAATGGACATTGAATTATGAAATCATGAGACTAAAAATATAAATTCTACAGAATGTTGCAGTGAAAAATAAAGAAAAATATATTATCAGTAAATCTTCTAATAAAATTTCTAAACAATTGAACATGAATCTCGTAAACAAATGGAGAGAATTGACAGATGCACCTGCTCATCTTTGTCATTCAGATAGGATGTAAGAGCCTTTTTCCACTTTGTAAATACAACCTGGACATTTTGAAGCAAACCATCTGAAAAATATTCAGCCCAAGCAATAATAAAATCAGTGAACAACCATTAAAAAATAACAAACAAAAAGATACAATTATAAATGAGTAACATATTTTAAATGTGAATCAATCCTTGTACAAAGTGATAAAAAGGCAAAATCAGATGAGCAACAAACTCCAGTAGGAGAAGTCAGCTCCATGGATCACATCACACCATTGGACTCTACAAAAACAGTCTATTGGATGCTATGTTTTCCATGTTCAAATTCTAAAATAAATTCCACAAAATATTAAAATTTAATTTGATAAGAAAGGAATAGTATTTAAAGAAACAGATGGAAAACTTTAAAAAAATTATGTAACAAAAGAAAAAAAGGGAAAAGCTCACCAGCTGAACTATGGGGGATGTCTAAAGCATACTTCATCATGGCATAAAATAAAGCTCCGGCACAATCAGAAGTTTGTTTATTGTATGACAACCTACCACATAAATAAAGCCAATGTTACTACAAATTAAGACCCAGCTAATGCACGTTTAAAGTGTCATCATATAATAAAATATCAAACTTGCAGAATGAAAATAGTTCAATACAAATACACACTTGCTGAAGATATTATGCCTTCTAGAGAAAACAAGAGTGACAATTCTCACATATTTAAACAAGTTGGAAGTCAGACGGTCTAGAGAAGAGAAATTCCAATTTTTCCCCTTGGAAAACATATAACACTTAATGGTGTCATTCCCCTTCGAAATTTGATAAGAGAACCCATTCCTTTATATGTTTTTGTGAGAATCAGAAGAAATGATGTGAGTCTAGATTCAACTTTTACTAATACATACAAGTGTATTACTTACTTCAAAGAATTGATTTCTAACATCAAATGGCTTTCTTGTATGTTTTCATGCACAGCCCTAAGAAAGGTTGCTTCAACCTGCAAATAATAGAGTATTTTAAAATCTGATATCCACAGAATGCATCTGACACAGGTTTAAAGGCCAAAATTCTAACCTCTTTCTCAAAGTAATAACTGTCATCTCTAGAATCTTCATGATCATCATCATCTGAATCAATAGAATTAGGTTTCAGCTCTCCAGAAGGTGGGAGAAAACTGTCATCCTGAGCAAACTCCATATCATCTTCCATAGTTTTGATTGCCTCTAGAATTTTATCTTTAGGAATAGGTGCCACTGAGTGCCTCCACTCTTCTTCGTGGCCACCTTCACATGTTGACCAAACATGACCTGCCCCACCCATACCTAGCTGATCAACAAAAAAAGAGTGTAATATGAGAAACAATAAATTCCCTAACCAAATCTTGGGGTTCATTTTGGTACTCCCCCTAAAACAAGGAGTATGATATTGCATTTTTTTTATTATCAATATTAGCCACTTATTTTGTTATTGCAAGTAGTGGTGTAAAAGGATATATTAAAGTTGGCAAGCAAGAGATAGAACAAGAGAAAATCAAATAATTTTACTTTTTCTTAGAAATCTAAGACTATTGGAGCAGAGAGAAAGGTAACCAGCCCAAATTAATAGCTTGTTTTGACCCTATGCATAAATATAAATTTATAGTCTCTAGAGGAGCAAATTAATGAGTTTAATCCCCATGGTTAGTTGTCTTCAAGGACAAATCAAATTAACTTAGCTCATCTAAGCACCAAAGTGCATTAAATTTGCTCATTCAACTTCGGGGACTGAAACTTACAATTTTTACTTATAGGGTCAAAACAATAACGTGGGGATAAGTAGCGGGAACAAAATATTTAATGCTGGAGTATGTATCTATGTAGTCCTAATTATCCTCTAATATCACCACATCTAAAATGGATCTACTTATTTTAGTCCTAATTATAAGAAATATGGACCTATTTCAGATGTACTAATTTGTTAAAGCTCTTTTAAACTTTTATTTTATTGTAAAGTCCAGTTACTCATTCCCCATGTAAGTGGATGTATTTTGCCTCGAATGTCTAGTTAATTGAAGTAGTTTTTTGCTTAATGAACATTAATTGATGGGAAATACTGATGACTTGGAATTAGAGGTGATTAAATTAGTGTCATTAAATATTTAAATCTTATAATTTAGATTTCGACTAAACTCAGTTCCACAACACTAGTTTGTGAGGTCTTAGTTGATCCTAAATGATAGTACTTTGTTAATTTTTTAAAATGAATCTAAGCTTAATCTTCTTGACATATGAAGAACAAGTTAAGACATACTGAGATAGATAATGATGAAAAACTCATATATCTAAAAGCCTTGTGTGACTAACCTGCGAAGCAGGACTAAAATTTGTCTCCAATACTTTTGAAGAAATTTCTACATCTGATTTATCCACCTGGCTGCCTATGACTGCATACATGAAAAAAGTAATGAATGATTTAGCATATTTTTTATTCTATCAATCAATACACAGCACTGAAGCAAAATAAAATTGCTTATAATTTAACATAATATAGAAGCTACAATTAGAATAGCTTATCGAGTAGATAACCACCCAATAGTTGAGTGCAGTATTCCTTCAGGACCAAAACGTTTTATGACAAATAAATTATGAGATTTTCTGTAAGCAAATTATTATGACTAAAACTAACACAAGGTGTGTCATTGTTGATAAAAGGAACAAAAAAATTGCATTCTTACCAACTAGGCCCTCAACTTTATTAAAATGTACTTTTATTAATAAACTGATGAGAAGACAGAATCATATTATTCAACAGATGAAAATAATCTGAATAAAATGCGTATAGCATGTATGTGCCTGATTATTTTACAATTAAGGATTCCTTAATTATCATAAGAAAATTGTGGTCTATCTACAATATTCTTCTCCCCAATAATTATTGGTTACCAATAAAAAGTGAAACAGTTAAAAAAGATACATAATTAGATCTAAATAAGATCATTATTCAGTTTTTGACAAAGCATAATAGTGTCACTTGATCCATGTGACCAACAAGCCTAGTGAGAAAAGGGATTTCAGGACTTTAGGTCATTGTACTACCTGGATATATTGGCTCATCAAACCAAGAAAAACAATAAATATTTAACTCTCAATCAACCCCACTTCAATCCAAACACACATACAAAACTCCCCTACAAGAAATAAATTTATAGGTAGACAGACAGAAAAGAAACACATTCCAATCAAAATAATTATTTATTAAATTTCCACCACAAGAATTTTCTTTTAAAGATTAACATAATCAATAAATCAACTCATATCTTAAACTATAGCAGCTAACAGGCTCACAATACCAGTTTGAAGCATTGACAAATTTGAATTATGGCATGTGAAGTTATCAGTGGTAATAATTTTGGTTTTAGAAGCTAAAAATTGTCACTCTAGTTTTGTTAACTCCAGGCAATATTTAAATTAATATGCTATAAATATCACATTTTGCAAAGCTAATTATTTAATTTAATATAAGGAGAATAAAGAATCAGCATATATCTCCAGGGCACAGTTCAAAGTTTCACAAAAATTCAGCAATACCACTAGTACTATCAGCATATTCAAGCTCCTCGTCACTGTCCTCCTTAATTGGCTGCTGAAAAAGAGATACTTTTGAATATGGAGGAACAACAAACTCTGGCCCAACTACAACCTGGAAGCATAAAATTTGTGGATGCATCAAAAGCTGTATGTATGCATAATAGATTATTGACAAAAGACAAAGTCTATATATTTCAATCTCACAGTGACTAGTTGAAATAAACAAGCAAGACCCCAAGAGAATTTCTTATTAGACAATAATATCTCGGTCAAGAAAATGAAAGTAAATTGTTAGATTCATATCTATACAGCATAAGAAAAAAATAATAGCAATTCCACTCCTACAGCAAATTTATTCTCTTTAATATCTAGAACTTCAATAGGCATTTTAAAAAGAAATCATAAAAAGTTTAAATAATCTTATATCACTATTTAAACTGTTGATAAATCCAAAACATAATTTATATATTTTAAGATATTTATTTATTTTGAATTTGAATTGCAAAAATAAACACCTATCTTTGCAATACACAGGCTAAGATAAAAAAAACTTATCTGTGTAATAATTAACATTATAACACTGATAGCAAACAAAAAAACTAAAGACTTCAATTGTTCTCAAGCCTTTCTTTTGGTTTGAAAACCCTCTGTTTCTGGAAGCCACTTTGGGCATCAAGCAATCTGAGTCTGATGGACACACTTAAGGGAGATAAATTCCCTGTGCCAATAAGCCTATTTTCTTCATTCAAAAACTTGAATCCAATACCTTACATAACATCAGAGTAACTATGCTCCTTGATAAACCAAGTTTTGGTACATGATACTCAGATTTAATGACAACATAACTATTTTGGTGAAGTATAAAAACCATTTTAAAATTAAGAAATTATGGCTAAAAGCATGGTATGGATAGAACAAGGATACAAACCTTAAAAGACAAAATAACACCAGGTTCCAAAACAGCCCCTGACTTAATTATCACCCCATCACATACAATTGCATGCTGGAGTTTACAGCCATCTTCTACGCTGATGTTATCCCATATATAGCATCCCTCAATGATAACATTTGACCCAATTTTACATCCTTCACCAATAACTGAATTTGAAATTTTAGTATTATTCCCAATTTTGGTGCCAGATCCAATGACAGTAAAAGGGCCAATAACAGCAGACTGCGATTGTGATATTTCTGAAAGAAGAGAAAATTGTCAAAACAGAACACATGTATTAAAATAGATAAAATTGGTAAAAAATAGTTTTGACACAACAAAAGCTTCTTTGAAGCATATGAATGAGCAATAACAAGCAAACAGACAAACATAATCATTGATTGAAAGTTGAAACGGGACCCAATATACATCATATTATCATGTAATATTATGCATAGCTAACCAGCACACCTATCCGACAAAAAATTCCATCCATACCCAAAGCACGGTACATTCCTTGTCGTTCAAGTTTAGTAGCTGTGTGGCCAAAATTCATTACATCTGGCACCAGTGGATATGTCCATCGATGAATTATATCCTTGCTGACAGTGTCATAACTTCGGAAATTATCAATCCTTGCAGCATAGTCTGAGTGGATTTCATGAACAAAAATTTTGTACCCCATTATCTGAAAGAAACATATGGTCAATTTTTTACATGGAGTAGAGAGAATGAAATAATTTAAAGAATATTTGTAATAGATGAACATAATGATGAGCTTGGATACAGAAAGATTCGAAGACAGGAAATGCATAAGTTTATAAGACTAGATGGGTGTCATGCGTCCAATGCATGTCCAAAATATTTGTTGGAAAAGTGTTGTAGCATAGAAGTAGGATATTATTGAAGTTCCAACACATGCAAACACATGATCAATACAAAGAAGCACTGTGTTTAATATGTGCTCATCAACATGACTCCTCTGCCATACAAAGAAACATAGGAGATAAAAAAAATTTGTATTCTGCCAGTTATATATGAATAACAAAAATATTTAAAGCATAAGTTTTTCCTTCCAAGAAGGACTTAAGAAAGAACTTCAGAATCTAATTACAGGATCCATAGTACCAAAACAAAAGGTATCTAAATTTAGCACATGGAAGAGAAATTACATCATCAACAAGCAATCCCTTGACAAAATGACGCCGTAGATGTTGGTAGTCAAAATTGTCTGTAAATAGGCTAAGTACTTCTGGCGAACAGATGTCAATGTAACAATCCTGCAGATAAGATATTGCTAACATAATGAGCTCAAAAAAATTAAAAAGGTTGTAACAGGCAAGAGATATGACCCACAATATACTAGCACAGCTACAATAACAACAGTAAAGAGTTTATTAACTAACTGAAAAACAACTTATATAGGTAAAATGTTCAGTTGAGAATCAATAGATTATTCCAGGGCACCCAATCATGTGATAAACATCAGTGGAACCAATTAATTGTTGCTAAACCGTAAATTTTCATGGAATGAATTTAAAATAACAATGGTCCAGGAATTAGTAATGTGCACTTTTTACGAATAAGTGCCAGCAATCGAATTCCTTTTTCCACAAGAAGTAATGTTGAATGCTAACAGAAATATCTGAAGAGTTCAACCTGCTTATCATGATGCAGAGAGAGTGAAGGATTATCAACAAGCAATGACTTGTCAAGATGTAATGTCCCTCTTGATTGGTCTGCCCTATCCTCATAATACACAAGCTGCTTGGTATTAGGATCAATAGCCATAAAAAGTTCATCAGTACCAAGTCGAGATTGATGGATAGCTGGATTAGGTTTTGAACGTTTAATGACCATAGTCATTACTGCATTATTATCTTTCTTCCTCCTTTCTTTATGTTCTAGAAGTGCCTGAGTAAGTGACATGTTGCTTACAGTATCTCCACTGATAAGGACAAAGTCTCCATGTATCTTCAACATAACAAATAATTCAAGAGTGTTAATAACAATACTTAAAAGTCACAACTCAGAAAGTAAGCAATGGCATGATATGGAAAGAGAGGTAAATATTTTTTAAAAATGCAGTAAATCACTAATTTTACTATAGACTGGCAGTGGCTCACATGTAAGGCTCTAAATTTTCCTTTTAAAAACCCTATAAAAAGAGTATGCAGAAAGTTTCATAGTAAAGCTATATTTCTTTAAATAAATTTAAATTAAAGAATAGCAAGGTAATAATGGATTGTCATTACGCTCCAAAAATCCAGTGTCTTGTTTGTGATAAAAAGAAACAAATATGTAAAATTACAATAACCTTATATATTGCAGAGTACGAGTTAGTTAAGGGTCTTTACAAAGTAGGAGATGCAAATTCTGAAAGAGTTTAACATTTATGCACTATCAGGAACATATTTGTTACACTGTCAATAAACAAAAAATCATGGTAAATATGATTTTCAAGGCAACTATTCTAAACTTTAACGAACTCATCGTTCATATCAAGTTATGATTAGATTACAATGTAAAAGCTGCAAGTACATGTACTAATTACTCCAGCTGAAAACCAATCCTAATTAAGAACAACCAGTGTTTAACAACTATTCTGATATCAAATTTTTTTAAGCCTTGCAACACACTGCCTCTATTGCATCCATACAAGAGCCTGCAAAAATTAAAACGAGAGTCGAAAAGAAGCTATACCACATTGCGCTCGTAGATTACACGTAGCGCATCTCCGGCACTGACAGAGTTCTGCGATTCTATAGTCGCCACCGTGAAATTCGGTTGAGATAGCCACTCGGATTTCTCGAGGTAGTTAATGACCTGCTTGGAGTGAGAACAGCAGAATACGAAAACCTCTTCGACACCGGCGGATTCGAGCCAAGTCAGTGTGTAATTTATCATCGGAACATTCACGAGCGGAAGCAGCACCTACAAAACCACGAAAACCGAAAGCGAAAGAATAAAGAAACGGAAAATGCAGGTTTTCGTGGAAGATTAAAGAGCGTTGGAAGATTACTTTGGGGCGTTCGAGCGTGATAGGTCTGAACTTGGTAGTGAAACTATCGGCCAAGAGAATGGCCTGCAACGGAACCCGCACCAGTTCGTCGGGGTCCTCGGAAACCCTAGCGCCGCTTTTCTTCTGTGCGCCCATTTTATTTTGATTTGGATTTCGACTCTGTTTTGCCTATATTGGCACTGGCAATTCAGAAAGAAGTGATATCAGGAATTGTAGGAATGGAGAGGAGAAAACCTGGAGAATTAACACAACTTTACAGTGGCTACAATGGAGTAAGTATGGCTTTATTGTTCCATTTTATTCCGATATCTATTTCTCCTCTGCTTCGATTCTCTTCTGTCTTCTGCCGCACTCCAATTCTCAGTCAAAAATGTTTTGTCACAACATGAATTTGATCGGGCCAGAACTAGATTCTTTTGCGTGTTTCTTCCTGCACCCTATCAAAACGCTTCCCGCAACCCATCAATCTTCAAAACGACGATTTTATCCTTTTTAAATGACTTCTGGAATGCCATTTTCGAAAGTTTCTGGAATATCCCTCCCTTTTCAGAATTTATGAACTGTATTTTCGAAAACGTTTTTTGGAAAGGAACAGAATTTGTGGAAAAGATTTTTCAGAAAGTATTTCTGAAATAAATTTTGCAGGAAAAAATACTCATTTTTTTGACAATTACTTCACATACTATATCTTATGAAGTTCAAACACTTCTCTAAAATAATATGTTCGTGTGGGACACATGTATCGGACACGATACTTGTACGATACTTATATAGCATTTCTCAATGAAGTGTCCAATTTAAAAATTATTTATTAAATTTATGACATTTTTAGCACGGGTCTAACACAATTTTAAAAATGATAAATACATTAATTTTTTATAAACTCAAATTTATCAAATTTAGTGTATATATTTTTATTATGATTATAAAAATAAGAAACAAATTCTTTTGAATCAACCATAAAAAAAACATCTTTCAACTCAAAAACAAAATTGAAATATACTTGTGCACATAAATCTTTATTGTCAATTTATATAATTCATAATTATATAATATATAGATTCTTGTCCTCGTGTCCTACATTTTAGAGATTATACGTATCTCAGTGTCCGTGTCGTATCAGTATTCGTGTCAATGTCTATGTTATATACACTTCACCCGATTAGTAAAAACGATAAAAAAGTCCTGGGATAAAATAAAATAAAAACATTATAAATTATTTTTTTGAAATATGTTTCTGAATTTTTTATTTTTAAAATATATTTTTTGTATTATGATTTTTTTTTTAATAGAATTTTAATTTTTGAATTATATTTTAAATTATCAATCAAAATTTATAAAATAGTTTCTATTATCAATAAAAAAATTTAAAATGGTATCTAAAATTAATTACCAAAATTTTGATTATATTTTAAATTTAAAATAATTTTTTATTTAATTAATAACAAATTTTATCATTTTAAAATTAATAAATTAATTTCTAAAATCAATTTTTCTTATAATAATACTTCACCGTTCCAAGATTTTGGTACACACTAATATAACTTGGTCGGGAAAAAGTAAAGTTACATTTCACTAAGGATTATTTAATTTTTCTATCTCAATATATATGTGTAAATGATTTTTTTTTCAAATAATAATATTTTATCCTATTTCCAAAATTTCAATTGACAAAGTATGTTAAAAATTGAATAAAAAAATTGGACTTAAATCTATTCCTTCTATGAAAAATATTCTTTGACAGTGGAATTTCTTGTAAGAAATCATTCATGTCCCATACAATGGTTTGAATAAAAAAATTAGAAAAATGATGGTTTCACAATATATCCCATTGATAACATTTTTACAATAATGATAATCAATCAATAATTTATTCACAACTAATTTTCTATTGTATAATTAATATTGATTTTCAATACTCAAAAAAATTAAGACAATGCATCTTAAAATAAGATTTGACAAAATCTATAATAGTAATAAAAGTATAAATAATAAATAAAAAATAATAATCTTAAATGGTAACATATGATATATACACCAAAGGCTTCTATTATGATTCGTGTTCTCTGTTTGTGTCTGTGATCCCCGCATTGCACGCTTCTTTGTCTCCCTTTGTCTCTTCTTTCTCAGTGATTCTTATCTTTCTCCGACTTTTTCTCTTCTGCTTCAATCAAACAAATATCTGCAACATTCTCTCCACTCATTATTCATTTTTCTCTCTGTTTCCCTTTCCCCGTTTCGTTTGCATCATTGCATGCAGATAGCTTTAGACTAAAAACTTCACATTCCCATTTCCTAGGATCTCGAACACCAATTTGGCTCCTCTGATTACAGAACTTCCTCTCTTAGTTTCCACGTTAATTGCTCTTAAATTCATCGGCATCTTGCAGCCGAGCGTTTTGGTGAGAGTTTTACGTAATTTCATGTTCTTTATATCACGTGAATTAATGTTGAACTTATGGTAAGAATAATGTTTCTATTACGTGTTTTCCAATGTTTGTGTGCAATTAGTTTTACGTGCAGGTATCTTGATCTTTTATTCTAGCTGCAGAGATTTTAATTTGTTCTTGCAAAATATCTAGGATCCAAATATCATTAAGGAGGGTGTTAAAATGTGTACATCTCCAAGGCATAATATATATTGTAAAGTGACGTTGGAAGTTGCTTAATCTCAACAAAGAAAATCTGAATTTGATAGCAAAGAGGTTCAGCAATTGGGGTTTGACAGAATGGGTACTGAATTAAGCTACGCTCTTTCAAAACTGCAAATGCTATCCACTTCAGATTATGCCTCCGTTGTGTCCATGAACATTTTTGTGGCTCTGCTTTGTGCTTGCATTGTCATTGGCCATCTTCTTGAGGAGAATCGGTGGGTGAATGAGTCTATCACTGCGCTTTTGATAGTAAGTGTTCATCATTTCATAAATTAATTAATTTACTATGAACAAATTGGTATACATATACACACATGTAAATTTTGATGATATAAATAACTCTGTCAATTAATTGCTATTTGCAGGGTATTTGCACTGGAGTAGTCATTTTGTTGCAAAGTCGCGGCAAAAGCTCGCATCTTTTAGTTTTCAGTGAAGATCTTTTCTTTATATACCTTCTGCCTCCGATCATATTTAATGCAGGGTAAAGCTTTTAGCACCAACTTCTAGCTGTCTAATGATAATGAGGATAAAGTGTTTGACTCTGTATTTGTCATCGTCTACTTAATTGGAACTACAATGAAAATTGACCAGCATATAGTCCAATGAGATAATCTGAAAGCAGTAGAAAAGCCTGAAAAGGCCATAACATGCTCTTAATGTTCTACTATATTACTAGTCAAATTTTCTTACAGATATTAGTTAAAATTTAACAAAATCATTAAATAACGTGTATCCAATTCCATATTTAATGTCACAATTTGGTGAATTGTAATAAATTTTACTAGCTAATAACTGATGGTGTGCTCATGACACTGTTTAACCTTTTTGAGATTTCTTGTGGGATGTTATTTTTTGCTTTCCTGATTTTTTGTTGTTCTTTTACTAGCAAGGTATACATAAGTGATGTTATTATATATTTATTCCAGGTTTCAAGTGAAAAAGAAACAGTTCTTTGTTAACTTCATGACCATCATGCTGTTTGGAGCTGTTGGTACATTAATAAATTGTAGCATCATAACTTTCGGTATGCTTTATCCCTTTACATGGATTTCTTATGCTGTTCTCCAAAATTTAAAATTACGACAAAAAAATTGGCATTTCAGATTACAGTTAATTTGTTACTGAGTGACAACCTAAATTTGTTTGGTAACTATTTTCATTGGAAGTATTTAGATTCTTATCTGACTTCAATTTTCGAAGCATTGTTTCAGGTGTCATACAAATTTTTAAGAGAATGGGTGTTGGTAAATCACTGGAGATAGGAGATTATCTAGGTATAATAATATTATTCAATCGCATCTATTTGGCAACTTGTCATTTGAAAATCTATTTGTGACTGACTCCATATTTAAAAAATATTCAGCAATTGGTGCCATATTTGCTGCAACAGATTCTGTGTGCACATTGCAGGTTTGGAACTATATGTGTCTTTTTCACAATGTTATAGCAACAACCAAGATGTGAATGCTGAGTACTGAACTTACAAATTATGTTGTTGCAGGTGTTAAACCAGGATGAGACACCTTTACTATACAGTCTTGTGTTTGGCGAGGGTGTTGTGAATGATGCTACATCTGTTGTGCTTTTCAATGCAATCAAAAGTTTTGATCTCAACATAATTGACCACAGAATTGGTTTGCATTTTTTCGGCAATTTCTTCTACCTGTTTATCGCAAGCACCGTGCTTGGGGTCTTGGTAACCGCCTTGCTCCATCTAACTATCTAATGTAAAACGCCACACAATCACAAGATTTAACTCATCAGTTATCACTTAGCACATACTGATACTTTCGTTTACTTAATGTCTGGATGTTTCACTGTGAAGTATCTAATCCCTTAAAAAGTTATCAGAAACACATATATGTGTGTATTTGAGACATAAAAACATGAAAAATATTGAAACATAAAAATATTGACCCTTAATGGGCCAAAAAAATATAAATTATCGAGAAGATTACACTATCTCTATCTTTAAAAAATAGAAAGCAATTATGATGAGAACAGTTTATAATTTTTATTTGTTCTTGGTAATGTCGAGTAATCATGTCCCAGATCTGGATTTGTAGAGTAGTAATTAAATATTTTATGATTTTTTATACATATTTGGAGATGTACTTATCGTTTCCTGTATATTTTTAGAATATTTGCATCATGTGTGCATCATAGGGTCTGATATGTCCATATCACCTTGCAGGCAGGTCTACTCAGCGCTTACATTATTAAAACGCTGTATATTGGCAGGTATCATGTTGAGAGAATTGTTTTTCTTTTACCATCATTATTGTCGTTCAGCAGCTACTATGATAGAGTATTCCATTGTTTTATATTCTATATGCAGTTAATATGATGTTCTTTTTTCGGTAAGGAAAATACTTTCATTACCTTATTTCACTACAGGGGAATCTCTTATTTACCTGTGGTCTTTGTATGTTTTATCTTGATCACCAGTTTTCTAAACCAACCATAAAAATTGTAACAATTGTTTAGGTGCTCAACAAATTGCTTACTCAATATTACAGGCACTCTACAGATCGCGAGGTTGCTCTTATGATGTTAATGGCATATCTTTCCTACATTCTGGCTGAAGTAAGTTTGAAGAACGTACAAACTCCATTGTGGAGTTTGTCCTTAATGAGCTCTATATCTATCTATTCTTTTGGTCGACATTAACCAGTAGGGGTTCTGATGTATTTAAATGTACTGCAGTTATGGTATCTGAGTGGCATTCTCACTGTATTCTTCTGTGGGATTGTTATGTCACATTATACTTGGCATAATGTGACTGAGAGCTCGAGAATCACTACCAAGTATATCTTCAATCAGATTCTTCAAACTATATATGGATCTATCGGGGATTGTAAAACTGTCTAATTTGTTTTGTCTTGTCACAGACACGCTTTTGCAACTCTCTCATTTGTTCTTGAAACCTTTATCTTCCTTTATGTTGGTATGGATGCGTTGGACATTGAAAAGTGGAGGTTTGTAAGCGATAGGTAAGTCCAGCATTCTGTCAGAGACTAGGCTAGTGAAAGTAATCATCAACACCTTGCCCTTTTTTACTTACGAAGATTGTTAAATCATGTATATCCTAGTTAAAAAAAATTGGTTTCCTCAAAAGTTTATTTTAATTACTATAGAAAACAACTCGTTTACCTCACTAGGTTTCTTCTGCAGGCCGAAAACATCTGTTGCTGTTAGTTCAGTATTATTGGGCCTAGTACTTGCCGGAAGAGCAGCATTTGTTTTTCCCCTATCCTTCTTATCAAACCTCACTAAAAAGTCTGAAAGTGAAAAAATAAGTTTCAGTGAGCAGGTATGGCTTGATTTCTGTCAGAATATTTTCTTACAGGATTTCTTGGGAAGTTGAAAAAGTTTCCATTATTCCTTGCTTTAGGTGATCATTTGGTGGGCTGGTCTTATGAGAGGTGCTGTTTCAATGGCACTTGCCTATAATCAGGTAAGATCAATGTTGCTCAATTGGAGATACTATTTTTGCAAAATTAGTGTTAATGGTCGGTTAACAAAGGCGAAGAAAACAGAATAGCAGTTACTGTACGAGTTTTAAATTGCTGTTGCATTTACCTTGGATATGATTTAAGTTTCTAAGAAAATGATACTCTTGTAAAATGCAGTTCACCTTGTCCGGTCACACTGAACTGCGAACCAATGCCATCATGATCACCAGCACCATCACTGTTGTGCTTGTCAGCACAATGGTAAGACACCTACGTTTTGTAAATTTCTGATATCATATCTCAGTGTTCACATAAAGAGATTTTGCCTTTTGCTTTCTGCTTCGCTGATAATTATCAACCATATGATAATTGAGGTAGCTAACATGATAGGAAATGTAAAATCCACCTCAATAATATGCTTATCCGTAAACTATCTCAAATATAGCTCTGTTGTGGGAGATTTGGGATCTGTAAAACACGATACCTGAGTTTCAAAAGAAAATTCACCACGAGTCTGACAATTTAAATACACTTGTCAGGTGTTTGGCTTGATGACGAAGCCACTCATAAGGTTTTTGCTGCCAGTTAGTCCACCTCCTAAACGCAAAAACAGCTTGGCAAATATGGAATCATCCAATAATCCTCCGAAATCAATCACTGTGCCCTTTCTTGGAGGCTCTCAGGATTCTGAAAATGAACTTGATGGCAATGAAGATCATCGTCCAAGCACTATTCGCGCCTTACTAAGCACTTCAACACATAATGTTCATCGCTTATGGCGTACGTTTGATAATTCAATCATGCGTCCAGTTTTTGGTGGTAGGGGATTTGTTCCTGTGGCTACTACATCGCCAACTGAAGGCAGCGGTAACATTCAACAGTGGCATTAAGAAGATTGCCCAGAAAAGTGTACTATAGTAGATCATAAATTTTGAGCAGATGATGCAACGCATGTACAAAAAACGCGTTATATTTGGTCGAATTCATTTGGGTAGTGAGAAAACATTGTGCCATGGGTTCTATTTAATTTTGACTATACTACGGTAGATTCCCTGTGAAAGTAATGCCAGTAGTGTAAGAATTGTAAATTCAGTTATGAACCCATTTTCTTTATTTTTTTTATAAGCTAAGATTTTTGAGAATTACTTATTACTTTCTATTTTGGAACCACTGTCTTTGTATGCAGCCAAAAACGACTTATTTAAATATATGTTTGATTCGGTAGGAAAGAATGATATTTGGAGGAATGTATCATAATGAAAAATGAATAATTATATCATTTTATGACTTCCGCTTCTTGATTCCCCCAATTCAATATCCAAAAAATGAATTTGAGATTTTTATTCCATTCTATCCCATTTTCCGACTCATTCATTTGTTTATCTCCTATTACCAACCCAAACATTTTATTTGACTAATTCATCATGAAAACCTCCGCATTACTCTAATATCATGCAAACCGATACAAGAAATAAGGATAAACCACTAACACGCAGTTCAGGCAAAAAAACATGAAATAAAAGCATCAAGTGTGCCTACATATGACTCTCATACGATAAAAGTAAAACAGAATTCAGCAGTACAGACCGAATCTAACCAAACGGGTTTAAAAGGGCGATTGTTTATTCCACAATTCTAAAGCTTCGTCATATGATCACGCCCGTTTTCATGTGACTAGTTTATCCTTGCAGACCAATGATACCTATACCAACAAACGGCAAAAAGAGGATATCAGTACAGTCAACATACGCAAATGGAGAAACTGAAAGGAGCCATGAGACAATGTGGGAAAAAATTGAGACAGCCGACATTTTGGCAAATGCTGTCAAATTATATATATATATATATATATATATATATATATATATATATATATATATTGGTTGATACATGATAGTCTCTATAAAGAAAGATGTATTTAACCCTGAGTAGTGGTATCACAACAACATCGACCATTGATATTGCACAGGTAATAAGGAATATCAGAAAATACAGTATTCAACATCACAGTCTCTGCTTACCACAGGCTACTCTGCCACCAGCATTTCCAGTACTCTTGCTAAGCTCATGACCACCTACACAAGAGAAGGAAGAACTATAACATGCAGTAAGCCGAAAACAATGAACGCTCTTAACGATCTGGTATGCAAGGAAGGAGAAATTATCAAGATCTTCGTTTGTTAGCAAAGAAAATGAACGAGAGGAAGACACAATTTAATTCAATGGACCAACAGTAAATGATGGTGAGATTTACTACAATTTTTCTCCTTATATGGCAATATCATGTTCTTTACTAACATGAAAAAATACATATCCAACAGAATTAAGACGGAGTGTCACGAGTGATGACTGATAACTCAGATACCAAAGATGGCAAGGAATAGAACAGATTAGTGAATACCTTTCCCAAGATCATCAGGATCAGCATGGACAACAACAGCTCTACCAATGATGGAGTTTGGTCCAGTGAGAGGAATCTGTGCACATTCAATAACTCATTAAAAACTGAAACTTCTCTTGGTGTCATCTGTCAACATCGAAGAAATAATCAGAGAATTTGATCAGGAGATGAATAACAAACCTGGCTGTCAGTAATAGTGAAGCTGGCGGTACCTGGGTTATACAACGAGAGGAATCCATTTTAAAATAAGGACCAAACAGGCATGTTGTATGTGATACGCAAAAAAAAAATACAAGCTCTTTCAGAGATAGACCATCTCCAAAACAGAAAGCAAGTAATCTTGATTACCAGCAATTTGTTCAAACATGGAAAAGTTTCTGGTAAAACCGCCAGATTGCTTGTTAACTATTAATTACTTCCTTGTGATGCGTAAAAGAAAAGATTACTATTATTAAACATCGGTATCATAAAAATAATCAGAACTTAAGAATTTGAATCAGAAAAGTATCATTATTATCTATCTCGGAATGATTGGAATCAGCACAAATAAAATAAATGAGACAGAAAAAAACCAGATCGGTCATACCATCATCACCGACATTTACATTCCCTAGATCACCAGCATGGCGATTCTCATCCTCAGGGGCACCATGCTCCTTGCCATTAGGATTGAAATGTGGTCCTGTAAAAATGGGGAAAAAATAAAAACTGAGCCTTGTAATATACTACTAAATGGCAGGATTTTAATCCAAACCCAGCTGATTTACAACAGATTCTATTGCTTCAAACTTTGAAGAATCTCCCATACAAATGTTCATTGCTTTCCATTAAAGGTAAGTGAAGTTTACAATCTGTTCCAGCTCATTAATGTACAACATTATCAAAAATTTACTCGGGTTATTGTCCAAAGACTATACCAGTTGACAGGCAACCATTGGTAGTGTCCCCCAAGGCATGGACATGGAAGCCATGGTGACCAGGCTTAAGACCACTAAGAGAGCCAGTTACGGTGGTTGGACCTGCACAATTGCAATATATGTCACTTGATTTGACCCAGTGGTTAGTACAGAAGAAGAAAAAAAGGGTCATGTCATAATATATCATCAAAATATGCACTTACTTTTTTTAATAAAAATCATAATTTAACTTCTTCTAGAGAAGTTTTATTCTTTTTAGTCTATTATTTTTCTCCCCTATAAATTCTTATTGTAAAGTTTATTAAAGATGAGGGTCATGTTCACTGTTGAGACTCACCATTTCCCTCCTGACTGAAGTAAACAGTTCCAGTGACACCCTCACTGCTGCCAAGAACTGCCACAGCTTTCACCATTGCACAATGTGATCTGAACAACAAAGCAGCTATTTCAGATAAAACAGACAAGACATGTAGAATGCGTGACGTGTGCACATGCAGTATCTTGGTTATCATGGTGAGATAAGAATGGTACCACGGTGAAATAAGTTGGTATCTCTCTCTCATCCAGAGTGAGAACAAATAGTTATTGTGGTAAAATAAGAAAAGTAAATATATACCATTCGATCATATTCAAATGGTCAGAATCAAAAGATAAAAAATCCATCACTGATGTGCCCACACAACCGAGTCAGCTCAGTTACACGACAAACTAAACACTAAAACATATTTCAAACTCTTCAAAACATCCAATCCAGATATTTAAGTTCACTTCCTGAAGTCTTTTATGTTAATTCCACACAAAGAAAGAAAATATTGCGTTGACCACAAGAAAATAGAGTATCACGACAAAAAAGTAAAACCTCAATTTCCAATTACAGAAACAAACTACCTTTTCAGTAGATCTGTCTACAAACACTAAACAAAACGCACAGATCTACAACTAACTCAAATCCTTCCGAATTCATCAGTAATAGCACGAGTTCAGACAAAATTACTAAAACTAATTTCATTTCAAAAACCGAATCCAAGGCCGATGAGTTTAACAGAGATGCTATTTAACTCTTCTTTCTCCGAATTAACCAAAGGAAATTAAAAATAAAAAAATTATACGGTCGCCACCGTTGAACATAACGGAATCGATCTGTGCACGACTGAGAGTAGATACAAAAGAAGAAATATGAGATTTGAGAGAAAAAATAGACAAAAAAACAAAATCGATAATCCTGAGAGAGGAAATTAAAGAAATGTTAAAGAGAAATAATCGGAAACAAATTGATAGAGAGATGAAGAAGAGAGGGAGAAGCAAGCATGCATACCTCAGGGCACCCCAAGGAAGAAGTGTGAGAAGAAAAGAAGAGTCTAGAAGTAGCAGAAGAAGAGCAGTGATAGAAACAGTGAGGTATTTTTGTTTTATTTATAGTCATTGAGCGGTGTTAGGACTTAGCACAGGTAACACGTTGCAGTGTGTCACTCACCTAACCGTTCGCCACCTCATGGACTTATCTCTCTAAATTTTATAGGATTTTGTTTTATTTTATTAAGATACTTATTTTTCTATTTTTTATTTTTCTTTTAATTTTGCAATTTTGAAAACAAATAATTATTTAATTAAATATTTTTATTTTTTTTAATTCATTTTCGTATAATAATATCCTTCTATATTATCAATATGTTTTATAAAATATAATCCTTGACTTTAATAGCATGATTAACAACTTTACATTTTAGATACTTCTGACTTTTAGAAAATATATATTACAAAGAATTGATAAAATAAAATTGTATATAATTTTTTTTTATTTTTCGTGACTATGATTATTTTACTTTTTAAATATTCTTTAATGAGTCTAAAGATCTTATAAAATATTTCATTAATTTTTATTTTATTTTATTTTATTTTAATCAGTCATGTAATATTTATTGTATTATTTCTTAATTAATGAGAAATCATATCAATAAATATTGGTAATTGATCCATAGACTATGATTATATATTATGATAAACATTAAAAATGATATCTCTCTTCAAGACTATGAAGTTCAACTTAAAAAATTTAAGATAATATTATAAAAGTATTTTAAAAATATGTTAATTATTAATTATCCATTAATTAATCAAAATTAAATATTAAATATTATGATGAGAATTGCTAATTAATTTTTGATTTGAGAATAAAGGATATTGAAGTGAGACTCTCCTATTATTTTAAGTCAAAGTGGATGAATAGTGATTTTACTTTAAAATTATGATCATTTATGAAAATTTTAGAAGATGGTTTATTAGGTTGCAATTAGCCTGGAGTAACTTAAATTATCTTTTATCGTCTTTTGTTTCTAATCCATATACAGTTTTTATTAGACAATGTTGTTTTATCTACTTTCACAGGTTTTTTATACACTCATTACACATAGAATAATGTTAAACTCTTATACATAACCTTATAGAATATCCATTTTTATTTCTTTCATTCTTGTATTTTCTATATTGCTTGAATTCAACAATTATCAACTATATAAATGTAAACAATTTTCTTTTAAGATTTTTCAGGATTGCATGTTTAACATCAATTATTTATAATTATTATTCAACTCTTAAAAATGAATTCCAAAATAATATCCTATTTCTAACATGTTAAAAATAAAACTATAATTTATATGTATTTTTGAAATCCTAGAACAAAATATTGGCAATGTTTTAAACATTTACAATTCATAAAACCACCACAATAAAATATAAATCCAATCTGTAATATATATTTTTTTTACATTATCATAATAATTGATAACGTTGTTTTGTAAAATATGATACACTGAAAAAATATAGCCTATTTTACTCCAACTCTCGAGTAACTAAATTACAAAATTCTTTAAAAAATGTAAAAAAATAAATAAATGCTGTTATCTAATTTAAATATATATTAAAAGTCTGAACGACCGGGCGAGTTGGAATTATCTTGCTCCAATTCTCTGCGTGATTCATCCCATAGTTGCGTTTCAATATCCAACCTTTTGATTTCCATAAGTCCACGTTCAACTGCAAAAAGGAATAAAGTAATGTTCTAACTAGAAACATTTACATATTTGCAAGAGTTTTACAATTCACTAACTACCTACTAATAAAAATTAGAATGATAATTTTGAATCTTTTACGGTAACGACCAAAGTTAGCAAAATATATATATATATATATATATATATATATATATAAAGTGAATTTATAGTTATATCTTTTATTGTTGAAATAGGGATAATGATATTTTATAATATACAAGTGAATATAAATATCATTTTTTAATATGATATCAAAATTATGTTTCAGAAGTGTTTGTACTTACTCAACTAAAGATTTGATCTTGAGTTACTTTCAATATACCTTCAGCTTATTTTACTTATCGTGACTAGTGTATTGAGCTTTTAGTTTATATGTATCAGATTTAAAGTTAATATTGAATTTTACTTTTCTTGATTGAATGTATTGAATGTTGATTTGTGTGTTATTTAATGTTGTTAAGTATTTTTTATTTTTTTTTTAATTTTTTAAAAATATGTTTTGTTTATATAAGGATTGAATCATTCTTAAAATATTTCATATTTTTTTTTTTCTTATTAAAAAAAAAGTAAACTACAATTTATGGAAGAGAAGTATGGATAATACCATCAACGGCATCTTGTGAGGTAGGTGTCTTTGAGTTATGACTGATCCAAAACTGCAAACGGTCATATGCTATGTCAGGCTCTATTTCATGTTTTTTTGCTCTCCTCCAGATGTAAGCAAGCCAAGCCTAAACCAACATGATAGATAAGAATACATGGATACTCAAAATGCAAATGAAGTGAACAGTTAGGAAAAGAAATTCTATAGAGTTCGATACTGAAAATCTCAATCTTTCTCAATAACACACCCTTAAAAGATAATAAAAGAGAAACATTGTTTCCCTCTTTTTTATACAATATTCTCACAACTTTTGTATGAAAATTTGAAAAGAGAAAATAACTTGAAAAAAAAGTAACATTGTTTTAATCAAAATCTAAAAAAATGAAAAACTATTTTCTTAAATTAAACGCTTCCTCAATCAAACACGTTAACAAATTATATGCAATAAGCTTTCTAAGACACTTCTCATTGTTTGTTTTCTTCCTTTTCCTTCCCACCCCAATCTCATAAAAAATATATCAATCTTTACATTCAAAGTCTTTTCTATTTTTAACACCTTTGAAACAAAATGAAGGTAGTTTGGTGGCTGTATATAAAGTTATTTTAATAAAACTATCCAAATCACCAAATGAAAAGTCTAACTAAGCGCTCCCAAAAGTTTTTTTTTTTTTTTTATTTTATTTTTCAGAAAGAAGTATAGCAAGGAAGAGAAGAGGAAATTTGGGAAGATGACTTACCAAAAAATAATGAATTTTTTAATATGGAAAACCTATTTAATATATGAAGGAAATCACAGAACGCCGTTATAAAAACTTTACTATAAAAGTATGATTATAAAATGATTTTTTAAAGATAATATTATACTAATTTATCGTTATTAACTTGGAACAATCTCACAAAAAATGTGATGAAATTTTTTTTTCTTTTAATAGATTTTAATTTACTAGTTCATTTTTTTAACTTATGAAGCCAATAGAAGAACGATGCTTTCCTTGTTCTCTCAAGACCTATATGGTGAAAAGGTTAAAGTTTCTCATTAAAATTGTAAAACAGTTATCAAACATTTTTCACTCCAAAAAATAAACTTGTATGTTCTCAAGAATTAAGAAAATAATTCCAAAAAACTTAGAATACATATTTTTTTTATTCTCATACATAGAAAATGTTATATACCTGTTTAAAAGATACATCTTCAGCCTCCTCCCGACTCAATTCTGAAAATAAAAGGCTTATCCATAAATAACATAAATCCACTTTAAGAAAATAAAGAAATGTCAATTTAAGTTATACGAGTGTCAATGTGAATAAAGTTACAAACAAAAAATTGTGAGGATGATAAGGTAGACAAAACACGTAACATCACTTAACATCCATGTCTTATATATTTTTAAAAATTATAATAAACTAAAGTCCCAAAGTTTTTCTTCTTAAAAGGTTACAAAGCAGAGTTCAATTATTAACATATAATATTATAACTCCACTAGCATTAATTTTCAACTTTTTAACACGTGCTTAAGGAAAATGGCAACTGTAACCCAAAAAACTTACCAAATGCATCACACTGCCCTTCAATTGGTAGTTTTAGTTCATCTACATCAGAGCGATAAGAAAGAATCAGAACTTACATATATCAATCTTTGAGTAAATGAATATATCGATTTAAATAACTCTTAATAGTATGATTCTACGATCTAAATAACTGTTAAACAATAAGATTATACGGATTTGCTTCCATATTTTGTTTCCTATTTACCAAACACAAAATTTCTATTTGACGAGTATCAAGGACAATGAACAAACAAAACTCTACACTATACCTGCAACAATTTTGACAAATATAAAAGATAAATAGAAATATGCACACAAATATATATATATATATATATATATATATATATATATATGGTGAATATGTAGAAAAATATTTAAGGGTGTCAATTTTTTTTTTATAGATATACAATTTTTTTTAAGGATATCAAATATACAAAATATATTAAAATTTTAAGGATGTAATTTTTTTTATAGATATATAAAGATTTAAAGAGTGTCAAATATATTAAAATTAAAAAAATCTATATATTAATTTATATATATGTAAAAAAAATTGGGGAGTCAAAGTCTCATCACACACATCTAAGCTCTGTGTATATGTATACTATTAAATATTTTCAAGTCTCTTTATATTTATATTTTTTTATAATTTTAATATCTATAAATTTATTTAATTGTTCGTAATGATATTTATTAGCCTTGACAAAACTGTAAGTTTATGATATAAGGCCCTCTTATATTAAAATAAATTTATATTTATTTTAAATAATTTTTTATTTAATATCAAACATGGTTTTAAATGAATTGTCACGCCAACATTAAATGATGAGAATTAAAACTGTAAAATAAAATTTTATAGGATCAAAACATAAGAATTTTTTTATAGACACTAAAACTAACATCACATAAACTAAAAAATGATTTCATTCAGACAACAGTATTCTACCATTAAATTTGCATTTTAAAAACTAACTTTGAATCATTTACTCAAAAAAACATATTATTTATAAGCTGCATCTTTCATAAGCAAATTTATAAAAGAAGCTAAATAAAATATGACAATGACAACAACATTTGCAGAAAAAAGCTAATGTTTTTTTTCTTCCTACAACAACTTTGGAAAAACATTTTTATGTCTTTGATTTTTACGGAATGCTTTTGATATGTGCATATAAAAAGAGACAAAAGTTGAATAAATAATAGAGACAAGTGTACAGGATTATCAATTAAAATGATCAGAATGTACTAAAAAATTATAAATATTATTGAATCTGGCACCTGAAAAGCCAAATTTCAACAAATTTGGTCGCCTATGTTGAGCCAATGCAACCGCCAATGCTTCCTCTACCTTCAAAACAATCATGGAGAAGAAATCCTCTCATAGATTGATTTAACTTTTTTAGCAGTCAAAATAAGATTTTAACGAATGGATTAAATGTCATTAAGTGCGATGTTGTCAGCAATATTAGCTCTAAAAATAGTATGGTTTGTTAGTAGTTTTTTTTACTAAAATAAAATAATTAGAACCAGTAAGAAAAACAAAAAAGATATTTCTAACATTACTCTCCTACAAAATTATAAATATTGTTACAAGGGTACTTCTAGATCTTAAATTCCTTTATGAACCAGTGATCATATATGATCCATAAATTTTTACTAAATTCGTTAATTCAGGTTGATATAGACTCTTCTATGATCCCATTAAAAAAAGTCTAATGGGCTCATATGTTTCTATTCAATAAAGACTCAAGTTATTGTTGTAAACCATGTAAAGCCACTTTTGTAGCAACACAAATAAAAATATGAATGATAATTATTGGGTCTTTTGAGAAAGTAAATTTTTTATGATATTTTTGTATAGTCGTTTAGAGTTTTGTAACGTCATTTAGGGTATAGGGATATGTTTGTCTAGAATTTTCATACGGAAATTTTGGATAGAAGGACTACCATCGATTTTGATAGGTATTTTCAGAGAGTAATTTATTGAGAAGATTCAACAATAATCAGATATGAATCAAACTTATAAAGAGTGTCACAAATTGTATTCAATTGAAAATCAATCTTAAAAGTAATGAATTTGTAAGTATTTTCTTTTATGTTGTTTAACTTTATCTTTTATGTTGCTTAACTTTATTATTTTTAATTAATATAAAACATAAACAAGTTTAAGGTTGAAAGTTAAAAGTAAGGGTGATATAAATAAATGTATTAATTCTCCTCTTATAAGATATAGCATGTAATTGTTCTCTTATATTCAGAGTGATGTTGTATTTTATAGTTCATTTCTTAAAAGATATTTTTCTAATCTCATTCATGGTTTTTCTTTCATCAGTTGAGAGTTTGCAGGTAAAAATATTCTATCAATTTTTTTTTTCACTTTTTACTACAGTTACGAGTTAATATTTTATTATTTTGGTATCAATACTTATTTGGGACACCTCTACTTCATTACCCAAATTTAATTGACTTTGTCTATGACATCTAGAAGTTAACTAGTAACATGAGGTTTTTACCAAAACATGGTGAAATGAGATACTCAGATAAAAATAGACACTGATACATTGACATAGTAAAAACATCCCCTTAACATTCTAATAAATTAATATAGTAATTATATTTACTTAACTTTTTAATTAAAAATATTATTTTATTATTATAAAGAGTTGTGAAGTTCCTTTGACACGTTAAAGGAGTGTTTTTACATGTATCAAGTGTACATAAACTAACAAGATACTTAGATAAAGTAAAAAATTATTTTCAATACTCAATAAAATAAATTTTTATAAAAAATTAATTTAAAATACTTCAATTTATCATATTCAATTAAATTTGAAATTTATAATTAAATTAAAATTAAAATCTTTATACATTTTCAACAACCAAATTAACTATTCTATTTTTAGTTTGTTTCTTTGCTAACTGTCATAGTAATGAAACAGCAAGCCAGTTTTACATTTTTTGACACCTGATTCTAGCACCTCGTGTTATCACACTCTTCCAGTAAAGATAGTGATGATGGTAAACTACATACATGCTTGCTTACATATTTTCATAGATTCGATCATTGTCAGATCTAAAGCTACTTTGTGTAGCTTCTGCATTTTATATTGATTGGACATGAAAATATTACTATAGATGCCTTCTTAATACTGACACGTTTTATGAATGAATTTAGTAGATTTTATTATTAATGATTTCATATCTTACTGAATAATACGAGAAGAAGAAGTTGTTCTGAAGAAAGGTAATGGTTAAATTCACAACATTGTATTTACATGCGAAAAACACATTTTAATATCTACGAAATCTGAAGCAATAAGGATATAATAGAAACCTTTAGTGAAGCCAATTGCCGCAAACCTTGCTCAACAAAGAGCATGTTCTCAATGTTTCCTTCTCCAGAAAGTTCCTTCATGTCACGTTGATGCTCTGTATCCTCCACATCGAGGTCTACCGTGTAGAACAAAATTCACGGATGTTCAATCACCCCAATTTATTTTCTAGAGAGACGTATTGAAAAACTTAAAAAGAAAACAAAAGAAATTCGAAAGTAATTAACGTTACCTGCTTCCTCTCTAGCTTTTTCTCCTGCGGCTAATACAACTTCAACCGGATTTGGGGCGAACATAGACCAGTATTTGTATTTTACTTCAGCAATATCAGCATGAATACCTGCCATATATTTCAGGGTCATCAATGTATTTTGATTTTTTCCCCATTTTTTCATCTTAATTTCCAAATCTTTAATAAAGTATTAAAAAATTTAAATGCCATATAAATAAAACTCAAGTATATTAAATATAATTATTAAAAATAGTTTAATTTATATTTAATTATAAAATAATATTTCCATGCACTAATAAATGAAAAAAATAGATGAAAAATAAAATAAAAACTAAAGATATTTGATAGAAAAGAAAATGAAATGAAACAAAAGAGATAGAAAGATGGAAGTCAATATAGATTAAAAAAAGAATAAAAAGTTCGCTTATAACACTCTTCTTTTCTTAATTATTTTCTCTTTATTTCTTTTATATACCAAACAAACCTAATTGAATTCATTCTTTCTATTTTTCATTTCTATTTGGTAAAAAAAAAACGTGAAACTATATATGTAGAATAAATTTGACTCACCAGAAAAACAAACCATTAATTTTAAAATGTCCATTCTAACTTCAAGCTAAAGCAAACGATACAAATAGTTTTATATTTGAACAAATGGTAAGATGACTATACCATGTTGAACGCATAAACCCCAATACCGAGCTAGCCAACACCTCTTCAAAACAACCTCTTCCTGCGAAACAAAACGGAAAGCCACATACATAACTACGCAGAAGACTATTAAATTAAAATGAAACACATTATGATTAACATTAAACCTACCATTTCTTCCGCGGTGAGTATCATTCGTTGAGTCATAAGCCGTAGCTTTTCCAAAGCAGACGTCGCCTCCTCCCTTGCGGTCTAATGCCAAATATGTGAAGTTTAAACTGAATTCTATAAACAAAATTTCCACGCATTCCAATAGCAGAATTTGAAAACAGTAATATGAAACGTACAAGGTAAATTGCTGGATACCTCAGCATCCGACTGAAGCGCTGCTTGAAAACCTGCATTATTCTTTGATGCATTTCTCAAAGCAGCCTGAAAATGGAAAGATATTCATCATTCGACTTCCTAATCTCACTTTAATAATACATTTGGGTGACAATACATCAATTTCCGCTTGCACACGTTCCACAAAAGGTAAAATTGTATGTAAAGTTTTTAAATCTCATTCGACATTACAGGATCCACAAAAAGGCAAGTTAAGAAATTTTACTATGATTTCACCATCGGAAATGCTTTAACGAGTTAAATCCGTTTTAATATTTCACGTCTAATTGAGAACGGCATAAGTTCAGCGATTAATTTCTCATAATTAATAAGAGTAATAAACTGAAAAGTGCCCAGATTATTGCTATTTAAGACACCTTTTAAAATAGATATATCCTATGATTATAACTGTTTCTTTGATGAATTAATAAGCCATGCACAAATACGAGGAATACAATCCTCCTAGTCCTAGCGGTTGGGCTATATAATGCTTGAAGAAAAGGGGAAAGAGAGTTAGGCAGGGAAGGAAAATAAGATAAACCTCTCTTTGCTGCAGTGCTGCCTCTTTCCTGAAGAACAAAACGAACAATACATATAAGAATACAAAAAGGTTTAGGGATGAAAGAGAACTTACCCGATCACTTAATTAAGGTATTGCATAACTTAACTAGTAAAAAAAATCTTGGCTTGACTATGTCTTTTTGTTAACCTTGTCTATTTTTTTCCGCTTTAGTAGGCAGTTTTCTTAAAGGACACTTACATCAAATTTAGATAAATTTTTTTGCTTTGGTCAGCCAAAAAGAATATTTATTATACTCATGAGGTATAAGGGATATCCTCAACTTAACTTTCATACAAAACATATGCATAGATTGAACAACTTAACTTTCATTATACATTTGTTTAATGCATTCTATCCGTTTACACTGTTCAAGAAAAAAAAGCCTCCATCCTTCAAAATGGACTCAATAAATTGTGAAGATTTAGTTTATTCTAGAAAAATAGTCATAAAATGAATAAATTAGGCAACATACCACTTACCTGGTTAAAAGGCGAGCCTCCATAGTTACACCGTCGCCAAGATTAGCAACCTATACGAAAGCATGTGCAAGACTATTGATAGTTAGTAGTCTTGGATCCTCTATGAGAAGAACCATACAACGATACAGACAAAGAAACATTAGATAATGCAAATGTAAGAGAGTCTTCACTAATGGTAACGTATCACACCATGCAATTCAAAATTCCACTAATCATGCATTTAAGTTAAAATAAAAATTATATATTACTAAAATAATCTATCCAAAGATCAAACACCAGGAGTCGGCACCTGTGGGGGGAGAGTGATAAAATTATAATCTTATGTCAAAGAATTCATAATTTTCCATAAAAACTGCCAACATATTACATATTTAATTTTTCTTTAGCAGAAGACTTTTTTTAAGCTTGTATTTATAAAAGACGACTTCGATATTTGATTTTGAAATTATACACAGATGATACATAATAAAAGTGACTTTGATTTGTTTTTTATTATAGAACACAATTTTAATTTGATTAATTTCCTGCTAAAATTATGCATGACAATGGTAATTTTAATTCTTTTCTAAAGTGAAATTTTGTATAACAACCATAACTTCATTGTTTTTTACTTTTTTTTTTATCTAAACTCGTGAAAAATAAATAGGACTTAAGTGTATTTAGATAAAACAATTTCTCATACATAATTTCACTTTAAACCAAAAAAAAAATCAGAAATTATTTTCATCATGCACGATTTTAACAAATTAAAAGAAAATTAATCAAACTAGCACAACTTTTGAAGAAAAAAAATCCAAAATTCTTTTATCATACACGTGTGATTTCAAAATTAAAGTTGAACTTATATTCTATAAACACAAGTTCTATATGAAATCCTGTAATTTTTCTAAATTTATCATTCTAATAATCTCTTTACTAAATCTAATAATTTCTTTACTAAATTACATCAGAATGATAAATGGTAAAAAAAAATCGGTATGAGACACTTCCTAAATCATATTTTTTGACAATTAACCGAAATTGTAAAAATTATGTTCCGCTACCTTTGATTACGTTTTCTGGTTGATATGAGCATCACACGTATGCTTGTGCACTAGATCTTTTTTTCATTTTGGGTAACGAGGGTACTAATGTAAACTTATAACCACATTTTAAGTTATTATTATAGTAGCACATTCCAACTGGTTTGCTTGTTCGCAAGAGGAATAAAGAGACAAACATTGCCTGAGAAAGATGGACACGTTAGCCGGTCCCTCAAATGTATCACCTGTTGTTCTAGTTGCCTGGCTCTTGATTCAGCTTCCTCAAACTTCTCTTCTGCAAGTCGAACCTGCGGAGGATATATACTCATTTTTGTCAATTAATGAATGTTTATACTAAAACAAAATCAGTTTTCGTAATGAAAAAGTTCTGCTATATGCATTCAGGCAAATTAGAAATATTCGCATGATAGTGCTAAGCTAAGCTAGTTATATCTAATCTAGCACAAATTATATCTGAATCTAAAAAGAAACTATTGTATCAGTATCAAAATATAAACTGAACAACAGATGAAATGAAGAAAAAAGAGGTATACATTCTTCTACGATGTTACGGCCACCCAGTTATAATCTCAAAATTTGAATTTTTACTGGAACATACTCAAACTAAAGCATTTGATCACCTTTTCAACCAAATTATCGTTTTCTTCTTGTAACATATCAAGCTGCATTAAAATTCACATCGCATTAGTAGATTCCTGAAAATAGACAGCAGCCATACATGGCCGAGGCCCTTGAAGATTAAGAAATACAAGGCAGTAAAGTTAAAAGGGGGATGAAAGGGAGTAAGGAACAAGTAAAAATACAGAGCGTGTAGCTTGATTAGTGACACTGATATGAAAAAAAAGGACCTCAGAAGCATGCATATGAACATAATAATTAGATCGGGTATCCAACATGGACCCATGTACTACCTCGTCTTCAAGCTCACTAGTAGGACGATGCTGCTGATTGGCGTTTTCTCTTACCTTGATACTACCCAGATCAAGAGACAATCTACACAGACATAAAAAAAACATATAGGATTATATAGATTATTTGTGTTGGAGATTAAATCATGGATCTGAATGCCATCCCTAACTTTGTTTACGACATGCATTTTAAAAACAAAGATTGTAAAACTGTGTGATTCATTATCAGATTTAGTCTTTTGATAGTGGGTGGGCCAATCATGAAATGATATTTTACCCGAATTCTAGTTGGATCTGACACCTCTGAAGTTAATGAAGGAAATATTTTCACTGATTATAATTTCGAATCAACAGTTAAAATTGTGAAAAAAAAAATTATATATTTGAAAATAATTATAATTTCAATAATTTTTAATTAATGATTATAATTTTACTTTATCTTTTAAAATTATATTTGTTTTATCTTTAGGAAATCAAATCGGAGTTGTAAAAATAGAGTGCAGACAGTGGTCAAATATCTCCTTTACGTTAATCGGAATAGATGCACAATAAATAAGAAATACTAGACAACTCCAGTACGAGACACTACACATTCCATTTGTCTTTCTCTCTTATGTGGGAGCTGCAGTAGTGGAAAGCATCAATTTCTATGACTCCACAGTGTCTGATAGTTTCTTTTAAAGGTAATGTAAAAGAAAGAACAGCAGTAGCGGCATACCTTCTGTCTTTTCGAACATCAAGAAGAGGCTCAGATGGTGGGACACCAACAGAAGAGGCTGGTCTGAGGGTGATAGGTACACTAGGGGGCACCATGGGAACCACCTTAGAAAGTCCACTAGGACGGCCCGAGACTGAGCGAGCAGAGGGAGGTTGATCGTTGTTCGCGCTACTGGGTTGAGTCGACCGTGTCGATATCATAGTGCGAGTGGAGGGAGAAAAGTCCAGGGTTCGGTTTCCTGGCGCTGAACGAGCAGAAGGTGGTTGCTCTGCATTATTCAGTATTGTGGGTGTTCGAGGTGGAGGTTGCTCAGCAGGAAGAGCATTTAAAGTGGCAGATGATCGAACACTAGATATGCCTCTCAATGACTGTGGCTGCTCTTGAACAGCACGAACTGACTAATGCAAATTCACGAAATCAAAGTTTCATCAACTTTATCATATTAATAATCATTCGAAACTAACAAATTAGTCCCTCCATTCAACTAATTCAAAAAACATTTTAAACTAATTCACGTGATATAGGAAAATTAGTTGAAACCAAGAAATTAATCAAAAATTGATATTATTGCTTTATATAGTACTGAGTCTTTATATTATCAAATTAGACTAATAAAACTCTATATCTCATTCATTTTAAATATCTATTTTTTTATAAAGGCATTTCAATTAATTAAGAATGTTTTAGAAAAAAATAATACATCTTTTAATTTCAAAAGAATGATAGAAAAAGGATAACAAATATTTTAAAAGACATAAATATACAAATGCATGCCATTTGGTTCTTAAATTGAAAAACTCTCTTTTTCTTATTCTTTCAAACTCGTTCAACTAACCACCAAACTTGGTAGACTAAAAAACAACTACCAAAACATGTTAGATTATTTTTAGTGCAATAACCACTCTTTAAATCCTTACATTTAGACTTCACTTTCACTCTCGTGTATCCAATTAAATTGATGAGTGATACTAATGTGATCTTCACTATTCTAATACACTTTTTGTTTTGTTTTGTTTTGTTAATGTTAAGATTTCTTAAAAAATTATAGAATCTCAAGAAGAATTCATCATACAAAGAGTAAAACTCAAATAATTTATAATTTTTAACAAAATTTAGTCAATTGTAGAGATTGTATGTAAGTATTTCTAGTAAAAATGGTAGGCATAATAAAAAGCTAAATACCGCTGGGGACCGAGATCTAGCAGATGGTGTATGATCTTGCGTCGAGCGAACTGACTAGAAGAAACAAAATTAAAAGCGTTTATCAACTTTTGTTATTCCAATTAAGCAGTCTTCAGTATTATATACATCATTGCAACGAAAAATCCAGTTACCGCAGGGGAACGTGATCTCGCAGCTGGAGTTTGATCTTGAACAGAGCGAAATGACTAAAAGAAACAGAACAATTTTAACCCGGAAACTAAGACTGGAGACAAATTTCAAATAAAGCACTGCGATCAGACCATGAAGCGAAATTACCATCGGTGACCGAGACCTTGCAGACGAAGCCGGGTCCTGAACGCTCCGAACTGCCTAATAGAACAGCAACAACAACAGCTTCAAATTCCTATCACCTTCAATTCTAAAAGGAGTAAATAATATGCAACCGAAGCGGTGAAGGTAGTTGATTAAGTTACCATGGGAGAACGACTTGGCATCGGTCTTCCACCGCCGAGGCCAATGCCTCCGGCGCCGGTGATCGAGGAGTAGTCGAGAGGAACGTCGTCGTCGTCTTCATCACCGTCGTCCGTGTGCGACATGACCTGTGCGAGTCTCTGCGCGGCGGCTTTAGTGGCATTGTTCTGTGCTCTTCGGACACCGGTCATGGCGGAGCCGGTGGAACCTGCACGCGCGTGACGGTGCACTGGCGTTATCGTGTTCCCCGGTGAGGAAGGCGTCGTCGGCGTCCCGGAAGAGCTGTTCTGCCTTTCATACATTCTTCGCCGATCCATCTAGAATCCAAGAAAAGTAAATATAAATAAATAAACACTATAAAAAAATAATCACATTCTCATACATGGATTATAAACTTATGGTAAAACTTGCTTTGCTTTGTGTCTGGAAACAGGAATTTATTTCAACATAGGCAGAACGTGGAAAAATTGGTGTCCGAATTCATGGATCTGTTTGGCTAACCTAATATATTTTGCATTTTGTATTAGAAACATTGTTGTTAGAAGAAAAGCGAGACAGAGGAAAATGAAATGAGTAGTGGAAGGGTCTTGGAGTGCTATCCTGCTATTGTGGAGGGAGTTGAGGATCTGTTCCCAAATAGAGACACGTTATAGGTTGAAAACTTGGGAGGTGTATGTGACCTCGATGCAGCCATGAACGTTTCCATTTTGTAACGGTTTCCCAACTTCAACGTAACCAAAGTTTTTATAAATAATATAGGTTTTTTTTTTAATTTGAAAATTATTATTTTTTAATTATTTCTTTTACCAAATTTACTTCTGAAATTCTTATTCAGATAATTATGATAAAATTTACTTTGCAATTTAAAGATATTATCTTACCAAATTTAACTATCTATAACTATGTTATTATTTGTATTTTTTTACCTGTATTCTTCGGGTCATATTGATTATATATTAATAGATCTTCATCAGACTTAAAATTAATGTGATATAGTCGGATAAGTAGTTAATATATAAGTAGTTAATATAGTTAAGTTTAGTATTTTTCTAATAGGGGAATGAGATTTTATTTCCTTGTTTATATTCTAAAATTTTGTCAAAATATTATTTAACTTTCATTAATATGGAGATAGGGAGAAACTAATGAAATATTGGTTGATAAGATCTTTTATTCATATATGATGATTTTTATTCTAAGTAAACTCATAATGCAGGAAGATAAAATATATGACTTTATTATTTAAATTTGTTATTGTAGTGTTGTGGGCCAAGTCCGATCTTAAGAGATAGGTAAATTGGTTGAAGATCATTAGAGTAAGTTTGGCTTTTAGCCTTATTGGCTTATGCCAGAGGCTAGGGAGCTCTAACATCATAGGTTGAGCCCGATTGTATAGGTGAGCAGATCGTTTTTTGATACTGATATTTAAGGACATTAATGTCGTATCCGCGTAAATCAAATGATTTCGAATAATCAACCTTAAATAGAAGGAGACAACATTTATTATTGAATTAAGTCAATAATAAGACCATATACGAGGAGAAGAAGGAAAGTGTCACCCTATATAAGGGAAAGAAAACAACTCACAATTGATAGAACAACAAATAAAATACTTTTAACTCATATTTACACTATACTCTTATATTTCATGTTCTTACCGACTTGAGTGTCTGAGTATCTTATGCAAGTAACCATTTCAAAATTTAACCGACTTCAACTACATATTTTGATTGGGAGACATCCCTCTTAACTAGAATAATTATATTTTTGATCTGATGAGAAAATTTAAATAAGAAAAAATCGGCTAAAAAAACTCTACAAGACTAAAAAAATAAAATAGATATTATTCTAACAATATATACTATGATAATAAATTTTCTTAATATTATCAAAGGTATTGTAACTTCCAAATGTCCAAAATTTGTAATTGTAAGAGATCATTTCGGAGAAGGAGATCACCTTCAATCATCCGACCTCAGCTTTGCAACCAGTACCCTATAAATTAATTACATAAATCATATTTAATAATGTACCGTTTTAAAATAATAAAATTATTCTATAATAATTGGATGATAAATGCATTTAATATAATTTTGGAAGATTTATCTAATAGAAAACAACTCAAGGACACGGAAGTCAGATTCACTGGTCAAAGAGGTTAGAATCAGTGGGCCACGCAACAAATTGAAGGCGAAGCTCCATTTATATGTCGAAATCAGAAAATTAGGGTTTTCTTCTCCCGTGCAATTCCCCTTTCAGACACTATGGTTCCAAAGTCACTGATATCGCAAGTCGCCGACTCACGTGGCGTCATAGCAACCGGTTCCACCCACGGGTTTCACGATTGGCTATTCGAATGTCACGGGTTCTGGCACAATGCCATTCTCATCATTCCCTCCTTCCTTTTCCTCATGTACCTGACACTTCAAGCTAGACACACCTTCCTCAAACTCTCCCTTGCTCGCTCCTACATCATCGTTTCGTACAACGCATCGCTCTGGCTCGTCACACTTCTCAATCTCGTTTGGTGCTTTCTCCAGGTTCGTTCTAATTTATGTATAATAGTTGTTCTGTTCATATGTCAATTACCAATTTCTATGCCATTTTCCAAAAAGAGATTTCATGGGAAGCGTTTTTTTTTTCACTTATTTTGTAGCAGAGTCGGTGAATTAAGCTTTAAAATTAGTTCATGAATATACCAAATGTTGGCAGAAATGTTTCGTTATTTGAGTGTCATGCCTAAAGAGTGGGATTTCATTGTACTATTTACTTACACGAGTCCCTTGACTGGGGATAGAAGAAGCCATGAGTTCTTATTACAAAAAATAAATGAATAAAAAGTTAATATTAACTAATGTTAAACTTTTGGAGAAGTTACTTCATTTTAATTTATAGTTATGCTGATTTTAATTTAATTTGATTCATTTTAATTTTTTTTTCCTTATATTCACTTTAAAAAATTAATTTATTGTAACTTTTTCTTTTCTCCTGACGTTTACATTTAGTAGTGCTAATTGATGAAAGTTGCTTCAAAATAAAGGGAAACAAAGTCAAATTTTGCTGTATTTTTCATTCCCGAATTGTAATTTTTAATAAAAATAGATAAAAAAGAGTGAGTATACTATTTATACGATCAAAATAAATACTCATCTATGCTATATAATACAGTCTCAAAAGATAAACAATTTATTTTCAATCTTTTAGGTTCGTTGGTTCAATTTTAAGTTATGTTAGTATGAATCTTTTCATTTTTCTGAGAAAACTAGTAATTTTCCGTTTATTTCTCTAAGGGCTATAATGACTTTTTATGGAATTGGGTTAATTCCGTATATTTAGCATTTATATGTTTCGGCTCTTATGGCTATAACCTGATTGCTTTAGTTACAATATGCAAATTGGCGGTACGAAACTGTCAAAAATATCATACGGGTTATTAATCCGTCACAAATTGTTCTCATAAAATTGAAAAAGAAACATACAAAATGTGTGGTTATTTAATATTGTATGAAAATTTATAAGATACCTTGTCAATTTCTATTTTGTAACAATTTTACGTGATGAAATTAGACGCTTGACAACTAGACCCAAAATGATATCAGAAGTGCATGTGTTTAGGGTAAAAAGGATAGTTTCTGGGTATGGAAACAAAAAATAGCGCTAATATAGGAAACATATGAAAAATTAAACCTAAAAGGATTTTTGAGATAGGACATAATTCCTATACGCATTGGAATTTGCTTTTTCTAATGTTCATTTCTTGTTTACTAGGATTTTCTTTACCTTCACTTGAGACTAGAGTAGTGGGTTAACATATGTTTTATTTGATCTTTGGTGACTCCAGGCATGGGAGTGCACATCTAGAAGAGAGTTGTCATGGAACTTGCTGTCCTTGTTTACTACTTCCGGAATGCTGTTTTTGGAAGTGAGCTTGGTGGCTTTTTTACTTCAAGGAAATAATGCAGGTGGCTTAGAAGCAATGAAACGGACTTTTGGTATCTCAACGCTCGTTGTTGGCCTGGATATACTGTTGAAGGTATTGCTTTGGTTTTTACCAAAATACAAAGTCTTGTCCTTGGTTAAATCATGTTATTATAATGTGACCAACGCTAGGTGGAGATAACAAAACACGTTAGTGCTCTCTCACTTGCCAAATCAACTTATTTTTTTCACGCCAAATATACTGTTGGATGAAATATGGTTTTCTGCTGAGCCAATGAAAAAGCATGCGGATTTCCTTTTTGTTATCGAAATCTGTGCTGTACTTTGGCACTGCATCGTCTAATGGAAGAATGATTGCACCTTTTTTCTTGTTAGGCTATATATCTTTTTGTATTTGGGGTCCCATTATTCGTCGACAGCAATGAAAATACGAATCTTGTGAAGTGGAACTTGTTGGTTGTACACAAGCTGTTGCTCACTGCTGTTTATGGCTTCATAATCTTCATGTACCATTCCGGATGGAGAGAAACGTTGCCTGGTGAGTGTTTTTTTTTAACATGACATTTTTTAACTTTTTTCTGGCTGCCTAATTTCATTTCCTTTCCTTTCCTTTCATGCAGCAAAAATTGCCTTTTACAAGTATGTTGCTGTCATGTTCATTTTTAATGCGGCTGCGACACTTGCTTGTGGCCTCACCGGAAATGGTGTTGCATTTGGTTTCTGGTTAGATCCTAATTTATCAGAGAAGAGATCCGTTTTGAGCTGTCCTTCTCTGGCAACATTCTCTAAAGCCTTGTTTACTCTTTGTTCACAGGTTGTATCGTGTCGGAGTTGTCTTTTACCATGCATTTTACCTTCCTTTTTTGTTTACAACATTCCAAACAGACTTTTTTCAGGTTAGTGCCATTTATTTTCAAACATTTTGCTATTGTTTAAAGACAACTGTCCTTGTTAATAATCATGTTTTTGCTTCGGAATTTCAGGAAGAAAATTTTCATTTGGAAAACGTGTATTATTCCGAGATGAAAGATGCGGGTTTTTTCGACACGGATTGGGAATGATAATGATGTTATCAGCAGTAGCCAAATTAATGTTGCATCAGTATCAGGACTATGCAAATGAAATAACTATGCCAGCAGATTGCAATATCATGTACAAAAATGTTTATCTGTTAGAACCTCAACTGTTCTGTTATTTAATGAACATGACTTTAAACGTATATGGAGTTCTCTCCACTTGTGCTGTAGAGGTTCCTTCCCTAATTTTAGCAATAGCCTAATTATCTTAATAATCCAACAAGAATTGAGAACTAAATAAAATTAACATAAAATGTCAGTAACATAAATAATCTATCTCTGATAAAATTAACATATCACAGACAGAAACCACTTAATGCAAAAAGACGACTCAATATAACTAATTTCCAGAAGCAAAAGGTTGGACTAACTTGCTTTTGTTCTCAGACTTTTTTATCACGCAACAACAGTTCACAACTAAAACACTCTAGACTCAAAATTGCCCCACACCATAAATGTTGACTGGTACGGAGACTATGAGTTCATGTTTACTCAAACCTTCTGGTACATGTTTATTCTAAGAACTCTTCTTGTGAATGATATCTTCGATAAGATCTGCAGCTTGCTGAACTGTAGTGATGGTCTGTGCGCTCTCTTCCTCAATGGCGATACCAAATGCTTCCTCGAGTGCCATCACGATCTCAACCTACAAATATTTAAACGAAAACCACAATCATTCACGGCATATGTAAGATAAGATCGTGGCGTGTGTAACACAATCATACTGAAATGTTAAGTGTTGCCGTGGCGTTTCTCATTACCGTGTCAAGGGAATCAGCTCCAAGTTTTTGAAATGTTGATTCTGCGGTCACAGTTTCACCTTCAGCCACGGCCAACTGCTTCTTTACTATTTCGCACACCTTTTCTACTGTATCTGGTTTAGCCTGCTCAAAGGTGTTTACAATAAGCATGAAAAAAGTATAAATACAAATACATATACACACACAGACAAAGAGAGAAAGCAAGTCCTGGTCATTTATGGCCTTGTTTTAGTAAAAATTCTAATCAAACATGGCAAAATTTGCTTTCCAGCCCTTTTAATAGATGCTAAAGTCTGTTACATTCATCATATGCTCGTTTTCACCCGCTGGTAAAGCTCAAACAAGAGAAGATTTAATGGATCCATTTACATTGGCGGAGAAGGGATAGAAAAGATATTATTTCATTGATTGCATAACATTTGTCAAATGGTGTTGAATATGGATTAATTAAAGGTGTGCACATAACAAACAAGCATACAGTTCCCTACATGTAAAACCCTTCACAAACTTAATAGAAGATTCCAAAAACCAGATCATCATGTAATTTACGTTTTCAAATTCTAATAAAATGGTTAATGGTGGTATTTGCAGTAATATCCCCACATAAAAGCTCCAAGTAGTAGTTTATTAGTGTTTCTTCATTAAAACCATCTCTTACAAATCATAAAATTTATGTATGCTAATATACGGTGCAGAACACGAATGCTTAGTTGAGGCCAAGCGGTAATTAATTAAAATAAGAACGAGCGATCTCATGTTATGCTTACGCATACTATTTCACCATTCACATAACATTTTTTCTCAATCATTTCTCAGACACACTACTTCAGACAGAGAGAGTTCGTGAAGAACAATCCGATCTAGAAAAATCATATCAGCAATAGACTTAGAAGTCTGTAATACAGTGATGCGAAAATATGAAAAATCATAAACTGCAGTAGCTACTTACAGCACAGGAAATTTGAAGGCGAATTTGTCGCGGCTGGAAGTTAAAAGAAACATTCTTTCTCCCAAAGCTGGAAATCAAACCAGATCTCCGGCCTGAAAGTGAGGTGAAGGCCTGTTCAACAAATTCACCCATAAAAAGCTCATTAAAGAATTAATTAATGAATAAAAAATGAAACAACAAAATCCAATTTTAAGACACTAAAGTTTTTTTTTGGAGTTTTTATTCATGTGAACAAATTTAATTACCATTATTCATATGTGCAGAATCTAAGACACGATTTTGTCCAAAAATTATCAATATTTGTCCCACTCTTATCACTAATTCAACCAGAAAAAGAACAAAAAATAGCGGACACTTGTTGGGCATGTAACTTGAGAAACCCCAAATCTTCTGTTTTTTTCTAAAAGACTTTCACAGTTAAAATAGACAGAAATTGAAGTGAAAAAAAAAATAGTGGAACTAGCAGATAGTGATCATCCAGTGAAAAAAACAGCAACAATCAAAAAATTAAGATTCAGGAGTGTCGGTAGCAAATCGTGTCCAAGAAAGAAAAAAAATAAACATGTAAACGAACGCATCGAGGACTTTGCCGTGAGGAACGAGCAGATCAGGAAGGGAACTAAGCGCGGAGCAGCAGCTACAATTGATAAGGAAGAGGAGAAGGAAAACGATACCTGCGTTTGAGGAGTGAGAGATCGCATGGAGAGTGATGTCCCCGAGAGTGCATTGGTGGCCATCGTGGTGTGTTGTGAAGGTGCAAAGGCGCAGAAGAAAAATGGAGAGAAGATGTAGAAGGTGGCGGAGAACGCGAAGAGTGTGATGAGAGAAGATATATATAGCAGTACCCGTGATTGTTGGCTGCAGGAAAGAGTCCTCTCTTTGGATTCGGAACCTCAGACATGGGTAATCTTGGGCTGGGCTTGGGTTTCTCAACTGGGCTATTCACCTTTTCTTTAAAACTCCCACTTTTTGGACATTTTAAAATACTCAATCTACTCCCTCCATTTCCACCCTTTTCTCTGTTACTTTCTAAATTATTTGTACCTTATTTTCTCTGTTATCTTTCAAACATGTGCTACCAGTACAGAAAAGAGCGAACTACTTGATATCCACTTACAATATATTAATCACATAAATTTTATAATATACAAATAATTATAAATTTTATTTTTGTTCTCACCGGTGGACTCAGCTGTCGTTGACTTCAAGGGCAGGTGGTGACTCCTCCTATTTCAGGTGGTTTCTGTGCTCTCAAGAGTGGTTCCGTTAAAACAGAGGGGGTCCTACCTGTTGACTGCACTCCGACTCTATTGACTGTCTCCGACGATCAAGTTAATACTGGGCTAAAAACAATGAGTAAGTAAAATAGTTCAAGCTTAGAACTGCATACATTTCTATGGTTCTTACCACTCTCTTTTAGGTGGTATCTATATCAACTTTTCTATTCCATGAAACTTTTCCTTAAGTAGAATTAGGGTTACTAATGAGGCATCCTGTGCGTGTTGCACAAGTTTAGCGCAGTCGCCGCACAGAACTTTCCTCTTCTGGAGTGCGAAGTCTTAACAGTATGGTCGCTAGGGTACCAACTCATGCACCAGCACTACGGGGTCATCTGTTCTGTGGGTGTCTTAATTATTCACGTGCCATGCATGCTACCTTCCCAGGAAACCCTAACCCTCATGGACCTTAGCGCCTCTATGGAATACTTACTTGTGCTAGACTTAAACGTATACACCACATATATTAATCTTCCCATGAATCTAGGTTTTTTTTATATCTGGATGACAACTCGTTACTGTCTCTAGAGCCCGCTTATGTGGCCCATTAATAACACTGGAACACCAATGTCCGATACTGATGTCCGAAGACTGGTTAATACAATTTTATAAATAAACTTTTTAAGATTTATATTTATATTTATATTTTAATACAATTCATTTAAGTACTAATTCGAATATATATATTCGATGACTCCAATTCATTTCGTTAAAAACTAAACTTATTTTTATCCTAAGTTCTCATCTACCAACACCAAATTAATCTTTTCTTTCTCTTTGTTTCTTCTTAAAATCATCTTCATTTTTTTTTTCACGTTCATCAATTTTTGCTGGCGCTTCCACTCTACTTTCTTTTACTTGTTGAGTTTTTTAAAAATAAAAAAAAAGCTTTAGAAATTAATTTTTACATTACAAAAATAGTTTTCGTAATATATTATAAGATTTTGTTTCATAGTATATTATTTCTTACACGTTAAAAATAAATATTTTACAATGTTTTAACCACCAAGCATGTAATTTAGCTTATATGAAAAAATTCCAGCTTAACTAAAATCGAGGACTAAGTATGACATTAAAGAGTTTATCCAAATGTTGTTGCGTACAAATGGTGTTATGTATGGTTCATGGGTACACTGAAGAAGAGTACATTTCTGGAATTTTGCAAACGAAGAGGGAATAGATGAAGCTGGGATTTGGTGCATGTCCCAATTTGTATGGGTGCAGGAAGCAATAACCTCTACCAAGTCACCTTGATGATGGACCTATGGGTGGCAATGCGGGCTGGCCCGCCCCACACTTGGCCCGCCCCCAAAGAATTTGCAGGTTGATTTTTCTAGCCTGCCCCGCATAAGGGTTGTCCCGCGGGCCTACGGGCTAGCCCGCATAAGAAATATTTTTAAAAATAAAATATTTTTTTGAATAAAAATTTGAATTTTTTTTTATTTAGATGCATTAGGTAAATGGTTTCATAATATTATTTTCACGAGACATGCGTAGTAAAATGTTATTAAAAATCTCGGAATGTGAAATATGAGGATACATAAAGAAAATATGGAGATGCAGAAAAAAAAATTATACATTTTAAAGTTATGCGAGTTAATCCGCCCCGCCCCGCACTTGGCCCGCGCAGACTGCGGATTATGCAAGATGGGCCTAAACGGGCCAGTGGATTGAAATATGCAACCCATCCCGCGTTTTTTTCAGCGGGCCGCGGGCCAGCCCGCATGGCCCGCCCCACTTTGCCACCCCTAGATGGACCTCAGACCAAAGTATATTAGGCAATTGTTTCCTGCACCAGATTCCTGCACCCAATGCCAAGGAAAAAAACGAAAATACCCTTAAAATGGGTACATACAAAATACTTTCCGGACCCCTTTTTTCGGAACATATTTTTCAATTCTGGATTTTCTTATCTGGAATGGAATTTTGATTTTTGTTTTCGGATTTTCATATTCGAAATACAATAATCTATTCTGGATCTACTTTTCCAGAATACATTATTTTTAATTCCGGATTTTCATTTCCAGAATAAAGGACATTTTTGGAATTTTTGAAATTATGTTGGGTGCAGGTTAGAAAGTGTTGGGTGCAGGAAGCAATTGCCAGTATATTATAGAGTTAAGCCTATTTAAGTACAGTAATTTCAAGGCAATTGCTTCTAGTACCCCTCAATTTGAACTTACTCTCACAACTTTTGAAAAGACTATTTTACCCTTTTTAAAGTGACTTCAAGTTTATCTGTTCTAAATTTTTTCCACAATAAAATTTCCGAAATTGATTAAATACATTTTCAATTGGACTTTCCAAATAAAATTTCCAAAACATATATAACATATTTTGAATTTTTAAAAAAAAATAAGTTTTCCATAACACACTAGGAAAAGTTTTACACCGGAATAAAATTTTCCCGTGTTTTCTTCTTGTAAGTGAACTATGAGGTAGGTATTGTGATGTGGCGGTGACACTAGTGGTTGGGCGCAATGGGATGAGCAGGCGGGGCAATTTGGTCATTTCAGTCAGTTGTGGGGTGCAGGTTAAAAAAGTGGTGCAGGAAGTAATTTTCTAGTTTCAATTCAGATGTGTTGGTGTGGATCGGGGTGAGGCAGGGGAAGCAAGCACGACGAGTAGGACTAATCAGATTCAGAGTGTGTAGTGATTCTGATTCTTTCGTTTTTCGTTGGAAGCGAGTGCGTGTTAGAGAGAAAGCGAGAGAATGGTTCGGGAAGTATCAGAGAGTTGCGTTGATAGCTTATTGACGGAGATGGTGGCGTGTTATTGCAATCGATTCTACGCCAACAAGCCTGAACTCGCTGCACGCAGGATCGAGGCCATTGGATATCAGGTCGGTCACCAGCTCTCTGAAAGGTTGTTTCCAGCCCCTATTAACATCATCAAATTCCTATTTTATACGATCTGTCTACCTTCATTTCGATTTCATTTTCTCTGTGGAGATCTGTGCTCAAAAAACACCCTAGTACTACTGATTTTAGATAGTTTACGCAATTCTACGAATAATCCCTAAAATCAAACTAAATTAAATTTCTTAGATAATATCTAGGTTTATTGTATACCTTATTGGCAAACCTTGGACATCACTGGATGGTGTTGATAATTTAGGGTAGGTTAGCTTTGTATTGTTTTTGTATGTAATGTAATAACTCTCCGTTGTGGGTTTCTGAGGGAATTATTTTGAATTTTTAGTTAATCTGTGAAAATCTGGTTTGTTGATAGGTATACCATGGAGCGGCCTCGGTTCACGGATCATCTGGAAGCAATTAAGTTCATCTGCAAGGATTTTTGGTCTGAGCTATTTAAGAAGCAGATAGACAACTTGAAGACAAACCATAGGGTGAGTTCGGAATTGAATCATGTGGGATTGTATATATATATATTTTATTATTATTATGTAGTTTTTGATTGGGATGTATTTGGTTCTGTTGCAGGGTACATTTGTGTTGCAAGACAATAAATTTCGCTGGCTTGCACGCATGTCAGTTGATCCATCCACTGATAATTCGGCTGAAGATAGTACTTCACCTACGGCTGAAAACAAGGCGGCACAAGCAATGAGCATGCATCTTTATTTCCCATGCGGGATCATTAGAGGAGCTCTTTCCAACTTGGGAATTCCTTGTGCAGTTTCTGCGGATATATCAAACCTTCCTGCATGTGTGTATTTCTCTATCTTTTTTTTTTCTCTAACACATATCAGAGAAGTACTTTTAGGGATAGAGAAGAGTTCATTTTCATTGTGAATGTTTTTGGATGCACAAGTTATTTGTCCTTAGTTTGGTAAAGGTTATCCACAGTTCTCAGTCGTGTGTACTCATGATGCTATACTGATTCAGTGTCGTGTTCTGGCTTCTATATTTTTTAGAGTGCGGAGAGTTTTTATTAGCAGAAGTCACACACATAGCCTATAACAAGGGGTTAAAAATTCCTTTTCCCCCACTTTTGTTGCATCGCCTGATGTATGCTTAGGGGGAAATCTCACAATTTTGATCACTTTCATTCGGCCAGAGGGTTTAAAAATTGAACCCTTGTTTCATGTTCAGAATATGAAAATATGATTCCCTGCCCACTGTTTGGACAAAACCCATTCCACTCACTGCTATTTGCATAGTTTCCAGCCAAGTCTGACTTTTTCGACCTTATCTTTGTTTTTCTGACCAGTCCCTACTCCGCTCTATGTGTAGACTGTTCTTTGCCCTTTTTTTTGTTGTCTTGACTGGATTTTTGGACGATTACGATTCTTTTTATTATTATTAATAATGAATATGTTTTTAATGTTATGCAAACTTCTACATTTAAACATTTGTATGTGTAGCATATTGATATAGATCATTTAACCTAAAAATAAAAGTTTAGTATAGTAGTCATTATTCTGCAATCCCATATAGCAATTTTGGGGTTGGAAATTCTACGTGGCTAGTTGGGATTGGTAACTGTGATTATCTAATATTGTTGCAAAATAAACGTGATAAGAATTTGATCAGTTTGGAAAAAAGGTTTAAATGGTTTCCAGTCTAGTTGATATTTAATGGCCAAGAGTGTGAAGTTTAGGAGTGTGAGAGCATCCTTACTTTTTCAAGTATCATGTTAGATTTTGGCTATAGTTTTCTTGATCAAATTATGTTGGGCAAAGTTGTGCAAGTTTGTATGTATATTTGTTTTTAATTACATTCTAATTTCTATGCCTTTACAAAAATATATCATATACAAACCCTTCATCATTGACTGATTAGCTGCAGAAAAAACTTGCATAATTATTACAAATTTTTAAACTCATCTTTGAATTAAAGGATAACCCTTGTCCTTCCAAACAGCTCAAACAAAGGGGCCGTATATGCGCTGGGGACTTGAGAGGCTCATGTACTTGCTTCTATGATTAGAACTTGCTATTCACTTACTTGGTCATAAGACTATAGCTTTGCTGTGTACCAAGGTCACCATCCAGAAACAGAACCAAGTCTGAATTTTTGTTTAAAGTTTTAGTTTATTAAGGGCCTGATGGATGATAATCCTGTTATTTACTTTCAATTTATTATGATCTGTACTTTTCAGATCTTCATGCTACGGGATAAAATTATTATATAGTGCTGATGATTAAGTGGAAATACTGCAATTATTGCCTCAGTTTAAGAAGTTTAATTTTTGCATTGTTTCTAGAAAAAAATATGTTAATCTCTCTTTTTATTAACCTGTGTTTGTTAATTTAGAACAATTTAAACAAGATTGTTTGTCCCCATAGATGTAGAATATAAACATTATCCAGCTGTGTGTTTATAAGCCCTAAATATCACTGTTGCAGGTTTACGTAACTTAGTATAATCAGTCTTAATGTGGGATAAATGATGCTTTAATTGTCTTATCGGCTTCTTTTGCTATATTTAATTATGGCAAACTATCAACAGTGCAATCAGCAAAAAGAAAAACTATTGCAGTATGTAAATTCCTTGGTTTTGAGTCAACAATGCAGTTATAAATTTCTGTTTGTTTGAAGTTTAGTTGTGAACTGATGAACATTAATAGTTGGGAATAATGATACTTAAGGTACTTCGAAAATAGTACACACAAGATAAAATGCACTTAGTACTCATGGGTAATAGTCGCTAGGGAGTTATTAATTTCAGCCTAGGAAATTTTCTCAACTGAGTCTATTTAGAACATATATATAATAATTATCTTGAATAAGAATGCATTCCCATTCTCATTCTTATATCTCTGATTTTATCTCCTATTGCCCTCTAAACTCAAATACAGGTATGTTTAAAAATTTGTCTTCTCTGCATGAGTTGCTCTGATCAATCTTCTTTTCTACATCATTGAGCAGGTTCATTTGTGGTCCGTATAAAAGCTTGATAAGTTCATAGTTGTATTACTGATGGAGGGGAAGCATTAACATTGTTCAAACGTTGCTTTGATGTCTGCAAGCGCTTCTGTCATCGACTGGGTAATGTTTCTTTACCAAACTGAACTATATCGACTTGGCTACTGAGATAGTATTTTGATAAACGAAGATTTGGTTCTTTCAGATGCAAATTCTATAGAGTATGATAATATCGAATTATTGTGCTGTGTGGAAAGACATCGAGAATTTCACCATTGTAGCGTTTTTACTCTTGTATTCAGTGGATGTTAACCTCATAATTTTAAAATTTGTATCACTTTTTTTTTTTGTGCTGCCAATTTACTCGAACATGACTTCTTTATGAGTCTATTTTAAATTTATCCATTATAAATGTTTGATTACGACGAATTTAATGTAAATTTTTGCCATATTCTATAGGAGGATCCTTTACCCACCTCCAAGAATTTGGATCTAACTGGACGAGTTGTAAAGCATACCATTATCCATCCGATTTATCCACAGTCACGAGTAAATCTACCAATTATAAAAATATAAATTTATCCATTTAATTTTATGGACAATTACTTATCCATCTGTTATTTTCCAAAGTTCAATAGACTCTCCTAATATTTAATGGATTATAATTAATTCAATTACTTTCTCATAATTAAGTAGACATATTTATTAATTTTTCCATTTAAAAAGTTTTGAAAATTACATTTTTAATTTGTTTTACAAAATGTATTTTTTTAAAATACCATTTTATTGGATGGATTGAATATTATCTTTAAAATAGTTATTAATAGTTGAATTAGATTGAATCTTTTTTAAACATATCAGATTGGTTCGAAATTTTAATAAATAAAAAGTTAATAATTTTTTTATTCAGTTCATTTTAATTTGAAATATTGTTAGAGAGAGAGAGAGAGATTCATATCACATAATGTCTTGTTGTATTTTATACAAGTCTCAATATCACATTATTTTTTAACCACTTATTTATATTTTTATAACTTTTGTTTCAATAATAAAATTTTATAAAAATCCACACTTTTAAAATGTTTTTATTATTAAAATGCACACCTTATAAAAAAAATACAACTCTTGATCTTTCTCATAATGTGATCCATTAGAGTTTCTTATTCTTGATACCTCAGCATTGTTGAAAAGCTCTAAATACTCACACATGCTAGTTTTCTACCACATAATCATTATCAAACTTAATATTTTTTTAATGAATTTTAGTGATAAAAAAAACGCAATTAATGTTTAAGTGTAAAAAATGAACAACTCTTCCCCAAATATTGTCTTAACCATAATGCCAAACCAAACACGTTTGTGGCTAAAGTCAAAATATGGGACTAGACGAATCCCATTCGGTACCCAACAAAGTCATCAAAGCAAACGTGATGCATTAAAAAACCTAACTTGAAGTAGCACACTCATATTTTTACATATAAATCCAAATCTTGTGTGATGTTGGGTTTTTTTTTTTTTTTTTTTAAATTACTATGTTTAAGGAAAAAAATAATTAATATGATAAAAATATTGTCACCTTTCTCTTTTAGATGAGTTTGTATATTTCAAATTTGTTTGTGTTTGGATTAAAGGTGAGAATGGAAAAGGAAAAGTGAGACTAAAACTTGATGTGAGAAAGTAAATAAATTTAAATAAAAAGTAATATAAAAGTGTTTCGATCTCAAGTCCGTTGAGATAACATTGTTACGGTCAATCATTGCATCCAAGGTATTGTCTGTTTTTGAGCTTGGAGTTCCGTCATGATTTTGGTGTTGAAAAGTACCACAATTGGTTAAAGGAGAAAATGTATATAAACTGCTCTTAACCTCAACTTCTTAACGATGTGAAACTATCCAATGTACCCGAACAAACTCTCCAATTGAAGACTAAAAAAATAAGGATTCGTCTTTAGATTGATGTGATTGAAAACAAATTATAAAAAATGTATTGTATTAAAGATTATCAGTATGTCTCTAGGTAATTTACTTAAATATATTTAAATTCTACTTGAATATTTAACAATATGTTAGAATAATAGGAAAATAATTTAGAAACATATATTATAATATTGAAATTAAATAATTACATATATATATATAATTAAAAATAGGGAAAAAATTCAATTATTCATACAAATAAAATCAATTTAAATAATTAAAAAAAAGTTGTTTAAGTTTCTAATTAAAAATTTACCCATATTTATTTTAATTTAATTTTTTAAAATAATTAAAACTTTTGTTTTAGTCTCTTAATATTTTTTATACCACCTTACTTTATACACTTATATAGTCTTATTTATTAGTTTAAATATTTTTAAAGTTTTCTCTTGATTCCTTAATATTTTTTTATTTATTTTAATAATTGATATATTTTAGGCATTGTTCAGCATTCAATATCATTCAATATATAAGATAACTTAAAACCATGTCTATACTATAATTAACACAGGAAACAAAAAGATACTAAACCAAAACAACTCATGCATTACGTATCTCATTTAAAAAGAAAAAAATATTAAGTAATTAAAACAAAAATTAATCGGAAACTAAAATTTATTTAAACCAAATAAAATAAGTGAGAGCATAATTAGTTGAATAATTTAAAAAGGTCAATTGTAATAAAAATCAAATCATGCCAATACAACTATAAAATATATAATAATAATAATAATAATAATAATAATAATAATAATAATAATAATAACAACATGTAATTGAAAAGCCAAACATGTTTAACCTGAGTTAAAAATTAAGGACATAATGATCGATTTTAGTTTGTTCTTATTCACGATCATGATCAAAATATTTTAATGATAACATTAATTTTGTTTTAAATTATATAATTTATTTATAATTTTGAGAAAAAGTAACCATATAAATAAAATGTAACTTTGTTAATGTATATTTATACAATAGTATATATTTAATAATCTTTTATATTTATATTATGAGTTTTGTGACACATATAAAGACTTAAATTATATTATATATTAAATTATTAAAATTAAATACTTTTTTTAAAATTTTTTTTTAATTATTTTTAAATCTTATATAATCTTTTATAATAAAAACATTTTTATAAATAAAAGAATTATTATAATTTAATTGAAATTATATAATTTCTATAATTTGTAAAACAATATAATTTTGAAATGTTATATATACTTTGAATAAAAAATATCATTTAAATATCATTTATATTATATTCTATTATTTTTTTCATTTCTTATTCTTAATTAGAACATCTCTATTGGAGGGGTCATATCTCATGACCATAAATTTAAGATTTGAATCTTATAATTTTTACATTTAAAGAATGCTAGCATGACAATAAATTTAAAACCTTGTCTTTTAAGTAAAACTCTAGGTGATAGATAGTTCTATAAAATAAATTTTTACATTAAAAGCAGTTTTTTTTCAAATAAATATTCCATTCCAAACTTTTTATTGTGAGTGCCTATTCCATAAAACTCTAGGTGATAGTAATACAAAATAAATTTTTACATTAAAAGCATTTTTTTTCAAATAAATATTCCATGCCAAACTTTTTAGTAAATTAAATTACATTTTTTAATGTTTTTATTACACTTTCAAACTTTAAATTACTTTTTTTATACTTTTAAAATGATGTTAAAAAATAAGTTATATTATTTAATATTTGAAAATTTGATCATTTTAATATTTTAAAGTTTTAGTTAACAGAATAATAGGTTAAATTAGATAGTAATATTATTATTTAACAAGTTTCATCTGATTGGTTTAAAACCTGTGAACTTGTAAAAGACTGAAAGAGGTAGTTGAAGTGGATTTGCTTTTAAAATCATAGCTTCTATCTAATATAAGTGGGAACCTTGTCAGCTTGGGATAACTACTCACCTCACTGTGAGATCTTGTTCTTCATTTTGCTTCTCTTAACAAATTAATCTCACGTGTAGTTCTTGTTCTTGAATTGTTTCAGAAATCCAAACAAATGGGTTGTGCTAACCAAGTATGCTACATTTGTGCTCCAATCACAACTCAACAACAATCTGTATCTGTTGAGCAGATTTTGAATGACATGAAACATGCAAAGGCTGAAGGAGCTGATACTGTGGAGGTTAGGTTGGACTGCATCACCAACTTCCACCCTCTCCTTCACCTCAAAATCATCCTCCAAAATAAGCCACTACCCTTGCTCATTGCTCACAGGTCAGTCATCTCACTTCTCTTTTCAGATGTTTCTTTTAATATTTTTGTCTTAGTATGATAGGATTATTATAGGTGACAAAACTTGTCTTTTTGCAGTACTTAAAGTGAGGGTTAAAAATTTAAATCTTATACTACTGATTAAATTGAAACAATATCAGTGGCATGTTCAAAATTCAAGCTTGAGATTGCTGATTAAGTTGAAACAATATCAGTGGCATGTTCAAAATTCAAGCTTGAGATTGCTGATTAAGTTGAAACAATATCCGTGGCATGTTCAAAATTCAAACTTGAGACTACTGATTAAGTGGAAACAGTCTCATGTTAGATCATCTATTTTCATAGTCTCTTTTTTAACTTTACTACAAACTTAACCTGCTTTCAAGTGTCTGTATCTTTCTTTCACACTCTTAATCATTTTGCATTCAATGTGTTTGTTCTATTTACTTGTTTGAAGGCCAACATGGGAAGGTAATTTGCACAAAGGTGATGAGAACATGCGATTGGAAGCATTGCAATTAGCTTTGGAATTGGGGGCTGATTTCATAGAGGTTGAGCTGAAGGTATAGTTTTTTCTGCATTGGAAATTGTTTTCTACGGGAAATTGAAGAAGTTATACTCCGATTGCGGGTGATCTGATAAGACCAACAAACTAGACTCTAAATGACTCTAATACATATTAAGAAGTGAACTTTTTAAGTATAACTTAATCTTATAAAATCGGCTTATAAAATAAGGTTTGCATTCACTTATATACTATGAAATGTCCTTATCTTTAATCGACGTGGGATCTACAACATTGTGAAACACAAATTTTCTTATGAGAATGATTTATAAAAGTTTACAATATCTAATAAATGTAATTTTAATTGTCATCCATATAATTGCAGTTATATATTTATTATGTTATAAGAACTTGAATACATTTGTAAATATATATCACCTATTGCATCATGTTATCTATGAAATAAGCCTATCACATCTGCATTTGTTTATCATGAATAGCCACTGAATGATGCATTCTTAGATTGGTCATGGCATGTAGAGAATAACATCCCACTTGGGTGCTTATCATTGACAGTTAACTGTATATATACATGTAATGTCTCTTTTACTTACACTGTATGGCTGTTCAGGAAGCGTCTTGTCTTCCTACCTTGGTTGAACATAAGAGAAATCATCATAGTCATGGAAAAATAATTGTTTCTTGCTATGTGGATGACATAACCCCTACGCAAGAAGAACTCCTTCAACTTGTTGCACTCATGCAAGCAACTGGATCAGATATCATCAAACTTGTTACACATGCAGCTGATATAACAGAAGTTATGAGATTATTTAGCCTGTTTCCCCATTGTCAGGCATAAGTTCTTTTCTTTCTTTTTTTTGAATCTTGTTTTCTTGGTTTCGTTAAGTGTGGAATTGAATGATTTTTGTAAAGAAGGATGTTTCTAATGTAAAAAGATGGAAACCTGACAACCAAGTCTCTTATGTTCAGATCTTTTCAATCTTTTTGTGTTATAGTAAAATTAATTTTCTCATTCTCTGTTTCTATTTTATAATGTTTTCCTGATCTGGTAAGAATTTGCAGGTACCATTGATTGCTTATTCTGTTGGAGAAAGAGGACTGATAAGCCACCTTCTAAGTCCAAAATTTGGTGGGTTCTTTGTCTATGGATCATTGGCAGGAAATCCAATCCCTGGTATGCCTTCTCTTGAAAGTCTCAAGGAAGCCTATAAATTGGAGCGTGTAAATGAAAATACTGAAGTTTTTGGGCTCATCTCAAAACCAGTTAGCCATAGCAAAGGCCCTATATTGCATAATCCTTCCTTCAGACATGTAAACTACAATGGAATCTATGTCCCCATGTTTGTTGACGATCTTAAAGAGTTCTTTAGCACCTTTCCAAGCCCTGATTTTAGTGGTTTTAGGTACGTCACATGTTGGTATTAATCCACTTACAAGTTGGAATCATATATTTCATTTTGTTATCGCTTCAACCATTAAGTGTCTGTATTTCTTTCTTATTTGGAAAATTCTCATCTACTTTCTATTGCAGTGTTGGAATTCCCTATAAGGAAGAAGTTTTAAGGTTTTGCGATGAAGTCCATCCACTTGCTCAGGTTGGCTTATTCTTCCGTTCAACATATGGAAATGTTCCATAGTGGTGGTCTTTTACCAACATCATGGCTGAACATGTATATCCATAGTGTTCTTCTCTCTTGTAAGATATAAATTAAAAAACTTTGGCTCAAGTCACTCAATTTTTTCCATGGTCAACGTCTCAAGGTTTTGCCTCAAGATAATCTTGCTCATTGGGACACATGGGCTTCCATGATGTTAAAAACTGCCCTTTAAACCTAATTCAACCTTATAAAATGGTTTATAAGATGATGTTTGTATTTACTTATATATTATGAAATGTCTTTATATCTAGTTGATACGTGATCTCCAACACATGATCATATGTTTTGATGGTGAATATAAATATAATTGAAGTATGTCTTCCATGCATTAACTGATCATTTTAAAGTATTTTTCTGTAAGAGTTGGACACTGATGTTATTCTGAAAGATTAGTCTGTCTAAATTAGTTCAAAGAAAATTAATGTAGTAACGTATGCTGTTAGTTGAAGCTAATGGTGCTCCATTAAAATGGACTTATGATGTGGTTGCTCTTCCATGTAATGAATATTTAGTAATGCATAATCAAATTGTTTGATTTCATGTTCCACCAGTCTATAGGAGCTGTTAATACTATCATAAGGAGACCAGGAGATGGGAAGCTTGTTGGTTATAATACAGATTGTGAGGCTGCAATCACTGCAATTGAGGATGCACTCATTGGTAAATCTCCCCCACTGTTATGCTTATTTCAGTTTTTTAAAATTCTACAAGTCACTCTTAGAGGCGAATATTTATGGTGGGAGAAAACTACATATGCTGTTATTTTATTTGAGAATTTTTGTTTAACAAGGATATAAAGTAAACCTTTTCAATTCTTTTTATCTAATTCAATTCCTTCTTTCTGGGCAATCTCAAATTACAATTGGTGTAAGTTTTACTAATACTATTTTTTACCGATTCCCTGGAATAATTTTTTTTGTCAGAACATGGTTGCAATGATGGTGGAGCATCTTTAGGTTCACCCCTCGCTGGTCGATTGTTTGTGCTAGTTGGTGCGGGAGGTGCAGGGAAAGCACTGGCATTTGGTGCTAAAAGCAGAGGAGCTCGTCTAGTAATATTTGACATTGATTTTGGTATAGAAATATATTGTGTATAATAAATTTAATTTTCCTTTGATCAATCAAGTTTGATACCTTGATGTTGCATACCCTGATTTTTCACGAATTTAACATTTTAACTGCACTAGATCTAGGGCCTATGTTTGCTATTGTTGGTGTTCGTGATTCTTGGCCCGGCCTGAGAAATTCACAGCAAGACCAATTTGGTGAAGAAATATTTGAGTTTTTGGGTTTATTGTGGCAGACAATCATGCTTTAGCTATGTTTTAATATGAATTGTATAGGGAAGATCCCACATTAATTAGAGATAAGGACATTGCATAATATATAAGTGAGTGTAATTTTATAAACCAAATAGGTTAAGTTAAGTTTAAAGTCCACTTTTTAATATGGTATTATTTAAAATCTATCATGGCGAGAGTTTGTTGACCTTATGAGACTGCTCGAAGCTATTATCGAACCATCTATAGTTATGCATAAAGAGCGTATTGAAGATCCTACATTAACTAGGCATTTCATAATATATAAGTGAACGAAAACCTCATATTAAAGCCGATTTTATAAGGTTGAATTAAGCTTAAAAGTTTATTTCTTAATACTATAATACTATGCTCCGTAACATTTTTCTCATACCAAACTTCAACATAGTGAATTGTTTCTCCTCTGCCGTGAAGTTTCTTCTTTTTTTGGTCAAGGGCTTTTATTATGTTAATCTTTATGTTATTCTTTTTTTTATCGGCATCTGTATGTTATTCTTATTTCTGTATCTGTTTCACATTATTACAATCAATTTTGCATTGACAAATGTTTTCTTATTCTCTAATTTGTTTAAAAAGACAGAGCGAAATCTCTTGCATGTGCTGTGTCTGGTGAGGCTCAGCCCTACAAAGAGTTGGTCAACTTTCAGCCAGAGAAAGGGGCAATTCTTGCAAATGCAACACCCGTAGGAATGCATCCAAATACTGACAGAATTCCGGTGGCAGAGGTTCTGCACTCTTTATTCAAATAAATTAGGACAAAAACATATATGCAGATTTTTAGTGTTATTTTTCTATTCAGAATTGAAACCTCGTTTTACTGATCTGCTTGACAAAAGTTTTCATTAAAAGTTAACATAAGTTATAAAAAGGAAACTTCAATTCTAATAAAGAAATGTAGCACAAGCATTCAAGGAATGCACTCTTAGTTCTGTCCTTAAAAAAATGTTTGATGTGAGTTTAGTTATTGATGCTTGTCTCTTCTTCAAGGGAACTTTGGAAGATTACTGGTTAGTCTTTGATGCTGTATATACACCAAGAAGAACAAGATTACTGAAGGAAGCAGATGCTGCAGGAGCAATAACTGTGGGTGGAGTAGAAATGTTCCTTAGGCAGGCTATTGGTCAGTTTAATCTTTTCACCGGCCTAGAAGGTACTATCTTCTCTTCCTCTTTTCACGGAACCTTTTTTATCCCTCAACTCTATTTTTAGTTATTGATTTGCTCTCTAAAATTCAAAATTCTTAATTTTTGTTTATTTGAGTAATATAAAAGCTATATAAAGCAAATTACAATAAGTTTTTGTTGGAATCCCACGTCAAGTAAAGATTAAGATATTTCATAATATATAAGTGAGTGTAAATTTTATCTTATAAATTTGTTTAATGAGATTGAATTAGACTTAAAGTCCATAATTTAGTATTACAGTCACTTCGAAACTAACCTAATGATTGTTTGTTGGTCTTATCCTCTACAACCTCCATAATAATTGTGAAAAATCAGTTTTAACCTTTTTAAATAACCTTAAATGAAGCATATCTTTATTTCTTAAGAGAGTAATTTCATTATTTAAGCATGTGTGAGAGAGTTGGTAGGAATATTTGTTGTACTCAACAATACCTAAGGAGAAGATTTTTTTTTTTGAGTTTTTAATTTCACTTTTGCACATCATTAATTTTTTTTTTTTGGGTTTTGTGGTTTCCAAAAAAATATAAAAAAAACTAGCAAATAAAATCATAATCAATCAAAATATCACAAAACTTACATCAATAACAAGCTTTTACCACCGATCACTACAAGTAACTACCACCACTTGAAAAAGACACCATACTTTCCACATAATATTAAAAAAAAGTATAAAGGTGGTGCAAGGAGAATTTGCCAAATAAGATTAATATTCTTTTCACAAAGGTAACATTTTTAGAAATTTCACATTATTTAAATATAAGATCAACTTACTTATATATAAGTAAATGAATTTATGTTTACCTTACAAAACTAGTTACTAGTTTGTAAGGTGAAGATTAACTCAGTTATTTATTATTTTAGTAACGGTATAGCAATTTAATTAGGTGTAAAAGTTCAGTTTAATATATAAATTAGGTGTAAAGTTCATTCTCTGATCTCATTTATTCTCTGTGCAGCCCCTAAAAAATTAATGCGAGAAATTGTTTTATCCAAGTTTTGAAGATGTTTCTTCCATAAATTGATCCTACAATTTGGTGGAGGCTGCTCCTACTAAGAAATTCATGCGCATCACATCTCATTTCTCGAAGAACCAGAATGTTTCCTGCATTGTTTTTTTTCTTCCTAATTTTTTTTTCTAAGAAAAATATACAGGAAGTGAAATATATTAATGTATTTTAATTGTTAATTTTTTTCTTAGACACCAGTTGTTTCTTGCATGTGATGTTGTGTTCTTCATCAGGATGGCCTGAGATTACATCCTTTACGCAACGTCTTGCTTTATTTTCCTAAAAAGACCTTCAAGTATGAGATTATTTATGTTATTAATGGAGTTAAACTTTTTTTTATTAATTTTATGTATTTCTGTTCTCTCTGTATTTACTTTTCCAATAAAATCAAACACATCAATTCAGAAATATGAATTTATCAAAACTTTACCTTAATTAAATAATCTTGAATAATTTCCTACTGAGATGGTATCATTCAACTTAATTTTCTTCTAAGAAAACATTATATTTTATAATTAAAAATAGATATTTAATTTAATAAATAAATGCTTTTGTGAAATATTATCATGTTTTTACTATTACCAAGAATATAAATATTATACTATAAATTTATTTGGTGTTTGTTCGAGGTATTACATAGATTACAAATAAAAGTATTTTATAATATACATGTGAGTATAAATTTCAAATTAGTTTTGACATTATTTATAGTTTTTGTTGTGTTAGTCAAAGTTTGTTGATAGCTTTGTATTTCAAGTTTCTTATGAGAATTATTTAATTAATTTTATTTTCAAATGCAGGAGATAATAATTGTTGAAATAAACATTACTTTTAAATATTTTTTGAAATAAATTAAAATGGAAGAATTCGAAATAGATAAAGATAATGAACGAATTAATTTCACAATATCCATGTTAGAATGGTTAAGATGGTATATCATAAACACACAAAATTATAGGACTCCTCTTCAGAGAAGTAAAGGACAGAAGAGTACAAGGGAAACACAAGCCATGCCATGCCACTTTTTATGATGATAAGAAAATATTTATAATTAAAAAATTAATTATTATAACAAATATAAATGTAGAAACGATTATAAAAAACAAAATTAAAGTTATAAAAGATGTGAACTTGAAAATAATAATTTTAAAGTTTTACTATTATTGTTTATATTGTTATGGTTACATAATAGAAGAATTTGTAATTTTCCATCATAGTAAATACTATTCTTAGTGGCTTGGTTTATACATTAAATCAATAAAATTGGTTATGTTTATAAGGTAAAATGATAAAAGAATGTGTACATGAAAATTACATTATTAATTGTTATAGATATTAATAAAAATAAGTAAACATACTTAAATTTATGTAGAGTAAGTAAAAGGTAAGATGGATGGAAGAAGTAATTCAATAACCCTTATTATTTATATACACATTTCTTTATTTTTCAAGTCATATATATTTTTATAATGATTGTCAACATCCAATGTTTTTAAATAATTATTAGTATTAAATAAAATAAAGTAGAATTAATTTAAGAAAAGATATAAAAAATTAGAAATTTAAAAATATACATGCACTAAAATATTTTTAAAAAATATAAATTCTAAAAATAGAAAAATATCTTTCTGTAATAAAAATGTCTTTATTGTTTAGTTTTGAAAACTCTAAAAACTATTAATTAAAAATATTATAAATTTATTTATCTTAAATATATTTAAAATTAATATATATAATAAAATAATATTTGAAGTTTAAAATAAAAAATATTTATTTCAATTGTTTCGAAAAATAGTACAAATCTTCCTAGATGAGAAATGTAATTTGGCTATCCAGTCAAGTCGTGATTCCAATAAGTGTCAAAATTACTTCTCATTATACTTTATTTAAACATTTAATTTGTACAAATTTAATTACTTTTTGCAAAACATAATTATTACCAATTTAGAAATTTAGAATGTTTGCAATTATAAAAGTTGCTAGAATTTCTTAACATATGCTTACATGATTTTGATGCAGTAAAAGAAGTCACAGAAAAAATTTGAGTTAACATTGAAGTTTTCAATGAGCACAAGAAATTGGCGTTGAAAGCGAAATTAATGCAGGGAGCACACCAAAATTTCACTTCAATGTAATGAGCGAAAATAAATGTCGAGCGAACATATTTTAGGGAGCAGACATATTTTAGGGAAAGATGTATTTCCTGTGAGGGGTTTTCAATATTAATGATGATTTTTTTTACCCCTTTAAGACGTTTCATCTTTTGATGGGTGAAGTTTTAATTTTTTATTTCACGTTATCCTAAGCCATAACATTTGAGTGTCACTGTTTTGTCTAAATCATTTGAAATGTTTTGATTGCTTTATATTTTACCCTTCCCTTTCAATTTGCATTCATGTTCAACAACTAAGTTTTTAGATATTCAGTGGATTACTTTGATCAAGATTGTTTTTAAATATCATTGGATGAGATGGTAGTTTATCTTTAATTGACTTCTTGGCATCAGATTACTGTGTCTTCGTACTACTTTGATATGATATGATGGTAATATATTTTCAAATAAATTTAGATTATTTTGATGGTCATTTACTTTCAAACGAATCTGTAATATGATTTGATATGATGATTGATTATTTTTAAACAAATTTAAATTATGATGATGGTCGCTTATCTTTAAATGACTTCTTACTATGATTCAATGTAATGACTTTTTATTTTCAATCAATTTTAGATTATAATGATAGTCGCTTATTTTCAAATGAGTTTGTACTATGATTTAATATGATGATTGTTTATTTTCAAATGACTTCGTATTATGACATGATGTGACAGTTGTTTATTTTCAAACAACTTTAAATTATGATGTTTGTCGCTTATTTTCAAACGAATTTGTACTACCGTGATCCCATGCGATGTTCTTTTATTTTCAAATGAATTTGGATTATGATGATATTCACTTATTTGTAAACGAATTCGTATTTTGATCCAATGTGATGGTTGTTTATTTTCAAACAACTTTGGATTATGATGATGATCATTTATTATCAAACGACTTTGTACTAATATGATTTGATGTGATGATTGTTTATTTCAAGCGACTTTTGATTATTATGATGTTCATTTATTTTCAAGTGAATTGACAATAAATTATTTGAAAAGAGATTTTATTAAAGAATATGCCTTATTCTTGCTGGACAAAACCCACCTTAAGGATGAAAACCAAGTTAAAGAAAAAGAGTACATCATTTTATTACAACAATTTGAATAAACTATAGTATAACTTCAAGTTGTACTATACTTTGTTGAGTGATTATAAAACCAATAAATTTTTCTTCACTTAGCGTTGTTACATGCTGACTATTGTGTGTTGGAAAGTATCCTCATTCTTTTATAAAATATTTTTTATGTATGTTTTAAAGATATTGAAAAATGACAGGTCCATCTCAAAATTGGATGAGGTTAAGATGATACTTTGACTTTTAATAAGAACCATACAACTTTGTGGTCTATAAATGTTTTTACCGAGGTGAGTGCCAAATATTCTTATCGTAAAGGAGTGTGACTATCCGAAGGTGGAAAAATTGATATTCAGAGGAAATCGAGTTTATACATCCAAAGGTTGATCGTCAAGTTGTTAATGAAGTTCGATAGAAAATCCATCTACAAAATATTCTTCAACGTTTAAGTTACGAAGAGCTAAAGAAAATATACAATATATGATTATAAAAGTGAATAAGAGAAATGAGTGAGAGTGGATATTCTTTGCAAGATTGGTCTGTATTTATAGATCTTTTGGGGGTCTAGGATGAGATATTCAAAAGATATTCAAAATAAATAAGATATATGATTGATTGTCAATTATTACTATATATGTGAATAAATCTTTGAGTTATGTCGTTGCATCTTATTTGATTGAATTTTATATTATTATGCATATCTCCATATATTCTAAATATGGGTAGACACATAAAGTAATATTCCTTCTTTATTCTAGAAAGAATTGTGACTCTCCCAAGATGGAAAAAATGGTTTGTCTATCAAGGCAAGTTGTGACTCCGAGAACCGATTATCGAGTTTGTTAAAGACGATGAAGAGAGATCCACCTACAAAAGATTCATTGATGCTCAGGTTAGTAAGAGCAAAAAAAATTATAAATATATACATATACATAAGTATAAGAATTGAGTGAGTACTTCATGTAGGATTGGTCTATATTTATGTCTTTTTTGGACTTGGACTAAAATAATCAAAAGATATTCAAAATAAATAAGGGATATGTATATGTAAATAAATATCAAGTTATGCGATTGCATCTCATTTGATTGAATTTTATATTATTATTATTATACACACACACACACACATATATATATATATATATACTACCACTTTTATTATTATTATTTTTCTCATTTCACTCTCCCAAACACTTCATTAGCACATTTATTTTTTCTCTCATACGCTTTGGTCCTCATTCATGTAATCAATTTTTCCTTTTCTCTATCCTCGTAACACACCCACATCTTGAAAAGAAAAAGAAAAATTTACACACTAGAGTAACGCAAAGAAAGGAGAGGGGAAATAACTTTTCTTTCAAGGGTGGAGTACTAGGGAGGAAGAACTTTAGGTATGATTCCCTTACCCCCAAATTCCAACCCCATTATGAGATCCATTTTGTTAGCTCAATGTAATGGAAATGGTTGATCCCCTCATCTGGATATCATATTACACTTTCTATGGATCATGTGCATTGATTTCTGCATCTTTGTTTGATGTTTGGGTCTTTAGTTTTTTGTTTTTATGTCTCAGATTTCAAATGAGTATTTTTTTAAGCAACATGAGGTAAGTGACTAACATCACTATAAGAAAAATTCATTTTAGCTGTCAACAAAAAGGGGACTATAAAAAAAAAGTCACTAGCAAGGGTGAAGTCTACTCAAGTTGCACACAAAAATAAATGTCAAATATTGTATCCAGAATGAAGAACTTTAATTAACACTAAAAATTATTAAAATAATAATAATAAGTTAGCATCTATAACGGGAACACAAAGTAGATGCAATGAACAAAATTAAGTACCAGAATAATATTGAGTCTAGAATGGGGACACAAAGTGGATGCAAGTTAAAAATTATTAAAATAATAATAATAATAAGTTAGCGTCTAGAATGGAAACATAAAGTAGATGTAATAAAAAAATAAGTTGCAAAATGATATTACGTCGAGAATGAGGACACAAAATGTACATGTTAATATTTTTATTACATTTAGCATAAGTCTAGGCGACACTAATATTTGTTTCCTAGGTAGTGTCTCCAATGACGACAATTTACTCATATTTGTTTTCTCACGTAGTATCCCCAACGACAACACTAAGTTTAATTATTATTGGAGATCCCACATCGACTAGAGATTAAGACATTTCATAGTATATAAGTGGGTGCAAATCTCATCTTATAAATTGGTTCTATAAGGTTGAGTTAGGCTTAAAGCTCACTTCTTAATATGGTATTAGATTCATTTTGAGCATAGCATGAGTTGGTAGTGAGGGGGTGTTTTGGAGATCCCACAACGACTAAATATTAGAATATTTCATAGTATATAAGTGGGTTTTATGAGGTTTAGTCAGACTTAATGTCCACTTCTTAATAATTATTTAATTTTATATCCATTTTAGTGTTCCTAAACCTACGCTATAGTTAAATAATATATTTTTCTTTATGTAGGCTTAGCCAACACTACCTTGTAAATTTGTGTCCCATTGGAGATCGTCTTTAATGCATAGCCACCAAAAAGATTAGCTTCCATTTCTATTGGAACGTTAAGCCCACATTAGCCCCATGTAATGTCTCTCTTTTGTTCTTTGTGTCGATCTTTTGGGGACTCTACCATCTTTATTTCTTGTAGTGCATCATCATGATTGTGAAGAGTGATGAACCACATTGCTTATCCTTTTATCTTTCAACTATGTTGAGCAAATCTCAAACACCTTTTTCACCTCCCTTTAGAATGTAACCTCTTTAGTCAATTTTACAGGATCAAACCATCACCAATCTACAAAACGATTGAATCTAATGTATCTACCAAGTAATAGGAGAATTGTGAACGTGCTGAACTAACTCCAATAATCAAATAAAACATTACTTAGAATATGAGTCTTACATTAACCCTTCATTAGACTAAAACTTATAAGAAAAATCTTGGAAGTAATGTAATAAAATTTTGTTGCATTTTTTCTCTTCTCATTATATTTTTAGTGCAATTCTAACATGGTTCATGCATATACATGGAGTTGACAATGTTAAATAGGTAAAGGGTCCCATTATAACAAGGTTTTAAAATGTAAGGATTTTTTTTTTTTAAAACAATGTTCTAAAGGATGACATGCTAGTGTAATTAAGAAAACCATAAAGAGCATCGTTGTGGGATCTTCACCATACTCTATCACGTCAAGGATTAGAAAGTGGATGTAGGCTTAACTCGATACTACAAAATTAGTTTTCAATGTGAAATTTAAATTCATTTATATACTATAATTTGACTATATCTCTAGTTGATGTGAAATCTTCAACACACATTCTCACATTGAGGGTTGAACATCTAAAGCATGAAACTAAATATTTATGGATAATATGATAACAACTTAATAGTAAGTGACCATAGCCCAACAAAAATTTACAAGGATAAACTTCAATAACATTAAAAATGTGGATTTAACTCAACCTTACAAAATTATATTGCAATGAGAGGTTTACACTGACTTTATATTATAATTTGGTCATATATTTAATCGAGATCTTAATTAACTAACAACTATCAATACACCAAAAATAATTTGAACTCTATATATCAATATGATCATCAAAACTCTAATATAAGTTGGCCAAGAATATCTCGAGCATAACTTTAAGTTGTTGATTATAGGTTTCTAAACAAACCCAAAGCAAATTTAAGGTGTCGATTAAAAGTTTTTCAAGTATTGAATTTAACTACTCATAACTTAAATATGAGGTCCCACATCAACATTGTATCAATTGAACTTAACATATGCATATTAGAAAAGAAATTGATGTTTTCCAATTTTTAGTAAGGAGTTATTAGTTAAAAGCATGGAGTTGTGTGATAATTTAAAATTTTTCCTAGAAAGTTGGATTAGTTGAATGCACTATTGATTATAATGATTTCAAATATTTTTTTTATAGTTATCAACATTATCATGTATATAACTTTTGATTAAAAAAAATATAACCAACATCACCATAAAATATAAAGCATTATCGAATAAGGATGTGCAGACAGATAAATGTTCTCTCTGATCGCTCATAAGAGGATGTGCACACGCATAAATATTCTTTGTGATAGCTCATAGACTTATTATGTACTAAGATTGACATGTTCAATCATTGATTTAATTTTTTTTTTACTTTGAGTACTTAATAAATTAAGTATTTTGTTACCTTTGTCAATTTTATTGTTCTCGTATCAATTAAATTGAAACATATTCATAATAGATCCAACAATCCTTGTTAGGATTAACACTAACAAACTCTAATGTAATCTTATGAGAGTGAGATCTTTTCGTCTATCTTAACCTCACAAAAATCGACTTCTAAGATGAGGAGGTGTACATTGTAATTTGACTATATCTCTAGTTGATGTAAAATCTCAACACACCTCCCACACCATAAATTGAACATCTTGGGTGTAAGAATAAATGAGATCCGATAATGGATGACACAATAGGTTTAACAAACATCGTCCGAATAGACACTTGATAATCTTTAATATAATCTTAGAAATCAAATTTTAAATTTAACTTAGACTTACAAAGCTAACGTATAAGGTGAAGTCTAAACATCACTGGTATGTTTTAATTTGATAATATTTTTAGGTTATTTATGATCTCCAACATTCACATTCATTAAAAAAATACAACATATTATTAAAATAAAATCATAAATAAATACTTTTTTCCAAAGACTTAAACCATTTTTTTAAATTTATTAACAAATCAATTTGACAAATATTAAGTAATCAATCATGTATTTTATTTATTTTAAATATCTTTTGGAATAGTTCAGATTAAGTCAAAAAGCTTAATCCACATGTACTACTCACTCAATTCTCTTATTCACTCTTATGTTCACATATTATATAATTTATCTAACTCTGATTGATTTGAGCATCGAAAAATATTTCACAAATGCATATTTATCCATCTTTATCAACAATCTAACGATGAATCCTTAAACATACAAACTCAGCTTTTCAGAAATATCACTTTTTTCACCTTAAGAGAACCCCACTCTTTTCCAATAAGAACATCTATTATTTAACATAAAATGATTACATAAAATTTGCTTAAATTATTATAAAAATTGCCACATGTTTTGTTATGTGTAAGGTGTATATAATGGAGATTTAAGGCATTAATGCTAAAAATACATTTTTTTCATAGTAGGTTAGATTTATAAATATACATAGAGCAACCAAGGGTTTTAAAAATACAACTTTACGAGTAGGCATTGAAGAAAGCATTGGTGAGTTCACACAGCAATGTATCCTACTAGTTGTGCTGAGTCTTTGAAATTGCTTTTGATAACATCATTTGCAAACCATTATAATGTCATGTGGTTTTCAAGCCAATTAAAAGTATTTTGAAGTTCCACATTGAAAAAACCAGTTTTCAATCTAATTAAAAGTATTTTGAAGTTCCACATTGAATAAATCAGTTTTCAATTTTTCTTATATTTTATATAGAACTTTGTTCTAAGCAAAAATTAAACTCATTAGAGGGAAATCTAAGTGCACGCGAAGATCGACATTTCAAATTCAAGGTAAGTTTTTCAACTTCTTATCTTTTTAATTATTTTAGTTTTTATTTTGTACTTGTGAGCTATTTGTTTTTATTTTATATGCTGTTTAAATTTAGATGATATAATTTTTTTTACTAGAACTTACTTTTTATCAATTATTATACATTTTAAATTGATTATATGATAGAACATAATTGATTGACATAGAAATTCAGTGAGTCATAGGTTACTAACAACTAGTTCTATAACATAGAGCATGGCTTGTTTCCACCAATATACTATCATGCATCTTTGAAATATACATATTGCATATAATACATACATACATATACATACATATACATATATATATATATATATATATATATTACACTAAATTATATTATTTATATTGGTTACACTGGTAATTTTCCAACCTACTAACCAGAAGAGCTTACCATAGGCTTGATTTTAATAACATTAGTACAAGTCCTCAGTTTATACCAGTCATTTTACTTTTATTGTAAGATAAACAAATGGAGAGAAATTTATTTTATTAAATAGTAATTAATAATTAAAATATTACAATTTATGTTAAAATACCTTTTCACGTTACTCATAAAGCAAAATAATTACTTTTATAATTCCTTACTTTATCCAAGTAGCTTAGGATTTAATAGATTATGTGTAAGATTAAATTGTATCAATAAAACCAAACAATAGGATGTAAGCAATACGATGAAGACTCAATGTACTTTAATTGTATATAATGCTAAGTTGGGTTGATTACTGAGTTGAATTAAGTACTTTTACTGTGTACAATTAAAATTGAGTTAGATAAGGTTTATAAATTTTAAAAACTAGATAAATTTGACCAAAATATTACATAAAAAAATATATAATAAAATAATAATCATCTACAAAATTTACAAAAACAGTTTTATACTTTTCATATAAATATTATATATATTTTTTCCTTATTCATTACCTTATCAAATTTATATTTTAAGGTTTTTTTTAAGAGTGATAACTTTTTCAATACTCAATTAAAAAAGTGGAATGATAATTTTCAATAATTTAACCAGCTATTGAAGATTGATATTTTTTTTTATAAATTTAACACCGTTAACTAAATTGATCAAACTTCTTAATTCTTATAAATTTCAAGTACTACACACAAATATTTCATTATTTTTTATTATTTTTTACTAAGATCTTTGGTGGTTTTATTGAATTTTTGTCCTAATGACTAATAAATTATATAATTAACTTTTTAAATAAATTATATTTCCTTTTGATAGAAGATAAGATTAATTAATGGTAGACAATGAAGAGGTTTATCAGCAAAAAATATAAAAATAAATTACAATATAAGTTGTGTTTAATCAATAAGGTTGAGGTGATGATAATAAATGTTTCCAACGAACTGGTAATGCTACTTGATAAGATTAGCTTTCCACTTTCGATGGTAATTCTTATATCCTCCTAAAATCAAAGACTTGACAATCTTAAACAAATCATGCTTATGACTAGGAACATAACACTTTCCATTTGAATCCCCAAATCAAATTTATCAACACCAACACCACACTTTCTTTTTTTTAAAACAATTTCACATTTATATGAAGAATCAAACTCTTATAAGTCATGCAACTTTTCAAACAATTAAACAAATCAACAACTAAATTAAAATTATATGTATCTTTAGGATTTGTGAAACAAAACAATTCAAACCCTTCCAGATTAGTCATCTAGTTAATCTCTGTCGCAAACTCTGTCATCTTCATTGATTGCATGAACAAGTCTTCGTCAGAGAGATAGAACTTGGCTTGTTTGCGAAATTTCCATGGTAAAACAATGCACTTCTCTTTCCTTTTTTTTTTTCACAAAATAATCAATACAAAAAAAAGAGCAAAATTATAAAAGAACAAAAATGGGGAAAAAAAGTTAGATGATGGCTTTTTCTTTTAAAGAGACGAGCTTAAGTATGGTTGGCCCCGATTAAGAGTTTGGTCTGGGTGGCAAAGATTGTGAAAGAGGGAGGAGAGTATTGTGAGAAAACACAATTCACTGATGAATATGTTGTGGCTTTCTTTTCTGTATCGTGAGAGTGTTTGCTATGATTTCGTGTTATTTTGTAGAAACAGATAAAATTTTACCTAGTCTTAAAGTGAATGCCATTGTTGTAGTTCAAAGTTTAAATGACTTCTAATTAGAGCATTGGAGTTGAGTCTCTTTGTGCACAATGAGATTATTTTATAAGTCCTTAGTTAGTGGTATTTTCCCATATTAAGAAGTTGAAATTAAGCTTAATTCAACTTTATAACATTGAATTAGGCTTAAATACACGTCTTAATACGGTATCAGGATCATTTTGAGTTTATCTTAATGAAAATTTGTTAAACTTATTGTATCACCTACTATCAGGTCACTATCAATCACGCATAAATATATAGTCTTATGCACGAGTTAGGATTTCGATGTGAGGATGATGTGTTAGAGATCTCTCATCAATTAGAAATAAGAACATTTTGTAGTATAAAAATGACTACAAACCTTATATGATAAATTAGTTTTATAAGATTGAATTAAATGTAAAATTCACTTTTTATTATCTTGTGAAACTTAACTAATATTATCTAATCATTAAAGTTTATATATTTTTCTCAATCGATTTAGACCACAAGCAAATATTTCATTATTTTTACTAAAATTCTAAATCGATTTAGACCACAAGCAAATATTTCATTATTTTTACTAAAATTCTAAATAGTTTTATTGAATCTATATTGGTTAATAGATAGTATAAATAACTTTTTAAATAAATTACATTCTTCTTTATAAATAATAAATAAATATTAAAAAAATATATTAAATAATAACCATAAAGAAGTTAAATTTGCAATCACAAAGATTATATTTGCTGAAAAAAATTTTCAAAAAATGATTTCGTATTGTTCTATATTTATAATTACATGTTTGATAAGTTTTTAAGTTAAAACTTTAACTTCTGGAAAAAAATGTTTACTATAATTTTTCTAAATTTTTAATTTTAATTTAAACGTGGATTAATTAAGTAAAAATTATTTGATTTTTTAGTTTTTCTTTTCCAAACAAACTTTTAGAGAAACTTATCAAAAGCATATATTTAAGTGTACTATAAACTTATTAATTAAAGATCTCAAAAGAACATGTTAATCATTTTCAGATTATTCTAATTAAAGTAGACAAAAATTAACTGTTATCAAGATAAACTAATTTTAGTTTTTTTTTCAAATTCTTAGAGATAAATTCATCCCAACAATTTTTTTATAATTTCTCTTTTTCTTTTCTTCAGACCGAGTCAACACTCGAACAAATTTGCACTATATTTATTTTTATATTTGTATATTAAAACCCAATATTTAATTCACATTATGCAAATTATTGATCCGACCCGACTCAGTTAAATTATCTGAAGAAAGGTTCAGGGAAGTGGAGAAAGAATAATTAGATAAAATTACAGGGCTCATTTCTTCCAGCAATAAAATTCTATTATAAATTTCTTCCGTGCTCCATAGTCTCACTTCCCGCTCTTATCACTCTCTAACTGGGAGAGTGAGTGTGATTACACTGAGGCCAACTGTTCACTCGTTCCGATGACATAGTTGCTGTGCAAGGGTGAGTTTTCTAACCGATCTGGTCGTTCCTTAGTGTTTTAGGTTAAACAAAACCCTTTGCTATGCCCTTTTATTTACTCTTTATTTTGATCACTCATTTCCTCTGTTAGGGTTTAGGTTATGATTTTGGTCAGATTTGAACTTTGATCGGTGTCTAAAAGTTAGGTTATTATTGTGTTATTATTATTATGATTTTTATGTATTTGTTTAACTTTTTTTTTTTTCACAGTTTGTGCAAGGATATGTTTTCTTTTCTTTTTTTCTTAGTTTTTATTCATATAGCCCTCTTGACAGGAGCCAAGAAGAAAAATAAGGAGAAAAAAAATAAAATGAGTTTATCTAAAAAGTAACTCAAATTAGTTTAAGTGGAAGGGGATGTTGAAATATCTGTCATTTAGTTTCTTCTAAGCCTGATTTTGGCTAATTTTTAAAGGTTATGGAGGAAGAAGAATAAGTAAACTGATTTTGGATAAACTCACTTATTTGTGAGTTTGTTTATAGAAATTTTCTCTTGTTAAAAAGTTGATTTTATTTAGTTATGAATCGGGATAGGAGGTACTTGTCTACAAATTTGAATCCATTATTATATGGTTGGTCTCATTTTTATTGGTTTTTGTGGTGATATAAGAACTAATTTAAGATTACAAAGTAACTTATTTATTTTTCTTGTTTTCTTCTTTTCTTATAAAATATTTATGGAGAAGTTTTATAAACATGTTCCAATACTAAGGACTTGAGGTTGGAAAACATGTGTGCCAAGTAAAGCTATCTCCAGCAGTAAAGTTTATTTTAGAAAGTGTTTCTCGGTTTGAAGAAACCCTCCAAGCATCTTAATTCTACTTGAAGTGATAACAAAATTCAATGAGTGTATATTCTATCCTAATGTATATATAAAAGGGTGAGTACAAGTACATCTCAAAAAGATGAGGGTTACGGTCTATGTTCCCTAACCTAAAGCTAGGTATTCCTAGTAACAATTTAATTTAAGTTGCACAATACAATAACATAACAGTCATAATTTTAACACTCCCCATCAAGTTGGAGTATAAAAATTGTAAGCACCAAGTTTGTTTCATGTAAATTGAATTCTAGGTCTTCTCAAGGACTTGGTGAGAATGTCTGCAAGTTGGTCGTTAGATCTAGTAAGTCCAGTACATAGTTCTCATGACAACAACTTCCCCCCTGAGAAAATGACAATCAATCTCTCTATATGTTTGGTCCTTTTATGAAACACGGGATTGGAAACAATATGAAGGGCTGCTTGATTATCACTATACAACTTCATTTGCTCAACTCATAATTTCAACTCTTGAAGGAGTTGTTTAATCCACACAAGTTCACAATTGGCCAAAACCATAAATCTATATTCAGCCTTTGCACAGGATTGTGCAACAACATTTTGTGCTCTTCCAAGGGATAATATCCACTCCAATGAATCCACAATATCTTGTGGTAGATATTATGTTAATGGGACAACCAACTCAATCTATGTCATAATACCCTATAATTATTGGCAATAATCCTTCTCCTTGAGGCTCTTTGATGTATTTGAGAATGCAAGTTACATCATTCTAGTGACCGGTATGAGGATTTTACATGAATTGACCTGCAACTCTCACAACATAAGAAATGTCAACACTTGTAATAATGAGATAAATGAGTTTTTCAACCAACCTCCTATATCTTTTTGGATATTAAGAATTTTCACCTTGGTACACCACCAACTTTTGATTTGGATCCATGAGACTATTAGTAGACTTGAAATTTGCCAACCTTGTCTCTAAAATGTCATGAACATATTTTCTTTCTAATGACAACAACTCCCTTTGATTGAGCCATTTTGATACCAATATTTTAGAAAACCAAAATCTCTAGTTTGAAAATGGCTAAATAAATGCTTCTTTAGTTAATAGATCCTAGTGGTATCATTTCCTATGATAACTATATCACCAACATAGATCATTATAAACACACACTTCCGAAGAGAAGTATGACAATAGAAAATTGAATGATTTGCTTCACTTTGTTTGAATCCAAAAACCTGCATAATATGATTGAATTTACCAAACCAAGCTTGGAGTGACTACTTCACTCCATAGAGAGAGCGATGTAATTTACACACTAGACCAGACTCCCCTTGAGCAACCATGAAGAAAACATTTTTTATGTCAAGTTGGTGAAGAGACGAGTGATGGATAGCAAATTGCAAGAAAAAAACCTAATGGTGCTAACTTTGGAAATGGGAGAGAAAGTATCATAGTAGTCAAGTTCATAAATTTGTGTATATCTTTTGGTTACCATCCTACTTTAAGACAATCAACTCTACCACTTGGTCCAACTTTAGCCTCATAGACCCATCTACAATCGACAATCTTCTTTCCAGATGGAAGACGAACAAGCTTCATGACAAGTTGCCATCCCAAATGATCAAGTGTCTCATGAATAATTTTAGGAACAATGGTGGCAAGACTAAGAATAAACATAAGAAGAATATGATGGAGACAGGCAATGATAACTCAAAAAATTATAAATAGGATATTGATTACGAGTAGATTGAATACTTTTCCTAAGAGCAATAGGCCAATTTGAAGTGGAGTTATATGTGAGAGAGTTGATGAAAAAGATCCATGGCAGGGGAAGATGTAGGCCGTGTGTTGGTGTAGGTGGTGGGCAATGTTAGATTGGTGTGCATTAGGGTTGGAGATAGAATAAGTCGGTATCAATATATAACCAAAGGTTGGAATAGGGAGAGCTTGTTGAATGTGTATGGGAGCTTCCAGGGAGGATGAGAAAAAAGGTGTGTCTTTAGGGAAGGTGTCATCAATTGACATATAGTATCTTTTGATAGTTGGAGAGTAGCATTTGTATCCTTTTTAAGATGAGAATATCCTATAAAAACACATTTAATAGCCTTTGCAGAGAGTTTGTCCAAACTTGGAGATACATTATGAACAAAACAAGTACAACCAAAATACCTTAGGAAAGGCATGAAATAGGAGATCATTTGGAAAAATAGTGGAGTGAGGAATTTGATTTTCAAGAGAGGAATAAGACATTCTATTTATTAAAAAACATGTAGGGAGAACTACATGTCCCAAATGATGTACACATTTTTATTCAACATTAGAGAGCATGTAGTTTCAATGACATGTTTATTCTTCCTCTTGGCAATGCCATTTTGATGTGGTGTGTGAGGACAAGTACACTCATGTAAAATATCTTGTGAGGTTAAGAAGGAAGTAAGCTCAACAGGAAAAATATTCTTTAGCATTGTCACTTCGGAAGACTTAAATTATTTTTCCAAAATGGTTTTTAATCTCATTAAAGGACATAAATATGGACAAAAAAGTTCATATATTTCTTTCATTAAATAAACCCAAGTACAACAAGAGAATTCATCAATAAAAATTTTACAAAAATATCTAAAGCCAAAAGATGTGACACAGCTTGGTCCCCGGATATCTGAATGAATGGTAGAGAAAAAGTTGAGTTACATTTGTTTTGAAAATGATGACCTAACATGATTCACATTTAAACACTTGAAGTTTTTAAGACTAGGAGCTATTATCTTCCACAGGCTAGAGTTGGGTAACCCTTATGATCATGCAAAAGCTTTGGGGTTGAGGTAGCAAAACAGGGTATAATTTTAGTATTGTAAGGTACAATACTATAACAGTCACAATTTTAACAGTTTTTATAAAGAAGTTAACCAAACAGGGTCTTAGTGGTGTGGAACTTTGCCTAAATGGTAGTATTAGAGTTGAAATGAAAATTTATGCGTCTTGGATTTTACTGTTTAAGACATCATATTTTTTTTACCTCTTCCTGACATAGACAGTTACTTGAACATATTATTGTATTAAGTGTCTCTATTTACTTATGCAAGTTATGCATGAAGTTCTTGTTAAATGGTTCATTTGCAGTTTGGCTTGCGTAGGTCAGGTGAAAATGTTGCACCGTGACTGGGTGGTGAATTTCTGAACAGGCAGGAGTTGTTTCCCTCTCTATGTGTTGTCACGAGATTCAGAGAACTGCAGTGAATTGGGTTTTGATTTCAACTGACCGATGGAGTGCAACAAGGATGAAGCTGTGAGGGCTAAGCAGATTGCTGAAAATAAGATGCAAGCTGGTGACTACGAAGGGGGGCTGAAATTTGCTACAAAAGCCCAAAGGCTGTTTCCTGATGTTCAGAACATTGTTCAGATCCTTGCAGTTTGTGACGTTCACTGTGCTGCTCAGAAGAAACACTATGGGTCTGACATGGACTGGTATGGAATTCTTCAGACTCAACAGTCTGCTGATGAAGCAACCATTAAGAAACAGTATAGAAAGCTTGCACTGCTACTTCATCCTGATAAAAATAAATCCGCTGGTGCAGAGGCTGCTTTCAAGTTGATTGGTGAAGCTAACAGAGTGTTAAGTGATCAATGCAAGCGTGCTCTGTATGACTCAAAGATTGGAATTTCAGTGGGAAATACAGCAACTAAGGTCGCACCTAGTCACCCAAATGGAAATGCAGGGAATTATCAGAACATTTTTAATTCACAGCCCCATGCTTGGAATCCATATCATCAGTTTGAAAATCAGACATTCTGGACATGTTGCTCTCATTGTAATACTAGATATCAATACTACAAAACTATTTTAAATCAGACCTTACGCTGTCAACAATGTTCTAAATCCTTTACAGCTCATGATATGGGGAACCACAATGTGCCACCAACATATTGGTCACCTTTTAATAACCACAAAGAGTCTGCAAAACATACATCGTCTAAAGAAGCATCAAAAAGCAATGGTGGAAAATCTCTTGGTAGAGAAGAGGGTGTGTCCGTGTCAAAATGCACTGCTGGAGTTGGTGTCTTTTCTAAAGTTGCAAAGAGCAGAAATGGCCATGTGGCTGCAGGAGTGACAAAGGCTGGTGTTGAAGTGTTCAAAGCCAAGGAACCGCAAGCCTCAACGAAGGTTGGTTGTAAAAGAGCAAGGCAGTCAGCATCAAATGATAATAGCAAAGCTGGAAATGGTAAAGGCATGAAAGATACCAAGGATCAAGAAAATACGGTTGATCCTCATAGGAAAACTTCAAGAAAAAAACAGCACGTTCTGTACCCAGAAACCGATAGAGCTGGTGATTTTGGGACTTCACCCAAAAGGCCAGGACATCATGAATCATTTACCACCCCTAAAGTAGAGGAAAAAGAAGTGCCAGCAACTTGTGTGGGTGATCAGAATGGGGAGACAATAAATAAAGCAAGTGAACCACATGAAGAAATAATTTTAAGGAATAAAGCCAAAGTTGAGCAGACAAATGTGCAAGGAAGGGAGGTATTGAACTCAGATCTGAATGATAGAAAGTCTAAAGCGGACAATTGTTCTCAATCAAAGTCAAATTTACCTCCCAATGCAGAGATTTCCTGTCCCGATCCAGATTTCAGTGATTTTGAGAGAGATAAGGCAGAGGATTGTTTTGCTGTTAATCAATTATGGGCTATTTTTGATAATGATGATGGTATGCCAAGATTCTATGCTCTCGTGAAGAAAGTGTACTCCCCTTTCAGGTTGCGGATTACGTGGCTAGAAGCTGACTCAGATGATGTAGGTGAGATTAGGTGGCATGAAGCAGGTTTGCCTATTGCTTGTGGTAAGTTCAGACTCGGTGATTCTCAGAGAACTTCAGATCGTTTTATGTTCTCTCATCAGATGCATTGCATAAAAGGAAGTGACACTTGTACATATCTGATATATCCAAAGAAGGGAGAAACTTGGGCAATTTTCAGACATTGGGATCTTGGATGGAGTTCGAATCCAGAAAAGCATTTTGAGTATCAATTTGAATATGTGGAAGTTCTATCAGATTTTGATGAAAATGTTGGCATTGAAGTTGCTTATCTTGGCAAACTGAAAGGGTTTGTTAGTCTCTTTCAGCATACTGTATTGAATAGTATTAGCTTATTTTGTATTTCACCTCATGAAATGTACAGGTTCTCTCATAGGATTCCTTCATACAAGATGACTGGTGCTGAAAGGAAAGGTGTTCCAAGTGGATCTTTTGAACTTGATCCTGCTGGTCTGCCTACTGGTCTTTTTGAAGTCGGTGATACTGGTGTTGCAAAAATGGATGGAGTCAATTGTTCTCATCGGGAATACTCAAACTCAAAAGTTGAACAGGCAAAGTCTAGTGATAGTATTCACAAATTGAAGTTGCAAGAGAATATTGACGCTGAAAGAGCAGCACAAATCCTCAGAAGGTCTCCAAGGTCGAGCCAAAAACGTATGGACAATGGCCAAACAAGCACTAGACAATTCACAGTCAGAAAGGATGACATAAACATTGACCACAGGGGCTACAGTCCACCAGAGGGAAACGCTGCTTCATCTCAGACTAATGAGAGGAAGGTCAAGACACCTCAGAAACATGATAAAAATAGTTATGATGGAGAGACATTGAAAGCTCGAAAGTTGCCTAGAGATCTAAGCAAGAAAGATGCTCTAGGAGATGCATCTGAAAGGACAAGATGTAAGTTGACTGCTAATCATTCAAAAAACAGCAAAAATGTGAAGAGCACCAACATTCCTCAGTTGGTTGGACAATCATTTTATGACTTTAAAAAGGAAAAAACTGAAAAGATGTTTCAGTGTGGTCAGATATGGGCAGTATATGGTGATAGGGATCACATGCCCAATACTTACGCCCAAATTAAGAAGATTGAATTCACTCCTAGTTTTAGAGTGCAGGTTTCCATGCTTGAACCCTGCTCAGTACCAAGTGACTTTAAAAGAGCAACAATATCTTGTGGAATCTTCGAAGTTAAAAAATCCAAATTACAGATTCTCTCTCCCTCTGCATTCTCTCATCAGTTAAAAGTTGAACCCTTGGTAAATAATACATATGAAATTTACCCTAGAAAAGGTGAGGTTTGGGTTCTGTACGAGGATCAGAACTATGAACTGACTTCTTCAAAGCATGGCCGAGGTAAATGTAATATAGTAGAAGTATTAGCAGATAGTGAGAAGAGTATACAGGTTGTTGTTCTGTCGTCACATAACAACTCTCAGACAATTTTCAAAGCTCCCAGAATTCAGAGATCTAAAACTGGTGTAATTGAAATATTAAGAGAAGAGGTTGGCAGGTTTTCACATCAGATTCCTGCTTTTCAGCACAGGGACAATGTGCATCTCATGGGGTGTTGGGAGCTTGATCCTTCTTCAGTTCCTGGTTCTTTTGTACCAAGAAACTGAAGTATTTTTATACCCTCTTGTCCACTTTGTTCGTTGTAGTGAATCTATATTTTGTTATATATTAATTGACCAGCTATTCTGTGAAGCAGCCATGTATTGAAATGTGTTCAAGGAATCCTCGTTTCATGTGTTTGGCTTACATTAGTTAAAGCAGCTGTTAACGCATTCTGGCCAAATTCTTGTTTTCATGTGTGCTCAGGATGGGTGGTTACCTTGTGTCGGGACTCGACATTCCTTAACTGTGTTTACTAACCTGTTTGTTCTGATGTCCTGAGTTCATCTCACTTTGATAGTTTTACTATGCCATTCAGCCAGAAGAAATAGTATCTGATTAGACATCATGACAATACCCTTTGATCCTGTTGGACTGTATCAGTCTATAATTCTACCTTTTTCTAAGTTATTACCGGTGATGTTTGGCCAATGGGGTTCTGAGCAGCTATTTACCCTCATAAGCTACTCTCTCAACCTTCTTGTGTAGTTCGGCCGAAGGTAAAGTTCGTTGGAGACTACTATCTTTGCACCATTCTCTGGAAGTTTTTTCACTATCTTCACTGTGTTTCCCAACTATTCACCAATGGGACTTTTGGCATCTGATAAAAATTTTAATCTTATACTAAGGGCACATTCACATTAACACGTGATTAACTATTTTTCCCTTGACTGGGAGTCTGACACGAATTAATTGAACATGGATTACAAACTAGAGAAATTTAAGTATTTTGGTATACATATTTTTCAAGAGAGGAAGAACTGAAGAGTTTTTTTGGCAATGGAATTATGAACTAATTATACAAGTGAACTTTATATTATATTCAATTAAAAATAAAAGAAATCTTAAATAGAATAAATCTGTTTTTTTTTTATGTTTTCCTCATAATAATCATATTATCTGTTTATTCCATCGTATTAGACTATAATTAATCACATATGTTAATCGTTGGATTTTCTTAATTAGGTTTCTTTTATCGCATAAGTCAATAGGTATGTTCAACTTCTGTATTGGTATATTGCTAAAAATATTGCATATTTCCAAACTCATACTTGAACTATAAGCTGATTGAATTGTCGGCAATTACTTACGCACCATACTCTTAAATAAAATGGGCTACAGATCAAAATACATTTCGAGTTCTTTTTGAAATATATTTTATGAATTTTTCCAAATCCATTTTTGGAATATGTTTTATGAATTTTTTTGGAATAAACTTTTTATATTGTAGAATTGTTTTTTTTAATGAGATTTTGATTTTTTAATTTTATTTTATTTTAAGTTTTTATTTCTGAAATACAATAATCTCTTTGAATCTATTTTTATTATTTCCAATTTTGGATTTTTATTTTTGAAATGAAAGACATTTTTGGAAATTTAAAAGTATGTAGGGTGCAGGTTTAAACAGGTTGAGTGTAGAAAGAATTTGCCTGGATTGTGTTATCATCGAGTTCTAAAATAGCCAAAAGAAGGCTTTTCCACCTCCTTTTTCCGACCTGCACCCCCTCTGATATGTGAAAGGACCTAGACGCCCTCAAGGCCCCATTTGAAGTGTGTGATGATGGTATACCATTTTTTTTTTATTTTACTGGAGCATATAACATGTAAAAGATTCATTTTGGAAATTGGGACTTTGGATAACAAATGGATAAGAGGATAAACATGCAAAGTGACAACAATTTGTATATCTAATTTAATGTTTAATTTTTTCATGTCATTTGTTTATTGTCTATAGTATTTATATATTTATTTTATATTACTATAATTTTATTATCCAATTCAAATGATCAAATAAAATCAAAATGGCATTCTACTTTAGTGAATTTTTTTAATTCAACTATACATAATTTTTCTTTATTAATCATCCGCACATTAATGACGAGTGGTTAATTGATTAACTTGTAGATGTGAACGACTCAAATTTGACCTGGAAAATAACTTAATGAATTATTTGGACTTGCTTTAAAATAAAATAAAATCTAAAAAGTTTTATTTATAAAATTTAATTTAATTTCAAACGTAAATATTTGATATATAATCAAAATCAACACACACACAAACGTAATAATTTTTATTTTTTAAAATATAACTATTATTTTATAAAACAGACTAATACGTAAGTTTTCAAACTATTTAATTTAAGTCTATTTAGGTAATAAATTAAATAGGTTGAAAAAATATATATCCAATTTAGATTTCAAATTTGTTAGTTTAATCTAACTTGTATTTGTACGTTTTTCAAACTAGCTCGATGGACCAAATTCATGCTAACAACTATACTAATAATCTTGATTAGGAAAAGACAATGTGTTGAATTAAAGGAAAACATTTCTAATAATACTTATTCAAAATTAATAAAAAGATAAAACATTTTTATAAGATAAAACTAGTTTGCACAGCCAAATTTTAAATAAATTAATATGAAAATATTTTTGCACACTAGTTTATACACAAATTAACTTTATATTATCAAATATATTTTATTTTCTATATTTCATTCCATGAAAATCTCAACTTGACTAGATATAAGGATATTCCATTGTATATAAGTGAGTACAAACCTCATCTTATGATCTGATTTAATAAGGTTGAGTTATGCTTAAAGTTCACTTATTAACATGATATTAGAGTCTGCAAGAATTTGTTTGATTTATTAGACTTCTCATTATCGAGCTACTATCATACCACTATATAGTAATAAGTGGTGCAAATTAAGGATGGCAAAACGGTCCACCAGTCCGTCATCATTTAGGCAGGGTGGGTTAATCTTTTGAACTCGTCAACCAGTATTGCCTCGGGCTACTTAACCCAGCGGGGCAAGGTAGGGCGGATTGGCTTGACAGTCTGTTTTTTTTTTAATTTTAGTACTTTTAAAGAGGGATCTCATGCCTTTGGAATAAAAATTGGCAGTGATCAATGTTTTATATAAAATTTTATTTACATTAATTTCTTTATATATCATTTGATCCATTGAAGTATTATTGATATTTAGTTTATTTTGTTAAGTATTAAACATTCTTTTATTAAAATATTAAAATTTAATTTAATTTTATTATTCTTTCTTATATTTTTATTGTCTAAAAAGTGATATCAATGATTATTATTATTTTTTTTATCGGCAATAAAAAAAAAATGAACCACTTTAGGGGTAGTCTAACCCTTATACATGATCACAACCTTATCCTCCCCTACTAGACATACTCCCATGTATGGCAATATAGAACTCTCCTATCTTAACCCATATAAATTCATCGGAGGCTAGCAATCATACGACTTAACAGAATACATCATGAGATCATCCTCATGCAAACCAGCGGATCTAGACACCAATCAGAAAAGGAAAAATGCCCAGACTGTGACTTGGATGTAACCCAAGACCAAGCCTTTAATTGGACCAAAGCAAAAACTTCCAGAACATATACTACTCCCCCTTGAAAGATTACCCTATTCCTATGCTTCCAAACCTCGTTGATTACTGTGATCCAAATCACTCCCCAAACCTCATTCACTGAAGCGGACGCATTGCTCATCCTAAACTAGGAAAAATTTAGCAATGGGACGTTGTGAAACACGTTCTGCATGCCCTGCCAGACACAACAATGATTCCACAATAACCAAACAACTCTGCACTCAAAGAACAAATGGGTATTAGTCTCCTCCTCGACCCTGCAAAGACTACACGTGGAACTTGTAATCGTGATCCCGCGCCTTTCTAGGTTAGCCTTAGTGGCTAACTTGTTTTCCAACACCCTCCAAGCCGTAACTAGGTCAGTAGGTGCGACTTTACTCTTCCAAATCTTTTTTAAGACCATACCATTCTCTCCTAATCCATCCCCCCTTAAACGGAGGTATGCCGATTTAACCATATACCCAAACTCCTCCCCTGCCTTCCACACCCACTTGTCCTCCTCATCCAAGTCAAAACTCACACTTTGGACTTCCTGAGAAAGTAATCCCGCTATTTGCTTCTCCCATTCAAATAGATTCCTTCTCCAATCAAAATTCCAAACCCACTTTCCATTGTTCCATCCCCTGAATGTTGTGACAAACTCAGGGAGAACAACCTCTGAAAAACCGTCTTCAAAGCCCCACTCCCCAACCAATTATCTTCCCAGAACAAAACTTCCTTCCCAGTTTCCACCTTCCAGATTATAACTTCTTCGAAATTCCAACCCCACCCCTCCAAACTCCAAACCTCCCTCAAATCTTTCCACCAAAGAGAGTCTTTGCTGTCTTTTCCTCCCTCCCTCAGACTTCTCCATCCCCCGTATATCAATGATTATAATCAAGTAAATAGATTTAAAACAACAAAATTACTAAAAAATAAAAAAAATTTAAAAAAATTGAAAAGTAACGAACTACCACGTCAACCCGTCTTGTGATAGGACAAATTACTATTTATTTTCAACCTGCACAATCTTAGGAGGTCAAAGTCGGTCGAATCAGCCGGACTGATCGTTTTGTCATCCTAAGACAACTCTCGTTTTATAAATCAGTTTTATAAAAATTAAGTTAGAGTTAAAAGTTTATTTTCTAACACCATAAATATATATTTTTTAAAGGTTTAATTAATGGAATCTTATAACTATCTCTTAATTCTTACTCTTTCTATTGAGCAATAATTCTCTGTAGCCTTTTTTTTCCCACATTTCCACATATTAAAAAAAGAAGACTTGTTTGACTGAATTTTAAATGTTCCTTGGAGAAAATAATAAAAGTGATGTCTCACATTGCATAAGCCACACCTTCTCAGCATGACGAGTGCACTATTTTAGGGTTTTTCCTCCAATTTCTTTGGTGGAAGATCGTTTGTTGTACATTGTACTTTAATGTATCCATGTGCCTGTGCCTTTGTGTGGTCAATTCCGTTCCAGACATTATCCTTCCAAACGTGTTGAATATGTTATGTTCCCTTATCCATTATTCACCAAATTGATTCTATTTTTTTCATTAATTTTTTGTATGCTTTTTTTCCTCTCATGAAAAAATTATCTAAAATTATTTCAACTTCAAATTATTTTTTAATTCAAAATCAATTCATGAACCTGAAATTACATACACAAATTATCTAAAATTGCTTTCAAATATTCATGATTTAATTCAATGTTAAAAGTTAACTCTCAAAAAGAAAACTTTATTATTAATTTGATTATATATATATATATAATAAATATGTTTCTATACGTTCAAATGTGTTATAATACTTCGAAGTTGAAACTAATAATAATTCATTTATATTTTTATTCTTTTAATAAAATTATTTAAATAACCTTTTGTATAAATATGATTGGACACAAACGAACGAGTACAAAAAAAATTAAATAAAAATATCGAAAGATAAACAATTATTACAATTAATCTCATATATCTACACTTACTTTATCATATAAGTATAGTGATAAAACATGAAAAAAAATATTTTATATTAAAATAAATTTTCAACTATACGTTTTCCTTTATTGAGTTTAATAATCATGCAATATACAACTATTTTTAATTAATAAACTTTGTTTTTAGAGAAATCATAAATTATTATAAATAATAATAATAATAATAAATTTATGTTATTAATATATACGCTATTTTTTCATTTTAATCTTAACTTTTTAAATCATCTACCGTCATGAACAAAATTAGATAATAACAACCGATGTGATACTAAAGTCGAATTTCATAAATAAAGTTTTGGCTTAAAACTTTAGGAGTGAAAAAAAATATTATGAATAAAAACTTCATTCAAAATGGTGTAATATTAAATTCGATATATTATAAAATAAGAAATTCGGAATGACTTTGGAAATTAGTGTCCTTTTCTGTCAACAAGAGAATATTCAATACTATGTTTAATATTCATAGACTTATCACTAAGGAGTCAACTTGGGAGTTTCTTAGTAAAATTATCATTTCAACTGATTCAGTAGACATACCTAACACTGACCCAACAATACCTGATACTTTTTTTCAAAATTCATAATCAATTATATATTTAATAATTAAAACAAATACAATTTGATTTTGAAAATAATATTTAGTTCTATTAGTTTAATAAATACAAAAAAAGTTAGTGACACACTCTCAAGTACATATATTTTTATTAGAAACTATAAATTTTATGAGTAAGGTGACATTTGGAAAAAAAAAACATTTTAAGGAAATAATGTTAATAATTAAGAGTGTATTAATAAATTATGACCAAACACTTGAATTTATAATTAATATGCCACTTGACAATTTTTTTTTTTAAAAAAAACCACTTATCCTTGTTCATCCTTTTTAAAACTTATCTTAAAAAATTAATTTAGTGTAATTAGAATATATTAATTAAATACATCTTTCATGGCTGTGTATTTAACCTAATTCCAAGCTATTATGCATAATAAATATATTATTATAATATTTTAAAAAACACTTTTTTTTTTCTTTAGAAGCCACCAGTATCATTAATTATATATATTAGTGAAATAAAAGCAGTGACAAAAAATCAAATATTTAAACAATGGAATAACCTATTTTTATTAACTCATTGAAGATATTAGATGTATTTAAAACAACAATTTTGAACCTATCAAAGGATAAAATCAAATTAATTATGGTATGAACATTATTTTACAAACTAATTTTATGAGTTGAATCAAATTTATAATTCACTTTTTAATATATTATTTAAATTTATCATAACAGGTTTACTTATTTACAAATATCTAATTTTACGTTCAAAATATTCAATCATATTAAAAATAAAACTATGAAAATGTGTATTAGAAATCACCGTTCAACTAAAAATAAATTAAATAAAAATAAAAATATATTAAATCTCATCTTATAATTAATTTTATTATAAAATTTATTAAATTTAAAGCTTACTTGCTAATATCCGCAAATTTCCTCTTATTTTTAACCAATAACATAAAAAACCCACATTATTCCTGTTTAATTACTGAAATTAAACACATATAGGTGATAGTAAGCCAAAATTAAATCCATTGGATATAAGTTAGTCTTTGAATAAAACATTATCTTATTTTTATTAGTAGTAAGGGACACGATAATGTTACTTCTTAGTTTCTTTCATTTTCTATGTTATAGTATATAATATAATAGGACTTTACTAAAAGATGTTTTAACTCTATGAATGGAAGAGATTTTTATATCTTCAATTATTATTTTTTATTTATGCACTGTTTTGTTGTATTTTTTGTACTGTAATTATTTTGTTACAACAGTAAGAATATTTATCGGCTTTAAGTTTAATAATCGGGTAATGGTTGTGATATTTTTAATTTCTCATATATAGATTATTAAGGTGATGTATTGAATTAATTAAAAAAAATCTAAACCGTGTTTCATAGCTGAAAAAGTTAACTGTTTAAAAATAATTATATATAAAGTAAAATATTAAGGACTAATTTAATTCTTTTGAAATAGAAAGGAAATTTAACAAGAAAATAAGAATAAAAATATATTTTAGCTTTATTTGTAAATTATTTTGTACTTCTCTTAAAAGCACATATATTCCTATTTTAGACCCCTCGTCAAATTACGGGTTTATTTTTTATTTTTTCATGATTAGTTGTAATTTCAAATAATTTCTTTGTTCCCCTAATGTGATACTCTTTTGCCTAGTTATAGACTTTAAGAAGAGTTTTGGATAAGATTGTTCAGACATTAACGATCTGTTTGTTTCCAATGACGGGGTTAAAGTGCGGATTAACGAGTGGGTTAGTTTGTTGTTTGATTATACTAGTTTGAGGGTGACTATGAGGATGAGTGAGCGAGTGGGATGCATATTCGTTTTTCCTCTCATGTAGAAGGATTAGCGATAATTACACGTAGGACCAATGCTATTTTACGTCCATACCCTCCTTAACACTGTTCACTACATCAAGAGGAACAAGTTGAAAGACACAAAGTAAAATGAATTTTGCATATAGTGTATAGAGCATGAAAATTGATTTTATGTGACATTTTTTTTCAAGAAAATCGATTTTGATGTGCTTTGTAGGGTAAGAGAATCGATTCTATCTATATGTTAGGTATGGAAATCAATTTTGAGACTTGTGGCAAAGATGGCAGAATCAATTTTGACACACAATGGTGCCTAGTAGAACCCAAAATCGATTTTGATGTGCACATGGTTATGAAAATCGATTTTAAAATTAGTTTGACTTCTATTTCAAAATTTGAATGTGCGTGCTACTAAAGTATTGTAGGTGGTCTGCTTATTAAAATTTATGTAATAAAAATATTTAATTATTATATTAATAATAATATATAATTATAAATAATGAAAATAACAAAAAAATTATAATATAAATAAAACATATATAATTATATAAAATAAAAAATGTATATAATAGTAAATATTATTTTCATAAATGTTAATTTATTTAATAAATTAATTTCAATTTAATACAAAATTATTTTTTATTATATTTTTTAATTTTTTTTTACAAAATATAATTATGAATATTATATGAGAAAAAAATAATTAACAAAAAAATATACCATAACTCTTTATTCAAATATTTTTTTAATAACAAGGGTAAATTTATAAACTTACATTTTACACCTTTAAAATAATTTCTAAATTTTCTCTTAACTATCACATCACTCACAAATTTCAATAAATCATCTTCACAAATTCACTCTATCATCCCTCAATCAAAACAACCTCATACATCCTCACAAATCCTCTCTAATCCTCACACATTCTATTATACTCAGAGTGAGAAAGAGATTAAATAATTAAAAGATATAAATGATTATAATATATTAATAATTATATTAGGGTTTTTAAGATATATTAAATTAATTAAAGAAAATGTATTTGAGTGGTTGTTATTAGTAATTGAGTTATTAATAGGATTATTAATTAATTTTTCGAATAAATATAATTAAAAATAATATAATTATTATAAGAATGCAATTTCTAATCAAATATACCATTTAAATCACTAATAATTATAATTAAATGTTTTCCCGAGTAAAGTCGTGTTTCAGACATGCCCCTTGGAAGGGTTCTAAAGTGTTTGTACGGAGAAAGTCTTATAATTCAATTTCAGGGTTATTTCCCTTATTCAACTACCATTTTCATTTGTTTTTTTTACAGTCATCACACGTGAAGTAGAGTCTAAGTCTTTCTAAAATAAGATATTCAAAAATTTACTTTCAATGTTTTTAAATTATACACTTTTAATATTTAAAAAATATTTGTTGGAATAACAATACGTCAGTAGTTATCTCTTAGATTTAAATTCTAAATTAAATATAAATTTAAAAGTATCAATGGTATATGAATAGTAAATTGAATAATTGTGAGAAAATCTTTAGGAGTTCTCCACATATTTTAATTAAATTATTTTAAGAACTATACTATTTGTTTATTTTATTTTTAAATTCAATTATGAATTTGAATATCACGTTAAATAGAAATAATAAGTTGAACAGTATATAAAAAAATATTTATAAATTTATTCTATTAAAGTTTTAAATAAAAGATGATTTATAGATTGACTCGTAACTATTCATGTTGAATCTTTCTATATATTATCTCTTGAAAGACTTGAAAAACTTACAAGTAATATCGGATGATTTATTTTGATAATTAACTCAAACAACAAGTAAAATAGCATATATTAATTTCGTAGTAATTTATATGGATCGACTCAATGAACTATTTAATAAATCCAAATTTTCGGATGTATCCTTTTATAAAAAATACCCAATATTTTTAAATTATAAATATATTTTAGAAGGTATTTCTTAGTTTATTTTATTTATTACTACTTATTTTATCTTTTAAAGATAAAATAGAGTTATAAAAAACTTTATTTAACTACATAAATTTATAATAAAATATCCTTAAGGATTATAAAGTTAAGTAAAATCACTACTTGTGAGTTATGAGTTATAAAGTTATTATTAATATTGAGAATATAAGAGATAAGAAAATAATGTACATATTAATGTTAAAAAATTAAAGTGTGCATATTTATATTTTTAAAAATAGGGTAATATTAGAAGAGATGTATAATACTATATTAAAAAATATATGGAAATATCTATAATAATGTAAAATCCAATCAAATTGTCTTTAATATAATCAAATCATATGTAATTATATAATTTGAATATGTATATAATAATAATTGATTGAATAACAAATATTTAATAATCAATTGTATCTCTTATTTATTTTAAATATCTTTTATATGTAATCCATATTGATGAAGTGTTACACTTGTTGGAAGAGCATGCCAATGTTCAAAGTGTTATAATATTGAAGGAATATATCAATTTATTTTACCCATAAGATGTTACAAGGTCATGTCTTTTGGGCTAAAAAATATCAATGTGACCTACTAATGTCTTATGGATAAAGTATTTAAAGATCTTATCAAGGACATTATGGAAGTATATATTGGTGACATGGTTGTTATATCAACAAGGTCAAAAGACAATCCTACCCACTTAGAAAGAGTTTTTACTAAGGTCATAGAGGACAACATCGTCTTAATCCAGAAAAATATTTTTTAGAGGCAGAAGAAAGAAATTTATCAGTTTCATGATTGGTATAGAAATTAATCTTGACAAATATGAGACGATTTTGACCATGAGGAGCTAGAGCAACTTGAAGAAAGTTCAATGGGAATCTTGATGCACTTTCAAAATTCCTCCCCAAAATTGCAGAGAAAGTAAAAGTTTTATTTCGGATCCTTAAAGGGTACAAAAATTCGAATGGGACGATAAATATGAAGATATGTTTCAAAATATCCAAAAATATATTTTTTCCTTGTTGTAAGCCCACCACCTCACTCAACATTAATATTGTATTTAATAATTTATGGCTTCGCCATTAGCTAAGTATTGGCTTAGAAGGAAGGAAAAGAGCAACAACAATTTATTTCACTTGTCATACTCTACAATTGGTCGAGAAACGATACTAAGTCATTGAGAAATTGGTTTTAGCACTTGTTTTCTCGACTCAAAGGCTCAGATAATATTTCCAAAGTTTTCATATCATTGGACAAACTAATTATCTAATCAAACAGGTATTGTAAAAACTAACGTTAGTGGGTTGAATGACAACATGGTCAATTAAGATATTCAAGGTTGTTTGAAAAATGAACGACCATCACATTAGATCAAAACAACTTGATAAGTTATTTGAAAATAAGCGATCATTTCATAGAAACAATTTGAGATTGTTTGAAAATAAACTACTATTATTCAAAGTCATTTGAAAATAAAAAACCAACATATCAAGTCAACAAAATTCGACAAGTCGTCTGAAAATAAATAATCATGTCAAAGTAATACAATCTCAAAATTAATTACTTCAACATAACTCTAAAACTTGTTCATCAATTAAATTAATCTACCTATATCTCAGTTATGGATTCTAAGCTAAAATGACTTATATACCTACCCATATCCATTAAATACAATTCAATCAAATCTAATGCAATCGTATAACTTAAATATTTATATAATAATAATTAATTAAATGGTAAACATTCAATAATAAATCCTATATCTTATTTAGTTTAAATATCTTTAAAATACAAACAAAACTAAAAAAAATCTTATAAATATATATTACTCCCAGAGTGAATATTAACTTAATTCTCAAGAGATCTATGCTCGATAAAAACAAGATGTGATAAATATATAATAATTCAAACAATAATGTATATAACATATATCTTTATCATTATTATAATAAAAACCATGTTCTTTTAGAAAAAATACATGGGGAACCTGTATCCTATTACATGGAAATCACACTAGAAATGAGTGAGGCTGAACTTTTCTTCTGCTATCTCTATTTTCGAGAATGTTTTGAACTTTTCTTCTTCTATCTCTATTTTCGAAAATTGCTTTGTAATCTATAATGAAGGTTCGGTGGTAGTTCCTTCAGCAGAACGGATAAGATCATATGAATATTAAGAAGACGCGTTAGGTTTGGTTCTTTAGCTATAAAAGCCTATGATGTAAGGCAATGCAGAACGTTGGCTTGTTTCTTGCCATAGCGAGTTTTTTCAACAGAATTTGTTTGTTGTTATTATTATTATTATTTTGCAGATAAATAAATAATAATAAATAGTAATTATAAAATCCAAAAAAACCCTAATCCCTTTCACACTGTTTCATTGGCATTTGACAATTTAGAAATTTGCAGAGAGAATGGGAGGGTGTTTTTCTGACATGGAAGGAGGGAAACAAGCTGTGGGAGGGTTGGGTAAAGGCGCCAATGCGCAAAACGACGCCGTCGATTTCTTCTTCAGGTCTCAAGGGTTTCATCAAATGTTCACACAAGTTGAGGTATTCATTTTTGTTATCTTTTCACAATTTTCTTTCAATTCCTAACATCACTATCATCGCGCATTAACTACTTTTCACATTTTCCTTCGTTCAACCTCGTTACTATCGCCGTCGTTCTTTTTTGTTTATTTTGTTGAATTGACTTCGATTTGATTTGTTCAATTTGTCTTTTAAAAAAATCACAGAAAAAGTTGAACTGAACTTCTCTTCTTCTTCTCTTCTTTTAAGCCTTCTTTTACTACTTAGTTATTATCGTCATGCTTTACGCTTTGTTGAAGATGCCATATTTTATTGTATGGTCAAACCAAACGTGGAAAAGAGGGAAAAGCCATGGACAAGACTTTACATAAACAAGGGGCGACCAAGGAAAAGAATTTCAACGCAAGAAATAGATTATTGTTTGCTTAATAAAAAAAAAAAAGAATTACACCACACACACACACACATATATATATATATAATAGTCAAATGAAATTATTAAGTTAATAAAAATTTAATCTAATTAATGTGTATAAGGTTCAAATTCCTCAAATACCAGAGAGCAAAAATTGAGAGAACAAAGTTTTTGTTTTATATTTTTTAAATTTAAACATATATGGGGCTTTGATTTTAATCATCTATTTTTTATATGTCTCAAATTAAAAGTTGCAGTATTTAGTTTGCCTGCAGTTACAATCATTATCATTCTATCCTAATATAAATAAGTTTTTTTATTGATATATGATACATGATTTTCTTATTTTAATCCATATCTCATTTAGTAATTGTAGCAATCACAATTATCAATATTATGATCACAATTATCATCATCATTACTTAAAATAATAACTACAATTAATTGTGACTATTGTTTATACCACTATTAATACATTGATATCATCATTATCAATTTCATCATTGTTATCATTTATATAATTTCATTATTATCTTTATCATGAAAGAAACTAAACATTAGATATATGTTGATCTCCAAATGAATCCTTAATTCCAGTATTATATAACTCTCAACTTATTTTTGAATTTATCTAAATATCAAAATGAGTGATATTGATATAGGCTGTATTTGTTTGTGCTAAATAAATTGATTGCTAAAAAGTGATTTTTATATAAACAAAAGTTATTATGCGTTTGCTTTTGTGCCCTTTTCAAATTATTTCATTTCTACCACATTTTTTTTTATGAGAAGCAACTATAAATTAATTATAATTTTTTTTTCCTGTTTTTACTTTTTTAACTTTACTCAAACATGTCTAATAACATATTATATAATTATTTTATCAAGAACATTTAAAAAAAAAACAATAAAAGTATCCATAATACTACATGTTGATATATCACACATGTGATATTCTTACACTCTTTTAATATTTTTAAAAGAAATACTACTTAGTTATTTAAAAATGAATATTAATTGAGAACTAAAAATTAGTGATTAAATTTTTTACAAGGAATTAAAAAAATAATTTTATAAGGGATAAAAATTACATTTTTTTTCAAATTTTAGAAAGATGAATCAAGTAGTTATCAAAATAAACCATTATTCATTTTACAAATATTAAAGACAAATTTATTTTTTTGCTATGAAATATGTAAATTGAGTTTTTATCTACAATATTTGGTCAAACGTTGTTATTATTGTTTGGTGTACGTTTAAAAAAATTCTTTTGCCAACTAGAGACTCATTGAGATAAATTTAAATAAATTCAAACATATCATTACCAATGTTTAGGTGTTTTTGGGGTGTTTGTTTGTTTTTTAATTTATTTCTGTTCACTTTTTCTTTTTCTTTTTCAATATATTTGTTATATATTGTTTGAACCAGGACAAGGTTGACAAATTATTATGGTCATGTAATCTTTTTTCTGCAGTTATCTCTTTCAGCATCCAGCTTACTTGATCGCGACATTGCATCAAAGGTATATATTTTTTAGATAAGAGTGCAAATTATATACATAGATTTGAGATGGTTGTCATTTTTTTTTTAATTTCTTCGATGTTCCATACTTATTTATGTGTGACTTTTCGGCATTCTTTTTTGTCGTGAAATACCTTTCTATTTGCCTTAAATAAATTTTATTAGATGTTTGTAGTAATATTTTTCAAAAAGTACATAGCATGTATTATTTTTCTTTCGGACTTCTTAATCAAGTAATGCAAATGATGCATGCTTTCAAGTTCTGTTATAGACAGTAGAATCTAGAATGTAAATTTTAATTTTTAGAGTCAGTTTCTCCACAAATTCATGTACAAACAACTTATTTACAAAAAAAAAAAAATTGTTTTCTATACATAAACTTGAAAATATAATAATCCTTTCTTTTACATTGTTCAAAAATTGACATTTGCAAGCATCATTTAGCTGGTTTTGTTTTGTTATTTTATTTCAGAGTGATCCCATGGTTGTAGTATTTGCAAAGAAAAGAGATGGTAAATGTGAAGAATTAGGTCGCACAGAAGTAATTATGAATTGTTTGAATCCAGAGTGGATAGAGAAAATTAGTGTTGCATTTCACTTCGAAATTGTGCAACCACTTGAGTAAGCTATCCTTCATATCTGTGTTGCATCTATTCCAAGCAAAATTGTATACATACCTTTCTCTTATTTTGTATTGCAATAATAACTTACAACACCTTTTTCTCATTTTACTTTTATGCCAGATTTCATGTGTATGACATTGATACGAAATATCATGGCATTCCCACCAAGGTTTGTAACCATAATAACTCTGCCCTCGAAATTTTAATGCTTAATTAACCAGAGCATAAATTATTCCTGCATTTTTTTGCTCATTAAAGATCTAACAGTAATACTATTCGACCGAGTTAAAAAAAGCAGTCAACTCGTTGCTGCTTTCTTAATTTTTCGAAAGAAAAATATTTAGATTTTTGGTATTGTATATTTCGAATTTCTTACAACCAGAGAATAAATCATATAATTATAGGCCCTTATTTGTATCTTATTTGAATTTAATTTCACATTATATTTATAAGCATTTCTTTAAGTATTTAAAATATTTTATGAAAAGAGCTTAAATTATATTAATGTGCTACTTTTATTTTAACTACTCCAATAACAGTACCAAATAACTTCTAAGAATTGTGTTCTCATTTTTAATATGTTTCCTATATGATCTTCAGTAAAAGATCAAAATTTTAATTACTTAACTAAAATGAATAATTAATGAGAACGAAGGGGAGCCAATTTATTAAAATGATGTGAAGTAAAATTAAACCAGACTTGTAAAGTTTAGATATGAGTTTTTGCATTGTAATAATAGTACTCCAAATTTGTATTTTCACTTTCTCTTGCCGAATTGGTGAATGGTTATGACTCATTAATGTGTTTTTCTTGCAGACACTAGAACTGGGAGATCAAGACTTCCTTGGAATGGCCAGTTGCACTTTATCAGAGGTCAGTCTCATTGTATTCATTTGCAATCGTTGATGACAAACGATTTATTTTGGGCTTAATACATATCAATTCAGTAATTTTCATTTTTTAATATAAATTATCATCACGCGCCTTCGGTTTTGTGGTTATTGGGTAATGGATTCTGATAAAAGTATAATTCAGTTGTGAGTGTGTATAGAGGTTCAAAAAACTTAAAAGAAATAAAAAAGAAAAATCTTTGAATAAAGAAGAGACACAAGAATAAAAAGTTTCGCAAACAAATATATGAAAAGCAAGAATGCTTTTGAAGTTACTTATTTTGAGATGAAAAATATTCGTACAAAGTTTCATGAAATAGCTCCTACTGAAAATCTCAAGTTAAGTACAAAGTTTCATGAAATAGTTCTTACTGAAAATCTCAAGTTAAATAGAAAGGAAAAAATAAATAATATGTAAGATGAAACACTTACAAATTTTTTATTTTAAATTAAAAATAGGGTCTTAATACTTTATTTAAATTTATTCATAATTTATTGATACCAAATCTCCTTCGTCTTGAAGAAGTCATAATAGATCGAATCTATTGTCATATTTTGAATGGTTTCTTCCTCTCTTGTATAAATTTATTTACAATTCATTTATATCAAATCTTCCTAATCTATCCTCCAATAACCCACTATAGTCTTTTATAAAAAGGAAAACTGAAATGGTAAAATAATGCTATCACAGCTCGTACGTAAAAGAAAAAAAAAAGAAGCGAAATGTGTGATAAAATGGGTGATGAGATAAAAAGACAAGGAAAATACCAGTTATAAATTTTATGTATGTGTATAATTACATTTTCTATTTTTCCTGTGCTACTTGTTAATTCTGTTGCATTGAGAACTGAGATTTTGGACATTGTGTGCACGGCAGATTGTGACTAAACCAAGTAGGAGGTTAACATTAAGGCTCCAAAACAAAAGCCCGAATGGTGGTTTAAGAAACCTGGGAGCAATTACTGTTCATGCTGAGGAGACTGTTGCTTCAAGGAGTGTAGTTGAGATGGTCCTGCGTTGTTCTCGCTTGGACAACAAGGACGTTTTTTCCAAAAGTGTACTTATTCTACATTATCTACATTCTCATTATTCATGTTCCCTATTTAATTGGTACATGTTTATTGGTTTTGTTTGTTTGACATTCGAAAAATCTCTCATATATGTTTTTCTTGTAGGACCCTTTTCTAAGAATATCAAGAATGGTTGAGAGTGGAGGTTATATTCCTATCTGCAAGACTGAAGTTATCAACGACAATTTAAATCCAAAATGGAGACCAGTTTGTCTTGGTGGTCACAAGTTTGGAAGTAAAGTAAGCCTGCAATATTTGGGCCTAATATTTGAAGTTATGTTTTTATAGTATTCTAATTACTTATTCACGTAACAAGATATTTATCCAGCTTTCCAATTTTTTAACTTTTGTGCAGGAGAATCCATTATTGATCGAGTGTTTTGATTTCAATAGCAGCGGCGATCATGTACTTATTGGGTAATAATGCAACTATTAGAAATTGGTTTATATATTTTTTATCTATACTAACTTTTTATTTCATTCTTCATTATTTTCTTAAATATTTCTATTAATCTTTTGAGGTTTTACATTGTCATAAAACTAACAGTATAACCACTGAAACATAAAACTTTTAAATATAAAGATTACAATGAAAAATGTGCAAGCTAGTATACTAACCAAAATATTACTTTAACTCATGTTTGGTTGGGCCTTTACTTTTCTAGTTCATGAATGCAAAATATATTGATAGCAAAATTTATTGAATCAGCAAAATGCAGAAGTCGGTAGCGGACCTTGAAAAATTATACAAAGAGCGAAAAGGCGCAAATTTTGTCATATCATCCAAAAGCCATAGAAAAGAGAAGGTGTATATTGATCCATGCAATATAATTACTTATTTGCACTTACTCCTTTACTCAACCTCACTTTTTACAATTTCTTCCATTTAGGTTCTGAAGGGTGAACTGTTTGTGGATCAATACTGTGAAAAGGAACAGTTCAGTTTTATTGATTACGTATCTAATGGTTTTGAACTGAACTTCATGGTTGCTGTAGATTTCACTGGTAAGTAACAATTGTTCTTCTATTATAGCAACGGTGATTATGAATTTAATCTTTATAGTATATTAAGCGCTTAATTTGTCCAGCTTCAAATGGAAATCCTCTACATTCAGATTCCTTGCATTACATTGACGCACATGGCCGGTTAAATTCATACCAAAAGGTAAACTTGATATCTAATTAATGAATGATTCTGAACTTTTCAATCATTAAATTAAAAAAAGAACAATAGATCGACCTCGTTTTACAGCTTATGATCATGGATTACGTGCAAAATCAGGACAGTGTAATTTTTGTTACTTTCTTATGTATGGTATTAAACAACTTCATTAATACGGCGGCATTATCTAAATCATTTGTTTTGCCTAACGAACGTAGTATTGTTTGTAGGCTATAATGGAGGTTGGAGAAGTTATTCAGTTTTATGATTCTGATAGGCGATTTCCTGCTTGGGGCTTTGGAGGGAAGATACCTGATGGTACCGTATCCCACTGTTTTAATCTAAATGGGAGCCCAGGTGGCTCTGAGGTTAGAAATTCTTTCACTCCTTTTTCTTAGGAAAAGATTGTTATTATTTGCAGTATTTTATGTCCTGTATTGTTGGCGTTCTATCAGTTCAACATAGCAGTTAGCTTTCTTTTGTGTTTAGGTTGCAGGAGTTGAAGGCATAATGGATGCTTATGGCAGTGCTTTGCGCAGTGTCACTCTGTCAGGACCCACTTTATTTGGTCCAGTTATCAACATGGCCGCCCAAATAGCTGGGCAGTCCCTCACATCACACAACCACACTGTGTATTATGTATTGCTTATCATCACGGTAAGAAGATAATGAATTGGTGATGCTGTTTTCTATTTGATGATAGTGATTAATCAAAATCAAATGGTTCATCTTTATAGGATGGAGTTGTCACTGATCTTCAAGAAACAATAAATGCTCTTGTTAAAGCATCTGATCTTCCTCTATCTATTCTTATAGTTGGAGTTGGAAATGCTGACTTCACAAGCATGGAGGTTTACTATTTATCCTTGTCCAATCCTTAGTTCCTTTTAATTATTGAATAGCATGACAATGCTTTCTTGCTGGAGGGAATGAATAAATATACTTGTTTGTTTATAGGTGTTGGATGCTGATAATGGGAGTCGGTTAGAGAGTTCTTCTGGTCGTATAGCTACACGAGATATAGTACAATTTGTCTCTATGAGAGAAGTACATAGTAAGCATCGGTTACTTCTCAAGTTAATTTGTTTTTCCTTTTGAATAGATAATAATTAAGCACAATATATCAAACAAATAGTTTACTACATTTATCATGTATCTCATTCTCTTGCTTCTTTTTTATTCTTTCAATTTAAATAAATTCTCTTTCATGTGTGTTTTAATAGGTGGACAAATATCTGTTGTACAAGCTCTTTTGGAAGAACTACCTGAACAATTTTTATCTTTTATGCGAAGCAGAGACATCAAACCTCCGTCACGGTCTTCTCACTTCTCTCAAGCATCTACATCCTCCATACAATAGATTTTATCAATACACACTACCAACAAGTTATTTGTTCTTACTTCCATAGTTGGTCACAAAATAGTTCATTTTCAATGACCAAAATTTTAATAACTAAATTAATTTTATTTTTTTTTTAAATTTGATTTATTTATTTTTATTAAAATGGATTGTAAACAGAAACAAGAAAAATATCAAATGTATATAGTGTAAAAGGGTTTTGCTTGACAATCATTAATTCAAAAAAACTATATCTTTGGTGATTTACTCCTTATTCCTCTTGTGTATTCTTTCCACTTTTTATAGATTTCTTTTGCTGATTACATTGAATGTGTATACCATACACCAAAAACATTTACCAATTGACACAACTCTTGTGACAAGCGAGGTTGATGTGGCAAAGGATAATTTAGTTAATGTTGTAAACTTTAAAAAATTGATGACTGGTAAATGGGAGTATGTTGACAGACAATGTCAACTTATCACTGTCCATCATACATTTGTATATACTCATGGAAAATATTACTTTTACACCTGAAAAAGTAAATAATAATATATTAATTTATGGGATTGTTAAATGTTTTTGTTTGGATTAGGAGGGTGATAGTGGATGAAAATCACATACATAAATGAATTTTACCTATAGATGTATCTTTATTTGTTATGTTATGTATTTTGTGTAGGTAAACATGTATTAATTTAACATCATAAATTTATTTTTGTTAACATAAAATTTATTATAGATAATAATATTTTTTTTTAAACTTATGATTATAAGTTAATATATATAATATTATCGTTTTTAATTAAATCATACATCATATTTATGATAAATTAATCTGATAAATACTTATATTAATATATAATGTAAGGATCTAGAAAATTACTTTAGAGTAGAAGTGGTATATTTTCAATGACTCATGAATATTTTATTATTAAAATGAAAAGGATATATAAATAGAAAATTCAGTTATTCAGGTTTCATTTTCATTTCAAAAGAACTACCATCTCTTTAAAAAGTTTCCTTTTTCTTTTTTTCTCCTTTCTCTCTAAGATTCTGACCTCCTCGTTCATCAGTTTGACGATCAGAGTACGCTATTAGACTCTTGGCAGCAAAGACTACAAGACTGTCCGATCAGAATCTCTGATAGAGTAAGTTTATTTTTGTTCCATTTTCCTTTCCTCTTCTTCTCTCTACGATTCTGACATCCTCACTTATCAATTTGACGATCGGAGTCTGCCATTGGACTCCTGGCAATTAACTCTACAAGATTGCCCTATCAAAATCTTAAACAGAGTAGGTTCATTTTTGTCCTTTATTTTTTTAGTCAAATTTTAAACTTAATAGGGTTGTCTCTCCATAGGCTTTGCATGTGACTCTTTTAGCTTCAGGGTTAATCTCTGTTAACTCAGAATCCTAGTTATATAGTTAGATTTTGATCAGGACTTTGTGGTGTAGGTTGATTATCTTTAAGTTTTTGGTAGATTTGGAGCTCTTTGTGAGCATATGCTAAAGTTCAGGTAAGGGAAGCTAGTTTAAATTTCCAATAAAACCCTAGGCTAGAAGATTCTGAATGTGGGGGTGACGTGGTCACCAATTTCAAATTTTCTTGTAGGATTTCTTGTTTTTGTGTAGATTGGAATTTGTTTGAGATTGAAATGTGAAATTTAGATATAGTAGATGTTGTAGAATGTATATGATTTTGGAATTGAATGAGCTATTGAATATATTTGAAAAAAAAAAGTTTGTGACAATTTATTTTAAAGTAACTTATGAGTGTGATTATTTGGAGATTTGCTATGTTAATTGTAATTTGAATTTTTCCTTGTTTTTGAGTAAGTTAGTTATTGGGTTTAACATTTGATGATCAAACTTTAATTTCATATTGTGTGTTTTGGAAATTCTAAACTTTGTTATGATTTGAATGTTTGATGTTGAATATTGTGAGATTCAAAATATGAGTTTTTAATTAAGACATAATATTTTCAGGAAAGAAAATACCGTGTTAAGATTGTTTAAGATGTGCATTGATTAGGAATTCGTCTAGGAGATATCATGACTCTCATGAGATAATGGAATCATGTAGATGAAGTTACTCAGGTGGTGATAGTTGAAGGAGATTCATATGAATGGATAAGTTGTTTGAAAGATAACTAACTTGACCTGTTATATGAGTTAACATTGTCATACTAGGAGAAAGATGATATTGAGAATATTTATGCGCATAGGTGTGAGGATTTCACAGTGATATAGTATGACAGGTGTAGATCTCTGAGTCTAAGTCAATGCATGAGTCTTCCAGAAGTAGGGTCAAAGTGTGTGTTGTGAGTCAGTAGAAGTCTGACATGTGAAAGATGAATTATGAATTTTAATAGACATTTAATAGTTTGAGAAATTGTATGAGACTTGATGAATTATGTTTAATAATTTGAAATTGAAATTATATAAAATTTTTATATAGCTAGCTTACCCTATTCTTTGTTTGTGTCTGTTTCTGTGTCTATGATGATCATGTTTTACATGGGAGCATATGAGATTGCAGGTAATAGAGCTCCTTAGTGAGTAGTTGGAGAAATGAATAGTTTTAATTTGAATGCTTTGTTTTGTTTTTAAAACTTTTGATGTATATATTAAAATCCCTACGAAGAGGGATGTTTCTTTTGAGATACAATTATGAGATAGATGTATATATATATTAATTAGATATTACCTGTTTTACTTTTATTTTATTATATATATGAGGAGAAATTAGGAATGTTACATATAACATCAATACATTACGTTGTTAATAATATATATATATATATATATATATATAGATATATATATATACTTTATTAGTATTTAGAAAAACTTATTTTCTTGACATTATTTTTAATAAAAATAAGTTAGATAAAATTCAACTTAAATTTAATCATTTTATTAATAAAATATTTTTAATTTATGATTGTTTTTAATAATTTTTATATGTAAAAACTATTTTTTACATCTAAATAAAATGAATTATATTAAAATTGTTTTCAATAAATTTTTTATAATTTATTGAAACATTTAACTCCACTTATAATAAATCATAACGAGTATATATACAATCAACTACTCATATAATTAATTATTTAAATAATCTAAGTTTTTATACTTGTTCCTCATACACTATTCCAGGTACACGCTGATACTAATAGTTTATCTTTTAGACACCATATTAACAAATATATTTTAAAATGAAACGGAGAGACAAAAATAAATAACTGTTAAGATATGAAATTTATTTTTTAAGTTTATAAAAATATATAATAAACTAAAATTTACACAAAATATTTCTTATTTTATTTTTTAATTATTTTTAAAAATAATGATACACTTGTAAACTTGTATTTTTAATATTTTTTAAAAAAATTAAAAATTCTCTCACATTTATCACATTACTTATTCACAATCCACTCTAAGATATTCCAATCCAAAATTACATATCTCTCTTCACACTTTTTTTTCAAATTCCCAAATATCCAATCCTCAAATTCTTAGATATCTCATTCCCAATTCAAACACAACCTTATAAAATTTATTTTTATTTTATTAGAATAATCCATAAATTTTCTTTCGTATTCTCATACAATCCAATGACATTTTAAAATCAGAGGACATTATCTTCCAAAACTATAATATGAAATATGCATCTATGTTTTTTCTGTAAACCATAAATATGTTTTAAGTTATTTTGAAGCATGAAATGTTTTTTTTTTTTTTATATTTGTACATAAATATTTTACAATATATATAATACTTCTACTTTACACTTATATAATAATATATATTAATATTTTATGTATCACACTCTTATATATTGATTCCACTATTAAAAAATAGACTCATATTAATATAAAAACGTAGAAGTTATATTGTATGATAGTAATGTCTATTATTTTTTAAATAAATTGTTCCATCGATGTAGCTGTTCATCCCCACTGTATATATATGGAATAATTATGATGAACAAAGTCATGATTGAGACATGCATGCCCATTTGACGGGGTCTGTAAATCTTCCAATTCAATTTCGGGCACTATTTCTCAGGTGCAACTATTTTGCCCCTAATAACACGTCACACAAGAGTGTTCCAGAGTTTCTAAAATAAGATAATTAAAAAGAAATATGTAAAATTAAAAGTTTAGTTCCAGTAAAAGACTTTTAGGATAACAATAGACACAAAATTAAAATAATTTTATCCAAAGTGTTGAAAGGATAAAAACAAATACTAGTATCACTATATAAAATAAGTAGGAATATTATTATTAAATACACATAGAAGACTTAAAGTTCAACACTCAGAATCTGTACGAGTCTATGCTTATACATGGAAAACACACCAGAAGTGAGTAATACCTCAACTACTTTTCTTATTTAATACAATTTACATTTAATAAAAAATTATTTTTAATTATAATTTTTAAATTATTTATTTTTAAAATTAAAATATCTCATATTTCATTATTAATTGTTTAAAAAAATAAAATTAATTTTCTTATCTTAAAAAGAATCAAATTCTGTCGTATCATATCACTCATAAATCAATCATTTTTTCTTACATAATCATATTCAAATACACTCATTATACATATCATCTCTAAATTCCTCAGACTTCCCAAACACAAGCTAAATAGTTTTTTACTTCGAAAAAATAAATAATTATTGTTGAATTTATATTAGCTTTTCATCAATGACTCTGGCTTCTTCTGCAAGTCTTTAAATGCTTGTTGACATAAAATATTTATCATCATTATTATTATTATTATTATTACACGATTATCTCATTAGCATGTTAATGTGAAAGTTTGCAACTGAAACGGATTAGAATAAGAATGGAACGACGCGTTTCAGTGACGAGCCATAAAAGGTAACGAACGCTCTGCTCTCTGTGTGTTTGTCATATTTGGAGAACACGTCATTCTTGTTGTTGTTATTATTATTATTATTAACAGGAATAAACAAATAAGCAGTATAAAATCACAAAAACCCTAATCCAATCGCTCTCTCACTCGCTTTTTCATTAGCAGTGTAGAAATTAGAAAAAGTTGTGCAGAGAGAGAATGGGAGGGTGTTTTTCGGATATGGAAGGAGGGAAGCAAGCGGCGGGAGGAATGCGTGAAGCAGCCACTGGCATTGAAAAGCAGAACGACGCCGTTGATTTCTTCTACAAGACTCAAGGGTTTCACCAGTTGTCCACACGAGTTCAGGTATTTTTCTCAATATCTTTTCTATCGCTCAACCTATATTCACTGTCGCTGCAATTTTTCTTCATTTCTTTCGCATACGGCTATGATTTGTTCTGTTCAATTTGTTTTCCGAAAAAAATTATATAGAGAAATGTTGACTAATTTTTTTGTTAATTATTAGTTATATTATTATTGTTGTTATTATGCTTTACGCTGCGATCATGTTAGCTCAATTTTTACTGTATATATCTTCCAGTCAAACCAAACGGTCGTGAACTGGGAAAGGAGCGAAAAGTTTCAAAAAGGAATACAATAAATAAATACTATCATTAAAATGGGAGAAAATAAATATATTCATCTTCAAATTTAACATAATCAAACATGAAAATAAAAATAATTAATTCAGTTAACTTTTATTTTCTATTTCATAGTTACACTTTCGATCTATCAGAACGGATCAGGCTATATATCAATTGATTTGTAATATAATAAATTTATCTAATTTTTAATTATATAGAAGTTTCTTATTATTGTTTATGAATAAAAAATATGCATACTCATAATATTTAATAAGAACAAGAAAATAAAATTACTATGACTTTATATTAACTATATATATCTATATATATATGAAGGAAAATAGATCAAATTACAACAATATAACTTCTATTAAATGTTACAATGTAAAGTATATATTTCATCTCTTTTGTTTTTCAAAAACTAACCGTTAAATTCAAAGTATTATATTAATCTAAAATTATTTGGTGTTTAGTATATAAATCAAAATGAATTAAATATATATTACCATATGAATTATTTAATCACATTGTAGGATATAAATAATCATGGTATAAACTTATAATTTAATAATTAAATGAAAAAAATTACTTTATATATATATATTAAATTTGTTGTCATTTAATACATAATATTTTTAACTGTTATATAAAATACCTTGCTTACCCCCGTATATATCAACACCCTTTATAAACAAAGGTCTCTAGTTTTCAGTTAATAATGTTTCATATTATAAAAATGTATACTGAATAATAGAAATTTATTATTTTATATGATGAAATATTGATTTTTATGCTTTTTGTAAGTTATATGAGTCAAGTGAAAAGAGATGTTTATCGATCATGAGGTGAAAATAAATTTTTCTTTACTCAAGCCAACAATTTTATATCTGGATTAATTGGATTCACTGACTTATGGAAAAGTAATATAGACTTTCATTATTTTTAGACCTTCGAATTATAGCGAAGGTCTATATTTTGCCACTTGTTTTAGTATATATTTAGTTCAGGTTTATTTTTTTGTCATAAATTATGAATACTTGATTTTGTTTTTATTTTAATTTTTTAGTATCTACAATTAACTGTCATTTTAGATCGCATCAGCATATATCACTTGTTATATCAATTATGATCATTATATACCAAAAAATTTATATATATATATATATAATAAAAATAGTAATATATTTACATATACTTAAAAAAATGATATAATTACAGAGACTAAAAGTAAAAGTAACATATTGACTTGGATTAAGAAACAAAAAATAACATTTAAAACCATTAAAAGCAAGACTAACAATTTTACACTACTGACTGACATGTTTTTTAAGTTTGAATGATATTTTGAAATATCGTTGTATAAATTAATCTGTATAGCAGATAATATTTTTTTATTGTTAAATTATAAAAAAAAATATTAATAATAAAATTAAAAACATTTTTCAAAACAAATGACAAAATCTAGACAATCAGATTAATGCAATGGTCTTAAACTAGAGAAAACAAAAATAGAGGAACAGTCAGAGAGAAAAATAAAGATTTTATTTAGTTGGATGCAAATAGGATGGAGCGAGTGGAAACATTAGAGGGATGAAAGAAACCAATATTGATAGTTTGGTGCTTATGAAAATAAAGAGAAAAAAAATGTGTTAAAGGCTACTTCTATTTTGCACTTTATTTTTTATATTTCTTTATTTTCAAACAAAACATATTAATTTTCATTTCATCTTTTACATAATTTTATTTTCATCCTTTTTTTTTTCATTCTACCTAACAAATTCAAGACAATGATAAAAACTTTAATTTAAATTTTTTCTATCTTTCATACATACTTTTTAACGAGGTGAAGGATGATTCTTATCCTTATAAGTTTGAAATTAAATTGAGAAAAATTAAAATCAAAATATTTTTTTTGCCTCTTGCAGTACTTACTTAAATTATCATATTCTAGAATCCAACCAAAATCCAAAAATAAGAGCAACAATTGAATTTAACATTTCAATGTCCGTTGTGAAATATTTATAAAAAATTATTCAAATTTTATGTATGCTAGTTCTCATATTCTGCAATATATTGTCACCAATTTTATTGTATAAGTTTGTTCATGATTTATTAGTACAAAACTTTTTTCATTCTCCCCTTGAAATAGTATAAAGTATAAGTTAAAGTCTCACTTTAAGTAAAAATTAAAAAAAAAAAAAAATCAACGTATATAATGAAATAAAGACTCACAAACATGAGTTTACTTGATTAGTTTGGTACAAAATTTCCTTTAGGTGTTTATCCTTGATAAAAAAATCTTTGAGGAAAAATGTACCAACATGAAAAAGATTCGTACTTGAGAAGAAGGTTCTTGAAGAGAAAATATATCAACATGAAAAAGACTCATACTTGGGAGGAAAGTTGTTGAAGTAAAATGAGTTGAAAGTTGCACAATAAATAAAAACAAGCAAAAAAAAATAATATATAAGTAGAAAATATCTACAAACTTATCACCATTTTGGGTTAAATGTGGTGTTATTCATTTGAAATTGTTTATAGTTCAATAATGTTGAATTTCCTCGAAAGCAGCCAACAAGTTTCATTGGGTCAGGCTATAGTTTTTTTATCAGTGACCGTAAAGTAAAACATAAGCTCTAGAAAAAATTAGCCAACACATGTCTTGCTATCTTTGGCTAAATGCGTCCAACAAAATGAATGTATTCTAGTGTTGTTTTATTATTTTTTTTCAGACATCATAAAGCATGTTTAAGTATTTTACGATGTTTGTTTTCTATTTTTTTTTTCTTTTTCTTTTGGTTCTTTAAGTATGCTGTTTGTTATTATTGTTGGAACACTGGACAAACGTTTATAATCTTATTATAATATTTTTTCTGCAGTTATCTCTTTCAGCTTCCAACTTACTTGATCGGGACATTGCCTCAAAGGTATATTTTCTTTTAGATAAGGATGCAAACGGAGTACAATAATTCCAAATGGTTGTTATTTTCTTTAATTTGTCGATGTTTCATCTTGGTGTTCTTTTTCTTCGTGAAATACTTTTCCATTTAGCTTAACACAAATAGTTGCAGCTTGTTATGCTATGCAAAACAATAACAGTTCTGAATAATCAAGTTACGTTAATCATGCCATGATTTGAAGTTATTTTATTTACAAACTAGAATGTAAAATATTGTTGGTAGTAGAGTCTTGGTTCCTCCTCAAATTCATGTAAATGTCTAGATTAACGACTTTATTTACAAAATATATGTTTTTTTGTAAACTGAAAAATATTTGCCTGTGGCAGCCTAGGTGTGAATACCAAGTATTTATGGTACTTACATTGTTCAAAAATGCCTTTGTGAGCATATTTAGCTTATTTGTTTTTCTTATTTTATTTCAGAGTGATCCCATGGTTGTAGTATTTGAAAAGAAAAGAGATGGTCAATTGGAAGAACTAGGTCGCACTGAAGTAATTCTGAATTGTTTGAATCCAGAGTGGATACAGGAAATTACTGTTGCGTTTCATTTCGAAATTGTGCAACTACTTGAGTAAGCTTTCCTTCATATCTGTCTTTGCACCTATTCCGAGCTGAATAATACGTACAATGTATTGCAATGATAACTTATAATTCCCTTTCTCTCATTGTACTTTTCTTCCAGATTTCAAGTGTATGACATTGACACAAAATATCGTAGCGTTCCCACCAAGGTTTGTAAAACATAATGACTTAAAATTCAAGTCCCTTATAATTAGTTAAGAATAGGCAAATTAACGTAATTGGCCACAGACAAGGACTAGAGTTGAATATACAACTAAAAGCCTTCGAAGTTATTATTTTTTAAATTTTGTATGTTATAATTTGTAAATTGTGAATCTGTTAATTACTTTATTCAGTGTTTTACAAAATGAAAATTTTAGAATGCTTGTAACCATGCCGATTATATGCAAACAGTCAACTATTTTCATTGCAGATAACTTGCCTTTTTTGTGAACAGGAATTTAAACATTTATACAAGTGTTTTAGAGGATTTAAAAAAATAACCTGTGATATTCCTGTAAGTTATTTTTAATTTGTTTTATTAGGTTCTCTCTAAAATAGCTCCTTAAAAACACTTTAGTAGTAAGGAAATAATTTTAGCTTATTTATTTTTCAACTATAAAAATAATTTAGACATAAATATTTATATGAATAAATATTAAGTTATTTAGCTAAAAGGAGTATTGAAAATGGGACCTGTTCGGCTCCCTTTGAGTTTAGATAAACTTGTTGATTAAAGAAATTAAGTCATAGTAGAATCCAAATTAAAATGCATAACGAGAGGGGAATGGGATCCCAACTTATTAATGCGGTGTGAAGTATAATGAAGCGAGACGTAAAATGTATATATATGCATTCCAAATTATGTTCTTACTTTCTCTAGCCCAAGTAGTGAACGGTTCTGACTTATGAAATTTATATGTGAAAACCATGAAAAAAATTCATCTGTTGTTCTTGCAGACACTAAAATTGCAAGATCAAGAATTTCTTGGAATGGCCACTTGCACTTTATCAGAGGTCAGCACCATTGTTTTCATTTTAAACCGTTGATAATAACCATGCTTTTTTTTTGGCGAAATTCATGATTTAGTTCTCATTTTCTTTATAAACAAGATGTTCACGCTTTACACGGGGAGATTTTTATCTCACCTTCAATTTCAAGGTTAACTCATCAGGTAGTGGATTCTGATAAAAGTAGACATTTCATTTTTTAGTGTATTTAGTTGGGGAAAAATAGAGAGATGAAAAGAAATTTTACAAGGAGATATAAAGTTTTGTAAAGAAATAAATAAATATATATATATATATGGCGTATGCTTTGAACTAACTTTTTTTAATTTTATTGGAGTGTCAGTTTTGAATCTAAACACCGTCATTTAAATTAACTTATATTTATTATTAATTAGGTGAAATAATAAGTTGGTCTTATTAAATATCCAAAACCACTTAGTTAAACATGTTAGCACGAAATTTCACCAAATAAAACAAATGTAGAAGATTGTGATTGTGATGATAGAATCTCCCGTCGAAGAAAGCTACTCACAGTGGCACAATATTACTTATCAAAACTCTCAAACTTCAAGAGAAATAGAAAAGCAAATAAAGGGAAATGTGTGATTAAAATGGTGATCACAGTGGCACAATATTATGTAATCTGTTGCATTGAGGAATGAGATTGTGTACACTGACGCTGGTGTGAACTGTGTGTGCGAGGCAGATTGTGACTAAACCAAGTAGGAGGTTAACATTAAGGCTCCAAAACAAAAGCAGGAATGGTGGTTTAAGAAACCTGGGAGCAATTACTGTTCATGCTGAGGAGACTGTTGCTTCAAGGAGTGTAGTTGAGATGGTCCTGCGTTGTTCTCGCTTGGACAACAAGGACATTTTTTCCAAAAGTGTACTTATTCTACATTCTCATTATTCATGTTCTCTATTTAATTGAGTGCTGGTTTTGTTTGTTTAACATTCGAAAAATCTCTCATATATGTTTTTCTTGTAGGACCCTTTTCTAAGAATATCAAGAATGGTTGAGAGTGGAGGTTATGTTCCTATATGCAAGACTGAAGTTATCAACGACAATTTAAATCCTAAGTGGGATCCAGTTTTTCTTAGTGCCCACAAGTTTGGAAGTAAAGTAAGCTTGCCATATTTAAGCTTAACATTTGACGTTACAATCATAGATTTTGGGTATGAGATAAAGTTTTCTATAAATATCTCTAAAAGGGAAAAAAAGAAAAAAAATCGTTATAAATCAAATTATACATAAACAAATTTATAAAAACTCTTCTATACTCTAAAATTTTATTTTTATCTTTCCGTGCAGGATAATCCATTACTGATAGAGTGTTTCGATTTTAATAGCAGTGGCGATCATGTACTTATTGGGTAATATTGTAATTATTAGAAATTGTTTATATTTTTGTTGTGACTCTATTTTTTTCTAGGTCATGGATGGAAAATATATTGATATACAAACTTATTGCCATCAGTAAAATGCAGAAGTCTGTAACAGAATTGGAAATGTTATACAGGGAGAAAACAGGCGCAAATTTTGTCATACCATCCACACGCCAGAGGCAAGAGAAGGTGTTTACTGATCCATGCCGTAAATTTTTATTTTTTTTTCTCTACTTCTTTTGCTTAACTTCGTTTTTTACAATTTGTTCAATATAGGTTCTGAAAGGCCAACTATTTGTGGATCAATATTGTGAAAAGGAACAGTTCAGTTTTATTGATTACGTATCTAATGGTTTTGAACTGAACTTCATGGTTGCTGTAGATTTCACTGGTAAGTAACAATTGTTCTTCTATTATAGCAACAGCAATAGTGAATTTCATAATTGTAGTTTGTTGAGCCCTTCAAAATTTGTCCAGCTTCAAATGGAAATCCTCAACATTCAGATTCTTTGCATTACATTGATGCATATGGTCGGTTAAATCCATACCAAAAGGTAAGCTTGATATATACTACTTGCCAATGAATGATTCTGAACTTTGAATCATTTACTTGTGAAACACAATAGATCGATCACGCTCAAGGTTTTACAGCTTATGATCATGGATTACGTACAAAATCAAGACAGTGTAATTTTTGTTACTTCCTTATATATGGTATTAAACAACTTCAATGATAGGGCGGCATTATCTGAATCATTGTTTTGCCTAACGAACGTAGTATTGTTTGTAGGCTATAATGGAGGTTGGAGAAGTTATTCAGTTTTATGATTCTGATAGGCGATTTCCTGCTTGGGGCTTTGGAGGGAAGATACCTGATGGTACCGTATCCCACTGTTTTAATCTAAATGGGAGCCCAGGTGGCTCTGAGGTTAGAAATTCTTTCACTCCTTTTTCTTAGGAAAAGATTGTTATTATTTGCAGTATTTTATGTCCTGTATTGTTGGCGTTCTATCAGTTCAACATAGCAGTTATCTTTCTTTTGTGTTTAGGTTGCAGGAGTTGAAGGCATAATGGATGCTTATGGCAGTGCTTTGCGCAGTGTCACTCTGTCAGGACCCACTTTATTTGGTCCAGTTATCAACATGGCAGCTCAAATGGCTGCGCAGTCCCCTTCATCACTCAATAACACTAAGTATTACGTATTGCTTATCATAACAGTAAGATGATGATAATGAAATTGGCAGTTATGTTTTGTTATGGTATGATCATGATATATGAATAACCAACTAAGTGTTCATCTTCTTATAAGTGTTCTTATAAGTATTACGTATTGCTTATCATAACAGTAAGATGATGATAATGAAATTGGCAGTTATGTTTTGTTATGGTATGATCATGATATATGAATAACCAACTAAGTGTTCATCTTCTTATAGGATGGAGTTGTTACGGATCTTCAAGAAACAATGAATGCTCTAGTTAAGGCATCTGACCTTCCCTTATCCGTTCTTATAGTTGGAGTTGGAAATGCTGATTTCACAAGCATGGAGGTTCACTGTTCGCCCTTGTCCATTCTTTAGTAGCACGAAACAATGTTTTATTGTCAGAGAGAATAAATATATATATATATATATATATACTTGTTGGCTTGCAGGTGCTGGATGCTGATAATGGACGTCAGTTACATAGTTCTACGGGTCGTGTAGCTACACGAGACATAGTACAATTTGTTTCTATGAGAGAAATACAGAGTAAGTACCAAACTTGTTTGTCTTTTAACTGAAACTCATCTATTTATTTATCTCTTCATATCATTATATCATCTAATGAGTTTTTGACAGGTGGGCAGATATCAGTAGTGCAAGCTCTTCTAGAAGAACTTCCTGAACAATTTTTGTTTTTTATGCGAAACAGAGACATCAAGCCTCAACCACTGCCTCCCCATTTTCCTCAGGCATCAACTTCGACCGTGCAATAGAGTTTTTAAGAGGTGCACGTCAAGGAGAAGGATGATTTCACATGTTATTTGGTTCGTAGCAGTCGATGACCATGACCAATAACTGTCTGCGAAACTAGTTTGCATCTAGATGAATTGTAAATAGAAGCATGAAAAAGAAAATGGTATCTTACGGCATAATTCTATAATCATTGTCTTTTAACCACCAATGACCTATTTAGACTATCAATCACGTTCCGGAATGGCTATTACAGATTTATATTGTAATAGGAATCTCACTCAGCCAGACACCCTCTACCTTCTACTGCGGACGGTTCTTTTCAAGCTATCAAACAATACTAGAACTTGTTTAAAGCCAATTTTTGAATCTAAAACAGGTTTTGAACCGGTTCGCAGAAAAGAAAGTTTGGCTTTAGTTTGGATATTGTCCAGTTTATGTGGGCTAAAGATGCTCACTACCTTTTATGAGTTATAGAGCCCAATATAAAATAAAAAAGTGCAGCTGGACCAAAAAGCTATATAAGTGCACTAGGTACAGGTACAGTATCTTTATGCTTTTGCTAATAACAAATGGTACAACACAACCAAAAAATTCAGACACGGGAGGGTTATCAAGTACTACCAATCAATTCTCACTCTACACCTAGTCTAAAACTCCAACAGATAATAGAATTTAATATATCATATTTCTGGTTTTCACAATGATTGGGTAATCTTGAGAAATGAATAGACATACCACCCACTCAATTTATGTGCAACTAGCCCACAAAGTTCTTCAATAACCAGAAAGACACGTAAGTTAGGATCATATTCATCTGGACTTCAATTTGTTTTGTGTAAAGGACCACCTTGCAGAGAAAGGGAAAATAACCTCCTGAATATTGTGGAAGAAACCTTTATCGTAAACATTATTCTTAACAACTACCACATCCTCTAGAGGTGATTTTCGAAAGAAAGCTCTCCATTTGCTCGACGAAGGCTGTTTTTCCCTGCTAATTCCATCGATACTTTGCTTTAGGGCTTCAGCACTTACTTTTGCTTCTTTTAGCTTCCTTTGCCACTCCATGTGGTCTTGCCACTTAAAAGTCTGTGATCCACATAGAAACCTTTAGTTTCATTGAGCAATCAGGGTGCCATTAGTATCTCTCATAAGCATACAGTTTTCTGGCTAAATAAGACACAAATTGGATAATGATAAACAAAAGAGCAATTGAACTAGAACAATTATGCATTCACAAACCAGCAAAAACTGTAATTTGACTCCCTCGAAATTTAAAATTTAAATAGCCAGACCTGCCTAGATCATTTTCTTTTAAATTCAGATTATGAAGCAACCGTCCATTTGGTGTAGGCTTGTCAGTGCAAGGATTTTGCTATTGCATTTTTTAAGTCCAAGGGAGACTTATAATACACCTTAAAAGGGGGAAGGGAAGAGGAGTAAGAGAATGGGGAAGTGACAGAGCACATTAAGGAGATCAAATCCCACATTGGAAGGATTCTGCTTTTGTTGGGAAGGAAATTGTGATTCCAGAAGGAGCAGCATTGGAAACAAACACATTCACCCGCATTCCTTTCACCAGATATAAAAGGCAGTAGATTCTAAATTATCAGTCTCAGGAAGATAAACAAGCAGGCATTATAAAGATCATATAGAGCTAGCAAGACACTCAAACAAAAGGTGGTTTGATCTAGTGCTACCTAATGATAGTTTTGTTTCATTAGAATATTTATGAAAACTGAAAACCTCTATCAACGCAGTCAGTTTGTCCAGATGCAAATATTATTCTAGAAAATCATACCACATATCACAGTTTTTTTACTATCCAGCGATCATGTAAACTTCAAATTAAGTATTAAGTACAGTATTTTCTTCTAACTTAATGGTAACGGACACAAGGTATCCATACTCCATACTTCTCTAATTCAACTATTTAAATGCATAGCATTCTGATCCCTCCCTTTATTAGGATTTTTATTTTTAGATAAGAAAAAGAAAAAGAGATAAGGGATTCCTTGACACAACCTGACTCCTTATAATTAACTAAAAATTACTAATTACATTAGAAGGTACCTCATTAGTGGTAGTATTGGTAATGCAAAGCTTTGCATGGTAACCAAAGAAACCAGCTAACAGCATCCCAACGATTGCTAGGAACACCATAAGAAGTATCTGAGTGTTGTAAGAACCCAACAACCACTGTATGATAACAAAATATCACCAACCACTTAAATGGAAAATATGGAATCAAAATAGAAAGCATAACAATCAGCATGTTGAGACAAAAAAAATCCCTCACCTGCACAACATTGGGAGCTAAATCCAGAAAAGAATTTTCTATTCCATAATAAACTGCGTAGTTATGCCAAGGATAGAAAAGTATCAAAGTTAGTAAAAAGAACTTAATCCAAAGATTGATACAAGTTGCAAATCTATATTACCAGTTAGAATATCAACAACTCTTAATTCTCTTAGTCTTCCAGCAAGAACCAAGCCAATGGCAACTGTTCCATACAAGCATATAAGGAAATGCCTACAAGATGTAAAAGAATCACAACTACAAAATACAGCCAGAGATGAAGAAAATATAACCTGTTGCAAATCTATGGTAAATTTGAAATCAGTGACTAAAATTATTATTACTAAGATTTTCTAGTCATCTATACTACATCTCATAGGAAGGGAAAAAGATTGAAGAGTATTTAAAGATTCCAAAAATAGCACATTAAAAAACACATCTTCACAATGTCTTGAAAAGTTCAAGACTTACGTAATAATGGAACAGTAAATTGGTAAAGAAATCGTTAGGTAACATGTACGAACTGATGTTTTCTTTTCAGAATACAAATAAAATTTATTAAACATAATATAGATACACAACATGGTAGAGAAGGTGAACATGATGATAAGAGGATGAGTGATCATCAAACATTACATAACATGTTTGATATGATCAAATTTTCCGTCGCTATGTTCTTTCTGATTCACCTTCATTCACCATTAAAGAAAAAAAAAAAAAAACATAGTTATCAGACTTGTAAATTCAAAATTAAAATCCTACAATTCAACACAATTTAGCTACCTGTCAATAAGTATCATGAAACGAGTCTCAAATAACTTGGTATCTTACAATACATGAATGAATCTACACAATTTCAAAGATGATGCATTGCAGATCGGACAATTCAACAATTCATTATTTTACGGTTTTAACTCTTCTTTGTCCAATTCTATTATGAGAAACTGAATATCCGTACAATCTTAAATTGTTAAATGAAAAGGAATTGGAGGACCACATACCTATTTTAATTTTTCTACAACTTTATTTGTTACCAGCTCATTGTGCTCTATCTAGCTATTGCTTGCATTGTTTACATTTTTCTTAAATAGAAGCTTCACAAACTCAAATACAACTAATAAGGTTAGCTCTTTGTAAATCTACTTCTAGTTTAAAACTATTACATTGAACACTATATATCTTCTATATAACATATTTGATTTTTTTTTTTTTTTCAAATCTTACTATACTTAAGAGATTATGATTCATGATTCAAATAATAGCTTGGCATTTCATGATTTGCATATTGATTAAATAACCTTGGTACAAATACAATCAGGGTGAAGTTAAGTTATCTTCTAAAACAAGAGAAAGAACAGTTAGATGGAAAAGATTTAAAAAAACTGGAATGCAGCAGGGCTGCCAAATCTCTGTACGCCAAGGAAATAGAAAGAACTTGGTATTGTGGAAATGGAAAATATGGACACCACTCATATTTGGTGGTAGCCCTCTGCCCTACAGTAGAACAGCAAGAAAAAAAATTACACAGGAACTGGTAACTCAAGGGTTCCAAAGGCCAAGGGAAAGTGACAAAAAAAGAACACAAGGATGTTTAAGCATGTAGAAATTTCTACCCAAAGTGCAAAAATATACCGCAGTAGCCATTTAGTGATTCACATTTCTTAATGGATCATAACTTGTCTTAGGATTGATAGGAAAATAATCTATTGATCTTGATTGAAAATAAATCACTTAATGAATCATGCCTCTAGGAATAGGATTTGACTCATTGATTGTCTATATATTGCAATGCAGGTTTATTCAGTTGATGGTGAAGAATTTATCATTGATAAAGGAACTTAGAATCCAAATTTTAAGGAATTAATGGTTGGTGATTTTTATCAACTACAATAACATTGGACAGTGAGAGACGAAAATTTATACTGTCACGATTGGTCATGAGAAGGAGATTAGTGAAGTTTGATCCCAAGAATGCTTTGAATATTGTGAAACTTTCTTCATTTGTGGTTAGTTCTTCAATCAATGCTCTCTCTTTATAACAAGCTAAAGAAAACTTTTGAGTAATGTGATTATGTTTATAATTGGAGATAATAATCAATTACTAGAACAGAAACAATAGAAGAACAATTATTATATCACACAAGTCCATGAGAAGCGACTTTAACTTATCACAATCTACATTGCAAATTTCCCATACCAGCCAAATGACCAACAGATACCTCTTGGAATATTTTTTGTGAACTTCTTAAATTTTTGCTTAGTCTTTTAATGCATTATACTTTCCGGGGTTCCTTTTGTAAGGGAGATAGTTTAGATTACACCAAATGATACTTGTGCAAGAATACATGTTGAACTCACCATAATAGAAAAGCCATGAAATACCGTGTGTTTTTCTCCCCAATGCAATTGTTCTGCGAGTAAAACAACTTCAGTACAACTTTGAAAAAGCACATGATATACATTAAATGAGAACGCCACAAGCAACCTTATAAAGAGGAGGGTTTCAAAGATTACTAACCATCCATCCACAGTGATGATCAAATCTAGCAACACACCGGTCACAAATGCTGCAGTGTTTAGACCTAGCAGGCCTGCAGAAAAAAATTAAGACAGTTTTATAGATAAACCTAACCAACATTTCAACAAAACTCAACAAGTGTGCCAAACTCACTTTGGAATTTTGCAAGTGGAACATTCTTTCTCTGAGTAAATAATATTATCATAGGGATAAGCAGAAATATACTGAGATACATTCTCAGTGTTTACTGTCCCCGGATCAGAAAAGCTAGTCAAAAGAAAGAGCAGAATTCCAACAGCAACTGCCAATAAGCTTGTGTACCTAAAAAAAAATATAAGGTCTAACAAAATTCAGGATAGAATAAAGCTGAAGAAACCAGTAAGTATTAAAAGAGTACAACATTGGTCTAGCAGTACACTACCTGTGAATTCCACCTAAATAGTATCCAGGGATATAGGCAAAGCAAGACATGGCAATGAAATAGTAGGTAACACCGATTATCACAATGTATATGATCTGCAACAGCAGGTTAATATTCAAACCAATGGATAACATAACAATTGAAGTCGAGATTTTCTGAAAAGAAAAGAAAAACCTCGGTCTCATCCCTAGGATAATATGCAATGAGTTGAATTATTCTTTTATTTCCTATAATTGCTCCCATTTTATGTTTTCATTCCAATACGAGAAAATTAGAAGTTCTAGTCCTCAGACAAATTTTGCCGCAGTTTATCAGTGTCAGAAAGTTTTCAGTGGTGTTATCAATATGGTCCTAAACTTATCTTGAATCCACATAAGAACCCAAACTTACAATATTGTCAACTATAAGGACTTGCAAGACAATGCAACTTAAGGATATCGCCATGATCCTTTCGTAAAAAAGGATATTCGAACTAGCGGCATTTGCATCACATTCGTAAATATTGCACACAAGAGACACAAGTAAAGGCTAAATAAAGTATTCAGATGTCAGAAGTGAGCAAATCGTGACCTAGATAATATAAAAAACGATTTCCGTAATGAATTAGGCGAAACAATTTATCTAATGAAAAACTAGATGAATTGCTTACAGATTCCACTGTCATGCTAGTTGTAGGTCACAATTCATAAAACACAACGCATAAGACTGATAAATTCATGCATCGAAATAGGACGAAGAATTTCTCTACATCGGTAGCACAAGTTGAAGGTATGAATCGAAATAGAAAAGAACAGTCGTACCTGTAGAAGAGGATTGGGACGATCGCAGCAGTAGTATTCGACAGAAAGGATCGCATCCGTGCACTTATGACCGAAAACTGCGCCAACGAAACGCCTGCGATGGAGAGAGTGAGAGATGAAGCAATTGAAATTGAAGGAAGCGAAAATGGAAATTTAAGAGAGAAAGAAAGAGATACAGGAAGTAATCGTAAGCGCCGAAAGTGAGAAAGTAGTGTATGCGTTGGATGAAAGTGCCTTCGAAGATTGGCCATCGACCGCAGAGGAAAGAAACCACGACCACCGCTGTCACCAAACCGTGACACGCCAATAACCACTCTACGCCCATTACTCCCTCCTTCTCTTGTGCCTATGCCCATTCCATCATTTTTACATCCCATTCCAGATCCAACGGATGATTTTTTTTTACTTAATTATAAAATATAAGAACTAATATTTTCATTTAAATGTCTTTACTTTTCTATATTTTATATGAACTCGTTTTTATTCCATTTTATACTAAATCTAAGGTTAATTTCTTCTCAATTTAGACGAAATAGATCTTCGCAGGAATTTTACTATTGTATAAAATTTTAACCCTTCATGCTGTAAGAAAATAAGCATTCAATATATTATATTGTTTATTATATAATTTTAATTTAAAACAATGAATTATATAACGTTTGACCACCACAAAATAAATTCTCAGCCAAATTAGATATAAGTCAAGTTAGATAGAAATAAACGTTACGTATTTATATTTTCATTATATATAATTTTATTATTTCTATAAATAACTAATTAAAAAATAATATAATTTAAAAAACATATAGTTTTATAAAAATAATATTAAAAAATTATGTAATCATTATTTTAAAAGATAAAAATATTTAATTATTTTAATATTTATGCTAAAATAATATATGTCAAGAAGAACAACAAGAGAACTTGGATACTTAATGGATACTTCTCCATCCTATCACCAAATCCATCAATATTAGGATTATATTATTTGTTAATGGCCGATAAGTTTGATAATTCACCTTCTCAAACAAACAAATTTTGGTACTTAAAGTATAATATCAATTTTCATATTCATCTGATGTATCTCTTATACTGATTTCGTATTCTCCTCTTTCTTTTCATATAATTTTTTTTACTATACCTACTGCATTATTATTACTCTGGTTCCTCTCAAAATAAAGTTATATAATTCTTATTTTATTAAATAAAAAATAAATTATTTTTATTTATTAAAAATAAAATTATTCAATTAAAAGATTACATCAAAAGAAAGTTACAATGTATATTTTTATATAATGATATAGATACTGAATTAGAATAAATAATAACTTTTCAAATTGATATTTATAGGGTTGTTACTATTTTGATATATAAGTAAATAATACTAAATTCTAATTGGTTAATAATGAAGACATTTAAGAAAACCTATATTAATTGTCCTGACTATGGTGACTAAGAAACTGTATTATTGAGTTACTGCTTTCCACTGTAAAACAAGCTAGATATTCACATTTAGCTCCAATAACTGAGCAAGGCAAATGAAAATTTATAGAAATATTAATCAGCACATAGAAGGGAATAATCAAAAGCTTCGGTTAGAGATCTGAAACATCGATAGAACTCTCTATAATGTCAATGCAGGATCCTACAGATTTTCCCATTGCCAAGGCCTCAGCAACCTTAGCTCGAGCTGCTTCGTGCCTCCGCAAGAGCAAGACCGTGTTTAGCAAAGACCATCTAACTTGAGAATCTGCCTTCTTCTGTGTGAAGCCTAGTCCCTTGAGCAGTAAATCCAACTATTTACATTTAACAAAATTACAATCAGCAAAAATATGCTATGTCTGAGCTTTCTAATTGTGATGGCTAAGAAAGTAAGTAAAAAATTGCATAAACCTTTCTTATGTCATCCAGACCTCCTTCAGAAAATCCGTATATAAGATACTCAGTAGACACCCCAGCCAATGCTATACATGAAAATCTGTTCAATGTCTAAATAGCATAAAACAAAGGTTGTCACATTAAATTTTGTAACGTGCAGAATATCAGTTTAAGCAACCTTGTAAGCAGTGAAAATTAGAAGTCAATGAGATAGCAACATACTGTAGCTGATACTTTTCCTGTATTAACCTGCATGAAGTGAAAAGCGCCACCAATCAATACATTTAGTTGTCAACTAAATACAGATGTGATACTCTGGATAATCAAGCACTTCAGTGAGTTAAAACATGAAGGGCTCACGCAACTGAAACAGTCACACAGAGAGTCTTACAGTAAATTGTGGCAGTTAAAAGCCAAATTACTAGGAGACAAAAGTACATTACTTTTTAAACCTCTCCACTTCCCTTCCTCTAAACTAAACAAAATGTCTAATCAAAATTCCTTCCCTCCCGTCCTTTGAGCCAAACAATTCCTAAAAAGTAATTGGGTTGTATTAAATATAAGCGGAAAAAAAGCAGCCTACTTCTTCTTGAAACTCAAAATCCACAAAGGCTGTGCCTGCTTGAATATTCAGAGATCCCTCCTTCTGCAGAGCATCCAAACTAGAAATAGAATATCCTTTAGGAAGTATTCCTATCAGATAAGCAATTAAAAAGTGACCAGCTTCATGCTGCACAGTTAAATTTTGTTATGGTTACTTGATGGTCAATAAGATGATGTAAGTTAATTGAAATAAAATTACTTTTAAGTGTGCGATAATAGAATGGCATGAATCTGACTTGAATAACCCTATTGTGGTATTTCTGACTGAAAGTGTGACCAATTGTATCAACAACCAAGCTACCAATACCTCCACCAAAAGAGACCTGCAGAAGCAATCAGTTGGATAAGCATGAGATGGAATTCAGGTAGCATGTCGATGAACAAACACAAATATAATGAAGATTGATAGACAAACTTGGTTCAGAATTCTACAATGCAATGAACCTTCAATCCTTGATACTTACAGAATAGTAATAAAAGGTCTTTTATTGGCAATGTGACAACTAGGATAACCATATTGGAAACAAATCAAAACATGGACATATCATTTCTAAGAAGGTTAAACGGACAAAGCATGAGAAAAAGAGAATAAGCTCCCCAAATACGCAAGAGGAAGCAAGTGGTTGGATCAGCAGAAGATGCAAACAAGCATAAAACAAACGACTCTTCTAGAAAAACTTCACTTCACAAATCTGGTGAAATGAATTGATCTCCAGGTGTGAGTAAGTACCGCGTCTAGTGTCCATAGAAATAGCAACCCCAGTGATATATAGAAGATTTGTTGTGGTGAAATTGCAAAGGCATTCCATGCTGCAAGACCTCCTAGAATAGCAGCAATCTGAAGATTTCTCTCTATTGAACCAAGAGTCGTGTCCACAGGCGACAGAAGAGACAAAGTTTCAATTCCATTTAGCCTCAATTCATCCAAGGTGTAAAGCCTTTGAGGCACCTGAAGAATAAGCATGGAGAAAGATTATCAAAAAAGCATAGAGAGTTGAGAAGACACGAGACTAACCTGTCTGGCTGCACCGAAAAACCGAAGCCCACCAGGTTTACCCTGCAAATCCTTCACTAGTGCCAGCGCAGCTCTATCATCTCCCTTTGCTAGCTCCTCGTCCACCTTCTCCAGCACTTTCTTCCTAGATACATAAACGTTGGAGGAACATCCAATTCTGACCCTAAATTTACAAGTTCTCGGTTTGAGTTGTCCATGGCACGATGTCAAAGCCACACCCACACACTGCGTCAAACCAAAACACACCATTTCATCGAAATTATTAGGATGGATGAAATTAAATTACCTCGCGTGTTTGATTGTTTTCGACGCACTCAACTTTTAAGGGCCATTTGTCCCATTTTTCATCGCATGCACTCTTCACCACATAAATACAAGATAACCATTTTAAAATTTTAAAAAAAAAAACAATTTTTCCATTGAACCCCGTCTCACGGGTTTCTGTTTATTATATAATTGGCCTAAATTGCAAGATTTTCTTAAACATCAGTGAAATGTGCAAACAGATAAACAAGATAGAACCAAATATAATGACTAAAATATTTAAGGAAAATGTCTTCTTTGAGAGTCGACATATGACGACGCCTTTTCTAACAGAAAGACGTTGACGCTTTTTAACCAAAAAACAATTTAGACCACTTGCCTTAGTACGCCTGCGATTGTGTCGATTGCTGATTTAATAAATACGATGGAGATGCTTAGCAGCTATAGAACGTTAAATCCAAATTTCATTATTTTAATTTCTCATAAGATCGAGTATGAATTGAAAAACCGCCAAAATATTTTCTTCTAAAATTAAGTAAAAACCTTTTCATTGTGTCTAAAAAATGGAAATATGCTATCAAATTTTCCTAAGCACTTTCCGCACTTGTGTTCGCACATAGCCTCCATTGTTACAGCAATGAGGTCAGGAATGTTGCAACTCCGTGACACAAACAAGGTCATGAATGTTGTCAGATGAATGTTGCAACTCCGTGACGAGGACCGCAACTTTAGGAAATTAAATTTCAGAAGCCATCGATAAAAGATAAAAATATTATTCAGTAAATATGAATGTCAATTAACCAAAAGGGCACTTTAAAAACATAAATTAAAAACCAGTAAAAAACAAATTTCAGCCTACTATCAAATGCCACAGATGAGCCCAGTTCACAGCACACAGAAAGAGAAAGAAATCCATGAAAGCAAGACCAATTTATTACCTAAGATTAGCACATATAAACCCAATGCGGTAAAAGAATCATAAAATCAAAAGGTAAAAATGCCTCACTCTACTTAAGAACCAAAGCAACCCAGTAAAATGGCAAGACTCACACAATCCTTATTCCACATTCCGAAATTCAAAAATCAAAATGGGTTAGCTATTATATGACGCCGTCACTTTTTAAACAGATGTCACTTTTAAAACAGAGGGATTCATCAGAAAATACGATTTCTCATTTCTTATACATCCAAAAAGAAATACACGATTCAGCTCCACAGACTGAGAAACACTTAACCTCTCAGAAAATATATAGAAATAAACCAAACCATGTATATTACAACCAAAATGAAATTTAATCTATAGTCTAAAATGAGCCCTTAAAACCCTAAAACTCTTGAGAAGCAGATCCAATTTCGCCTTTTCCCTTGCCAACCTTCTTGGGAAGAAGAGTTTGATGAATATTGGGTAAAACGCCGCCGTTCGCAATGGTGACAGACCCCAAAAGCTTGCTCAGTTCCTCATCATTCCTCACCGCAAGTTGAATGTGCCTAGGAACAATACGATTCTTCTTGTTATCCCTAGCAGCATTTCCAGCCAGTTCCAAAACCTAAACAAACAACTCAGCATCAACAAACAACATACGCAAAAGTTCAAGATTTTAGGTCAATCAGAACCCTAAAAGACAGAATCAATGATCAAAATCATTCAAAGAAACAATTAAAACAATAACAATAAAAACAAGAACCGATCAAAACCAACATAATCAAAAAAACAAAACCAACCTCAGCTGCGAGATACTCCAGCACTGCAGAGAGGTAAACTGGAGCACCAGCACCAACACGTTCTGCGTATTTGCCAGCTTTGAGAAACCGAGCAATTCTCCCAACAGGGAATTGAAGGCCAGCTTTCTGTGATCTAGAAACGGATTTAGAGGCCTTGGGCTTGCCCCTTCCACCCTTGGTTGAACCACCAGTAGAACTCATTTTCTAATCTGCTTAAAAAAATTGGAAACCCTAACCCTAGAACTTTCAATTTGAAGGAGTGTAAAAGAAGTGAGGCAGAAGGTGCATATGAGAAAGAATGAGAGTGGAATGGTATATATAGGGCCCAAGAATCAACGCTGATTGGTTGAGAGGGTGAGACACGGATTGCCAACGTCACTTCTCCACTGAGATTCGCGGGAAACTAACTTTTCCATTTCAAGCAATTTCTTTGACCCGCCACAAAATCTTTTCAAGTATTTTTTGTTGCATATATTTTAACAAATAATTAATTAATCTAAATATATATTTTATAATGTACTGTTTTCAATTTTGGGTCAAAATGTTATATAATTTAATAATCTTTGATAAACATGTTGTGTGTCAAGATGTGCAATATTCTTTTAGTTTTGTAATAAAATGATTTTTCTTTATCCTATATTTATATTGTTTAACATAATTTTGATAAAATTGTTTATAGTTTAAGATTTATTATTATAACAGAGAATAGAAACTTAGAATGTAAATAGAAAATTCTTAAAAGAAAAAATATTTTCTTTGAACTGATTATTATATTAATTAATAAATTATTTATTATATATTTTAGTTTTGGTAAAATGCTTATATTAGTTAATAAGTTATTTATTATATATTTTAATTTTGAACAAAGGGAATGAATAATTTTTAAATAATTTATAATAAGTTAATTATTTGAGTTTGATATTTATATTATCTTTTAGATACTATCCAATAAATAATAGAAACAAATATTATGTCATTTTTTAATGGTTCTGGAAAGTGTGAGAATGTTAATAAATACTGCTAAATATTTATTTTAAATTTATAAATTTGATTAATATATTATTTATTTGTTTTTGAATCTACGAACAAATATCTTAATCTTTATTATAAATTAAATTTTAATATTTCAATATTAAATTTAAGAATTTTACATGATCAAATAATTAACTAATTTTAAGTTAAAAATTTTTATATTTTTTTTCTAGCATTGAAAATATAAAAAATAGAAAATATTTGTTCTTAATATCTAGCAGGTGGGTAGACAGATTCTTCTTTATCTTCTCGATACCTGCTCTATTTTGAGAAGCACAATACACCTTTAATCGACCAAATTTGGAGAGACAAATGGAGGGAGGAGGAAGAATAAATTTTTAAAGAAGAAACAGTCATGACCAGAATCAAGAAACTCTGAATACCATGTGGAGAAGAGAGGAGGAGAATGGAGAAGAATAGGAAAACTATTATTGATACATATCAGAGAAATATTATATATAAGGCAACATAACAGAACCAATTTTAATCTGGTTTTTTTGTTATGCTATCAACACATAAACATGTTTTTGTTAAAATAGCTTGCTGCAACAACTATGTTGTACACATGTTTTTGTTAATGTAGCTTGCTACAGCAACTACGTAGTTTGTTAAGTTTTATTAGTGTAGACCTCTTTTATATTTCTTGCTATATTAAACCGGATGCAAAAGAGAATGGACAAAAACTAAATTCTACATTTAAGGATGATATCTAATAGTTTAATAGATAATCAATTTAATTTTTTTATTAACAAAGAACTAAATGTAAGTTTTTATATCCCACCTTTCTCCCTTGAAATAAAAAAGTCCAATTGTATATTTGTATTGAGTTTCAAATGCTATAAGATGTATGTTTTTATTGGACTCCTCTATTTCTTGGGGAGAAAGAGGGGAAGCAGGATCCCCAATATTAAATACATGTGGTGGGAGAGGACTTCAACCCTCATTTTCCCAAAACACAACCAACTCAGAACACTTAGATAGCTCCTTCAGTTGTTTTCTTCAGCATCTTCTTACTCCTCTCACTATGTTCCATCTCATAGTCATCACCTCTTAGCAGTACTGCAATCTGCAGCCAACAGAGAAAATATGATCAATCTTCTCTTAAACGAAAGTTAACTGAAAAAACATATAGTTATAGTTACAATTACTAACAGTATCTTAGTTTATCATCCTTAAGATTATAGTGTTGCGACGTTCTAGGTTGCCTACTTACCTGACTCATGCTGGGGCGTAAGATAGGAAACGGCTCAACACACAGAGATGCTGTCAAAACAACACGTTCCATTTGGTCCCAGTCATAATCATCACCCAGAGAAGGATCAACAAGGTCCTTAATATTATTAGCTTGGAATAAAGGCTTTGCCTACAACACAAGAAATCACAATGTGCTGAGGCCTAAGGTGTTAATACTTAGATGATATATGACATAGCCACACTTGGGAGAACCACTTACCCATGACACAATACTTTCTTTCAAATGATTCAAAGCATGACGCCCAGTTATAATCTCCAAAAGTAAGACCCCAAAGGAATAAATATCAGTTTTTTCGTTTACTATGCCACGCATCAAATACTCAGGAGCAAAATACCTAGGGGTGAATGTTACATCATGAGAATGAGAATTATTTCTCAAAATATATGTTTAGAACTTTACTGTATTTGTATATTTGCTTACCCCATTGTGCCTTCAAATTTTGAAACAATATGATGAGTACAGGGTTCCGGTAGCCATTTTGAGAGCCCAAAATCACAAATCTGGAGAGATTCTCTATTAGTGAGAGTGATAGATCAGATGAAATATAAGCCTCGAACTTGTACACTAGTAGAGTACTAGTAGGGGATCCAGAAGCAAAGGTGTCTGCTTCTGCTGCTGCTGCTTATTATTTCACCAGCAGAATATGTAATAGCATGGTATGAAAGAGAAAAATTAGCACAACTGTCATGGCTCAATTTATATAATCATCTCTTTGCAAAGGTTGAAGATTTTCGGAGAATATGATTTATTTTCAAAATTCTAAACTGGACGTAGATACTAAGGATCACAAAATATAGCTAGCTTGATGTTTCTCTGTGAGAGGATTGCCACAGACCAAAGCATTGCCATAGGAAGTATTATCATGGATTATTTTTAAGCAGGGCATGGTCCTAGTGATAACTACTTACGTGTATCAGAAATGAGAAGAAATGCAGAAGAAAGTGGTAACTTCATTATATGAACACATCCACATGATACATTCAGGGATCCTAAAGAATGTATTTTAACTAATGATTACCAAAAAAAAATTACATTATTTATAATTGTACTAGTTGTTTTCATTGTTTATTGTATATAAGCATTTGAAAGTTAGAAATGAAGTAAAAACCAGCATTTGTATAAGAAGAATTATTGAAAACAGAAATGAAAATTAACAAATATTTTCTCAAACTAAAGATGTCCCAAGTTTCACCAGCCAAGATTAAGAATGCCTTCTTTTATTAATTCTCTATAATCACTCTGATAAATACCTGTGGCTCAAAATTCTCTGTCAGCAGAATATTATCTGATTTAAGATCTCTATGAACGATTCGCCTTTGACAAATCTCATGAAGATAGAGGAGGCCATCCGCTATCCCCAAAATAATTTTATACCTTTTGCTCCAATCTAATGTATTTTTATCTGGACCTGAATATTTCATGAAAATTAAAAAGTAATCAGTAGATACATTCAAACAGAAAACTTTTTGAAGCAGGATCTTGAATTTGACTCTTCTGAATGAAAAAAAAGTGATTGCACAGAGAGATTTCATTAAAGATGGCTAACCATATTCTCTAACAGATATACTTCATTGAACAATACTTTACACTTATAATATGGTAAAAAAAGAAGAAATCTTTCACATAGGATAACAGTGCAATACATAGAACCAAGTACACACCATGAAGAAGAGATCCTAAATTTCCCAGAGGAGATAATTGGAACACAAGGTGCATTCCCCCTTCTACTCCAAATCCAATAAGCATGGCAGTATTAGGGTGGTCAACATGAGCAAGAATTCCTAGCTCAGATAGAAGAATTGATATTCTGTCTTCTGGAGTCCCTCTACTCAGTTGCTTAACTGCTATTAATTGCCCATCTTGTAGGCTACCCTTGTAAACATAGGCATAGCCACCTCTTCCAATTATATTCTCTATAAGTAAAAGGAAGAGCAAATTCTACATGGTCAAATTGATGCATTTTTCATAAAGCAACATACTCTCTAATAGCAGATACTTTGAAAATGAATTAACAAACAAAATATATAACCACAACCAAGCCTCTATCCTCTTGGTGGGGTCCTCAAAAGGGATTACATGAGGGCAGAGAACATGTTTGGATATCAGTTTGCCCACTTCCAACTTACTTATATCTCAATAAACTCAGTTTGCTATCAAGGTCACTTTTAAAGTAAAAGTACTTCTGATTTGTATTTTTTTAAGAGCAACATGAAGTAAGATTACTTTTGATTAGTATGGTCCAAAGCAATTTCATTTTATCAACATATCTTTAAACAGAAAATATCAAATAAAAAATCACGTTACAGTAAAGTAAACTCACTTTTATCGAACTTATGTTTACAACACACTTTGATACAAACTTGTGTGAGCAAACTTTAATCCAAAAAATCTTCTAATACAAATCATGTAGGTAAACAACTTATTTACTTCAAAATATTTCCTAATTGATTTGCCTATAGTTTTTCTCTGCCTCCAGCAACTGGGTTACCCTGTGTGAGAGGCTTCTACAAGTCTTCCCTGTACATGCCTAAACCACCTAAAAGGAGTTCTATCATCTTTTTGCAATAGGTGTTATCATGACTTTTTTGTCTAGTGCATTCATTATTTTCTAATCTTATCTTGTCTGGTGTATCTATTCAAGCAACATTATAATAGAAGCACATCAATTTGGAAGCATATGATACTCGTTTCTACATTATTGTCACAATTTTGACATGAATTTACTTGTAAATATGAGACATTAAACCAAACACAAGCTGTAATTTTCTAACTAAAATTCTATCTAGTTTGGTATGTTCTGTACCCTCGTCCTAATAAATATTATTACTAGCTAAACTACTAGAAAAACAATTGGTCTGAAAGCAGGGCTAGACTACAAACCATTGCTAAAGTTGTTGGTTGCATTTCTCAGGTCAGAAAGCCTGAAATTCACCAAAGTTCTGGAACTTTGTGGATTACATTGAATAGTGATTTTTCCAATGTCTTTGCATGTGGGCTTTGTTGTGCTTGACAAACAACTTGGAGGAAAAGAGGGTAGGTGCTCAATTGATCTCATTTTGCATGGCTTTAAAAACATCCTCCAGTGAAACCGTGTCCTTGAGCTTGGATTACTGCCTGCAAATTCAGGTGGTTGATGAGATTTGTCAGTGTATTCTTCAAAGAGTTCTCTTAGAGTTACCACACTTTTGTCTTTCTCCAAAACGATTTCTCCTGAGTCTGGAAGAGAAAAATAAAAATGAACATTTTGAGCACAGGGAAAGGTAATTGATACATTTGGTGGAGAAGAAACTAAACGTGCAAAGGAAACACAGTATATTAAAATCACAGGAATAGTGTAATGAAGGAGCCTTGGGCAGCAGAAGCAGGGCTAGAAAACAAATGCCTTGATTTTTCTGCTTGTCATCAGAAGCATGACCAATTGGGACCATCTTTGATCTTTTTCTTTACAATTCCTGCATTACATGAGTAATCGCAAACATTAGCAAACAAAAGCTTACATTTTTCCCTTTTAGTGTGGTATGCTTCCTGTGTCTATGAAACAAAGAAGCAGATGTATGAAAGAAACAAGAGTCACAAACAATAACTTATGGAAGCACAAAAGTTAATACAATAATAATACTAACACCGATAATAATATTAATAATTACTATTATTAATAATGATAAATGTTATGTTTTGACTGAATTCCAGCCTGAACATGTAGAGAACAGAAATTCAGTCATTGTTAATTATTTGACAAGGAACCATTAAAATATCAGACACTGGTTTTAATACTAATAATAAATAGTAAAAATAATCAGAACAAAGCCATGGAAGATGAACTCCCAAAGAACATGAACTTGGTCCCAAAACTTACCCACATTAGAATTTTAAACACGAATGACCATTATCACTTTCGATCTGTTACCTTCTTAGAATTTGGTAGAAATCTAACACAATTCCAATAAGAACTATCCTTCGTTATTTAGGCGATTTTGAAAAAAATTCTCCGACCGATGTGGGCTTCTCTACCCAACATGCTCCACACTCACATATCTACATTTGGGAAAGTAGACGGAATAATCACGTAGGCAGAAAAAAACGACATACCCAGAAGATAAAACGCACGCATACGTTAAACAATAGTGTCTCTGGTCACCGCCATTGGCAATTAAAGGTGACAGAACAAGAGCATATCGTATTTGATGCCTTGAGAAAGTCCATTTACTCTATAATTGGCCACCGAATGTTGGGCAGTTACAAATTTTAAGTGACAGAGAAACCCAGAAACTAATTGAGAAACAAGTTGTGGTTCGTTTCTTAGTTCGCATGTTTTTGTTTCTCTCTGAGTATGTGTCACAACAGTCTCCAACGGCTTCACCTCTGCAACTAGTTATGCTGGAAGTCTTAACCCCCCACACACAGTGCTAGATGATAACGTTTTTCACTTGAAAAGAGAGTGGAAAAAACTATTCTGAAAAAGTGTGGGGTTGATTTTAAACAAATATATTTACTAATTAATTAAAGTTATTGTCCTATTCTTTAAGTAGAGGAGTAATAATCAATTTAGCACAGTAAAACTAGTTTCTCCGTTTAACTTACTAAATTATTATTATTATATTTCGATTATAACAACTAAATCTTTCAAAATTTATCTCAATCCACTAATTATCTCAATCCACGAAGATGTAAAATAATTATAAGAGTTTTAATTAGTTCTGTATCTCCTTTTTTTCTTTAACTTTAGGTCAAATAATTTATTTATTTATCTTAAACGAGTGTTTCCATTACACATAATTATTTATCTTAAACGAGTGTTTCCATTACACATAATTAAGAGATGCAGCATATATCATACATTAATATACTTTTAATATCCAATCAGATCAACTAAGAGAAAAATAAATCAATCGAACTGGTTGAACTTTTCTTTAATGTCAAAGTAATAGTTATGAATAGTTATCGACTTCCAATAAAGAATAGAAGAGTATGACCTATTATGGGATACACAATACATTACAGACATATAATCATTACGTTTCAACCAGTTTATTATATTTCACTTCTTAGAAAAAAAAGAACTTAAATCAAAATACTTAATAGCATGATGATACACTTATACAACACTTCTATCCCAAGCACACATAATGAAGCTATAGACAGTCAAAGTAAAATTCAATCCATAAAATCGTTTTATCTATGGATAACATCGTTTTGGTAAAGATAGTAATGCCAGATGAATAATTACCACACATGAAGAGAGATGTCATAAATGTCAGTCATAAATATCTACACCGTCAAATTAATTTTCGACATAATAAAAAATATATATATGATAGAATCATAACCTAGAATATAAAATTCATCCATTTGTTTTATACATTATGTAGATAATGAGAAAAAATATATTTTATTCCTCAAAGAAACTATAATTTGATATGCGTCTTTTACGAAAATAAATTATTAACATTTTAAAAGTTTTTACACGACAAATGCTTTGGCTATGTAAGCATTATTTCGAAATCCCTTTTTTTTATTATTCCTTTAACTTCAAATTAATACAACCTTTCTCATAAAAATTATGTTCTAACAATAAAATTATAAATACTTTTAATTTTTTCCATGGTTAATATTTTATTTTTCATTATTATTTTTTATTTCTAAATTAGTAGGCCCTAGTTAAGCACGTGATAGTATAGCATATTTTTAATATTTAAAATTGAACCCACAGGAATCTTGCGTACACATCAAAATAAAAAAGAAAAGAAAAGATTTGACAATGTGTTTGTTTTGCCAACGTAAGACTGCGAAGAGCGCCGCAGTTCGTTCATATCCTAACTCGAGTTCGTTTCATTCTCATCATCATGTCGTTTTGGTCACTGCCATTCATCATCAACCTCTTTCTTTCTCTCGCTCTCTCTCTTGCGTAACCCTTTTAAACCTTCTGAATGAACCTTTCTCATCTTTCCTCTGCTTCTCATAGAACGCAAAACATGGATAACAAAACCACTGAACCAAACGATTTTTCAACCCCTCTTCTCCCTACGAGTTATGGTGCCCATGATGTTGGCGTTGACTTTCTGGAAAAGAGGCATAACGGAGCTTCTCCCGTTCCAACTACTCTTATACTCACCACCCTCGTTGCTGTTTTTGGTTCCTACGTTTTTGGCTCTGCTGTGAGTTACTGTTTATGTATCTATCTTAGAAATTTTAAGCTGTTATCCAATTAAAAAAAATTGTCCTTTTAAGATGGTTGGATTTTATGATGACTGTCTTAAAGTTGTGGTATGAAGGATATTTTTTATTGCTTGATCAGGTAAAAATGGTCGGTATAATTTGATAATGAATGTCTTAAGTTGTGGTATGAATGGTGATTTTTAATTGCTTGATAATGTAAAAATGGTTGGTTGAATTTTATAATGGCTATCTTAATTTGTGGTATGGGTGATGATTTTTTATTGTTTGATAATGTAAAAATAGTTGGTTGAATTTTTGCATTGACTGTGTTAAGTTGCGGTATGGATGATGATTTTTTATTGGTTGATAATGTAAAAATGGTTTATTGAATTTTGCAATGACTATTTGGTATGAATAATGATTTTTTATTGGTTGATAATGTTAAAATTGAGTGGGAATCAAACTCTAACTCAAAATTACTACAGTCAGATGAATACCTTGTTAATTTTGCAGATTGGGTATTCATCGCCTACTCAATCTGGAATCATGCGTGATCTCAATCTCGGAGTGGCTCAGGTTTGAACCTTTGTTTTTCTAACATTTATTACACCTTGTTGTTGATGGCCATCATTTGATTGACTGCGTCTCTTGACCGCCAAACGTTTTTACCCTATGCAGTACTCAATTTTTGGTTCGATATTGACTATTGGAGCTATGATCGGTGCTGTTGTTAGTGGTAGAATAGCAGATTATGCAGGTCGTCGAGTTGTAAGTCAAAGCATTGCTGCTTAATTCTGGTTTAAGTGTTGATGTTGTTCTTTTTGTTGTTCATCTTCGGTTATCCTGTGTTTTGCTTACCAGGCCATGGGATTCTCTCAGATTTTCTGCATCTTGGGATGGTTGGCCATAACATTCTCAAAGGTTTCTCATTAATTTCTTCCTCTTTATTTCCAATTTATTAAGTTGCACATTGCACTGTCTGTAATGGTTGAATATGTCTGAAAACTACAATTCTGTGCCGTTGGTAACCTTTCCTTAAAGGAAAAATAGGTAGCTATATTTCAAGGTAGGGGAAAAAGATATTCATGGAAAGAATTCATTGTAACTATTAAGTACTTGAAGTACATGGTAGAATGAAGAAATAAAACTTAGGGACTAAAAGCAAAAAAAATTGGTATATTTGTAGCCAATTAAAATTATTTAAACCTCCTCTGGTATTAACATTGAAGCTTATTTGAAACTTAAGTTGCTGTTTTTATGAACACAATGAACTAGATAGATAGAGTAAGGAGATTGAACCGCTATGATTCTATTAGCTGAATGTGCTCATCCCAAAGGGTTTTCCTCAAGTTCAGTTGTTGATATCTAACATTTGGAGCTTGTTTGAAGACTGCTTGGTGGCTTTATGTTGGAAGACTGTTGATAGGATGTGGGATTGGCCTTCTATCTTATGCGGTAACTGCTGTGAGCCTGTGACTGTATATTTTGTTATGATCACAGTTCAATTGATATTCAACGACTCAAAGAATACACAGTTTACTTTGTATATTAGGTACCTGTTTTTGTAGCAGAAATAACACCCAAGAATCTTCGAGGGGCATTCACTGCAGTTCATCAGGTAAAAGCAACACTGTAATGTAATCTTTTAATATCATTTTACTCTTACTTTATGTACCATACAACTTATTTTGCTATTTTACTCCTATTTGGTCTTATTTTAACAGTTAATGATTTGTTGTGGGATGTCATTAACTTATCTTGTTGGAGCATTTGTCAATTGGAGGATCTTAGCTCTAATAGGTAATATTTTTCTTTCTGGTGTTCTTTTCACAAACCAAATAAAACGGGCTCCATGTAACTCTCATGTTTATTTATTTGTCTCAGGAATTATTCCGTGCCTTGTGCAGCTTCTCAGTCTGCCCTTCATTACTGATTCTCCCAGGTGGCTGGTGAGTTGTTCACAGCTTCTGTAATTTTATTGTTTGGGTTGTTCAGGTTGGACACTGCTCTCACAACGAATTGGTTCTTTCCATCACTTTTATGAAATGATTGAACTCATTACATTTCATTGCGCACAAACATATCACAAAATCTTCTGCAGGCCAAGGTGGGTCGGTTAAGAGAGAGTGATTCTGCTTTACAGCACCTCAGGGGTAAGAATGCTGATGTTTATCAAGAGGCCACTGAAATTAGAGTATGTAACTAGTTTTTGTCCTTACAATGCTACACTAGAGTTACAATCATACTTGGATGCAAAAGTGAAATAAAAAAGGAAGAAACCAAGGAATTTAATCTATCATTTTTGCTACCTTTATTTGTAGGATTATACCGAAGCCTTTCAGAAGCAAACAGAAGCTAGCATCATTGGCTTATTCCGAATACAATATTTGAAGTCACTTATCGTGAGCATTCTAAATTATCCCTATTCATATGGCCCGTATTAGCCTTATGCGGGGCTCTAATGTTATATAGTTACTTGGTTAGGTAGGAGTCGGCTTGATGATACTTCAACAGTTTGGAGGGATTAATGGCATTGTTTTTTATGCAAACTCTATATTTATATCTGCTGGTATGTGCAGCTTCTTTTCTATGCTCCATCATATGACAAGAGAAAATGAATGTGAATATTAGATTTATTTATGAAATGATTCACACAAAAGCAAAAACTCTTATCCATGACAGGGTTTTCGGAAAGTATTGGAACAGTAGCAATCGTTGCTGTCAAGGTTCTTAATTCTCTTCATGCAATTGCATAATTTCTCTGTGCTTTATCCTGTAGTATAATTAAATGCAAGCTTTGCTGAGTGCACCCTTCATTCTTGTTTTTCACACTAGTCCATCATTTATGTTTGTAGATTCCAATGACAACTTTAGGAGTACTTCTAATGGATAAATCTGGAAGAAGACCACTTCTGCTGGTAAAAAAGTTTGAACTATTATTCCTACTTTTTTGCTGTGTCCTTTAAATTCTGAATCTGAAATTTTGATTCTCACACAGGTGTCTGCAGTGGGAACATGCTTAGGATGCTTCCTGGCAGCCGTGTCATTCATCTTGCAGGTTATTTTAACTACACAATCTGATCCAGTAAGTTGGTTTTCTCATGAATTTCTAAGAATAATTAGGATTTCATGATGCAGGACTTACATCAATGGAAGGGAGTTAGTCCCATTATGGCCCTAGTGGGTGTACTGGTAATGCTCTTGCACTTATATAGGGATCTTCAACTATACTGTGCAATCTAAAAATTTAACTGAAATGAATTGTGATCACTACTATATTTTATGATTCACAACAAGACTTCAATTCCTAATAACTATTCTCAATGGCCAGGTATATGTGGGATCTTACTCTATAGGCATGGGAGCAATTCCATGGGTTATAATGTCTGAGGTAGGCACTGTTACTCTATACCTGAACTTGGGAAGTAAAAAAGCAAACATAAAAAAATCATCAGCATGATGAATGGTTATATTTCATTTCCAGATATTTCCCATCAACGTGAAGGGTTCTGCTGGAAGCCTTGTGACTTTGGTTAGCTGGTTGTGTTCTTGGATTGTGTCATATGCTTTTAACTTCCTCATGAATTGGAGTTCATCAGGTAGGTTCGAATTCAACAAAAAGGCTGAGAAAAATATTTAAGAAAATAGGAAATAAAACTACAAAGAGAAAGGAGTTATCATTCTATACATGTATGTAATAAGATTCATTTTGATGTTACGTTGGCCAGGAACTTTCTTCATCTTCTCCACCATATGTGGCTTCACTGTGCTATTCGTAGCAAAACTCGTACCAGAGACCAAGGGGCGAACATTAGAAGAAATTCAAGCTTCTTTGAGTTCATATTCTTCTTCAAAGAAATGAATTCCATGCATGATAAACCAGTAAGAATTTTCCAAATGCAAACTTTTCCACTGAAAAAAGAGAGAAAAGGCTATGTATGCATATGCTAGTCTGAATGAAGAAAATGGCATTCATCAAGCATCACTATAATTTTAGTGATTGTATCGTGATGTACACATATCCTTGAATTTTGTAGGTATAGAAGTATAATTTGTTTACACTATACGTACTTTAATATTTTTTTGAGACTGTCATAGGTAGAGTTGAATATTTGATTTTAATATATGATATTGCAGCCATTTGACATGTTTCACTCCTTAATTGTAATTGCAAGTTAATGTATTATACAAAAAATCTCTTCATTTTTTTCATGTACTAATTTATTATACATTATATTCTTCTCCATCTTTCTTCTGATCACATTATCTACAGCACATATATATTACTGTGCACATATATATTACTGTCTTTTATTTTTTTTAAGAAAAAAAATCTAAGTGCTTATACTAAAACCATGTGTGAATCCTTTACCAGATATATTATGTTGGCAACATTCATTATATATATAGTTATTACTTATTTCGGAAAAAAATTTATGCATTATTATTAGAGATTATATCGACTAAAAGTATAAATATTTTATAATAAAAAAAATTATACATAATTAAACTTTGATTAGATATAAAAAAAATTTATAATATATAAATATATACAAATCTTATGTTATAAATTGATTTTATAATATTAAATTAGATCTAAATAATATAATAAGTAGATTTTAGCCTTTCAAGAATGTTGTATTAAATTTAAGTGTATCTAATCATATTTTTTTTTATAAAAGCATTCCAAATAAAAAAAACAAACCTATGGAAGGATTGTACAATAAATGTCCTAAAATAGGAGAACAGCTTATAAAAGAAAAAGAAATGTAAAATTAGTTCTTTTTTCCTCATTTGGTAACACAGGCGTGAAGGAAACATAATACATACATATATGTAAATAATTTATCTATTATTTAACTATGTCATTTTTTTTCCTTCTTTAAGCTATGTCTTCACCCAACTTAATCTAGTTAAACCAAAGTGTACAAGTTATTATAAATTTTGTGACGTGTGTTAAACTTTTATATATGAAATTCTTAGCAATTAATTCCAAAAACCAGTTCACCAATAATGACTTAGGAATGGATACAAATTGTTGTGAGATTGATGATCAAAGTTTTGAGATGATGTAACCAATTAATATCTTTTTCTATTTTCTTATGACTAAGTAACATATATGTTAGGTTTTTAAGGGTACTTTTTTGCAAGCGAAAGAAGTTTTTATCACTAAAAGTTTGTTTAATTTTTTTAATAAAATTTATCCTAACACGTATTATTACATGAAAAATAATAAAATTAAAAATAACATAAAGTAATATACCAAACTTATCAAAATAAAAATAAAGAAACACTCAATAATAATATAAACAATTAATCAATAGTATATATATATATATATATATATATATATATATATATATATATATATATATATATATATATATGAGAGATTATAACACTAAATTCATATATAAACACCACCTTAATTTATAAGTCTTTCTAAATATTATTTCATTTTTTTAATTTTTAATTGAAACTCACACCTAATTCTTAATAATGTAAATATTAATTTTGTTTTTCAATTTTAGATTACTTCTTAAATTATATATTGCATCTCACTTTAATTAATTAGTTTCAAATTATTGTCTCTTTTATTGCACGAATAAGATATGATTAGATTAAACACAAGTTTATTTACATCATTTAACAAATACTACTTGGGTTTGGAAGGTCTCTTTCACTCTATTATAATTTGAGTTGTAATATGTTATATGTTAGTGTTGTTTGCATATGAGTCTCAATTCTCGATGGAAATGTCAAGGGTATTTGTAAAGGATCTTCCGACACTTAAGTTAATGTTTAGTTTTAGATAGTTAAGTGTGATAAATGTTAATAAATATGTACAATGTTGGTCTACTTATTTATGGAAATAGATTGGGCTCTTATGCCTATTAGTCTTCCTTTAGCCTGTTATTAAGATGCTTAGTTGTGTATGATGGCAAGGAGTCTCGGCCTCATGTTGTACATATACATTTTACATCAATAATTGATTGAGTTTCCTATGTTACATATACATTTTATGTCAATAATTGATATGCATAGGAACAACTTTATGTATAAGTGTGAAAAACACACAAACCAAAATTAGTCGTTTTAAAACTAAAATAAATCAAAGAAAAAAAAATCACCAAGTGAAAACTATTTATGAATTAAATTATTTATATAAAGTGGTACAATTGGATTCCTCAATAAGATCAACTATGTATGGGAGTATACTAAACCAAACCAATAAAACCTTAACTAATTTGACAAATATCCAAACCAAGTCACTTTATGAAATGATTCGATTTGAACTTATCAGTTTTCTAATAAAATTATTTGTTAAAAAAACAAAAAAATTACATAATTTTATCTTCTAAATGAAAAATTACAAAAAAAACCAAACTCATTAAATAAAATTTCTAATTTTTATGAATTAATCTCTAATCAATATTATGTCGAATACCAAAAAAAAAAAACATAATAAATTTAATTAGAAATATTGAAGGAAGCAACAACATTATCAACATAGTGATAAATAAACTAAATATAAAAAAAAATTTAAAACATTAACTTCACAATTGGGTTTATACATGATGTTATAATAATCAAATTGTTTTAACTATAATTTAGAATTTAAATACTTATTAAATGAGGTATTTAAATGAAATGATAAAATTTCTCTTATTGTACGGTTTAGATGAGGTATATTAATGAAATGATAAAATTCCTCTTGTTCTATTGTGTCCTCGTGTATGTGCGTGTGCATGTGTACACTAATTTTACTAAGTATGTGCTAACCTATTTTTCATAATCATGATAACAATTGGTTAATTTAAGTTTAGTTTTTGTTATTCAACTTTGAAAATTTGTATTGTCTCAATAAAGGAGGAGCACATTCATGATTTTGTTGGTGTTATGAAAGGACATATGAATTTTTATTTTTTTTTGAATATTAAGAGAGAAAGAAATAAAATAATTTATTGAATCAATATGTATATGTCTATATAAAGGAGAAGTCTATATAAAGGAGAAGATTATATAATAGCAAACATATTAATAAGTTGAACATAAAAGGAAACAAAATAATAGATTATATAATATCTAATTATATTTGATTTTAATATCTCCACTCAAGTTGAAAAATAAATGTTGATGATTCTGAACTTGTCGATCAAATGATTGAAAGCAGTAGCAGCAGGGAGAATCTTTGTGAATATGTTAGTTATTTCATGCTTAATGTTGAAATGAATGAGAGAGAAGAATTTTCCTTTAGCAAAGTCATGAATAAAATGACAATCACTATCTATGTGTTTGGATCTCTCATGATGGAAGGGGTTAGAAGTAAGGTATATGACAGATTTATTATCACAAAAGAGCATAGTTGTGTCAATTAAAATTTTAAAATGTTTGACTAATCGTCGTAGCCAAATCACTTCATTGGCCATGATAATAAGACATGATAGTTGATTCAGTCAAAGATTTGGACATGGTACCTTTTTTGACAAATTTCCAAGAAATCAAAGAATTACTAAGGAAAACATAAAAGCCATTTATTTATCTCCTAGTGTCTAAATAGCTGCCTCAGTCTGCATCAGCATATGCTGAAAGATGACATTTGTTGTTGGTCGGAAAAAAGAGACATTGATTTGGAGTGGATTTCAAGTATTGTAACAAATGATAGAGTGCAATTAAATGTATGATCAATGGATTCTTCATGTACTGACTTAATATGTGAATTGCAAAGGTAATGTGTGACGTAAAAATAGTCAAGTGCATAAGTCTTACAATTAATCTTCTATACATACAAAGGGATCCTCAATAGGGTCATTATCATTAAGGCTAAGTTTTAAATGGTGACCCATGGGCAGTGTAACTAGTTTGCTACTTAAGAAACTAATATCATCAAGCAAAGATAAAACATATTTTACCTTACTTAAGCAAATACCTTTGCTAAATCTACCAATTTCCAAGCCTAAGAAATGTTTGAGAAGATCAAGGATATTTAGTTTGAATAAGGAGCTTGATATCAATCGTACATTGTTAACACAAGAAAAATCAAAGTCTACTAGAATTATGTCATTCAGATAGGTTGACAAAATGTCTAATGAAGAACCATAACCATGAGTAAACAGAGAGTAATCATTTTTAGATTGTGTAAAATCATGTTGTAGTAATGTTGATGAGAACTTGCAAAACCATTGTCTAGAGGTTTGTCTCAGTTCACAAATAGATTTATTCAACTTGCAAATCAATCCTTTTGTTCTTGTTTTGTAACCTTGGGGAATATCTATGTAGACTTTCTTAAATAACTCACCATTTAAGAATACATTGTTGATATCTAATTGTTGTATGCTCTAATTTTTCCTAGTAGAAACAGCTAATAAGACCTTTATAGAAGAAAGTTTAACCATTAATGAGAAAGTGTTTGAGAAATCAATTCTAGACTGTTATGTGTAGTCTTTGACTACTAACTGAGCTTTGTACTTGTCAACTGAACCATCAAAATTGTATTTCAATTTGAAAACCCATTGGAATTGCTTGGTGATAAAATTGAGGCTCATAAGTAGTGAACATTTAATTGATAAAGATTTTATACTTTGATTGAGTTTATCTATAGAATAAAAACTCTAAATGATTAAGGGTATGTGTGTGAGGTGCTAGAGCACATGTAGTTAGACAGATAAAAGAATTTCTTAGATATTCTAGATTATCTTCAAACATAGGCTTAAAAATCATCAACATTAGAATTTGATATATATTTCAAATACATCATGAGACTCAATTAATGGAAAATAGAACTATCTGAAGGCAAATTATCAATAATGGGATGGAATTACCATATCATGAATGAAAGAGGAAGAATCTTTAGAATAACTTATTTCCTTGAAAGAAAAAATTGTTTCAAGATAGAGAACATCCCTTGAATTATAAAAAATTTTGGTTGTTAGGTTGTAAAATTTGTATCTCTTGTAGTCTATAGGATAACCAACAAAAATGGATGGAATGACACAACGAGTAAATTTGTTTCTAGAGGATAGAAAAGTTGTTACATAAGTCAAACAACCAAAAGCTTTTAATGACTGATAATCAAGTTTGAATTCATATAGAACCTAGTAAAGTGATTTATGTTGTAGTACTAGAGAGATAACCCTATTAATTAGAAAGGAAATAGTGGAAATGCATTCCCCCATAATTGAATTGGCAACTTAGATTGAAAACAATAAAGCTCAAGCCATATTCAATACATGTTGATGTTTTCTCTCAATTGTTGAGTTTTGTTCAGGTCTCTCTATATAAGAAAAGGGATGTAGATTCTCTTGTTTTGCTAGAAAATCAATAAGAGAAACAACTTTTGCATTGCCAAACCTAAAACACTTTACCTTGGTCCCAAACTGAGTTTTAACCATTTGAAAAAAAATGTTTACATTAGTAACTTCATATTTGTGTGTAAGCAAAAATATCAAAGTAAAATGACTACAATCACTCCCAAGTTTTGGAAAAAATATTCAACTTCATAAGTCGGCTTATTATAGAAATTATAATTATAATTATTTTTTGAAAAAAAAATTAAAGAAGACAAAACGTACAATCCTTTAATAAGATTGTCACCAACAATCTTCATGGAGTGAAACATCTCCTAAATAAAAAAAAAAATGTTTTTAAGAAATGTGATTAACAAAAATCATTATGGACCAATAAGACATGACAGAGATAATACATTAAAATTGAATTGAGGTACATAAAAAAAACATTATAAAACATCAATGTAGGAGAAAGTTGAACAAATAACTAATACAAAAATAACATATGTGTAAGATTGAAAACATGACAAAGAATGAGCAACATGGATACTGACACATGAATCAATGACCTATTTACCTTGAAGTAGAAAATTGATAAAAATAACAAACTAAATCATTGAAAAAATAATTAATATTTAGAGTAGCTATAATAATACCATTAAATAAAGATGACTATGAGACATTAGAGTTTTCATGAAAAAATAACAAAAAGCTATTCAAAATAAATGCGGAAAAATCACTTATCAAGAAAAAAATTAAAAAAATTACTAAATTAAAAATATGTATATTTAATAAAATAAAACTATATATAATAATAAATATACCAGTAAGCTGGATAAAAAAGAAAATAAAGTAATTAATTATATAATATCTAATTATATTTGATTATAATAGAGAGTGGTTTTGAGTTGGTGTGTTTAAAATTAAAAGATCATGTCAAATCTTTTACCTATTATACCACTCTCACAACCAAGAAGTGTACAAGTTGTTGAGTACTACTGGTTTTGGTTTTGCTGTTTTGATTTGTGAAAGCATGCTTTGAATTTTCCATGGGTCCTTCTCATGATTCCGTGAATCATAAATTCAAGTTGAAATTTGTGTTAAAGTGAAGACTTTGCTGACAAGGTATTGAATTGAGCGATTAAGGTGCTTAAGTGGACAATGATGGATTATGTCAATTAAGGTTTATGCTTCTAATATTGGATTTGTATAATTGACTTTGAAAACAATCATGCTAACCCTTCCATAATTAAGTCTAAATACTCAAAATTATATCCTTAATTAGTTTAATATTTTTAAATATACATACACATATTATATATATATATATATATATATATATATGTATGTATGTATGTATTAAAGTATAATGTTAAAGTAATATAAATAGTTTTATAATGAAATAAACAGTACAAAAAGAAGAGAGAGAATAATAATAATTATAATAATAATATTGTAGCTACCCTACGTTAAAAAAGGAGAATAAGAAAATTTAATAAATATGTTAAAAGAATAAAACAAAATATTAAAAACTGGAAACCAAAAAGTATATATCATTATAAGAAATACTATTAAAGCTAACAAAAATAATTCAAGTTATTAAGAAAATTATTCACGAAATACTATTAACACAGTAAAAAGTTATTAAATAAAAATTAATTTTAAAAATAAAAAATAATTAATTATTATATTAACTAAATTAAATAATATTTTAAAGATTAAAAAATTATTGATATTTAAAATATTTTTTATTATTAATAAAATTTATAAAGTAGTTTTTAAATCAGTATTTAATTAACTACTAATTTAAATATAAATTTAAAAACAACTAATTAGATATTAATTTATAAATTATTTTAAATTTTATTAATAATAGAAACTATTTTAAATATTAATAATTTTTTTAATATTTAAAATAATATTTAATTTAATTATGTAGTAATTAATTATTTTTAGTATATATAATTAATTTTTATTAAACAATTTTTTTAAGTGTAAAACCATATATGTTACAGAATGCTTTAATCCATTGTTTAAAAAAAGAAGATATATCTTATAAAAAAGTTACAGACTTAAATTATTGAGTTTCTAAAACTTTTAGTAAGTTCATCTTATAAGAATTTGTGTTTCACAAGAAAAACTGGAAAAAAATTGTAAATAAAAAATTATAAAAAATAAAAACTATTCATTAAAGTAAAACTTGTAAAAATCTTATATAAAAAATAATATGATATAACGAGTCTTTTAAAATGAAATAAAAACTCTAATATATTATTTATAAGAAGTAAAGGTGAATAATATGCTCAAATAGTTTATTCAATAATTATTTAATGATAAAAAGACATTTATCCGAATTACTTACAAAACCATACGTTAAATGTAATTTGAATCAACCTGAAATGTTATTTTAAAAATACAAGATACACAAGTATATAATAGGTATATGTATTATAATTAGTTAATTGTTTACTTGTTACTAACTAATAATTATTGCGATGTAATTACAGTTTAGTTTTTTAAAAAATAATTTTTTTAAATTTATACTTTGTGATGTAATTTTTTAAATTTATTTTTTAAAAATATTTAAAAAGTTACATTTTACCATTGTCTATTATTTAAAAAAATCAATAAAAATAATTTTAAAAATAAAAAATAATTAATTACTACATTAATTAAATTAAATATAATTTTAGAGATTAAAAAAATTATTAATATTTAAATAGTTAAAATATAGATAACTAATTAGATATAAATTTAAAAATTATTTATTAATAATAAAAATTACTTTAAATATATTTTAGTCTTTAAAATAGTATTAATTTAATTAATATAGTAAATAATTATTTTTAATTTTTAAAATTAATTTTTATTTAATGATTTTCTTGTAGTAGTGTGTATATTTTAAATAATTATTTATAAATAAAATTATTTGAAACTAAAAAATAGAAATAGAAAATATCTCTAAATGTTTATGAATACTCACGAGAATAAAACAAATATATACAATTTTCTTCATAGATACTGATCAATAATCTATGAGGCTCAGACACTCCTCTTAAATGGCGTGTCTATATCGGACACGACACTCGTAAGACACTTATTGGTGAAGTGTCAAATTTAAAAAATATTTGTTGAATTTCTGACAATTTTAATATGGTTCTAACACAATTTTAAAAAGGAGAAATACATTAATTTTCTAAACACTCAAACTTATTTTATAAATTTTTAGTATGTTTATAAAAATAAGGAACAAATCATTTTAAACTAATCATGAAAAATATCTTTCTATTTCAAAAAAAAACTCAAATATACTTGTCCACATAAATCTTTATTATCAATTTATATATTCATGATTATATAATATATAGATCTGTATCCCCTTATCCTACATTTTAGAGATTATACATATCTCCATATTCGTATTCGTATCGTATCCATGTCAATGTCTATACTACATAGTCAATAATGAAATGAATAATAAGATGATTTTTTTAAAACAAAAAAAATAAATAAATAAAGGAAAGATATTCGTACCCACCCATTCATCCCTTATGTCATAAAAGAAAGAATAAGATTTTAAATATGTCAAAATAGGAAAAACTTTCCAAATACAAACTAACACAAGGAAACAATAATCCCAAAAGTAATTAGCATATCCCGAGTAAGAAAAAAACCAAACAAAAAAGAAAAGCATAACCAATGACTGATATAACCATTGTCCACAATAAATGTCTCGCCACGTGTCAGGCTACAACATAACATGTGTATTCAATCTTCATCACACAAGACCTACACATACACATGCTATACACAACCTTAACACTTTCTTTGTTCACTAAGTCCTTATAAATTAGCTTCTCCATATTCACGTCTACTCAGAATCTACTTCCACTTACACACTTCCCAAAAGCCCGTTTAAGAGAATGGCTTCCGCTGAATACAGGTTTCCCCCTCAGAAGCAATACACACAGCCTGGCAAAGAGTATCTCATGAATCCACCACCCCAATATAGCACTCCAGATTACAAACCATCAAATAAACTTCAAGTATATATACATATATATCATATACATATAAGAATATTTCATGATATATAAATGAATGATATTTAGAATCTATAACAGTGATAGAAAGTTTGTTAGTGTAAATCCTTTTCTATAATCTTCTTCTGCTTGATCGGTTATAAATATTTACAGGGGAAGATAGCTGTAATAACTGGAGGTGACTCTGGAATTGGACGAGCTGTGTGCAACTTGTTTTCATTAGAGGGTGCTACTGTTATCTTCACCTATGTGGAGGGACAGGAAGACTTAGATGCCAAAGAAACACTTGAAATTATTAGAAATGCTAAAACTGCAGATGCCAAAGATCCAATGGCTATACCAGTTGATTTGGGTTATGAAGAGAATTGCAAGAGAGTGGTGGATGAGGTGGTTAGTGCTTATGGCTGCATTGACATTTTGGTCAACAACGCAGCTTTGCAGTTCCAGAGTGATTCATTGGAAGAGATTGATGATAAAAGACTCGATATGGTTTTCCGAACTAATATTTTTTCCTACTTTTTCATGACTAAGTAAGACATAATCAAACCACTCATCAGTTTTACACTATTTCTTAAATAACAATCGCATCCCACAAAATCATTTATTTCGATATTTTTCATGAATTATGTTTTATGTTGTTGATCCACTGATTTAGATACAAGCTTAGCTAGTGAAATTAGTCTAAGTGGAACTACACTTTCTTAAAGTCTTTAAAACTTGTAGATAGAAAAACAAGATTTGAAAGTGTTTTAGATACAAAGTAACAACTTCATGTTACTTTGCATCATTTTTTTTAATAAAGTCATGTCATTTTAGTACCACGATAACTCTCAGATACTAAAAATAACTTATATGTTTTTCATATTTTACACATATACTAAAAATAACCTATATGCTTTTCATATTTTACACAAATAACATGTGATCTAAGAGTTTAATATTTATCTTCTGATATGAATACATAGATATGCTCTGAAGTACATGAAGGAAGGAAGTAGCATTATCAACACGACATCAGTGGTTGCATATGAAGGACACGCAACCCTAGTGGACTATGCATCGACGAAGGGTGCCATTGTAGGGTTTACAAGATCCTTAGCACTTCAGCTTGTGAGCAAGGGAATACGTGTGAATGGCGTTGCTCCAGGACCTATCTGGACTCCATTACAAGTAGCAAGTTTTACAGTAGAACAAATTGTGGTATTAGGTTCAGATACAACAATGAAAAGAGCTGGACAACCTATTGAAGTTGCTCCTTCTTATGTGTTTCTTGCTTCCAACCAATGCTCCTCTTACATAACTGGCCAAGTCCTCCACCCAAACGGTCATGCTTCCCTATGCTCATACTTATAACATATACTTTTCACACCAAAATCATAAACACCTTTTCATTTTATGTTATGGGTTTTCTAACTCTTTTCCTTTTCATCTTTTCAGGTGGAAGCATTGTGAATACCTAATTGTTATATTGAAGGATAAAGTTACTCATCACTTTACATGGTTTATGTAATGTATCTATTTGTACACTACAAGAAAATCATTAAATTGAAACCAATTTTAGAAACAAAAAATAATTAGTCATTATATTGATTAAATTAAATACTATTTTAAAGATTAAGAAAATTAATTTTTAAATTAGTTTTAATTATTGTTAAATAATTTTTAAATTAGTATCTAATTATCTACCAAAGGTTTTAACTAACTATTATTTAGATTCTAAATTTTGTATTAAAAACCTTGGTAGTTAATTAGATAATAATTTAAAAACTATTTAACAATAATAGAAATTAATTTAGAAATCAAAAAGATTTTAGTCTCTAAATTGATCTTTAATTTAGTCAATATATAGCAACTAATTATTTTTTATCTCTAAAATTGATTTATATTTAATAATTTTCTTGTAGTGATGAATTTTTCTGTATTAATAAATTATGTTACGAATGAATGTAACATAGTATAGATGTGTGTATAAATAAATGTATGTTTGGAAGGTTCTAATTGAAAATCATACAATATGTAATAAAAACACTAAAGGTAATTTATCCATGCATGTATATTTTGTAAGCAAGTTTTTAAATTGTATATATGTTGGGTATGGATGAGAAGAGTAATCAATTCATAGAAGAGACCTGAAACTATAAAGAAATATATTTATAGTTTTTTTTTCCTTATATATTAATATTCTCATTTATTTTTATTTTATTTGGTACTATCAATTCTACATTTGAACTCACAATATTATATACAATGGAGGTGATTACAATGTTATCAACACAAATTACCTTTGCATTCCATGTTAAGTGAGACTAATTTTTGTTAACTTGGTACCAGTTCAAAGATTCAACTGTATATAGTTTGAAAATTTTTATAGTTGAAGTTTTAATTAAATTTATAGTTAATTTGTCAGGCATGTTTATATGTTGTAATTTTAATTACGATTTTTCTAACTAATCATTATAATTAGCCTCTATTGTTTAAAATAATTCGATTTTTTGTTTATATAATAACTTGCCAACTTACAAATATTAAAGAATATAATATATTTTATAATTAATATATAAATGAAATTAATAATGTATAGAAAAAATAACCGTTGAACCTCTGACCAGTTTCTTATCTTATCTAATTCAATGACCGTCGGTTTCAAAAAACATCATTAATTTGTTATTTCTGAAAATAAATATTAGCCTGCTCCAAAAAAATAACGAGTGATATAACTATTAACGTTCGTAACCGATAAGTCGTTGATTAAACCATTTATTTACTTTTTTTTCTCAATATTTACAAAATTAGTTCATTAAGATTATATCTTACAACTTTCTAACTTACACCTCCAACTATTTTTATCCTTTCTTATTTTAATATTTATTTCCAGATTATGCAGTGAGTTTTTTACTAGGCACTATATTATTCATTTTGAATAAGAAGAAAACATTTTTTTTCTACCTTTATTATTCTTTTTTTACTTTTATCAGTGGTATTAAGAGCTTAAAACTTGTGAAACAAACATATGAACAAATGAAATTTGAAGAGAAAACAGGTGAGACAACCTTTTCATCAATTCTCTTCCTTTCTTAATTATCGTATGCATAATCACTTATTCAAATTTTGTGCAAGTTGTCATTTTTCTTTTTAGTGGTTATTAGGACTATTGGAGCATGCTTATCCTTATGAAGAATTTTGTGCCATTAATAAAATATTGGATAATTGTTGAATCCAGAATTCAATAGCCATGTTTGCTGAGACAAATGCAGAAAAGGCAGAATTTAAGGCAAGAAAATTCAAAAGACTTGAAAGTCAAAAGATAATATTTGTCAGGATATTGATCGTCCAGAGTGATTATTATTTACAAATATACTTCCAAGAATATTTAGAATTCAATGGAAAGAAAATGTCAGAGCTGTGTTAGGGTAAAGTATGCACAAACAACTTCAAACTTTGAGGAAAGACTTTGAAGTTTTGCAGAAGATGAAGAATTTGTTATTAGCCTTTTTGGGAGGGCTCTGGAGATTGCTAACAAAATGAGATTTCATACAGAAAAAATTGAAGAAGATCTTAATGTTGTAAAAAGAATTCTACATCGCTTGACGCTGCAATTTGATTTGTTTGCTCCACTTATTGGAAAAGACATAAATACCCTCTGTATATTAAGGAATTGCAGAGCCCATATCGGTAAAGTCTTAGAGATATGTTTTTATTTCCTAAATGTTATCATGTTTTAATTTTTATTTTGGGATTATTTTGTGAGCTGTATCATTAGGGAGAGGGCACAATTTGATTAATTTTGAATATGAAAACGCATTTTCTCATCTTCATCTCTATGAATCTTACGATTGTCACCTTTACAAAGCAACATGCGAAACTTTGAACAATCTCTAATAGTTTAAAGCTGTTAATTAAAAAATAGCAAGTCCACCGATACACCATAAAATAAGTTGAGAAAAGTCTCTTTGACAAATAAGTTCTACCACTTTTTCTGCGACTGCTATCCCAAGGAATGGGTCACATCATCCACAAAACAGCAAACATTATCTAACATTTAATAACAGACGCTATGAGAAAAAGAAATCAAACAGAAAAAAAAAATTGGGATATAAAATTAATATAGAAAAAGAATGAGTAACCGAACTACACACTACATATATGTAAATATGTGAACATAAACAAGTTCAACGATTAATTCATTCTTTTTAGGCACCCTACCAAAACGACCAATTTTCATTCCGAAACGAACAAGGGCGTAGATCCAATTTCCAAGCCATTATTCGCACACTTCAGAGTTGATAAAATTCGAGAGAGAGAACTAACATTAAAAACATTAATGAAACAAAAAAATAAGAATATTTTATCAAGTGGATAATTAGCAAGCTTTCTAAGACACCAAACAACATTCAGAACTTTCAAAAACCTTTAACAATAATGTCTACATGTAAACTTAAATTGTGTTCCAAACCTCAAGAAATACAATAAAAGTTCTGGTATGAACTAAACCAAAATTTCGAAATGGCACAATTCTAATTGACTTGCAAATAAAAACATGGCGACTCCAGTCATATAGTATAAGCTTTAAAGCCTTCTGCCCCTCCTTCCACTCTTTCTACGTGTGCTGTCGGAAGGAATGGGAGTCACATCCTCTGGAAAATAAAATAAAAAAAAACTAATTAACATCTCCATATAAATCCCATACGTATGAAATCAATCAGAAAAAAAACCTGGAAAATAAAATGAACAAAGAATTACTGTAAAAAAACCAGTTAGCTAAATACTAAGACATAAACAACAAATGAAAAAAGGACAACCAGACATTTGAATAAGGGGCAAACAATTTGAACTTATGGTTCTCTTAAAAAGACCATACCTATGCGACCAATTTTCATCCCTGAACGAGCAAGGGCTCTAAGAGCTGATTGAGCACCAGGACCAGGTGTCTTTGTCTTGTTTCCACCAGTGGCACGAAGCCTGATATGAAGTGCAGTTATGCCCAGTTCCTGACCAAAATATTTTGAAACAATACAATTAACTTTGGCAGCTCCAAAGATACAAAAAGGAGAAACCTACTCACTACAGATTCAGAGAACGTGACCAGAATAAAATAAGTGAAAGAACAAAAAGCCAGCCAAAACAATTGACCAGTGATATTGGTTAGCAAACAGGATGATCAAATTGGAATCCTATAAATTCATAGAAAGGTATTATAATCACAGAAGTTAACATGGTCAGAAGCGAGTAAAATGACTGTGCTAGTGTGAATCCCACTGACCTTGCATCTGGCAGCAACATCCTGTGCTGCAAGCATAGCAGCATAGGGAGATGATTCATCTCTATCAGCTTTAACCTTCATTCCACCTGAAGTTAAAAAGCAAAGGCATAAGTAAAGCACATCAGAAAGCAAAGTCATAATACGTAAGGAACAGAGGTTTTCCTATATCTACTAAAAAAGGAAAAGACTCGACCAAATTATTCTAATGGCAAGGAATGTTAGCTAGGTTATAAGGAAATAAATATCAATAAGTACTGTAAATAAAAATCTCAAAAACCCGCAAGATAAAGCCAGAAAAAATTCTTAAAACAGCAGGTCAAATCACAAAGTTCTATCCATAGTAAAACATGGGAATGGTTAAGTGTCAAACAAGGATCATAAAAGGTGTATACAATTTGATAAAGTGACCGGGGATTAAAATAAAGCACATCTATTAACACTCTAACCTAGTAAAATCCGCTGAAATTGGATATAGGCATTTCTTTATCAACATTTTAACATGCGAAAAATTGATAAAAAAACAGGAAATTTATATCATCTAAATAATATCCAAAAAATTGTTTATGGAATAATAGAATACAATCCATTAATTCAAGTATTGTGAATAAAAACAATCATACCAGTGATGCGAACAAGTGTTTCCCTCCCAGACAAATCAGTAACATGCTGCAATCATAAGAATCAAAATCAAACTTAAGCAATTGAAAATTGAAACCACAAAATAAATAAATAAATAAATAAAAACAAAAATACTTACAATGAAGGTGTCATTGAAGGAGGCAAAGATGCGAGCGACGCCAAAGACGTGTTCACCGTCTCTAACAGCTGGACCCAGAGTCACATTTTCTTCTTTTGGCTCTCTAACCTTTCTCCTCGACTGCGCAATAACAATAACAACAAAAACCCTATCAGAATTGTTCCCATAACATTCCCTAACAAACCACTAAATCAGAAAATTTAGGGTTTACGAGATTGATTAAACGACGTACGCACCATGTTCTTTTTTGCAACGCAACGTAGAGATTCGGAGATTAGATGAACCTTCGGCCGTTTAAAGTTGTCGCTGCTGCAAAGTGGACTATGGAAGCACCGTTTGCTTCGATTTTATATCTGAGAGGAATTAGGGTTTTGCAGAGCGAAAGTACTTCAATTTACAATACTACCCCTCAACCTTTTTTATTTCCAAATTTGCGATTTTAAATATATAATTAGCAAAATGACCACTTACCACATCACTTGGTCACGTAATTTCTCGGTTTTTTTTTCAGACTTAAACCCTTCTTTTTTTTGTCACATAAATATACAAAATATTAATTATAAATTATCTATATCATAGTAGCTGAGGTCCTATAACACCTATCTTATCTTATTTTTTATTATGCTATTTTATTTTAATATAATATTATTATAACAAATAAAAAAAATATATAAGTTATATTTTATTTACATAAAATAATTTATTTTTTTATTTTTTATGAATTTGTCTATCATTTAAGAAACAGTATAATTAAATATATGATATATTCTTTCTTGTATTCAAATCGTGTCATAATATACAGAAGCAAATATTAAAAACAAAAATAGAAGTATTATGCTATTATAAATTTTAACACCTACTTATAAATAGGTATGTTGAAAAGAAAATATAAAACGTTAATTTACTGTTTCAAGATTTTAAAAAAGTAACTTCTTATTTAATTAGGAGGCCAAATATGATTAGCAAAAATAATTCACTGATATGACATATTCTTAAGAAGATAAAATAATTTATTTTTCTTCAGTTTTGAAAAATTATAGACTAATTATTTAATGCCATTTATTTACAACGTATTTAAAAAATATATTTTAATATAATATAATATAATTAATTCGTAATTATTAAAATATATAAAAAATCATATATTTTGTTGACAGTAATATTACAATTTTTTATGTTATTACTGAAAAATGATAATAAATTAAAATATATGTATTATATAAAAATTTGATCAGTTAAAATGTCTTAGAAGATGTATATATATATATATATATATATATATATATATATATATATATATATATATATCTTTGGGGATAATTAATTTTTTATTATATTTAAAAGTTAAAGTATTTATTATTAGTTCAAAAATTATGATATATAGTTGATAAAATACAATAACCTTGTTGTACCGAGAATTTAACTCGTAATTTTGTGTCTGATACCAATAGATTAAACACATTTATCATTAAGCCATAAAGTATAACTAATAATTAGTGTAACTCCTTATATTTAAGAGAATAGCAATTAAAGGATTATTTTATTATAATTTGGTTCATTTACTCTGTCATATAACAATTTATGTTATTTTTTAAGTTGGGATGATAAAGTGAGACACTTATGCAAGTTATTCCGCGATCCATTGAGAAAAAATGCATGATGAATTGTTTATACCAACCTATTGGTCTTCCACGTAATTCACAACTTATATATAGATTAAGTATGGGACAGGTGGACTGGCCAGCCTAACCCACAAATCTTAAAAACTATAAATTTTTTTATGTATCCCAATAATTTTTTTATGTAACCTCATATTCTCAAAAAATTATAAAATTATCCATTCTAAATTTTACCATATTGAATATAAATTTGTATTATAAATTGTATAATCTAAAACATGAATTTTAACTTTCAGATTTTATAATCTATAAGTCTTTTAAATTTCACAATCCGGAATTAAAGATAAAACATTCCAAAATTTTTACTCATATCTTATTATGCATGTGTCGTGAAAATAATATTGTGAGATCATTTATATAATTCATCTAAATAGCAAAAAGCATTAAATGTATTCAAAACTTATATTTAAAAAAATATTTTGTATTAATTTAAAATATATATTTCTTATACGAGTTAACCATTGCGAGCCAATAAAATCAACTTGTATTTCTTAAGTTGGGCGGACCAACCCGACCTACATTTTGCGGGCCAGATGCAGGACGGGACGGGACAAAACAACCTGCATTACAATTCCTATTTGCATGACATAAGTAATTACTCATACTTTCAAGTGTTCTATTATTTTTCACGTTTAGTCTTTCGTGAAAGAAAGCCATTATTAAAATATTGCAAAATACACATAAAAATATATAAATATTGTCAAATATCTATTTGTATGAGTAAATGTTTGAGTGTTTTATTTTGTATATTCATTCAATTATAAGACTTAATTGCAATTTATATTATCTTTAATATAACAAAATAAGTATAATTAAATTTATTTAATGTTTAGTCGTAGGAGTATGGGGGAATTTATTGGTGTTTTCTCTGCATTTCTTGATGTTCAGACGGCTATTGTTGCTGAGTTTTATGGAATTATACATGTTATGGAGGAAGCTCAAAATATGGGTCTTACTAATGTCTGGCTTGAATGCGATTTTTCCTTGGTTTGTGCGGCATTCACTGCTAGGACTAATGTTCCATGAATGATTCGTAATCGATGGCATACTTGTCTTAATTACTGTGGGAAAATTAGGTTTAGAGTTACTCATATTTTTCGTGAAGGAAATGCATATGCTGATAAGTTGGCTAATTTATGATTTATTCATAGAAAATATTTTCATTGATACAATAGGCTTCCATCTAGTCTGTTCTTATAATTCTTTATGAATAGGTATAGTCTACCTATATATCATTTTTGTTAATATATGAGTTTTGGTCTAGTCTCCCTATACTTTTATATTTTCTTTATATTTTCTTTTTTTTTAATAATACTTTTTTCATGTAATGACAGATGATTGTTGTTACTTGAGGTATCAGCCTAGCTGAGATGTCAAGTTGCATAATGATGCCTATCATGAAAGTTTTTAAAAAAAAATAAAAATTTATTTAATGTTTAGTTAAAGGATGTGTAATTAAGTAGAACAATAAGGTAACATATGTCTGTACATCACACGTAAATAAGAAAGGCAATACATAATTTTTAAATAATATAATTTCTTATAAAACAATTTTTTTGATAAATTTGTCATTTTTTTCTTCAATTATTTTTTTTCATAAGAATTTAAGTATAAGTTAAAAAACACTTACCTATTGACAAAGTAATATGTAACTGACCATAAATAAAAAATATATTATAAAAACTAAATTTTAACATTGAGTATAGTTTTTCTATGTGATTTATTTATGGTGATTACAAAACTTAGTTTTAAAGTCAATTGCTTTCCAGTAAGCACAAAAGGAAAGTCCTATACTTTTTGTTGTCTCATATTTAATTACAGGTAAGAAAGATATTTTTTTAATAAAAAAATCACATAATATAACTTTTAACTTTATAAGGACACATTTTTATCAATCACATATTTCTTTATTAATTGTTAAATTTTTGCTTGAAAGATTGTGAGCAATTCAAGAGGATCTTGCGGAGTTTAGATATTTTGAAGTTTTGATTATATTTTACTTCAATAAATATTGCATGTCATTTTAAGGAAAATATTAGATTTATCATTTTGTATAATTATCATATCATATTTATAATATTATATCCATAATTGATGACACCCAATAAATAATGATAGTAATATTTTTTTTTCAACATTTTTTTCAATAAAAAATATCAATATTCATATTTATTTAAATGGAATAGTTTCATAGGTTATATCAAATATATGTATGATTTTTTCCTTAATGCAAAATATCTTGCAAACTTTAATACACTCCAATTCAAATATTATCCTGGTGAGTTTAAATTCATCATAATCTATCTACTTTAATCTTTGCATAATTGTCTGCAAGATATTATTATAAAAGTCATTTTGTTTATATAATATTATATATTGATCATTGGAATAAATCTACGCTTAATTAATCATATATTTATATTTAAAATAGTATTAGTAAGTACACTGATGTAAATGACATAATTAAAAAAAAGATATTTCAAACATAGTATTTATAATATTTTTTATACTAAATATTTTGTTCTTTTTATTTTTTGTGTTGAGGTCTTAACCACATGTTCCCAAAAAGAAAGAAATAATATGAATATTTTAAAATGTCACAATATCTCAATGTTTCCTTCATCTTTATTAAATCACAGTTACTTTACAACTCTAATATCTTGTGTCCACGTGCCATGATCATATGTCTTCGACAATTAAATTAACCGATGCTATTTGAGATGCATTTGGAACATTATATCATAATTTATTAGTATGTCATTATTTAGCGAGTAAAGTGCATTTATTAATGTTTAGTTAATAAACAAGGTGTTTAGTACATCTCCAAAAGTTTACGTTTATATATTATAACTTAGTAACTCTTATTTATAAAATCAAAGTCAAATCGAATAGTTTCAAACATCTTGTATTTATATATTATCATAAATGTACAACTACCAAAAAAAAAAAAAAACGTAGCATAGACCCGTTATTTGAAAAAAAAAAAATCTCATCTTATAATAAATTGTATTTGAGTATGAAAACAATATATTTATATTTTCATCCATATAAAGAACAAGCGAATTGTATAAAAGTACATCATAAGTTTTTATTATATCTTTTGATTGTTAGTGTAAGGTTTCTTCTATCTTTTTAAGTAATGATTTATGTTTTTCTAACTAATAAAATTTTATATAATTTATTTAGTTGCGTGTTAATATTGTTACTTGTTGAAGTACATAACACGAATAAAATATTAATAATGTAATAATCGGAGGAACTTTTTTATGTTTTAATTTTCATGTCAACAGTTTTCTTTTAAATTTTAGATGGACTCTATATTCTTTGAAAGGGGTTATAAAAGAAAAAAAAAAGTTTGAGATTTAGGCTTTTTAGGATAAATTTATTTTCCAGAATTTAAAAAGAAAATAAAGTAAAATATATTTTGTAGCTTTCCTAGTTGTAGTGTGTGTATATATATACTAAAAATTCGTATATATATATATATATATATATATATATATATATATATTATTATATGCCTGTGTTTGTTGATTTTTGAAAGCGAAAGCACGATTCATTGAATAGATTTTATCAATTTGGGTTGGCGCAAGTTACAAGAAAGTTTCTTAGGTTCAATCAAAGTGGATAAGGGCCAAATTTACGAAATTGGGATACTCAGTTTTAAGTGGTAATGTTTTTATATGATATATGTATTGAATATTGATATTGTAGGATATATATGTAATGTATATATTTAAAAAATATTTATTAAATTTTGATTTTAAACAAAATTTAAATTATATTTATAAATTTTTATTGTTAATTTATATAATTTATAATTATATAATATATATTTATATTCTTATCTCTTACATTTTATAAACTATAAGTATTTTATCCTAACTCTAGAAATATAAAATAATGAAAGGAGTGTCCACAATTTACTCTTTAGTTATAAGAAATTGAAAAATAATTTCAATGCTATCTAAATTTCAATGACTATATATATTAAATCATTTTGAATTAAATATTTAATTATTTAAATAAAAAATTATTTTTGCTTCATACAAATAGAAAGTAAAATGAAAGAAATTAATCATGATAATTAGAAACTTACGAGAAAGAAATTTGATTAGAATTTAAATTATAAATTAATCATCCATATATGGAGGAAAATAAATTTAAATAAAAGAACTACGAAAGAAAAGCTGACCAATTCAAGCTTCTCGACATGTACAAAACTTTCTCCACTTTATTGCTTTGAAGTATGAGGAGTATGTAGTACTTAATTAACCTATTAAAGTCAAAGAAATACATGGCAAGAAGAAATTTGATAGCAAATATTTCATATTTATCCACTTTGTTTTGTTTCATATTATGTTAGACCTATTTAATACGAATATGTCTACTTATTTTCACTCTCTTTTATTATTTTAAAAGAAATAATATTTAAGAAATAAAATGAATTAATTGGTATATTGGACTCACCAACAAACTTATATTTGTACATTTATAAAAAAATAATTATTGTATTAATTAAATTAGATACTATTTAAAAATAAAAAAATTATTATATTTAAAATAATTTTATTATTTATAAAAAATTATAAATTAATATATAATTAGTCATCAATGTTATAAATATTAATTAATTTAGATATAAATTTGGTAACTATAACTTTAGTAATTAATTAATATCAATTTAAAAACTAATTTATAAATTTTTATTAATAATAAAAAATATTTTAGATCTAAATAATTTTTTCTATTTCTAAAATAATATATAACTTAGTCAATATAATAATTAATTATTTTTTATAAAATTAATTTTTATTTAATAATTTTGTAATAGTGATATTAACTAATTATTTATTATCTTTAAAATTAATTTTTATTTAATTATTTCTTTTAGTGATAATATACAATCATTAGAGTATATATATATGTATCTTCTTATACTTCATACTCATTCAAGATAATATTTCTTTTTACATTCTTATTAATGAAAAATAATTATTTAAATCTAGATATTATTAATAAGTACCACAAATACCTTTGCTTCTTTCTCACTACAATTTTCACTGAGTTTCTTTTTAAATTGTGATAATCCACATGTCACTGAGTTTTACGTTGGAGCCTAATACGTTATACATAAAAATGTTTCCTTTATTCACAAAGATGTCACTGCACTTCTTTTACCTCACGTATATGTATATGAGATATGACTAATTTTATGAGATATCATTAATATGCCTCTAATACCTAATAATCTACAATGTTAATGGAGATAAAATAGAAGATTAAGAATTGAAATTAAAAGTAATTTATCTTAATTAACATATATATATATATATATATAAGATAATCGAGTTTTCATATACTTTCTGATTTGCAAATTGAACAATAACAAAATAATAATAATAATAAGTACATGTCTTTTGTAACTTAGATTAGATCTTGAATATAAAGTGAACTACATTATTGTTTAATTTTGAGAGTCATTATACATTTAGTGTAATCACAAACGGAGTAAAAAAAAAGTAACTTATAACATATCAATCGATGTCTTTTATTTAGTGGATGAAAACATTGATATTATTTTATACATTATTAAATTCACAAATTTAGAAAGATAAGTATAAAAAGGGGAATTTTTTTCATGTATTATAGCAATAATAGTAATAAATCAAAATAGTATTAATTAATTAATTAAATTAAAACGTGAGAAAACATTGAATCAGGTGTGCATAGACACATTTATCATGGTAGTTTGATGTAGAAATGCGCATATAGAAGACTCCGACCTTTTTCTACATAGTTATAAATAATTCTAATAAATATTTTTAAATGTAAAAATTATATTTTAATTATAAAAAAGTATAAGTTATGATATAATCTTTTTAAAATATAAAACAGACAGAAACTTGTGTATATAAATATATAATGAGTGCATAAATAAAATTGTGCTATTAAAAAATAATTGGCTTTCATATTTATCATCACTTAAATTTATCAAGCTCTGGTCGTTGATAAAATTTAGTTAAATTAAATGTAAGTTTTTTTTCTTGACAAAATAACATTACGCTCCGAAAACAAATTATCTTCTTTTAAATGGAAAAGTTTATTCATTATTTGGTGATTTTATGTTAAACCTTAAGTTAATATCTAGAGTTTTGTGATATTAATTCTCTTATAACATTTTTAACATCATTAAAATCACCCTGTTCTCGAATTCACACGGATAATTTATATTTATATAACTAATAATGTTTTCAAAGAATAATTATCCAGCCATAATAATACAAAAATATATAATTTTTTATCTACAAAACATCTATGATTGAATGGACAATAATAAAAAGGTATATAATATTTTATGTGTAAAACATCAATGATTGTATCGAAATTATTAAAGGCAACGTTGCGATGGGCTGTCACTATCAAGTGTCACAATGAAATCGTATCGTATGACACACTTGTATACTTTACAATACATGATTTAAATATTTATATACATTGATATAAAAAATATTTATTTTTAATTTTAAATTAGGTTCAATTTTTTATTTCTTGAAATACACTTAAATTAACAATTAAAACTTTAGCATGATTTCTTTTTGTCGACTATGACATAAGTACTGAAATAAAGTATAGTAATTACAAAACAATTGTATAAAACAATTATTATTTTTAAATAATCAATAAAAATGGTTCATAACAAATATGACCTAATGTTAAAAAAAAAAAAAATTTAAGATTTTTTAATTATTTCTGCCTATTGAAAATTGATAAATTTTAATTAGTTTTCTCAATTAAGAAAATATAAAAAAAAGTGTGAAAAGTGCACATTCCTAATGTTTTCAAATAATGTAAATTATTATAATTAAAACTTAATATTTTAAAATTATTAAGAATTCAACATAATAATAATAATTATGAAACAACTTATGAACTTGTGATTTGAGATTTTTTTTCATCATTGTAAGTTGATAATTTATTGATTAAATATTTGTTATTTAAGTAATTTCTTTTATCTTTTTCTTTTAAAATAGTTTTTTTACTTTTATTTTATTTTATGCTCATTATATCACCATAAAATCATTAAATAAAAATTAATTTTAAATAAAAAATAATTAATTACTATATTACTTATATTAGTTGAATTAAATATTAATTTAATGATTACAAAAAATTTGGTATGTAAAGTATTTTTTATTATTAATAAAATTTATAAAATAATTTATAAATTGGTATCTACTCAACTACTAATATTTTAGCTACTTTTTTTTAATCTTATTTTTGCTTAAGTTAATGATTGTTTGCTCAAGCATAAATAGAGTTGTAACTCAAAACATGGTTTCAACCAGATTTCTTCTCAAGTGAAAAAAAATCATTTTTATTAAGTTAATTTTTTTCCTCTTCTTATATTTTTAATAGGTTGTATGTGAATGTTTATCATAAATGTAAAATAAATATTAATTTATATATTTAATTAATTTATGTTTTTTTTTAATAAGTTATCTTGTATGAAAATAGTCGTTGAGAGTGAAAAAAAATCGTATGAATTTGTGGTCACAAATATAATATGATATGTGAACCATTGTTTAATTTGTGTACCAAGTAATGACATTTGTATTTTAACAAAAACCTCCTTCCTTCATTAATGCTCTAAGATATATAGACTAATATATAAGGTGATGAAAATTTGAGGATGAAGTTATTGTACACGGTGACATGTGTAGATTTGCAACTTTAATTTTAATGAATTTGTCTTGATCCAATAGTCTTGAGTTCACTTGTTAATCTAAGTATTGAATTATATCATATGTTACTTTCTAGTAGAACTTACTTAATACGAGTCTTCCGATAAACGTCGATTGATATTTCTTATAAAAACACTTTCATGATAGGTATCATTATGCAACTTGACATCTCAGTTAGGCTGACACTTTAAGTAGCAACAATCATCTGCCATTACATGAAAAAATTATTATTAAAAAAAAAGAGAGTACAAAATACATGGGGGGACTAGACCAAAACTTATATGTTAATAAAAACGATACATAGTAAATGTTGATTGATATTTCATTTATTGAATATGTGTGGTCTATATGATTTATGTATGTTGATATTTGATTGAAATTGAATTCTTGTGGATTTTTATTTAAAATGTTTTGTTTTATATACACTTTCTTATGTGAAACTTTTATTTTAATACTTTACTTTTATATGTATTGTGATTTGTTATGATTACACTATCTGCAAGAGCATATATATAGTTACAATTTTAAGAACATCATCTATAAGAATTTTCTATATACTTAATTTTTTTTATAAATTTTGTATTTAAGTATATATAAATTGTGTTTTGAAATCCTAAATGTGTTATGTAAACTATTTGTAGAGTTTATAGTAAAGTTTTTTATTTTTTTATATTTTTTTATAAGGCTTTTATGTTAGACATCACTATGCAACTTGACATCTCAACTAGGCTGACAGTAACAACAATCATCTGCCATTACATGAAAAAAGTATTATTAAAAAAAAAAAATACAAAAATATGGGGGGATTAGACAAAAAATCATATGTTAACAAAAACGATACATAGGTAAACTATACCTATTCATAAAGAATTCTAAGAATAAACTAGATAGAAGCTTGTTATACCAATGAAAAGATTCTCTATGAATAAATCTTAAATTATTCAACTTATTAGCACATGCATTCCCTTCACGAAAAATATGAGTAACTCTAAACCTGATTTTCCCAAAGTAAATAAGACAAGTATTCCATCGATTACGAATCCTCCACGGAACATTAGTCCTAGCAGTGAACGCCGCACAAACCAAGAAAGAATCACATTCAAGCCAAACATTAGTAAGACCCATCTTTTGAGCTTCCTCCATAGCATGTATAACTCCATAAAACTCAGCAACAATAGTCGTCTGAACATCAAGAAATGCAGAGAAAGCACCAATAAATTCCCCCATACTCCCATGGAAAATACCTCCACAAGTAGCAAGACCAGGATACCCCTAGCAGCCCCATCAGTATTAATTTTAACCAAACCTGATGAAGGAAACATGTGTTTGTTCTTTAATAATTGTCACCTATCTTTAACAAAGATTTTAATGAGTATATTATAATTAACTTTGAAATAATTATTAATTTTTTAATTTATAAAAAATAAAAAATAAAAAACTCATTTTATGGATAATTTTGCATGCTAACATTAATTATCTATTTAATAATAAAAAAATGTGACAAATTTTAAATACTATATATTCAATTACATTAATCATTAATAAAATTTAAATAAAATTAACAAAATTAATTTTCTTAACTAAAATTATAACTTTTTTTATTATTATACTAAAAATTAAATACACTCGTACTTATTGTATTGAAAGAGTATTTGTATTTGTAGTATATATTAGAAAACAACTAAATAAATATCTTGACAAAATTTCTATACAAGGATGTCAAAAGAAATAATATATAAGTCATAGAAAAAATATTTTTTAATGTACGATATGGTTTAAGAAGAATTGTTGGCTAAAACAAATTACGAGAAGGCAATATCTTGGGTTCTCTCTGTTTCCCTTTCACACCTTCTTGAATGTCTCATTTTTTTTCTTTATATTTATATAGTGACAAAAGCACAAATAAATATCACAGTAAAGTGGGTGACAAAATATATAAAAAATGCTAACTCATTAATCGAAGAGATTGTAACAGTTAATAATATTCTGCAATCACTGTAAAATTCACCATTGTGGCAGTTAATAAATTTTGGTTTTTGAATGATGAAAGGTTCTACACTTCAAGGAATGGTGAATTAGGAGTTAGAGTTATGAACAAACGTAACAAAATTAAGTTATTAATTGTGGTCGTTGAAAAAATAGGCATACAACTTTAATGAAAATATATTGTCTGTGTTTTATCATCTAATGAAAAATATATCAATTAATCTATAATTATGATATAGTTTTTTAAAAAATGGGATATAACCTAAACCTTTAGTGTAACACCAGCTAATTCATATACTGAAAATAATGACCAATTATCACAAGAACTATAATATTCACCACAATATTATTAATTGATAGATTTTAAGTGAACCTAATAAAAACAGTTTATGAAGTAAAGGTTGTAACTATTTATATATTTTGAAATGTCACAATTTATAGTCGATGTGATATCTCCAATACCTTCTCATATCGAAAGTGATATGATACCAAAACTATTTAAAACTTATATTAGTGAGTATTTGTTGGATTTATTAGATCACTTGCTATCGAGCCGTTATTGGACCATCCATAATATATAGTCTCACACTCGAGTTGTAGTCTCACACTCGAGTTGAGTTGGCTGCCTTGACGTGACTGTGTGTTATAGATTCCATTGACAAAAAATTAGAACATTTCAAAATATATAAATAAGTGCAAATATTATCTTATAAAAATTGAGTTAAATTTAAAATTTATTTCATATAAATATTATGATAAAATAAAAATAAATAAATCTTCAAACTCATATATGTAAAATATCTTACAGAATATCGAGATACAAAAGTCTCCAAAAGAATATATAGAAACCCCTACAAATAAAACAAAATATTAATTTCTCACTCACCAACTTATTAAAACAATTTAATGTCAAAACTTAATAAAATTTAATGTTTATAAAATATGAAAATTGATGGAGGACATAAGTAATTTTTGAAAAATTATCTTGGTTCTTTAAACTCAAGGCTCAGAAATAAAAATTATATTTTTATAAACTTTAAAAAATAAATTTATTCTAGACTTTCAAAATTTAAAACAGAGATTAAAATTATATTTTTATAAACTTTAAAAAATAAATTTATTCTAAACTTTCAAAATTAAAAACAGAAATAATTAAATTAACGCATGTGAAACCTAAATAATTGTTCCCACGCAACTAAAACTTCTATCAATAATTATCTTTGATTTAATTTTATCATTTATGATAAATTTCGCCATCTTTTTAACACATATTTGATGGCATTTTGATTATAAAAATGCTCAAATGGCTGACACATTGTTGAATTTCGTAGAAATGCATTTTATTTTGTTGAAATTAGCATATGACCATGTGATACGCACTATAATTAAAAATAATTGAAGTATATAATGCGTCAAAGAATCAAACTATATCTTATAAAATGTAATAAAAAAGATATTTGTATATATATACTATTATAACAATCTAATAAAATAATAAAGTAAAAAACCACGTGAAATGAATGTACTTTTAGGCGAACAGATTAAGAATGACAACGGGTTCTGACGTGCTATTCACCCAATCCAATACAAACCCATTCGGTGATTCTTATTTAAATAATTTACAAAATTATCTTATAAGTTTAAAACATTATATTGTTATGAACTTGTAAATTAAAATCTTGTAAAAATATTCACTTAATCCATTTTCTAATTCTTTTTCGAATTTTCCTAAAAAAGAGTTTAGAGGTTTACAAATTTACGTTTTTTTTTTTATGAAATAAGTGCATTAAGATTTGTCATATTTTATAAAAAGAATATTTTTTTTCAAAATTATCCAAAAATATGATCAGTAAAACACGAATTTAAATAAGATAAGAAAATGGTTTTGAAAAAGTTGCATACTTATTGTTGTTGTGGATATTTGTGGAAGGGGAAGAGTCGTAGAATAATGAAACGCTGAAAATTATGTGTATTGATTATGAGAGTAGATTACACCAAACGAAGAAAAAAAAAAAATCTTCTCAACTACTTTTTTTTTTTCCTCCCAACAATTGGCTGACAGTTACTGTAACGAAAAAAAAAACATTAAATATGCCATCTTGTTCTTGTTCTGTGAATCTGATACACAACCACATGTTTATATGCTAAGTTTTCTTGTTCAGTGGTAAACAATTTGTGTCAAGTTTTTGGTTGGAGTGGTCGAAAATTTCCAACAAAAGATTCATCATTCATGGGCTTCAGAGGCAGTGAAGCAAGCCAATTTTCAACTCCTCTGCTGTCCACGGGCAAAGATGGAATTGATTCCCATGGAAATGAGCAAAGTGAAGCTTCTTCGATGCCACTTACACTTGTTTTCACCGCCCTTTCTGCTGCAATTGGTTCCTACGTTTTTGGGTATGCTGTAAGTTATCAATCACACATTTTGGTTCATCACAGTTCAGAATCACCACTTCTGTTCTTGCAGTCACATCTCACACCTCTTTTTGCAGCTCGGATATTCATCCCCTGCTCAGTATGGAATCGTGCATGACCTGCATCTCTCTGTCGCCGAGGTTACAACCTCACAATCTTTGTTTTTGAAATCTCTCTTAAAATGTGTCGCCTTGTTAAGGATAGTTGACTTGTCTGGAAATTGAATAATCCTTATAAAACTTGAAAGTTGTAACTTGAGTATACATAGATCGTGTAATAGATGTTTTAGGTCATACATAGATTCTTAAGATGAAACTGAGAGAATACCTAAGAAGTTGTATTTTGTTTTCTCCTAAATTTATTGGTTCTTGTTTATTTGACCGTTTATGTCCTTAAGTTAAACTCTATGCAATTTTGTAGTACTCAACTTTTGGTTCAATATTGACCATTGGAGCGATAGTTGGTGCCTCTTTAAGTGGCAGAATAGCAGATTACATGGGTCGTCGATTGGTAAGTCAGAGACAGATTAGACCTAGTTTTGGTTTCAATGTTACTGTTGTTCACTATTGGTTATTTTGCATTTTTACATGTAGGCTATGGGTTTCTCGGAGGTTTTCTGCATCGTGGGATCAGTTATGATTGCATTCTCCAAGGTTTGCCATTAATTTCTTCCCAGATTTCTATAATTGAAGTGTATGCATATCGGAGATTCCTTTTTAACAAGGCTTCAAGCAAAATTACTGCTGAGTTAATTTGTTTACTTCGGGGTTAATTCTATCTGTTCCTACTCCCACAGTCACATGGTTAATTTCCTTAAATTAAGTCCAAATAATGAACACTCGGTGTTTGAAGGTTGTTTGGTGGCTTTATATTGGAAGAACGTTGATAGGATGTGGGGTTGGCATCATATCTTATGTGGTAATTGCTTTGACGTTTAATATTTTATGGCTGCAGTTCAAATTAATGTTATTCAGTCAATCAAGAAATATATGTAACAGTTCCCTTTGCAAATTAGGTTCCAGTCTACCTAGCAGAAATAACACCCAAGAATCTCAGAGGAGCATTTACTGAAGGTCATCTGGTAAAAGGAATACTACTATAAATGCTATCACCCAAATCATTTTACTCTTATTTTGTGTATCATGCCACTTATGTTTTATGCCTCACTTAAAGGCTTATTTTAAATGTCCATTTGGTATTGTTGTGACAGTTAATGATTTGTTGTGGGTTGTCATTGACTTATCTTATTGGCGCATTTTTGAATTGGCGGATTTTGGCACTGATTGGTAATATATATACTAGTACTATTCTTTATATTGCTCACAAAACCAAATTTAAAAGGGTTCCAAGTAACTCACAGAATTTTTGTCTTTATCTCAGGAACTGTTCCTTGTATTGTGCAGCTTCTGACTCTGCCCTTCATCCCTGATTCTCCCAGGTGGCTGGTGAGTTGTTCATAGCTTCGGGAATTTTGTTCTTTGAGCAGTACATGGTGGACATATATCACACAAGCAACCGAATTTTTTCTTCTGTTTGTCAAATGATTAGAGTCAACACATGTAATTTGATAAAAATATCACAAGCGATATATGTAATCTTCTGCAGGCTAAGGTTGGTCGGGTGAAAGAGAGTGAGTCTGCTTTACAGCGCTTAAGGGGAAAGCATGCTGATATTTATCAAGAGGCCACTGCAATCAGAGTATACAACAAGTTTTTGTTTGCTTTATGATCTTACTGGGAGACGAGTTTAATATATAACATTTTTAGCACTGTACCTTCATTTGTAGGAGTACACAGAAGCCCTTCAGCAACACACAGAAGCTGGCAATATTAATGTCTTATTTAAGTTGCAGTATTTGAAGACACTTACTGTGAGCATTCTAAATTCGTTCTATTCATGAAGGCTATCTTAATGTTTTACAGATTCTCATGGTATTTATTTACTTGTTTAGGTAGGTGTAGGCTTGATGATACTGCAACAGTTTGCAGGGATTAGTGGCATTCTTTTCTATACAAATTCCATATTTATCTCTGCAGGTACGTGCAGGTCCTTTTTTGTGCTTCTAACATAAGACAAATAAGAAAAAACAAATTTGAGAATACTAGATTTGTGCAAGATTCATTAAGGCAATTATTCTTCTCTTTTACAGGATTTTCAGACACTATTGGAACAATAGCAGTGGGTGTTTTTAAGGTTTTTTTTTTTTCTGTTTACACAACTTCATTACTTCTGTGTGCTCAATTCTATACAAGATGAGTTCAGTGCCATTTTGGATGAGACGTGTAGACTTCATTCCAGGGTCTTGTCTTCACATAGTCCCATTATTTGCGTTTATAGGTCTCATTTTCATCTTTAGGAGTACTTCTGATGGATAAGTGTGGCAGACGACCACTTTTACTGGTAAAATGATCAAGCTTTCTTTCGTTTTTAAATTTTATTTTTTTTCCATGTTCTGGTCATCTCAATCCAAAATTTCTACTCTTACACAGGTTTCTGCTACAGGAGCATGCATAGGAAGCTTCCTGACAGCCCTATCATTCTTGTTAAAGGTTCTTTTGATAGAAGATCTTCCCTTTAATAATTTGTTTTCTGAATTATTTGTAAGAATCATTAGGCTTGCTTGATACAGGATTTACAGGAATGGAAAGCAATAACTCCAATTATGGCGCTTGTTGGTGTATTGGTAATGCTTTTCTAATAATACCAACACATGCATTTTCTAATTATACTCCTCTTTTCATTTTTTTCATTGGCCTTGTATTTGTCTTAGTGAGATCGAATTGAATTTAAGACTTAAGGGTGTCTCTGAAGTTTAATTTTACGACAAGATCTCAATTCATCTTGCATATTGAGACTGATTCACTCATGGATTGAATGACTGATAGATAAAAGCAATTCTGATTTTGATTTTGTTAATGAGCAGTTATATATGGGATTGTTCTCGCTAGGCTTGTCTGGAATACCGTCCATTATAATGTCTGAGGTAGCTTTGTTCAACTATGCTTCCACTCATCAAATTAAAATTGAAATATAATAAATCCTTAGCACATGAATGTTGTTCATGTATATTTTTTTTCCAGATATTCCCCATCAATGTGAAGGGCACTGCTGGAAGCTTAGTAATGTTGGTTAACTGGACATGTTCTTTGATTGTTGCATATACTTTTAACTTTCTCATGAGTTGGAGTTCACCAGGTAAACTTCTCTTTACTCTTTAATTCCTGTTTCTAACTCTAACACATACATTGATTCTCTCAAGAGACAAGGCAAAAAAATCAGTAAAACATCCTTGTTCTTATATATGTGTAAAATTTATGTTTTGGTTGTGATGGGACAGGAACTTTCTTCTTGTTCTCTGGCATATGTGGCATCACTGTTGTTTTCGTAACAAAACTAGTCCCAGAGACCAAGGGGCGTACACTAGAGGAAATTCAAGCTTCTTTGAATGGCACCTACGTAAAATAGGAGATGAATTTGGTATTCCCCTGCAACAGAATTTCATGCATAATATACCTACTTAGAATTTCTTCAAGTTGCGGATTGATGGAGGTTTCGTGTAAAGAAAGTTTATTCAAAAGTTACATGAAAGTAGCAATCACCATGTCTCCATAATTTTTTGTGATTGTATTATTTCTCCAATTTAATCCGTGCAATGTCCGGTGGCATATCAAAATTGTCAGTATTAACAAAAACATTGATGCTGTGTATGTAATTTTCATTTGCTGTCTTAGAATTTTTATATATAAAAATGTAGATATATTATTTATTGTATGAAAACAAGCAATTAATGTGGACAATTATTTTTATAATCCATGCTAGTCACTTTCCACTAACTCAATCTTATTTTTTAATTTGTGAATTTAAAATATTATTATGAGTAAAATATGAAAACAATTTATTGCAAATCCCTATTATATATTATTATAAATATAATAAAACTTAAAAAATTGATCGTGTAAAATATAAATTAAATAGGTTTTATTTCTTAAATTTTGTTTTAAGTATCTAATGCATTTTTAAAATTGGATACTTAAAAGTTTATATTTTTGTCTAAATGTTTTATATTATATGTTGAAGTGTTTTTTAAGTTAAAGTACACTTCACACACAAATGGTTAGGATTAATATCATATAAATTAAGTTACTTATATTAATTACATGTGTTGCTGGCAAAATACATTATTATATGATAAAAAATATTATAATAAAATTAAATTAAATTATAAAAAGAAAAATTTAAAGTTATTTTAAAAACCACTGGAAAGAGTAAAGTAATAATGGGAACAAAATGGAAATGAATATTTTTTTTGTGAGTAACTTAAAGAATTTTTTTAATAATTGATTACAAATCTATTTTTTTAAAAAATATTAGATACTCAAGTAAATCTGAAATTTATTTAAATCTAAAAATATTAATAATGGACATTATGTATCATATTGTATCAATCATAATAGAAGACCAACATGGTTCAAGTGACAAATATGTTTGATCTTTTATGTTGTTAGAAGTTAAATTCTAAAAGTATGAAACATGGTCAAGAGATTAATAGTTGTGTCTTGGATTAGAATACCTACATATTATTCAACAAAAAAGTTATAAGGCAGATTTGTCTTTCATGTGATCAATGCATAAATTTTGAATATAACTGAAGTTTGAGTTGTAATTAAAAAAAAGCTTGCAAATAATAGTAGAAATATAGTAAAAGTAACTTTGTAATCTTGTATTAAAAGATTAATAATGTTGGGTTGAAAATAAAATATAAATAGCCTCACACAAAAATATCTGAGCTACCACTTCTTCATCTCACATGCAAGAAAAGGTAAGATTTTGAGAATGCCACAGCTTGGAGGTCTTGGCCTTTTGTGCAAGCTTATGATGACACACCCTAAACAAAATTTATGCCAATCAGTAACAAAAACCATGTCACTGTATCTCCAATGAATTGGAGTTCAAAACAACAACCTGTATCCCAAGTCAACCATTAATACACAAGACTTATCTCCAACACTGTCCTCCCCACTTGCCATTTTTGGTCCTCACAAAGCACTAGTCTTCATAGATTCATTTACTGTCACATGCAACCTTAAAATTCTTTGTGGCTCCTAAATCTGCTTCTGGGGAACCATGGACGGTACTAATAGAGCAGAACCCAGAGAATTTTCAAGTCCTTTGCTTTCCCCAGAATTACAAGCTTATCATGGTAACCATGGGGTTGAGTGTGAGGAAAAGAGGCAGAAAGAAACTTGGTCGGTACCAGCTATTCTGATACTTACCACCCTTGTTGCTGTCTCTGGTTCTTATGTTTTTGGGTCTGCTGTGAGTTCCCATTCACACTTTTTTTGCTTTGGCAATTTTATAAGAATTTGGAGGTACCATTGTCACAGTATGAATTTTGCAGGCGGGATATTCGTCTCCTGCTCAAAAGGGAATCATGGATGATCTCAATCTCGGCGTGGCTGAGGTTTGAACTTTGAATCGCAAACTTTGTTTTAGTTTGTCATGTATTCAACATTGAACTAAAGAGAGGAAGGAACGTTTAATGCCTTTTTATTGGCCTCGTTTTATGCAGTATTCAATTTTTGGATCAATACTGACTATTGGAGCAATGATTGGGGCCATAATAAGTGGTAGAATAGCAGACTACGCAGGCCGAAGAGCTGTAAGTTTATTCAATTTTTGTGCTTTGAAATGAAAGTTTCATGTTTTATTTCAATGCTTTTGTTCCCTTTTGATAAACAGGCTATGGGCTTCTCCGAAGTATTCTGCATCTTGGGATGGCTTGCAATAGCATTCTCAAAGGTTAACCATCCTTACATATAATCCTGTTGACTAAATGAGCAGTTAACTTGATTGATAAAGTAAAGCTTGAGATTTGCACAAGTTAAGTCGTTGTTATTTTACACTTGATGCTTGTTTGAAGGTTGGTTGGTTGCTTTATGTTGGAAGATTTTTGGTAGGATGTGGAATAGGCCTTCTATCTTATGTGGTAATTGTTGTGAATCTTAGTTTTTCACAAATGCAGTTCGAAAGGAATTCAGTCACTCAAAAGAAATACATGTGGGTTTGTTGTCTTCTGTTTCCATGACAGGTACCGGTTTATGTAGCTGAAATAACACCCAAGAATCTCCGAGGGGGATTCACCACAGTTCATCAGGTAATGCAATGATGATTTTTTCTGAGTATCACTTTACTCCTATTGTTGCAAGTACAAACTATGTTAAATAGGCTTATTTTAAACCCCTATTTGGAGTTTATTTTGACAGTTAATGATTTGTTGTGGGGTATCATTAACTTATCTTATTGGAGCGTTCTTGAATTGGCGGATTTTGGCTCTAATAGGTAATGGTCGTGTATGATTTTCATCTAACAAAATGAAATTAAGAAAGGTTGGATGTAAGTGGCATTTTTTGTTCTTTATATCAGGAACTATTCCTTGCCTGGTACAACTTTTGGGTCTATTCTTCATTCCCGAATCTCCTAGGTGGTTGGTGAGTTGTCCACGGCTGCTGTAGGTTTATTGTTTGAAATATTTTTGTTGATCTGTTGGACATGACAGGATTTGCACAAGCAACTGGGATTTTCAGTCACTTGTGTCAAATAATTGGAATCACGACATGTTAGACAAACACATGGCCAGTTTTATGATAGTTGAAATCTTGTGTAGGCAAAATTTGGTCACTGGGAAAGGAGTGAATCTGTTCTACAGCGTCTTAGAGGAAAGAATGCTGATGTTTCTCAAGAGGCCACTGAAATTAGAGTATACACAGTGTTTGTTCATTAGAGTGTTGAGGGCAGGAGAAGAAGTAAAAGAGTCTAATACATTATTTTATGTTCTTGTTTTGGTAGGATTTTACAGAAGCCCTTAAGAGCGAAACAGAAGCAACTATTTTTGGCTTATTTCAATTGCAGTATCTGAAGTCACTTACTGTGAGCTTTCTATGATATATATCCCCATTCATGCAGCCTCCTTATCCTTTTGCAGATTCTTATGGTCTTTTAATTACATTGTTAGGTAGGAGTTGGTCTGATGATACTGCAACAGTTTGGAGGGGTTAACGGCATTGCTTTTTATGCAAGTTCTATATTCATCTCTGCTGGTACATGCATATTCTTTTTAATGCTTCTTACATATGACAGATAAGGAGGATGATCATGAGAATATTAAACTTATTACACAATTGTCATAGAGGCAAAAATTCTTGTCCATATCAGGATTTTCGGGAACTATTGGAATGATAGCAATGGTTGCTGTTCAGGTTCTTCATTCTCTTTGTACAATTGATTTGCTCGCCTTGTTAATGTTGTATAAAATGAGATAGATGCCACCCTTTTGGCGAGTCTTCTCTTCACTTCTATTCAGTCATTTCTGTCTTCATAGATCCCAATGACAGCTTTGGGAGTGCTTTTGATGGATAAATCTGGGAGACGACCACTTCTGCTGGTAGAAAAGATAATGGTTTGTTTCTTCTGTTTTGTGCTGATATGTAAGATCTGAATCCAGAATGTTTACTTCTATGCAGATCTCTGCAGCGGGAACATGCTTAGGATGCTTCCTTGCAGCCCTGTCATTCTTCTTACAGGTTCTTTGAATAACAAAACCTGCTCTACCATGTTTTTTTTTGCAGGTTAGTTATTTCAAAATAATCAATTAATTGAGCTTGCCTTATGCAGGACCTACATAAATGGAAGGAAGGAAGTCCCATTCTGGCACTTGGTGGTGTACTGGTGATGATTTTTCAATGACAATGTTTAAGCTATAATGCACCATTATTTGAATCTTTGACTGCAGTGTGCAATCTTGTGCATTTAATTGGACAATAATAATAAAACAAAAACTTTGTTTCATGACTTTGAAATATGAGATGACAAGATATCACCTGTGCTTTCCTTTTTCCCAAGATCACTGAAGACCAAGTACTTCTTGAGTGGATAATGTAATGAAGTTCTTGAAATCTTGTCAGACACTTTTGAAAATCAATTTGAGCAGTTAGTTTTTGTAATGATCAGGTATACACAGGATCATTCTCTCTTGGCATGGGGGGAATCCCCTGGGTTATAATGTCTGAGGTAGTTTCTGAACATATATACGAAATAGAAAAATGGACCATAAGAAGTCCTTAAGTTTACTGAACAATCTTTTTTTGCCCCCAGATATTTCCCATTAATGTGAAGGGCTCTGCAGGAAGTCTTATGACTTTGGTTAGCTGGTTGTGTTCTTGGATTGTATCATATGCTTTTAACTTCCTCATGAGTTGGAGTTCCGCAGGTAGGTTCACATTTACTCTTAATTCCATGTGAAAACACTTACTCTCCCTACCAAAAAGGACCACAAAAAGAAATGACAGCAAGAAAACAAAAATTCACATTATGTTTGTTTGGCCAGGAACTTTCTTCATCTTCTCTACCATATGTGGTTTGACGGTCCTGTTCGTGGCAAAACTAGTGCCAGAGACGAAGGGGCGTGCACTGGAAGAAATTCAAGCATCCCTCAAGAGATGAATTTGGCATGACCATCACAACTTTATTTTTCAAAAACATATAAATGATAGCAGGAACAACTTGCGCCAACTCCGAAGGCCAATGTCTGGCAAGAGACGTGCTTAATCTAAGTGCAGCTCAACTCAACCACATTTGTAAATTGCGTTTTCCCTATTTTTGTAAGGGAGGGTGAAACATTGACACGAGAATATCCAAAATAAAAATGGGTTTCTAATTTTTGACAGCATTTGCATCTTTGACTGAAACGTTTATGATCATAAAAATAGTAGTGGTAGTGCAGAGGAAAGGAAATGAAAAAGAAAAATGAATTGAAAAAAGAGGTCAACGCATAATTCATACCGTGGCATGGTAGGATTGGGAGATAAGAGGTTAGCGTTTGGTTAAAAATTAACCCACATAAGTAAGAAAGGGATAAAAAGCTATTTGCGCGGAGTCCAACGTGGGACCCGGCACCGTTTGCTCCATGAGGGATTCCAGCTCATACTCTGAAACAAACACGCCCTTCCTTTTCTTGCGTTTTGTTTGGTTGGCACTCTCACTCTGCCACCCCATGCCCATGCTATGCTTCCCTTTTATTTTATTAATACCCTCTTTCTCTTCTTCTCTTTTTCAATTCCCTTTCACAAATTCTTGTAAGTGCTTTTATGATTTGATTATGATTATGATTATTGTGATTACTATGCCATGACAAACACAATCCTTTTCTCCTTCTATCCGCCTTTTCTTTTCTCCCCGTCTTCCCTGCCATGATCAAATTGTTCAAGAGGAGCACCTCCACAGACACTTCTCACCATTACCACCACTATCACCACCAGGTTTTGGGCCTTGGGCTCGCCACCAGAGACGTCCACAGGCCTCCCAACGTTCTGGAGTCCGCCATGTTGAGGCCCAACGATAACGCGCCTCCGCCCAAGAACAGACAGATTGGATCCCTCGACGACGTCGTTTGCGCGGTCCCCGGCTTCGCGTCCTGCACCGAGAATTTAGGCTTCGAAAGCTCCGACCAAATCCACAGCAACGGTAATTGTGACGGCGAGCATGTCATTGATGGCGAGGAGATTTCTCGGAGGAGGACGGTGAAGGCGGAGGGGAGAGGGAAGGCGCGAACATTTCCGCCGCCGCTGTCGTCGCTGAACCGGAACGGTAAACCGAGTTTTTATCTCCGGCCGGTGAGGAAAGACGGGAGGTTGGAGTTGACGGAAGTGAGAATAGAGCGGCCGGAGATTCTGCATGCGTCGCGACACAACGGACGTTTGACATTGCGTCTGGTGTCAGATCTTGAAGAAGAGGAAGAGGAAGAGGAGGAGGAGGAGGAAGAAGAAGAGATAGAGATAGAAAGAGAGGAAGAGAATGTTGGGGAGTGGAGGTTCCGAGGTGTGGGAGGGAGTGAAGGGTTAAGGAGGTGTCACGAAATGGTGAACCATCACCATCACCATGTTCATGGCAACATGCGAATGTGTGGAATCAGCATTGTGTGAGGGTTGGAAGGACGCGTGGCCGGGGATGAATGATTTGAACGTTGGAATTTGCACTGCGAAAATTGGCAGAAGAAAGGTTGGATGTGTTATGTGTATAGAGAACAACATGCATGCATGCGGTGGTGTTTGGTTGCGGGAAAACGACAGTAGCCAGAGGTCCACAACACACAGTGTAATTACTTTAACTGCGTTTTGTATTCTTAGGCAGAGAGACAGAGAGAGAGAGAGAGAATGTTCCACACAAAGAGCGATTGTACTGTATTTACCAAATTTTGAAGATTTATGTTAGATGCCGAAAACAGTTCCTGAACATATTTTATTCACTTTTTAAGATTCTTGAAACCAGTTCAAAAAGTTCTCGAAAAATTTGCCATTTAATTACTGTGTGGAATCATGAGTTAAATTAAAGCCCTTCTTCTAATTTGACCACGTAACAATGCAAACAGAATGCTGTTCGTTTTCCTCTTGTTTTCACTCTCCTAATCTCACTCTCTTCAGTTTGAAGTGCTTATCTGTTTTCTCGTCTCTGGTTTTAGCGAATTGGATTGTTGTATACAAGTTCACCCATGGTGTGTTCTGGGGGAGTTAAAGAAATGAAAAATGGATTCAGTCAATTTGAAGAAAGTGAAGCAAGTGGCTCTCTTCACCTAAAATTTGTTGGACAATAACTGATCTGAGTCAGGTGTAAATATTATGAAAGGTGTTCATGTATGAGGGGTTTCTCATTTAAATCATCATTTGGCAGGAAAATCACAGGTGTTGGAGCTTGTTGGCTTGTTCTTGAAGATGTTCAAATGGGTATGAAGGATTGTAGCATTATTCCATCTAAAGAGGGTAAATCTTTTGAAGAGAAGGGTGGACTCTCACTCGACCATCAGAACTTGAGTGTGAAACATTTAAAGACATTACATTTTTTTTGCAACAAAGTAATTCCATTTAATGTGGACCACGATGAAGAGTGCCAGATATAAACACTTGCATAGGACTTAAGCCTCATCCTTACAATGTGCTTAAGGTCAAAGAATAGAAAATAATGGTGAAATTTAAATTTGACAAAATTCAATATTTTTTTATCTACATCCACTTGTCAGAGTGGTGATCCCTTATTTTTCTTTTCACATGAATGACACAGAAAAAAGTTTATGACTCCATTCATTCATGTGACCCTAGGACATTAACTATTTCATCTCTCCATCTGCCATGTCAATCTTGTAATGGGGTTATCCAAAAATTAAGGCGTGTTTTACTTCCTCTAACATACCCTCCTTATAAATTTTTACTCACCTTACATAAATTTGAAAAATTGAATTCTTCTCCTCATAAATACTTGAAGCAAAAAATCTTAAAAAACAATAATTCTTTGGAGGATCACATGACTTTTCCGAACAAATTTAGATTCGCAATGAAAAGGAAAAAAAACCTATACTGAATATTTTTTTGGTAAATAATCTGCTTTTGAAGTACAATATTTGATGCGTGTTAATTATGAATGATATATTGTTGATGAGATTGAGTAAAATATCTACATCATCGCCAATAATGCAATTAAGTTAATGCACATGGTTCATCTATGAAGAAATAATTCAGGATTAGGAGAATATATACACAATTTTTTACCAAAGATATTTTTTTATTCATAGTTATATTTACCCACGGAAATTATTGGCTAAAAATGTAAGGTAGCACATAGGACTTTGTATTGTACAAGTTATTATCTCAATATCATTTCGCATCATTACCTCATTTGGAAGTAGGAAATTTTCTAGTATAAACACAAACCTAAGACTTCATATTTGCACACACTCATTAACAATAAAAATGAACCACAAAAGTGAGTAATGAGATATGTTTTAGTGAGTGGGTAAATATAAGGTATTATAGATATTTTTGTAAGTGAGAATTGCTTTAAAAGAATATTAGAAAGTTAGAAAAAAAAAGGATAAAGAGATTGATAGATAATTTAAAGATAATGCATGAAAACAGTTTATTTTTACAGTGCAATATATAATGTGCGACCTCCTCTCATCTTTCTACGAACAAAAAAGGAGGTGAAAAAAGCAAAAAAAACGTCGACAGCAGGGTTCGAACCTGCGCGGGCGTAGCCCAACAGATTTCAAGTCTGTCTCCTTAACCACTCGGACATATCGACAAGCTTGAACTGAATAAGGTCAGTTTGTTAAAATACTTTAGTCTTGTGATCAAATTATAAATTTCAGCATCTTTATAACTACAACTATATTAGTTAGAATGTAACTAATGAAGGTTAAGTCAAATACTGTATTTAAAAATAATTTAAAAAAATCAATTTTTTTAATTTTATAAGATATATATTACAACAAAAAAATAGTTATTAAGATGATTAAAAATCGTCGACAGCAGGGTTCGAACCTGCGCGGGCGTAGCCCAACAGATTTCAAGTCTGTCTCCTTAACCACTCGGACATATCGACGATGTTTAGAATACTTAAGAAATTAAATGTATTCCAATGCATGTCTACATTCACCGTGTTATATAATTAAAATAAATGGTGCACATAGTGTCCAAAAATGATATTTTTTTATTCAAAATAATTGAAATTTAATTAAAAATTTGATAGCTAATTAAATATTAATTTAAAAATTTTATTAGTAATAAAAATTATTTTAAATATTAATAATTTTTTAATAATTAAATAATATAGTAATTAATTATTTTATTTTTAAAATTAATTTTTATTTAATATTTTTCTTACGGTGAAAAGGGATATTTAAGAGATTTTTATCCACATATTTGTTTTTGTAGGTAACTAATTTTTACTTACCAATTTTATCTATAGGTAGTTTTATTATCTTTGTTTATGTTAATTTTCTTTTCAATAGAACTTTTTTATTTTATTATTGTAAATGAAATAAAGACATAAATTAGGCAACAAGATGCACAATACATTTATCTGACCACAATTCAAAGTATTAGCTATCTTAATTAATGTTAACTTTCTATTTGGTTTTATTTGACCATGAAATTTTTTCATTTGATTGGTTCTTACTGTAATCTTAATTACTTGTGATGTTTTAATTCTACTTGAGTTTTTTTTAATAACTGATTGATTAGAAGATGATGAAGATATTTAGCAAAGATTAAATATTTGTTTGAAATGTAACTTTGTTGAAAAAAAAATGTACAAGATTATGACCTTTATTTTTCAAACACTATTTGAAAAATCCTTATATGTAATTATAACACCATAATTATTAGTAATTAACTAAAATCTATACTTGATACATAATTAAGAACTAATTATCAAACAAAGTGTTTTAAAGTGAAGAGTATAATAAAGCTTTGTGAATAAAAAATCACTTCATAATAACTAGAATTACTAACTAGAGAACACAACTTAAATATGCATTATTTTTACACTTAGTTTTTGATCTCCTTCTATTTTCCAGAATTGAACTTTTTCATTTCTTCCAAAGTTGTTTTCTCTACAAAAATTGTACCAACCTCTTCCAAGAACAACTTGATTTAATCTTTTACCATTCTTCCATATTATCTCCCATTCTTCTTCCATATTGTTTGGTAACTTCACACTAATAATTGATGGTCTATTACTAAATTCATCTTTCACCACATTTGTTGGAATGACCTACACATTAAAACTTATAGTTAAAATAAAAAAACTATAGTTAATCAATAAACATATATTGTAAATGTTAATTACTAACCATTGTTTTCCATATTGGTAATTGTTCATAAAAAATATTACTTGCCCATAACATTCTTTTAGTGGCCCTTTGAACCCTTGAAGTGCTTTCTAATTGTGGCTTTGGAACTCCAATTGGTGTTATAGAGAACCTTATTTTAAATGTAGCTTGTCCAACATATTTAAAGTGAACCAATGTTCCAACTTCAATGTGGTAGAAATCCTTCAAACTATTCATACCATTGTTAAAATAAGCAGAAACTTTATTGTGTACTGTAATAATATCTATGTGCACTGCAAAAATATTGCCATAATCATCTTCAAGTATAACTGTTTTGCCCAGTTCATTACTCCATGTGCTATAGAAACCCTTTGGAACTTTTACTCTTGTCTGATTTTTATTTTCCAAAAATAAATATGTTAGATATTACGATTGAGTGAAAATTAACTATATAAGAAATTTTCATGTAGTGATATTTACCTCACAAGCACGAACTATGCCTTAAAAATATGCATCTGTGTAATCATTTTTTTTTTCCAAATTGTTGATCCATGCTCTGTGTAACATAAAAAATAAATATTTACATATTAAATATAATTTATTTGTATATTTTTTGTCCTTACATTGCTATACAACTATTTTGTTAGTGGAACATACCGAATCAATGTATTTAATTGGAGACATTATTATTAAATGAGAAACTTAATATGTGAGAAAGAACATTAATTTCACATAGAATAATACTATAAATGATTTTGAAAAAACAATTTTTTACATCTCTTTGTTAAAGAACAATCCAAAACACAAATGTTCAATGTTTTTAATAAGTGAAAATATATTTAATGTTTTATAAAAAACTATAAAGTACTTTGAAAATGTACCACCAACATCTTCTAGAAAGTGCCTTATAATAAGGATTAAAGAAAACAATAATATTTTTTATATTTTTATTAACAGCAGTGGTATATTGATAACCTTATTTATCTTATTAATAGATAGTTATCAAGTCATACACAACCATCTTGTAATAATATAAATGAAGTAGTCATGTTCAAATAATGTTATCAATATAATCTACAATTATAATGATATTTCCACAAAATAAAAAAAAAATAATCGTACTGTTATTTTTAAACTCTATAATAATTTCTTGTATTAAATAATTCTATAAAATAATATTTTAAAACTTATTTTTTTAATAATTTGATCTCTCTTTTAATATGTTATAATATTAAGATCTATTATCTAAATGATGTTATTTTCTTTGAACTGATGAGTCATCTTAAACCTAATTATTATTATAATAATAAAAACATAAAACGCATCTAAGTTTGTCAATAAAAACTTTTTTATAGATGTCAGATTACATTTAAGTTTACCGTCTCAAAACAAATTTTCTAAAGAAAAAACAAAATATATAAAACGCAATCTTTTTATATCTCCATTCTAGCGCTAAAATACCTCTAATTTATTATGACAATCAAATTTCACTATATAACTCCATGATTTATAAGAGTTATTTATAAAGTGAAAAATCGAATATTATTTAACACTAAAATCTTTATACTTTTTTAACATTCATATAAGAAAAATGTAACTCGTATGAAATATAATGTTTTTATGAATGAATATAAAGATAAGTTTTAGTTTTAGAATTTGATACAATATATAATAATAAAAGTTGATAAAAAGTTCATTACATGTGATTTAGAAAAATATATTTAAGAATGGCAAAACGAACCAACTCACCATTTAAATTTATATATTAATACGATATAGTTAGCATAATATAAAGTCCTAGCGCGTTTACTAATATATATGTAACACACACAATTGATTATTTAAATTTATAATCTTATTATATATTTACATTCTTTAAAGACTGTAAATTGAATTGACTAATTTTCGAAATGATTAAAGTAGAAAAATAAATCATGAAACAAAATTGTTTTCATATGATCATGTCAAATAAAAAATTAAATTAAGTGTTCAAAATATAAAAATTAAAATAAAATGACAAAAAAGGAAGGAAATATTATCTAATCTTGAAGCTTATCCAAACTGTGTGGAATAAAATTCTAAAAGTTACTTAGAAAACAAATAATTAAGGTAAGAGAAACTAAATTTAATTTTTTTTAATAGCACCATAAGCTAGAAGATTCTGGATGTGGAAGGAACGTGTTCCCAATATTCAATTTCTCTTGCAAGAATGTTGTGTGTTTATATTTTGTGTTGTTTGTTTATATATTATTTAAACTTGTAAAAATATTATATTTTGATGGTTTAGTATTTAAGTATTATTTTTTATATTAAATAATATTTTAAATATTGTGGATTGTGTTTTGGAATGATACTGTATGATGAAAATGATATGAAATTGATGTCATACATTTGAGATAATGTATGAGTTGTTGTTTGATGACATTAAGTATGAAAAGCCTATGTTTAACGGAGATCCTCTGGCTTCACTGATGATCTAAGTTATGTAGACTAAAGTATCAGGTGGTGAAAAGCTGAGAGGGAGTTCATACACACTGGGTCCCACTGTAGACACTCGGTATTGGATTTGAACTTACCTTGATCCTTTCTATTAGATTCGCTGGTAATTTTTGGATCAGGTGATAGTCTTTGGTAGGGGTATAGTTAATGAGTCTTCCGGAAGACGAAGTGGGATTGAAATGAAATCTAATGACTGTGATTGAAAATAGATCCATGTGTGATCTATATGAATAATGAAATTGATATTGAAATTTTATATAACAACATTTAAAGAAATGTTTATAAATTATTAGTTTGATTTGTTCTTTTTGTATGAATTAAATATGTTATGAAATTTCTTTTCACTAACTTACCTTTGCTTTTCTTGTTGTGATTGAACTGCGTACATGAGCAGATGATCATACATGTGTAAGAGGTCTTGAAAGACTTTAGAATGTTTTAAATCTTATATTGTAAATATTTATATTTATATGAACCATAATATTCTAATAGGAATATTTTTAAAAATTCTAAGTTTGTATGAAAACCAATAGAATTTCTATTATAATAATTATATGTATTTTTTTTGGGGTGTTACAACGACGTTGATGAACATTTAACACTAAACGGTAAACATTAAACATTTTTTCTTAAACTATTTAATTGATCATTTTAAAAATAGTTACAAAACTGAATAATGTAAATAAAAAAAGAGAGAAAAAAACCAGGATAAAATGACGAGTGTAAAAAAAAAATTATTTTACACATTTTATAAACGTAAGTTTCATTCAATACGAAATTTTATCAAAAAAATTAAATAAGTGTAAATTACAAAAATAATATTTTTGTAATAAATGTTAACTAATAGTAGAAAATATGTTAAAAAGAAGGTGCAATATATTATATTGCTAATATATCTGAATGTGAATCAGTGTATTTTTTTATATATAAGTTGCGAGAAATAATTAACTGGTTTAGGTAGCAGGACATGTAAGGTAGTTTAGGTAAATTTACATTAATCTTAAAGTGTGTGTATGGTACCTGGACCTATTCTTGAAGAGAGCATGGAATGGCCCAGAATCAGAACCTGTAACCCACATCCAATTCTGATGTTATGAGTGGCTCCATATACTATGATGCAACTCCAGATTCATACTGTTGAGCAGCCTTTGCACGTGGTCTTCCTCTTCCTGCTTTGTCTTTCCATGGAAACCATCTGAGAATTGGGTTATGCTCGAATATCAATAATTCTGCAATCATGCCGTAGGAGACTGAGTATCTTCCAACCCCTTCCAACTATTTATTCAGTCTGAGTATACTCTAACAGCATGTGAGGAGAACGGTAAATTTTAACAAGCGTCCAATACAAAATCTCTTCCACTTCAAGCTCTCCAGCAGCTCTTGCAGCATATATATCTTCACATATTGCCATCAATCTGCATCAATGAACAAATTATTTGGACACTTATTGAAACCACCATTGACACCCACTTCGTTTTATTCCTCACTAAAACAGAAGGGAGTCTCATATGAACACTCTACATAGATGAATTAATTGCTCGAGCACCTGTCGCACGAAGGAAGATTCTCAAAAGGAATTCTCATTCGCAAGTCAGAACATTGTAATCTGATAAAACGTCCAACTGCTAGCACAAAGGTAATGTACAGCCCCCAGATGCTGAACTTGCTGAGAGTGTCGCCGATAATGCCCTCTTCAGCAACAAGGAAATTGGTATTAGTCAATGTATTGATAAAATCTTGGGGGAAAAATGTCTGAATTCGGCCTAACTCATGAATAGACACTATGTGATGAGTGTAAGGATGAAAATGATGTTTTGTTAGTATTAATTTTAAAGCATAAAGTACTCGTATGGATTTCTAGAATAGGAATTTACTTTTTACTTGTAATTTTAGACTAAAATTTACTGTTACTGCATTTTCTTTTAATTTGTCATTTTAGATTGAGTTTGAAATTGAGCTTCAATTGAAGACTCAATAAAATCTCAATAAGGAGGACAAAATTCAACCAAGAAAACGAGAGAAGAAAGTCCAAAGCAAACATGGAAAGCATGTGCTCATATTAGTGCCTTGGAGAGAAAGCTACACAAACATAGAAAACACCACTCAAATTCAACAGATAGAGAACTTTTTAGATTAGAATTTGAATTTTCCCTCTTTAATATCATTCAAATTTTGGATACATAAGAAATTTGAAGATGATACGACTGACATGTTCTTTTATTCCTAAGTCCCATCTTTTTTTTTTCTATTTCAATTGGTTACTTTGATATATTATTTGCAGATTTGCTCTTACATTACACCAAACTTATTTTCCATTCAGTTCTTATTCAAGTTTTTATTTCAATATCATGTTCTTACTTTCCTTATGTTCTTATGAATCTATGAAACATAGCCTCTCATGAACTCTTCATGAAATTAAAGGAAAGATGAGGTTCAAGATGTAGTTTGATTCTAGGTATTATTTTGCTTGTAATGTTTAGCTTTCTTTGTCAACCTTATCTTCTATCACTATGCACCAAGTATGAGTTTAGAGGAAAGTTTGTAAAATTGATTTTGATGTGAGGTGATTGATATTATAATATAATGATTCTAAAAAGCAAGTTACCGATAATGAAACGGACTATTTTTTTTTTTTTTATGAAAACAAAAAGTACGTAAAGTTGTTTTAATTCAAATAATTTTGGATTCGATAAATTCATGAACAGAACCAAACATATGAAACACACTAAATAGGCAACTGTATTAAAGTTTAAGTTCAGCTTACGCGGGGTTTCTTCAGATACAATTATAGCCATAGGTCCTGGGAACTTCCCACATCCAATAGAACCTAAAATGTCCAAATCATAAAATGACCACCACTCAGGATCTCCACGGTTAAGAACAAGATCCCCACTAACCAGCTCAACCTGCATGGACCATATGCCAATTATAATCTGAGCCATATCTAGTAAAGGAATGTAACAGTCCAACTGAGTAAACTAGGTACATTTTTTTGGTCTTAATATATATTTTTAGTCTTAGATCAGGCATATTATATCTTCAACATACCGACTGTTCGAGGGATCGCACATCTCCGGATCCCGTGACTCGGAAATATCTGGGGTAAATATTGAATACTGCGAAACTGGTAGAAGTACCATTGAAAACTTTAGCCACTTCTGAAGATGTGGGAAGATCCGGCTCCATTATGGTTAATTCATACTTGACTGCTTCCTTTCCTTTAGGTCTATCTCTGATAAATTCCCAGGAGAAAGAAATGACCATGTTCCGCTTAAGGGACTTTATAAATCTGGCCTGCACAATGGGTGGAACAAGCCACAATGTACTTGCATCTGATTGGCAGCAAATTAATTGAATGTCTTTCTCATTGTATACACTAAGATAACCCTGGGGATCCAAACTTGTGCGTGCTTCAAGATTTTCCCAAGAAATCTTCTCGCACAAAGTAGTCTCAAACAATGTCAACCTTCCACTTGATGTATTTATATCAACCCGGGCACTTGCATCTTTGATTGGGTTCGCAATGTTTGTTGGGTTACCACTGCTGTACATCTGTCCAGAAAATGTAATTTTGAGGAAATGGTGCAAGTGATAGTTCAGTAAATAATTTAGGAATTTTTTTTTGCCTCCAATATTGTTATAATCTAGACTTCATAACTGATCTAAAAATGTAAAAGTAGCATTCAACTGCTTTTATCTGTAAAATGCAGAGGCATATAAAAAAAATATTTGAAATATGTACTATAGGATTATGACATTCGAGAGTTTAGAACAGGATTGTGTTGAACCGTGAGTGCTACATCATTCCCCGAAAGGAAAAGAAAAAGAAGTGCCGGTAAAAGTCCTATGGTTTGACTTATGAGCTATCAGAAAACAGCAGACAATGACCATATAACGCTTCCATGATTTTTTTAACTCCTAATATTCTATTTTCAACGCCTGATAATAGTCTAGCTACAATACAGCAAATGTTTGTCTGAGTACTTGACAAGATTTTTAGGGTTGGCATTCTAATACAGGACCTGAACACGTCTGTAAATCTAGGAAATATATATCTCTGCCCCCAATCAAAAAATGATAATGGAAGTGGAGTAAACAAGCCAACTTGAGATATTTGAATTACCTAAAGCTAAACCGTACATAACAGGTATTGGGCCATCACAGTGAATCGGGGAAGAGAAGCTGGCCCAATGATTTTATATATTTCTTCTCATCAATCAGTCATATTCAGCTATAAGTTAGGAAAGAACAGATTATATCGTATAGTTCCATGGAAGGAAGTTATTTTCAAGCAAATTGCTTCTTTAAATTGAAAATATTTTCTTATCTTTCTCATGTGAAAGATATTTCCTCCCTCAACCTTTTCAGACCAAGTCATTCCCATATAATACTTATTCATTCATTAGTTGTGTAAAAGGATTTCAGAATTAGATGAGATTCGAAGTTGTAATTTTTATTTTTAAAATTTTAACCAATAAGACAGTACTTGGATTTTTGTTTCTTACCAACATTGGAGCCCACATGACACATAGTAACACAAAAAATAAACATATCCCATTGGTAAACTTCGTCATTTTTGTTTGCTTTTGTCCTTGTTGGTGCCTGGCTCTATTCAGATCCACATCGCATTTGACAAGAAACAGACTTGCATGAATGTCTTCTAACTAGAAAAAAAAAAGTTAAATTGTTATAAATAGGGAAAAGAAACGCACATTGCCCTACAGTTTATTGTGCTCGAGAATAGCCAATCAAGAGCAGTCCTATGCTATTAACATCATAATAGCAACTCATAAGCAGTAGCAGTAAAAAAATTTATCAAGAGGAAACATGTGAAGACCGTTGACAACATACCGTGAGCCAGTCATGCATAGTCAAAGATGTCGTTGTGCAAGACCAATCTAGCACACATCTCAATTCATAAAGGAAAGGTATAGCACGATATAGTCGAAAACCCAAAACATTAATCCGAGAAACACTACTGGTCAAAAACTGCCTGTACAAAGTGCTCTTGTGTGGAATCCCAAAATGAAGTTGCATGGCTTGCAAAACCAGAGAAATTGCTTTTGTGAGATAAATGGCTCGGAGTGCTAGTATTCCGGAATATCTGTGTAAAGGATCCATATCCCAAGCATATTTTGTCACAGAATAGGTGAAGAGAATAAGGTTGAATAGATAGAAAATAACTTTTCCTGTTGCAAATGAGCAGAGGTATATAATTCGATCTAGCACAATCAAGAAAAAGACAACCTGCAAGGTAAAGCTCTTACGCTGAGTAACTAACGAGACATACAAGTTTATTATCAACATGACAGATTCAAAATGTAAATTGGTATCAGTCATATGGATCAGAACATATTAAACCATATAACAAAATAAAATGAATCATTTTGGCATCGAAAGAAGCCAATAAGGTTCTGAAAAATATGAATACAAATCTCATGAACCTTTGGAAGAAAAAGTTAGCAGAGCAGTGGCTGGGCTGTACATCTAGTTAGACCCACAACAACCCTTCAGCTCCCCTGATACGTATTAGCGGTATATATCCGTTTCGCTAGACAACACAACAGAAAGGTGAATGGTCTCTTTCAAATTGTTTTCTTTGAAATATCAATGACTCCTGTAATTTAATAATTGAGCTTTTTCTCGAGTCATCAAGTATAATCTCCATTCATAACACCTAACAAACAGAGTCCTAATGGGTGTAGTTTATAGCTATAAGACCACTGATCTTTCAATTACATTTGCTATAAGTCCATTCATAAGACCACTTGGAACTCCATTCTGTACTTGACCTTTCAATTACATTTGCTTTTTACTTTTACATGGCACTATATTTCCTCCCACAAACATATTGGGTGGACCTTCTATCAACATCTGATCTTTGCACAATTTACATTTGTATACATCTCCATGGATAGTTTACCTTCTCTTTTGAACAACCTCTTCATGCATCTCCATTTTGCCCTTAAAAAATACATTATGGATTCTACAATCAAGAAATGTATTTTTTCTATTTATACCTCCCAAATTATAAAATACGAAAGGTATTTCTGGATCCGGAAATATCTTCAAGATTCTAAAGTCTAGAATATTTTATTTTTCTTTAAAAAAGTATATTTTGGATTACAGAATACCTTCTGAATTCTACAATTCGAAACGTATTTCTAGATCCGGAAATACCTTGAATTGTCATGTGTCTAAGGAAATGAACACAATAACAATAGGAACGCCTGATTCTAACCATTAATTTGTACGTCAATATTCTCCAAATTAAGAATCAACTTGTTAAACTCATCTTGTCGTTCACTAATTGTCTTTCACTACTCATATTGTATGAATACAATGTCTATTTCAGATATAAACAATTAACTAGAGACTTCATCATGTACAAGCTCTCAAACTTCATCTATAGTCCTGTTATTGTTTTCTCCTTTTGTACTTGCCTCAATACCTTACCACCGTACTTGCCTCAATAGCTTATCACCAAGGCTCAAGACAATAACATTACGAGTCTTCTCCAAGAGTGCTTTCTTGTCCTCCTCAACATCGAGCTTGGATTCACCTTCCAAAGCTTCAACAAATAGGCCTAGAAGCGTACATATTTTCAACGTCCACAATAAAAAGTAACTCACTCCAGTGAACTCCACAACCTTGTACTAAAGTCATAGTTGATTACAATCCACACTCACCACACTAGTTTGTTGTGGAATTAACGTCAAGTTCACCGGATACTAGAATGTCCAACACAAACACCACAAGAAATTGAAAAAGAACAAGTACGAAGGAAAGAATAACAACACAAGAAGATAGTGTGGTTCAACTAGAGTATTAACAAACTCTAATCTACATCTCTGAACAAATTCACTAAGAACAAGTTCTTCTCTCTCAGAGAGCTATAGAAAGAACTTTAGATATTACAACTCAAATGTTTCTCTCTTACAACAGTAAGTGCTCGCTCACTTCAGAATTAAACAACTCAACTCTCATGAACTGTGGCACATATCACTTAACAGAAACGTGACATGTGACACTCATGTCTGAAACATATGATGACCTACATAGCGGAAGATGACCCTCCACCAAACAAACAAGTGCACTAGACGATCCTCCACTAGATAAGCATACAAGACAATGTTTTTCCAAACATTGTAAAAGATGATCTTCGTATCAAAATATCTCCATAGGTGTATTAGACGATCTTTCACCAAACAACACACAAACAATAGACAACCAAGTATTACTTTTACTAGCCAACCTTCTTCAACTAGAAGATTTTAACAGTTTACTAACTGACCCAGTCCTTACATGAACTTTGAGTAAATTATTTAATCAATGCATTTGAAGATAAATGGCAAGTCACTTCAAGCAAAATAATCAGCCACCTACATCTCAGACTCAGTATTGAACTTATAATATACATAATAGAAGTGAAATAAGCCATCTATATCATACATTCCGAAAGAAAAAAACTTACCATGAGAACTAATACAAAATCTTCTGGGAACTGATCTTCAAGCTGATAGACTTCAAGAAACTTACTATTAGCTTTCATAACTGATTCGTATAAAATGGAAATTAAGAAGAAAACAGCCAAATCAGCTCCAAAGATGTAGGCATAAAGATCAATTTCCTTTTTTCCACCACCAATGACGGAAAGTATGCGATATGGAAACCCAATTTCTTTAAAAATACCAGTATGTTGAGCTTCTTGAATTTCGTTGGATACATCTTCCGCTGGGGTTAATGAACTGTACCATTCCTCAGTAGCAAATTCAATTGGAGGTGAGGCATATAACACCTCAAAAACAACAAGACACAAGTTTTCGTTTTCTTCGCCTTTTTCAATGCTCTGTACACGAACCCTACTTGCCGAGTGCAACTTAAAATGGTTATTCACTTTGCATCTCCTCCTACGCAAGATTTTCAGCAACTTATTTATTCTTGATTCGATTTTCTTTGGCTGAATTCCCTCTTTAGGCCATGAGATAACTTCCATAGACAGCTGAACAAAGTAAGGGGGAGTTTCTGCATCCGATGTCAATGATTTCCAGTACCTACAGAGGCTTCTCATAAACAGTTTCAGTATACTTTTCAGGGGTAAAAATAATCTCTGTATTCTCTCTTGGTAGGTGGAGCACTTTAAATTCTCTGTGCAGCTCTGATTTCTTCTCTTATAAAAGCTGAGGTCTGCAGTAATTGTCCAACCCCCATCCTTCACAGTTACGGAGATTTGCACAAGAGTGAATATATATACCAGGAAAAATGGTAAGTTGCTTGTCACAAAAGAAGATACTATTTGCTTAGCAGGAAATCCTAATTTTTGAAGTAAGCTAGCATGGAATTCAAACTCGGTATGTTGAATGATGATTTGATACAAGTACTGAAGCAAAATGCACACCTCTGTATAGATTAGCATAATAACCCAAAATATGTAACTGGGACCAGTATTTTGACAGAGAGCATATAAGAAGAGTGCTGCTAGATAGACTAAAGAGAGCAAACTGAAGTACCATAGATATATTAGAATAAAGCAGCAATAGCAAACAACATCATTATTCGACCTCATTCGGGACCACATGTAACGTAAAATAATTCCAATTTGGAGGCAAGCAGTATCAGACACAGTATGCTCATGAATAGAATGTGTAGAAAGTGAAGGTTCTAAAGGTTCGGCACCAACATTCTGATTCTCAATTTCAATCTCATAGTATTCCTCATCCTCTGAAGAATCTTCAGTTGACTCTAGTTCTCCACGTTCTATCTTAAGGTAGTTCATTAGATTGTTAACTGCCATGTTTCCAAGAGACTGCACCTGAGATAGACCATTTCCTATGAAATATATAGCTGAAACCAAAGCATTTCTCTTGACTGGATGTTTATAATGATTTCTTATTTCCAAATCCAAAACATTATTGTTTTTAGTTCTTTCCTTTCCCTCCACAATTCCATGAGGAGAACCCATTGGATGCTTCCGGTATTGTGGTATCAATGGACATTTTGATTTTTCACTCAGTAGAGACTGTTTCCCATCAAATGGACTTATTGTCTCTGTAGTCATATCAAGATCTTGCTTCCTGAATCCATTTTCTGGATGCAAATCTATAGAAGAGTTTCCTCTCTTTTTTAGGCCATCAATTTTTAGAGAAGCATTACTACAATTCGCTTCAGTGTTCATATCATGTAGCTGATTTTTAAGATTTAGCATCTCTGATTTCATCTTTTCTACTTGCAAGCTCCGGAGATGCTTCAACTCTTTAGCTTTACGAATATGCTGCAAATGAGCAGTCTTCCAAGCAGCTTTCTTCTCCTGCTGTCTAAGTATTGCACCAATCTGCTCTTTCTCAAGATATTTTGAAACATAAGCAAACTCTGGAAATGCAAACATGTATGACTGTAGTGCTACCAACACAAATATTATGATTTCCACAATTGCTGATCTTGATGTAATTCGAAACCCATAATCATACTTGTGGAATCCAACCAATTCATTAATGGATTCTATTGAACCAAGTTTGAAATTACTGAAGGTTCCAACAAAAGGAGATTGATATGCAAGCGACATGACAATAAGAACAAAATTGTACATTCTTAAGAATCTAAAAATTTTATTTCCCTGCTTTAGTATTTTTAGCCTTATTCGGAAGAAAACCATAGCAAAACCAAGATAGCCAAGATGCAGAATATCATATTCAAGAGTTCCCGTAATCAAAATCAATGAGAGAACAAAATCTAGCAAGTGACAGTAACTATAAAGCCTCATGTGGTCGATGAATGTCCAATATCCTTTTGTTTCAAATGATAGATCATTTAGTACAGAGGCAGATTTCCATTGGGAGAGTATCTTCTGGTACATCTCCAATCCATTGAGACAAGATGACTGGTCAGCCCGGAATTTGAAACATGAAAACATGAAAACACCATAATACCAAAAAAGCATACGAGGATCATCTACAATAATTCCTGCAATAAAGACATCTAGCATAAATTATTTTGGAGAAGTTATAGCACAAAACAATAATTTACAACTAATGAAGCTCTGAATTATCACAAATAAGCAGTCCCTGTTGTCGAAAACAGGCTTCAGGTTTGTTACATGGATGCGCATTATCCACAAGATATACACCTAATACCGACCATCTAAACCACACAAGCATGAATTAATGAAGAGATACCTAACCAACATTTTTTGCAGTAGCTAAAATATATATCTGATACTCTCCTCCAACAGTCGTTGCATGGTACTTGTCCTTCAATTTCTTGGTTCGTATAAGTGATGCGCATCCAGATGGCCAAGTATTCAATGATGACTATGGAAGCAAATAAGAAAACAAAAATAGGCCATAGTTTTTTAATAAGCAGCCGATGAAGAAGAACACAAGCGGCAAGTGATGTTATATACAGCAGAGAGATAGCATTCAACACAGCAAAGCTAGCAAGAAGCAAAGCAATCATGTTAATTTCAAGACCAAATAAATTGAACATATTTTCAATCCAAAACTTCAAAGATACTTTTAAAACAGTCTTCTGCATCTCCATCCTTTCTTTTCTTAAGAAAAGAATCCGCTTTCTATTCCACTTCAAGCTATCCTTCGAACTCTCCCACAAATGAAAATATCGTATTTTTTTGGCACTGTCTCTTTCAGGCCCTGAATCCTGCCCTTGGGATAATGCAGAGCTAAAAGTAGGCCATGAACGACTTCTTCCACTTTTTTTAAATGTTGGTGATGTGGAATTTTCCAATTGTTTGCTTTGTGGTGTACAGGAAGTAATTTCATTGGGAACTTCTATTGGATTGAACAGAGGACAAGGTTCGTTCCATTTTCCTCGATTTCCAAAAACATGTTTTTTCTCTAACCAATGAAAAACATTGTATTGAAGTATACATGCTACAATAACCACAACCTTTCCCCTTAACCCTGACTCCAAACCTTTAAAACCAGGCTTATACAACTGCAAACCCATAAATAATGATAACTGGAAGTGCTCTTGAACTGGGAGCATCTCAGCTTGATTTCCCCACATTTGGAAAAGATATTCAACCATAATAAGAAGTCCTGAATAAACTAGAAATATTTTTGCAGGAGTCTGAGACAACTTTGGTAATCTTGAATGATTAATTAGACCAAGAAGGTACAGGAAACCAAATGCACTAATAGGTGATAAGGATGCATAAAATAGGGCAAGAGATAGTATTTTCTCGGCATGCCGAACCAAAAGGCGTCTGGCAAAAGCAAAAGGTCCTACTTCTGGTCCATCGTAGTCACTAGATCCAGATCTTTTGCTCTTCCTCCTTTCATAGCTATATAGTTGCATCACAACCAAAACAGCCAAAGATCCCCAAATATTTTGTAACATTGAAGCTTTTGGGTTATAACCAAATGCAGTTTGAAGATCAACAATCCTAGGAAACCACATTTCAGAGCTGGAAAAGACACCAATGCCATAAATGGAGACAAACACAACTGTAGCATACACTTTCATAGGATACCAAAGATGCTTTCTTGTTTTCCCTACAAGTTGTCTTCCACTTATCCACAGTAGAAGAAAGAATAAGTAGCCAAATGAAGCATAGTTAGGCGTGCAAAGGTATATAGTGAAGAGAATTGTTAGGAAGGCAATGTATTTGCCACACAACCGATAAATAGAAAGGAAATTCAGTCTTATGGCCTCCAAATATGATTTAGTCTTCCTCTCTGAGTAATTAAATAGAATGGTTAGAATATTAACGTCCAGTATATAAACTTAAGGCTACATATGTAGCTTAAACCAATAAAGTAACACAAGGATAATAAGGCAAAAAGGTATTTATTTAGCAAAATAAAATGAGATGGAAATCCTCAAGTATAGTCAATATCTACTGAACTCCTACCATGAGTTCCTTGGCTCTCACTAGATCTTGGACTATAGCCTGATAAACACACAGGTCTGATCAAGAAAGCTCTCAAGATCTTAAAGCCAAATGGGGGACAAGATGTTTGCCGTACAATTGCTGAAAATGAAAGGAGTGTTTGCAGCCCATGATTGTGAATTGCACAGAAACAAGCAAGGATCGATATTTGGAAGAAATCCACTGAATGGATATAATTAAGCAGACCTGCAACATTCACAAAACACAAGAAAGATGTCATGCATAAATGTGTTGAAGGCAATAGAAATTTTACATTTGTAGCAAAAATACAACAGATGACAAGTTCATTCTTATATAAAAAAATTACCTAATTGTGAGAGAATCTGAAAAGCATATGAACCTTTCTGGTTCAAAGTTTTGGAGATCAAATCAAGTTGAAGAATGAATTGAATGGCAAACTGTGGCTCACATAGAAGTATAATAGCTTGGTGTAATTTACAGTCGATTGTGTGGCTTAAAAGATAAATTAAAAAGAAAACCACTGCATGTAGAAAGGGTATGCAGTCAGCAAATTAGGAACACAGCTACATCTCAAACTACTCTAAAGACAATGTTTCAAAGCAAGTTTCAATTTGATCAAAAGTCACTATAAAACTCTCTATTCTATAGATATAAAAGAAATTGCCACATCATAATTGTTACTCATGTCTTTTAATTGATTTGAATACTTGAGTTATTTAAACAGATGGAACCTTGTGGTTCATGGTTATTGTAAAACTCTACATTAATTGTGGATCAAAACTTCATTCCTACAAAAATTGGTCAAGAGTGAACTGACATCTTGTGCTAACAGAAAATACAAATAAAAACAATTCCTTGTTGACATGTTAACAACCAAATGTATAATTAACAAAGAAGGAAATTGTTGGCAATTGAACTTACTATAAACAGCATGAACGATACCAGATCTTATTGCAATAAGAAATATCAATATCAGTACTACAGCATGTGAGCACTTGCGTAGTCCCCATGCTATTGTAGCCACAACTGACAGTGTTGTCTCTTCTTCCTCTGGAAATTTTGCAACAAAAATAAAAATAAAGGTATTTTATAAGCATATGCCAAAAATACTTGAGAGCTGATACAATACAAGGCTAAATTGGAAGAATGCAAAAACACATTTAAGAAACATTATTTAATTTCTTAAACTACAATTTTATAATAATTATACTTTTAAAAATGATAAACGAAAGATTAATAACATTAGATATTCCATTGGAAAAAATTAACAGCACATTTTGCATGGATAAGGTGTCATGATAGAGACTTATCACAGGCAAAACACATTTTTTTCTGAAGATGTGAAACATAAAAGCAAACAAGATATTATTCAAAGAAATGTGTTGAGAAAAACAAGATTAATATCATTTAAAAAATGTTCCAGCCATGCTTTCTTGCTGATTCAATTGTTAAACCAACATTCTGAAAGTGACAGCAGACATCAAATTTAAATGCGTTTCATAAATGAATCCAAAGGCAGTAAAACTGATCAAATTTTAACAAAACAAAATAGCCAAAGTTATGCACCTTCATTAGCACATATATCATAATCTTGTAGAAAATAAGGGAATTTTACTATGGAACTCATTCATCATTTCATCAAAACTCACTAAAAAGGATTATATAGTTAAGCACTGGAAAAGCATAATTTCACACAGTAGTAAGCTTTGTCTACTCAGACCGTCTAGTTCTGTCACCTTCCATAACAGATTCATCAGCTGTTAATTGTCCTTGACCAGTAATGCACAGTAACACTGAACTGTTCACAAGATTACACATAGCAAAAAGAAAACCAAGACAAAATTGAGCAAGCAAGTAGTATCCTGGGATAGGGTAATGCCACAAGCCTATAGTTTCCCATATTTCCATATCCTGCAATTGAGCAATAGAGGATGTCAACAAAAGATTATTTTATATAATTGTAAGATATCTCAAAGCCTCTAGCAAAGTGTACCTTCCATGATTTGTTACTGGAGAAAGAGAGCACTACATTGAAGATGTATGTGCTAGCTGCCCAAAACAGAATGAAAACAAGAAGCATGCCATTTAAATGGTGCAACCGAAACATGGAAGGGAAGGCATACAAAATGTATCCCACATAAGCAAGCAATCCAAATGAGCCCAGACTTGCAAATTGAAAACTCCATAATGATAGAGCCAGCAAGGAAATCTGCAAGGTATACCAACCAATGCAATTAATCAGCTCATAAAAGTTCTGTTATGTGTCATGGATCAAAACAAGGGAAAGAGGGATCACAAGAGAATACTAGATAATAGGCCAAGTTGATCAAAGGGGGTTTGTTTCATGTTATCTTTCTTCGTTCCTGGGAACGTGAAAATGGGAGTAAGTATTCCCATGTTTGTTAGGTTAGGTGGCTACGAAAATATATTCCCCGTATCTCTATCCCCAGGAAAATAACCCCTTCGCGTTTTAATTGTTTCTATTCCCCGGAAGGGGGTGGTATAAGATATTATGATGGAAATGGAAATTATTGTCTATTATAACTACCTATTTCCATTACATTCTACTCTTTTTATATTTTTTAAATTATTAAATACTAAGCAAACATGTTTATGGGAATATGACTCGTGGATATAATATTCTTGGAATATGACTTTAGGGAATATAAGATGATACTGTGAAACAAACGCTCCCTAAGAAATCAAAAGATGTTGATTTGACCAATATACATTTGATGCATAATCTCACATGATTAATTTGGAAATCAAGCAAATGGTCAAAGCTTTCTTAATACCCAAAATAACCAAGCATGAATTTGTTGTAATGTTGCATGGTTGATTAATCTGTTAATTACAAATTACAAATAAACAACTAATCACTGCATAAGTTTATGGATTAACCGATTAACATAGTCCCTTGATTTTATAATCTTTTAAACAGCCAACACATGTCATTCCAAACATTAGACGCAAATTTTGCACATGATTTTAACATTAAAGAATATACTGATTAAAAAAATTAATAGAAATGGATATGGCAGGGGTACCGGAAAACCATATGTTAGAAAGTTAATACTAAATGACCGAGAAACAACTCCTCGCAATAAGAAATTAGTATGCCTCACACCAGACCTGTCAGAAAATTACAAAACCAAGAGATGAAAGAAATAAATATTGTTAGAATTCCTCGTACAGCTGATTAGATGAGGGGACCTCATGCGTATGTTTTTAATGGATATTGTATTTATAAAAGATCACAAATCAAACATAAAACTAGTTAAAAGTTGGAATCGTGAGTTTGAAACCAAGATGGAAAAGCAAAAGAAAAGGAAAAAAAAAGATCTAATATACGATTATTTTGGCAAAGGTGCCCGATTCATGCATCTTTTCCAACACGAGAAACTTCTTAGCAAGCAAGAGGAGTAGTTTAACCATTTCATCTAAAATATATTTGAACTTTTCTACTTCATACGTGCAAAAAAGAAAAGAGAGAGAAGAGGCCAACAAATTAAGTACTTACAACAAAATTCCAGATCATAGTGACAGCATTCACATCTCACCCATAAATTATCTTCCTAATATTAATACCTCACTTGAGTTCACAGACAAACTCAAGTGAAGTATTGTATCGCGGCATTAAACCAGAGCATCGTCATTGTTAATTTGCAGTATTTTAGAACTTCATTATTTAGAAGGCAAAGGAATAAAACAAAAACAAGCAAGAAAGAAGGATTAAATGAGGAAGCTGCGTAGTTTTACCTGGACTCTTGAAGAAAATGAAAATGCTTCTTAGGAAGAAGCTGCTCAGTCAAGTCACTTTCTCTTGAAGATGTGATGATTTCCATTTCGACTAGCTCGCTTCTAATCCAAGATAGCTGGAACAAGGCTGAAGAATAATGACCCAAACTAAAGGAAATCTTAAAAGAGACAACAAAAATCTAGCCAACTACTTGTATGAGTGTATCAGCTCAATAAAGATTCATATAATGCCACTATTGGTAAATGGATTTTATAGCAAGTGGCCAACGCTTTCCTCTCTGCTCAATACAAGTGCAAAAATTCAAGAAAGCAATCCATAACCAAGTTTTAAGTTTAGCCAAATTAAAGTTCAACAGAATTGTATTGTGTGAATGTGTTAAATTAATGGGCAGCAAAACTCTTCTTTTTAACTGCTGTAATTAATTACTTATTTCAGTTGGTTTGTTTGTCAGTGGTAGCGTCTACTCATGAATTTACTCTGATTTTGAACATGTTTGTACTTTAAAAATGCAGTGGGTGCATGACCTTTTGCTGACAGCATGTATGAGTATGATGATGGGCTGTCATTTCTCATGTACTTCGCCTTAAATATAATTCAAAGTATGAAAAACAATATGGTCCAGCAGAAATACGGAAATTCCTCTATTTCTCTTCACCACTCTTCTCTTTTCATCTTATGCTTCAGTTTATGGTTTAAACTACCTTCATTTAAAAGACTGAGCTAGGATTTCTTTGTCATCTAACAAGCCACTCTTTTCTACAATCCCATGGAGAACAATACGAAGCTTTTGGTCTAGGAGAAGCAAATGCAAAGTACAAACATCTTCTAAAACTTCCATTAACTAATAATTTTTAAATAGCCACCTAGTTTAGAAAGAGGAGAAGCATTTTATCTACTATGCACTCAAATTGAATTATTTTCTACAAGAAAAATGGATAGAAAGCTTTGCATGAATTCCAAAAAGAGATACTTGGAAAGAGCTTGAGTACACCAATACAAAGTAATGGTATTGAATGTAACAGTTGGGAAGAGAGCATGGAGGAACCAGCTCAAATAGAATTTAAATGATTAAGTGATGGAAATTAAAAGGCGAAATAGCAAAGGAGCTTTTAGCTAAAAGTTATGGAGGGTGTTAGGAGACAAAAGGAACTACAAAATTTGATTAGGCCAAACTCAACCCTTCAAAATCTGTTTGAAAGGTAAGGTTTACTTCCACTTATATATTTAATTTGATCATATCTCTATTTAATGTGAGATCTCCACTACTACTTATGTAAAAATGATAAATATTAGGAAAAACAAGTTATAGCTAAGAAAGGCACAGTGTTGGAAAGTGCTGACATAGATTTAAATTAATCCAAGTCAGAATGTGCCCAAATCTCTAGGATATTTTATACTCAATTCTGCGCTTCTTTTGTTACTTAATTTTCTTACCCTATTTAGATATTTAGTTTCCTAGAATAACTCCTAGACTGTCTCCGAGTGATTGTATATATTTATCTTCAATTTTCAATGAAAACATTTGAAAAGGATTAAGTTGTATCACAGAAAATATCTTATTGAATTGAATAATTGAAACAATACATTAGTACCTATATAAACAATACATGAATACCTATATAGAGAGAACTCTATCTCTAAAATAATGACTACAATATCTTCTTGTAACTTAACAAGACATTTTCTCTTGACTCAACACTCCCACTCAAGTTGGTGAATGAATATCTATCATTCCCAGCTTGCATGTAAGATCATAAAATCATTCTGTAGGATAACACTTTCTATACATATTTGTTAACCAAAGCTCAGATGGGACATAAGAAGCTACAGTAAGGCCATTATTTAATTTTTCTTTAATAAATTGTTTGTCAATCTCTTTGATGACAATGACAATGATCATGAAACACAAATTGGTACATTTCAAACAACCTAGATAAACAAAGGAAATGGGTGCACTTTAGGAAACCCTAAAAAATGGAAACAACAGCTAAGACAACAATGGAAAATGTGGAAGCAGAGGTATCAATAGCTATATATAAAGAATGATTACAAGAAAATCTTAGGTATCTTACACACCACACTTTAATGATTACAATATCTTCTTATAACTTAACAAAATATTTTCTCCTACTCAACAAAAACAAAACAGATTTCTTTCATAACCCTATTTTGTTCTTAAAAAGGAAATAGGTGAGACAAACTAAAGCTTTTGATGGATTATATAACACACTTGAAATAGGGAGTTGGATCAAGTGAAATGCATATAAGGATAAGGGTTTACAAAAAAATATATTAATGAAAAATGGAAAAATTACTTCCACAAGTCATTCAGATAATGAGGGGAAATTTTGCTTTTCCATATGCTAGATACAACATGAAGGATGAAGACCAAAACAAATCCATTTATCATAAAACTCGGGAGCCTAAGATCAAAGAACATTGAGGATGGTAAATGGCAAAGCAATAGGACCTAATAATATGGGACATTCTTACCCTCTCAAAGTCACTCTAATTACACTCATAGTTGGATGACTACATGTCAACCTCATCGCTATGTGTATCACCATAAGATTCCCACCTTTCAGCTCGAATTTTGGTTTGAAGTAGATGTTGAGCTATTGGACCAAAAAACTTTGATTTATTGTTTAAATCATGAATATGAGCATCATCAATCTTTAGTTATTTTGTCCAGGTCTTCTATCATCCTATCTAATCAATCACACATTCCACACTTAAATTCATAATCAACATAAATTATAGGTTATAATGCAAATGGGATTAAGATAATAGCAGCATGCGAAGGCCTATGTAATTGATTTCCCATCTTTGATCAATGAAATCACATAAAAGAGTGTAGCTAAGAGTGCAAAAAATGAATTAGTTTTCAAATAAAGTCTACAAAGTATAAAACAAGTGAAAGATAAATTACCATATACCAACTCCATTCAAGGCACTTTGAATCCTCTCGTTAGCCTTGCCCATTTTTTTATTGTTGGAGATCCCACATCAACTAGAGATATGACCAAACTATAGTATATAAGTGGGTGCAAACCTCACCTTACAAGCCTTCAGGTTGAGTTGGCTTAAAATTCACTTTCTAAAATAATATCATACTCTATCCTAATGAGGTTTGTTGAGCCTATCATGCTACCCACTATCAAACCACTTAAAAATATGTAGTCTCACTCAAAATGTTTAGTCTTGTGAGAGAAAGTGTTAGAGATTCCACATTGACTAGAGATATGGTCAATTGACTAGAGATATGGTCAATTGACTAGAAATATCTAACACTATCTAAGTATAATACTTTAATACTCAAAAGCACACAAGTCAACATGCTCATTTATTTAGATGATTCTTGCCACCATTTCACAAACAGATAATGATAAATATCTATCTTATTTTATGTTACAAATTGACTCCTTTTTCTATAATATAGTCATGTTAGGGGTGCATTTAATATTCTTACCATAATGTAGAAAAGTAGAAGTGAAAGACCAGAACAAACTTCTGACCATTCTGAACTTGTAGAAATTTTGAACAACCCAAAGTGGGAAAAAATCCACCTAAAAGTATCGGGGAATTCAATGGGAAGTTGATATATGTACAGAAAAATGATATTAAAGCCACCATAAAATAGAAGATATTTCCACCACCTACAAGTTCGTATAAACCAGAATTTTTAGTAAACTAATCAAATTCAAATTCTAAATTATACTATAAGTAAGAATAAAATGGCATTATCATAACTCTTATGCTTGATGAAAGGGGGAGCTTACCGAAAAATAGCTAAATAATTGCTTGTCCACGACCAATCAATAAGTCCTATGCTGCTACAGATGAAAAAAGGGAAAGAAATCCAAGATACATGACTAATCCCAGCAATTAATTGTACAACAGGTAACAATAAGCAGCATGCGCCCTTGAGATGAGATCCTACAACCGAAAAATGGACATCGTTTATAATTATTAGAGACAAGGTTATCAGTTTGTTATTGTTATTCAGTCATTCACAATTTCGTTTGCTAACAACATAATGTGATTAGACTCTCCAACATCCTAAACAACAGCACAAAGATGGACATAATACACAAAAATAATAATTTAGTCCTAGAGCCAAAACCTCCCAAAGAACTATCTAAAGACACGATTATCACACGAGCAGTTTCAATTTGAGGCAAGTATATCAAAGTCTGCTTTTAGTCCTTCTCATATAGACTTTCAATGGCTTACTAAGAAAAACCTTTATTATTGTATCATTGTACGTACCACTTGTTTTATGAAAAAACTTTTCCAGAATATAGAAAAATAAACTTCATTGGAGATAACAAGTCAATTACAAAAAAGGGTAAGTTAAACCATCCATGAAATATTGAACACAGAAAAAGAAGACAAGAACAAACTCAAATAATCAAGGTTAAAAAATGCAAAAGTCCCTCTAAATATCAGCAATGGTAAGTTGGTAATGATTCTTAAACAAAGATGATCAGCGCAGAGGAGAAAAGCATAAAAACAACCCTATCCCGAAGCAAAAGTTAGGGCAAAGAGAGAAGTTTTTTATGGCAAACCTATCAGCAGAACAAAATGACATAGATGCCCAGAACAAAAATCTCTCCATGGATCTTGACCAAACCAATTTCCATAGATTTCAATTATAGAAAGAAAAGTTGCTAATACTTGTGTGACCAAAAAGTGCTGTCTCAGCAAAGTCCTCCAAGACTGCACTCTGCAAAACCATTTCATTCAGTATTTGTAGTGTATTCTAAGGGCAATACAATACACTGAGGGATAAAACTTCTATGATATAAAAAAGGTAAAACAATAAGACAGAAAGTTCAAGTACCTTATAAATCCAATTAGCTCAGCCCACTGAGCATCAGCAGTAGTCCAGTGATTCCCCTCAATGGCTAAAACAATATGAAATACGGCATGGGAGAGTAGGGTCAGAGACGATAGCATTAGAACAGACCATGAGATCAAATATTGTTGATGAACACGGAATCCTGTTTGCATAAAAAGAAAAAGGTTCACTACATGAAGAAAATATATAATTATATATTAGCATTAAAAATACTAGAAAAGCAATGTCATGTGAAGAAATGATGGAAACAGAATCATAAATTTTGAGTATGCGTGACCAAATTCCCTATTGGACACCAAATCTTTTGCTGTAAGAAAAAGGCATGAAAAATCATGTATTTACATCCATACAAGGATTGGAGCAAGCTTCTCACCCTTTTTGGAAGCAGTGTACTGAATGAAAAGGAATGCCATCAAATCAAGCAAAGATATCAAACTCCAGTTAAGCAAAGATGCTGCATGAAACGAGAAAAGTCGTGAGTTACAATTTTGACCAAGAAAACAACTATGGTCATACAATAGACTTCATGCGAGTTCAACCGATCCCACTCAAACTTAAGACGGAATCAATTTTTAATTACAGTCACGGACAGTTATAACTATAAGGGTTGCGTGTCCTTATTGTATGCAAAACCAAAATACTCTGGTACTTTATTTTTTTATTTGAAAAGCCCAAACTGATCATATTTAATAACCAGTTCAAAAAACATTGTGATTAGTCCAAATGAATAGAGTAAATAAATAGAGTATGTACTGATAGTGTACAGGAATTTTATACTATCATTTAATCACTAACAGTCATACATTATAAGTTCGTTAATTAATTATAACATAACTACCTTAATGTCAATGATAATTCTGACTGATCGACGCGTAAATTTTGTTTAGACTCGCAACACATAAAAGTTTAACTCAAATGAATAATATGAAATTTTCACATTTGAAGGTCAAATTCATATGAAGTTGGTTACTATTATTTAATATACAATCCACAAAAGTGCAATATGAAGTAGCTTCCATCAAGTAAAAAACGGTTATAGGTGAATGGCAGACTCAATAAAATGATGCGCGAAGAGAGTGGAAGGGTGAAGCAAACCTAACAGAAGGAGCATAGGCAATGCGAATCCAGGGATAAACCTCGCCATTACCACTGTTTAAGATTGAAAACTCTTGTCAGTGGCTACATTACAGAGAGATTGAACCCAATCCACGGGTGAAACCCTGGAAGTTAATGTGATAAGCTTGTTGATTCTCATGGCGACGTGAACGGCGATAATCGAAACGAAAAACGACGGCGCATGGTGTTGCTGCGGAGCAAAACGGAAACAGAATGCGGATTGAGGAGAATGGAATTAGAATAGATTTGACGAGGAATGAAGATGGAGGTTTGAGATTTGAAACGCGACGAAGCGTGTTCTACGCTCACAATTTATTTGATTCGTTGCTGTGCCTGCTCAAGTTTTCCTTTCCCTCCTGAATTGGAGGCAACTGAATTCGATTACTCAAGATCATAGAAGGGTAATCTCGGTACTCCGCTTCTTCTAGCCTCCCTAACAGTTATAGGCGCAGGCAAAGACAGCACATGGACACAGCGCAAAATTACGATAATCACCCCCAAACATTTGAGAATGCTTATTACAGGATGCCTTACTACTCACGCAAAAGGAGAGATAGGTGCCTGTCTATATCTAGAGACTATTTTTTTTTTTTACTTTTTTTATATATTATTTTACAATTTTAATTGCAAAATTAATACTCCACTTTTAAGAATTGATTTTTTTTTTTTATCTTAGTATGTTATTTAATTACTTAAAAAATGATAGTAATGTTGATTATTTATTTACCTAAAATATTAATAATAGGTTTAACCAATGATTTTAATGTATGTTATTCTAACATATGTGTTAATATTTTTTAACAAAATAATACTGTATTAATAAGGGACTACAATTTTTTAATTTTAAAAAACTAGAGGGGCCAGTCTACCTTTAAAATTTATAAAGACTAAAATTGTACATTTGTAAAATTATGGGAACCCGAAATGGTTGAAAACAAAAATTACAAAACACTTAAGTAAGTTAAAGTCATCATATATTTTATATATGGTCGACTTTTACTTGGAATACTAAATAAATTTAACTTTAAATTGACTATCTACTAAACTAAATATATTGTTTAAATCTTTAAATGAAGTATTTGTTTTTATTTATTGTAGTTTAAAAAAAATTGATGATCAACATTTTTTATCACAGTTATTATTATTATTATGCTTTTCATAACATATTATATTGATACGAAAAATATTTAATATTATTATTCATTTCATATAGACGTATTAGAAGACGATCTAATAACTCGTGGAAAATGGAACTGACACGGTTAAAATAAAAATTTAAACTAGATTAGTTAATTTATTACGCACTTAATTTGGAATTTTTCTTACCAATAATAGATCATATGAATAAAACTCATTTAGGTAATTATAAAGGGATGATATTTTTAATCTTGACTTATCTCAATCTGGTCTGATTTAACTGGCTTAGTTTGTTAGATAATTTTTTTTTATTTTTATATTATATTTATAAAATATTAAAATAAAAATAAAAAGAGCTATAATTAAAAATATTTTAATTGTTTTATTATATTGTTTGGAAAATATAAATATGCATACTTATATATATATATATATATATATATATATTACAAATGAAAAAAATATTTCTAACTATATAGAAATCTGATTTACTCGCAGATAAATAAAATCATAATAAACACAGACTGAATTATTACAAAAAAAAATGTAGTTTTTTTTATATTTTTACATTCTAATGAATTACAATATTTATTAAGTTAATTTTCTAGTTATTAGGTGAAACACTATTAACTAATAAATCTTTAGTATAATTATTTAAAGCCTAAAAACTGGAAAAAACTAAAATTAATAATTTTGTAAAAATAAGAGGAAAACTATAATTAGAAAATTTTAACATAAATGAAGGTAAGAAATAGGAAAATTGCCTTATTTGATTTGATTTCATAGAGAGAAAATGTTTGAAAAGCGTTTAAACTTGTACTTAAATGACCAGCAAACCTATAGAATTCAAATTGAGTTTTTAAATATATTCAGAAAACTTGTGTAAAACATATAGTGCATGTCAAGACAAAAAAACATAAAAATGTAGTTATTGAATAGTTTAAATTTGTTAATTTTCATTAGTGATTGGACTAATAATAATAATAGAGAATACTCAAACACACTTTTTCACGAATTCAACAAGAAATATTTGGATATACAAAATTAAAAATCAATAAAATCACATTAAATAAAAATAGGAACAGATAGAATTAAACTATAAATTATTTAATTTAAATCATCAATCACTTGTGTCCTACATCCAAAGCAAAAAGAATAATTTGATTTTGCTGAAACAATAAGACATAGTAATATTCAACAATTATATATATAATTATATATATATATATATATATATATATATATATATATATATATATATCACACCCTAGTTAACCAAAAATAATATTATTTTTGTCAAATATATTAAAAACATGCTTCAAAATAATCAGAATTATATGAAACTCACTGAACCAGTTTTATGAAAATAATTGATTGTATTGTGTGATAAATTGATTACCATTACTTTAAAATTATGCATAGTTTAGGAATATCATATGTAATTAATGATACATTATAATAAACTATAATTATAAAGTCATCGATAAATTATCAAATGATTTAAAAAGGAAAAATATAATCGACTATATGAACTAATTATCACAAGGTTATTTAAAATTAATTAGTAATATTGAGTTTTTTTTTTTTATTATTATACAACTACATTAAATAGTTCGAATAAGATTTTTGTTATGAATAGTAATCAACACTATAGTAGAAATTGTCCGGTGAAATATGTCATTATATCTACCACTTAAAATAGTCGATATGATATCATTTTGTGATAAAAAAAATAGAATAATTTGAAGTATCTTACATTTGTCAAAATATATTCATAAAAAACAATTTTGTTTACATAAATTAAATTTTAAATAATTGTAAGCATATAAAGAAACATAAAAACTAACTATGATTAAAGCAGCCTTTATTTATTTATCTTTTACGTGAAGTTTTTTTTATGACTTACCTTAATGGTAAACATTTAAAATGAAATAAATACTATACATAATATATTAATTTCAACCAAAATTTCCGAATTAAATTGATAATGCAAAATGGTTTTAACATTTTACTTTTGTGAAGAAATGTAGTCTGCAAGATGAACAATATGGGGATGTAGCTCATATGGTAGAGCGCTCGCTTCGCATGCGAGAGGCACGGGGTTCGATTCCCCGCATCTCCATATTTTTGGCAAAACTGAACAAATTGCACCCATACCGACATATTTCAAAACCTTCAAAGGTGTTACAGGAAATTCCTACGTCAAAGATTGTAAAAATTAACATTTGAATCACCCTTTAATGTCAAAATAACATTTTTCTTACGATATGTATAACATATTTTTAGACCAGTGAGAAAATAAGTATTGAATTATGACGAAGTGAGAAGAGTGAATAACAAGATATCATGATGAGAAAAAAAAATATAATCTTACAATATATAATACTTGTTCATATAATTACAATGAATTTAAATCAATATTTAATTATAATGATTAAACGGTAGAAAAATAAAATAAAAAACGTATAAATGTATTTAAAAGAAAATAAGATGTTTTATGAGTAGTGATGCAGAAGAAAAAAAAGAAAGAGAGAGAGAGAGAGAGTGAAAGAAGTGGTGATTTAAAATGCAGGGAAGGCATAAGAAAGGAGAGATAAACCCAGGGGAAGAGGAAGAGAGGAAGAGAGGGAAGGGTAATTAAAATAAAATAAGAGTGTGGGGGCAATGAGGGAGAGGGATGGTCACAGAGAAGGAGTGTTACCAAAGAGAATAATTCTGGTGCGTCACGGGGAGTCGCAAGGGAACAACGATCCCGCCACATACGACACCACGCCCGACCCTAAGATCCAGTTGACAACGCAAGGGATTGCACAGGCGCGACTCGCTGGGGCCCGCATGCGCCACGCCGTCGCTGGCGGAGGCTCCACCAATTGGCGCGTCTTCTTCTACGTCTCCCCCTACGTGCGCACTAGATCCACGCTCCGGGAGATTGGTCGCTCCTTCTCCAAGAAGCGCGTCATCGGGGTCAGGGAAGAGTGCCGCATCCGCGAACAGGACTTCGGCAACTTCCAGGTGCAGGATCGCATGAACGTCATCAAGGAGGCTCGCCAACGCTTCGGCAGATTCTTCTATCGCTTTCCAGAAGGAGAATCCGCCGCCGACGTCTTCGATCGCGTTTCCAGTACGCTCTCTCTCTCTCTCTCTCTCAGTCATTCTCTCTTCTGTCGCCAAATAAAAAATTAAATGCTTCTCGTCGTTTCCTGGAATTAACTTCAATTTTCGCAATAGTTAGGGCTGGATGTATATATATGGAGACAGGATAAGAATTATTGATTAAAATGTTCGAAGAAAAGAATTAGGTGAATAGGCTAAGGATTTCCGAGGCTATTTGTTTGGATGGAGCAAAAGATATTAAAAAATTTCAGAGGAAATGGATTGGAATGGAATACGGGTTTAATCACACTGTTAATTAATTCAAAATAAAATCGTGGTAGGTGTATTTTTAACTGGTTGTGGTAACAATCTGTGAACTTACTGTTACGTGACAATTTGTTTATTGGATGGTGGTGTTGGTACGTGGAATGTGAAAAGCTCATGTTCATATGGAGTGGAATAAAATTATTGACACTCTTATATTGGAGGGAAATAAAATTGAAGGTGAACAATTGAATATGTTTCATTATTCTCTATTATGATTCATCTTCATTTATTAATCCAAACAATGTAACGAGGAGTTGGTCTGGAATTGTGGTGTCTCACTCATGCTGGAAATGGAAATTTTACTTGTGAAATGCATATTTTGAATGGAGTGTCGTGTGGATTGATTATAGAGTAAGTTTGAAACTAGCAAAGGGCTGTTTGTTCAGACTGTGACTATTTTTTTTTTTTTTTTCTGGTTCAGATATAATGAATTAAAAGTTGCAAAAGAAGATTTAGGTTCATTATGCTGTAATATTTCTGACTTGGAGAAGATTGTATCTTGTGAAAGTTATATGACATCCTAGAACAAAAAGACTAATGTTTAAAGTAGGGGTGTTGCTGATGACTCGTTCGGCACGGCTTTAGCTTATTTAACAATTATGTTTTGCAGATTTTAACATAATTTATGATAGTTTTTCATTTATCCCTGTGGTGTTAATTTCAGACACATATATTGTCTTCTTTTGCAGGTTTCCTTGAATCTCTGTGGAGGGATGTTGACATGAACAGGCTTAACCACGATCCTTCTGATGATCTGAATTTGATAATTGTGTCACATGGACTGGCATCTCGTGTTTTCATGATGAAGTGGTTCAAGTGGACAGTTGAACAGTTTGAGCTTCTGAGAAATCTTGAAAACGGTGAGTTCCGCGTGATACAGTTGGGGAGTGGTGGAGAGTACAGCTTGGCAGTTCATCACGCGGACGAAGAACTGCTTGAATGGGGTCTCTCTCCTGATATGGTAGCTGATCAGAAATCGCGAGCCAGTGCCAACAAGGGTGAATGGAACGATCGATGCTCTTGGTACATTGATTCTTTTTTTGATCATCTTCCTGACTCTGATGATGACAATGTGGATAAACTTGAGGAGACAAATTCTTTGATTGTGCATTCATAGTGTGCCTAGTTAGCTTCTGGGTTGGAGATTCGTAGTCAACATTTGTTGAACAGTAAGTTGTTCTTTCTTTTTTATTCCTTTCTTTTTTTTGAAAAAGAAAATTTCATTTCCAAAAAAGAGGGAAGTTAAGAAGGAAAAGGACAAGGTGATGATCGGTTGTTCGTTGTTAGTTAGCTACTCTAATCATAAGCTTGGCATTCAATTGTAAGGAATGGTTGTTTTGTGAATGCATAATGCATGCATCCTGTAATATAACATAACACCACAGAATTTAGAAGAGCCTAATATACTGAGTTTCTCGACTTTGTACTCACTTTTTCATTGTTGTTGTTTGTGAATATTGGATTTCATTCTGGATCTCTCATGATGATGTGAAAAAGTCTTCTGGATTTGTACTCATATATACATTTTTATGTTGAATATACCTAGAAATCATGTAGAGAAGGGTTGTGTGAAATATAAAAAAGTGGACTCTAAGAATCTATTTGACATGAAAAAAAGAGAAAGAATTGCAAATATGGTAAGTCCTGAGATATTTGCCCAAATTGTCTAAAATATCAATTTCAATTTCTGAGAATAAAAACTAAACTTATTTCAAATTTAAGGGTGTATTAATGATAAATAGTTATTATTTTAATATTGACATGGTAGCTAGACCTAATAAACAATAAAGAGAGAGAAAAAAAAAGGCTGTATCCATTTAATTGCTGAGTCTTACAGACATCTATTACTTCGTTTTTTTTTTTTTTTATGTATAAAACTACCAGACATCATATGTACAGATTGAATAATATACTTAATATTTTTATTTATTAAATATAATATTAACTTCGTAATATTTTTCATTCATAAGAAATATGCAAAGTATTTGAGAAGTAAATAAATACAAACCATATAGAAAATACTAATTAATACTCGTTTAGTTTATTTTTATCTTTCATTTTAGGTTTTTATATAGAATCCCATGACATAAAATAGAATTTACTTCAAAAATTGGTCGGTGGACTTAAGTGAGATTTGTTAAGGTTTTAGGGGTTAGGGTGGGTATTGCATAAATGCTTTCCAAGACGTGCTTGTTCCCATCTCACCGTTAAATTTGACTATTGGACCAACTCTTTGCTATATTTGAGTTCGTTGTTCACACAAATTAATTAGTTGTTCCAGTGTTCGCATCTTAAGGTAATGAGTATCCCTTATTTGATACTCCTACTTTTATAAAGAATATTTAATAGATGGGTTAAAATAATATAATATTTTATATTTAAATTTAATTAACCTCTAATAAACATATTCTTAAATATTGATTTATAACATGATCACAATATATTTATATTTATGAAAACATATAATAGAGATTTGAATAATAATTTTTAAATATAAGATTTATAATTTATTTTTTAACGAGAAAAAATTGAAATTGTGAATGAAGTTACAATTATAAAAGGTATAATATAACTTACAATTATAAAATATTTAATAATCTTCTTAGCAAAATGTTTGACAACTTTTATCGTTAAAAACTATTTAACATTTTAAAAAAATATCTTTAACAACATTTTTGTAAAAATTATTTTAACAATTATTTTAAGAAATATGCTTAAATTTTTAAAAATGTTTAACAACTTTACACTAACGAAAATCACAAAAATAAAAAAACCAAATATTGATTTATTACTATTTTTGTACTGGAATATTGATTTCATTTTATTCATACTTTATATTAAATTAAACTTTCATATTTGATTTTATGTTTACTTCTACTATGATTATTTAATTGTTTAATGAGAAATTGAAATAAATCAAGTCAGAAATACTTTTTTAATTTAAATATAACAGATTTAAAGTTAATTATACCTACACAGTTTTTATATTTCTGTCAAATGCATGAGATACATCAATATTTGTTTTCTATCAGAGTTAAAATTCCAGCTTTTGAAGTCACTAATCTGTGAAAACCTACAACGTTCCATTTGCCTTTGTCTTTATCGTAACACTCCGAAGATTTTGCAGCAATGTACGTGCAGCACAGACCAAGTGGAAGGTATCTATCTGAGTAGCAACAAAGAATCTATCAGTTGAGCCGTTCCTAAATTACAGGGTATATACGGTTGTTTAATCGCTGAAGAATAGATGATAACTCAATTTAAAGTCATATATGAGTGTTGAGTTGAGAGTAACCAAACGAGGCATAAGGTAACAAAACCTACCATTGGTTAACACAATGTTTCAAGAGGTCAAGGTTACCGTTCTCATTTAAACAAACAAACCAACCCAATCATTAAAGCAACCTTCTTGATTATCCTAAAGCCGCAACACTACCACTCTTTTTCTTCCTCATTATGTAATTTCTTCCCCACTCTTCACCAACAGATTCCCATTTTGCGAACCCCATAAAGACATCATCTTTACACTTTTCCGGGATCTGGGTCTCCTTTAATTTTCCCGAAAGACAAAGTAGACATTGTCTTCCACTCACTTTGAAAAGAGAGAGATTATGTGTGATAGTTTATGAAACTGAAGTGTTCTTCGTCAATCATTGTCTTCTACAGTCAAATTCAGCGTCTATGATCTCATTTTGTAAAATTTTCCCCTTGTTAAAGGTGGTGTTCTCTCACAACTTCACAAGTCACACCGTTTGTTTATCTCAGTATCCAAGAAAGTGTTTCTTAGTCGCTCTTCTCACTGACCAAGATCTTCAAATGGCAGTGTGAGTGTTGCATCTTTGCACGAGCCATCTATCAAGCATTGTTCAAGAAACTGCTTTTAGTTTGTAATGAGGGTGTGGAGGGTTCACCTACCAGAGCAGAAGATTTGTCCTCAAGGTGTTTTGAGGTGGGTTTTGGTTTGGATGAGTGTGTGTTTTTTTGTGTTCACGGTTGGTCCACCGTCTCGGTCGCTGGTGAAGAAAAGTGCATCTCCTCGATTCTCCTGTCCTCCATGTGATTGTTACTGCTCTTCAGCGGAATATCTCCTCGATCCTTTGGGTGAGTTTCCTTTTTTAGTTACTGTGTAATGTAGCAATTTTGGTCTTCAAGTCAAAAAAAGAAACAACTTTGATTTGATGCAATAACAAGAAAAAGACAAAAGTAACCCTTGTGTGTTTGAAAATGGAAAATGGTATGTGCATAGAGAGTAGATATCGTAATTAGTTAGCATTTATTGTTGCCAGTGCTGCGCTATTCTCAATCTGGAGTTGCACATCTGCAACAATTTGCAGAGGAACTGACTTCTGCACTTTGTAACCTTTTTTCAAAAGAAAATCATCAGAAAAATGCACTGACTTCGTAGAAAGAATTAGAACAACAATATCTTTAATAATGTAGAAAGCCAAACTTTTCTTATTTCAGCTATTCCATCCACACATCTTAGTGTTAGGAAGTTCAATTGGTAAACTTGAAATCTTGGATCTACCTTCGGTCTTAAAAAGGGAAGAACCAAAGAAAATTGGGGCGTTGGGTTGACCTAATATTAAGCCTACTGCTATAACTGTATTTTGTGTTGCATATACTTAGTTAGACATGGTGGGAGTTCGAAGATTACACATAAGAGTATTAGTTTCCAGTATTAGTTGTCTTCCGCAAAAAATTGAGGAAAGTTTTTCTATCAAAACCTTCGCATTTACTCCCTTAATAGTTTTGTTTATTAGTTTTGCATATATGGTTGTCACATTCTTTAATACATTGGTTTATTTCTCAACCATGTTGTTCACTTTTGCAGGACTTGCCAATGGCTCAATTTCTGGTAACTTTATCTCCTGCATTTCTTGTTGAAACGTTTCACAAAACAATTTGCTTTACTCTACGCTCATTTTCTTTGATGCATCAAGGGTTTAATTTTTAATATCAAACTTGACTCATGAATACCACGAAATTGCAAGTGCAGATTGTGGTAAACATGATCCTGTTTTGAATGAGGAAATGAACAAGGGTCTACTGACAATGCTATCGGAGGAGCTAAATTTGCAGAAAGTAGTGGCCAACGAGAGCTTGGAACACACCAAAAGGTTAGTAATGGATGCCAGGAAAACCTTTTCACAATACCAGAAGGAAGCAGAAAAGTGCAACATTGGGATGGAAACTTGTGAAGAAGCAAGGCAGAGGGCAGAGGCAGAGCTCATTGAAGAACGCCGGCTCACAGCACTTTGGGAAAATCGAGCTCGTGAATATGGGTGGAGTGACAAAACAAAATTAAGAATTAACCATCGTTAGCTAATGATAATTGTAACATAGCTTTCATAGCCAATACACTGGTCTCTTGTGATGATTTCAGAAAGGTCAGTTATTCCATTGAAACAAGTTTAGTGTTTTTCTAATTCATATAGTGACTCGATCCATGTTTACTTCACTTTTTTCATAAATTAGTTCAATACCAACAACAATGCCATATGCCAAAGCTTTTCAAAATAAAGACAATAGCACAATCCTTGTTTATCAAATGACAGTCTCAGATCCACAACTGGTAAAAAACCGGTGCATTTCATTCATTTCAGGTATTATGGTGGTCGGTGGATGCTTCACTGGCCACTTTAAAGATACGAATACGATATAAGCAATATTGCATTTTTTATTGATGAATGAATTTTATACTGGTCCCGCTAATAAAGATTGGACCCGGGTTATTAAATAAAATCAACGTCAGATTTCCCCAACAGAAAAAAGTATCTTAAAAAACCTAGTTGCTAGCATTTCTTAGTGACAAATGCATTTGATCAAGTTAACGTTCCTTCTATAAGCTTCTTCTATTACATAATGTTTTGAATTACCCTGATAACCTAAGGTGTATATATATATTGTTGGTTCCCTCAAGTCAAGTATAGACTATCTAGCACTGCAAAACCAGATGCAACCCCGCCTTCATCAGATGATGACATTTTTGTACGCATCAAATAGCCACTTGGTTTATTAATGATAACCTTATCCTTATTCCTGCATATTTCAGCGCATGAATATAAAGTTAAAGCAAATTTAAACTCAGAACTGTTATAGTCAGGTGATCAAGCAGATGTACCTTAAATAAGTACCAAATATCCCTAGTTCTGAAATGGCGTGATCCTTACTCCAACAACCATTACGCATCAAAACTGCAGCAGAAATAGTTGGAAATATCCTCTGCATAAGGATATAAGCTGCTGCTTCTTCTTGAGAACCTGATTTCAGCAACTTTTGGAGGGTCTCCCTCACATCGTCACCATAAATATTGTTTCCTGAAAAATAGATCGTCATATAAGTATCTTCCCATGTTTAATTTTTTTCTTTTCAATAAAGGCAGTAGGTTGAATCAAAGTTTAGTTAGTGTAAGACCTCCTCCTTCCCTTTGGGGCTTCATCACAAATAACTCTGGCTTTTGAATTGCTTTTGTTACAATACTTGAGTCATCCAAACTCCACAACCCAGCAAAGCATTTACGCAGTTTAGCAATTTCATTTTTGTTTTCAAGGAACCTGTTTACAGTTTTAATTCAAGGATTTAGTTATAGAACGTTTTTCAGTACATACAACAAACTTGTATTCCCTAAACCAAAATAGGAAGTATGAGGGTATCTCTGAGATATCCACCATAAAAAAGGAAACATGAAAGCAAATAAAAAAAATTACAAATGAGGAAAACGCATCAAATCAAAGCTTCCCCATCCTAATGTACTGATTTCTTCTGTTCAACATTAAGTCTTTCCAGCAGCCACTCTGGAAAAGTTTTTGAATTTTCATCCCTATCATTATTAGCCTGAGTCAATGACAACTTTTACTAACTAACTAGTCTAACTATGCTATCGAAACATTCCCCCGAATTAGGATCTGCTCTATGGACAACATGAGCTTTTGATAGCGAACTCCCTCCATCCAATTTCAATACCTCAAATGCAAACATATCATTCCTAGAGGGTACAATCATATCATAACCAACCTACCGAGCAACGTATGGATGAGAAAACAGATCTTCAAGTATAATCTTATCTTATATGATAACTCAAAATTGTTCATCATACACTTGGTAGGAAAATGTACCTCTCAAGAACACCGGGCTTTGCAAGTTCCTGTTGAATCTTTTTTGTGCCAACCAGATGATAGGATATAGAAGGACACTTGACAGCAGAAGATTGTTCCATCAGTAGCCTAGCTTTCCATTCCTACATTTGAGCAACATATATATGTCAAAGTGAAGCTAGAAGGCTCACTAATATTACAAGATAATATAAGCGTAACAAGAAACAATATTATGGTAGAAAATAATTCATAGAATAAGAAGGAAAGTAGATGTCATCTAGATATACAAAAGTAGATATGGTTGAATATTTTGATGAAGGCCAATTTGATTAAAAGAACTGATTTTGAAAAAAAATTATGAAAAATAAATGCCTTTTACAAAAACAGAAATTACTTACTTTTGGTTATAATTATAAAAAAAAATATTTATTAAAAATGTTCTTTCATGTTTTTTGAAAGAGCTTTCCCACTAACTTATTTTAATAATCTATTCAAAATAAGTTGTTTTCAACTTATTTTTTACTTCTGCTATTTTAAAAAGTTTTTATGTTAAAAGAGGTGTTTTTTCTATATAAAAAAAAAGTGTTCTCGAATGAGATTGAAATCAAGAAAACTATTTGGGCTGCTCTTTCACTCGGTTGATCCGTTCGTACTTCACTCCCTCTTCTCCTTTAAATACTCACTCCTCGCTTTTCTATACCTCCTCCCTGCTCGCTCCAAACTCAAATTGTATTTGCAAAAGGCACTCTAACGCTTAAGTTAGCTCTCAGCACTCAGTGTTTAGGATTAGATGATTGTGTACCTAATGTTTGGAGATTTGTGCTAATTTATATGATTAGTGTGGGTCCATTGTTGTTAATGAGGCTAATAAAAGGAGATTAATAAACGTTGGGACATTAATCAACCTCACTGTTGATGATGTCGGTCGGTCTGGACCAGATGCCGAGTCAAGGTCTCGATCGTGCTAACAGATATGGTAAACTTGCCTCCCAGGCTCGAGGATGGTGAATCTGAAGAGTCTGTATCGAAGGTCATATGTGACGGTTGGTCTTCCCGAGGTGAGACATGACGTTTGCAACGCCGACCTTGTGAGGTGACTTGCATTAATTGTCTAAGCTTTTTGGTGCCATCAATTGTGAACCGTTAGATCAAGGGGGATGTAACAATTGAGATGGATGTGACGCTTTGACTTCCACCCTCTTCACAGACTATAAATAGTGGTCCTCTACAGTTTGGAGTCATTACCTTACACTTGATTCGACATCCGAAATCCGATCACTCTAACATAATTATGCATAAGTTAAATTATATATAATTATGTAAAATATTAAAAAAAGTGATGAAGTAAGGTGTATAAAAAAATTAATTTAATAATAATTATAAAAAATTAGAAAATAAAATGAAACTTTTCAAATTTTGAAAACTAAAAAAAAAATATTGTTATATATATAAAGACGTTTAAAAATAAAAATTTATGTTAAAAATACATAGACAACCAAAAATAACAAAAATATTAAAAAGAAGTATACGTATATATACTTACATTTTAAATATATTAAAATAATAAAAAATTTAAAAAATAAGATAAATAAATAAATATGTAAGTAAATATAATTTTTTTAAATATTAAAAAAGTGAAAAAAAAGTCTTGGAGAACAAGATTCCAAGCTATGTTTTATAAAGTTTAGTTTATAGATAGTTTTTGCTTTTCTTGTTTTTGTTTATGTGATTTATCTTTTCCTTTATAATATAATGAATCCAAAAAAAAGGTTTTCAAAATGTTAGAATGCCTTTTAAGATTATATTTCAAAAAGTCTTATGAAAAATTAATGTTTTTAACCTATTATTTTTATTAATCAATTGATCAAATATTTTCAACCTGTTTTTTTAATCAATTCATTGAAAATATTTAGTTTTTAGAAAAATAGTTTCATATGCTAAAATATATATAATATAATTATGCAAAACATAAAAAAAAAAAAGGACTTATTTCAATTTTAACTTAATAAAATCTAATTCAAAATTTAAATATGAAATATGGTGTATGGTGCGTGGTGTGCAACTAAAACCCTAAATAAAAATCACTTACTTAAGAGACATAGCTTTTGGACCAAACACCCATTTCAATTTTAACCTAATAAAATCTAATTAAAATTTAAATATAGAATGTGTTGTGCTCTGTGCAGCTGAAATCCTAAATAAAAATCACAGCTTACTCAAAATTATGTTTTTTTGGCCTATTTAAAAAATTACAACTATTTTCGTTTTCAACACATTCTTTTATTCCATAATTAATATGAATGATTTTATTGGATAGTTCATCTGTATTAAACATTATCTTAAATCCACTTACACAAGTCCTCCTTGGATTCTAACCTCGATTCTACTACTCGAGGATCAAGGTCGACCATAACGACCATGTGCTCCCTGTGCTCCATTCGGACTTCTCTTCAAGGGGGATTTTCATCCTCACGAGAACTTCCGCCTGAGGGATCGGTTGTAGCCATCATCCTGATGTATTCTGGAAAGGAGTTGGAACCAAAAGAACTATTTGGGTTGCTCCTTCGATCGATAGATCTGCTCGTACTACACTCCCTCTTCTCTTCTGAACACTCACTCCTCATTCTTTCTTTCCTCCTCCCTGCTCACTCCCTCGCTCAAGTTAGCTCTTAGCACTCGGCACTCAATGTTTAGGATTAGATGATTGTGTACCTAATGTTTGGAGATCTATGCTAATTTATATGATTAGTTTGGGCCTATTGTCATGAATGAGCCTAATAAAAGGAGATTAATAAACAATGGGTCATTAATCAGCTCAATGTTGATGATGTCGACAGTCTGAACCGAATGTCGAGTCAAACTCTCGATCATGCTGACCGATACAAAATGGTTCCATACAAACTCTCCCAAAAACTTAGTTACATTGAGCAACTTCATATAACAAAAACTAGTATTTATCACATATTAAAAATAGTGGAGTGGAGGGTGCTACGAGGGGAAGGAGGAAAGAGAGAATAAAGAATTGAGAAAGAGTCTATTTAAATAAGAATTTAGAGAAGAAAAAAATAAAATATTCTTTGAAGTTAAAACTAAGTTATGTATAAAATTTAAAAATAAAAATAAAAATTTTCAAATAATTAACTTGGATCTAAATTAATTTTAGTCATACAAAATTATGGTGGGCTTAGACCGAACAATCACCAACGTAAGCCAACTATTTTTATAGGGCAAAAAATTATTTTTTGGGCACAAGTTTCTGCACCAAGTTGATATTATTTATCATCTTCGTAATGAACTTTTTAATGGTTAACCTTCATAATGCCTTAGAAATGAAGTTTAAGAAAAAAGAAAACAAAGAGATGTTTGTAGAGTGAAAAACAAGGTTCATATGAGCAGCAAAAAAAACTGAATTCATGTCACTTACAGATTCTGAAGGATAATCAACTGGTGTATAGCCAGCACGGAAATAAATGACTGAAATCTCCTGTCCATCCCTGCAAAAAATTATGAATATTTCTCCACACTCAGAAATATAATGTAATTAAACCACAAACAACAGCTGAAAATTCAGTTTTTTTTGGCTGAAGGTTATATTACATACACACAAAGCGTTCCATCTGGTAAAATTTCCCCTTCTTCATCAACTTCTGCCAATGTTTTCCGTATACTTGTAATATTGTGCGTGTTATAAAGCTAAGGACAATATATAACACAACAAAAATATGTACTTAGTAGTATAAAAACTACAGTAGCTTTCTGTACATACAAAAGCATTTAAAAAATTATGAAAATAGAAGAGCTCTAAAACTATATATATAATAAAATGAACATTTTTCTGTTGACATTATTTATCACTATTAAGAAAAGGATATTTTTCTCTCAGAACTGCACAAACAAAATGCTGATCGTACATGTTTCGTTCTTCAGCTTGAACAACAATCATAATCACAGCCCTGCATGGATACAAAGAAAACATAATGAATCAAAAGCAGCGTAAAAAATTCAAGAGAAAGTTAAAGGGTTTTTTTTTTTTTCTGAACTGACCTGGGGTTATTATACTCACTCCAAGCTTTAGCCAGGGCCTCAGCATTTTGATTAACAGCATCATTGGCACCAATACTTTTGGAATCAAGTCCAAGCAATTTTCCATGGCGTGAAAGTATGTATCTAGAAATGACCAACTAATATAAGATATTTATTCAAAAGAAAATTTTCATTAAAACGAAAATACATTACCACTATACGTACGAATAATTTCAAATATATTTTTTAAACCTATATAACGGCACAGCATAAACAACCAAAAAAAACTGATATAGGAGAATAACAGCTATACTAAAAGAAAAATATTTTATTAACATCCCCTGCCACTAACACAGACTTGACACTGTCTATGTGGCACTAATTGACGCTGCAGACGTGATATTTGGTGAGGATGTGACAGTGACTTTATATTATTATAATATAAGACTCATATTACACCAGTTAAGCCAGTCAACCGGCGTAATATATTGGCTTACCACACGCAAAACTGATTATCCGTGTGATGTAAGTGGTTACTTATGTGATGCATGCAAAATTAATTTTTTTTTAATAAAAATCATATATTACATCGGTTAGATGACTAAATCGATGTAATAATCTTATCAGAAATGGTTATCCAGTCACAAGTTCCTCCACAACGCAAAACTGGTTAACCGTGTGTCTGTAAGTGGTTACTTATGTGACGCACGCAAAATTATTTTTTTTTAATAAAAATCATATATTACATTGGTTAGATGACTTAACCAATGTAATAATCCTACCAGAAATGGTTATCCAGTCACAGGTTCCTCCACAACACAAAACTGGTTACACGAGTGTCTGTAAGTGGTTACTTATATGACGCACGCAAAATTAATTTTTTTAATAAAAATCATATATTACATCGGTTAGATGACTTAACCGATGTAATAATCCTACCAAAAATGGTTATCCAGCACACGTTCCTCCACAACGCAAAACTAGTTACCCGTGTGTCCATAAGTGGTTACTTATGTGACGTTTATGACCACCCACTTTTCATAAAAAAAAAATCAATTTTTTTTACTAAAAACCATATATTACATCGTTAGATGACTTAACCGATGTAATATAGGTTATTCTGAGTTAAAAAAAAATATTGCATCGGTTGTTTGTAAGAATCGATGTAATATTTTTTTTTCGCTCGCGCTCTTCATTCGTGCGCAATCTCACTATGCTACGTCATTGCATCTGTAGCGTCACATGTGTGTTATTGTCAGAGGGTTCAATATATCAGGATCCATACTAAAATATCATAAGTACATGATAAATTATTTATAAATTTTATAATATGAATACACAAGTAATTAAAAATAAATCAATTAAAAAAATTATAGACTTTCACAATTAATAGTTAAAAGTCGGATCATATTACACAATCACCATCTATAGTAATCAACAAAAAAGACATGCAAACGTGATTTCAAGGTTGTATTTTATTGAACAAATTTATGATTTCAAAAAATTGAAATACATGGAATTTGAATTGTTTGAATTTTTTCTTTTTAAATTCTGATTGAGGTAAAATTATTTTTTAAAATATTCTGGTGGATAAAATAATTTTTATATTTTTAAATTTTGAATTGTTTGTTTTGATATATATATATATATATATATATATATATATATATATATATATTTCCATTTGTTTTAATTTGAGATAATCAAAACATTTCAACAAGTAACAAATTTTTTAAGCCCCAAGTTCAATAAAAAAAAATGAGAATTAAAGTCTTATGAGAAGAGAATCAGAAAACGACCAAATTTATTTAATTAAAAAAACAGAAAATTTTAATTTGATAAAAGAAACTTATGAAACTAAAATATCATTTATTTGGAATTAACAAAAATTGTAAACGAGTAAAAAAAACAAAATGAACAAAGGTATGTGCGTGTACAATATTTTTTTTTATAAAAAACAAATAAATTAATATAAATTATTTCAGAACTATCTCAATCTTTATAAAAAAAAAAATATCCTAACAATAAATAAAAATCAAAAGAAAAAAATTTGATGTGAGGGTGGGTGTACAGTGTACACATTATCAATATCGTGTTGCGTGAAGTGAGGGATCGAAGAAGCCCTGATTTATTAGTAACAAATTATTTAAATAATAAAAAATATTACAAACATATTATATATATATATATATATATATATATATATATATATAAAAGTAAAAAATAAATTCTGATTTGCAACCACTTACAAACTTCGAATGCATCACAAAAATATAAATACATGTATGAACAATGAGAATACGGCCGGGAACAAACCCATAACTGCAATGAAACAAAATAAGTCCTCTTCACATTAGGTTTTTTTAATTTTTAATTTTATTTTTACATTAGGTGATATAGCATTGTATATGTGTAATCCACAGCAACATTTACCTATGAAGTTCAGTCACAAGGTTACTAAGGCCGGCAAATGAAGAGGCAATAGTGTTCAGTTCTATTTGCAGAAGTGAATTAGTCTTTTCATCAAGCATATAATCTGACCGATGTAATCCCAATCGTATTTCCTACAAAATTTTTGGCAGACCAAAAAATAACAACAGAATTACCGTTGTCTCACATCACATCACCAAGAAAATTATACCGAAGAAGCGGAAAATATATCAGATTTGTGTTTTCTGTAAATGTCCACAAAAAACACTTACCTCTTTTTTGTTAATCTTTAGCATCTTGGAATGAATGTCCAAAAGTCTTGAGGTGAATTCATCCGCTTCCTTGGTTCTGGGATTAGAAAGAGAGACAAAAACATCAATACACACGAAATATATATAAAAGAAATAAAGTGTGCGCGTATTGTTATAGAATATTAAACCCTAAAATGCATGCAGAACGTAACAAGAAACAGTTGACGGAGGGTTAACCTGGAGAGAGCGTGTTGGAGAAAGGCTGCATCCAAGCTAACACGATCAACAAGTTCATTGAATATAGGAGCCAATTCAGAGGCTTGTCTCCACTGGTTTTGGGGAAACGGCGTCGGTAACAATGCAAACGGAGCATGCACCAATCCCACGCCAGGAACGCTCCCTGATCCCTGCATTCATTGATTTAGGTTATGACATGATACATTGTAAACAAGCAAAATCAAAACAAATTAGAAAAGAAAATGGTGGAAGAGTGACCTGAGAGGAGTTATCACCAACGACGAGGCCGTGGAGAGAACTCCAAACGAGAGCGTCGTAAGCGATGGTGCGAAGGAGTTGTTGATCGAAACGGTGGTAGTCGAAGAGACACATAATGGTGAATGATTCTGAAAGTCTCAAACTCAGGGCTCAAGGAAAGAAGATGAGAAAAAGAAAAAGGGTTTTTTATGTAAGGAAATTTTCCAAAAACCGACTCAAATATATAAAAGCCCGCGCTTAGTGCTATTTAAAGACGCTGGGAAGGGAAAATATAAGAAATTAAGAACAATATATATTATATATTATAAATTAGTTCATATTATTTTTTATGCAGTATATTATATTATTATGTTATTTTATCACACCAACGGATATCTCATGATAATATTATATTGATTTTTTCTACAAAGTCGTTGATTATTTTATTGACTTTTTAATTAATGAAATTACATAATTATAGTAATTAAGAACATTATTATGGTATGATATTTATGATTTCTAGATCACACTGTAATGTAAATATATATATTCTCGTTAGATTACTGATTCATGATAATATAAAATAACGAAATAAAATTATATAAAACATTAGTGAAAAATAATTTATATGAACTTATACTAAATATTGACAATTACATACTAATATATTTTAAATTTTAAAATATTAATATACATAAATATTGATATATATATATATATATATATATATATTTCTATTAAATTAAAGACAATTGAAAAAAATGTAAAATCACAATTTTTGTCTAGAACAATAAGTGGTATAATTTTAATTATTAAAAAGAAAAAATAGTGAACCTACTACCCGTAACTTGCTACCTATAATATGCAATCTGTAACTTGTTACCTGCTATATGTTACTTGTTATGTGTTACCTGCAATGCAACCTCCTACCTGCTACATGCAACCTGCAACTTGCTATCTGATACCTACAACCTGTTACTTGACACTTGCAACTTGCAACCTGATTCCTGCAACATGCAATTTGCTACCTACTACATGCTACCTGCTACCAATAACCTGCTATCTACAACCTGTTACCAGCTACCTACTACCTGAAACCTGCTACATGCTACCTGCAACGTGCAACCTGAAACCTACTACCTGCAACCTGCTACCTCCAACCTACAACCTATTACCTGCTACATGCAACCTTTAACCTGCTACCTACTACCTCCTTCCTGCAACCTGCAACCTACAACTTGCTATCTGCTACCTGCAACCTGTAATCTACAACCTGCAACATGCAACCTGCTACTTGGTACCTACGACCTACAACTTACAACCAGCTACCTACTACAAGCAACCTGCTATCTGCAACCTATAACTTACTACCTGTTACCTGCTACCATCTACCTACAACCTACAACCAGCTACTTGCTATTAGCAACCTGCTACCTTTTACCTACTCCTTGCAACCTGCTACCTGCAACCTGCTACGTGCTACCTGCAACCAGCTACCTGCTACTTGACCCCTGCAACCAGCAACCTGCTACCTGCTACCTACAACCTGCAATCTACTACCTACTACTTGCTTTCTGCAACCAACAACTTACTATTTGCTACCTGCAACCTATAACTTGCTATCTGCTACCTGCAACCTTCAACCTACAACCTACAACCAGCAACATGCAACATGCAACCTACTACCTGCTACCTACAACTTGCAACCGACAACCTACAACCTGCAACCAGCAACTTGTTACCTTCTACCTGCTACCGGCAACCTGCAACCTGCAATCTGTTACCTGCAATATGCTCCCTACAACTTGTTACCTGCTACCTACAACTTGCAACCAACTACTTGCTACTCGCTACAAGCAACCTGCTACCTGCAACTTGCAACCTTTTACCTGCTCTTTGTAACCTGCAACCTGCTACTTTCTACCTACAACCTGCTACCTGCAACCAGCTACCTGCAACCTACTACCTGCTACCTACAACCTGCAACCTGTTACCTGCTACCTGCAACCAGCTACCTACAACCTGTTACTTGCTACCTGCAACCTGTAACTTGCTACTTGCTACCTGCAACCTGTTACCTGCAACCTGTTACCTGCAACCTGCTACTTCCTACCTGCAACCTGTAACCTTTTACTTGTTACCTGCAACTTGCAACCTACTACATGCTACCTGTTACATGCTACCTACTACCTGCAACCTGCTACTTGCACTCTTCTACCTGCTACCTTCTACCTGCAGCCTTCTACCTACTACCTAAAACCTGCAACCTGCTACCTGCAATCTGCAACCAGCTACCTATAACCTACAACCTACTACCTATTACCTGCTACCTGTACCTTGTTACCTGCTACTTGCTATCTGCAACCTCTTTCCTGCAACCTACTACCTACTATCGGCAACTTGCAACCTTTTACTTGCTACTTGCTACCTGTAACCTGCTACCTATTATCTGCTACATGCTCCCTTCTCCCTTCTAACTTCTACCTGCAGCCTGCTACCTGAAACTTGTAACCTACTACCATTTACCTGCTCCCTGCAACCCACTACTTGCAACCCACTACCTGCAACCTGGTACCTGGTACCTGCAACTTGCAACTTGCTACTTGCAACTTGCTACCTGCTACTTACTACCTATTATCTGTTATCTGCTACATGCTACCTGTTACCTTCTACCTTCTAGCTGCAGCCTGCTACCTGTTATTTGCTACTTGCATCTTGCAACTTGTTACCTTTTACCTGCTCCCTGCAATTTGTTACCTGCAACTTGCTACTTGCTACCTGCAACCAGCTACCTACTACCGGCTACCTGCAACTTGATATTTGCAATCTGCTACCTGCAACGTGCAACCTGCTACCTACAACCTGCAATCTGCTACTTGCTACCTGCAACCTGCTAACTGCTACTTACTACCTGCTACCTGTTACCTGTAACATGCTACCTGTTATCTGCTACCTGCTATCTGCTACACGCTACCTGTTACCTTCGACCTTCTAGCTGCAGCCTGCTACCTGCTATTTGTTACCTACATCTGGCAACCTGCTACCTGCAACCTGTTACCTTTTACCTGCTCCCTGCAATTTGTTACCTGTAACTTGCTACTTATAATCTGCAACCTTTTACCTGCTACTTGCAACTTGCAACCTGGTACATGCTACATGCTACCTACTACCTGCTACATGCTACCTACTACCTACAACCTGCTACTTGCAACTTGCTACCTTCTACCTGCAGCCTTCTACCTTCTACCTGAAACTTGCAATCTACAACCAGCTATCTGTAACCTGTAATCTGCAACCAGCTACCTGCTACCTACAACCTGCAACCTACTACCTGTTACCTGCTACCTGCAACTTGTTACCTATTACCTGCTACATGCTACCTGCAACCAGCTACCTGCTACTTGACCTGTACTACCTGCAACCTGCAACCAACAACAACTTATCTGCTACCTGTAATCTACCTACAACTTGTTATTTGCTACCTGCAACCTTTAACCTACAACCTACAACCAGCAACATGCAACATGCAACCTACTACCTGCTACCTACAACCTGCAACCAACTACCTGTTACCAGCAACTTGTTACTCGAAACTTGTTACCTTCTACTTGCTACCAGCAACCTACAACCTGCAATCTACTCCCTGCAACTTGCTACCTGCTACTTACAACCTACAACCAGCTACTTGCTATCTGCTACCTGCAATCTGTAACCTTTCACCTGCTCCCTGTAACGTGCTACCTGCAACCTGCTACTTCCTACCTATAACTTGCAACCAGCTACCTACTACCTGCAACCTGCTACCTACAACCTGCAACCAACTACCTGCAACCTATTACCTAACCTGCAACTTGCTACCAGCAACCTGAACCTGCTACCTGTAACCTGCTACCTGCAACCTGAACCTGCTACCTGTAACCTGCTACCTGCAACCTGTTACCTGCAATCTGCTACTTGCTACCTTCTCCCTTCTACCTTCTACCTGTAGCCTGCTACCTGAAACTTATAACCTGCTGCCATTTACTTGCTCCATCAATATGCTACCTGCAACTTGCTACTTCTATAAGCAACTTGCAACCAGCTACCTACTACCTGCAACCTGTTACCCGCAACCCGCAACCAGCTACCTGCTACCTTTTACCTGCTACTGCAACCTACTACTTGCTATTTGCTACCTATATCCTGGTACACGCGACATGCTACTCACTACCTACAACCTGGTACCTGCTACATGCTACTCACTACTTGCAACCTGAACCTGCTACCTGCAACCTGCTACTTGCAACCTGCTATCTGTAACCTGCTACTTGCAACCTGCTACCTGCTACTTACTACCTGCTACCTGCTACCTGTAACATGCTACCTGTTATATGCTACCTGCAACCTACAACCTGCTACCTGCTATTTGCTACCTGCTATCTTTTACATGCTATCTGTTACCTTTTAACTGCAGCCTGCTACCTGCATCTTGCAACCTGCTACCAGCAACCTGTTACCTTTTACCTGCTTCCTGCAATCTATTACCTGCAACTTGCTACTTATACCCTGCAACCTGCAACCTGTTACCTGCAACTTGCAACCTTTTACCTACAACTTGCAACCTGTTATATGCTACCTGTTACATGCTACCTTCTACCTGCAACCTGCTACTTGCACCCTTCTACCTGTTACCTTCTACCTGCAGCCTTCTACCTACTACCTGAAACCTGCAATATGCAATCTGCAACCAGCTATCTGCAACCTGCTACCTGCAATCTGCAACCTGCTACCTGCAATCTGCAACCAGCTACCTACAACCTGCAACCTAGAACCTGCTACCTGCTACCTGTAACTTGTTACCTGCTACTTGGTATCTGCAACCTCTTTCCTGTAACCTGCTACCTGCTACCGGCAACTTGCAACCTTCTACTTGCTACCTGTAACCTGTTACCTGCTATCTGCTAGCTGTTATCTGCTACATGCTACCTTCTCCCTTCTAACTTCTACCTGCAGCCTGCTACCTGAAACTTGTAACATGCTACCATTTACCTGCTCCTTGCAATCTGCTACTTGCAACTTGCTACTTCTATAGGCAACCTGGTACCTGCAACCAGCTACCTACTACCTGTAACCTACTATCGACAACCAACAACCAGTTACCTACTACCTACTATCTGCAACCTGCAACCTACTACCTGCTACTTGCTAACTACAACCTGGTACCTGCTACTGACTACCTGCAACCTGCTACCCTTTACCAGCAACTTGTTACCTGCAACCTGAACCTGCTACTTGCAACCTGCAACTTGCTACTTGCAACCTGCAACCTGCTACTTGCAACCTACAACCTGCTACCTGCTGCCTGTAACATGCTACCTGCTATATGCTGCCTGCTATGTGCTATCTGCTACCTGCTATCTTCTACCTGCTACCTTTTAGCTGCAGTCTGCTACTTGCATCTTGCAACCTGCTGCCAGCAACCTGTTACCTTTTACCTGCTCCCTGCACTCTATTACCTGCAACTTGGTACTTGCTACCTGCAACCTGTTGCCTACAACCTGCAACCTGCTACTTGCTACCTGCAACCTGCAATCTTTTACCTGTTACCTACAACTTACAACCTGCTACATGCTACCTACTACCTACAACCTATTACTTGCACCCTTCTACCTGCTACCTTCTACCAGTACCCTTCTACCTACTACCTGAAACCTGCAACCTACTACCTGCAATCTGCAACTAGCTACCTACAACCTGCAACTTACAACCTACTACCTGCTACCTATTACCTGCTACCTGTAACTTGTAACTTGTTACCTGCTACTTGGTATCTGCAACCTCTTTCCTGCAACCTGCTACCTGCTATCAACAACTTACAACCTTCTACTTGCTACCTGCTACTTGTAACCTGCTACCTGCTATCTACTACCTGCTACCTTATCCCTTCTAACTTCTACCTGCAACCTGCTACCTGAAACTTGTAATCTGCTACTATTTACCTGCTACTTGCAATCTGCTACTTGCAACTTGCTACTTCTATAGACAACCTGCAACCAGGTACCTACTACCTACTACGTGCAACCTGCTACCGACAACCTACAACTAGCTACCTGCTATCTGCAACCTGCAACCTACTACGTGCTACTTGCTACCTACAACCTGGTACCTGCTACCTGCTACTCACTACCTGCAACCTGCAACCTGCTACTTGCAACCTGCTACTTACTACCTGCTATCTGCTACCTACTACTTGCTATCTTCTACCTATTACTTGCTACCTTCTAGTTGCAGCCTGCTACCTGCATCTTGCAACCTGCTACCAGTAACCTGTTACCTTTTACCTGCTCCCTGCAATCTATTACCTGCAACTTGCTACCTGCAACTTGCTACCTGCAACCTGCAACTTGTTACCTTCAACCTGCAACCTTTTACCTGTTACCTGCAACTTACAACCTACTACATGTTACCTGCTACTTGCACCCTTCTACCTGCTACCTTCTACCTGCAGCCTTCTACCTACTACCTGAAACCTGAAACCTGTAGTCTACAACCAGCTACCTGCTACCTGCAATCTGCAACCAGCTACCTACAACCTGCAACCTAGAACCTGCTACCTGTTACCTGCTTCCTGCAACTTGTTATCTGTTACTTGCTACTTGGTATCTGCAACCTACTACCGGCAACCTGCAACCTTCTACCTACAACTTGCAACCTGTAACCTGCTACCCACAACCTTTTACCTGCTACCTACAACCTATTACATGCTACCTACAACCTGGTACCTGCAATATGCAACTTACTACCTGCTATCTGTTGGATTCAAGTTGCAACCTTCTACTTAGTACTTGTAACTTGCAACCTGCTACCTGCAACCTACTGCCTGCTACCTACTACCTGTTAACTGCTACCTGCAACTTGCTACATGCAACCTACTACCTGCAACCTGTAACCTGTAACCTACTACCTGCTACTTACTAGCTACAACCTGCAACCTGCTACCTGCTACTTACTAGCTACAACCTGCAACCTGCTACCTGCTACACCCTACCTGCGACCTACTACCTGTTACATCCTACCTGTAACCTGCTACCTGCAACCTTCAACCTGCTACTTGCTACTTGCTACCTGCTACCTGCAATCTGCAACCTGCTACCTGCAACTTGGTACCTTCTACCTGCAACCTTCCTCCTGCTACCTACTACTTGCTACAAGCTATGTGCTACCTGCAACCTACAACCTACAACCTGCAACCTGTTACCTGCTACCTTCTGCTTGCAACCTGCTATCTGCTGCCTGCAACCTGCTACCTGCAACCTGCTACCCTCAACCTGCAACTTACTACCTGCAACCTGCAATATGCAACATGCAATCAGTTACCTGCAACCCTCAACCAGCAACCTGCAACTAGCTACCTGCAAGCTACCTACAACTTGCAACCTTCTACCTGCAACCAGCTACTTGCTACCTGCTACATCTTACATGCTACCCGCTACCTGCTACTTGCAACATCCTAACTGTAACATGCAACCTGCTACCTACAACCTGCAACCTGTTACCTGTTACCTACTATACTTGTTACCTGTAAACTGCAATCTGCTACCAGCAAATTGCAATCTGCTACCAGCAAATTGCAATCTGCTACCTGTTATCGGTAACCTGTAACCTGCAACTAGCTACCTTTTTCTGTCACCTTCTACCAGCTACCTGCTACCTTTAACCTACTACCTGCTACCTAGCTGCTACCTGCATACAACCTACTACATGCAACCTGTAACCAGCTGCCTGCTACCTGCTACCTATTACCTGCAACTTGTTACCTGCAACCTGCTATCTTCTACCTGCTACCTGTAATATGCTAATTGCTACTTGTTACATGTTACCTGCTACCTGTTACATGCAACATGCAACCTGTACCTGTAACCTGTTATCTGTTACCTGCAACCTGCAACTTACTACCTATAACTTGCTACCTACAACCTGCTCTCAGCTACCTACAACCTGCTCTCAGCTACCTACAACCTGCAAACTTCAATCTACTACCTGCTTATGTGCTATTTGTTACCTGTGTAACTTTTTCTCACTCAAACCAAACTCTTCTCCATTTTATACTCTTATTTATTACCTAACCTATCTACCAATATTTTTAATTATTGGACTCTTAAAAAAAGTATTATTGTAAATTTTAGAATATTTATTCATGAAGGATAAACACCACTTACTACAAAGAAAATTAATAAATAAATATTAAATTTAGAAAAAAATAATAATAAGTTATTATATTGATTAATTTAGATTTTATTTTAAAGATTAAAAAAGTTATTTGTATGTAAAAGAGTTTTTATTATTAATAAAATTTATAAATTAGTTTATAAAAATACTTAAAATCTTGATAGTTAATTACATACCAATTTAGAAAGTAATTTATAAATTTTTTTAATAATAAAATTTACTTTACATATCAATAATTTTTATAATTTCTAAAATAATATTTAATTTAGTCAATATAATAATTAATTATATAATAAATAATTTTGTTTAAAATTATTTTTTATTTAATAATTTTCTTATATTCATCTTATCTTTTCAAAATAAATTATTTTACCACCGAGACGTGTTGTAAAAATAAGAGAGAAGAAAACTGTCGTATTCATCAATAGTATTTATTATAAACCAATTAAGGACATTTTGATAAAAAAAAAATGAAAAAAATAAGAGACTTGCATATAGAGTCTGAGGTGATAATTTCAGTTAATAATATTTTTTAAAAAGTTAAAAATATGTGATAATTTTATAAATATATAAGAAATAAGAAGTAAAAATGCAAATATGAGCGATATAAAAATATAGAGCTGATTGAGATTGAAATTGATTTGTTTTCCTAATCAAACCCCATCCAATAAATTTTTTTATTTGATATTTATCATTTTGATCGATTTACTTAATTATAAAAATGACCCACACTATATAAAAGTTAATAATCGATTATTAATCTGTGTATACATCCCTTTCAGTAGTCAAACACTATTTTATACTATATTTTTATTCATTCATCTCGCGCAATCTATGATGAAAAAGCTAATGGAATTTAAACACAGTCATCATTAAATTTACTTAACATATACCACTCGGCTATTACAAAAAAAATGTTGGAGTCCTCTACTATATTCTGAGTATATGCGCTGTAAAATGTAGCTCGATCGAGCAGTTTCTGAACGGACAAATTGGCTTGAAAAAAATTTGTTTTACCTTTCACCTGATTATTATCCCTTTATTAAAATGGGATTGACCAATTTTATTTCAAAACAATCTTGTTAGATGCATTTGATCATGATAATGTTCCTTCTTCCTTGGAGCCGCTTGTTAAAGATACAAGCTCTCCTCCTTTGAAAGAGGACCTTCTTGGTATCAATATATAAAATCCATGTTATAAAAAATATTGTGTAAACCCATGCATTGACGTAATTTTTGCAATTACCCTGAAAACTGAAGGTATATATTGCTGGCTCCTTCAAGTCAGGTATAGACTATCTAGCACTGCATAACCGGCTGCAACTCCACCTTCATCAGATGATGATATTTTTGTTCGCATCAAATAACCGCTTTGTTTGTTCATGATAACCCTATTCTTATTCCTGCAATTTCATATTCAAGTGTCACAAATTTAAACTCAGAAAGGTGACAGACATGTGGCCAAGTAATGTACCTTAAATAAGTGCCGAATACCCCAAGTTCTGAAATTACACGATCCATATACCAGCAACCGTTACGCATCAAAATTGATGCAGAAACAGATGGAAATATCCTCTGCATAAGGATGTAAGCTCCATCTTCTTGAGAACCGGCTTGCTGCAATTCTAGGAGGGTTTTCCTCACATCATCACCATAAATGTTGTTTCCTGAAAAGTAGCTATAGTTCGTTAGATACGTTTCTTCCCCTTCTATTATTTTTCAACTAAGTTGGGTAATAGGCTGAATCGAAGTTTAGGTGGTATAAGACCTCCTCCTTCTCTTTGGGGTTTCATCACAAATAACTCTGGCCTTTCGATTGCTTTTCTGACAACGTTAGAGTCATCCAAACACCACAACCCAGCAAAGCATTTACGCAGTTTGGCAATGTCATCTTTGCTTTCAAGGAACCTGCCTAACTCAAGATTTAGTTATACAACTGCTTATTTTCTAAAATAAAATTGGGGCGATCTTGGATTATTATTATAATAATCAGAATGTTTTTAGCACATACAATAAAATTCGATTTCCCTAAACAAAAAATATGAAGTACGAGTGACACGCATTATCATCCATAAATTACTTCCTTCCTTTTAGGGACCAAAGAAGAACTGAAGACATATAGTTAGAAGAAGACAATAAAAGTCCAAGAATAGTGGAAAGGAAATCTTCCATAAAGAAATGAAATATGAAAGCGAAAACCAGTACCAACAAGGCAAGCACACAAGTTCAAACCTCCTCATTCTAGTTTCCAAATTTCCTTGGTAACCATCAATCCTCAGATCAACATCTAATCTTTCCTGCATTTTTAGACAACCTGAACTTTTGATAGCAAGCTCCTTCCTGCCTAAGCACTCACATTTTGATTAAAAAACCTCAATTCCAAACCTTAAACTATTCACTCAACAAACTTCATTATGATTCAAAACTTAGAAAAATCCAAAGATAATGGTTAACCATACCTCCTTGCCATCATTGACCAACAACGATTGCAACAACGTCGTGATCGATGCCCTAGGATCATATAACTTTTTGATACCGGCCATTTAAAACAAAAACCTATCATTCCTAGAAGATACAAGATATCATGACCAGCCAACTGACCAATGTATGAATGGGAAAGCAGATCTTGAAGGGTAATCCCATTTTTCACATGATAATTCTCAATTGTTCATAGCACATTCTTCTTTTAAACATTGTCGGTCAATTGATCAACTGCTTTCAATGCATAAAGGATGAAATTAGCTTGGAAGATATGAAGAATATTAATTAGAAGATACCTCTCAAGCACACCAGGCTTTGCAAGTTCCTGCTGAATTTTTTTGGTGCCAACCAGATGATAGGATATTGAAGGACATTTGATGGCAGAAGATTGTTCCATCAGTAACCTAGCTCTCCATTCCTACATATTGAGCAACATAGACCTAAGCCATAATTTTGCAAGATAATACAGCCGTGTAACAAGGAACAATATTATGGTATAAGATAATTCATGTCATGGAAATTAGGTGGAGAAGAAGTGTAAATCAGATTATGTTATTTTTGTGGGACTCAGCCAATGTGAAAACAAGGCACTAAGATTGAAATAGTTCAACCCCCAACTGCCCCATTCAACGAATTATTTGTGGCAAATTGCACTAACTGCAAATCCCTTTGTAAATAAAGTAAGAGGATCAGGAGTTACTAAGAAGTGAGAAGAACCTTCTCACATTAAGAGAGAAAAGTAGAAATCTTAGAGATTGTTGAGAAAACAATGAACCAATTTGCGAGTGTTTATCCACAAATTAAAGATACTTGAAATATTTCTTCTAATTCAAAATCCTCGTGTAACATGTATCTCCTCCAGTTTTGGTTCAAAATGGATTTTTGTTCAATGAAATCTTATTGGAATATCGAGTCCCTTTGGAACCATATCACATCCTCAATATGATGAAATATGATGAAACACTATTTTTTTTAAGTACATTTATCTTTAATAAATTCTATATTTTCTCTTTCGATCATCGGGAAAGAGCAGGATTTTTTTTCTAACAATTTGTGTTCTCTTGTAGACTTATCAATAGATTCAAACTCAAAGTAAGAGGAACGAGATTTTAGAATTTTCCTTGCCAAATTGAGAAGGTTTCCATGCTAAAATTTATAGCATTATTGTGTTTATTTAAGTTTTCGCTTAGTGCCTATTAAAAGTTCAAAGAGCATGGAAAATATGTAAGCACTTTCCAAGAATGGTATTAAAGCTCTTAGATACTAATGTGTCCTAAAAATCTTGGTATTCTATTTTATTGCCTCATTGTCTGGTTCCAAATTACAAAAGAATTAAATTTGCTTCTATAAATAAAATGTGATGGTATGACAATGCATGTATAGGAATTTATTTTTTCCAAAGAAAGTATTTATGTGTCTCTAGTATTGACCCATCTTTTTTTCTTTTTTTTCTTGAGAACTTCCTTGGTGCATTATTCATGAACTTGGTAATTGGTCCAGTTATGGTGTTATTTCTCTATTATTAAGTCGAAAACTCAAGATGGAGAAAGGGTTGTCACTCATGATAGAGATATGTTCAAGGTAATTGTTGACATTCTCGTATTGTAAGTCAATGATGGAAGATCATTTATGCTACAAGACTTTGTATGAACCATGACCCAAAAGTATAAATTGGAGGGGAAGACTAACAAGGATTGGGAGCCTAGAGTCCAAATACAGTATATACTATCCAAAAATATATTAATCCAAGCTTGTTTGGGTATTATCAATATGTTCAGTACATATAACCTCTGGACAAAACTTGAATCCTTGAGTCAAAAGAAGACGCTTAGGAACAAAGGCCACCTTGTCACAAAGACCACCTTCCCATATGATTGGCAAAGTTGAAGTACATGGATGATCAAGAAATGATTGAACATTTGAATACCTTCAAAGGTATAATGAATCAACTAACTCGAATGCACAAACGAAGATGAGTGATGAGTTGTAAGCCCCTCAACTCTTCAATTATTTGCTTGAGTTGGGACACTCAAGTTGTTACTTCCAACAATTTTACTTCAGAGGGAAAGCTTAGTATGGATTCTTCCTTTGTTAAATTAAGAGTTAGAATAGATAGAAAAAAAGGCTTGAACGAACTGTTCTGAAGACAACTTTGTTTAAGATAGACAAAGGAGCAAGGATCGGAAAATAGGCTAATTTGATTTGTGTTTCAAAACTCCTGGGACAAGACATGTGAAGATACCTTCCAAGACTCCTCATATGAATGGAGTAGATGAAAGGATCAATAGACAATTAAAAAAGAAAAGTTGAAAGCATACTTTCTTCAACAAAACTTCCTAAGTCATTTTGGGATAAAGTAGTGAAAACTACGGTTGACATGACAAATATATTTCCTTCAAGACCTTACCTTTTAACTGGAAATATTCCAAATGAAGAATGGCATGAAAATAAAAACCTCTTATGCTCAATTAAGATATTTTGTATATAAGATATTTGTTCACATTTGTCAAAGTTGAAAGCGCTTAGTTTGATACTATATTGCTTATATATTGGATTCTTAAAGGGATGAACTTGACTTTAGATTATTGTATTATTTGAATTTTAGATGATCCAAGATATCAAGTCTAGGCAGCCAAAACAAATTTAAGGTGGTTCGTAATTCAAATTCCATTGTGATAAATAATTCATGGGGAGAGATGGAACAACGTCACCATTCTATCAACCAAATGAAATGAATGGAGAGCAAGCAATGGATGACATTTAGACAGCGTAATCCGAAAATGAGACAAATCCACGAGAAATAGTCAACCTTCGAGAAAGAATTTCTTATAGTATGTTGATTAATTAGGCAAATAAATAGGTGCCTAATAAGTCAGAAAGAATGTAATCCTCTCAGTCCTCTTTCCCAGCTTTACTTCACTTGACATGTGTTCTACAACTCCTTTTATCATGTGAGTCTTAAAAGAAGTTTAGTTAGCATATAGAGTAATTAAATTATTGTCTATATAGTACTATTTCCTAACAGTAGTGAGCGAGAGCCACTCAATACTTAAAAGAAGAAGTTTAAGTAATAGAAAACAAAACAGATATTTCTACAATGGAAAAAGCACGGTTCTTATGAACAGAAAAAAGGTGATTTCAAATCACTCACTGATTCTGAAGGATAGTCAACTGGTGTATAGCCAGCCCGGAAATAAATGATTGAAATAGCTTGTCCATTCCTGCAATTTCCAAGAAATTATATTTCTCTACAATCAGAACCATAACATGACTAAATCACAACCATGGCTGCAAGTTTTATTTATGTCTAAATGTTACATACACTGAAAGTGTTCCATCGGGTAGAATTTCTCCTTCATGATCAACTTCTGCCAACGTCTTTCGTATAGTTGTAATATTATGCGTGTTATAAAGCTAAGGACAATAACAACCAAAAAGTATAAGTATAATATAAAAACTTCTAGTGGTTTTCTTTACTAAGAAACTGATAAAAGCATCCTTGAAAGGACATGTAATTATACAAATAAATGCATCTGCTCTGCTATGTGGGAATAAAATGAATTCCTTTTGCACTGTAATTAATTATAACTACTAAGAAAAGGATATTTTTCTCTAAGAACAGCAGAAACAAAATGCTGGTCGTACATGTTTCGTTCTTCAGTCTGAACCACAATCATAATCACGGCCCTGAACGGATACGTCAGAAAATATAGCAGGGAACCAAAACCAGCAGCAGAAGAGCTAGAGAAAGTTAAAGGGAATTTTTTTCTCTGAACTGACCTAGGGTTGTTATACTCACTCCAAGCTTTAGCCAAGGCCTCTGCATACTGATTGACTGCATTGTTGGCAGGGATCCTTTTGGAATCTAGTCCAAGCAATTTTCCATGGCGAGAAAGTATGTATCTAGAAAATGACCAACTAATATAAAGATATTTCTTCAAATAAAAAATTCCTTAAAACGAAAATATATTTCCACCAGAGTTCTTATAAATAATTTCAATCATAGCTATTAATCCAGTGTAACAACACAGAGTGAACAATCCCAAAACTACTATTGCAGAACAGAAGTAGCTGTTATATAAAAGATCACAGGAACAAGATAAATAATTTATACTACACATACTAAGTAGTTAAAAAATTAGCCAAAACTGAAGACATTCATAATTAATACTTAAAAGTTTCTTCCTAAGACACAATCACCATCAATATCAGGCCTATATAGTAATTAACAATGAGAGCAATGACACAAGTACGAAGATAAAAAAAAAAAAAAAGATGATGGAATAAAGGAGAGATAAACTACAAAGTTTGAAAAACACACTATACAACACAAAAAAGAAAAGGGGGCTTACTTACACTTTGAGTCTCTATGTGCAAATTTAGTCTTTTATGTATTTCTTAGACAATTAAGTCTCCCTTATTTTAAAATAAAAAGATTCTATCATTCCTTTGATTGTCTTCTACTTAAAATGATCAAATATAACATCCTGCTGAAATAATTTTGTAAATTGAATCACTTAAATTTGTTCTGAACCTTCTTTTACTCAACTCGTCAACCATAATATCAAATTATTCAACCAATTTTTTCATATTCAAACCCTCATCCTATTATATATTATAAAATCCTTCGAATTCATCAAAATTGAATTAAATTATGGACTTCTTACTCTTTACAATTATATCTTAAAACCCAAAACATTTGACAAAAAAATAAGACTTTGAGGATTTTATGTGGAAGAAAATCATTAAAAGGCCCATATTTGCTTAATTTGAAATAAATAAAGAAAATTAAATAAGAAAAAACTTTACTGTAATCGTCTGTAATTTAAAATAAGGATACCAAAGTTACAATTAAGTTAAATACAAAAAGGAACAAAGAAAAGACCTGTGTTTAGAATGAACAGATTCAATAACGAGCTGTGGGTAAACGGGTTAGCGAAGGACATCAATGAACAGTGGGTCAGAGGGTTGGACGTTAATGCTTTTTTTGGTATACAGAAGAGAATGTAATGAAGAGAGAGAGGAGAGAGAGAAAAGGCACTAGATAAGCAACAGAAACCGCATATTATTCATTGCCGTCGTATTCCTCCGGTAAACCATCTAAAATAGCGTCGATATGATCTTCAGAGAACCAATAGCAGCAAGAGAGTTAACCACTCTTTTGATGTCAAGAAGATATACCGAGATTGAACGTTCACGTTTCTGAGATTTGAGTTGAAGCTTGAGTTTGCGAATCTTGGCACGAGTGTGTGAAGCGTAGTAAACGTTCAACTTATCCCATATGAGATGAGCGGAACGCAGGCCAACCATTTGGGTGAGATGAGAAGTAGATATGGAAGCCAAAAGCCAGGCAACAAGAAGATTATGTTGTTGCCGATGCAGAAGAAAAGATGGATTCACAGTGGACGTAGCAGAGGATTCCAAGAACCGAAGAAGATCAAGACCTTCAACCTGGGCAAGAACTTGCTGGCGCCAAACAAGAAAATTTTCATCATTGAGTTTTAGATTCAAAGGGGTGGAGAAAGTATGGAGTTGAGTGGAAGGGTTTGAAGAGGAAGTGGTCTGGGCAGAGGCAGAGGCAGAAGAAGGAGAAGAGGACATTGTGGAAAAAAAAATTTATGAACTCGTGATACCATGTAATGAACATGTAATGAAGAGAGACAGGAGAGACAGAAACTGAATATTATTCATTGTAATTTCAGCAAACAAGTAATGAGTATTATATACAGCATAAAGAAAAAGTTTCCAAAGAAATATTTGTCAACTTGAAAACAGTGAGAAATAAAATGGAAATGAAAAGTGTTAGGTGGAAGAGAAATACAAAATAATTGAGGAGAAAGATAGAGATTAATAGGTATAAATAATAAACAGTACTACTCTCAGTTCCACCATTTTTTAAAATTATATCTCTCTTCATTTACCCTCATCAAATGCCCTATATTAATTCTATCAACTCAAATTTCTTTCTTATGCATTAAAAAACCCCACCCTAAGGTTTTGTTGGATAAAAAAGAGAGAAATAGGTAAGATGTAAATAAGTTGATTGAGTAAAAGTAAACAAGAAATAAAATAGAACTTAAAGGTAATCTTAAAGAAAAGAAAAAGAAAAAAAGAGAGAAAAGAGGAGAAGAAACATGCATAAAAATACGTGAGAAAAAATCCCACCCATTTTTCTATTTAGTTTTCACATTTTTTTTTTCTCAATACCTAGTATTATTTTCATCCTTCCCCTTACTCTCAACCAAACACCACTCGAGTTCAAAACAAAAGTTGGGGATTTTGCTCTAATGATTGGCAAAGGCTCTCAAACCTTTAATGTTTCCTGATGCCAAAAACACACTAGAATGTCCTCAAAGAAAAAGGTTCGAAAACTCATACTTCAGGGGAATATATATGAATTTGTACAGTTGTATCCCTGTTCACCGCGGTGGCCATGATCTTGATGGGAGACATTCAAGATCCAAAAACGTTACATGAATGAACTCCAGTAGCGGCCACCTACCACGGTGCCACTATAGATGGCACTAATACCTTAGCTATCGTGCAAGTTTGACTATCCTGAAAAATATACATCAATATCTAAGCACTTATTTTATTATCTCCTGATGAACACTGGTTTCAAACCACTTAAAAACTTCCAATATTCCACACAATATATAAATATAAGTAACAGCAATGAGAGTTCGGTATTTAACTTAAACAAACCCATAGCTGCAATGAAACAATTAAGACCTTTCAAAACGTTAGATGATAGCATAGTATATATGTGTAATTTACAGCATTACTTACCTATGAAGTTCAGTCACAAGATTACTAAGACCGGCAAATGAAGAGGCAATAGTGTTCAGTTCTATTTGCAAAAGTGATTTAGTTTTTTCATCAAGCATATAATCTGAACGATGTAATCCCAATCGAATTTCCTAATAAAATTTTGGAGGAGCAAAAATAGTATCAGTAAATCCGTTTGACTCACTTCATCAAGAAAAGTAAAGAGAGGTGGAAAACTTCATATGTGCACCCTATCCTCAACCTTTTGCTAAAGCAAAGTAAGCAATAATTTTTTTCTTAAACACTGAAAGAAAAAATTAAAAAGTAAAATAAATAAAAACTCTTTCCTAAATTAAAATCAATTATCCACTTCACCTTTTAGAAAATTACAGGACAGAATTTCTGTAGAAGTTAAGATGTACAAGAGAAAATTTTGATTTAGTTTTTCCTTCATATTTTTTTAATTTATTTGTAAGTATCTATAGATAAATTTATCCAAAAAAGAAATATTAAAGATTTATATTTTCTATATACCAACATTAAACATGCAGTGATGTTCTAATTTCTGAACAATCTAATTCCTGTCTCTCAAAATGAGAATCTGAGCACGAAATGAGTTCTTTTGAAACATATTTAAAACAACAAAAATTAAAATAAACACTGATCCTCTTCCTCTCGTGATACTCTTGTCACTATATTATACACAATTACCTCTTTTTTGTTAATCTGTAGCATCTTGGAATGAATATCCAAAAGTCTAGCAGTGAACTCATCCACTTTCATAGTTCTGCATTGAGAAAAAGAAGAGGAATCTGAATACACCGATCATTGTACAAAATCTCAAGTAGTGGTGCCACTTGCATGCATGCACACACGATATCAAACAAAAGACGATAACCGCAGAATTTGCAAGTACGCAACCTGGAGAGAGACTGTTGGAGAAACGTTGCGTCCAAGCTGACCCGATCAACGAGTTCATTGAAAATAGGAGCCAACTCAGTCGCTTCACTCCACTGGTTTTCCGTAAATGGCGTGGGTAACAAGGCAACCGGAGCATGCACCAATCCCACGCCAGGAACGCTTCCCGAATTCTGCAATCGTCGGCACATAGATTGATCGATGTTCAAATTCAAAATCCAAGATTCGAAATGTCGACCGTTACAGAGAACATTCGACGCCAATTTAGGGTGTGATAGGTAACGAACGCAATGCAGTAAATTAAAAGAAGAAAAAACGTTGAGATTGACCTGAACGGATTTGTCGGCGACGAGGAGGCCATGGAGAGAGCACCAAACGAGGGCGTCGTAAGCGAGAGTGCGGAGAAGTTGTTGATCGAGGCGGTGGTAATCGAAGAGGGGAGAGTGTATGAGTGGATTGAGAGTGAGAGGTTCAGTGGGAGACATGACGAGGTTGGGGGAAGAGGAGACGAAAGGAATCGATAGAGAGTGGCGGCGGAAGGCGGAGAGAACGGGGAAGGTGGTGGATTTGGAAGTAGAGAAGAAGGGTACAGTCTCCCAACATGCAACGCAACCAATGCTGGCTATCATTTTCGCCTCTTTCACTCTTTTTCGTGGGTACAAAGAATGAAATAAATAAAAAAGAATAAATAATTTTTTTTCTTATTAGAAATAAAAATTAAATAAATATTTTTAGAAACTGCAATGACACTAAGTAAGTAACAATTATTTTATTATTATTTTCTATTAGAAAAATATTAATTTTACAACTGTAATAAAAATGTGTCAATTTATAATTGTGACATGAATAATTTTAAATTTTTTCTATTTCTATTAATATTTCAGAAAAAATTTAATTTTTTTTTTAATTATAATGGATGGTTATAAACATATCATCTTAAATTTTATTGCTAAATTATTAAAAAGGAGAATTTACTTTTGACTCTTCCTAATTATTTTTGTTATAAGGCGACACCTTTTGGAGAATCGGAATCTGCATGGGCCTTTCTTTTTCAGTTCTTTTCGCGTCTCTTTCAGTGGGCCATGGCCAGTAAATGTTTTTCTTTTTGTCTCTAAATTTTATTTTCTCTTACTCCTTGCTATTTTATTGGAGACTCTCTAAAACATTTATATTTTATGATGTATAGATTATTTGTATTTTCTCTTTATTAATTTTTTTCAAAATTAAAATAATGTTATAAGGCCTAAATAAAAAAATATTTTACAGATTAAAATAAAATAACGAGAACCATAATTAGAAAAAAATTACAGGATAAAAAGCAAAATACAACTAAATTTTGAAAATTAAAATAAAATTACTGAATTGACCTAGTTTATAAAAATATCCAAAAAGATGGCAACATATTTCATTCATATAACATCATTAATAAATTAAAGTAAAAAGGAACATAAAAAAATTAAAACATTTTGTGGCATTCTTATTTCAAAAAAAACACACGAGTTACAATTTTTCATACCTTGGATTTTAATTTGAAAAGAAAAACACAAGTAACGTTTAAAATGGCTTGCTCTTGTTGGATCTTAGATAGTGGCTTTTATGCAGAAAGAGGTTAATGAATGACATTATGAGAGTCCTCACCTCCCTCGTGAAAGGTTGCTATGGCTTCCTTCAAGCTCAAACCAAAAATATTTTTAATTATCACAACTTCACTCCAAACCATTTTTCTGAATTTGTAATGTTGTGGATGCTGAATTTATTAACATTTTTTAGTATAGTTTGAATACTGCTTAAGACTACTGCATCAAAATCATAAAAATATAGTATAATTTGTAATTGGCAAATATATAAGAATATTTGAATGTATTCAGAGGAATTTTTATGTGAAGAATTTAGTTTAAATGTATATACTCAGAATTAAAGATTTTTTTATTTATTATATATCATACAATAGTGGATTGGTATGTAATTAAACTACGTTGACTTTTAACATACTTTAATCATTACCATGAGATTACTGATTCAATTACTTACTGTAAGGTTGGTTTTTTCTTGTTTCAGGCAAAAGTTTAAGTGGGGAAATACATCTTCAATAGAATGAGTCTAAATTAAATCTCAAAGAACACATTTTACATTGAAATTTGTGAATGACACAACATATAACCAGAAAGGAAGAACATGGGGAAAACACTTCATGAAGAGGACAGATTAGAACAGTTCAATAACTTTATTGGTTAGAATTAAAGTGGTAGTTGAGTACATTTGATAATTAGACACCATTCAGTAGGAAAAGCTAAAAGAAACAAGAATGCATCTCCTCTTATTTCACTGCTTTAGGAGAGAGACAAATGAAAACCATACATAATATTTTGAATTGCAGTGAATGTGATATCTCAGGGGCTTGGCTCATCAAGTTAGATATACAGTATCTACCACTCCAAAACCAGGTAAAACTCCACCTTCATAAGATGATGATACTTTTGTACGCACCATATAGCCACTTTCGTTATTAATGATGATTCTATCCTTATTCCTGCAAATTGCAGTCCATAGATGTCAAGGGTATTGCAAATTTAAGCACAAGTATGATAGATGTGTAGCCGAGGAATGTACCTTAGATAAGTACCAAATATTCCAGCTTCTGCAATCACATGACCCGTACTCCAATTACCATCACGCACCAAAATTGCTGGAAAAGTGGCTGGAAATATTCTCTGCATGAGGATGTAAGCTGCATCTTCTTCAGAACCAGCTTTCTGTAATTTAAGGAGGTTTTCCCTCATATCATTACCATAAATATTGTTTCCTGAAAAGTAATTACAGTTCGTTATGTAAGTTTCTCTTCCAGACGCTTTTTCCAACGAAGTGTTGAATCAAAGTTTAATACAATACCTCCTCCTTCTCTTTGCGGCTTCATCACAAATAACTCTGGATTTTCAATTGCTTTTTGAACAATATCTGAGTCTTCCAAACTCCACAGCCCAGCAAAACATGCACGCAATTTGGCAACGTGGTCTTTGTTTTCGACAAACCTGTTTACAGTTTTTGAATCAAGGATTTAGGAAGAGATACCAACCACATAAACAAACTATCATTAGAAAAGATGAACAAATTGGTCATATAACTACTTGTTTTCTAGGAAAGGGAGATTTGTTATACTTTCACTTCCAAATGTGTTTTGTACAAACAACAAACTTCTAGATCCTTAAACCAAAATAGTGTGTGAGTGTAATTATGAGGACACAATGCATTTTCATCATCATCCAGAACATTTTGCTTGAGACATCGACCCTATTTTCTTTATTCCCCTCCTTTTTTGAGAGACAGGTTATGGTTTTAAAAATGTTTGCTGGCATTAAAAAAATGGAACATAAAATAAAAAAGAACAAACAATGGAACCAAATAAATTAAAAAGTCCATATGTTAATTTCTTCTGTTAACTTAATCTCCCAGGTTGAAATACAATATCTTTCACAGCCACTAAATAAAGCTTTTTAATTTAGATCTCTGCCCTTTGGCCAATTGAATCCATCACTTATTGCAGTTTTTTTCTCTTTCAATAATACCTTCTGGAATTCATTATTGAAGATTTAAGCCTTAGAAAAGGCTAATAACTTTCCCCTACCCATCACTCTTGCAAGTTGTCAATATTGGCCAACCTAAGACATACAAGAATGATGTTGCAGGTTCCGGCCATATTCTCAAGGATCCCACTGTGAAACAAAACCTTTTTAGCTTACTAACGAATGGAGTTCCACTGGGCTACTGTCCATGAATAACAAAAACCTATTGGCCCTAGGGTACAATCATATCATGATTAACCAACTAAGGCATGGATTGGAGAGCATCCTGAAGGATAAAATCTTAAGACAATAACTCACACTAGTCCATTTTTACACCCCTTAGACATAGTATCTGTGAATTGATCAACGGCTTTATAGAAGCATAAAGGATGGAGTAAACTTGGAATATATAAGAATATTAATCAGAAGATACCTCTCAAGCACACCAGGTTTGGCAAGTTCCTGTTGAATCTTTTTGGTGCCAACCAAATGATAAGATATTGAAGGGCATTTGATAGCAGAAGATTGTTCCATGAGTAGCCTAGCTCTCCATTCCTACACATCAAGCAAGATATACTCAAACCAGAAGAACTCGTCAATGTTAAAAAATAATGCAACTTAAGCAGAAAAAATATTATGGTTGAGAAAATCCATAGAATAGAAAGGACAAGGTAGGTAAAAAAAAAGTAAAACAGATTTTGTTTGTATAAGATATAATTGAGCTAAATTTACAAAAAGTAAAATGATAGAGAAAGTCTATACACTGATGTAATGAAGAAGAAACTATGTTACACTGACCAATCTCAAATGAATTTTGCTTTTGAAACAAACGTTATAGGGCCTAAATAATAGTATTCACTATTACATTTCTTCATAATATAAACGAAGTCAGGTTACCAGATAGGGGAATCAAATATAAGTTGTCAATACAAATATCATTTCCTAATAGTAGTGAGATATACTGGGCTCGGTGAATTAATGCTTTACTAATTATTGAAAAAGGAGTTATAGTCAATAGAAAACAAAGGAGATGCTTCTATGTTGAAAAGTCAGTTTTTCTCAGCAAAAAAACTGAATTCATGTATCTCACTGATTCTGAAGGATAGTCTTTTGGTGTGTAGCCAGCCCGGAAGTAAACAACTGAAATTGGTTGTCCGTCCCTGCAAGTTAATAAATTATATTTCTCTACTGTCAGATATGAAATATAAGTAAGCCAAAAATCTGTACAAGAAAGTCATATTTTCAAGATAGAGTTTACATACACCGAAAGTGTTCCATCAGGTAGAATTTCTCCTTCCTGGTCAACTTCTGCCAATGTTTTCCGTATGCTTTTAATATGATATGTATTATAAAGCTAAGGAAAATAACTCTTACAACCCAAATGTACTGAACATAAAACTACTGTAGTCTTCCTTACATAAAAAACATCTATATATATCCTTTAATATTAAATTTGATAGCCCTAATTATACAAGTCAGAGTCTGCTCTGCTAGATTGTTCCTTTAGTATCATAGTTATAACTAATAAGAAAAGGATATTTGTCTCTTAGAAGGGCGGAGATATAATGCTGCTCATACATGTTTCTTTCTTCAACCTGAACCACGACCAAAATTGCAGCCCTGCACAGATTCATTCAGAAATATGCCATGGAAGCAAAAGTATTAGCAGAACCGCAAATTAAAGTGAAAAGGAATTTTTTTTCTCCAAACTGACCTGGGGTCGTTATACTCACTCCAACCTTTAGCCAAGGCCTCTGCAGATTGATCAACAGCATTGTTGGCAGGAACCCTATTGGAATCTAGTCCAAGGACATTTCCATATTGAGAAATTAAGCTCCTGGGTAAACACCAAATAATACCATGATACACATCAACATGATAAATTTACCTTTAAATAAAAATCTACCACCAGAATTCGTATGAATAATTTCAAGATGCACAGACTATATGTTAACATTTTATGTCTCCAAATACTTCGTTTTCTAACCACTTAAAGCTTCAAATGTATTCCCAGCCGTGTGTGTGTTTATCTTTATTGAGAACAAAAATCTAGACATTTGCCTTAACAAACCCATAACGATGAAACAAATACCTCAAAAACAAGAGATTATAAATTAGAGATGAAAGCACAACACGTGAAATTTACAGCAACTCCTTACTTATGAAGTCCAGTCATAAGACATCCAATCAAAGCAAATGAAGTGGAAATGGTATTCATCTCTATTTGCAGAAGTGATTTAGTCTTCTCATCAACCATATAATCTGAACGAACTATTGCCAAGCGTATATCCTATTAAAATTATGACAAGAGAAAATTCAATACCAGGAAAAAAATCCTTTGACTACCAGTATTTTAGTTGGTTAAAAAGAATAATAATTAGAGTAGGCACTAAAACTTATTCTCTCTAAATAGTGGTTGTACAAATTTTCTGACAACATACACGTACCTCTTTTTTGTTAATCTGTAGCATCTTGGAATGAATATCTAAAAGTCTGGAGGTAAATTCGTCTGCATTCTTAGTTCTGCATTGGCATGAACAGATAATATTATATCTAATTAAAGGAAAAAGCAATTGTTGAAAGGTCAAGTTGAAAAATGGATTTAAGAACCAATTGCCATGATAAAGTATAAAAGTACTTTAAAAGGAACAAGACCCATAAAGAGCCTCAAAAAGTTACTTAAGTTAACAATTACATATTATTAAGAAAAAGATCATGAGAGAATTGGTGTTGGATCTGATGAGCAACATTCCTTAGGACATTCATTGTCTCAGCCACCTTTGCTTTCAAATTGCGGCTCTAATTGGTATCAAGTGACAACCAAATCCCCAATTAAGTCAGGATGGTTTAGTGATCTAAGGCTTACACCAAGGAGATTCAACATTAATGAAACATGAACAAACCCATAAAGAGATCACGGTAACATTCTCAACTCAAAGCCGTAAGACAATATAATTGTGGCTCTTTCTCCTTATATATCATGTGCAGCTTCAACTTACGCTTGACTCCAACAATTGGGTCACGTAGGATTTGACATTGCAGGACCAAAAATCAAACTTACCCACACAACACAATTTTGGACAATGGGTCCAAATTCACTATACGATTCAAATTTTAATATAGTGTATATTTTCTTAATGTTACCGTTTTCATAATGCCAAAAGTCAAGTTGACTAATATAACAACACGAAAATATTACCTGGATAGAGATTCCTGGAGAAATTTCCCATCCAAACTCACCCGATCAACAAGTTCATTAAAAATAGGAGCTAATTCACAAGCTTGCTTCCAGTGACTTTCAGGAAATGGCCCGGGTAATAAGCAAAGCGGAAGATGCACCAAGCCCACACCTGGAACTGTTCCAGATCTCTATGATAGTAAACATTGATTGTAAACACCAAAATATCATTTTAGTTTCCAAAATCACTGTATCATATTTAGTTCTTAAATCATAAACATCAAGATTTTAAAACGATAGACAACATAAAAATTAAAATGGCATTTTCATAATTTCAAGAATTAAATTACTCGGTATTTATAACTCGAAGGACTAATTCCAATTTCCATGTATTACTCGAACATAGATTTTGGCTACAGGTAAATTTAGCTTCAAGGAGTAAAATCTTGTCTGAAAAGGTAACATTAAGAAAAAAGTAGGCTAATTAAATGAATAATAAATGATTATCATTAATGAACTAACTTTTATCATGAAGCATACTACTCGGACACTAAAATTTCTCCAAATTCTCTCATAGACACGCTGTTTATTATACTCACTCATATCATCTAAGAAACGCATTATACAAAACAAAATCTCAAGAAACCTATAACAGTATTAGTATAATTTGCTCTATTATTCTAAGATTTTATTATTATACTAGTCATGCAACTATATTAAACTAACATTAATACAGAAAAACGTTAAACTATGGAAAGTGTATGCACAGGTAGATGAGTTTTGTGTAAGGTGAGACAAGCAGAAGTAACCAAATTTGTAAAAGCGAAGGAATTGAATCCAAGTAATACAGAGAAAAGAAGGAGTGGCAGAGTTTTTGACCTGAACCGATTTATCTCCAACGAGGAGGCAGTTGAGAGTGCTCCAGACAAGAGCATCGTAAACTATGTTTTGGAGCAGTTTTTGGTCGATACTATGATAATCGAAGAGGGAAGGCGCGGCGGAAGAATCAGTATCAGGCTCTGCAAGTGGGGCAGAGTTGAGAGTCAAAGGCTGAGACATGAGTTTGGGGAAAGAGAGTGAGTGTGGTTGGTAGGGAGAGAAGGTGAAGGAGAAAGAGGAAAATGTGTAAGAACTTAAAGGTTTAGTCTTTATCCCGGTGAAAGAAGGAGAACAAAACAAGCACCCAGATCTACCACCCATTCTCTTCGTTTTACATTTCCCTTTATATATTCATATTCATATATAGTACAATCACCACTGCAGCCACAGGTACTGCTCCATCTTTTTTCTTTTTCCTTTTTTCATAAATAGTGCTCCAACTCAAAAAATTGATAATAATATCAAAGACAGTTTTTTTTGTTTTGACCACCTTGGACTTGTCACTCTGGAATGTTCTTTTTTAGTTTATTTGTAAAGAAAGAAAAAGGTTAGGTTTTGTAGCTTGAAGGTTTTGACAAAACAGGTTAAAAGTAGTTAATAAGGAAGTAAAAATGGTTTGACATGGAAGTATTAGTTTGGGAGAATCCAAGATGCGGTAAAAAAAAGAAAGAAAAAGAATATGACTTATATAAATATGATTCAAAGTACTAAAAAAATTTTACTTTATTAAGCTTGCTAAATATAGTTATTGGATAAAACAATGTAGTTGACAATCTTCTGTTGGATTATAAATAACTGAAAAAAAATTATATTAAAAAAAAATAAAAAAATTTTAAAATTATGTTATATTACATCATAATTATAAATGGATGCTTTTCACTGTATAATTATTATATAAATTGGTGTTTTAACTGTACAGTGATTAAAGAAACATTTTTCAAGACAAAATACCTTCATTCTAAGTTCATATTTTAAACGCACTTAGGTGTTAGAGTTGGCTTTGATAACTGAAATTCTAATAGCTAATAAAACTAGGAAACGGGTCAAACTCGAATATTCAAGGACAACTTTTTTTTCTAGTTTATTGATATTATATATATATATATATATATATATATATATAATATATATATATATGTTGTGTTAACTGAATTTGATAGTTTTTAGGTTAATTTATTAGATTGGTGTAATGTGTTACATCGGTTCATTATTTTTAATTCAATTGTCTGAATCAGACCATCAAACCAATTCTAACTTGTCAAGTGATCCCAAGAAAAGCTGAAGAAGAAAGTGTGTGATTGCAAAGTTTTAAATGTTAAAATTATAAATAATGTGATGAAAAAAAATATATAAATTCAGTATGAAAATAAAACCTGAAAATTGTATGATTAATTTTGTTATTGAAAATATTTTAACTGAAATAGTTTATTTGAAAATTCTTTTGTGATTAAATTTCATTATAAAGGTGTGTTATTTTAATATACTATGGTGGGGTGGGTAAGATTTTTTACATAATTTAAATTTTATTTAAACTCAACTTAGTCAAATCCTCTGTGGGCTAAATTGGCTCTCTCAACTCTCCATGGAAAGTGGTTTTTCCATCAACATCATTAGCATGATGAGATAAGTTTTAAATTTTGCTAATTGGTTCACAAAAGTTTTATGAAATTGTATTTTAAACCATTCATTTAACTCTAGCTAAATAATACTATATTCTTAAACTTAAAATGCTTAAATTCAAACACCTTGATATTTTATAAATATTTTCTTTAATAATGTTGACAGAAAATCCTGATAACTAGTTCGAAAACATAATTAATTAAACAATACGTTAACATAATTAAATGTAACATTTTTATCAATAAATAACATTTTTTAAAAAGAGACTACATAAGGTAAAAATATTTTAGTTTTCAGATTTTTTTAAATTAATTATAAATAATATGAAATACTATAACTAAAATAAACACAAGAAATCATAAAAGTGTGTACAAAGATAAAAGAGTTATATAGAAAGTTCCAAGAGTTATAAGAAGAAAAATAAATCATAAAAGTTTTTTTTTTATATATAGAAAGTAGAATAAATGCAAGAGTTTTTATATAATTGTATAATTATGATGATAAATAGGTGGGTATAAGTTTTGTTAGACGTTTAAGTTATCTAAAGTTTTACAATTTGTATGATCAAGTGGTTATAACTTGCATATTAACATGTTAGTGAGTATTAATTGCTATCGTGTTTCCCAGTATTTTCATGTTAAGGTAACAATAATTTTCATTCTTAAGTTTAAAAATCAAACATAATATAGTTTTATTTGAGTTTTGTTAGAGGTATATTTTTTTAAAATATCTTTTAATTAATTTATTTATTCTAATTGTTTTTTGAATCTTTAACTTGGATTAAGTATTCTGAAATACTATTTCAAATTATACAATTTTAAATATGATCCCCAAAATCAATTTCATTCGAAAGTATTATTTAAAACAACTTTTTTATATAGTTATGTAGAATTTTTTTAATTTACTTTAAATTATTTTTGCTTGTAACTTTTTCAAATTAACTATTTTTCCATTTCATTTCTATATTCTCACTTAATTTAAGTATATTTAAACTTTATTTTAAATATTATGACTTGCACCAACTTTCCAAAAATACGATAATTTAAAGTATTATATTAATCATTTTAAAATTTAAATTATAATTACAGTTTACTAATTTGTAAAATCAAGTTTTACACATCTCAAACGAAGTAATCATTATCTGAATATATTTGCTTTTCGATATAAAATAGTTATTTAAATATGCTTAAATCAATTTAAACAGGACATTGCTTAATGTTTAAATAAGAAAAATAAGTAAACTTTATCTGAATAAAAAAAAAGACTTTGTGTGTATATCTTATTAGTGTTAGGAAACGTATATTTTTAGTATAAACTATCTTTGTCATGAAACTCAATCTAAAACTTCTATTTCATTGATTTGCAAATTAATTTATCTACTCGGAATTAATTTATTCTGTTATAAACAAGATTCATTTAAATTTTTTTTAGATTAATTAGCAATAAATTTTAATTACTGCTTTCTATTTATAACATGTTAGCCGTTTAAACAAATTAAATTTTTGTTGAGATTAATAATTAAATCCATATTAAAGTTAACTGAGAATTGACTTACATATCATGTTAAAAGTTGAGTAAACACGCCTTGTTACTGTAATAGATTTTACATTACCAATTAATTAAAAATCTTAATGTCATTTTTAAGATGATTTATATCAAAGTTATAAAGTTATTATATCTACTAAAAATCTTCTTCTTTATAATTTAATACAAACTAAAAATTCCATTGGATGCACCACTTTTTCATATATTTAGAGTTTAATAAATATATACCATTGATATATAGAAGGGATAACAATTTTAAGACAATTATTATCGAAGTCTTTAAAATGATAATGAAATCATTTATTTGAAAAATCCAATTATCTACCATATACTTTTATTTACTGAGTGTTGATTTATTCACAACTAGAAAATAATATTTTTTAAGCTGAATTTTTTTTGTCAAACTAACATTTTCAATACTTATTTACACATTTTTACAATTCAAACAAACTAATTCAGCAAATTCCACACATGAATTCAGATTCTCACATTTACATAAATCATAATCACTTCCAGTAAATAGAGTTCTAAGAATCTGTTTAACAAACAAATTTATACAAAAAAATGAGATGAGAAAAGTCCTTTTACTCACCCTGCTGATTCACAACATCAACATTACAAACGAAATTAACGTTTGTGATTGAGATTAGAACCAAGTTTGAGAATTGATGACAGAGACTCAGACTGTTGCAATGGCTTGTTCCTTTTCTCCCATGAACCATAATTGGAAGGAGTCCCTAAAGTGACTGTCTTCATTGCTTGAGAAGCCAAAGTTTCCATTATGAAAAGATAGAGCTTGTAGCAAATGCCTGGATGAAGTTCTCTTGGGTCCATCTGCAACAAAAGTTCTGTGGAGATGTTGTGGTGTGTGGATGAGTAGAAGGAATAGATAGAGTAATATCCCTGTGTGTTTAGAATATGTTCAAGTTTTACTTTGCAAGTAACTCAAGAACTCATTACTTCCATATATAGCAGATTCTTTACTTTTCTTTCAAGGGATGGAAGGTGGTCACCACAAATTTCCACTTGTTTTATAAAGTTCCGCCACTTAATGTGAAACTTTAAAGCAAGAACATGTTACTTCTTACGTTATTCTTCTTCTTATTATTAAATTAATCAAATAACTTAATTTCTAAAATATAATGTTTCATTATTTATCGATCTATATTCTACTTAACATTTATTTTTATCTTTTATCTATTTTTATTTTTTATTTTCATTCCTTCTGTGTTTTTTTTCCTCAAACCAAACACAACTTAACCTATATCACGATACAAAAATTATTAAAACAAAGAACTAAGAAGTTATTTAACTTGGTTCTTTTATTAATAGTGTTTATATATATATATTAAATTAATCTAATGTAAACTTTTACGTTTTTAAAAAATAACTGTATAATTCTAGTTATTTAATTAAATTTTATTATCACTGAAGTAATTTGACATAAATTAAAATAATATTATTAATATTTTTTGTTTTTATTGGACAATGTATTATTTTAGACAATATCAAGACTCTTTTTAAAATATATCAAATAATTTTTATTTTAAAAAGTGAGTTTGTATGGTCACATAATTATAAATGATAACTTTAAGTAACATATAACATAAAATATAATAAGCATTTCTAAATTAGTATTAAAGAATTTGAGCCTACAATATTTTCAAATTTTATATATATAAGTATAGTATATGTTGGTTCCGTAGAAGGTAATGTACGGCATTACTTATTGATCTATAATATATCCACGTTTTACAACATGATATATAGTATTTATAAAAATAATATCTATTTGTTTTTAAATTTAGAAAATATCACATTTTTATTATTTTGGACCATATTTTTTAGTGTAATTATTTTTTATAAAATACTTTACAAAATTATGGTTCAAACATTAAGGTCTTAAAAATCATGATCTATAATATTCATAATCTATATTTATGAAATTGTTGTGTTTTCAATTTTTAGGTCATGATTTAAAATAATAAATGCTTTAATAAATAGAACTAATTCAAATAAAATATATATATATATATAAACGTTATAAATAAAGAGAATATAAATCTAAATGGTTACACAATGGGATTTTTTTAGAATATAACTAATTCAAATGATGGGGCTTACAATGTATTTATTAATGTATTAGAATATGTTTATTTCATATTTAATCATACATAAGACTTAGTGGGTCATTAATATGTCCAACGCGAAGTTCAATAAAAAACTAAACTGGGAAAATAAATTGTTTTACTGAATTTGAAAATTTGTTAGTTGTAATTATTTTTTTTATACTTTTTCTGTTTCAATTCCACATGACCTTGTTTCTTGTGTAAAATTCATTATTTTATTCAAACAAAACTATTATTCTTAAAACTATTTTGGACAAACTTATATATAAAAACTAGTTATAATTATAGGCTATTATAACAATAATTGATCATTAAAACAATTTAGTTTTAACGAATTAATGTTCTAAACACTACATGTTCACTTATTAAAGTATAAAATTCCATGTTTTTAGAACTGTGCAAATAAACATAAAAAGGGTGAATATTTGTTATTGCATAAGATTATTCCACTCATTTTATTTTTACCACATGTCAATCGTTATCATGTATTTGTTTTCGTACTAAGCAGTAATTTGTTTCTTTATTTATTTTTTCAAGAACATAATAAGAATGATAACATTGGTGGGAATTGATATAATAGAACAGTGAGATGAAATTATATAACTTTTTCGTGGCATATGTTTATGAAGTTAATTGATACTAAACTTTAAAAAACTTAATATTTAATAACTTTTTTTGAATAAATGTTAGTTAAATATATTTTACCCTTTTAATATTTAATATTTTTTTAGTGATGATATCCAGGCACATTTTTTTTAATCTAATTTGGAATATAAAATGCATAATAAACTTCATAGAATAAGAAAATGGTTTTCAAATCAAATAAAGTCAAGTATAATTCCACAAGAAAGTGAGTTGTAGGTCCCAAGGGCTTCAAATCAAAATTATAAGGGTATTTCTCCTACATTTTTTACTTCTTGCATCCCAAATGTCAATTGATAAAATTAGTTCTAGGAGGTTTTAAGCACCAAAGCACATTAAGCACATTGTTATTTTCATTGTCATTGTTTAGAATAAGAGATTATGAGTATTATAGGTGATTTTGGTATTCTTAGTGAAATAGAGATATGTGTGTTTTTTTTGACGACATTGTTGTGGTTAATCGGTAATTTTTGAAGCATTGTTTGTTGAAGAAGAGAGGTAAGGTTATTTTTTTATTCTAGATTTAATAATCCGTAATATTTATGAAAAAGAAAAATTTAAAATAAAATGGTAGAATGCATGCATATTATATTCTGAAAAGACAATTCATGACCTGTTATAAAAATGAATAGCGTATAACAATTTTAAAACATATTTTATCAATTTCAGATTTATTATTTTAAAAGTAAAAAAAAAAATGTGTTAGGTATTCCATAATGATTTTTTGTCTTTTAAATTTTCTATTCCATAAACACTTTTTTTTTACTGAACACCCCTTATTATTGTGGAACTACCAAAATCTGTTAAGGATAATTTGAGTTTTTGGAAAATGAGGAGTGCAGGAAGGAAAAATGTAAGGGTGCAGGATGAAACACCAAATTTTTTAACTTGACCCAGATACAGGCCCATTTATCTGCCATCAAGTGGAAGAAATATATTGCCTAATTTAGTTCCCGCCATCTAAGATCAGGTGAACTTTATTTCATTACCAGTAAGCTCTCCGTTCATCCCCGTCAGAAAGGTGGTTCTCTCTCTTTCCCTTCGATGAATAATGTTCTTTAATCCTTTCAAATTGGTTTTCTTACTACATTGTTCATGTAAGAAGAGAATGGCTAATCAGTCTACAACTATGAGACTATCACTGACGTTGCCTTTCAGAGAATATTGACTCATGCACATTCGTGGATTATTCAACTTCCGAACAAGTTCATCTGTTAGTAACTTAATGTGTTTTCAAATTTATTTCTGCACCTGAAAAGGCTTTTAAGGAACCAGGAAGCTTCTAGAAATTCCACTACGATCACTTCCTCTCTTCTAATGCAATTACTATGAATCGAAAATGTGGAATAATGCCTGATGCAATGGCCGATTCATGGAGTTGAGAATTTTGTTTGTTGAAAAAACTGATAGCTACAAATTTCATCGTCTTGATTCCACGTAGCGTCTTCCTTCTTTCCTTAGCTCACCGAGAAACCTGACAGAAGATCAATGTTACCTGCAAAACAACGCAGATCTGTTTTAAAATTTCTGCTAGATTCTAAATATTCCTCTGGTTTATTGTTTTATGTATAAATATCTCTTCCATTGACAGGTTTAAATCAACAATTGCAGCGAAGTGCTGTTTGCTGTAAAGTATAATGTCAAATATTACAGTATGCGCACGCTTTAGGCCTTTGAACTCAAAAGAGAAGCAAAATGACAAAAACTCTGTTTGCATTCGGTGCAGAGATACCGAAACTTTCATTTTCAAGGTTTTTTTTGTCAGATTAAGCGTCTATTAGTTTTTACTTTTGCTCTATAAAAGGCAGAGTGAATTCACACATTACGATGAATAGCCTAATAATTTTGAATTAATTTTTTTCAGGACGAAAAGGATGAAGAATCGGTGTTTAGCTTTGATAGAGTGTTCTACGAACAGTCAGAGCAAGCCGATGTCTATCAGTTCCTAGCTCTTCCCATGGTTAAAGGTACACTTCAGAATTCTCACTACAAGATTATATGCCAATCAGTCAACGCAATGCATATTGAAATCTTCCTTAATTTGAATGACTCTTGCTTCCTTATGAAATGACAGCTTCATTACCGCCAGATAGTGCATATCAACTTCGGTTATATGAAAAAAAATATCCTTATAGTTTGTGTAATGGTAACAATTAAAATCGGGAAAATGACACTTGCCTTTACTTTTTAGTTTTTATTGATATCAGGCTTTCGTTTTGTATGTATTCCCATAAATGAAACAGATGTTATTGATGCATACAATGGGACAATTATCACTTATGGCCAGGTAAGATATTACGCGTCTCCAGTTTGCCAAAGGCATTTTGCTTTTTTTTGTTAAACTTTAAAATCTACAATATGAGGTCATATATATGTGGTTTTTCTCCTCAAATATGGCAGCTGCATGTGTATCGGGGGTTGTGAAAAATTACAAGATATTGCATCATACGAGCTTCGCTGAGTATGATCCCTTGCATTAGCTCATAAATACCCTTTTGGAGCTATATTTTGGTTATGTTTGAAGGGGGAAAATAAAAATTAAAAAATGCGTAGATGAGGCATGAAATATTTGAACTGTTATTTCACGGTGCATTGGTGTTGAATTCAAAACTAGCTAATCTGGAAGTCAGGAAAGGGCACATGACACAAAAACTAGACAGTTCCTTTCTAAATATTTAGCAAAGACAATTTGCAAATTCTACAATGTTGTTGAACATACATGTTAGTAAATATAGTTTCTTGTTATGATCAGAATATTCCGAAAACTCCCCTTGGCCTGTTGATCTTTCGTTATACTATCTATTGACTTGAAAATACTCTAGAGCTCCTCTTGTTATGACACGTCAACTGTATTCTCGAATCCATTTTTCTTTCGACTCTAATTGTTTAAAGGTTTCATTTTTCTACAACCAATTGCAGACTGGAGCTGGGAAGACATACAGTATGGAGGTGGAAAATTGTCCCCTAAAAAGTATCTTAAAACGATCTTGCAGAACATAAAATACAGCAATGTAAATAACTACTTCCCTGAAGCAGGGACCTGGTATACTTGAATGTGGTGAACAGAAGAAGGGACTTCTTCCAAGAGTTGTAGAGGGACTTTTTGATTCCTTAAATTCTTCTGATGAAGAGAAAACATATTCTATTAAGTTGTCAATGGTACTGAGGCACTTACTAATACAACCACATCAGTCTTACAAAATCATCTGGTTATAGTAAATTATTTCTCTGATTTTGTTTCTGATTTGTTTAGGTTGAAATCTACATGGAAAAAGTAAGGTATAAATAGAAAAAAGCAAGTATTCCCCCTCCCCACATTGTATATTATATGCGTTTCTGATTGGGAATTTTCTTAACTTTGTTGGAAAAGCTAGTTTCGATGTGAATTTGGATTCTTCAATAGTCATCGGAATAACTCTATCCTCTTATGTAGGGACCTATTTGATTTATCAAAAGTTAATATACAAATTAAGGAGAGCAAATCACGAGGAATATTTTTGCCCGGGGTTACAGAGGTGAACTGTTTTTATGGGACTTTATATCTCTTTCCATTCTGATTATTTTGTTTCTATCTGAAGCTACTTCGCTGTTGACAATTAGATGAGTGCTCTTATGTATATGATTAATATGTAAAATATCAATTTTGAAACTTTAATCCTTCCTAGTCCCGACATTCAAACACATAAGTATTGGATTATTTGGTTAGCATTTTCTCAGGATTCATATACTTAACTTGATAGTTTGGCCTACGGAGCTTATATTGACTGTAGTCCCTTAAAGAAACTGAGGAAATAAAATTTTATTTCACAAGTGATAGCAAGTAACTAAGTCATGGTTTTGAATCCAGGAGTGTCGTTAATTGGGTTTGTGGTCTTAATGTCTTGGCCATGAGTCAGTAACAATTGTAACCCTTAATTTTTAGGGAGTTGCATCTGCACCTCATGTTTTCAAACATGCACTCTTGTATGCTGGTGAAATGATAAAATTATTCTTGAAAAAATACACTGTGAATTGCATATTTCAAAATATATTTTTTGAATTGGAAAATATTTTTCAAAATGTGTAATCTAGAATAGATTTTTTATTTTGTATTTCATAGTGTATATTCTAAAATAAAAAATAAAAAATACATATTGACAAATTTTATATTTTGGAAAAAATGAGAGAGAAATAAGAGGTAGAGTTGATTTGTAAACTGAAGTGTGTATTTTTACCATTTCACCTGAGGGTTTAGGTTTAAAAGATGGGGATACAGAATGAAAAGACCCATAATTGTTATAGCCATTTAGGCTTGATTTTATTTTAATAACAGGTTGTTTCTTTCTGCACCCCATCAAATCAAAATTATTCCTGCACACCTGATAGGTGAAATGATCAAATGTTATATCTAATTTATGCTCATTCTTGGAATCTCTTTCGAGAACTCATTATGAAAAAGTTATTACAGAAAACACATTTCAGAATATATTATATATTATATATGTTTCAGAAAGTTTATTCTAAAAAATGTTTTTTGGAAATTCTGTTTCTAAAAATTGTTTTCCAGAATGCGTTTTATAAATTTTGTAAAGGGTGTTATGTAAAAACTTCGAGAAAAGATAATTTGCAAGTCATTTAAAAAAAAAAGGTAAAATAGTGGTGCATGAAGAAACACCTCGAAAACATTAAGAGAATAAAGTTGGGTTTATGGGCTTAATGTCTTGGTCCATGACCCAAGACCCGAAGTAACAGTTGTATCCCCTTAAGCTTCAACTAAGTAAAGGTGTAAACTTAGCTCGTGGACTTGACTTTTTGCCAATCATGTCAGTAATTGGTATAGCCCTTTAAGCTTAATGTTATTTTCCAAAACATTAAGGAAATAAAGTTGTACCCTTTCTATTATAACTTCGGGCCTTGGCCAATCCAACAGTAGGTGTACAATAAACTTTTGTGTACTTTAAGTCAAATTAAGCAAGGTGTACAATAAACTTTTGTGTGCTTTAAGTCAAATTAAGCATGGTCTCACTTCTTTAGATTAAGCATTGGGCGAAGCTCTCCTCCATGAGCTGATTCAAAAAGTAGAGTGGACTGAAATCATTCAGTATTTATATATGAAACTTTGAAAGTTTTCCTCCCTTATATTTTATGCTGCAAAATATTTGTCTAAACCCCAAACCAAAAATAAACAAAAAAGAAAATAATTGGTTATTCTTATTCAAATATTGCCATAAAGGACTAACGGGACCTTTTGAATTTTTCATGCAGATTACTGTACTGGACCCTGCTGAAGCATTGCAAAACCTGTCTGTAAGAATAAACAACTTGAGTAACATTTTCTGGTTTTATTTTACAATTATTTCTGCTTCTCATTCTGACATCAAATATGTAGAAGGGGATAGCTAACCGGACAGTTGGTGAGACCCGTATCCTGCTTTGACTCTCAGCCCACCGTTCAGTTTTTATTTTACTTTTTTATATATAGTTAAACTACATAATACATTTGGGAGGAAAAGCAATGGCCATACCCAGGTACTGTCCGGTGTATTTTGGTACTTCTTGTGCCTGTTTAATGTCATTTTCTTTCTTAGTTGATAAAAAAGAATAACACATTAGGGTAAATTACCTGTTTTCTTGAGGGAGGAAAAACAGTGATAGGAAATAGAAAGGTCACGTGCGTTCTGCAAATATCCTAAACAAAACATGTAGAAATGAACATGGCCAGCAGCAGAAGTCACTGCATTTATATATTCACAATTCAGCAAGAATATTCAAGAGATAAAAGGTCATACTTCTTCATAAATCTGTGTTCTGCTTACGAATCATTCTTAAACACTGAGATTTGAACAGGACGAGGTCCGGAAAGCTAATTCTAGTGGACTTGGCTGGGTCAGAGAAAGTGGAGAAAACAGGAGCAGAGGGAAGAGTTCTAGAGGAAGCCAAGACCATAAACAAATCCTTGTCTGCTCTGGGAAATGTAATAAATTCTCTTACATGTGGTTTGCAAGGAAAAACAAGCCATATCCCTTATCGTGATTCCAAGCTCACTCGAATTCTTCAGGATACTCTTGTTAGCTCACCCTCCCTTTTATAATCTATCAAAGCATACCCATTGTTCACGAAATCAGTATCCCAAACATTGTATCTCTTATTCGCAGGGAGGAAATGCTAGAACTGCATTGCTTTGCTGTTGCTCCCCCAGCGCTTTTAATGCATCCGAGAGTCTGTCCGCTCTTCGTTTCGGTTCAAGGTGTGTTATCCGTGAAGATTGAGGCACTTCCATTTTCTTTCCTTTCCTTCTTTCTTTATTTTCACATGCTATGTTGAAAATGATGTCAGAGCTTCCTTAGCAAAAGTTCTAATTTTAACTTAGAAAATTCCTGTGCTCATGTGCCACGATGAGCTTTTATATAAGATTCTATATTTAAGTTGAAGTTTTAAATTGAAAATTGTTAACCGAAAACAAAACCTGCAAAATGAAAGAGAATGTTACCTTGACTATCTTCACCAATAAGCCATTACACTCTACACTTCCACCAACACCATTAAACACACCACGATCATGAAGTGTATAAAAACACTCAAAGAACTCACAACAAGACAATACCAAAACAAACAATAATGGCCCCACTGCTATTTAATTTACATGGGTAAATTTGAAATTTTCACATTTAACGGGATGCATATGAAAATTATGGGATGTCGAAAGAAATGACTTAATATGAATCTGTTTAACTTACAATTTGTTGAGCCCAATCTGATTTTATATTGATTTTTTTTGGTCAGTTACTAGCTAAAATTTGGTTAAGGTTGTTTTTTTTTTTTTTTAAATGCTGATTGCAGGGCGAAATATATAAAGGTGTCGCCTCGGGTCAATTACATTGAAGAAAAAAGCGACACAAGTTCTAGTGCTGCTTTTCCGTCTGGCGACGAGTCAAGTGCTAGAGTTTTGAACAAGGTGAGAATATTGTTGTAAAATCCCTTTGTAATTAGAAATCGTAATAAAATTTATGTTAATACAGTTGAGAGAGAAATTTAATGTTGAAGATGTGAAGTTCCTAGAGGAATTGTTCATACAAGAGGGCATTCTCTTTGATCTTTCATCAGTTGAAGAGGAGACAGACATAGATGACCTCACCTTACAGATGATATCCTTGCTGCAAGCAGCCATGGAAAAGCTTACAACTATTGTTGATGAGGTACGAGAAAAATATGCCATAATATTTTTCTTACTACAAATATTAGTACTGTTTCAGTCACTTTGAACCTTTTGGGCACTTTTTGTTTACCAGATTAATACTAGTCTAGGTTAAAATGTGAAACGGGAAGAAAGAAGAGAGTAATAAACTTGATTTCATAGTCTTTTGTTAAATTTATGAACACTATATAACATTACTCTAAAAATAAAAATTTATCATCTTGCCCTTTTTCTTCGAAACTTTACAACCAACCGTACGTTAAAACTTGTTTATTCTGTAGCAATGTCAAAAGCTTCTAAAAAATGCTGTATGAATAATACAAAATATTTATTTTTTCAAATATATAATTTCACAGCTTAAAAGGGAGAATAGCATTCTCAGGGCCAAAGTTGATGCCTCCACGGATTCTTCATTCTACAAGGGAGCAGAGAATAGTTCCATTTTTCAGAATATGATTTCAGGAATCCTGACTTTCTTCCTTCGTTCCTTGCCGCAGCGGGGCCTTTAAATACTATCAAAATAATGGATAAATATAATAAAGATGCCCCATGCTGATTCACTTATTGTTGGACATTTTGGGGGCTGGCCAATAGCATAATATATGCTTAGATGGCCAATTCATGGATCGTATCACAATCGATAGCATCGTTTGTGAGCCTGTGTTTGTAACCCGAAAATTGTTTTACATGAATAATAAAATGCCATTGATGACTGTTTTCTGAGAACTCTCTTTAATGAATTCAACCATTTTGGCACAGTAGATCCATAAATTCACGAGTAGCCCAGAAAAATATGGACCATTTGGACTACATCAATTCATCTTGATTTTTACGCTGTCGTAAGCAACAGAATAGCTGTACAGCTTAAGGGTAAGAGGCACTGGATTTCCTGGTTGCGATTTATGAACTGGTGTCTGGTATGCAATGTAATCTGGATGAACGGGATACTGCTATAAACCAGTGTTGAAATTATGGACGAACGAGCTGAGTTCAATATCATGTTAAATTTCAATAGAGAGGATCTGAGTTTAGAACTGGATTCCTAACAATTTGACACGGCAGGTAATAAGGTGCAGCATGAGCCTTTCGCTTGGACAAATGAATGTATATGTAAGGTTCTATGTTGCGTCACGTCATTGGTTGCAGTTATTTTCACTGCGGTGGATCCAGGCACTATAATCTGCCTTATTATGCAGAATTATTTCAACAGAAGGGGAACATCTGGCATTAGCCCTTATCAACTCAGATTATCGCCCCTCAGAAATCTTGCTTAGGAATATTTATTGCGAAGTGTAAACTGTAAAGGTTCACGGTTGGTAGCAGAAGATTACAAGGAGAAGCAATACAATCCCGTGGAAATGCAAATCAAGCTACAAGCGTGCAATTCGTCCCAAGGAAAAAACCATCTTCTTGCTTTTGAATTAATGCTTTCTCAAGTTTCCGTTACCATTTCTATCGTTTTCCCTGCGTTCTCTTTCCGTCTCTGGGGCACTTATTTTTCGGGGGCAGGTTCAAATATGAGTTTAGGTCTCTTAAGGGAATGACTTAGGACTTGCATTGCACTTACTGGATTGCGCAAATCACTTAATATAATAGCGGTTGACCTTAGTAATATAAGGATAGCATGGTAATTCAAACTCAATGAACATTATTTTCCTGTTGGCTTTCATTTACTTTTCCACCATCTAAAGCAAGGGTCTTATTGTTTTTTAGGTAAGACTTCACGTTAGCTATTTGAAGCAACCAATTGGGCGTGCATATATAAAAGGCACGGAATCATTTTCCATGATGACCGTGTATACAGAGCTATAATTGTTATCAACTTATCTAGTTGGTTGTTGGTTCCATTGGACACAGGTGAAAACAACGTGCCATGGCTTCCAAGAATGTATTTTTCCAATTTGTGTTACTTTCCATCTGTTTAGTTATGTCAAATTCGGCGGAGTTCAAATACCCAGCAGTTTTCAACTTCGGTGATTCAAACTCGGACACAGGAGACTTGGCTGCAGGGTTGGGCTTTCAGGTTGCGCCACCTAATGGACAGGATTACTTCAAAATTCCATCTGGGAGGTTCTGTGATGGCCGTCTCACAGTGGACTTCCTAAGTAATTTTTAATTTCCTTCAAATTATATTATTTACAATTGTTGCTATAATCATTACTCAGACAGAAAGCTTTTAAGCATGAATATAAACAAATTAATATAAAAGAAGTTTTTTTTTGGTAAAATAATTATAACGTCATACGCCTAAAGAATCAAGCTAAGGTGCTAGAAGATAAATAGTTACCGGCTTCTTTGTTTTCACCGAACTAACTAGCCTCCCAATATGCAGCATCAAAATTTTAGGCCATCTTAACTTTTTGCTTTTGCTTCCGCTTTTTCTGCCACATTCTCCCATTTAGTTGGCTGCCAGTATTACCAAAATGGTTTGGCTTTCGTCTTTTTCTAATTTTAGTTTCGGTTTAGTATTTTTAGTTTACATTATTATCCTTTTAACGTATTATTACATCATTGAAATAATTTAATGTTCTCGTGTTAGTTGAGGTTAGACACAGTTTAAATATATATATATATATATATATATATATATATATATATATATATATATATATATATATTGAAGCGTCTTCTAAAACAAATTTGTGATGGAGGGTTGACCTTGAAAATAGAGATGATTGACTCTAGCTATATTATATCATTTGAGAGTGGAGTATTTGTAAGAATGAAAAATATACTAATAACGAATGAATATATTTTAATATATTAATACAAAATTATATCTGTAACGAGTTAAATTTGTTTCTGTTAAAGAATATAGAATAATAATAATAAAATATAGCAAAATGTTTTTTATTTAGAATTAATTTTATGAGAAAAATATAAAAGTTTTTATATTAATTATTGACGAAAATCAAATGATACACAGGGATATGATTTTTTAATTTAATTATAACACGTAGTATTGTTATCCAATATCAATTTTTAATTATTAATGTTGGTTAAGACAAGCGTTCTTAGTATGATTTCAATTCTAAGGTTAAACAGATCTGAATTTTTAATCGGTTGAGTATAGAAAAATTAATGTCTTTAATTTAAAGTATATCTTTGTCATGCACCTGAAATTTGGTACATTGATTGATTATAATGTTGCTGTTGATTTAAAAGAAAAAGACTTACTTCCAGTACAAGTTATACGCACCAAACAAACAAAAATCAGACGGAAAACTAAGTAATAGCAGAAGTTTGAAACACAAGGAAAGCTGGGATACATTAAAACCTCTCCTTACAATAATAGTCAATAGCCATGGCCACCAACACATGTACCCTTCGGATTCTTACCCTCATTGCCATCTGCATACCTTGTGCCAAATCCTTCCAGTTGGATTTTCCAGCAGTTTTCAACTTTGGCGATTCAAATTCTGATACTGGTGCTCTTATTGCCGCTGGTTTTGAGAGCCTTTACCCACCAAATGGACAAACTTACTTCCAAATACCGTCGGGGAGATACTCTGATGGCCGTCTCATCGTTGATTTCCTTAGTAATAAATCTCCATAACCTCTTTTTGTCAATGCCCACATCATCTATTTCTTCCTGCACATCATGATCCCAAGTAAATGTTTATGTCTCCCTCTCTCCTATAAACAACTCTTCCACTTACTGTTCCATGTGTTGTTGGTTTTTTTTATTGTAGTGGATGCTATGGACTTGCCATTCCTAAATGCCTATCTGGATTCGTTGGGTTTGCCAAATTTTAGGAAAGGATGCAACTTTGCTGCAGCAGCTGCAACTATCCTCCCTGCCTCTTCATCATCCCTATGCCCCTTTTCCTTTGGGGTTCAAGTGTCTCAGTTCGTCCGATTCAAAGCCAGGGCCCTTGAATTGATTGCCAAAGGTATCTGCCAAAGGACAAGATTTACATATAGTTCCATAATACTTTTAGTGGCATTTTCCCATTAGAATCAGAATTTCATATCGGTAATCTATGTTGATCTTTAATTAAAATCTTTCTCATACAAATTAATGAAATTAAATTCCATGCTTATCTCTGCTAAATTTTTCTAATGTTTTCAAAATTGACTTTTGATATACTGCTTCGGCGGCACAACTAGTTTGCTGTCAGTTTCATAACTCCTTCATTCGTGTCAAAACAAAAACATCACAATGTTTCAGGCAGGAAATTTGATAAGTACGTCCCAGATGAGAATATTTTCGAGAAGGGATTGTACATGTTTGACATTGGCCAGAATGATCTTGCTGGAGCATTTTATTCAAAAACATTGGACCAAATACTTGCCTCAATTCCGACAATTCTTTTAGAACTTGAAAAAGGAATAAAGGTTGGTGTCAAATAATATTCTTCTATTTCTATATAATATGTTTGAGGGATATTTTATTCCAAAAATTTCTTGAATTAATGAATCCTTAGGTTATATACACAGTTTACTGACATTATTACAAACGTGTTCTAACTCTTTAATTGTCTACTAGAATCTCTATGACCAGGGGGCTAGATATTTCTGGATACACAATACAGGTCCTCTCGGATGCTTGCCTCAGAACATTGCCAAATTTGGAACTGATGCATCAAAGCTTGACGAACTAGGATGCGTTAGTTCACACAACCAAGCTGCTAAAACCTTTAACCTACAGCTACACGCTCTCTGTACTAAATTGCAGGGTCAATATCCAGATTCAAATGTCACATACGTTGATATCTTCTCTATAAAATCAAACCTGATTGCAAACTTCTCCAGATACGGTTAGCATCTCTGAGTAGTTTTTATTTACTTTCCATGTTTCAGTTCTACAATTTTGACTTTGGATATTTACCGTTTCCAAAAGTGTTAGGCTAAAACTTTTAGATTTAAAATCTGTAGCTAAAATTTCTCAGATGGCCTTGTCATCATGTGTCACTTGTGCTGCCAATGCAACATTGTATAACAATTCCTGGAAATTTATTTTTGTTGCTTTCTTTTGTTAGTACTTACCGTTTCTCCCATTGATCAAACCAGTGATTTCAGCAAACGTACTTTAAAGCGGTTAGAAAAGGCTAGAAGCCTGTTCAATTTATTGGCTCATTAAGGACCCTGTATCAGTCATAATGCCAATGTTACATTCTATTCTATGATCTATCATAACAATTTGTGGGGAGGAAAAGCAGTTAATTTGGTGATTTCATTTTTGCAGGGTTTGAACAACCTATTATGGCTTGTTGTGGATTCGGAGGTCCACCACTGAACTATGACAGTCGACTTTCCTGTGGGGAAACAAAGACCTTCAACGGAACCACAATTACAGCACAAGCTTGCAATGATTCCAGTGATTACATAAGCTGGGATGGGATTCATTACACTGAAACTGCTAATCAATATGTAGCATCACAAATTCTCACCGGAAAGTACTCTGATCCTCCTTTCTCAGACAAAATGCCCTTCCTACTTAAGCTCAAGTTCTAAATACCCCCTTATATTTATTGCTACCATTATTTGATTCTTTATGTGCTGGTATCTTGAAAGCAATAGCTGATTGTAATTCTGAATGTCAGTCCAACTCTTATTAATGGTCAGTGTGATAATGTTCAAGGATTGGTAATTGATACATTCAGGTTTCATGGTTCATTTGTATTTTATATATATATACTATCTAAGAGAGCCTTTTGGGGTAATCACGTATAAGTTTTGTTTTTTAATTTCAGTTTTATACATGGTTAATGCTTCATAATAAGGCACTATAACGCGACCATCTGAAATGATAGTAGGCAGCAAGTGTACAAAGAAATTTATGTGGTAGTCCAATGCATTTACTTTTAAATTGTGGGCCAAAACTCTGATCTTATTCTACAACTTTCTCAAGCTCATTGTAACATGACATCGGTTATAACTAAAATTATTGTGCCATATGAACCACAAACGCAATGACCAACAAATATGAAGTATAGAAACCTTTCAAAAACAGTTCCGGAATATGTATAATATAGTTATACATGAGACAAAAAAAAATGTGTCATAATCCGATAAGAATTGTCCTGGAGGAATTAAAAATAAATGCCCTCTCTACTATTGTTCAATTATAACTTATTATGTATAATAATTTTTTATAATAATTAAATTAAAATTTATACCAAATAATATTTATATTTTACTAACTATATAAAAATATTACACTTATAATATACTTATTAAACTAAAAAATAAATAAAAAATGTTTAAAAGTGAAGTCCCTTGTAAGACGTGTGAGGCCCATAATTTTGTTGAGCCCAATTTGAAGTCGCATGAAAAGCTCGTGTTTGTAGTGGAAAAGCCCATGTTTTGAATGGCGAAGGAGGTTGATGCAGTGTGGAGGTGGCGATGGAGCAAGAGTTGGATCCCTCTCTCCCTTGTTGCCAGCGACTGCTTTCTGCAATTCTCGCCATGGAAACTTCCGAATGCGTTATCTCCCATGCCAGGTTTCTCTTCCTTCTTTCCTTCTTCATCTTTCTATTTCGGTTAAGACTGCGAAAAGTAGTGACAGAATTAGGTACGTAGGGTGTGTGGTGGAGGGTCAATCACAGAGCAAGTTCAACAATTCATCTGGGACCATTGCCTCTCCACTCCTGTAATTTCTATTTTCTCTCTATTTTTTTTAAATTTCCTTATGATTGCATTTATCGGATTTTAATACTAAATGCAGGGTGATTTTCATGCTCCTTACTTGAAGAATTTTCTCAAGAAACTCATCGCTCAGATTGAGTTCGACCATGGCCATGTCTTGGACAACTTGTACGAACTCTATGCTCACTATATGACATCATGCAAGGTTTTATTCTATCAACAATTTTCTCCAAGCTTCCTTTTTTAGCTCTTACAGAGGTTTTTTCAGAATTTTTCTTTTTCCTTCTTTAGGATGAGAGTTTAGAAAAGCGAGATGCCAGAGTCAGCAAAAAAATTTCGTTTCTTTTTCCTGATGGTAAATATTGATTCTGGTGATGTTTATCCATTTATTCTTAATTTTTTGTTTCATCCATCTTACTTTGGCTGGTAAACTGTTATGGCTAGGTTGTTCTAAACTGCAAAGTTGTCCGCACTCTAGGGTACTGGTCTTTCCATTGCAGTGTTCTCTGAACATGCTTGAAGGTGGTACCGGGTATGCTCATATTTCATATCATAAAAAACTGTGCTCATAATAACATTTCAAGGTTATGTGTTGTTTGTCAACGCAAAAGTTCTTCGAAATGATAATCAGTACTCTTGCTCTTTGATGATACAACTTGTGTTGAATTCAGCAATTCCATTAATTTGGGCATTTTTTGGGTCTATCTACGTACAGCTTCGAGTAATTCTTCCCTCGATATGCCATATGTTTGCGGAACCTGCATTGAATTTTAAATTTGGTTTTGGTTTTGGTTTGGTTGTGCAGTTGCTCAATATGGACACCAGGTCTGTTTTTGTCTGAGTTCGTACTTTCTCGTCCAGAATTATTTTCTAATAAAACATGCTTTGAGGTTAGTTACATGTTTAAGAGTTTTTCTAATCTGCTAGAAATTTTAATGTTATCCAATCATGAATAGCTTTGCTTTGCATGCAACAATTTTGTGATCATCATCACTTATGGGAGAGGCTGAGATATAATTTTCCACTTACGAAGTTTGAAATTTTTGTGTTCTGTTTATAAATTCTTGTCATTTCATTCGTTGCATTAAGATTAGCTTTCAGCTGTTCTTATTATACCTTGGTGCACTTTTTAAATTTTTTAAATAGGTTGGTTCAGGAGTTGGCTTAACTGGTTTATGTCTAGCACATGTGAAAGCTTCCAAGGTATGACCAACTAATTTTTATATGGGTAATATTAGATGATATTATTGTAATTAAAATTAATCAACAAGGAGTTGTAATTATTGTCTATCAACAGGTAATATTAAGTGATGGTGACCTATCAACTTTAGCTAACATGAAGTTTAATTTGGAGTTGAACCACCTAAATGTCGAAGCTGACATGCAGCAAAGCAACAATGACCAAAACATGGTCAGTCTCAATCTGAATAGACTGTGCATAGGATTTTACTTTCATGTATAGAAAATGCAATCCTTACAGTATATGGTAGATACTGAGTTTTTCTCTAAACTGGTATAAATAGTAGTTTCCAGTATTTTAAATCTTGAGTTTCTACTTATCTTCTTGCATAGTGTTGATGTGCTTATTCTAACATATTTCGCCATCCCCTTATTCATTTCAACTGTTTCTAGTGCATGGATGTGTGATAGTTGATTTGTTCATGGAAGATTAACCTTCGAAATTTTGTTTGAAATTTTGTTCATCTGATAGTGGATTCTCCACCCCTTCGACAACTTTTTCATTTTTTAAAGTATGGGTTTTTGCTTGTGTAGTGCATAAAGGAGAATATAACCTGAACTGTACTTATTAAGGTTCTGTATTATGAATTGATCGTATCCCAGGTAAAATGCTTGTATCTGCTGTGGGAATCTGCATCAGTAAGTCAACTTCAAGATATCATGCCAGATGTTATGTGAGAGTTCAACTATACAATCCCTGAGACATAATTTCTTACACTGTTCTTTCAATTTTGTTTGGAATTCAGTTGTCATTCTCCTTATATTATTATTTCAGTCTGGGTGCAGATGTGATATATGATCCTGTTTATCAACCACATCTTGTTCGAGTACTTGCCATTCTTTTGAATCGGGTGAATTTAAGCTTTTGCAGACAGCATGCAAGTTGTAAGGGCATCTCCCCAAATATTAAACATGATAATGGTGAACACAATCATGATCATGCTATTGACATATCTAACAGTAAATGCAAAGCAAGTTATTATGATGATAGTAATAGTCTTCCAAAGGAAGCACCGGTGGCTTATATTTCATATGTTATCAGAAACATTGAAACTTTCAACTATTTTATGTCCCTGGGGGAACAGGCAAACCTTGATATTGTGGACCTTACTGATTCATTGAAGCCACTAAATCTTCTTAGCTACATGCAATCATACAATCAAGCCAATGTAAGACTATTGCGTATCACTAGCAATAATATAAAATAGCGATTGTATCTGAGTTTCACATGTTATCTTTTCCCTTTTTTACGTAGAAGAAATAACTAATGATTTTTAACTATACATAGGTTATGCTCTGGACCTAATCTACTCCAATATTAACATTTTCAATATTCTTTCTCATCTCTCTTTTGGATGTATATTTTAAACATCATTCCTGTCACTGGCCAATTTTTTTTATCAATCATCTCAAAGTATAATTCTTTTATTTTTATATCATACTTTTTTTTTCTTAAGCCACCTCTTTCAATCTACTTTGTCAACAAAAACAGTAATACACCAAAATATCATTTAAGAATTGAAGCAAACAAAGGAGAGTGGGGACTAAACCAAGCTCACTAAAACTTAAGAAAATCAATAGTTTGATAGACCAAAGTGATTTCTGTTGGTGGTTAAAGCATTTTCTGATGTACCTTTGAAGTTAAAAACACACGCACACAAATATATACATTATATGAATATATGTATATATATGTTGTACATATGTATGTATATATATAGCTTCGGGTTTCACACATTTAAAGAGAGAAAAATAGTTATGCTGATACACTTGTTTTAAATGGGATTGCTAAGAAGTAGTTGATTTTAGAAAAACTATTTAAAACAAGTTTTGAATGTAATCAGATTTTAGTTCTTTAATGTGTTTTTTTTTTTTTTTTATGTAAAAAGGGTTGAAACAAACTCTTTAAATACTAAAGGAATTAAGTGATACACCCAATATAATTTATACATTATTTTGTATTTTTTTTCTCAGTAACGATGACATGTAATAAATAAGGTTTGAGAAAAAGATTAAAAAAAATATTAATTTTGTTAAAAATAATATTTCTTTTCCTTTTAAAAATATTGTAACTAATCCTGACTTAAAAAAGTTTCCGTTACAATTTGATAATTGAATATGAATTTTAATCATTCTCACAACTTGCCTAACAATAACAACTATTAACTAGTTGGAAATTATAATTATTAATGTAGATTTTAAAAGAATTCTTACTTTTCATAAAATTTAACAATTAATATTTTTTACTGAATTGATAGTTCAAATGACCTTTATACTCTATACCATGCACTGTTTTCCTAAAATAATTTATAAATATATTAACTTAATTACCGAATTTTAAAATATTGACATTTATTTAAAAATTTCCAAAATAGAAGAAAGACGTTAAAATTATTCAATAAAAGGTAATAAAATTGTATTTCAATCGTTGTAAATATATCTTATTAATATATATATATATATATTAAATGTAAATTTTAAAAAGTTCCACAAGTTGAACTATTGACCTATTTGATTAGGACAATCATGCAGAAAAATAATTGATGTTTCTACTCAAAATGTATATCTCACAATTTTTTTTATTATATCTCTTACTCGTTCAGAAATAAACTTTTGGAATGTAGAAAACCTATTTTAAAATGAGTGAAAAAAAAAAAGGAGATTAAATAGTCAAACAAATATTCTATAAAAATATTAAATAACAATCATGTTTTATATCTTGGAAACATACAATACTCGTCATATTATTATACTTGTTCAGCCAAACAATTGGAATTATATCTGTAAACAAAATAGGTTCCTTAAATTTGACTCATTAATTTAAATGAGTTAAATTAAAAGGTTAGATTTGATATATTTTTGAAAAAAAATTCATTTAATTTCTTTAACTCATTTATTTTTTTAAACATTTTCTTAATTTAATTTATACGTTTAAGGATTTAATATTAATATCAAGATTGTATTTTTTTAGTCTATTAATTTTTTTAATTGTCTTTCTATTTATTATTTTAAGAAGCTGAAAGAATCACATTCCACGCTTAAATAAAATTTGAAGTATTAATCGGTAATATAATATATTTGTACATTTAATCAATTTTAAATCTTAAATTTTTTAATAAAATATGAATATATCGTAAAAAAAAAAATGTAAGCATATATAAAATGACTAGTACGAGTATTATTTTATCAATGATATAAGAATAAAACTATTTTAAAACTAGAAAAAATAGAAGGAGGGTGAATATAATTTTTACAAGATGAAATCATTCAACTTCTATTTATATTTTTAATAAAATTTAATCAATATATCATTTTTAAATTAAATTAAGAAAATGGACGTATTTTTATTAAAAATATAAGTAAAATAAATATTATAAGGAAGCAGAGTATTTTATAGGAAGAAATTGTTCTTTTAATAAAATTGAAAAAAAAAAACATAAAAACAATAAAGTAAATATTAGGAGTTTGTTTTGGACACTAAAAAAGCACATGTTCTGAATAGAATCGGAGGTTGTCGGAGGAAGAGCAGAGTAGTGGAAGTGGCGATGGAGCAAGACTTAGATCCTTCTCTGTCTTCTTCCCGCCATTTGCTTTCTTCAATCCTGGCCATCGAACCTTTCCACTGCGTTATCTCCCATGCCAGGTTTCTCTTCCCTCACTCCTTCTTCTCCTTTGTATTTCAATAAGACTTCAAAAAGCAGTGACACAGTTAGTTTTGCAGGGCGTTTGGTGGAGGCTCAATCACGGAACAAGTTCAGCAATTCATCTGGGATCATTGCCTTTCCACTCCTGTAATCTTTAGTTTTCTACTCTTTTTTGGGCAGATGAATTTTTCTTTAAAACACTTGTAAAAGAAAAAAAACAAGAAGTCTAAATGAATATAACTAAACCAAACTAATTTTCGCCTCTGGGCTTGATTGATTGGATAGAATGATAAATGCAGGGTGATTTTCATGCTCCTTACTTGAAGAATTTTCTCAAGAAACTTATTACTCAAGTTGAGTTGGACCATGGCTATGTGTTGGATAATTTGTACGAACTCTATGCTCACTACATGACATCGTTCAAGGTTTTATTCTATCAATTACTCTCCAAGCTTCCTTTTTTTTTTTTCTGGTGGGTTAGATATTTTTTCTTTGATTTTCTTTCTTTTTTGCTAGGATGATAGTTTGGGGAAGAGAGATGCAAGAATCTGCAAAAGAATTTCATTTCTTTTTCCTGAAGGTAATTCTTGATTGTGGTTATGTTTCTCCGTTTATTCTTATGATGTTGTTTCATTCAGATTTCCTTTGGCTGGTAAATTGGAATGGTTAGGTTGTTCTGAACTCCTAAGTTGTCCACACTCGAGGGTACTGGTGTTTTCCTTGCAGTGTTCTCTAAACATGCTTGAAGGTGATACTGGGTATGCTCATATTTCATATCATAAAAGACTATGCATGTAGAGTGCAACATTTCAGGACTGCCATGTGTTGTTTGTCAATGCAAAAGTTCTTCTAAATGATAACCAGTGTCCTTGCTCCATGAGAGTTCAACTTGTGTTGAGTTCAGCAATACCATTAATTTGGGCATTTCTTGGATATATCTACAGCTTCTTTTATTATAATTCTTCCCTCAGTATGCATATGCGACGTGTATATTTGTGGAATCCGCATTAAATTCTTAAAGTTGTTAGTGGTTCGGTTATGCAGGTGCTCAATATGGCCATCAAGTCTGTTTTTGTCCGAGTTAATACTTTCTCATCCAGAATTATTTTCTAATAAAACATGCTTTGAGGTCAGTTCTATGTTTGAGTTTGTTAAATCCAATAGCAATAATAAGGTTTTATCCTGTCATGAGCGGCCTTGCATGTGATGATGAGACAATTATGTGATTATCTTCACTTAGGCTCTAAGATGTAATTGTGCTCTCACTGTGTAGTTTATAATTCTTTTGTCTTTTCATTTGTTGCATCAAGATTAGCTTTCATCTGTTCTAACCTTTGTGCACTTTTTAAAAATTTGAAAAAGATTGGTTCAGGAGTTGGCTTAGTTGGATTATGTTTAGCCCATGTGAAAGCTTCCAAGGTATGACCTACTATACTTATGATTCATCCATGAACATTTTGAATGATGACATTTTTGTTATTGAAGTATGATGTTTTAGCTAGAACACTGAAATTTAATCGAGAAAAAGGTGCTATTTGTTTTACTTATTATATGGGTAAGATTAGGTGATATTTGCAGTTGAATATAGTCAACTGGAAGCTTGTTATTGTCTATCAACAGGTGATACTAACTGATGGTGACCTATCAACTTTAGCTAACATGAAGTTTAATTTGGAGTTGAACCAACTGAATGTTGAGGCTAATATGCCAGAAAGAAGCAAAGACCCAAACATGGTGAGTCTGAATTTGCATAGGCCGTGCATTGTATTTTTCTTTCATGCATAGAAAATGTAATACTCACAACATCTTCTCTCAGGTATTGCATGATACTGAGCTATTGGCTAAACTGATATATAAATACCAATTTTCTGTATTTTTAAATATTTACTTTTACTTATCTTCTTACTGAGTGTTGTTGTGCTTATCTTGAGTTTCATACGTTTTTAGTGCATGGTTGTGGTTGTAGATTTTGTTCATAGGAGATTAATTTATAAATTTTCTTTTTGAAGTTTTATTTTGTCCTTTTTATTGCAGTGTAGTCTGTGTTGATAAATGGTAACAAAAGCTAAAAACAAAACTGTCTGGTGGTGTTGTATTCTTTTGAAAGCCTTTTTCTCAAGTAGTGGATTACATGTGTAGATAGAAGAGAATATAAACTGCATTCTATGTTGCCACTGCCAAGGTTCTGTAATATGAACTGATCCATATATCTCACTCAGGTAAAATGCTTGTATCTGCCATGGGAATCTGCATCAGAAAGTCAACTTCAAGATATCATGCCAGATGTGATGTGAGAGTTCAACTGAAGTTTCTACTCAATTAAAGAACTTAATTTCTTATACATAAATTTGTTCAAAATTCAAATGTCATTCCTCAGTATATTACTATTTCAGTTTGGGAGCAGATGTGATATATGATCCAGTTTGCCTGCCTCATCTTGTTCGAGTACTTGCCACTCTTTTGAATCAGATGAATTCAAGCTTTTGCAGACAGCATGCAAGTTGCAAGAGCCTCTCTCCAAACATTAAACATGAAAATGGTGAACAAAATCATGAAGATGCTATTGACATATGTAATGGTAGATGCAAAACAATTCATAATGATGGGAGTAGTAGCATGTCAAAGGCAGCACCAATAGCTTATATTGCATATGTTATAAGGAACATTGAAACTTTCAACTATTTTCTGACTCTAGGGGAACAGGCAAACCTTGATATTGTGGACCTTACTGATTCATTGAAGCCACTGAATCTGCTCTGCTACATGCAATCATACAACCAGGCCAGTGTAAGACTATTGCGTATCACTTCCAGTAACACACAATAACCATCATTTTACCTTAACATGTTATGTTTTCCTTGTTTGACTTGTAAGGTCCTAAGACATGGTGAAGGGATAGAAGTATTTTGTGAGAGACTTGCTAAAGATAGAAAACTGATGATTTTATAGTGGGTTTGGATAAGAATATTTTAGATGGTAATGGTAATTCATTTTCAAAATTTATTTGATTACTTGAAATTATAGAATTTTATATCTTAAAAATGAGAATTTGAAAACTTCCCATGCTCTTTCCACTCTCACATTTGCATGTTTTTTTCATTTATTTTTGGGCCAAAGTGAATTGTTGTTTTTGTAATGTCTATTATGTGAATTTTTAGTTTTTTTGCTTGTTATTCGGGGAAAAAAAGTTGATTACAATATAATTCCAACTAGCAAAGTTTCAAGAATAATTTTGATAGATATTAGTTGAAATAATTATGATTGAAAATAATTTAATTATTGATAATTGAGAAAAAAAATGATCGACTTCAAATGAAATAATTGTAGTAAAAAAAAATCCCAACCAAAAAATATGGACTGGTAAATTAAATATTATTTATATTAAAATAAATGTGTATTTAGTAGTAATTCGAATATTTTATTTAAATAAATAAATCAAAATTTAATATTTTGAATTGTTTTATTAAATGAAATATTAAAAAGTATAAATTGAAAACAATTCAAATTCAACAGATTTTAATTTCAAAGTATCTAAAACCATGATTAAGTTTCAATGAGTTTGTTTAGAGTCTTGTAAAAAAAATTATTCTGAAAATGTGAATATGAGAATATAACATTGCTTTTGACCTATCTAATCCAATATTCATAAATCAAATACATTCTCACTTTTCAATATTTTTTCATCTCTCTTTATTATATACTTCATTTTTCTTAACTCTACTTGATCATTCTCTATTTTTAATATATATTTTAAAAAGTAGTCTTATGTAGTGTCATACTTTAAATTATTGGTTGTAAATATGAAATATAATTTATATATTTAAGAAATTATAATTAACTAAACTGCAATATAATTTATATATTTAAACATTCATTTTAAAAAATACATTGATAGTATAAAGTTCTGTCCCTAAAATGCAGAACTGTTTAGTACGGCTTTTTGATCTGGTTGTTTTTTTTAAACACACTAAACATAAAATAGAATTCATAACAAATTTGTTATGTTATGTTTAGTATTAAACTCTCAATTAAGGCATTGATTGATTGACTATTCTTCTGCTTTTGCTTTTGCTTCCTCTACCCCTTGATTACTATGTGCACCTTCATGTTAATAGCAAAAAGATTAAAATATCTGGGTGTTTCTTCCTGCACCCAACAAAGTTCTTTCTACACCTATCAAATGGATAAAAAGATCAAAATACTTCATCTAATTCGGTTTTTTTCTCTCTTCAAAATGTATTATGGAAAACACATTCCGAAATACATTCTATAAAATGTATTATGAAAAACACATTTTGGAACGTATTATACACGTTCTAAAAATCTTATTTTGAAATTTTTTTATGAAAAATACTTTCTAGAATTTTTGGAAAACGTTTTTCAAAATACACTTATAAATTATTCTAAGAAGGAGTGATTGGAAAGATTCTAGAAAAACTAATCCAAAAATTATTTTAAAAAAATAAAAATTATATTTTCGAATATAGATGGGTGTAGGAAGAACTTTGAAAAAACATCCAAAAATATCCTGAAAAGAAAAGGAAGATAAATCTTGATATAATATTTTGAAAAAATTTCATATATTTTAATTTTTTTTCTAAAAGACTTATTTTAAAAAGCCTGTTGTAGAAAGTTTGTTTCATATTCTAGAAATTTTGTTTAAAAACTAAGTTTTTTCAAAATAGGTCATCTAAAAATCACTTTTTAAATATTCCATGAAAAATAGAATAATTATTTTAAAAATTATGCGATGCAGGTGGTAATTAAGGGGTGCAGTAAGTAAGATTCTTGTTTTAATTGAGAGATGAAAAAAATAGTTGAAGATCATGCATGTGGTGAGAATTATAGTTACTAAATTGAAAAATAAAATAATTTTTTTTTATATTATTTAGTTTAAAAATAATAAAGAAATAAATATTATTTTTGACAATTATTATTATTTTTCAGTGTTATTGAAAGGTTTTTTAGTGTGAGTCTCCAGTTTTTGAATTTATTTCTTGTATTTTTTTCATGCTCTTTTTTTGAGAACATAAATAAAAAGTAGATAAGGACATGTTTGGGGATGAGAATTGGACAGATAGTGGATAACACGTGCGCACAACGAATTAAACGATGTGTGTTTGTTAACGCAATGATTTTGTGAAAAGGAATTCTTCTCCAAAAGTTGTGACAAGCAAATTTTATTGTTGTGTTGTGCTGTCTTCCATCCATCGTTAACAAAAAGTAGTTGTAAGCTCTGGTCATGGATAACTGCAAATTTCAGAAAACCTTTAATCAGATGAAAAGGTTGTCTTTTATCTTTATCTTTGTTTTTGGTTAAAAGGTATCCACTTTAATCCTTGTTTTCTATTTCAATGTTAGAGTGATTATATATATCTCCAAAATCAAGTTACATCTAGATTAACTATTATTACTATATTAAGATTATGAAATAGTTGTATATTAAAAAAGGGTAGTAAAAATAATAATTAGGAAGAAACCTTTGTGATCCATTATCTGTTACTGTTATGGTAACCCTTTGGTCTCTAGTTCAAAATGTAGGCGTTACATTTATGGCATTCTAATCAAAATCAAAACACTTTTCATCTTCTCTATGCAATTCCAACTTAGCAACTATTCACAGTAGAAGACAAAAAGCCAAACAAAATGCATCTCTCATGTGTCAACCTCATGTAGCTAACTAGTATAAATTAATTACCAGACCATAGTACTTTCCTAGTTACCATGTTTCTTTTGCCTCTCAGGATAAAAGTAAAATCCTCACAAAATTTAACATAACTCCTTTGAGATTCCTCGGAATTTGTTGGTTCCTGTTCCCAGATTTTGACCCATCTTTTTATATTCTGTTTTATTGTGATTCTCATAGAGAAAAGTGGCTATCCAGTCGATTCCATCACTGTTACTGATAATATTCTAATCAAATTGAATCAGAAAGAAAGGCTTAGCTTAGCATGGTGAAATCAGAGATGGCGGAGAGTGAAGTGGAGGTGATTCACTCATGGTCTGCTCCAAGATCCCTCAGTACCAGTCTCATGTATTCTTTTGCTCAGGTATCTCTCACATTCACCTTTTTTCTTGCCAATGTATTTTGTTGGGCTTAATGCATTGTTTGACCTTTTTGTTTTGTAAAATATCATCATCATTTGTCCAGTGATTGTAGCCGACTTTACATGGTAAGAAAGGGATGTTGTTGATGATGATGATGTTATTATTACTCTTTTGATTTTGTGAGTTACAACAAATATGTACCAAGTATTCTGCCGATATATTAATGATTCCATTAAATAATTGAAATTGTGATTTGCTATTGATGATTACTCAAGAATCCTATTTCTGGTAAAGGTGTTTTCACGCTTTTCGTCTTTCATATGTGCTATGCAGAGGGATGACATAGAAGTGCTTGATGAGCCCCTCTATGCAAATTTCCTTAGAGTAACAGGTCTTGATAGACCCTACAGGGAGGAGCTACTCTCAAAAATGGTATGTTCTTCACAAAATCTCCTCCTTCATTACCTCTCCTCTAAACGTCTGGTAGTTGATGCTAAGAAATAGGTTGATTTGATTATGCTTTTATTACAGCATTCTTAACACTTTAACTTTCTGTTCACTCAATCACTGTTCTGGCATCGTTGTATATTTAAAACGACTGTCTATAGTGATGATAAACATTTCTTTGTGTCTGTTTGGTGGGGAAAATAATTCTTTCTTAAATGTAGAGGGTGTGGCACAGAATGTGAGAATTCTGAAAAATATAAGCATCTCTAATCTAGAGTGAAAGTATACAAGTATCTTCAAGTTCTTTTAAATGGTTCCTTTTTCTTAATAGAGTTCTGAAGATTCTGTCTTCTGTAAGTTCTACATATTGAACTCTAAAATTTACTTGCAATGTTTCGTCGGCCATCATTTATTATGATCATTCATGTGTCCTTGTCTCTTGTTGTATCCTTTTCCCTTGCTTCATATTGAAAAATGTTGATGTTTCAATGTATCAGGAATCTGATGGAAATAAGGTCACTAGCGACATAATTTTTGGTCCAGGAAGGAAGAAATTCAGATTCTGTAAGGTAAAGGACGCATCTTCTGAGACATTCATTCTCTTAGAAAATGTATATAGAAGAACATTACGACCATTTACTTCAATGACAGGAGGTATTCCCATTAACTTTTTATCAAGGTGAAAAAAGTTTGTATTCTCATTCTAATTCTGTGATGCGGCAGCTCTGCAGCATGTCAAAGAAACTGAAGCAGAAGCTTTAATTGTCACAAAAATCAACATCTTTTGCTATTATGTTCTAAATTATGCTAGTAGTTTAGTTGGATAGCAATTGGTTTTGGTCTAGGAAGGTCCCACAACTGGCATGGGTCCAAATTAATCAACACAGGGGTCCCCATGAGGAGGTGGAAGTAAAGTGATCCATTTTCCAAGAAAACACCCATACTAATTAGTTTATCTTGAGCTTTTGCGATGTGTTATCAAAACCAAGTTTCTTTTCTTCTTCTATTTCATTACTTATCTTTACTTTTGCTGTTTTCAGCATATATCAAAGCAACGGTTACAAGGTTTGACTGGTGATCTAATGAAGAAAGGAAAGCACTTCATTCTAATAAGAAATCCTCTTGATATATTGGTAAAATGTCTTTCATTTATTACTCGTTTTGTCACTAAAATATCAAGTCAGTTCTGCATGTTTTTTTCTCATATGCATATGTAGAATTGGTCCAAAGACATACAGATCTGTCATATATCTACTTAAAAAAACGTTGGCTGGTGAAAAAGCCTATGAGCTTTGTGTTTCAGTAATAATGCATTTAGGGTGTTGCAAATATTTTATCAATTTTTCTGATATTTTGTGGTTATTTATGTCTATGGCTACTGCGTGATAGTTCTTGTGTGCTTCACTCAATTGTGTATGTTCAGCCATCCTTTGATAAGGTTGTCCCTCCATCTTTCTTTGAGTTGGGTTTGGCTGAGCTGGTTTGTATATACAATGAGCTTCGTGAGATTGGAAAGGCACCACCTGTTATTGATGCTGCAGAACTTCAACAAGACCCTGAGGTATTATCTGAGCTTTCTTAACATGCTTGATTGGTTTTGTTTAGTTGGTACAGGAGCAGATAGAATGAGCTGAAAGTTTGACAGTCACTATGAAAAGGCAATGGCCATTTCCTCCAAAATGGACGGAATCATAGTTCCATTACATTCATAATTATCTGAATTACTCTTTGCCCTTGTAGTTACTAGGAAAAAATAAGTTCTGTACTGCTTCATCCCACCACCACCTTTGCATCATCACTACTTCTTGATGTTGCACCACAGTTCCGCCACTACCACATTGCTTCGGTTGCTGCCACCACTTCATGGCCAACACAAAACCACTAACATCCCACAACCACAGTTACTCCAACCCCGAACTGCCATTATCATAATCATAGATATTACTCTCATCATATAAATTTTGTGGCCTAGATAATAATATTGACAAACTAACTCAAAATATGACTTTAAGTTTTATTTTTTAATTATCTTGCATCAATGTCATGCTCGTTTTTTTGCAGGCTACTCTACGCGGTCTATGTGATGATCTGGAGATTCCTTTTCAACCTGCAATGCTCAAGTATGTAGAACTTTTTTACCCTTTACAATAAATTCCCCAAATAAAGTTAAAAACATAGAGAGGAAGGCAAGGGGGATGAGTTTATCATTAAAGCTACATTAATGCACCCAAAGAATAGGCTGTTCTACTTTATGAATTCCTTTTAAGTTTGTGATCATTGGAGTTTTTGTCATTTTTGTTTGGAAACTTAAAACTTTTGTTAAAGCATTCATTAAGTTACTATTTTTCTTACAAAGAAAACAATATTCCTGTTATTCTTATTCCGCAACAATACAACATAACTGGTTGACAAAAATTTTCCAGGTGGGAAGCAGGTCCAAAGGCAATAGATGGCTTGTGGGCCCCTTGGTGGTACAGGACTGTGCAAAAATCTACCGGTTTTGAGAAACCGAGAAAGTATCCCCAGGTATTTTGCTGTTTTTTATCATGTCATATTAGTGTCTGGTATAGAGAATCCATGCTGTTTATAGTTAGTATTTGACGTTGTTTTCTCCACTGCCCATTGCCATTATTTTTTATCTATTAACAGAAATTAGATTTAAAATTGGGTGCTTATTATGAATCCATGTTTGTTCTTACTTTTCCCATAAAAATTTCGAGGATACAAAATTTAGGACATGATTTTTTTTTCAAGTGTAATGGGGGGGTGCCTTGACTGGCATAGGTGACCAAAAACCTGACTATAGTTAAGCTGTAAAGTTTAAACTTATCTTCTTTTTCAGCCATTTCCTTTTTCTCTATACGATTTGTTGGAGCAAAGTCTACCCCTGTATAATATGCTTCGGCGCCATGTGAAGAAAAAATCATCTCTTCTGATCCCTCCTTTACCTACTCCCGATCTTCCTGTTCCAGCAAATGAGAAATTGCTTGCTTGGGTTGGTGATGAGATTGCACCTCGTGATAGTGCTAAGGTAATTAGTTTTATGACAATTAAAAGGTCTGCTTTATGTTTTTATATAATAAAACTTCAGATGTATATGATTGATGTACAGATTCTCATGGTTTTGAAAATATTATGCTGTGATCTGGCAGGTTTCTGTGTTTGATTCAGTTGTCCAAGGAGGTGACTCAGTTTGGGAGGGACTTCGAGTGTATAATGGAAAGATATTTAAGCTAGAGGAGCATCTAGACAGGTGATGTCCCAAAACTAAGATATTGAATAGTTTATATGTAATGCTATCACATTATTCCTAATTGATTGCATAATTGATTTAGTTATACAATAAATTAAGTTGAATGATTATACGTATATCACATACTACAATAAAGCTAAAGTGTCACTGATACTTACCAGCTTTTGCAATTTGAAATAGTTACTGTCACATTCTTTTGGATTTTCAGAATTCAATATAAACATTCTTCCTATTATTTCATCATTTCTATTAGTAGTCTCGTAGTCTTTTGTAACTTTACTTTTACATGCCATATATGATATGCCTGCAGGATTTTCTTCTCTTTTCCCACGGAGACAGAAACCTTACCTTTCTATTTCATGATTATAGTTTCTTTTCATTAAACTCCTGTTAGCCTTTCACATCTTCTCTTGAGGCATACACATCTTGCATAGTCTCCTATAAATTATTGCCCATGGTACGAAAAACATGCTTGGTTCCATTTTTCATTGAGTAGTTCTATTTCATTTGAAACATGATCATCCATGAACTTTTCCAGATAGCGTCATACCACTTGGCGTGCTTCAGTGGTTTAATGGTTGGGCTGTGTCATATTTTTCATGTTCAATTTAGGGAACACTTTTGGGGAAAAATCTTCTGTCGCTGCAAGAGACGGAATAATTATCTTGGACACATTCCTAATTTCTCAATCCTTTTCTACTCACATTTAGCATTGTTCAAGCTAACTAAAAAAGTAAACTATTTCAAATATAAAGTTAGGAAGTTAATTTGTTCCTAAGGATATTCTTAGTGTATTGTCTTATATTATTAATTTAGGAGTATGTTTTACTTTTATTGTTAGTTTAAAAGTAAGCCTAAAGGCCATGTATTCTATACTGTTATGTCCTCTAACACTTCTTGTTTCTTATAGGTTATTTGATTCAGCAAAAGCTTTAGCTTTTGAAAATGTTCCTGATCGGGATGAGGTGAGTCTTTAAAAGCTAAGTGTTAAATGCTATTTTTTAGTCCTGTTTTAGGTTATCATCATAATATATATTCAAAACATTGCAGATCAAGGAAGCAATTTTCACAACTTTGATTAGGAACAACATGTTTGACAATTCACACATACGGCTTTCCCTAACACGAGGGAAAAAGGTTTACTATCTCTCATTTATCCTTTCAGCTTGATAAATAATTTCTTAAAAGCTAATAATTCGTCAAATTCTGTTTCATCATCATTCACATGGAAATGCTCAGCGTTATATGGGAGCAGCTACATAATTTTAATAACATATTAGAGTATATGTGAACAAAAAAGCCTCTCAACCTTTATGTTATACAGTTAAATTATGATTATATTAACCAGAAATCTCAATTATAATTGGAAAGAAGCAAAGGGTTATGTTTGTTTTATATTTCAATGAAACTATTGTAAAATGAAATAAATTGTATTGAAGTCCCTTTCATGAATAGCTGTTAATTCCAAGCGGATAAAAAAAAACTTAATTTACGAAACCATTAAACATGTAATTCCATGGAGCATTCCTGTTTTAACTAGCGTTGAAGGAATAATCTGTTTATCCATGTTTTAAACTTTGAAGGAATAATCTGTTTATCCAGGTTTCTTCTGGGATGAGCCCATCATTCAATCTTTATGGGTGTACATTAATTGGTAACTTCCTATCCCTTTGCCAAATAAGTAACTTTGATGTTAGTATCAAAGTTGTTATACTCCTGAACGACTTTTTATATACCAATTTTTGCAGTAAATTAAAGTTTTCAAATTGACCTATCAAGATTTGTGATGTGATTTTTATTATGTTAAAAAAGGATTTGAGAAAGGGATCAAATGAAGTCTTTCCCCATGAGGAGCTCTCTGTTAAAGTACAGAAGAAAGCAAAATATTAGAAAACTGACTAAAAAAATTGAATGATTGATGAAAATATTAGGCTACTAATAGCTGATCAAACACAAAACATTAAACGTGAGCAGTTAATAGAAAAATTAAAGAAGGGAAAAAAGAGCTTGCATAGTTTATTTTTATATTGGTTATATCTCCAACATGCATTTTACTTCCATTCCCCACCAAATGTAAGATTTTCTACCATCAAACTTAACTGGACTTTGATCCTTTACATGTTTTAAAGCTAGTTGCTAGTTATTTTTTAACTATAATAGTTCTTTTAAGCTTTGATAAATCTTCACACTAGTCTTTTTAACTAAGTCAAGCAAAATCATGCAGTTTCAGTAATATTAAAAATGTTTGGAATCATCACTTGATGAAATGCTAAATAGACTTGGCATGATAATTCGAAATAGGTAATATATGTTGTTTAACCCTATAAAATAAGAAAACATTGTGGTTCATTTGTGGAGGATACAAGATGACATTTTCATGTGTTTCTATTCTATGTATAGGTTACCTTGACTATCACTGCTTTTGAAATGGATAAACATTTTGCAGTAAATTGATTCTTTTTTAAATACGCAGTGCTTGCTGAATGGAAACCCCCAGTATATGATAATACCCGTGGTATAGTTCTTGTAACTGCTACGACACGCCGTAATTCACCAAATGTAAGTTTCTGATTGCATACTTGTTATCATGGTTTTCTTTCATTTTATAGATTGGAGAACATTTGACTGACAGTTTTTCCATTAGTTAGTTTGATACTATAGTCTTCACATACATGGATCTACTTTTATTCTTTCCCCCCAAAAAATATAATCATATGGATAACATAGATACATAGAAGAAAGAGAGGTGCCTAAAGAGTTATAATCATAAGGAAAATTGGACAAGCACATAAGAAGATGAAAGAAAGAGAAAACAATTAGAAAATATAAAGATGTATAGTGGTCTTATCCCCAAATACGTTGCCCCATCCAGGTTTGTGTTGACAAAGAAAGACTTACAAAGTATTTAATGCTAGTTAGTTGAAGAACTTAATGCCATTATATTATTATTATGAGAGACTTAATAGTCTTTCCTATAAAAGAATGAGATTCATTCAACCTTTAATGTTCTGTTTGATTGGCGTACACCGTTAGTTTTATCAAATGACTTTATGCCATCCCCTTTTCTTTGGTTTTGTTTTTACCAGAACTTGGATTCGAAGATTCATCACAATAACCTTCTCAATAACATACTTGCAAAGGTATTTTCCAGTTCTTCTTAAGACATTTTACACTTAGCATTCAACCAAAATGTTTTAACTCCTGTTATTGGAAGTAGATGATTTCAGTTGTAAAAATGATGGTTGTTGAATTAATTTCATTATAGAGTATTGTGGATAATGTTGTATCAGGAAAAGAAATTGAGTTTATGTTTATTTACCCCTGCTATTAACCATGTATTATTGTATGCAAAGAGACACATGGACGATTATTTGCCATAGCTGCAATTACGGCATATTATAACTGTCATATAATTTGGTAGCATCTCGTCTTGCTAATATCCTGCCTCAATGATATATATGTAAACATTAATAAAATATTATTATTGGCTAAGTGCAGATTGAAGGCAATAATGCAAAAGCAGATGATGCAATCATGCTCGATCAAGATGGTTATTTGTCAGAAACCAATGCAACTAACATTGTATGTCCTCAAATTTCCTAATGGTCGAAGGGGTCTTTATTTTCATTGTGCTAATTATCTTCTAGAGCTTACTAGGTAACAGCCACCAGGGAGATGTTTCTTGGATTCCTAGCTTTGGAGGACTACTGACACAAAACTATATTTAAAAAACAAAAGTCAGGAGGGATAACTTTGAGCCAATAACAAATTAGTCAACTCAATGCTTGCTCATAACATGTGAAATAAAATGTTGCTGGTTTGTTGTCACCTTGCAGTCTAGGGAGATACAAAATCTTGTTCAAGACCCCCTTTTTTAGAAGGATCAAAGGGTTTTCTTCTTGCAACATAGGTAGTGCAGGGTCTAATGTCTTGAACACTTCAACTCATTTATTGCTCTTCTATCTGCAGTTTGTTGTTAAAAAGGGCCGTGTTTTGACACCTCATGCCGATTACTGTCTTCCTGGCATTACTCGTGCAACTGTAAGTTGTGTACACTCATCCTGTTGTTTCAAAACCAATATCTGCATATGTTGTAGCATTTATGTTGGGACAGAAGTATATAAGAAAAGCTTTTATTGAGCATCTTATTTTATTTACTAGAGAGCCATTGTGTTGGCAAAGAATAACTTGTTTTGGTAGGAAATGGAGTAGATGACTGGAAAAGGTTAGGATTATAATTTAATTCAACACGTGCCACATTACTTTTCCTCTTTGATTCTAAAGTGCACTTCTTTGCAATTTTAGGTAATGGATCTTGTTGTGCAAGAACAGTTAATCTTAGAGGAGCGCAGAATCAGCTTGTCTGAAGTGCATACTGCAGATGAGGTTCCCACATACAATTTCAAATACGTTTCTAAACAAAACTTGCTCTATAATATTAGGGATTAACTTATGAGAAAAAAAATCTTTTTCTTTTTATAATTTTACAATAATCTATTATTTTTAGCATATAAATAATTTCTGCAAATTTTTTACAATTATATATATATATGTGTGTGTGTGTGTGTATCACCCAATTTATGTTGAGTTATGTTGCAGGTCTGGACAACTGGAACAATGGGAGAACTAAGCCCAGTAAGTGCCTATTATACCTTTGTCAACTGAATCTTACCATACATTGTGAGATAATAATGCTTCTGGTATGCATCTAGAATGTTACCTGATTGGCTGATTACTTTCATAATCAATTGTACAAATGATTGTCAAAGCTTAAAAGAATGTTCATTGTTATATATTACTATGATGAGGGTGACAAACTATAGTGTCTAATCAACTCTTAAAAATTTATTTTTGTGTTATGGCAAGTCCTTAGCAAGGTGCCTTTAAACTGTCAGTACAGTGTCATTTAAAGGGCATAGCTAAGTAGTTGTATCTTGTTTCAAACAAAGTTCTTGGCTATTCCATTAAAACTGACTAGTGCCTTTGATAATCTAACTGCTCCTTTGGATTTTTACCATTGCAATCAGCACCTGAATGAGGATATTCTGGTGGCACCCATTTAGATAGTAGGAGTTGGATGGTAGAGATTAAAGTTTATTGGATATTTGCTTTAGGTGGTGAAGGTTGATGGTCGCATAATTGGCAATGGAGAAGTTGGAGCAATCACTAGAAGATTGCAAGCTGCTTATAAAAAGTTGACAGAAGAATCTGGTGTACCTATACCAACCTATATTAAGACTTGAAAAGGTATATCATCTTTTTCTCTCCTCTTAAACCAATGCAAATAAGGTGTTTTCTTCCTTCACCTCCATAAAATATAAACACTTTTTTGGTCTTTCCATAATCCCTTTTTTCTTTTCATCTCTTGTAGACTGCAGTTGGAAGTGAGCGGAAATTGCTGGTGTACATTACTATAAGCTACATACATGGAAGCATTTTTCCCTCAAAAAATAAAAAATGGCTTTTTCTTGTATTCAATAAATTAGCATCAAAAACCTCTCCTTTTCTTTGGAGGGGAGTGGGGTAATTAAAAAGTTCGTGGTTCCATTAGAGCTTCTTAAGTTTGAGCTTTGTTTCAAGTTGACTTTTCCTGAATCACGTTGACTGGACAATTAACATGATTTTAGCTAAATGTTCGGAAGTTTGATTTTACACTGAATGCAAAATTGATTGAGTTGAATCAATATTAAATACCATTTGTGTCAAATAAAAATTATATTTAGTTTTACTGTCAAGTTATATTTAGAATGAACACATCCAAACATAAGATTTAATAAAATTAATCTTGCTTATTATTAACAAGATAGTTTGATTAACTTTAAAAGGTGAAAACAGAGTTGTTTAGTGATACGATCTATTTTATTAGTTTATACTAATTTTTTATATGCAATTTTGCTGAACTTGTTTTACCTTTTAAGAAGCACTTAAAAAGTTAGATTTGGTAAAGGCTTTGCCCAAATCTATAACAACCGTAGATTAAGGCAGACCTTTTTAATAGTCAATTAAGTCAAGGTTTTTATTAAAATATATTTAGTTAAACAATGGCTTTTAGACATTTTAAAAACTTTATTTACTTAAAGAGTTGAATTATTTAAGCAAATATTGTTCCTTATATTAAATTTATTATAATGTATAGGTACTGACAAAATGAGTGGAGACTAGATTATACACATAAAAAAATTGGGTATTACAAAAAATGTGAGTTATACTACATAAAATTGGGTATTACAAAAAATGAGTTATACTACATGTCAATATATATTAAGGTACATAAAAATAAATAAACTCTGTAAAGAGGGTAATTTTTTTAACATATTTGAATGTATTCATTATAAGAAAATCATTAAATAGAAATCAATTTTAGAAAAAAATAATAATTAATTGTTATATTGATTAAATTAGAGGCTATTTTAGAAACTAAAAAAAAATTAGCTTTTAAATTAATTTATATCATTTTTAGTTTTTAAATTAGTATCTAATTAGCTTCCAAGGTTTTAACCACTAATTATTTATTGTTAAATAAATTTTAAATTGATATTTAATTAGCTTTCAAAGTTTTAACTACTAATTATTTAGATTATAAAATTAGTAGGAAAAACTTTATTATAAACTTATCCAGTTATAATAAAGATTAGATTTGACTTTAGAAATAGACCTTTTTGTTAAGAATCTTTAAAAATAGACTAATATCAAAATTAGATTTGACTATAAAGTATAATCCATCTATTTTAACTAACAATTATGGTAATATTTGTATAGATTATAGTTTGTTCTTATAAAAGTTTATTTTCCTGTTGAACTATCATCTGATTATTCTAGATAAATTAATTACACCTATATTTGAAAGAGGTTTTTTATGTAGATTAATAGATCAAGTTAGATTTTGAAAATATATTAGATCACACCTAAAATAGAGTCCATGAGAAAAATAGATAATAGTTAAATCTTTAATTTGTCAAACAAGCTGATTTTTTTAAATCTATGTTCGAACTATTCTATTTATTCCTTTACTACAAGTTCCTAAAGAATAATTATTAAAAAAATTATAACAAAAAGTATAAGTTGCATTAGGGACGATGTTTGGTCCTACTATCTTTTTATTAGATACTTTTTTATTTTAAATGCTTGATAAGTAATTAGAATAATAATTGATAAAGAATGTAGGAGAAAGTAGAAGGATTCTATAAAAAAAAAAAAAAGTATAAAAGGCATTGCACACTATCTGTATTTCCTGCAGATTGTACAAGGATCAAAATGAAAGGAATAAGAATCTATGACCATGGCAGCTTTAATTTATGAGAGCAAGGAAACAAATTATTCATAAAGAACATTAAATTTGATAAACTAAATATATAACCAACTTGATTTTCAATCTTGAAATTTATATAAATATTTTCATAAAATAATATTTACACCAATTTATATATTATGACTTATTTATAGTTGATATATAATCTCCAACCTATCTCTCACGTCGAAATTTATTATGGATAGTCCGATAGTAGTAACTTGATAAAGATAACAAATTTTTGTTAGAATAAATCTTAAATAACTTTCATATTAAAAAAAGTAAATTTTAAGTTTAATTCAATTTTGTAAAATCCTAAACTTTACAAAATCAATTTATATGATAAGATTTGCAACTATTTATATATTATAAAATATTTTCATTTATAGTAATGTAAAATATTCGGTGTTATCTTTAACTAGGCTAAAATTTAAGTTGTTTAAATAAATAACACATTATCTTTGAATGTATGAACCAAAACTAGGTTATGATGCTCCACATGTTTAAACTTGCTACATCAGAAAAACCAGAAGCTGAGGTATAAAGAATTTGAGAATTTTTTATAGATTTAATAATGCTGTCGCGTCATGGAATTGGAGTTTTGGGCCCAACTGAGCTTGGGCTACAATAATTGAACTTTTCTGAAAAGCCTCATTATTACACAGCAAGAAAGAATGTGTTTGGGCCAGCCTCTTTTGGCGTTGATTGTCATAAACATTCATGAATAAGATCAGAACCTGCACACACCATTTAGCCACAACAACTAAGTAATCGACACCTCTTTGACTCAATCTTCTCTTCCATTTTAGTAGCTTCATTCATTCATTCTTCACACTGTTTCAATTCCAAAGAAAAAGGAGATGCTACTTTTTATCTGCTATGCTTCTTAACAAAGTGCATCACACATTAATTAATCTGAAAACACCACTCAATTCAACTGTGTAGCCTAACTTTGATGTGGACCTATTCACTGCATAATCCCATTCACTTCAATTATTACTCTCTTTCTCCACTTTTATGTCATTTCCCGTTATGGGCTGATTGTCATGGTTCTAACAAATACCTTTATGTCTTTTTACTTTATTCTATTATATTTTCTATCAGAGAAAAAAAATAAACAAAGTCACTATCTTCTGTCTCCGTGCTACTTCTCTATAGCTTTCCTTCAACTTTGTGTGTATGTGTGTCTATGTTCTATGCTGCAAACCAAACACTTTCAACTCTTTTTCTTTTTGTTTCTTTTCAATTTTCCTCAAAGCTGCAACACAACCCTATTCTCTGTGTCTTTGCATAAACAGTACTTAACTTAACACCACTTTTTCCATCCAAAATTTTTAGTGTATTACAAAGTTAACAACCCTTTTGCTTCATCCACTTTATTTTCCACCAGTAAGAGTTAATTAGTCAGTTTAGTCTCCAAATTTATGTTCTCAGCATTTTCTTAAATTTCAAGACAGATAGAGAAACAAAATGACTATTTGCTGAACTCTAAACAAAAGAAATTTTGTTTTCACTATGAATTAAAATTTGATGTTTTAAATATGTTGGAATCTATGTAGTGAATGTTGGAAGGAAGAGAACAGGGAGATGAAGACAAATAGGTGTTAGAGTTGGAATCTTCCAAAAGACAACCCTGGAGCTTCATCAACAACCAATGAATTGTTATTATAAAATATATACATATATATATACATATATATATATATATATATATATATATATATATTTGGTGGAGTTCAGAAAGAGGCTTGTTGGTACATTGATTTAGAATCTGACAATTAAAAATAGGGGAAGGGACCTAACATATATTGCAAAGGACAGTAAAATCTGCAAAGGACATCAATCGCACTATCATCATCTTATCTTTTACCCTCTTATCCTGTGCTTTTCTACTCTTTTTCTTTCTTATTTTTTCTTTAATCTTCCTATGAAGATGATACTCATTTTCATCTGACACTACTTTATGCACAAAGTTCAAACATGAATGAATTACACTTCATGTGACGACTACTTCTCGATCCTATGAAAATATCATTTTATTTTACAGCTTGAATGCTCAAGATTCTTGGATTCAACATGGCTCTGTGAGATTGATTACAGAACCTATAGATACCTCCCTCTATCACACTTTAATACTAATTTATTATCTATGCCTTCATTCTATTGATTTTTCTAGTGTATGTTCTATTGATTTTCTTAGTGTAGTAAAAAAAATCACCCTTTAATAAATATAAGAATGTGAGTTGTGTTGAAAATCTTTTGTACTGATGTTATGATGCTAATTGAGTCTGTGGAATGTAGCTATCATGATGATGAGTTTATGCAATGCAGCCACCATGATGACTTACTGACCCTTACTTGATCCAGAACATGCTCTTATAACATTGGAAAACAGTTAGTTGAACAAGAAGATCCCTGTTATAAAATTGGAAAAATGAATGTATGTGATGTTACCATTATTTTGGATTTGAATGGAGAAGAAGGGATTTTCACCTAACCAAAAGAAGGAAAATAACAAGGTTTTAAATTTGAGAAAATAAAGATCATAGTTGAAGACCCATTTCTTGATAAGAATTCAATTATGATGAGTCCAATAAGCAATCATCATGGAAACTAAAATCTGAAACACATGCAAAAGATTTTGAGTAGAAAGTTAAACAAATGAAGGAAGGGAAAAGGGTTTCACCAAGACATGTTACTGTTTTTGTTGACTCAAATGATCACATTAATTAGCAATTGCTAACACTCTCAAATCACCCAAACAAAAAAGGTTTTATGCTCACTTTTCAACAATGGTTCAAAATATATTTTGTAACTTTACCATTTGAGTTATTCGATGACCCCACCACCACACAACTTTTTTTTTTTAATTTTTTTCACCTAGGAATTCGACTACGAATATAGTACAACTTGATGGGACCATTGTTTTTACCTTCAATGCCCTAATCATTTGAAATTTTTCAATAGTTATTAAAAAAATTATGGAGCCAGAAAGTGAAAAAGAATGCATGAAGAATGATCCCTATAATAACTCACCTACTTTTCTGTAACAGCCACCATTAATCAATTCTTTTTCCTTTCTCACTCTCTCTTCTTCTCCAGTCAACACCTGTCATTATCATGCTCTGTTTCTGAAAATTATGCCATAGTGCCATTTCTCAAAAACATAACATCAATACACTTCTCTATTCCTGCAAATATTTTGAGTTACATTCTCTTCTAAATTCTATATAAAAGATGAATATTATTGTATATTCGCTTTTTTACAATAACTTTTATATAAGAGAGAACTAGAAAGTGAAGAAAATACAAATAAGTGATAACTAATGTTATTACAAGAAAATGATTAATTATTAAACTAAATTAAAAATTATTTTAAAGACTAAAAAAATATTAACATATAAAATAATTTTTATTATTAACAAAAATTTATAAAATAATTTTTAAATTGGTATTTAACCATTAGTTTCTAAGATTTTTTGTTAATATTTTACATTTTAAATTGGTCTCTAAAAAGTTAATTGAGACTAATTTAGAATCTAAAATATTAGTAATTAAAATTTTGATACCTAATTTAGATATCAATTTAAAAATTATTTTATAATTTTTTATTAATAATAGAAATTATTTTAAATACATATAATATTTTAGTCTAAAAAAAATATTTAATTTAATTAATATAGTGATTAATTATTTTTTATTTTTATATTTAGTTATTGTATAATAAATTTCTTGTAGTGTGTTATTAAGATATAAAAAATAAATAAATTACAATAACGTTTATGGGATTTTCTTGAATTATATTTATATTTTTTTATTATTATTATAGTGGACTCCCTTGTTAGAGAGTATAATGTTTTTAAACTTAAAAGAGTAATGTAATATATAAAGGCTTACACAATTGACGTCTCAGTATAATTTGAGAAAATTTCAAGGAATGTAAAAGAAAAAAAAAAATAGTGTAAAAAAATTATTTACTTGTTTTTTACGCACTATATTTAAAACCATTCATTTTAAATATGCACGGTATTTTTAATAATTTTTAATTATCATAAATTTAGATGGTGAAAATTAAAAAGGGTTAAAAAAATTAATGTAAAAGGACTAAAAATGATTAAAGTAATATTGTGAAAACAAAAATCTATATATATATATATATATATATATATATATATATATATATATATTCTAAAGTATAGAGACTAAAAGATGAAATTAATATGACCATATAGACACAAAATGATTAATTAAAAAAAATATAAGGTTTAAAGGGGGTTCTTTTATTTAATAGTATATTGAACCGACAATCTCTCATTCTCTTTGCCATTGCATTGTGCTAGAAACACGACCTAAAAAGTCTAATAAATAGTTTTGAAACATAACTAAAGAAGATCAATGAAAGGAAAAATATTTTGATTATGACATAAGTGTCTAGTTAATATGATAAAAGGAAAATTACTTGATCATGACAAAAGTAAAAGGAACAAAAGTTGAGTTTTTTTAAGTTGGATAATGTTTTAAAGACAGCTAAAAGAGGATTGAAAGGAATAAAAAATGGAATTGATATGAATTGTTTAATATTATAATTACAATAATGGGAAACAAGACATCAATTTATGAGTAGATTGGTAAATTGAACTTAGTCAGCTTCCTAATGATGATGATAAGAATCATCAGAATTCCACACATATTACTTTAACTGGTGGTTGTTAGAATTAGAAGTAAAAAGTGTAACAAGGTAGAAAAATTGAGTGAATCTGCTAAAATCTTTGGCTGTGTTTTTGATTCAAAGTTACTTTGAGATATTCTGAGATTAAGATGCCAACTGCTATTAAAGCAATGTAGCAGAATTGAGCAAACACTTAAGTGTGTCTCCAGCAGAATACACTACAATCTTCTCAAGCAGAATACACTACAATCTTCTCAAGCAGAATACAGAGAGAAGGATCAAAATTAGAAGTAGCTACAAAGAAAAAGAAAGAAAGACAATGTGAGAAGGAATAAACCAAAAACTTCCTCCAAGGACCCCACATCGATCAAGGTGCTTCAGTAGATTAACAACAGTTGAACAGCCGTTGCAATAATTAGATACAACTTGAAAACAAAAAATAAAGCAAAGAAGAAACAAATATAATAGGGTCTTTATCAGGTTAAAAAAAATTGGGCTAAATTAGCTCAACTTCAGATCCTAATTCAGCATTCACTCTTGTTGGATCCTATTCAGCATTTGGTATACAGCTGCAGCTATCTCATCCACTGATCCCAGCTTGCAATCTTCTTCCACCTTCAACAACATTCATCACAGCATTTTGAAAACTTCAGTGCTTATAGAGACATGTATCATAATTTTTTTACAACAGTTAGACAGCACTTGTTGTTAATTTATTTCTCACTGTGTTCAAAAGTGATTTCACTTTGAAAGTGAAATTGCTACTGCAGTTTGAAATTTTGATGTGTGTATGGAGAAGAAAAGAACACCAAGAGAAAGGTATCTAGCACAAACCTTGACACTGAGAGAATAGAGGACAATTTCCTCTGTGGTGGTAACATTTAGGTGCAAGATTGTGAGACGCATGCCATGCAAACTAGATACTATTTTCAAGAGCTGCTTTGGCCGTTTCTTGGATCTTATTTTGAGATTTGCATGGCTCTCTACCATTGTCACTTCTATGTCAGCAATGCCAGACTGAACCTCACCCTTTTGCTCACTCATGGCTGCAGAGTTATCACAGCCACCACTGGCACTTGTTGAGTACTGAGGAAATGAGAAGAACTCAGAAAAGGGCAAATCAGGCTTCCCCTCTTTTTCCTTCTGAGCACCAAGAAATTGCAGCCTCTGCTCAAGCTCCTTAACAAAGTTGATAGCACCCCCAATAATAGATGCTTGATCACCCTGCATTCCTCAATGAATTGAATCAAAACAGAAACAGTTAAACCCCTTTCAAGAAGTAAAAAGAATGCAAATTAGTACCTTAAACTTGGTCCATATGTATATTTGGATCCTAATTCTTTGGCTAATTGTTAACTAATTTTTGGAAGGTTACTTTACATATTTTAAACAGCATGAAGGGAACCACAGATGATACAAAACTTGAAGACATTAAATTGAAGATTTCCCTTTCAAGAAAGTGAAAAGCAGAAGCATGTTTTGGAGGAGGAAATGTGTGATTGAAGTACCCTTTGGACGTAAGATTCAGGCATTAGAGCGCGAAGAACAGAGAGGTACTCGTTCATTTGCTTCCTTCTGTTGCGCTCTACAGCAATGTGAGTCATTCTCTGGTTCTCAATCTCTTCCTTATTCTTCCTGCTTTTGGTTCTGCGCCTCTTGGGACGAGCTGGGGTGGATACTGAACTATCTAAGTTGTTCTGCGTGTTGCTGGTTTCTGAAGACTGAGGATTTGATGCATTCATGTTGTGAGGCAACAGGGATGGAGGAGAAGAGTTCCATTCTCCATAGGGATAATTCTCTGTTTGGTTGTCCATAAAAGTGACACAAGCTTGGTCTTCTTTTTCAAGGGTGAAATCTGCATAACTCCAGCTTCCTGCAGCAGCTTCTAACAAGTTGTTGTAGTTGTAGGGGTCTTTGATTGCACAGCCAAACGGGTCCTGGGGTTGGGGATATACTACTGCTTCTAACGCCATTACTCTCTCTCCCTCAGACAAACACATGCACAAAATTTTGCTGTGGGTGCCCTGAAACAAGAACAAGGAGAAGATGAAGATGGAAAGTGCCGAGTTGCATGCTATTGAGGAATGTTTCTGAGCATTTAAAGGCCCTTCAGTTTGAGGTGAAGCTGAAGTAAGACACAAAATGCACAGTGCTTAGAGAACCTATGTATAAGGATTTTACAGTACCCAAAAACAAGAAAACACTATATTTTACTATTTGGTATTACTTACAATTAATTAAAAACTATAGACTAAAAAAAAAACTCATTAAATAAAATTTATTTTTTTTAATAAATTTTAGAGACAATAACAAAAATAAATTTAAAATGATGTATTAAATAATGTGGGGTTGAAGTACAAACAATAAATAAATACCTATCTGTATCCTATATAGGAGCAAACAAATTTGAACAAGAACAGGAACAATAAGGAATTTTTTTGGACTGCATGGAACATTAAGAATTCGAATTTAGACTTCACATAACTTAAGTACGAAAACTCTGATATTATTTCAGAAACTTTCTCTCCAACTATAAGGTAAAGAAGATGCATAAAAGAATCATTATATATATATATATATATATATATATATATATTTGAAATTAAAATGCAGGGTCTTTGTGGCTAGATATTGGATCACACATTATACTATAAGTACAAAAGAGTTTTTGCATACAAGAAATTCCACGTTAGCCAAAGTCTTTTTGATCTAATTTATTCATATATAAGAAAAAAAAATTATATGTTAAAATTAAAGTGTGAAGTTGAGAGTCTCTTATGAAGATGAACAGTATATAAACAAAAGAAAAATAAATTCATTATATTAAGATTTTAAAAGGTGAAGGATTTCTGTTATGTAAATTAACTCATGATTTGTAAAATCTAAATTTCTCAATATTTAATCAATAGAAAAAAAAACCAAATATATATAAATTAATTTTAAAATAAACTATATAAAATTGTTATATGAGTAGGGTATCAAATTAGCTTTTATTTTAGTAGCAAATCCAATTAAACCATATTTTTTACACTAGAGTGAGATCATGCACTGCATAAATTTTTACCTTGTTAATAAATTAAATCGCCTCAAACTTTACATTCAAAATTAGTATTAAAAAAAAAACTCATTATGCCATTTCATTATTCTAATAAATTTCTTAGCCTTTTCTTTATCGTAAAAACTTTTCACACGTAAACGTAAATGACAATAAAAAATATTTTTTGTAAGAAAAAAAAAACAGATCAAAAAAGACGGTAAAATAATATTTCATCTATGCTAAGAAAAAATAATAAAAAGTAAATTTGATCTATTTTTAGATTATTTAATGATATTTTTAAAAATATCTTAATTTTAATCAATATTTAAATTTTATTTGTATTATTGTAGTATGTAATCACGTGTCTTAATTAGCATTAAGAATCCAATATAGAGAAATGTTCACAAGAAAGCCTCATGCTTACTATTCAGGGCATTGACTCTCCAACAGTACAGAGACAAATAGTTGCTTTATTGGAAAAATCAAATTTCACAAAACAAAAAATAAATTAAAGAAAATCTACTGAAATTATATAATATATTGACCTTATTAATCTATTCATCAATTGATTGATAATGAGTGAATGATTATTGTATTATCATGTTTAATTATATATGCGTGTCTATTAAAAAAAAAATACTGATGAATTTAGCATGTGTATTTTCATTGGTGCTTCTATTATTTTTTATTTTTTAAACGGACATATACATATTAATTTATTAACTAATTTTATAAATTTGTAAAAATAATACCATTTTAGAATAAATGAAAATCAATCGCAATAAAAGATATAAAGTGTAGACCAATTTTGAAAGGAATTCTTTTTCAAAATTTTATTTTCTATTTAAACTCAAAATTAAAATGTTTTAAGGTAAAATAGAACACGTATTTAACGAGAAACACACAAGTGTAAATTATTTTACTGCTATTATCAAATTTTACATTATAAAATATATAACTTAATTTTCATATTAACTTCTATTTTTAATTTTTATAATTTTATATTGTATTAATTGATCGTTTTGTCCTTTATTAATTATATTATATATATTAGTCGAAACACATGAGTTAGTATCCATATTTTTTAAATTCATAAATTAATTTTGTGTTTGACTTTTGCCTTGATAGAAATATAATGTTAGCATAAAAAAAAAGTTATGTAAATCTTTTATTTTCTTGATTTTCAGTGTGCAAACTTTTTAATGCATGTGGACTTTCAATACTACTTTAATAACCAGATTAAAGTTACTCAAACTGAAATAATATTATATGATTCGAAGTTAAAAAAAAATTAAATAAATAAAGGTGAGAATGTTTTTTTTTTCCTGATATTGTCTTCTTATTCTAAAAAAAACCTTTTTCATAGAAGTTATGTCTTTAAGTCCTTAAAATAAGAAGTTAAGGAAGGAGTGAAAAGTTAGTCTATATATAAATTTTGTTTCTTAACATTAATTTAAAAAAAAATTAAAATAATTTTATATTTAAGTGATTTATATCAAATGATAAAATGCTCATTTTCATAATTTTAAAAATTAAAAAATAAAATAATAAATTAAATATATTAACAAAAATAAAATGGGAAAATATTTGTGTAAAAAAAATGATTATGAGGTAGAATACTCTTTTATATGTAGGCATAAATATATGTTATTGTTAACTAATAATATTATATTTTATTAAAAGTTAAACCTGGTAATATAATTAGTTTTTTATTCGAAGTTTCATGTGTACTTTAAATATTTTTTAAACGTGTACATTAAATGTTAAGAATTTTACAAGTTATATTTAATAATATAAAACTGTTTATAATAATATTTTATTTATAATTTCATTATTATTATAGTACTTTCTCAATCACAATTTAATTATAATAAAATAACTAACTCTCAATCTGTGTCTGAGCTAGTTTTGGTCTAGTTTGAAAAATATTATTTGAAGATAAAACCCAAAGGGAAGGAGATAAATAATGAATTCGAATACTCCTACCAAATAACTAATCTTTATCCATAAAAAAATAGCAGATGTATTACAAGTTATATTGTATAAAAGAGTTTTTTATATGAAATAAATAGGAGTTTGTCACATGAATTAATTTAATCCTAAAATTGTCATCCGTGTAAATATAAAATTTACTTAAAGTTTCATATGTGAATTATTAATAATTAATAATTTCGTTTGTCCATACTCACAAACACTTTATCTAATGAAAGTTGAATTATTAAAAGTTGAAAGAATAATGTGTTATACCAAATCAATACAACACATAGGTGGATGCATTATTTTCATTTCACATTAAACCATTAATGTGAGAGAAGGAGACAAATATGCAATTGTTTCTAGGGTTTTAGTAACAAGGACAAGGTACTAGTGAAAAATAAAATAACATTCTGTGGTATAATTTAAAAATTCAGCTTTTCAAGAAATTAAAAAATTGGGTGAATTTTGGATTGGTTGATAAATTAAATAAAATAAATGAAAGAAAATAGAATGGCACGTGAATGCCCCTTGCAAAAGAAAAAAAAAAGATTTTAATTTTACCTGGTTCTGATGGGTATCATTCACTACAATGTTATAACAACCCATCAAAGTTAGTGGAAGAGGAGAAAGGAGTGCGCGTGTGCGTCAAGGCGCGTTTAGAGCCTCAAGTGCAGGGAGCGTGAGGACACGGCGGCGTGGAGGAGCGTGAAGAAAGTTGAAAGACAAAAAGAGGAAGGAGTTCGTGATTTGGTAATAAGACGGTCGGAAATAGGAGTAGCACAGCACAAACGCGAAAATGCAAATAAAAGAAAAGCTGAGAGAGTCAGAGATTCTTGCATTGCAAAGCTGAGAGAAAAAGGGTTAAGAAGTTTGTCCACACTTCCACCGTCAGAAACTTGCAGAGAATCCATGTGCTTCAAAACTATCGTGAACAAACAAACTTTCCAAAATACCAAGGGATTCCATTTGCAAACTCATTTCAGCAAGATCAGACTCAACATTTGCCCATAGATTATGCTGTTTCCTCACCTTTGCAGTTAACACAGACATCTATCTATGCATTTCAAAAACATGCCACCCTGCTTTATAGTACTACAATGTAACAGTATTACTCATTCTTTTGATCCATCTTATGCCCTGTTTGTTTCATACCAGTTACATTTTTTTGTTCTAATTCTTAAAACTTCTTGAATGTGATTACAGAGAAATGTCAAAGGTAGTAGCTTTAGATTGATTAAGCATAAGGGTATATTGAAAAGATTAAAAAAACAAGCTATATTCAAGAATGGGTTAAGGGTAACAACACCGAAGTTTTACTCAAATCTTCTTTACCTTAAATTCTACTCAGTCAAATTTCTGAAGTTTTTTCAGTTTCAGCTTTTCTTTTCTTAAAATAAGTGGAGTAAAATAGATATGTTGTACAGAAGCCTTTTGATTAACAGCTAAATTTGTTGGATAAACTGAAGGAATAGTCCAAAACAGTCAGTATTAATTATAATTACTATAATAAATTAACATTATGTATAAGCATCTTGTCAGATGTGTGGATTATCATAATTATATTCATAATGGTAATGATGCTGTTGCCAATAAGATTTGTTTTAATTACTATTAATTGGTGGATATAATTAACAACATTAATTACAACTCTGTGGCTTATCGTGGAAGTTATCATCATAAAAAACAAGAAAAATAAAATAAAATACATTAAATATACAAATGCAATCAGTGTACCCTAGTTGGAACTAGGTATTTACATTATTTTTAAAGAGTTTTATCATAGTTTTGCTGTAAGATTGTCCAATAAAAAATATCTGTAATTTCTATGTAAAAAAACATAAGCACTAGCGTCAAAATGTATATTTATTTAGGTTTTGCTATATAAGAAAAAGCATTACCAGATTGTTGTTATAGTTCAAATATTTTTTTATGTGAATGTTGTAATAAGGTGTACTTTGCATAGGTTAAGATACTAACATTAGTTTTTGTTTAATGTTTATTAGAATGATAAAATTAATAAATAGAAACTAATTTTAAATATTAAAATAATGTTATTATTTAATTAAATTATAAATTATTTTATAAATTAAAAAAAAATATTAGTATCTAAAATAATTTATATTATTAATAAAAATTTATAAAATAGTTTTTAAATCGGTATCAAATTATTAATTATCAAAATTTTAGTTATTTACTATTTTATATTCTAAATTAGTTTCTATTAGTTTTTTAAAGACTAATTTAAAATCTAAAATATTAAATTTTAGTAGTTAATTTAGATACTAATTTAAAAATTATTTTATAAATGTTTATTAATAATAGAAACATCTTTAAATATTAATAACATTTTAATTTTTAAAAATATATATAATTTAGTTAATGTAATAAATAATTATTTTTAATTTTTAAATTGAATTATTATTTAGTATTTTTTTTTACAGTGTGATTTGTACTTTCTTTACATCTTCCACCTCCTATGGAAGCTAGCTCATTAAGTTCTTACTAGATTTAAACTAAAAAGTTGCATGTGACTCATATTAGACCTTAAATTTCTTCCTTCCAGCTTTCAAAAATGTCCTAATTAATTCCCTTTGCATTTGTTTGTCAACCCGTGTTACACCAACTCCTCCATTTTTCATCTTCCTTCATAACTCAGAGATCAACATTATGGCTTCCAAAATCAAAGTCAGAGATCATCAAATGGTAGACCAAACAACCTCTTAGAGGGTTATCATTTCAATGTAAATTTAATTTATGATTTAATAAGAGTAACATACTTTTTTTCTTTTCAATACATTTTTATTTTCACTTGAACATGTTAGATTCTCTCTTTTTGTGAAATTTTAGAAACCATTTATGAGAAACATAATTTCCTTTTTTTATGAAAGGTGAACCAAACATAAAACTACACTTTTCTAACATTTGACTCTCAAAAACCCAAAAATAATCTTGCTTTCAACTTAATTCTTAATATGTCAAAAAAAAATTGTTAAATAATAACTAAATTTAGAAATAAAAATTAATTAATCACTATATTCACTAAATTAGATTATTTTAAAAACTAAAAATTATTTGTATCTAAAGTGATTTTTATTATTAATAAAAATTTATAAAATAGATTATAAATTAACTATCAAAAGTTTAGTTATTAATATTTTAAATTCTAAAATATAAAGTAGTTAATAATTAAAACCTTGATAACTAATGGTTAGATATCAATTTAGAAACTATTTTATAATTTTGTATTAATAATAAAAATGATTTTAAATATTAATAAATTTTTAAATTTATATAATGATTTTTAATTTAATAATATAGTAATTAATTATTTTAAAATTTAAATTATTTTTTATTTATTTATTTTTAATAATGTGAGTTGAAAGTTGATTTAGAAAATGTGAAAAACGAATATAAGAGTAAATGCTTCTAATCTTTGATTTTGGAGGACCAATGTCCAACTGCTGTGAGGTCTATCCCACAGCAAAGTTCACCTGATATATGAAGTAGGTAATTAAAGTCACACAAATTATAATCACAATAGTAATCAATAATTAATAATTAATTAGGGCTGCGCCATTCTTTAGGTATTAGGCCGGCTGGTTTATCTCATAGACCCAAATGACTTACACAAGTCAACCCACAATACTTATTGTCAATAATTGTAGCCAAAATGCGTTTTACTGACTTCTTTGTTTAAAATGCTTCTTTTTTCACAAAAAATAGTAATAGCTTCATGATTATGCTAATAATCATTAAAATTAACACAAATATGATACTAAATAAGAAAAGGGAAAAAAAAGAAGAAGAAGCAATCCCCTGCAATATAAGCCAATATGTCTGAGCATATAACCCAAATCTGTGTACTCTGGAAGTACTTTGTAAGGTAGGTATATGGTGGAAAACAACTAGCGTGAGTGTAGCAAATGAGGTAAACTCTGGGAGACATATAATGTTATGTAAATGGGGCCAACTATCCGTGCACTCATCACCAACTTGAAGGATCATCCATTTCAGAGATTATGCAATGTTTTTATCTGCAAGTCCTGTCAATTCATTCCATCACCAGATACACACACCCATCTAAATTTTAAACTTCAAAATTTCTCAATCCCACCACCAAGCAATCAAATCCAATCACTCACCACAACTTTTATAGTAGTATATGTAATGTTTTCCTCTATTCACCATAATATATATTCTTATAAGATGAAATTTTCTTTATACAATATCATATCTCACTAGGATTAATTATCGTATTTAAAATTTAAGAAAAATAATTTTTTTTGTTAAGAGGTTAAGGAAATATTTTTGTTCCAATAAATAGTATTATTGTTCTAATATCAAATTCGTTGAGATAACAATGTTATAGTCAATCACCACATTTGAAGTTTGAAGTTAAAGCTTGTCACGATTTTGAGTAATGTAAAAGATGTCAAAACACAAACTAAAGATAAAGATATTCATCTATTTATAATTGATTATAGAAATTTATAAAAAAAAAAGTTATGGCAGATTAAGTAGTCCTTATCATATTTTAAGGAGATAATTGAGTTATTTAGTTGTTAGTGGTTTTTATACAATTTATAAATATATATATATATATATATATATATATATATATATAAACTGAAATTACAGTGCTAAAGATAATGAGAAAAAAATTGTCTGTATCAGGCTACGTAACTGGGACGGAAACATTTAATTTCAAGGATTTAGATTTTGTTGTTGCCTAGACGAAACAAACGCAGCCAGCAGGTCTAGTTTCAGCCTTGTCCCTTATGAATCACATCATATATATATATATATATATATATATATATATATATATATATATATATATATATATATATATATATATATATATATATTAAATTTAACATGCATCTTCATGAATCATTGTCTTTATAGGTTTATCCAACTGTATAACAGCTCACTCTCAAGAATCTCCATGTTTCATGTGAGTTTAATTATATTAGCTAATATTATCAGGGCAGAAAATCTTGCCATCTAGGGTTAAACCTGTTTAATTAAATATTTTATTGGGTTAGTATATAGTAACAGTTTAAGTCATTTTAATTAATCTTTCGCTTAATAACAAGTTGAGCACTCATTTTTTTATCAGCTTCAATGAAATTAACTTTTAACTAAGTTGTCTTTCACTGTTATGGTTAAAATCTGATTACAATAAGACAACTTATACATTTCATTAATTTTTTAAAATTTTACTTATTTTAATAATTAATTTATAAAAGAATTTTTTTTAATTTGTGGTGGAATTATGTTTAGAATTTATTGTAAATGGATCTTTTAAAAATCTCGTAATTTTATAGTTGTTTTTGTATTTTATGTTAGATTTAAATTTTTCTTCTGACTTGTCTCATGTATAAGTTTATTAAGTTTATTGGTTTTTTTTTTTTGAAACTATATCTTATATGATAGTTGTTTTCTCTAAGTGATTAAATGTAAGGATGTGGGATTTTGTTTTTATTTTTTTATAAAAGTTGAATCCTTATTAATTGATTTATATTTATTTATTATTTTTTACTAATAAAAAAAATCTATAAAATTATTTTAATTTTGATTAAAAAATTTTAAAAAGTACTAGCATTGAATTTGCAGAAAGTTAGTAATTGGCAAATTGAATTACAGTATCCAAGTTCTTTCTTTCTAATTAATTAATTGATAAGACCAAGCTTGTATATTAAATGTTCCAAGAGTTTAGATCCAAACGATGTTTTTATTGACTATTATAGTATTATTATGCTATCTATGGTCGTGACTACTTCACCGTTATTAAAACTACATTTTGCTAAAAATTAAAATAAATTATAGAGTTTTTTTTTTAAAGTTAATTAATTACCTCTTTCTTCACAAGTATTTTTGTGGTTGGTTCTTACATGATATTGATATGATTTTTCCAAAAAAACTCACTCTGAACCTAATTAGTTTGTAATACACTATTAAAAAATCAAAATTTTAAAGAATAAAATAATTAATTATTATATTATTTAAATTAGATATTATTTTAGGACTAAAAAAATTATTAATTTTTAAATTAATTTCTAATATTGATAAATAATTTTTAAATTATTATCTAATTAGTTATTAAGGTTTTAACTACTAATTATTTATATTTTAAATTTAATAAAAAAACTTTTGTAGATAATTACATACCGAAACTATAACAAATATATTTATCAATGACAACTAGGAATTGGTATATATATATTTGTACTAATTAATATAGATTAATTTTTACACCAATGAAATTGTCTCTAAAAAATTGCAATATCACTAAACGTAAATTATACCGACCAAAACAACTCTCGAACTTTGTTGCTAAATAGGAAAGTTTTATAGTATCATTCTCTCTTATCTAAATGTATTTTCATTATAAGTATAATTTTTTATATTTCGTGTTTTTTTTTCCAAATAGCTGCAGAAAAAAAAATTCTATATTTTTTTGTATTTCTTTAAAATTTCATAAAATATTCAAACAAAATCTCCCTCAAAATATGAAGAAAAAAATTGTTAGCTTCTGTTATATATGAAGCTTATCAAATTATATACAAACTAAAAAAATATAGAAGAAATAAAATAATAATAATAATTATAAGAGTTGAAAAATACTTTAAAAAGGTAATTAATATAAAAAAAATTAAAATAACAATAACAATGCTAATAAAGACATGAAGATGAAGCAACACATACACATGCATTATTTTGTATAAAAAAATAAATAAAATAAATATATACTATTTTAGGAATATTCTAACTTTATCACGTCTCTCTCACAAATTATCATAAATCACACTCTCTTAACAACTTTAGAAATACAATTTTCTCTTATCAACAACACAACCTAAAAAACGTAACAATGATCAACAGAATTAGTCAAAGTCTATAACCCGACAAAACACAGCCACCATGTAAGAACTTGAGATTTGCATAAGAGTAAAAAGGGGAAAATAATAAACACTTTAAAATTACAAAGATTCTTCCTTCATAATCGAGCATAGCAACCAATATTAATGCATAGAATAAATTATAATTAATATAAAGCACAAAATATAATATAATTAATTCATTGCATGTTTTATTGAATCACAATTCGACAAACAAGAATAAGCATGGAGAGTGTATTAATTAAAAGGTGAGAAAATGAATAAGAAAAGGTAAAATGTTGTTCCAAAAATGTATACTCAGATGTAGAGGCAAAATGAAATTGCATTTCTTTAAGGTAGCGCCCACAATCCTCACCTACCCTTTCTTTACGTCACCATCCAAAGTACCTTTGCATAATAATTATTATGATTCTCACAGTGAAACTTCCATTCACCTCCAATCAAACTCTTCTCAATGCCCTTTTTGCCGATCCTCCACCTCAAAGGAACCTTTCTCCACTCTTCTAAACCCTAATTATTCATTCATATATCAATTCCTTGGTATGTAGGTTTCTTGCCTTTCACTTACATTCATGCGTTCCAATAGTATGCAAAAACATTGAGAGAAGAGAACAAATCACATATGAAAATAAAATAATGTCTTTAACCATTTTAATAATGTTTTTAGTATTATTTAGTATAAAATATGATTATTTTTTAGTTAAGTTAATTAGACATTTGATACCTAATTGATTGAACTCAACCACGTGTATAGCATATATTATTATTATTATTATATACGTGGTATTGTGCTTAGGAGAAGCAAAGGTTTGCCATATACGATATATGATAATATAGAGAATGAAGATCCAAAACAAAACCCTAGAATGTGTAGGAAGAACGATCCAATCGAAGCAAGGGTTACATGCATACGTGTATGGTTGAATTTATTGAGGAGAGAGATGGATTGAGGTGATTTGGATTGGACGTAAAGGACTTTGTCATCATGTGTTTGGAATGGCACCAAAATGTGGAGTGATCTGGGTCATACACGTGTCTCTTCTCCTGTCACCATACATCACACTACAGTACCTCACAGTACCCCAAACCCTCAAAACCACGGCTTCCAATGAAAAACCACTTTCCCAAAGTTTTTTAAAGCGGTTTCCAAAGAATAAGACAAAGAAAGAAACATGATAATTAACACTTTCCACGAGTTTCACAGTCTCATTCATCCTCCACAAACAGACATGCTATGCTTGTTTCAGAACATTACCATGCCCAATTATCAACATATTCAGCCACATACTATACAAGGAAAGTGTCACAAACTTCATTTCCCTATAAACCCTAAATACGATATCAAATTAAATTATTCTAAAACTACCTTTAAAAAGTTATTCATAATTCTCACATAATACATGCTTCTTCTAACAACACAAGTAAGTATTTGTTAACTAAAAAAATTATTAAATAAAAATCAATTTTAAAAATCAAAATAATTAATTATTATATTAACTAAATTAAAGATTAAAAAAATTTATTTTTAAATTAGTTTCTATTATTATTAAATAGTTTCTAAATTATTATCTAATTAATTACCAATATTTTTCTACTAAATTTAGAATTTAAAAAACTAGTAGTTAAAACTTTGGTAGCTAATTATATACAGATTTAAAAATTATTTAACAATAATAGAAATTAATTTAAAAATTAAAATTTTTTTAGTATCTAAAATGTCTTTAATTTAATCAATATAGTAACTAACTATTTTTATCTCTAAAATTGATTTCTATTTGATAATTTTTTTTAGTTGAAATAAAATTATTTTGTGTATTTTATAAACGTGATACAATTAAGAAAATAACACCACTTTCAATAAAATTTTATTTTAACTTATTAAACTACATATATATATATATATAAGTATAGAATATAGAAAATAAAGATCAAAATATATTTACATAACTTTTTACTAAGTATTGAAATGTTAACAGTTAAACAAAAATTGTTTTTTTTATTTCAACTATGAAATTATAATTTCATGTCATCTTAATTATTTATAATAAAATTTATAAAAATTTAATAATAATAATAATAAAGTGGTGAAAAGATTCATATTTTAATGTTAAAAAAAATCAAGTTTTGATCATATAAAAAAAATATAAAATAGTTTTAAATTAACATAAATTCTTTTAAATACAATACACGTGAAATAAACTTTTAATTTAAAGGTAGATTTCGAAAAAAAAAGTATTATTCAATCAAAAATATATTTAAAAATATCATATTTAATAAAAATATATTAATTTATTTTTTATATATAACCATATCACCTTGTATATTATTATAGATTAAATAACATATTAAATAGTATCTCCATAGTATATTCACATAGATATAATAAATAAATCATATAAAATAATAATAGTAATACATATATTTATCTATAATTAAAATTCTTATAAATGCTAAAATTATAATAAGAATATTGATAATACATATAAAATAAGTTATTACCAAAATGAGCTACCATTGTGATTCAATATTCTTTCTATAATATTATAATTTGTTAGTGAAACTATTTGTTTGATTTTTTTCCCTACAAAATCGATTTTTTCATTACCATTGGTATTTTTTATCTTCGATCTTTTGGGCTTCGATCTTGATAAAAGATATATATATATATATATATATATATATATATATATATATATATATATATATATATATATATATATATATATATATATATATATTTAAAGTTAAAAATTCATTGCCTTTCTCTTTTCTCTTTGGGGTTTGTTTATTCATTAGATACTCAGAAAATACAAGATATAATTCTAATTGAATTGGAAAAAAATAAATCTAATTCAACTTAATTTAATGATGCAACTTAAATAATTGAATGCAATTGGATTAGATGGATTGAATTGGCGAATTAATTATACTTCATTCACACATATAGATACTATTTGAAGTGATTTTTAAAAGTGAATTTATGAATTTTACTAGATTATATACTAATTTAAAATAAAAATTAAAAGTATCAATAGCGTAAGTCGTTCATTGTTATTTCTTTTAATTTATTTGAATAACTTTCATGATTAAACTATAAAAAACTAATTAAACAAAGTATCATTAATTTTCAAATAAGAATTATTTAAAGGTATAATAAACGAGATGCTGCACGTATTAAGAATATTGAAATTAATATATTTTGAAATATTATTAACACAAACAATTTGTATTGACTAGTTTAAAATTATTATTAAGTATTTAAAAATATTGGTTTTGACATCATAATCAAAACCATTAACACTGTTAACATAAATAATTTTGTCAGACTGTAATGAATTTTAATAAATTGTCAAATTTTTTAGCAAGTATGCTGCTATGATATAACTGCGACTTATAAAACTTATTTTCTAATATACACTCGGGTAGAATAATAACTTAAGCACTTAATTAGAAATCTAAAAAATCATTTACCCTTATTTAACCAAATGATACTATAACTGAGAAAGAGTTGAAGAACGAGTAGTATTACATATTATGCTAAATACGAGTTTTTAAATTGTGCATCTTCTGTGGATGAGATTTGAAAGAAAATGAGTAAAATGGCTAGGGTTGAGTCATTTCCATTTACTAATTTCTAATGACCATTATGATGATTAAGATGATAATTGTTGCTTTGAATCTAAACTAAATTCCAAATTGCATAGAAGCTAGCTAAATAAAAGTGGTCTAAAGGACACTTTTTGATATTCTTGTCCCTTTGTTCATCTTGCATGTTTGATTTTTTGGGTCCCATAATAAAGTTGAAAATTAAAACTTTTTCTTCATTTTTCTTTTCATTTTTTGGCTTGTGGATAAACTAGGGTTTCCTAACTAATTTAAGTTCAGCCCAAAAACATCAACTTCAATTAAAATATGGATCATACCACACATGCTTTCCTCCAACACCTACATAAATTTTAAAGTTTTTACTTTATTCTTATTAGAAGAAGAAATATGCTTAGAGGGTGTTAATATTATAAGAAAAATTATGTTTAAAGATGTCAATATGGGTTGACTTGTCTCATTTATCTCATCCCACATTTATTCATAAAAAATAGATAAAATTGGTTCAGCCCGTATAAGAATTGTATGTTAGTTTAGTTAGTCTATTTTACATAAAAGTTGGATTGGTCCATGAGCTTCTAGACTAGTGTGCATAAACAATTTTTTTTAAAAATAATAGTCTTACAAGTATATCTTATGTTAATGTTTCACATATTTGTTGCACTACGAGTGTATTTTTGACAATAAAATTTAAATGAGTTAAATAAATATAAGATTAACATTTATATCAAATAAATATGTCAAAGTTATATGCTTTATGAATAAGAAAACATAAAAGTAAAATATTGTTTAAGCTACGAAAAATCTATAATAATTAACTGGATCTTGTGATGACTTCAAAAATATTTTTTTTGTTCTTCCATTTCAGTAATATTGGATGCAACCTTCAATTGAAAAAATAAAATATTATGCGCCTTGACTCAATCCATCCTGTAACTAGTCTGCATAACGTGCAGGTTATGCAAGAGGGGTCTAAGTAGGTCAGTGGGTTAATGTAAGCAATCTATCTCATGTTTTTCCTATTGGATTACGAGTCGATCACACAACTTGTCCCACATTGTCATTCCTACTTGTGTTATCCAAAAGTCACTTTAAATTAACAATCTATAAGATACCTTTTCCAAAATATACTTCTAAGTTCTACAATCTGAAAATTTTCTAGATCAAGTAATCTGAAAGAGAAACACAACCAAGGCCAGGAAGGTAGATGTCTATGGTTAACTTTTTTCTTTTACACACTCCATAGGGTGTAAGAGGAAACCATGGGAATGCAAAAAGAAAATCCCTAAAATATTAAAGACTTTTCTTTTTATGAGGTGGGCAAAACCCAATAGTTTGAGTCAACTCATGAGTTCTTTTACAGGATTTCTTCTTGCACCCTCATAATTTCTTCCTGCACTCCTATACTTTCAAAAATATAAAAGATATTTATTCTGGATCTAAAATATAAAATTTATATTTTAGAATGAACAATCTATAGTACAAAATTTATATTTTTGGATTGTATAATTTAGAATACAATTTATAATGCATGAAGGTGCAGAAAGTAATGCATGGAAATGCAGGAAGAAATTCCCGTCTTTGGTCAGTTTAAAGCTGTGAATTCCATTGGGCCCAACAGACTAGTGAAAATTTTAGAGGAGGGTCGTGTTATCAGATTAATTTCTAGATTAAAAAAAAATGACTAATTTTGTTACAAACTAATAATATACATTATGTTTTTTATCTTTTAAAGTGATGTTCATTTAATAAAAAATATAGAAGGCGTTAATATTATGATAAAAATTGTTTTATTTAATAAAACTGTTAAAAATGTTAAACTGTAAACTGTAGATTTGATTTGAAGTATTTACATTAAATATTAATAAATAAACATATAGTAAGAATATTTAATATTTAAAATAATAAATATTTCAAGACACGTTAAAAATTTAAGCATATAATTACATTAATTTTTCTTTTTGGGGATTTAAAAAAAATTAACCTGAACCTTCCCACCTTTGGTGTGGGCATAGAGATAGAGAGTGTTAAATCCTTTTCTGACGTCATTGTCAAGTTTAAAGTATTTGAAGAAAAAAACTAAAAGAAAAAATAAAATATTGAAATATTAATAAATTGTTCTTAAAGAAGCATTGAAAGAAAGTATTGAATTATCTACAATTATCATAATTCATTCTGGGTTCATGCTTTTTTATTTTTGTATTTTTCATTTGGCAACACTGATATTATCTCCATATTTAAAGGAAATTAAATTTTTTTCTCGGTTAATGAAAATAATAACTAAATAAAAGAGAATCTATAGGTTTAATTGGGTTTTGTTTAATAATGAGAAAAAAACCAATATACTAAAATATCTTACCAATGACATCTAACAATTTATTTATTTTAAAAAATTGACTTTTTCCAGGGTAGTTAATTTTTAGATTGGATCGAACTGCACTGTACATATATAGTTAGTTAAACATTGAAAATGCATTATTTATTCTAATTTGAATTAACCATCCTTCTAGAAGTTATGCAATTATTTTATATTCCTCTATCCTTTTATTCAAACTTTACGAGTTTTTTGTATTAAAAAAATATATTCAAAGTTCAAAAACCAAAGTCTAAGCCATCATAGTTTATCTCGTATCCTTACCAAAATAAAAAAACATCACACTCTCCAATATTCAAAGCTAGACCAAACCAATAAAAAAATAAGCAAGGATTTTGGACAAAGTCTTTAACAAAAAACTCATAAAAAAAATTATTTAATATGAGAGTTTCTTGGAGATAGATTTGTGTATATGATATAGTAAGGATATATGTTTGTTTAAAGGGGAATGAATTATGGATGAAAATAAGCACACAAAAAATTCCTTACTATAAAATTTGATTAAAAAAATGTGTTAATTTCATTGGGTCTTCTATATTTAGTTTTTACTCACCCAAGAGAAAAAATAGAAATTGATTTTTTTTTTGTATTTTTTTAAATTATCTCTCTCTCCATTTTTACAATAAATATATAAGTAACTTTCTAATGATAGAATTACTTAATTTTTACTTATTTATTATTTTAAAAAATAATATTTTTTTTCTTGATTTTCATTATACCTTCTTCTCAAACCAATAAGCACACTTCTTAACTTATTCTTTTTTTTTCCTTTTTTTTTGTTGCATTTTTTTAAAAATTTTTCTTATTTGCTTTCGAGTAAAAAAAAAAAAGAGAAAAAAATTATGATGAGTAACCAATATTAGTCAACGAGGTTGGAGAAGTAACCATAGTTATAACACCCACCTGTAATGAAGGAAAATTTCTTTGAAATTAGAGGTTGACTAATGATAGTTGAACTATTGACCATGGCTTCAAGAACGTTGACTTTCACCCAACTTTGCCTCCACACTCAACTGCAAGATGAACTAGTCAAAATTTAGTTTCTTTTGCCTTTAAAAAATCTCATTTAAATAAAAAATAATAATATTAGTATTTTCAAAATATTAATATGTTCCATCATAAAATATTTATATGTTTATATAAAAGAAATATTAATGCAAATTTATACTCGGATTCAATGGTTAAAAAACTTCTACTAGATTTGGTCAAACTTCGCGGCGTGTTTTATTTTTTTATTGGGCTTTATGGGGTTTTTTTTATTCCCCTCGAATTGGGCTGAATCGGAGACTCTTAAGTGCTACCCTAATCCTTCTTTGGATTAAAAATTAAATTAATTTTCCTTGTAAATTCTTGTTCCACTTAAATTATTTTTTATAAAAAAACGTGAAGTTACTGCAAATAAATATTTTTTAATAAGTTGAATGAAACATGCATTTTTTATCACTGCTAATCATACAAGTCATTTCAATAGGAATTATTTTTCTATTTTATTTACTTTTTAATTATATTATTATTATTATTCCTGAAACGTGTTTATTTATGAAAATTATTTTTTTTAATGTGAAATAATAAGTTCTTTATTTATTTAGAGAAGTTTTTTTGTGTAGCTTCAACCACAACTAACTTTCAAACACAAAAACAAAACAGTGTTTTGTATAATTCGTAATTTCTAACCAAACAAATATTAATCTCAGTTTTTATAGAATCTCTAAGAAATAATTAAAATTTATCTATCTTTAAAATTATATTTTTTTTTATAAAAAGTAGATTTTATTTTTACATGTTTTAAACTTCTGTAAAATCTACACTCACAAAAAACGTGGAAATTAATCCATTTAATTAATATTTTTATTGAATTTCCATGGATTTGGTCATGTAACTAACGCATGACCAGTTTTTGTCTATAATTAATAAGAAAAAAAATACAGAGAATTTAAGCTTTTTTTTTTTCTGAAATATTGTCTCTTTTGAATTTTGGCAGCAACTTATTATTTGGAAAATTGTTAAAATTCTTATATCTTTGGCTATAAGCACACAGTGACTAAATCCATAAAGTAATAGGAGTAAACCAACGTCCAAATTTTTGTTTATTACATATATTACTTTTTTTCAAACTTTTTTTCAAAAACAAGAAGAGACATGTTTAATGAAATTATTTTAGTGTAATTAATAGGAGGGAAGTTTTTATTAATAATTAATTTTATAAATAAAGAAAAAAATTGAATGATCTTTTTAAAGTGATGCTAAATCCTAGGCACTTCCTTTATAGTTTTAGAAGCAATTGAATATTTGCAGTGAAATGATGAAATGTTTGTTTTGTGTGTTGAAGGAACCAATATTTTCTCCACTTTCTGTGGAAGCTTCCAATGCTAGCTGTAGCACGTTTGCACTCTGACCAACAACACTCTCTTTTAAATAACACAAAACAACACACACTTTCTCTCACTCTTCATTCCACAAAATGAAGAAACACCATCATCAAGCAACCCTATTCCTGCTCCTCCAACTCCTGCTGCCGTCAATCCCAATCGCCGTCGCGCAGGGCCAGCCCCAGCCCGGCGAATACACCGACCCAAACCTAAGCCGCTTCAACCCCTCTCTAGCCGCAATCATCGTCATATTAGTGGCGGCGCTTTTCGTCATGGCCGTTTTCTCCATCTACGTACGCCACTGCGCCGATGCGCCTTCCAACAGCGTTAGGCCTCTCACCTCCGCACGCTCCAGAAGAGTCGCGCGTGGCCTTGACCCCGCCGTCATCCAAACCTTCCCCACCCTCGAATACTCCGAGGTCAAGATCCACAAGATTGGAAAAGAAGCCTTGGAATGCGCGGTGTGTTTGTGCGAGTTTGAGGATACCGAAACGCTGCGTTTGATCCCCAAGTGCGACCACGTTTTCCACCCCGAGTGCATAGACGAGTGGTTGAGCTCCCACACCACGTGTCCCGTGTGCCGCGCCAACCTCGTACCAACAGAATCCCTGGATTCTGACGCCAACAACGGTGCTGATGCTGTTCCCGATCCTCAATCGTTAACGCCAGACGTTGAAGCCCAAAACGACGCTGTCGAAGCCGCGCCAGAGCAGCAAAACGCGGACTCTGATCGTTTCTTAACCGAACCGGAAGTTCTTTCTGTGGAAAAAACGCTGAACCGGAACCGCACACGTGGATCGCGGTCGAACCGACTTCGCCGGTTCTCGAAGTCGCATTCGACTGGGCACTCCATCGTCCAACCGGGCGAAAACACTGACCGGTTCACTCTGAGACTTCCTTTGGAGGTTCGCAAGCAGATAATAAACCGGCAATTGCATCGTGCAAGTAGCTTGATCGTGTTACCGAGGGAAGGTAGTTTGAGGCAGGGTTACCGAGCCGGAGGAGAAGGGAGTGGTAGGGGGAAACAGTCAAGGCGGTTGGACCGGAGTTTGAAATCGGACCGATGGATTTTCTCGATAGCTGCGCCGTTTTTCGCAAGGGCGCTGTCTATTAGGTCCCCCAGGGTGCGGAATAACGATGTTGAAGGAACGTCGTCGTCTTCCACCGCGCCGATTATGCCGCGGACGGCCGTTGACTCGGCTCGGCCACCGGTTTAACCGGAGGAGTTTGTCCATGTAACTTTTTTTTTTTTTTCCTTTTATTCAATATTTTATTTTGGCTGCAAAAATTGTAAAGGGGTGTGTTATTAATAAGTTAGTTTAGCGAGTTTATTTGTAGTAATTGTGATCATATCAGAAGATTTAGCTTTTTGGGTAACTTTAGATTTTACAGTGATAAAAAAAAAATTCAGTATCCATTGTTTTGAAATTTATTTTGCTGTACTTTCTCTATTTATAAAACTCTTTCAACTAATTTATACCTTTTAAAAAATTATTTAAAGACAATAAATTAATCAGTAACATGTATTTCTTAAATTATCCTTTTCACATTTAAAGAAGTAATTGAACATAACTTCCATATTCATGAGTACCTGTATCATAAATTAAATTATCGTAGAAAAAAAATTGTTATTCGATTCAAAATATTTATTAACTCTTTAGTAAAATCATCTTAATTAATGAAATACATTTCAGAAAAACTAATTAATGCATTGTTTAACCATAGATAAACTTTATAAAATATATTAAATTTTCATCAAAAAGTCACATAAATAACAATAAAAAATCTGCCTATTTTTCTGAAGAGCTTAGGATAAAAATTAAACCAAAGTTTCACATTCATGTCTCTTTTATTTTTTTATCTTGCTTCCTAAGCTTCCAAATTAAAGAAATTATTAGAAGTAGTAGAATGCATAGTGATATGATTCCTTGAAATCATTGGAAATTCAGAAAAAAAAATTATTATAATTGAAGAAAACAGTGAATTTTCTTTTTCTCTTTTTCACACTCATACATTATTTTTTTTTAGTTTTTTCCATATTGGGGTGAGTTGGCGCGTTTGTTGGCAAGAAAATCGGTGGCACTTTAATTAACGCGTTTGAGAAACACAACAAAGTATTCCAAAAAGTGAATATTTTGTTTGCCTGCAAGAATCAAATTCCTTTTTATTTTGTGTTCTATGCCACTTTCCTTCTTTATTCCATCTTCTATTTTTTAGTTGGAAATTTGGTGATTGGTTTTTGAATCCAAACTAGTGTGCACACTATATAGGTACTATATTCCTTTGACTTTAGTGTCAATTCAACTTTTTCTTTACTTTCTTTTTCGTAAATTTATTTTTTTTGCTTTTCGTCATCTCTTTATGCTTGCACTGAGAAAAAAAATTAACAACTTTAGTGGAAGGTCTTTACTTAGTTTTGCAATTTCATTCGAGTATTATTGAAAAAAAAAGTTATCATTGAACACGAGTTTAATCCATAAGATCATTCATTTGAATGAGTTTGATTATAAAAGAAAAAGATATACAGATGTAAGAAAATACAAGCATAGGATAGAGAAGATAATACAAATATAATATGATAAAAGATAAGAGAATAATAATAAAAAAGAATAAAACTTATAGAATTAGTGAAGGTTCACATGAAATCGTCAATTCATTCAATGATAAGATTAGATAAGATTCAAATAAGAACAAAATTATTTCTCTTTTAAAAAACTTTCTAAAAAGTCTATCAATTTAATTAATATATAAAAGTTGTTTACTAACAAAAGGATGGAATATTTATAACCTCTTGAATATGAAAATTAGAATGACATTCAAATTCACATTTAGGATGCACAAAGTCCTTGGTTCATAATTTTAAACAAACAAGAAGTGAATTTTTTATTTTTTAAATTCAAATTTAGATCGCTTTGTGTTTTATTCACACTTGTCATGGGTAATTTTTCAGTGATTTTTCTTTTATTTTGACCTACATGTTTAATCGCGATTTAATAGATGTAATTACAAAAATACTATTTAACCTATTTAATAGATGGAAGACAATGCAAATAAAATTTATAAAATTTGCAATCAAAATAAGCTTTATTTTACAAGCATTCATTTATTTGATACTATTTAAAATCCTTTCTATCTATATACTCACCAGTAGTGGTCTCACGCCAAAAAAAGAGAATGTGGATGTAGGGTAGCTAGAAGCTATTAATGGATTATTACCATCGAAATGAAAACTCCTGCCTATACTTTTCAATATTTAAAAATTATAAAACTCGGTTAAGTTGATTTTATAAGATTAAATAAGATTTGAGGTACACTTTTTAATAATTGGAAAATACTATTAAAAAATCAATAAATAAAAATAATTATAAAGAAAAAATAATTAATTTATATATTGATTAAATTATATATTTTTTTATAAATATTAATTTAAAAACTATTTATTAATAATAAAAATTAATTTAGATATCAATAATTTTTTAATCTCTAAAATAATAATATAATAATAAATTATTTTTTATTTTTAAATTTTTTTAATATTTAATAATTTTTTTTAAGTAAAATATATAAAAAAAATAATCACATATAGTAACTAGATAATGTTTAAACCTAAGGAATTAATAAAACGAAAACATCTTTCCTATAGTATTCTTTAGGATACTCTGATTTATTAATGAATTAAAAGAAAGCATTTGTATAAATTGAAACATGCTTTTACTAGTAGTATAGTAGAGTTTAAAAACAAACAATCTTTGAGTTTGAACTTAGAAGAAAGGAGGGTGGAAATAGCAAAAGACAGGGATGTCTGAGATGAGTTATTGTCTTTTTCCCTCTTTACTAGGAAAGTACATATGCCACCCACTGTTCCAACCATCGTACCCAATGCAAGTGCAGATCCTTTCCCAACAACACTCTTCCAATCAACATATATTTTAGTTCAATCTCATACGTTTTCAAGATTTTTATGTTTTTTTTTAAAAGATAACATTTACATACACCACTATAAATATTGTTGAATTATTCTCTAATATAACAACTTAACCATTTCTAAAAAACTAAAGAACAGTTCTTTTTACATACAGGACCAAATTTGTAGGAGTTTCGGTCAGAATAACTGAAGTTCTTTTAGGATTTTAAAAAAAAGTGTAACTTTATGAAAAAATTAATAAAATTAAAATTTAAAAAAAAATTATTTATATGAATAAATTATGTTTTTGCTGATAAAAAATTAGTTTTTTAGCATCTAAACTAACTTACTTTGACTTATCCTGACAGGGGATAAGCAAAACCAAAAGACAAAAGAAGATAAAAGAAGATTGAAGTAGTTGAAGTGTGAGTTTCATACACTATATCCAACTCAATTTTAAAACAGTAAGAAACTCTCAATCACAATGAACCCATATTCAAAACTAGAAGTTGGTTTTATTAATAATAAAACAAAAAAGCTATTGAGGGCATTAAGTATTGAACAATGAATCTTTTTGGTTAATGCAGGTTTGAGGATGAAGCTTCCTCCACCGCCTTGTATGTGAAAGACAACTCATTGTTCCTTTTTTTTGTTTATTTCATGGTTTATATGACCGCCTTCTATTCTATATAAATAAAGGAACTCTCTTCTGTGAGAGTCACTGTTTTCACTCTCCATGGAAACTTGAGCATCTTAACACACATAAAATCAATTGCACCTTCTTCAACACTCTTCTTCCTTATATTTCATTTCATACTACTCATATCTACTTTCTTCTTTTCTTTTTATTCTCTACTCCCTCACTTCTGTTAAGAATGAGTAAACAAGACTTGCTGAAAATTCAGGTATACTGCACACTTCATTCTACAGTACTGTTGTTTTGTTACAGTTATGTTTCTGTGTTTGGTTTTAGGGTTCATGAAATGTTAATTCTGAACTGATTTTGCTGTCTTCGGTCTCCTTGTTGTAGACTTGTGTTCTCAAGGTTAATATCGACTGCGATGGCTGTGCACAGAAAGTAAAGAAAATCCTGCAGAAAATCGATGGTACATTATTCTTAGCATACCCTTTTTTTTTCTTATTTCAGAATTTCTTTTCATGTTAATATGCCTCATTCTCAACTTTATTACCATGTCAATTGATCAACATGTCCTGCTTTTTCTGTTTTGCAACCCTCCTCAATTAGATGTATGTTTAGTATTTGGGGTCTTCAACTTTACTGTGTTTATGTTGTTCTAATTTTCGTGAGATTAGATTCAATTTTTGTAAAAAAAAAGTTGTTATTGTTGCTGTGCAGGTGTGTATTCTGTGAAAGTAGATGCAGATGAAGGGAAAGTGGTAGTGGCAGGCGATGTGGATCCAGAGAAAGTGGTGAAAAAGCTAAAGATGGGAGGGAAGCATGCTGAGATATGGGGTGGCCAGAAAGGAATGATGAACAATAGGAACTATCCCATCAACCCCCAATTCCAGAACAAAGGAGGAAGGGACATGAAGTCCCAAAATCTGAAGGGTCAGAAAGGGAGTGATGGTGGTGGTGGAGGTGGAGGTCAAGGTAAAGTTGGTCAAATGGCACAATTCCCAAACATGAAAGGGGTTCAAGATCTCAAGGTACCTGTCAAGGAACAAAAATCTGTGAAGTTCAAGTTACCTGAGGAGGAATTTGATGCTGGTGATGGTGGTTTTGATGAATATGAGGACAATTTTGAGTACTATGATGAAGAGGAAGAGGAAGGATTAGGCCATGGGCATGGCCATCCAATACAGCATAACAGGATGATGCCAAAGATGGGGGATGGACGTGGGCCTCATGGGCCTGTCATTAATAATGGCCATAAAGACAATGCTGGTGGGAGTAGGAATAATAATGGAAGTGACAAGAAAGGTGATGTCATTGATCAAGCAATGCTAATGAAGGGGAAAGGTGGAAATTACAATGGAGCCAAAGTTGATAACAATGAGAGGAAAAGTAGCCAAAAAGGTAAAAAGAAGAAGGGAGATGATGTTAAGAAAAAGGATGGGGGATTGCTAGGTAGGTTTCTAAGCTTTGGGAAAAAGAGCAATAAGGTGGGATTAGGAGAAACAACTTATACCAATAAGAGCAAGAACCAAAACAATGAAAGTGGAAATAAGAAAGGCAAGGAAGGAAAATTGAAGGACCATAGCAATAGTAAAAATGATTTTGATTTTCTTGATTATGACAAGACCCCTCTTCTTAATAAAAATGGCAAAGTAGATCAGATGAAGCCAAGCCCAAAAGTGGGAAATTACCATCAGGCAGTGCAAGATGATGATGCTTCTGGACATTATCAAGGGATGCAAATGCAACATGTTCCATATAATAATCTTCAGCAACAGCAGTACATGGGAATGATGATGAACCAACCTCAACATCAGCATCATTATCAGCATGAACCAAATATGAACATGATGTATCCAACAAACATGATGTATGGTAGGCTTCATCCATCTATGAACTACATGGTACCACCTCCAATGCCATCTCACCCAATGGCTGATCCTATTACTCATACTTTCAGTGATGAGAATGTGGAGAGCTGCAGTATCATGTAGTAGTTACTAGTTACAACTATTAGAGTCTATGTTTTGATCTTTTGGGAGTTCATAGGACTTGTAAATGTGTAATCTTTAGATAATAATGTTTGTTCCAATTATGGAGTAGTTTTTACATTATCGAGACAATTGTTTAGTGACTTTTTTTAATAACAAAGTTAGACAGTTGTCATAGTTTGGAACACAATTATTTGGAGATGGAGTGAGAGTGTGGCACAGCCAAAGCACCGACAATGTCTCACTAGATCTTCTCAAAGTTGTATATTACCTAAAGTGAAAGTAAAATAATCCAAAATGCTTTAGGTTTTGTGTCACAGATCAAAAGTGGAACACCATTACAAGACAAAATATTGAATACTTTAAATGCAGAAAACACCCCACCCAGTTTGTAACAAGAGGTATTTTTCCTATATTTTTTAGCTTCAATTAAGGTCATAATTTTGGCTTTCTTAAATAGGAAGTTACAACTTGAAACAGCTAATTAATCAGTAATCTTTATCTTTTTTTTTAGCTTAAATTAAGGCTATATAGGATTGTTTCGCTTTCTTAATTAGGAATTTACAACATTTAAAATTGTTAATTAATTAGTATAATCTTGAGTTACTAAGTATTAATATTGATTTATCAGTTACATTTGGATGGAAAATGGAAATTTGTTGAGGTTTTAGAAGATAATATAAGTAGTGGTAGGTTAGGTTTATAATAATTTTTATTAAATACAGTGAAATAGACTATTATTTTATCGGTTCTGTAATTTTTTTATATTTTTTTGAACTTAATTAACTATTAATAATAAAAAATTACCAATAATAAAATTATAAAAATATTTGTTTTTATAATTATTTTTTATAGATACTTTTATAATTTTAATATAAATTTTGATAATAGTTTTTAATTTAATAATTATTATTATAATATTTTGCATTTATTATTATGAAAAAAGTGGACATGGTATATATTTTTATTATTGTATATAGTTTAATTTAACTTAAATTAATTCAAAAATAGTCTAGCAAGTTCATTTCTGAAAATTGGTACATTATTTTTATATTGTTTTCCTGCAAAACCAAACTCACTTCTTTGACTACCAATGAAAAAGAAAAAGATGAAAATAGTGCCTAAATCTTTGTACTAAAGTCGAAAACAGACAAGTACAGAGGGATCGAATTATATTTTTAAATTTGTTTTGAAATATTTTCATAAGTATATTTTATTTATGAATGTTCAAATGCTAGTTTTGATTTTCTAGACGGTAGCGTAGAAGGTATTGCATTTGATGAACTAACACAGATACATTATACACTCGACTAATTTACTTAAAAATGTGTTTCCATAATAACTTTTAAAACTGGTTGGGTCTGAATACACTCAACTTTAATAGTTAATATTTTTGTTAGTTAAAAACCTTTTTAGAAACTTAATTTTAACATTGTGCTCTTTCTTAAGTTAGTATAAACAAACGGTAAATTACATTAAATGGAAGAAAAATACTTAAGATATTTTTAGAGTGAAGAGGAGACAGCATCCAATTTTTAGTTAATAGATTGACTTTCACTAGGTAGATTTATATTTTAAGTATTTTTTAGATTTGTAGTTTTAATCCTTTGATCAATTTTCTTAGTACAAGACACTTTTGACTTAACTGAGTATTATTTCGACTCATAATCACTCTTGAATGATCCTTAACTGCCAATCTCTCTTTAATAACTCATCAAGGAGTATTCTTTCTCAAACTACTATTTATTTGATGAATATTATTTTGGATCACAACACTCTTGGCTAATCCCGTTAAGGAGTATTATTCTCAAGTCACTTATGATTACTCTATTGAGTATTTTTTATCAAAGTCATTCTTGACTTAATGAGTATTGATTGTCAAACAATGCTTTATGACTAAGGTAGGAAGGTTAAGAGTTTTAATGATCAAAAGATCATGGGTCTGACCACTAGAGATGATTACATCTTTTGACGTATACAATGAGTAAGTTCTCACTCTTAAATGGTTGGATGAACACTCATAAAGTCTTCCATGAAATTATTCTAGATCAAACGATATTGTATAATCTTTTCTCTACGCGCGTGGCTCTTTCTATTTTGCTTATTGACAACTTCTTCATTCGAGTAGCAATCTGGCATAGTGAAGCCTTAACTCTCATGATCTCTTTCTTGATGAAGGGCTTTATATAGGCATGGAAAGAAAATATATGTTGAGAGACTATGTTTAGCTATTGAGGAGCTCTCCTAATTTTATACATGTCCTTTTTGCCGAGCTTGAATATGGATGTTAATGCATTTCATGCAGCCTTGATTTACACTCCTTCTTTATGCAATAATTTTGATCATTGGCAGTGCTCATCTCCCTAGGCAGTATGACCCTTTTGCATTGATTCATGGTAAAAGTGCACACCGTATAAAGTAGACAATTGGAGTAGAGTTTAAATGTTCTTTGTGTCAGAAGGTTGATGAAAAAAACAATTTTAACTATTTTTCCAAGATATCATTTGATGTTGACTTTATCTTGTACATTTAATGGATCTCTCTAGTAGAGAAATGCAACGAAAATTCCTGTAATCATAAAAGAAATACACACAACACACACATATGTTATAGGGATACGATATGAGCTTAGTTTATATGTGTATTATTTGGTTTTATAACACATAATTTGCTCATATAAACGCTTTATCATACATAAGGAATGATTGCATAATGCTGTATCGTTTGATACACAAAAATCTCATGTTTTGTATGATCTATTGTTAAAATTTTTCGTCTTATAGATAATACATAATTTATATTTTATATTTTATAATTTTCAATACTTAATCAAAATTATAAGATGTTGATTATAAGATTAAGATGAAAGATTTTCTGATTAAGAGAAAAAAAGTGCAAGAAAAGAAAAGGAAAACAAACTCTTTCATTCAATTTTATTTTACCTCATCACAATAATAATTTATTCATATCAAGGTTAGGAGTAGACGGACATCTTACAAACATTAATTCAAAATTAAAAAAAAAATTATACAAATCAATTTATTATATATTAATTTTAGTTTATAAAAAAATATTTTATTTTATTTTTTGAAAATAGGTTAAAAAGAATTTGAAAACTATTTTACCTTTTTTTATTTCTTGTCTTAAAATTTTGAGAAGGTTTTACAGAAATCTTGTCTTAATTGGATAATTTATGGTTGAATTGATTCACAGTAAGTTGTAAGATCTATAATACTCTATTGTTTCTCTTAACATTTTTTTCTCTCTCTTAGATTTCTTTTTTTTTTTCTCTCTCTTTCTTCTCATGAAAAATGATATAGTTTGACAACCTATATAATTGTATACAACTTTTGATGTGATGAGTTTATAAATAAATATATATAATAAAGAGTATGTTTGAAATTAAATAATATGAAAAAAATATTAAAATAATAGTATTGAGAGTTGTAACGTGATTGTATAAAAAATATTAGTTGTCAATGTATTATTACTCTTTTTCTCACTTCTTCCCCACTCCTCTCTTTGCATGCTTTAGTGCGAAATGACTAACTTGGGAATTTGAGGGATTTTTTTTTTATTGACATTGCTATCTTTCTTGTTATGTAAAAAACTTTATTTTATCAAGGTGATGTTACTAACAATTTTTTTTTTTAAAGAGTCAGTTCAAATACTCAATTAGTTAGCTGGGGTGGCTATCTAAAATAGTGTTCTTTTATTAAAAGAAATGGTGATAGTTAAATTGAGTTCTCATAAGTAGCAGCATTGTAATTAAGAGTTGAAAAAAAGTTTAATATTCTCTTAAAAAGATTAAAGGTTGAAATAAATAATTCAAATTTTGCAATGAAAGTCTCATATCATAGGTAATTGGTAGAATTATACGATCTAATTGTTAGAGAGTGTGCAGAAGCAAATATACTTGAGAATATCTTTTATGTGTGATAGCTTTTCTGGTTTTGATTATTGAGTTCTCTACCATAATGTTTAATTTTTCAGCTGGTTATATATGATCAATTTATAATACTATTCAAATATGAGGTGATCCCGTGAAGGATGTCAAGACAGAAAGTGCAGAACCGAACGACCATCATCACTGTTGTGACAGAGACTTTTCACTAAATAAAATGGTAAGATTAGGCCTGAGCTTGCACATCAATATCTGCTGCATGCAAAATTTTTGACAATTGTTATAATAGAACTGAATCAGTAAAGTTATATTAATTGATACAAGTTATATATCACAGATTATGTATTTCGTAGTGTTATGGGGATAAAGTGAATTATTCATCAAAGTTTCACCACCACAAGAAGGCAGCACCAACTCAACACGGCTCCTTTACATAACTATATACTGCATGCATGCAACTAAGCATTATTTTCAGCTGCCAAGTACCCCCTCACTCACTGTCCTTTTGTTTTTTCTGTCTTTCTTACAGATACGGTTAATCTTCTGGAAATTCACATCAACCCTGCCAAAAGAAAAGAGAATCTCTCTGTTACTATGGCTTTTGAAGTGAGAAGAGTGGACATCGTATATTAACTAGAAATAAATTGATAGTATATAATAACTGGATTGATGTAAAACTCAATTTTATAAGTTAATTTTGTTTGTAAACTGTGTCTTTCAATTTATAGTTTGTTAAAGTAACATTTTCTTTTCTCATGAATGACCTTCACCGAAAAAGTTGTGGTCCTTTCTCTATAAATTCTAGCTCACTAATACACTAACATTATCATTCCAACCTTGCATCATTTGTAGACTGTGGTAGTAATGGCTTCTATCCGCTACTTTCTAGTCTTCTCTCTTTCTTGCTCGTTTCTTTTCTTATTATCTGAGTCCAATTATGTTACCAATCCAGCATACCTGCTTGTTCTACCTACTCAAAAAGATGTTTCCACTGGTCTCCATTGGACCAACCTTCTCAAAAGGACCCCTCTGATACAAGTACCCGTCCTAGTGGACCTCAATGGAAACCAGTTGTGGCTAAACTGTGAGCAACATTACTCATCCAAAACCTATGAAGCACCCTTCTGTCACTCTGCACAGTGCTTCAGAGCCAACACACACCAATGCCTCAGTTGCCCAGCAGCAGCAAGGCCAGGGTGCCACAAAAACACATGTGGTCTCATGTCCACCAACCCTGTCACCCAACAAAACGCTTTGGGTGAACTAGGCGAAGATGTGCTTGCAATCCACGTCTCTCTAGGAACCCAACTTGGTGAGTTGTTCACAGTCCCTCACTTCCTCTTTTCTTGTGCACCTTCCTTCCTTCTCCAAAAGGGTCTTCCAATGAATGTTGAAGGAGTAGCTGGCTTAGGTCATGGACCTATTTCTCTTCCAAACCAACTTGCTTCCCACTTTGGTCTACAACGCCAATTCACCACCTGTCTCTCTCGCCACTCATCATCTTCAAAGGGCGCTATCATCTTTGGAGATGCACCAAACAATTTCCATGAACTTCACGGCCACGCTATTTTCCAAGATCTGGCTTACACCCCATTAACCATCACCCCACAAGGAGAGTACAACGTGAGAGTCAACTCCATAAAAATCAACAAGCACAGCGTGACCCCAGTTAACAAGATATCATCAACCATAGTAGGACATTCGGGAGGAACCATGATTAGCACGTCAACTCCTCACATGGTTCTGCAGCAATCTCTTTATGAGTCTTTCATTCAAGGGTTTGCTCAACAGCTTCCAAAGGAAGCTCAAGTGAAAGCTGTGGCACCATTTCAGCTGTGTTTTCATTCCAAAAACATCAGTGAATATCCTGGCGTGGAGCTTGTGATGGACAAGCCTAATGGTCCGGTTTGGAGAATCTCTGGTGAGGATTTGACTGTGCAGACACAACCTGGAGTGTCGTGTTTGGCCGTGGTGAACGGTGGAATGCAACCTAGAGCTGAAATCACCATAGGAGCAGGGCAATTGGAAGAGAATCTGGTGGTGTTCGACCTTGCAAAATCAAGGGTTGGCTTTAGCACTTCCCCACTGGCCTCGCATGGGCTGAAATGTTCGGATCTCTTCAACTTTGTTAATGTCTGAGAGTGGAGAGTTTCAGTTTTTACCTATGCTTATTTATTATAAAAGTAAAGTCAGAATAAAAACTTTGGATCAGAACACTTGTTTGTTTCCAGAGAAATTAATGTTGTTGGTTTTAGCCTGCTTTGTTTGCTAATAATTAAGGATTAACAAATAAGTGAATTAGGTCTTTAGTTGTTGTTATATTGTAAAATTTGATTTATTTATTTTCAGCTCGAAGTAGAATATAAATTTGGATTTATTTTCACAACTCTAATGAATATTTATTTATTTAAATATTTAAAATAATGATGAAGAGCCATGTAGGACATAGGCGTGTAAAAAAATCTTATGTCCCCATATCATATAAAATTTCCATCTCAACATTTTATTAATCAAGATAAATGAAATAAAAAAATTAAACTTAAATTATATTATGTTTTAAAAAATAATATTTAAAAATTACAAAGAAATAAAATATCACGTAATATAAAATAATTTTATTAATTAAAAAGGTTTTATTATTAATATAAAACATTTTAAAAAATTATAGTTCAGATTGAAAAAATCTGAGTTCAAATTATCCAACATATAGTCAAAACCTATCATAAAAATTACTTCGAATGTATTTTCAAATTTAAATGAGTTGGATGGATGTGACTCTTTCTAAAGAATTAGTATTTAAGTGAGGATTTTTGCTTTTTCTCTCACATTTCATCATAATAGATAAAACGAAAATGATCTTTTAAAATTGTTATATTTTTAAAATTATGCTATTGAAAAGGAATAAAAAAATTATAAATTACACGTTTGAGACAAATATAATTCAGAATTATTTTTTAACTATTTTTGAAACATTGATAATAAGATTTATTATTAGAGAATTAGTTGTTTTTATAGTTTAATATCTATTTTTGGAAGTGTAATTTGGACTTTAAAAAGTCATTTAAGACCATTAAAATGACCTTAATGGAGTTTGTCCTTGGTTAGTTCTAATAGAATGCCGATGTGGAACTTCTAATGACGTGGCAGTCTATAATTGGTGGTACAGAAGATTTGCGTGCGTGGTTTCGAGGAGTGAGTGCGTGTTGGATCCAATGAAAGAGCACCAAAACAAACGCACCAAAACGTTTCTTTGTCTGCTTGGTTCAGTCAACTAGTCTATCCTCTCTTTCTCTCTCAGTCTTTTTATCAAACACACAGAGCGCAATCGAAGAAGAAGGAGGACAAGAAAAAAAACCCTGAAAATGCATTCATTCGGGTACAGAGCCAACGCGTTGCTAACCTTTTCCATAACAATTCTTGCCCTTATGTGCGCCATGGCCTCTCTATCCGACAACTTCAACAGCCCCACTCCCTCTGCGCAAGTCCAGGTCCCTATTTTCTCTCTCTCGAATTCACTTTTATGGATCTGCAATTCGCCAATTCTTTTACCCCCTTTTTTTACTCGCTCTGTGTGTGTGCTTTGTGTTTCTGGATGCAGGTGCTCAACATCAACTGGTTTCAGAAACAGCCAAACGGCAATGACGAGGTAATTCATCATTTTTTTTCCTAATCAAAACAACATTCTGGCTGGTGGCTAGGTCTTCTGGGCTTTTTCGTTCTTTGGAATCTCTCTCAGATTTAGGATCGTGTTTAAACGTTACAATTTTTGTTGGTCTTCATTTATTCTAGGGATTGCGATGTAACTGGAGATTGTTCCCTCGTTTTAAAAGTTATACATAGGGTGATTACTGATTTCTAATTGATCCACAAGGAAAAAACCCTTAAAGTCTTTACATTTCACATCTGTCAGTATTAAACTCTTATTTGTACAGTAGATGATATTTATTTCTGTTTTATGTTTCTGTGGTTGCCAACTTGGTATCAACATTTATGCTTAGACAGGTTATTCTGCAATTTTAGGTTTATGGTTGTCGTCTTAGTAACAAAGAACTTAGTTGTTGCGATTTCTATTGGATTTTGAAGGAGGAGATATTCGATTAACCCAGCCTTCAATTCTTAAACATGAGTAGTTACCATTACCACTGAATGATCCTTGGTTGCAGCTTGCAAGAAAACACGGTTGAAACATGGCATACAGGATACTTTTTATTAGTAGATTGTTTGTTATGTCACATAGGAAAGAAAGGGTTTGAACAATCAAATACAAATGAAATGAAAGAGAAGTAGTAAATTAATTCCACAGATCTAAGGTGCCCAGTATTTGTAAATGAGCAAAATGGAGCACTTGAAGCTCTGACTTTACTTGCGAAGTAAAGATAGGGGAAAATTTAAATCTTACGCTTTACTTTTTTAAAATATGAAGAGTCAGTGTATGATTTTCTAGTTCTTTTTTAGCCTGAATAGTTGCTCTTTTCCCTTTATCAGATTTATTCGCAATGTGTTTTGAAGTTTTTTTAGTAGAGATTTTTATGTAATGAGATGAAGTATTAGGATAAAGTTAAAGAAAGTAACAGAATATATTGACCTAATTATAGTTGTTTAGATAGAATTATGGACCTCATCAAATAGCTTGAGCTTGGGTCGTTTATATTATTGAATCTAAAGCTAATCTTGATCTTGTTTTTAGTGAAACAAACAATAGGGCTAAGTTTGAGCTTGGTCATTTTTAACTGGTCAAGCTCAAATAGATTACAAATAGCTCAATTATTTTAATTTCCTACCGTTCCAAGTTCCAAGACTGTCAACCATACATGAACAATAATTTTACAGATTATTCTGGGGTTGTTTAAAGCATTTAAGGTATTGTATTGTGCTATTTTAAACTAGCTTAGCATGGTAAAAGTTAGAACTCTATTGTGCTATTTGCTTAGAAGAAGATCTAGTTTTACAATATTATATACCGTATTCATGTTTCATGCTCATGCTCTGTAAGCTGCATATATGATATGATGACGTGGGATACCATAGTTTGTAAAAAAAACAGCTTGTTGTAATCCTTTTCTCTGATATTTACATGTCATTTATTCATTATTCAATCTGAAGTGGAAGCTTTTCTATTCCTGCAGGTCAGCATGACACTGAATATATCTGCAGATTTGCAGTCCCTTTTCACGTGGAACACAAAACAGGTTACTATATTTAATTTGGAACACAAAACAAGTAATTGCTTTTGGTGAAGATGTGATTATTTCGTGAAAATTATCTGAAACAAATGTGTTTGTTTGCTCTTTCATCATAATGCGTGCTTAATGTTTGAATCGCCTTACCTGTTGTTATATCTTGTTTCAGTTTTCGAAATATTAATTTATATTCTTGCACATTGCTTTTTTTGTGTGTATGCAACATTGTATTTCCATGGAAATGTTCGAGCTGCTTAATGACACACCCAATGAGATCCTTATTTCCGATCATTATTCTAGATAAACTGTGTAAAAGCTAGAAATTTCAGTACTGTCCAGTGATTTAGTTTTGTGTTATTTTTGTATGGTTGCAGGTTTTTGTTTTTCTAGCTGCCGAGTATGAAACACCGAAGAATTCCTTGAATCAGGTATGAATTGTTTAGTTTGTTTTGTTAGTTTGCCAGCTTGGTTTTATAAAGGAAAATATAAAAGGAAAACCATGATAACAGGTGTATTATAGGATCTGAATTTTTATTGGTGAGGCGGTGGCTTCAGAATTTGTTTATACTATTCATTTCACTCTGATAGCTGCGGCTGCATCTCTGCCATCTTTGGTATGTGTTGCGTCATGTATGTTGCTTAGGTTCTTGAAATGCCATTTACAGATATCTCTCTGTGTTGGTGTCATCCACTCTAAAGAGCAGGAGAAGTTTTGAACTCATACATAAAATAGCTGTTCTGTTTTACTAAGCGTCAGAGTTTTTTTAATACTATTCATATCACCCAGAAAGCTGTGGCTTTGCATATTATGCGGCATCTCTCCCATCCTGGTATCTGTTGTGTCATGTATGTTGCTAAGGTTCTTGATATGCCATTTTACAGATATCCTTATGGGATGGTATCATTCCCTCTAAAGAGCATGCGAAGTTTTGGATTCACACATCAAATAAGTATCGTTTCATTGACCAGGTATACAACTCCAGAAGGTTGTTTTCAATAATAATATGATTTGGTTCAGATTTGTTTAGGACTTAACTTTTGTATTATTTCATGCCCAGGGAAGCAATTTGCGTGGCAAAGAATATAACCTTACCATGCATTGGCATGTTATGCCAAAGACTGGCAAAATGTCTGCAGATAAAATAGTCATGCCGGGTTACAGACTGCCTGTGGAGTATAGATGATGATGCCTTGTCATATTAGTTTTTTGTTGTAACGTTTACCCTTTTTTTATAACGGATATAGAAGGTTAGTTCAAAGAACTAGATTGAGGAAGTGAATACTGGAACATCTAAGTTTGCTTGTGGTCTTCAGTTCTCTCTTGCATTGGTCTGAACTTTTTCCATTCCTCCAAGAAAAAAATGCTACGGTGAACACTTTAGCTGTGGAAACTACTTAGGCCATGCATACCTGCAAAAGTTCGAAACTGTCATTTTTCTGGTAATTAAAAGTCACTCAAGTACCAAAAACCTATGTTTTAAGAAGCGGACGGTGGGTTAAATGGAAAAAATTGGCGAACCTTCAAAAACTGGTTTACAATAATTCAAAGAATCTTTTTTTTAAAATTATTATTTAAAAGAAATATTTATCATTTCGTTATTAAGGAACTTGTAAGTTTAAAGAATGTTATTTTGTATGTATGGCTGAATCTTAAATCCAAATATTATGAAATATTTGATTTTTAATGTGAGCTTTGAATGTTAAAAATGTACGCTTTAATATTATTAAATTACGATAATAAATTTTTTAAAACATTTATATATAATTGAATTATTAATATAGGAATCTTGGGGGTGTGAATGCATAAAGTAGAAACAAGTGTGGAGATTTAACCGTGTTGTTGAGAGTGGTGTGATTGTTAAAGCAAGAAACGCGGAACACAGGGTGGGGCCCATCCGAGCGATGGAGTAGGGAGGGTGATGATTGAGATGGCGGAAACGCCGAGAAAGAAGGCACGACAGGAATGGCTCTGGTAAGGTTGAAATTAATCTTGATCAGCATTCTCCTTCTCCTGGTTTTCATCTTCTTCTCGTTAAACCCTCCTTCTCCCATCGCCACACCACGCAGGTCACTACTCCTCTCTCCCTCGCCCTGTTCCGCCAAATCCGATGGACTCCTCAATTACCACTGCCTCTTCCCCCAACACACCGCTCTCTCTATCCCATCCCTCTCCCTATTCCTCCTCCTCCACTTCTACATCCTCATCACCACCGCCCAGCACCACTTCTCCCTCGTCACCACCAAACTCGCCTCCCACCTCGCCCTCTCCCCCAGCATGGCCGCCGTCACGCTTCTCTCCCTCGGCAACGGCGCCCCCGACGTCTTCTCCTCACTCGCCGCCCTCCGAGCCGGCCAGTACCGCACCGGCTTCGGCGCCATCCTCTCCGCCGGCACCTTCGTCTCTGCCCTCGTCGTCGGCTTCGTCGCCATCTACGCCGCGCCCTTCTCCGTCGATCCCGCGCCCTTCGTTAGGGATGTTCTCTTCTACCTCACCGCTGCAATGTTCCTCTTCTACGTCTATCTCAGCGCCGAGATTTTCCTTTGGCAGGCCGTCGGATTCGTTGCCTTCTATTTGTTCTTCGTAGGTTTTGTGTTCTATATGGATTTGGGGATGGCGGATCGCACACGAAAGAGTTCCGCAGATCTCGAGGGACAGTTGGAATCGGATTCCGACGCTGTAGTTTCGAGATCAGCCGAGGAGGAGAAACGCCCTTCTGGAGTGCGTGGAGCGTTTCGATTGGTACGTTGTTGTAGTAGTAGTTTCCATTTCGAGTGCGTGCGTACATGGGTACATGATCTTGATTTTTTTCAGTCCAAGCAAGGCAATTGTCATTGAACTACTTTATTTATTTTAAGATTCTGGAGATTATTAAAGTTTGTTTAAAGGAATAATGGATTGGATAACAACTTTCCTTCTTTTTTTTTACCTTTCTAGTTTTCATCTTTGATGTAGTAAACATTTTTATATCTGTAATATGCTGTGACTCACTTTTAGCATATTGCTTGCCATTTTTCATGTTTTCATGTATCAGTTTTAGTAATGTGATCTGTTTCTCAAGTTATAGATAGAAGAGTACGTCTGAATTTGGAAGGAAACGGGATACGATTAGAATCATGTGTTTGAGTTTTTTTAATAGAATATAGGGACAATTTTAGGTATATATACAGACAACAAATATCGATCATTCATAGTTTTGCTAAGTGGGTGGTATTTCGGACAGAGTGATATGATTTTGTCTTCATAACTAGGTAGTTGGTGCAACAATAAGAAAGATGGTGAAAAATTAATAAATGGGTACAGACACCTTCACGGTAATCGACTGCTTTCAGTATGTACTGGGGATGAGTGATGGACTGGTTTCTTGAGATTGTGCATCACTGAAAAGAAGGAGAATATATCTAATGTGGTGGGGTTAACCGGATTGATCTCTTTGTCATAAAAGAGTGATGCATTTAACCTCAATATCCACTTTAACCATTCACAAATGGGGGGGTTTGGGGGAGGCAATTGATCCCCTTGTTAGTAAACGTTGAGTCTAGGCAGGTAACATTTCAAGATTCTGATATAAATTAGAATTATCTCTGATTTTTTTATTTGATTCCTGAAAGACGTGTTAGACTAACTATATTGTCAGTTCCTGTAATTGATGCTGCCATGGTCATTACCTTAATTTGAAAATTATTGTTTAATTTCATTCAATAAGATTCCATATAACTCTTAAAAACAATGATATACCATAATATAGTCAATCATTTTTAAAACAAGTGGGGAATTTTATGCATTTCATGGATAGGTTTCTAATTCTAGTTATTTACAATATTATTTAATTACTCTACTTGAGGCTTTCCTGACATTTTATCCCATGCACTCAGATTTCTAAAACATGGGAGCTTCCTGTCGAAACTCTCCTGAGATTGACAATCCCTCAACCAGCAACAGCACAATGGAGCAGATTTTATGCATCAGCAAATATTGCACTTTGTCCACTGGCCCTCTTGTATGCCTGCAATTCATTCATGCCATTTAATCATCCCATAGTTTTCCTCCTCCCGAACACTCACTTTCCCCTCTGGTCGGTAGTGTTCATGACAAGCTTCTCTCTTGCGTTTCTTCATTTTATAATCGAAAAGGAACCCCCCAAAACAGAGCATCTGCCTGTGGTTGTCATGGCATTTGTGATGAGCGTGTTTTGGATATCTACTACAGCTGGAGAGCTGGTGAACTGCCTGGAAGCTATAGGCACTCAACTCAAACTGCCACCAGCACTCCTGGGTCTTACTGTACTGGCATGGGGAAATTCAGTAGGTGATCTTGTTGCTGATGTTGCAGTTGCTAAAGCTGGTCATCCAGCGATGGCAATGGCGGGATGTTTTGCCGGACCAATGTTCAACATGCTTGTTGGCCTTGGAAGTGCTTTAGTCATACAGACGGCCAATATATATCCTAGAGCTTATCAGCTTAATTTCCACGTTGGTATCGTGATCGCATTTGTATTCCTGCTTTTAAGCCTTATGGGTTCTCTCTTGGTGATCACTTGGTGCAGGTTCAGAGTGCCTAGGTTTTGGGGATTCTGTCTTGTAGGCGTCTATGTTGCCTTTATGGCAGCGAGTTTAGTAATATCCATGTTCTGAGGGTGGTTTTTTTAGGTAGATTTGTGGTTTATATTCATACTCAAATTCAACCATAAGCTAAATCCACATAGATGGCATTATTGAAGGAGGTATTCAACACGTATATTAAATTGATAGGCACATAATGTATGTTCATGTTGAGTTTTTCTTTGGAGTTTCTCCATTAGGTTTAGGTAGATAAAAAAAATTTAGTTGGGTCCTGATCATTGGAAATTTTTAACATTACACTGTCATACACCTATCTATTACCAGTTTTGCTGACTGACATTTTGTTCACAATTGTTCTTTTTATAAGTTTGGAACATAAGGTGAGATTGATTGTTAGTTTTATTGAATGTACTTGTAATAAGTAATAAAATAAATATTTTGACATCTAATTAGTTTGGATTTTTTCCATATCATAGATATGAAGCTAAGGTAGGTAGTTCTAAATAGAGTAAAATATGATTAGTTGAATTCTATTTGCGTGATTATTTTCCCCGGTCATCTCTAGCTAGTGAAGAGGGGAGTTATTGTTGGTTGTTTGGTGGAAAAGAATGGAATTAAAATTATTTACTATTTTATCCCTTCATTTTGTATTATATAGTGTAAAAAGTAAGGGGTGTAGTGGGTTATATAGTATTCAAATAATTTATCTTCTATTAAATCGATTAGATTAAATTATTTGAAAAAATAGGGACAATGACAAAAGGAGATGAGAAATGACCAACAATGACAATTTAAAACAAGTATATTAAATTAATTCTGTCCATTTAATTTTATACATAAATGATTCATTAATTCTATTTCAAATTAGGTGCATCCTTGTGTACTATAAATATTTAATGAATCACAATTAATTCGACTATTTCTTTCATAACTAAATATTTCTCAAAAATCACTTTTTAAAAGGTTTTCAAAAATATTAAAAAAACAAGTGACTTGTATATATTTATCACAATAATCAAATTTGTGATGTTTTTTAACTTCAAAATTGTTAGGGTTATTTGCTTTAGTGTACAATGATTCTATTATAACTTTACATAACTAAATCCTATACTACTACATATTTATTTTCTTTTATTTGATTTTGTTAAAAAATAATGTTTCCACCAATGTGGGTGGTAGATGAAATGAATGTTGGAAACGTGGCACCCTAAGCATTGCAATTGAGTTTGGAACAATTGTTGGCCAATAAAATAAAAGTTGATGATGGATGTAGAAAAGTGGGCACTCAAAGAATAGAGTGAAAAGTAGGGTTTTGAGAGAAGAGAGAGAGAGAGAGAAGTGTGGTATGCTATATGCCACTCACCATCTAAACTTGGTATCTTTGAAAATCTTTTTCTTTATTTCTCTTATTATGTTCTTCCTCTCTTCACCTTTGGGACTTCAAAAACCCAACCTTTAATCATATCATCACTGACTTATTCAATGGTTCTCTTTCACCCCCAAACCCCAATCATACCACTCCCACAATTTTCACATTAAATTTATTCAATTTATATTACAATCAACCATGTCAATTTATTCATTATATTTATACTACAATAAAATTATTAAATAAAAATTAATTTTAAAAACTAAAATAATTAATTATTATTTAATTAAATTAAAAACTATTTTATAAATTAAAAAAAATATTAATATTTAAAGTAATTTCTATTATCAATAAAAATTTATAAAATAATTCTTAATTGGTATTTAAATATTAACTACTAATGTTTTAATTACTTACTATCTTATATTTTAAACTCGTCTTTATTAATTTTTAAAGACTAATTTATAATCTAAAATATTATAAGTTAAAATTTTGGTAGCTAATAATTTAAAAATTATTTTACAATTTTTTATTAATAATAGAAATAATTTTAGATATAAATAATTTTTTAATTTCTAAAACAGTATTTAATTTAATTAATATAATAATTAATTATTTTTTTACCTTTAGATTTAGATTTAGTTGTTATTTAATATTATCTTGTAGTGTTATTTTTTGTTTTCAATATGAAATTTATGACACATCTCGTCTTATTTAGGTATTAAAATTATGAGTTAAATTTTTTATTATAAAAAGTATAAATTATTAAAAAACGAATGTCAAAATATTTTTTTCCAGTATCAAATAATAATTAATAAATTTTAATTGTACAGATTTTAAATCAAGTATTAAATAAATTAATTAATAATTTAAAATAATAACAGGTACAAAAATAAGAACATGACAAATATTTACATACTTATTTTCCAAATATTTCCTTACAGAAATAAAATAAGTTCGAGATTCTTCTAACCATTCGACTTGAAGTTTTTAAGTGAATACACTACATTTGTACATATTCCTGGATTTTGAAGTTTTCTTATACATATGATGAATTGTAATTTTAATTTAACTTTTTTTGTTTTGCAATTTAGTGAATATTTTATTTGAAAACTTAAATAGTGTCATTTGATAATTGTGAAGTAATGTGTTTTAGTATAGGTAATAGTTAATTCATAATTATAACAAAGTTTTATTTGATAATGCGCATGGATAATAATAAATGAATAATTTATTTTTGAAATAAATGAATAATAAACCATCCTTTTAATACATCAACTGACCTAAAATATTATATAATAATTAAAAATATATAAAGTGAAATATAATGTTAAATTTATATTCAAAATGTTACTATTTAAAGAAAATGACTTAGTTTGACTTTACTACGTGGTGACTTTTAGAATGAGGAAGGGAGGGTTTAAAAGTTTTGATAGAAAAATCAAATAAAATAAGATGAGTGAAATAGTATAATATAATGATGTTTTTGGAGAAATTATAATATGTAATCAAATAAACATATTTACTTATTATTTAAATTCAAAATGAGGTTTAGTTTTCTTCTAAGGAGTGTTACATATTTCACTTTACTTTTGTTGATAGAAAACTTTGGAATTATACAATTCTAATTTATAATTTAAATATTAAATAAAATAGTTTTTTAATAAAAATTCAGTTGAAAATAATTAAATCTATTATAAGTATCAGCAAATAATCATTTATAAAAAGTAATTAATCCAAAGAAACATCTTTGGAGTAGAAGATAAAAGAGTATTGTAGTATTTAAAAGCAAAACATAGTAAAAGTAAAAGTAATTTTAGTTGTATGAAGAAGAAAAGGGAAACTGAAAAAGGTAGAAAGCAACCGTTATGAAGGTTTGAATGTTGGGGGCAGTTTAGAAAGAAAGCATTGATGATAGCAGAAAGGAGAAAAGGAAAATGGTGGATGAGTCAGAGAATAGAACAAATGAAAAGAAGAAGAAACCCTAAAATCCTGCAAAAAGCAACTCTCTGCTCTGCTTTGCTGTAATGTTTTCAATTCATACATTAAAACACAAATGTCAGACCATCCCCACTTCTCATGTCTTCACATTGGATAACTTTATTTATCTTTTTTTTCTATAATTTTACTCTTTTTTTTTTATATATATATGGTAAAAAATTACAAAAATTTTATATAATTTCTATCTCAAAATCTAAATGTATAAATTATGTTCATTAAAAATATCATTTTGAAATGTTATGTATATATATCTATAATTGATTATGAGACCCATTATAAGTGTTTTTATTTTATTTATATGTAATAATAATAATAAAAAATTATATAATTTTCACTATTTTTTTCTTAATGTGTAGGCATTACTAGATATCCAAATATATATCTAGAAGATGATATTTTGCTAACAAAAGTTAACTATTACTTAATCATAAGTTACTTTTTTTAATTTGATAATTAACATCCTATACTCTTTAGAAATTTAAAATTATAAAAAAATGTGAATACAATATATTAGTTAATTTGTAATAATAAAAAAAGGTGGAAAAATGGAATTGGGATATGAGGCACGTGAGTGTAGCAAATAAGTTGGAAGATCTAAATTTTTATATAATTTTTGAGAAGAAGAATGTCATGTTGGGAGTGAGGAATATGAAAGGGTAAATTGGTCATTGTGAGAAAATTGAAAACACTTGGGCATATAAGAGTTAGGTCCGACAATGTTAGTCAGAATCGATCACACAGCTTTTGTTTTCGCACTTCGCTGTCTGAGGTTCGTTCCAAACAGAAACATTGTTAATTCTCACGACCACTTCTGCTATGCTTGCTTTTGTTTTCGTCGGAAACCCTAAATTTTTTTGTCTGCTCTGAACTTTGGGATCTTTTACACTTGAAAAAAATGTTTCTTATGCTTCACCCACCACAATTCTTATGCCATAGATCTTTGAATCGAATACAATTTCTGATTATTTCTCTATTTCTCTTTTACCCCCTTTTATCCCTTTTCAGGTTCTGGATTATCAGTGTTTGGGGAGCGCGACATCATCTCTCGGGGAAGGTAACAAGTAACAACTCTTGCTACACCTTTACATATGTCTATGTGAATTTGTGTATGATTCTGCATTTGTTTAGGTTTACTGTAACGTGGTCTTCATGCTTTTGTCTATCTGTTGTTATATTTTTTTGGGGGTATTCTTTATTGGACACCCATAATTCAATTTGCTGTTGCTTTTTTGTTTTATTCCTTTTCTGGTGTGGTTCCTTTGGTTAATTTTCTTGACGCTGATTTTCGCGTATGTGAAACTATCATGTCTTGGACTGAAGAATTATCTTTGATCTTAATTGCTGGAAATATGGAAAATAAAAGCTGCTCTTTTTTTTTTTCTTTTTAATAATTCCATGCTAAAATCAGCTCAGGGTTAAAATCTTCTGAAATCTTGATGATGGATGTTATGTTGAGCCATAAATTTCTTGATAGATTTCTTTCTTGGGTGAACCATAAGATTCTTTAGTTGAATTGGGTGGTTGTCCTGTATTTTTGGAGGCATACGATGCTTCTTAATTGGAAAGCATTTTGGTCATTGGGTGGGGAAGATATTTGCTGATCATATTTGATTTACTGTGCTTTCTGAACTGTTGGTTGTGTCACACGCGTGTTGCTTTTACGTGTGTGTTTCTATTAGGTGCCAAAGTTGCCTACTTTGATGCGTTGTGCAATATTCACCTGCTTTAATGCTTTATGCTAATAGTCACCTGCTTTAGTGCTTTGAGCAAATCTAAGAAAAAGATTTACCTACTTTCTTGCGCGAAGCTCATGTTGTTTTCCATCACATGATTGAGGGCACTGCATTAGAGGCCCATTTGTTCATCCCTTCCACGTTTACGTTGAATATTTAATCATAGTAAACATACTAATATGATAGACAAACTTGTTTTAATGATTGCATGATTTGTTGTATTGGTTACATGAAAAGTATAGGCACTCACTCCTTGAGTGTTTGATTTTACCTGAAACAGAATGGATCATCAAGGGCATGGCCAGAACCCATCGATGGGGGTTGTTGGTAGTGGAGCTCAATTAACATATGGTTCTAACCCATATCAGCAAGGCCAACTAACTGGGCCGCCGGGGTCGGTTGTGACATCGGTTGGGACCATTCAATCCACCGGTCAACCTGCTGGAGCACAGCTTGGACAGCATCAACTTGCTTATCAGCATATTCATCAGCAACAACAACATCAGCTTCAGCAACAGCTCCAACAATTTTGGTCAAATCAGTACCAAGAAATTGAGAAGGTTACCGATTTCAAGAACCACAGTCTTCCCCTGGCAAGGATCAAGAAGATTATGAAGGCTGACGAGGATGTTAGAATGATATCAGCTGAGGCACCAGTCATATTTGCAAGGGCATGTGAAATGTTTATATTAGAGTTGACCCTGCGTTCTTGGAATCACACTGAAGAGAACAAAAGGCGAACACTTCAAAAAAATGACATTGCTGCAGCAATCACAAGGACTGACATCTTTGATTTCTTGGTTGACATTGTACCCCGTGAGGACTTGAAAGATGAAGTGCTTGCATCTATCCCTAGAGGAACAATGCCTGTTGGAGGACCCCCTGATGCACTTCCATACTGCTACATGCCGCCTCAGCATGCTCCTCAAGTTGGAACTGCTGGTGTCATAATGGGTAAGCCTGTGATGGACCCAAACATGTATGCTCAGCAGTCTCACCCCTACATGGCACCACAAATGTGGCCCCAGCCTCCAGACCAACGTCAACCATCCCCAGAACATTAGCTCTGATGTGTCTTAGAAATTAAGGTGGACTTTGGGCTCTCACTTTTACGTTAAATTTTATGTTGAATTGCTTATTTCAGTAAGTTATAGTAAATTTTGATTCTGCATGCTTTCAATTTCAGTTCTTTTCCTTGATGGATTCTAAATGTTCTTCTGTTATGTAGACTATTATTGATAGTTTAAAAAATACGTATAGGTATATCCTTTTGTAGTGCCGTTTACATAAACAAGCTTTTGTTGGACTTTCAACAAAGATATTTTCTGTTTTTATACTTTGATCAGTTTAGGCAATCTTTAGATTTTTACTGTACTGTTATTCATCACGGATTCACAGTTCTTTTGGCCTGATATTGCCTACATTTCCTGGCTTGCAGATGCACCAGATTCAGTTATGAATGTCAAACTGAAAGGTTTGGGAAGTCCATAGCGAGCAGAAGCTGTAGCTGATAGTTTACATGCAATGCAGACTATAAACATATGTAGATAATGTGCTAGGGAAAACTTAACTTTATCTTTGACTTAGCTGGATAAAATGGTATTTTTCATGTTTAAATTACAGGTCGTCAGATGATAATATTTATTTACTGGTGCACAGCAGGATTTTTACTTCAGTGGTTAAACCTGCCATGTGCCCAAAATATATCCCATCTTATCATTCACATCATGGGTTTCCCTGTTATACCTGCCTACTTGACCTTGGATTTGTTGAAAAAAATTCATCTGTCATGTTTGATATGCGTAGAACTTGTGCAAGAACACATTTGCAGTTTTTATGATATGTACCGTATTAATAATTCCACCAGCGAGTTGCATAGTCTTCTACCCCATCATAGATTATAATGAAAGGGGAGAAAGAAGTGCTACTTAGCTTGTAACAGAGTACGTTTTTGGGATTGCAGCTCATGTATTGAAGGTTAAACCTTTCCACTATAAAGGGGTATTAGCAATACATCTGTTTTATATATCACTACCAAAATTACATGATTTATAAAAAATTTAGTTAATAATAGAAAAAATGTGTTTAAAAGTGTTAGTATTTCTCTTTTACCTAAAGCCACACTGATTCTTAAATTAACAATCAAAACAAATGTTCACTTCCTCTCTTGGTCTAACTGGCTTCAGAACTCATGGTTAACCAAAATGATTTCAAGCTAGCTAACAATTTGCCATTGGAAAATCACTGGTTATCCAGCTTGATGGAACATTGAAAATGAAAATGGAGGTCATGTTAAAGCTAAATGGCATTGAAAAAGTGGATAGGGACTACTCAATCAAGGAAATAATGATAAGTGCAAGTATGTGGTGCTCACAATATGACGGTGCACCAAGCACGGGTAAGTGGAATTTAGAAGGTTAGGTTTATTTTATACACACACATGTGTGTGTCTATATATATATATATATATATATATATATATATATATATATATATATAGTAACAAAAAGTTTGAATAAATCTGTATACAGTTGAACAAACTAGACAAGGAGTTATAAATCTAATAGAGCTTATACGAATAAATATTTACAACTACCAGATAACAACCTTATTAGAAACATTTTCTAGCCACACCCTTTATGATGAGTCAGTTCTTCATATCTAACCTTAAAAAGGTGACTGCTACCTATGTTAGCGTTTTCGTGTGAATTCCATTTCCTTTCATCGCACACAGAGATTTTAGCTGGTGAGACTTGTATTTGATTACAAGCAACGTTAATTGATAAGTGTTCTTTATCTTAATTTATTAAGTATAATATTCACTTATTTTATTTCTTTTAAATACTTTAAGATTATTTTCATGGTTTTTTCTTTAATTTTTATAATTATAGGAAAAGAGAGATTAAGTATATATTTGACTGATACATCTAACATTTTAAAACTCTTTTGGTAGGATTTAGTGAAGAAGAAAAGTTAGGAGAATAAAAGAACATGATAATGGTAAAGCCATCTAAGCCAACATGATTATTTGTTTAGTTATAATTGACTTCGTCCTCAGCCAAAACTTAAATAAGAAATCAATATATCTTGAACATCAGGCCTCACCCAACAAGAGCTAATCTTCGCCCAATAAGTCCAAGCTCTGCCTCATCGAATAACTTATTAAATGCTCTCTTTTGGCCTCGAAATCACATATATAAAGGAGGAAGGCATGAAATAAAAAAAAAAAAAGTGCAGATAAGAGAAGGCTAGGGCACCTATCCCATGGAGACTCCATCCATGACTTCCACCTCCATCTATTCTTCATCTTTTTGTTTATATTTTATGTTATTCAATTCCATAAGTGACTAAATCTTCTTTTTGTTGGGGTTAGATGTAATTACTAAACTTTTTTTGTATTTTTTATTATATTTATTTACAATGCTTAATTGTTGTTCTCCATTAATGTTTAATCTTTATGCTTAAAGAATCATACTTAAATTCTTAAACTTAATGTGAGTTTATTTTATTGAGTTAATAAGAAATTATAGGGTTTGTTATAAAAGATTGGAGTATAACATTTTATGATAAGAATTGATGACAATGAAAAAGAGAAAAATTTTACTTTTGAGCTTAATGAAAGAAGAAGAATAATGTGATAAAGTTTAATTGCAACAATATTCAGATCATATATTTCACTTCATACTTTATCATTTATTTTACGCCGCAGTATAAAGTTAGTGTAGTTATTTATATTAAACCAAATCCTTGTGAATTCTATACTTTTACTTATTTTTAAAACTAGTAACGATAATGGTGCGTTTGCAAGAAAGCAAACATTAATCTTGGTCAATAATCATGCCATGGCCAATTCAGCATGAATGGAAGAGAGCGTGTGTCCCAGTAGTATGGCATAGAGTGAGGGCATAAAATAAGACAGTTACTGTACAAAAATTTACCACTCTGAATTCTGAATCACATCTATTTGACATGTTAAAATTGTATCAAATCATACAGATTTATATTATTTCAAGCGAACTGTGACCAATTGTCTTTGTGATCCTTCTGTGCTTCATAACTTTTCTAGTCACGTTTACGTCTTCCCACATGCCAGCAGTTGCATATATATTAGATAGAAGAACATGAACCCCACTCTGACCAGGTTCTAGCTCTGTTAGTCGTGGTTTAACTTGATTAGCAAAAGACAAGTTTTCATGAATCTGGCAGCCATTTAAAAGAGCACCCCATATGGCAATATTTGGTTGTACGGACATTGTCTCCACTAATCTTTCTGCTTCTATGAAACGACCCCCCCGACTCAAAAGATCAACCATGCAACCATAATGCTCTCTTTCTGGTACTATACCGTACATTTCTGTCATCTGTCTAAAATGTTTTTGAGCCTCTTCAACAAGTCCAACATGACTACATGCGAATAAAACTCCTATGTAGGTGATGTGATCAGGGACTAGAGAGCTATCCTTTTGCATTGTTTGAAACATACTCAATGCTTCATTTCCACGACCATGCATGGCTAAACCATTGATCATGGTAGTCCAGATCACCACATCCTTTTTCTGCAAACTGCTAAAAATCTTCTGTGCACCTCCTAACTCACCAGTCTTGGCATACATGTCAAGAAGAGCAGTAGCAAGGGCAATGTCTGTGGTGATAATGTTGGTTTTTAACAGATAAGAATGAACAGCTTGTCCCAATGCCAGAGCACACAGATGGGCACAAACACTCAAAACACTCAGAAAGGTAGCCTTATCAGGATAAATGCCACTAGTCCACATATCAAAAAAGAGTTCTAGCGCCTCCTGATGCCTCTCATACTGATTGTAGGCATTAATCATACTGTTCCAAGCTACAATGTTTCTCTTGGGCATTTTTCTGAACAGGTCTCTTGCTATCTTCAAGCTACCACATTTGGCATACATTTCAAGAATTGCAGTTGCAAGAATGATGTTACTATTAGATGTGGACATAAAGGGATCATAATCAGCCTTACGAATTCGCTGGTGGATCCGACGTCCACTATCAATGTCTCTACTACGAGCACAGGCAATCAAAGCATTCACCATAGTTATTTCATTAGGCTCGACACCCCAATGGCTCATTTCTTCAAACACCTTCAAAGATTCATATGGTTGATTATTGTTCACAAACCCAGCAATCAAACAAGTCCAAGCAACCACATTCCACTTGGGAATATTATCAAACACTTGCTGTCCTGACTTCATATCTGCACATGACACGTACATGTGGAGTAATCCAGTAGCGGTATAGGCATCAGCTTCAAACCCAGATTTCATTATGCAGCTATGAATGCCTTTTCCACAATCTTGATCAGCAATTAAACAACATGCTTTGAGTGCAAATGGGAAAGTAAAGTGATCTGGTGAATACCCATCTTCTATCATATGTTTATACACAAGCATAGACATTCTTGGATTGTGACCATTAACAAAACCTCGTATCATAGAGTTCCAAATGTAAACGCTAGGAGTATGAATTTGGCGAAATACCAAGCCTGCATAATTGATGTCCCCAAATTCTGAATCTACACAGAAGTCAATAAGTTTGCTCAAGGGGACTATGCTCTTAATTGTTGGGGTCGTGATTATTAACGCATGCAGTTTTTTCAATTCACTCATACTTTTGCATTTTGCTAATAGAGAGAGAATGGAGTTTTGGTTTATCATCCCCAATTATTCTTAATCCCCACCTTGGCCTTATATTATCAGGGGTTGTTGTGGTGCCCTCCAAAATAAACCAAGTTTACTTAGGGATAGCGAGTATAAATCTACGTGTATTATCCAATACCGAATCACATTCGGCACAATCAACACTAAATTCCACCAAAAAATGACTTGGCTTCCCAGTCACAATAAAAACTAATCAAATCTAAATAACTAATGACTCTCTAACCAATATTAATAGGGTTTTTATGATTCTGGAATAATTCATAGGTTAATAGAAAAACTTATTTTGAAGATCTAAAGGTAAAAGATAAATTTTTTTTAATTATAATACATGTAACTTAGATAAATTCACTACTGACTTGAGCGTAAGAGTGTCTTTACAGATATTTTAGTCAAACTAAAATATCGAGACACCAAAAGACTAAGACACTAAGAGACCGTATTTTGATAGAGGAATTCCGACCTTATAAAAACAATACGTATTAGAATATTAGTAAGAATTGAACTTTAAATTTAATTCAATTTTATAAATTTAACTTGTAAAATGAGGTTTACATCAATTTATATAATATAAAACTTTAATTTAAAATAATAGATGTGAGATCTGTCAAATTAAAACATTTTCATTTGTACTATTTACACAAGATGTGTCTTATTATCCTAAACAATGAAGAGAGAGTTTGCACCCAACAATCTACAGCTTTTTTTCTTTTTTTTTTTCTTAGGAACAGTTCCAAAAATTATAAAATACGACAAATTCATTGCAATCTTGGCTGGTTTTGTTGGTTTGATATAAAGATTACTCCCTTTTTGGGATACCTACTGTTACTAAATTGTTTCAATTTCACATAAGCATGGGAATGAATAGCAAAGACATTGATATGTATTCATTATCTAGCTGTAAATGAGCTGGAACATGTTAGTGTTTTAAATTAATACCTCTCTAATCATAAATAACATAAATTAATATTTTAAATGCATAACCCATCTTTCTTACCTCATTTTCCCCAAATGGAAAGATTAAAAAAATTATTTGGCTCGTCTTTTTTACGTTTCTTTCTTTTTTCAAAGTACAATTAAATGGGAAGGGGACAAATTAATTTTTCACATTTTCTATTTGAGCACTTTCATCTGGTTTGTTCAAACCGTGTATGAATAATGTTAATAATGGCTTTTAATTCATTTAATAATGACAATTTGATAATGATAGCGCACATTAAACTCTTCTTTAATAAGCAGTTTTAAATGATGTGCATTATTAAAATTAGAGTTTATATATAAAAGTGTTTACACTTTTAACTAGATTTATCATACTCTTAAACTCAAATACTTTTGATAACTAATTACACATTTTGTTAGTAAGTTTCTTTGAATATAAAGTAAAACTGTTTTTTTTTTTCATAACATCTCTACAAAAAATATATAAGGTAAATTTTTAGTAGAAAGGTTTTAAAAAGTCATTTTAATTAATTTTTATATGTTGGAAATATAGGATTTTTCCTGAGAAAATAGAGAAGCATTAAAAACATTTCCTACTTTATATATAGACATATCTGTAACATATGCACTGATATTTTTATTAATTTGTGTTTCTATTTAACTGATGGGGTTTTAGAAAGATGAATATGAATCTTTAAGGAATAGTATATATATATATATATATATATATATATATATATATATATATATATATATATGTATGTATGTATGTATGTATGTATATGTAATCAAAGTATTGTAACAGCAAATACACAGTTCGATGATGTGTGCAAACAAACTGCACTTAATTGATACCATAACTGGCACCACACAGATGAAAACAAAAACTATAATAAGGTAAGGTGAGAAACATAAACGTGAGTTATTCAGGAAATCCATGCATATTACATGAGCATTGGACAAATGGATGTAAAGAACACCTCATACAAACAAAGAGATTCTATATATATATATTGGTATATTTCTGATATCATATCAGTTTTTGCTGTTACATAAGTTATTTCCTTATTGCTAGAGAAAAAAGTTGGTAGTGGGCATGGAGAATGTCACAGAGTGTAGCAATAAGAGTGGTCCAAGAACCAATGATGTGTGGCCATGTAAAATGAAGCTAACAACGGATTGCATGCGCTGGGATAGCCTCAAGATCTCACCTAAGGAGTTTGAAGAAACTATGCTAGGGCACATGAATGAAAGCAGCCGCAAAGCTTTGGAGTCATGGATTCCAGTAAACATCTCGATTTATGATGTTGATAATGGTGAAACTTATGATACTAAGTTGTTCAAGAAAGAGTCGTTTTGGTTTGATCCTATGCCTATTTCTGGTGAAAAGCCAAAGAAGGGAAATTCCATGAAGGAGCCACTTTGTTACAATTTGGAGAAGGCAAGGGAAGAGTTTGCTTATTCAATTGAGCCTTTCAGACACATCATAAGGAAAAGAGATCTGAGGTATGATCAAGAAATTGGACTTCGCTACTGTGGTGGCAATGTGGTTGTAGCATTCGAGTTTTCGGTTTTGCATTCACCACCTTTGGATGTTCGTAGCTTAAGACCTTAATTAGATTATTTGCGGCTTTATATATAGATGTAAACAATTCATAGTTGCATTTTTAAGAGTTCGTGTTGGTATGATCAATGGTTCGTTAAATAGTTGCATTTTGACTCTGTGCTAGGTAGAATATATGTATGTTCAAAGACGAAAACTATGATGGGAGGTGAAGATAAGTCTCTCACTGTAGAAAAAACATGCTTAGATTCATAAGTTTTCTCCATTTCAAAATTAATGGCTGAGATATTTTCTCTCTTTTTTTCTCCTGATTTTGCTGTATCTTTTTTTGACTTTCTCTTTGCCATTTGTGTTGATGTTGCATGATTTATGTGAGTGGAAGGGGTGAGTGATGAGGAAGCTGGAATTTAAAGAATTTATTGAAATGAGTTAAAAATGAGCAAATTCTCTCTCCATCTGGGTATCTTTTCTCGTGACTTCCGTATTAAGGGTGAGAAGTCGGTTTTAATCATTTAAAAAATTTTAAATAATCTTAAATGAAGTATAATTTAAAATTCTTAAATAATATCACTTGTACCCGCATCGACTAAAATTCTTAAATAATATCACTTAAATTCTTAAATAATATCACTTAAATTCTTAAATAATATCACTTGTACCCGCTCCGGCTGATGAAAAAAAAAACTTACGTCCTAATATCTCCTTTCCAACCACAACAACACTTCTATTTTCTTTTTTCTCACAACGTTTGATGAAGTAATTTTATTATTTAACATATTTTAATTTATTTCATAAAATAAATTCAGACTTACATTAGAGTGTGGGTAGACAATATCGCAAAAATTATATCAAGAAAATAACTATTGTTTCATTATCAATGGAAGAAAATAACTATTGTTGCATTATTAATAATTTTATAAAGTGGACTGTTATTGCAACCTGAAGTAAATTGTGGATCTTTAGAATTAAAAATTTCTTCTACAGTATGAATAATTTCTTTTTTGAGTTTTATATTTCATTTTTGGACTTTCCTAGTTTTTTTCTTGTGTTTTGTGGCTTTCGAATTGTACAATAAGCGAACGAAAATATAATTATCACCATTAAAAATATTACAAAACTTAGCTTTACCAATAACGTTCAACACCAACTATCATCAATTGAAAATGAAGAAGAAAACACCACACTTTTCACCATACTTAAAAGATATTGTTGAAATTAAAAAAAAAAAGAATATATATATATATATATATATATATATAATTGTAGAGAAAAGGTATGGAACGGTAGGGAGAATTTGCCTAAAAATAAACGTGATCCAAAATTGAAACTTTGACACAATACGATGAAAGAGAAGATGCGGCACTAGGATTTCAATGACTAATATGAGAAAAGAAGAGATACAAAATATAAAATAAAATAAATCTAAAAAAGTAATACATGGGTGTTCAAATATTAATCTTCCTAATTTTTTTTAGCTAGTTCTTTTAAATGGTTGATTTTATTGACCATTTCTGTAAAATTTATTTTTGGTAGAGATTATAAGTATGTTTCATTAAGACACAATTTGGGTAAGATCATTTTAAGCTATAAATTTTTCCTTGGAGAATATATATATCCTATTATAGTGTGTTTGTTTTTAGGCACGTGCAATGAGGAAGGAGGGGTGCTTTTTATGTTTGTTTCAGTGATTTGAGAGTGGGAAAGTGGATAGGGAGATGATGTGAGTCTTTTTTTCATTCTTCACACAAATAAAGAGATTTGTGTTAATTGCATGTAGGATTCTTGCATTTTATCAATACCCTTATACATGCATTTTATTATAATATAAAATATACACAATTAAATACAACATAATTTTTTTATTTAACAATTTTAAAAATATTTAATTATACTATTAATAACAACATATAATTATAAATAATAAAAATAATAAAATAAAATTATAATATCAACAAAACATATATAATTATATAAAATAACAAATGTATATAATAATAAATATTATTTTCATAAATTTTAATATGTTTAATAAATTTATTTTAATTTAACACAAAATTATTTTTTATTAGATTTTTTTAAATTTTTTTATTAAAAAATACAAGTAATTATGGATATTATATATTAGAAAAATTTAATTAACTCAAATCTAAAAGAAAAATATCATAATTCATTATTCAAATATTTTTTAATAAAAAAATAATTTGTAAACTTACATTTTATCCCTTTAAAATAATTTATAAATTTCCTTTCAACTATCACATCACTAACAATTTCAATAAATCATCCTCACAAATTCACTTTATCATTTTTCGATCCAAAAAATCTCATATATCCTCACAAATTCACTCTCTCCTTTTCCAACAATTTTTTTTTTTTCAATCCAAACACAACTATAAAGTAAAATTCAATCCAAACACAAAAGTCAAAGTAAAATTATTATAAACGGCAAAATTCATCGTTCAAGTATTTAAATCATGCTATCTAATTTAAAAGTTTTCAAACTAATTTAGTTTTTCTATTATTATAAAATTAATAATAAGTGAACTAAAATAAAACTCACCCTTAACTAAAACAAAAAAGAAAGAACCAAGATATTTATTGGGTATAAGAAATTGAATATGTTAATTGGGATGAAGTGGAGAAATAAAATATTAAAAGTTATGAAGATTGAACTTATGACCAACTCTTGTTTTGGACTTTATTAAGCCTAAAGAAAAAAAATGTGTCTCCGTGTACCTTCATTCTTCAAAATGTATTTTCTGAAACTAGGTTCTTAGCTCTATAATTCAGAATAAAAATTCAGAAAAATTTATTTGAGAATTCAGAAAAAATACTTTAAATTAATAAGCTAAAATGTAGAGCTTAGTTTTTTTTATATGTAATAAAAATTATGAATTGCTTCAAAAATATTGGAAAAAATTGTTACACAGGTAATTAAGGTTGGGCTTGGGTGGATTGGGGAAAGTGTTTGTCGATAATTAATTGCGCACGCATTGCACATGGATCCGCTTCTCTCTGGACTCAGACTCATATACGAAGACAAAACGACACAGATTACACAGAACCCTCTGAGAAGAAGAAGAAGACGACGACGACGAAAAACAATGAGGTGAGAGAGAAACTTTTGGTTTGTGAAATCGTAATTCATAGCATAACAGAAGAGAATGGAGGTTAGAGCCAGAGCTCCAGGGAAGATTATCTTGACCGGTGAACATGCTGTGGTTCATGGATCCACCGCAGTTGCTTCTTCCATTGATTTATACACCTATGTTTATCTCCATTTCTCCACTCCTTCCGGTATTTTACTCTCTCTCTCTCTCTCTCTCTCGTTAATTTCATTCTGTTGTTCTTTCAATATCCACCTCGCGATAGCATATATGCGTTGTTATTGTTATTTATTTGGCTGAATTTTGTGAAATTGTGATGATCGGTAATGGCGTGTTTGAGCGACGCCGTTTAAGATATGGTTGAGGTTCTGATTCGGTTTGGATTTGTGGATTGTGTGATAGACGACGGGGATTTGTTGAAACTGCAGCTGAAGGACTCGGCGTTGGAGTTCTCGTGGCCTGTCAGCAGAATAAGAGCCGCGTTTCCTGAATCCGCCGGTCTGTTATCTTGCACGCCTACCTCCTGCTCCGTCGAGAATGCCAAGACCATTGCCGCCCTCGTTGAAGAGCTTAACATTCCAGAAGCTAAAATTGGACTTGCCGCTGGAGTTTCCGCGTTTCTCTGGCTGTACTCTTCTATTCAAGGGTCTGAACCAGTTCTCAAATTCTTGTTGTGTGTGTGTGTGTGAGAGAGAGAGAGAATGTGTTTTGTTTTATTTATGTAGGTTTGATTGTGTTTGTCCCTTTATGTAGATTTAAGCCTGCTACTGTGGTTGTCACTTCTGAACTTCCACTCGGTTCAGGCTTGGGTTCGTCTGCCGCGTTTTGTGTGGCTCTCGCGTCGGCCTTGTTGGCTTTTACTGATTCTGTTTCTCTGGATTTGAACCATCAAGGATGGCGCTCCTTTGAGGAGAAGGATCTTGAGTTGGTAAATAAGTGGGCCTTTGAAGGGGAGAAGATCATTCATGGAAAGCCATCTGGAATTGACAACACAGTAAGCGCATATGGTATGCCTCAGCCATTTTGCTACTAAGTTTCATTAACTTTTATTGATTACTGTTCGAAACATGTCTTTTTTGCATTTTTCTAGTTACTGATGATTAAAGTTTGAATGTTTTGTATTAATAGGTTGAAAAGGAATATAACCTTTGTATCATAGAAGTTTGGAGAGGATGAATGAAATGTTTTCGGTTGTTAAAGGATGTGGAAACTAGCCGTGTTTCTCTTTTACTTGGTCTGTTAATAGTCTCACCGGACTTAATTTTAATTAATGTGGATCTGAAGGTATGATTTAAGGTCGTGGCACACTGATTTGTGCCAGTGAGTTGAGAAATATACATGTGTTTGGTGGGAGATATATAATGTATAAATTGTGAATTGTTTGGAGTGTTTAATTATCATATAGTGTGTTTACAAATGTAAGTTACTGCCATTGAATCTACAACTCACTCAATAGTTACCATTATCAGGTAACATTATCAGCTTCAAGTCAGGAAACTTAACACGCACAAAGTCAAGTATGACACTTAAAATGCTCATCACGAATACAAAAGTAGGGAGAAACACAAAAGCATTGGTGGCTGGTGTTGGAGAGAGGATGCTAAGGCATCCTGAAATAATGGCTTTTGTGTTTAGTGCTGTTGATTCTATTAGCAAGGAGCTGACATCCGTTCTCAAGTCACCCACACCAGATGAGCTCTCTGTAACTGAGAAGGAAGAGAGGATAGAAGAACTAATGGAAATGAATCAAGGTCTGCTCCAGTCCATGGGGGTCAGTCATGCCACTATAGAAACTGTTCTGCGAACAACATTGAAGTATAAGTTAGCTTCCAAATTGACTGGAGCTGGTGGTGGGGGCTGTGTTCTGACACTTCTTCCAACATGTATCCTTTTCAATTATTGTTCTTTTCCTTGTGCTTCTAATGCTTTCCGTTTCTCTCCGATTTTCTTTTTCTTTTTTATTTTCTTGTCTGCAGTTAGCTAATAATAGCCTTTGTTTGCTTCTATTAATCTGTTTGGTTTAAAAAGGAGGAGGGAAAGGGAAGGACTCCTTGTTTGGTTTGTGAGGGGATGTGACAAAATATAATAATACACTATCATACTGTTATCATATGCCAATAAAACCATTTAATAATACACTTCAAGCGTTTTCTCTCACCTTCAAATCCTGTAAATACTGGAGGAGAGACAAAATTAACAGTGAGGATTTCTTTTACCTCCTTGTTTGGTTTGTGATGGGATGTGACAGAAAATATAATAATACACTATCATACTGTTATCATATACCAATAAAACCATTTTGTCCAAGTATTCAAACTAATGATAATTTAATCAGCACATTTTACAAACTTCAAGCGTTTTCTCTCCCATTCCTCATTATGTTTAGGGTTACTCCTTATTTCCCCTTCCATTCCTTTCTTTCCATTTCCAACAAAACATTATGTTACTTCTGCCAAAAGGGTTGTCCTGGATGTTCTGCTATTATCTGTTGCCTAGTTACATATGCACGATGTTTGTGCACATATACTCATAAGGCATTTATTAAACCCTAGACATGCCTTTTTTTTGGATTAACTTTTTAACATATAAGATTTTTTCAATTGAGATAAGTTTAAGGTAGCTCATAAATTTGAATTAGGGGCATATGAAGAAATTACCTGAGGTTAAATGAGGAAGCTTCTTAGAAATGTAAGGACTGTAAGTACTTGTTCAGAAATTTATGCCCAACTGCATGAAGTGCATATGTGCTTATTGAAAGTTAAATGAGGAAATTTCTTGATTTATTTTGTATTATCTTCTATAAGTGTTTATTAAGATATAGAATTCTTAACTACATAATCATGGCTAGAACACCTGCAAGTGACAGGGAAGACGTTGTTTTTTTTGGAGGAAAGTCTATGCATTTATCTATTTTATCTATCTGACTTACTTTTACTCCCAGCAAGGTCAATCTACTTCATACATCACAGTTTTCTGTCTCTAGATACTCTTTGGGCGATTAAACACAATTCTCTGGTGGTGGACGATTTATTGTCGTAATAAGAATAGAAACCATCATGATTTCTTAGCTTTTAAGTATAATATATTTTTTAATCTCAATTTCTTGTATCGCTTCCTTGACATGCTTTAATCAGTACTATCAGGCACTGTTGTAGACAAAGTAGTTGCTGAACTGGAGTCAAGCGGATTCCAGTGTTTCATTGCCGGAATTGGCGGGGGAGGTGTTGAAATCAACTTTGGGATATCATCTTAATTTCTACTTTTATTTTTCCAAGGATTGATATCAACTTATATCAGATCCTCAAATAAACAGCATAAAAATATATGCTTCCTTTTTTACATCTAGTGTATCAATCTGTAACTTTTTCTTTTCTGTTATTGAATTAGTTTAAACAGTTTCGTATTCAATCCTGAACGGAATTGGCGGATATAAATTCGCATATTGGATTAAGAACATGGTAGTCAACGGGATCGTGGAGTGACGTATCGTATCCAGGTCTGTCTTTCACACTCACATTCTTTAAGTGATTTTACTAATGTGGTTTAGAAATTGTATGAAAAACGTAATGGGTGACTAAGATACTAACTACCCTGGAGTGTGCTTCGTGAATACCAAAGGAACTGACAAAAACAGGGCAATTACTTCCTGCACCCTGCACCCATTAGCTGGATGAATTAAATTGTGGTCAGCACCCGATGTCTATGTGAAATGACAAAAATTTCCTTAAAAAAGAGAGTTGCGGATTAAAATAGGTTTTGGAATTCCTTTTTTCATAATATATGTCTGGATTTTGGATTTTTGGAACAATGTTTGATCATTAGGCGATAATAATTCACTCATGCGTTTCTTAAGCAAGTTCCAGCAACACGTAGTTAGTGGCCTTTGAAACTTAAGAGAAACTTGCGTAATGGTTACAATTATTCCACTTCCTTGAGCTCTACAATGACCACATCTGTCCACAATTTCAAGTAGCATTTTGAGGTTTACACTATATGTTTCAAAGCAATACGCAACTAGAATCTTCATCCAAACACGTAAATTCCTCCCCACACATATACTCCTCTAGACTTCGCCAATGACATAACATATAACAATCTCTATAAATGAGAATCACAATTATCTTTGAAAAAACTCATCAACCATTCACAATGGTTCCACCTGAAAAAAAAAGCAAAAAAAGTCAAATACGGAAAATCTGTGATTCTAGTTAAAATAGTATTGGTGTATTTATGACCATTGGGGTGGAGAACTTGGCCAGTTATGTAAGAGGAGCATTGGTTGCTAGCAAGAAAGACATAGGAGGGAGCAACTTCAATAGGTTGGCCTGCTCTTTTCATTGGTGTGGAGTCTGAACCAAATTTAACAATTTCTTCCTCCTTCATTGTTGCTACTATTAATGGAGTCCAGATGGGTCCAGGTGCAACTCCATTCACTCTTATTCCCTTACTCACAAGCTGAAGTGCTAAGGCCCTCGTAAACGCCACAATGGCTCCCTTTGTGGACGTGTAATCCACTAGCGTTGCGTGTCCCTTGTATGCATTCACTGATGTTGTGTTGATAATGTTGCTTCCTTCCTTCATGTGCTTCACTGCGTGCCTATAAAAATAAGGTAAAACTCACTTATATTTTAGTGGACCCTTCATTTGTTTTCATAGTAACAATGCCATACGTTGCATGTAATCTATTTTAATTTGAAACATTCCACGTTTAGTCACGTGAAATTGTCACTTTCAATCACTGCTTTAGTTATTAACAAAATAGATAAAATAGATCATGTTGTGAAGCTAAATAATGTCGGAAAGAACGTTTAAAGAGAGGTTTGGTTATTTGTTTACTTGGTCATGAAGAAATGAGAAAAGATATTAGTTCGAAACACTCTCTCAAGTCTTGTTTCATCGATCTCTTCCAATGATTCACTCTCATATTGCTCAGCTGCATTGTTGACCAAAATGTCAATGCGACCATAAGCATCGACCACCTCATCCACCACTCTTCTGCAATTGACTTCATAACCCACATCAACAGGTATAGCCATTGGATCTTTGGCATCTGCAGTCTTACCCTTTTTTATAATCTCAAGGGTATCCCTTGCATCTATGTCCTCCTGGCCCTTCACGTAGGTAAAAATAACAGTTGCACCCTCTAAAGAAAACAAGTTGCACACAGCTCGTCCAATTCCAGAGTCACCTCCAGTTACCAGGGCTATCTTTCCCTGCAAAATGTACCCTCTTAATTAGATTGAAGGAAATGAAAAAAAGTTAATTAATAAATGTTAAATGTATATACTTGAAGTTTATTTGATGGTTTGTAATCTGGGCTGCTATATTGGGGTGGTGGATTCATGATATACTCTTTGCCAGGTTGCGTGTCTTGCTTCTGAGGGGGGAAGTTGTATTCACCAGAAGCCATTCTCTCTGATAAACAAGCTTTAATTTTGGGAATCAAAGAGGGTTGAAAATTTTATGGTGTAGTCCTGAGGTGGAAGGAAGGGTGCTTTATAATGTTACATTGTTGAACAAAGTGTTAATAATGTAGGGTAGGATTGTGATTGGGATGGAATCCAAATTGATTGATACACATACCAATACACATGTTTTTGTCTAATTATTTATTGAGATTTAGGAGGCTCTGATGTGTTGTGTTGGTAATTTCATTCAATGAAAGATTATAGTTAATTTACAAATAACTACCACACAATTCAAACTAATTAATGTTGATGTCATACAAACTTAAATTTTTAACTTAGCAGAAAATTTTTTACCATAAAAAGGAAAACACCGAAAAAAATTTAAGCAATACTTAATAACAAGAGTACATAATTAATTTTATATTTTTCAATAGAAATTAATTAATAAAAGATATTAGGTGCTCAAAACAATGTTTTCCCATCACTTCTCTAATTTCCCTAACTATGAGTACATAAATTAATGCGCATTTTCATACTAATTGTGGAAGGTCACACTCAGTGGAGCTTAGTTTGGGGCAGACACAGTTACCCTATCTTTTTTATTTGGTTGTCCTTTATTCCATTAAGATGGGTTCCTTCATAATTTAGGACACGTTTTTCCTTAATTATTTTTCTGATAACTGTAGGGTATCTTTCCTTACGTTTTCTATTTGGAAACCTATTCTAAAAACACTGTCTAATTAATCTGATTCGGTACAACAGATTTTTATTATAAAATTTTCGGAAGAGTAAAACCCATGTAAACTTAAACTTAAACTCTAAACTATGTGTGGTGGTGTGAAAACAGAGAAAAGTAAACATATATCTAATCAATTCTCAGCTCCTATTTGACACTTTAAGCACCTTAATCACTTAATTTTCTAAATTTTAAGCAATGAGAATTTAAAGCATGCACCAAAAACCAATAACAAAAGCAATGGTTGTACACATGAAAACAAACAAAACCATTTTGTTCCACAACTTTAACACTCTTTCCCTCAGATTAACTTGTTCACATAATTATTCCATATAATTTTTTTAAATATTACAACAGAATACTTACTAATTATTTTAAGTTTTTACTAATTATTTATATTTCCAACATCAACATAAAATTATGCAAGTAATACTTACTAACTTCAATGGTTTCTTTTATAATATTGCTATGTAATCTATTTTAATCTTGTATCTTATCTAATCAAATAACTTTAAAATGATATTATATAGGATAGAGGTGTGTGAGTTGTAGATGGAATACAGAGACATATATTTCATTTTGACACACTGCCAAAGAGAATTGGCAGAAGGAATTTTGATTTTTTGTGTCAGTTTACTCACTGTTTCATAATTGAAGAATCGTGATGAAAAAGAACTGCAACTAAAACAATACACATATAAAACAAATATTTATTTGATAAACATGAAAAAACATTAAGAAAAATAAAACAAAAAATATTGTCGGTGCACATTACTACAATTTGTCCTCTCCAATTTCAGGAGAAATAAATAAATTAAAAAGAGTAAAAAACTTAATTATGATATCTTTATAATTCTATATCTTAAACGTTAGATTGCCTATATTCTGAAAACAAACTACAATTTATATTTAATGTCATACTAATTTCCTTCAGCTTAGTTAAATAAAATTAATATCATGAAGTAAAAATCCCTTTTATGTTATTATATTAGTTTCTGTTTTGAACTAAATTTTACTATTAAAAAAATTATTACATATAAATATTAGGGACAAAAAATAATTTAAATTTAATAAATAATCGACATCAATTTAAAAATTATTTTATATATCAATATTTTTTCTCTAAAATAATATTTAATTTAATCAATATAATAATTAATTATTTTTTATTTTTAAAATTAATTTTTATTTAATAATTTTTTTATAGTGTTTACTTTAAAACATAAAGTTATATTATTTTCAATTATGAAAAGACAGTTAGAATATAACTAGAATGCATTATCAATATTTTAAAAAGTACTAATTATAAAACATTATACATAATAATTTATAAAAATTATTTCACTTTTTATTAATTAAGAATATAAAATTAAAAGTATATAAAAATTAAAGTTTAATTCCTTTTGACCAGTTGATCATTAACCAGCTAAAACAGGATTAGATGATCAAGAAATCTTAACTCACATACTAACTTGTTATTTTTTAATTTTATTATATATATATATATATATATATTAAAAACATAGGCTTAATCATAAATATTTTATAAGTTTTTAATTAATTATATAATATTCCCGATTGGATAAATTACAACGAGTATTAAATTTGCATGTTAAATTAGTTTATTGTAATTAATAGTTGAAACTTAATTTATAATTTTTAATAATTTAAGTTACAATAATATTATATATTTACATCTTTCAAATAATATAATAAAAGAGTTTTGATCTTTTAAACTATTTTTTGTTTTAATTTTTAATTAAGAAAACTTCACTCATATTAGTAATCCAACTCACTTTGTCACCTTTATGTGAGTAATAATTAATTACATAAATTTAATTTACATTAAATATTAAAACCAATAAAAACAGATGAGACATATGAATGTTCTTGCATGAAAACTAATTGGATTATCTAACTAGTTATGGGTAGGTAAAATTGAATCTTGAGTTAGGAAGATAATATATTAAATTAAAAGTTTTGTATTTGAACTCCAATAATTTCGATTGAAATTAATACATTTTAAATAATTATTTTAGTCTCTAAATTATTATTTTTTAATAATTTTTTTTAATGACAATAGATTAATTTATGATAAATATTGATTTTGATGTTTATTAACTTATGTTATCCTTATGGCTGGTATGCATAATAGCTATAATGATAATATGTTATCACGTAAGTGTAGTATATCTTCTCATGAAAAATGAAAAGCTATTTTATTATAATATTTAAAAAAATTATAAATTCATCAATTTGTATATATTTATATTATTAGAAAGAGTGAGAAAGAGTGAGAAAGAGAGAGACGTTACATTACTAAATTCAATTTTTTTTATTCCATGAATTGAAAGGTATTAACTAAAACTTAATGCTTTTTGATTAAACTGACCAAATAGTTTATTTTCGGACAATGAGTTAATTATAAACTTAACTATAAATTGATGTAATTAAGTATATGAGATGAACTAATATGAATTAATACATATAGTTATAGAAAAGTAAAATACGCACGTTACACTATAAATACATTGCAATTAAAGTGATTATAACTTTTATACAAAGAAGAAGAAATTAGCAGTGGAATATTCTGATGTATTAAGCAGATGAGGAAGAAGTTTGTGAGCTTGCATGTAAGCCACGTGGAAGATGAAGCACTGATACCTGCTACTACTTTAGGCTCTTTCACCTCTTCAGATCACTCTATTTCATCAATAGCTCTTTTCCTCTCAAACTCAAAATCTCCATGGAACTCCTCAAACCTTCCCTCTTCCTTCTTCCTCTTCTCTTTTCTATTCCAGTGCTGTGTAATGGTACGTACTTTCTCTCCTCATCTCTTTCATTTCATTAACTGTGTTCATGTTCTGCATCTTTTCTGTCATTTTTCCACCACAAGGGATTTTTTCACTTCAATTATCTCCGTTATGTACCAAACCTTTAATCAAACTGCATTGTTAGTCCATAGCTTTAAGGGCTTTCATCAGGGTCGTGTTTGGTGTTTGTTAATATGTTTTTCGTAATGTTATAACACTCTAAACTTTAGAACTCCTGTGTACTTCTAAAATTAGAATTTAAAAAACTACGAAACAAGTTTTTATTACTTTAGAACTCCTGTGTACTTCTAAAATTATTAGAATTTTAGAAATCTATTTGAAATGAGTCTTTATTACAAATTTTTTAGAAATCAAATTATTAAAATGAATTTTTACCACTTTTTTTAAATAACAAACTAACTTACGAATTTTTAATGACATAAATATTTTAACATGTTAGACAGAAAACTTGTAAAAATATAAAAAGAATTGACAAAAAACTTGTAAAGGAAATTATTGAAGTAAGTTTATTTTAACATATTAGACAGAAAACGTGTAAAAATATGACAAAAAACTTGTAGTAAGGAAAATAATAAAAATTACAAAAAATACTTGTAACAAGGAAAGTATTGAAGTAGTTTTGAAAACGTGAATACTAGTTTTTTTAAGGTTTTTTAAGTAACAAACAAGTCTTTTTAAGGTTTTTTAAGTAACAAACAAATCTTTTTAAGGCTTTTTTAAGTAATAAACAAGTTTTCAGTAACTATTTTTCATTTTTTCATTGACCCGAGTCAGAAAAAAAAAAAACTAAAAAAAACTAAATTTTTTTACTACAATTATTTATCTAATAATTCTAAAGTCTAGAATAAGATCAAATTTCGAGGTTAAAAACATATTTAACCTAATTTTTAAACACTTTTTCTAAAGAATCCACAAAACCATATTTAAACATATTTTTCTAATAAAAGAAAATTGGCTCTTTGTCTCTAATATTTAAAAGTAAAGGCACAAATTTGTGTGCCTGCACTGGTTACTTTACGAATCTGGTTTTCATGACCATTATTTTGTAACATATAAGTATTTAACTCAACCAGACTTAGGTTGGTCTAGAACTAATTTATTCCAAACTAGCACCCTTGCACTCCACAATTTTGAGCATGCATGAAGAATGTCCATTCTATCCATATCCAATTCCATGATACATAAACTAGTGATTTGCTTAATGAAACTGTTCCATCGATCTTATAATGTTTGGTTTGATTTGATTAGATAAGGAGGACAGTGTATTTAAGGGACTTAACAGCTACAGGCAGACACAGAAGCTGGCACCCCTCACCGAAGTTTCCAAGGCAAAATGTTTGGCTGATGAAGTTGCAGAAGATATAGAGAAAACGCCCTGTGAAAATGTGAATAAGTACTACCCATCAACTGTTTCTGGTGGTGGCAACGTTAACATCCCCAACCTGAGGAAGCACATTGAAAAATGTCACATTAACATCAGCACCACTTCAGATGGGGTCATTCTCCCTGTTTGTGTCGCCAAATTGGAACCCACCATTGTGCTCTCTAACTACACTCATTCAGATCGCTACGCACAGTTTCTCAACAATTCCAAGTACACAGGGGCAGGCCTTGGTTCTGAGGATGATTGGATGGTCCTTGTTCTCACCACCAACACTGCCAGTGGGAGTTTCTCTGCTTCATCAGCAGTTATCGCTAATGCTGCTTCTGTGGGGCTCTTGCTCTTTGCTTTTCTGCTTCTGCTCATCAACTACTTTGATTGAGCACTTTGCTCTTTCTTCTATGCTTCATTTTGTGGAGTGTGGACCCTTTAATATCACTCCTCTTGTGTAAATGTTGTGTGGACTGTGAAATGACCTTCATTATGAATTAATTTGTGTGCTGCTTGTTTATGATTCTTGAATCTGTTGCATCTTTTTATCAAGCCTTATTTTTTTTAGTAATAATTCGCCACATATTTTATCTTCAACAAGTCACAAGAATCTTTTCAACACCTTTTTTCCCAAAATTCAAACTTCAATTCACAGTGTATGCTGTGAGAGACTAATTGGCAATAACAAATTTAAACTGCTATTCTTCTTTTTATATGTTTTTCTTTTACATCTGATGAATTTGAGAGTAAAATGCAGACCATTACTAGTAGAGCTTGGAAACGAGATTTTGATTGAGATCAGAAAACGAGCGTTTAATCCTTGTAGTTTGTGGAGAGCTAATGATTACATAACTCAAAAAGCAATTCATCATCATGATTACTCTTTTAAAAGCTGCACAATATAAATATATATAACCAAAGCCTGAACAACTTTCTCTGTATGACTGAATCTTTACATCATGAAGGCTACACAGGTCTTCTACACTTAACAAAAGATAAACAAAGACAATTCTTCAGGAATAATTTATTACTGAAAAAATATTAATGACAAGCAGATTATACATGTATACTTCAACACTTGAAATGACATAAAAAGAAAATAACAGCTATTTTTCAAAGAAAAAAAAACAAAATTGCTTCTCTCCTTATCAGAAGCAGCTACTCTTGTAAGTGGACTCATGGTGTCTTTAAATCTCTGCATGACAAGTAATCAACTTTTTTTTCATAAATTGAAAACATAGTTACATGTCAAGTAGAGATTATTAACATGGACTATACACAATCTAAAACCACACAATAATTTTTCCTTGTATCAACATAGGATGCAGGGCCTATATAAGTGCACCTACCTGTTGTGCAAGGGGTCTGGAGAGGAGGGAACTACTCTATTAACTGCAGCATAAGACCCTTCATTTGTTTCGTTTGTAAACCCTTTCCTCCATACTTCATACTCGTTGAGCACATGCTCCACTTCTTCTTTTACGTACCTAGCACCCAATATTTGACCATTCAAAACAGAAATACTTAGTAGTACCAGCAAGAGACACCCCACTTGAGACCTTGAAATTGACATCATTTCACTACAGTTGCCAATGATCATTACCAAAACTCTTATGGCTTCTATGTTCAAGAAAGGAAATTAAACAAGAAAGGTGTTCAAGAATAGGTGTGGCATGTAGAGAAAGAAAAAAGGATTGTCCTTAATATAAGTGAGAAGGGGAATGAAGATTATGAGTGTTTTAGTGTGGTGAGTTTGAATGAGGATAGTTGTTTCCCCACCTACATGTGTAAAACATATCATTATTCATAGTAAAGAAAGGGACAAGGGAAATGTAGGGAACAAATTTCCAAGCTCGTGCTTCAGTTAATTTTATTAGTAATAATGTTAGTTCCAATATAGATGAAATCAGAGCTAATAATGTTTGACTAACTTTTCATGTGTCGTACTTCATAGTCAGTGTCCATGTAATTAAACCTGACCCGACATATAATATAAGGACGTTTCAGAAATCAGAAGTTGGAGAGTTTGTGCATTGATGGTGAAATATGTACATTGTTGTCTATTTCATACCAACCAACCATTCCTTTATCAACTATTAAACATTTATAACCATGAATTCTTGTTTAAGTCAATTAATAAACTCCTTATACTTCCAAAATCACCCTAACATTGTTAATCACAGAACCCCAATTTCAGGATCAGAACTTGACTCTTAACATTAGTTTATTTTATTTGTTATTTTCTTCCACCTTTAAAGTTCAAAAGGTGCTTTATTGGGTGGTCAATGCTTTCTTCTAGGTCTAGTGTGACTTTTGTTTCTTTTTGCTATGGTCTCTTCATATTTTCACAGTACAAATGTTTCACAAAACTGAGTTACTTGCTCGATTAGGGAGTAAGAGATTTGAGTAAAGTGGAAAAGGCATCTTTTAGCTCATGTTTTGTTTGGCTTAATGTTTCTAGAGTAATGTATTTTAGTGGGGTTTGTTTCTTTCTTTGGACTAGTTTGTGGCATCTTTCAGATTCTATAATCTTTTTCATTTCAAACTTTGGGATTCGTCATTTTCAACCTTAGCAGTCGTTCTTGTGTGATGCAAAATGAATTCATGTGATTATTATCCGAATTAGTTTCAACTTTGATGGAAAATTAATTGATCGAAAACAAAATATGAATAATATCTTATTTTTTAAATTGAGTATAAAAAGTGAATATATATTTATATACTTAGTTATCATCTTGATATTTATTTTTGTCTTCGTCTCTATTTTAAATTATTAAAATATCTTTAATTATTTAATATCTATAAAATTTCTATTAATTTTTCGTAGGTTTTTATTTAGTGATTTATTTCTATTTCGTATATTTGATTATTTCTAAATTTTTTTTATAAGTAGGCCATACATTTGATATTTATATAATTATAATTTATTTTTTGATATTTAATATTAAAAAATTTATATATTATTTTGATATTAAATACTTAATAATATTATTATTTTCATAAAAAATAAATTAATTAATATTTGGAACAATAAAAAAATTAATACAAATATATAATTTCTGATAGAGAATGAAAATAAAAATAAAATATTCATACTCATTATATATAAAAATTAAAATAATGATAAATGTATCACTGGTGACCACATACCTTATAAACCTGTGTTTTGGTAGGTTTCTATTGGTCATCAAAATTCTTAAGGGCAAATCACTGTTTCTTTTCACTAACTTTGTTTGGGACTGCCTGAAAATTAAATTAGGTCATACTGGTAATTACGAAAGTTTAGCGTAAACTCTAAGCATGTTCAAAGACTTCTACGAGATTGTGTTGACTTTATAATACCAATTCTTATTGGGATAAATCCTAATGGTCGACATAGTGCTATTGGGGTCAAATTCTGGAGGAAAAATTATGGTGTGTTAATTTGATAGACTTAGGACAGATATGATTATTGCCACTGGAAATTATTGAAGCAAACAAATAAAGTCATCGCGTGGTTCGTATTGATGCAGAGCGTTGCCATTCTCTATTTTCTGCCTAATATCTTATTCCCTCACTTTAGGCTATTTTCAGTCCGAAATCATGTCCAAGCAGTGCCAAAGTTGAATTTATTCTACTTTTATTTGAATATTCTACACTTATGTTTTGGTAGATTTCGCTTAATCCCTGTAGTTTGACTTTCTTCAGAGCCATATCATGTCCAAGCTGTGCTGAAGTTGAAAATGTGTCAAGCACTCAAGCATAGTTACATACTCCAAATTTTATCAGCTTTCATTTCAAACTTTTTACACTGATATGTCGGTAGATTATTCAAAAAAGCTAGGTTTAGTAAAATGTACAAATTTGACCTGATTCAAGAAAAAAAAAAAACACTACATAAGGGTCTTCAAATAGGTTCAGAAATCCTGAGATAAAAATCCTATAAGATGATATGAAAACCAATTTTAATGGTCACTTTTCTGACTCTACTATGTATGTGTTTGATATCGAGAAAGTACGACAAAATTGGCAGATATTTGAGTCTTTTGAATGTCTTATCAGGGGTCAATTCTTGACCATACGAATGAAGACTTAAAAAAAAACCTATTTCAATAATATTTATCATTTGGAAAGAAATTAATCTTGAAAGAAAACAATCCAAACTTCTGCACTGAAAGCATTTTACATTTCATACAATTATGAATTACCATTTTGGTTTTGAGGCACACACCCACAATCCTAATCTAAGACTCAGGCTTATCCAAGGGTGGATGCCATTACAAAAGAACCGAACGATCAGAACTTAAGCAACTAAACGAATCCAGATACGTTCAGCAAGGGACTGTCAAAAAGGGCGTGAACGTCATAGGACTGCACAAAACGAGGAAGAAAAAAACGAGTGACTCAGATTTTTTATGCTCTGTAGTGATGAAAACTTTTTAGCCACCCATTTAGAGGTCTGTGAGGTTAATGTGAAAGACAGTTTATAGTGTATGCTTACCTATTTATTTGGATAACATTTTGCAAACCAAGGTTTTAAATGAGACTTCTATGCTTGTTGATGTTCGTTTTCCATTGGAGCACCCTGAACAGTATCTTTCACTCGAGGTAATTTTGGAGGAGTTTTAAACATTCTAATCATCGATCCGCACAGTCCGAACTTCGATTAGTAAAAACTCATCCAAAACTCAGCCCCAATAATTAATAATAGAAGCTTTAATTTACAAGCGTAACAAAAAATCAATGAAGTACGCCTTATAACTTGCATTAACAACATCAAAGACAAGAGCTTGTAGTTATGATAATCACAAGTTATCGCCTCTATATTGCCACAAATGAATGAATACATGATTATTTAATCTTTGGATTGTGTTTCAGCTACATATTCTAAAGTGCCAAAAAGCTATACCTTCGTTCTATATATTTCAGTCATGATGTCCAGTTTCCTCTTAAACTGATACTGTGAAGAGGTAAATTTTTAGTACAACGGCTAGAGCCAGCTGCAACAGAAAAATGCCAGCAACAATCAAGAACCACCTTTCACCAGCTGATTTGATATGTGCCCGGAGGTTAAGTGCCACAAATGTCGCAGACATGAACCCGGCCACACCTGCAACCACCCATCTAAATATATCCAATGGTACAATGGACATACACTGCATAAAACAAAGGGGGTTTAACTTTTGAGAATACAATACAAAGCAAACGTCATATTTCATGTTTCCTTAAAATTAAAGGCAGAAAAATGAAGAACAACAACTTACCAAGGCCGGAATAAAGACAAACAAGGAATAACCATATAGACAGAATAGTTGCACAAGGCCCGCAGGTGCAGAGAAGTATTTGAGGATTACATACAGGAAAAGAGGAACTATGGTAACGTAGCCATAAAACAAACCAGCAGACCAAGTCACCAGATTTATGTCATAATTCCATTCCTTGCTCTTCAGCTTGTGTGCTACATATGTCACAAAGGTGCCAATAGATGCTGCTACAAATATTAAGGTAGTGCAAATCCAGAAAGGACCATACCTGCATATATTTATGTGAACTAAAAATTACATGCACATAATTCACTCATTTTGCGACAAAATTATAAAAGTGTTGTTCTCCAAGAATAAAAAATGGCGAACATCATCTTGTCCAGACACCAGTATTAAGTGATAAGAGATTAGGTCACAGAAGATACTTCAATAAATTTTTACATAAAAATGAAACAAAACAAACAGATCATTAAAGACATGACTTTAGCTTGGAAGATATTAGCATATTAAAACTGGCCGCAACAACATATCTACACCATTTATCCATAAAAACTATATTTAAGAATGTGCATATCATAATTTCAAAAACGTCAGAAATCAACACCGAAAATTGGTAGTAGCATTCAGTCAATATGACATGGAAAAAAGACAGTCCACTTACAAATCAGGGTTGGTAGCAGTTTTTTCATTAAAGGATCCTCTAAATGGAAATAGCGAGTCTATAATCCTCTCAAGAACATCTGAAGTGTCAACATCAAAGTATGGTTTGTAAGCGGCAACTGTAAAAGTCCGAAACCAACCACCCTGCTGGGGTTCATCAGAACCAGATATAGGTTTTGAAAATGAATCTGCATAAAATGGACGAATAACTCAACACAAACATGTCAAACAGATATCCAAGAAAAATAATTGAAAGTAACAGCTCCAACCATAAAATTGCCAAAAGTACTACAGAAGGCCCCGTAAGTAATATGCATCAATCAGCCTCTAGAGTAAAAGATATAGGTGCAAGATTCAAATCGGACCACACACAACAGGAAAAAAAATGCATGGACTGGCTTTGACACTAAGTCGGTAGTAACAGTCATCTCTGTAACACAATTATACAAAGTAGGTTAATAGGTGTCAGCATCACATCACTTCCATCCAAATTGCCTGCACAGTTTCCACCAAAGTCCATAGTTACCAATATCTAATAGCAACACTTTGCATACAGTCCCCTAGATACCAAGTGAAATTTTGAAACTTTATATTGCATAATTTATCGTATACATATAGTTAGGTTAGGGGTATCAAAGCGAGCCAACTCGGCTTACACGTGTTGAACTAAAAACAAGTCAACTCAACACAACTCAATTTTTGGTGAGTTAGAAATTTTGTAACCCGGCTCGACCCACCATGAGATGGTGGGTTAAGTGTGTTGCCTCATTTAAACATATATTATTTTCCTGACTTATATCATATATTTATTACAATACAATCAAAGTGGATTGATTCAACCCACCTATTTATAGTATTACAATCAAGGTATTCACCTGTTTCACTAAACATTAACTACAATTAGAAAGTGATATTATAAAGATAGTAAATAAAAATCAAAGTGTTAACTAATATAATAAGCATCTAAACCATTCAAATACTATTGAACAACATTTTAGTATTAAAAAAACCAAAGTATCAACTTACATAATTAAAAGTAAATAATTATAATGAAAAAGATTATAAAGGATTGTTGTTGGTGGATTACGAGTCAACCCACCTCCTACTCACTCGATCTATTTAACCCGTTGGTTAAGTAAGTTGGGTTCAATTTGGTCCACAATTAAAAAAAAAACCTATAATTTTTCCAACCCAAACCGGCTCAAACCCATGGTGAGTTGGCTCACGGGTTTGAGCCCATTTTCACACTCCTACATATAGTCCCTAAAAACTGGCACTGCTTTTTTTGTTTGATTCCTTACATGAAAAAATCCTACATTTGAATATGAAAAACCTTTTACAGATTAGTCACTACCATCTATCGAAGTTATGATATTAAATTTGGTCTTTATACTTGACAAACACTTTTGTATAAATCTCTACACTGTAAAAAGAAATTAAACATTATTTTAACTCCTCCATGTAAAAAAGTCCACATATTTGGTCCCTACACATGATGAATATTTTAGGTCTCGGTCCTTACATGAAAAATTCTTTTAACATCATCACAACTTCAATAAATGACTGGGATCAATCTAAAACTTTTTCTATTAACCAAAATTTAATTATTTTCATGTCGATACTTAAACAAAAAAAAAAAAAAAAACAAGACAGGTGTAAAAAAAACATAATCATAAATTAACCTTAAAAGAGGGAAGTGGGATGGACTATATTTTAAATACTATAATACAAACTAAATTTATACTGTACATAAAAAATCAAACCAAAAGAAAAATTAAAGAAATTCATAAAAAATAATAACTCAAGACAGTTTTTGGACATATGTTAGAAAAATTAAAGATGATAGTGAAATTAGTGGAAAAAAATAAGCATAACAGATTAGATAAAAAAAAAAAAAAGAGCAGAATATGACTAGGAATCTTAAAGGAAGGAGAAAGAAGAAAACAGGCAAAAGAAAATAGTCTTGAAAAGTATTAAGGAACAAATGGCAAGACACCGTTAACTTTCTGTAAAATAGTCAAGGAAGAAGGGTTAATCCTATTGTTTCTGTGGCATAAAATGGAACAGAAAATAAAGAAGAAATCACAATTTTACCCAAAAAATTGTTTTAGGAGTAAAAATGGGTTTGGAAGCCTAATGCATGGTAGCACCGCAATGGCATGCAAAAAGCCACAATTGAAAACCACATTGCTTTCTGAATGCCATGGCGCCATAAGAGCACACTATTCCCTGCTAATCAAAAGCATGACATAATCATAATTAACATATTTTGCAACAGAGATGCAATCAGCAGTGGTCGTGGGCAGCGATGGTGGTGAAGGATGAAGGTCTGGCAGTAGCAAATAGTGAAAGAGAAGCAGCCAGCAAACAAGAGCAGATCGCAAAAAGGAACAAATGAGAAACACGATTGGAAAAAGTGATTTTAGGATTTTCAAAACTGGTTATTTGGCCAACTTCTGACTTGGGATCAACCATTCCACGTGTGGAAGATTGTAGCCCTCCTCCCAAATGATCCAGGCGACAATTCAGCACGGACAAGGCTGCTTGGCACCTAGGATTATGCGATTTCACAATCTGAATCACGACTTTAACAACTGTTCCATGGGGAACTACATCTAATTATGGTTTGTTTTAACTTTGACTGAGGATGGAAAATCTCAACTCCACCTCCCACAGACAACGCAGTTTCATTTCAAGGGCAAATATGGGTTTTCGAGATGTGTCATTGTAGCGCCGCTATAGTGCTGTAGCAGGCTGCTACATTGGCCACAGTATCAACCATGACAGCCATGTTCAAAAAAGTACTTCAATGCAAAATTCGTAGCAACCCATAGCTGCTACACTACTAAAGCGCACTACCGATAACTATAGCTCCCTCTTCACGCACACCTTCTAAATCCCATCAGACAAATCAACGCATAATTTAATAAGATATACGGCACAGACACATAATATAGATATGATAAAAAGCATAAGAATAGACAAGTTCATGAAATTCAAAGCTAGATCAGGGGAATATAATTAAAGCAAGAATTGAAAACCTTTCAAGTATCATCACCACTGTCTGTAAACCCAACTTCCTATGATGTCATCTCATCTCTTTATTAAGCTGTCAACTTAACAATTCAAGTGAAGTCCTAACTAAGGCAAAGCGTCTAATAGACTACTATTACAAAACTTCCATCATGGATCAGAAAATAATCCAAACACTGGGAAAGGGAAGCTTTTAATTAACCTATTTTTCTTAAAAGAAATTTAAAAAAAAAAATGAACAGAGTGTAGTTAGCACACACCATCGGCATCACGAGGAGGTCCAGAAGCTGCGGTGATCTTCCCCTGCGTTCCAGAAGGAGGAAATGTCTGAAGATTTGAATCTAAAATGCAAAGAAATTACAAATCCATGATCAGATCCAGCATTACACAATGAGACAGAGAGAGAGGAGAGAATTGAACCTGCAAAATTGACAGTGACGTGTCGCGAATCTGGAACGGCCTGAAAGAAATGAAAGAGAGAAGTGAGAAATTGAAGAGTTAACAACGGAATGAAAGATTCGGACAGAGAAAACTTACAGGAACAGATCCCTGAACTTGCTGCGCGTCAATGGAGGTATATTTTCCCGACATCATCTTGACTTGATCTTCTTCGTTTCCCTTTTCCTTCTCCTTCTTCCTCCTTCTCTCAGATCTCTCTCTCTTCTTTTCCCTTCTCTTCTTCTCTTCATTTTCTACTTAAATAATTCTCTTCAAAAATATTTAACAAATGTAATTTTCAAAATTAATTGTAAAGCTAATATTTTTTAGTTTTTTAAACCATAAACTAAATAAAAATTATTTTAGTTTTTCATCATCATTTTGCTTTTATTCTTGTTTTTCTTTTTACTCTTTTTCTACACTTCTCTTTTCATGTCTATTCAAATTATCTCTTCTAAACACTATGGAAAAAAAAATTACTTTTTCAAAAGTTTAAATTTATTTATTTATAAATTAACGATAAAAAATTATATAATAAATTTGGATTATTTTACTTTTAGAGAAAATCGCATTGTCATGCTCTGTCCATTGTTTTGTTACGGTGAGAACAGGGTGAGAAAGGTAAATTCCTATGTAACAGAGCTTGTTCATGCAGACTGATATGTGTGAATAAAATTTTACTAAAGGGGAACAAATAAATATTTTTTATCATAAATTAAAACTAATTTCTATAAAATAAATAAATTAAAAACATACAAGGAAATTTATACCCATATACAAGTTGATTTTAGTTTCAAAATAAGTTTATAAATAATTTAAATCAAGATATATGTCGGAATTTGAAATATAAGTTTCTTTATAAGTGTAGGGCTAAAAGATTCTAAGACATTAATTGAAATCCATTTTAATAGTTCTAAAATAAACAAAAAATTATATTTATTCATTGAATGAAATTTTAAAAAAAAATGTTACTTTAAGAGCTACTAAGTTGAAAATAACTTTTATATTTAATTCTTTTAATTGATTTTTTTTTTCATGTTTTTTTATATAAATTTTGAATTTGTATTTAAGTTCTTGAGTCCTTGAGATTGTAATAAAATTGACGTTGAGATTACTAAAATGACAAAGTGATCTTTGAAAATGTATATCATCAATTAATTTAATTTTTGAAATTATAATGGAAAGTCAAAATCGACTTCTAAAATAAATAAAATGATGAATTTATCTTTAAAATTATGAATGATCAATTAATCTGATCTTCAAAATTCGTAATAATAAAGCAAACTAGTCCCAAATTATAAATATTTAGTTTTTTTAAACCTTTATAATTCACTAGTCAAATATAAACATATAGTTATGAGAAAAATGAAATTAAATATCAATAATTAAGGTTCAACTTGTCTTATTATTACAAATTTAAAGACTAAAATCATTAATGATTTATAATTTTAAGAACATACTTTTCATTTTTTTTATTCCAAGGACCAATTGCATTGTCCATTACAATTTGAAGGAGTAAATTCATTGATGATGTGTAATTTGAGAACAATTTTTTTTTTAATTTTATTAATTTCAATTATCATTTTGATGAACTATTGCAATTTCAAAGATTAAATAAATGGTTTGTTTAAAAACTAAATAATTTGTATTTTATCCAAATTCTAAACTTGTAAAGGTATACCATAACCTAAGCATGCAAATTTTCACATTAAAATTAATATGGGAGACTTTGGATTTAAATCAACTTTACTAAATCAAGTAAAATACTATGCATGGAAATTGATGCAGTAACATGAAAAAAAAAAAAAAAAAAACTTTAAAATTCCAACAAAAAAAAATGTTAGAAGGAAAACCCTTAAAGAAGCAAATTGAAAGAACTTATGAGGGAGTTGGGAGAGTGTCCACATAAGAGAAGATTTTCCAAGCTAAATATTCAAAAACACCAACTATATATTCAAAGACACCAATTAGAACATATGCTTAAAACCCAACTTAACCATCACAAAATGATAGGTGATATGAGATTCATATCCCTATTATCTAATGTATTTTAATCACATCTCAACATAAAACTAAATAATTATGGATAAACTTGTAACGATCTAAAAGAAGATCACATCATAGACTCAACAATAATGGTTAGAATAGACATTAATATGATATTTAAATATAGGATTAGACATAACATAATTCCATAAAATTGAGTTGTAAAATAAAGTTTTTTACATTCCAATGATATATTGCATTTTAACCATATCTCTAGCTGAAATAGAAAATCCAACAACACCAATAAATGATCTTTGAAACTACAATATTTCTTTTGAAATTACAATACGAATAATTCATTACTAGTCTTGGTACTCTCCATTGACAGCAAAACGTATGGTTACAAGATATTCCTACTACCTTTGCCAGTGACAACTTAACAACTCCAATATTCTAAATCTGACAGATTGTCCACCATAAATATCTCAAAACTGCTTACTCTAGTTTTAATATACTAATCTTCATCTGAACTACTATCTTCAGAAGTCCTTCCCATGTCATCTGATACGTTTTTATCCTGCAGATATGCTAAGTTATGAGTGGAAGGTAACTGTGCAGCATAAAAGTAACCTGTTACAACTTCAAAGGATACTTACAGGCATTTTGTCCCAATCCTTTAGTTTTGAACTTGTCAGCATATAATTATCTCGTAATGGAGCCCAAGCAGGTTGTTGGTCATCTACCTTGCCCGTGCCTTCATTCACCTGCATATCAAAAAACCAACACAGTTCGATAACTAAGCAAAAGAAAGAACCTATCTCATAAGATAGGCTTGTTACAGTTTATTGGGAAAAAAGAGAAATTTTAGAAGGTAGCTAAACTACTCATGGTCGTGTAAATCTAAAACATCATGTTCTTCTTATAGGAAACTACAAGGCAATGGTTTAAAAATACCAAACCAAGTTCAACCAGTTTGACTGACAATTGTACCAGACCAGATAAAATATAAAAGTTCAAAATGGAAGACCAAAAATATATTTAATATTAATGGTTAAATCCTCATCCAAACTAGTATGACTAAATTTTTTCCACATTCAGGATTTTGCTGCTAAACTTAATAAAATATGGGAGAATAAACTGGCAAAACTGAGATCAAACCAGTCTGACAATTTTTAAATCACTACACAAAATTATCAACTTGATGGCTAAAATGAATTAACCAAATACTGACACCAAAAAGAGAATGAGCAGTTACAAATCACCTTTGTGGTGGCGCCAGTTGAAGGCAATGACGGTTTCCCTAACTCTGAAAAGAAGGCTTGTTTAGTCCGTTTTCGTATCTCTGCCAGCATACACATTCGATAATTAGAATTATACACACATTACCAAGAATGAGCATGTTAAGATCCAAGAAAATTGAACATATAGGAATGAACCAAGAATCAAGAATAATGTACTGTAGTCCTATAATAAGAATAAAAAGGAAATACAGCATCAAACAACTAACCTTTTGCCTCCTTAGTCCTTGAGGGGTTCAACCCTTTTTGAGCAGTTTGTGCCTTATTTACCTGCAACAGGTGTGAACAAATCTCCAGGCTCAATAATGATAGAGATACAAACCATACAGAGACACAGATAAAAAATCCATGAAGAAACCGAAATTTGGTTAAATGTTAAGTGAAAACTTACAGCATTGAACAACTTGACCACTGAAAGTAATCCAATTTGATGCATGGTCACAACAAAAGTCCAAATCAATAACAAGAAAACGCAAGTTGTCAAAAAAATCAAAACAGCTATAGACTTTTATTTAAGAAATTCAACCCATTTACCTCCTTTTGTAGCAACACTTATTAGAAACTTTTCATGTGAGTCCAAGTATGTAGCAGGTTTGACATGCCCCTTTTCTGCTAACTGTAAAAAGCAATAAGATTACGATTTAAAACAGGGAAACTTTTGGGTGACAAAAAGTGAGCATACAAATAAATTGTCAACAGTCTTTGGATATCAATAAAATCTGTCAACTTAGAATTTAAGATTACCGTCTGCTTTTCCTTTTTGGCCTCTCCCTTGATCTTGCGTTCTGCTTCCTCTTCTCCAAGTTTTTCTATAACAAGTTTCTTGTGCGCTGACAATATTGGACCCTACAGATTATCCAAGTCTTAAAAAACCTAGTTTCCCAATGTTCTGTAAAATCATAATCTCCTGTAATCAAATAACTTACCAACATATCATCGGGAATACTCTTCTTCATAACATTCCTAAAAGCCATCTTGAATGCTCTGCATCCTTCAGTGAATTTTGTAATTCCTGGCTGAATTTCATTTTCATCTTCTCCTTCATCATCAGAACTGTGATTATTCACATCAGTAGCATTCTTATTCGATTTTTTTAGCGGTCCTGCAGCTCCTTCATCTCCAGACTGATCCTCACTTTCTATGTCATCCTCCTCAATTCTTTTATTGGTGACAGAAGCCAAACGTCTAGTCTCCGAGGCAGCGGTGACAGTGGCCTCATCTTCTTCATCATCAGAGTTATACTCCCGTGCTCGCTTGCGGAAAAGTTTCTTCATTTTTTGGTCTATTTTAACTTTCTTCTGTTCATGTGGTGATGGCCTCACTTTTGCTTTCTTACTTGACTTCTTACGGCCTTGCGTTTTAACAAATTTCCTCCTAGCTCTTCCAGATTCCACCATTGCCATTTCTTCAGCCATGGATTGTTTTATAATTCAACTCCAACCTGTATATGCTATGAGTAAAAACCAGTAATAAAAAAAAAAAAAAAAAACTGCAGCATTCAGCATCCACCCAAAAATAAAGGGTGCAACACAGGTACCAAGCAAGGAATGAATGTGAAACTAGTCATATATAGAAGAAAAACAAAGTAAGCATCCATAGCAACCCTAAATAATTCCCAAACCAGTCTGAATTCAAATTTCAAGTCATCATCACCTCACAAGCAGAACAACCAAAGACAACCCAACCCACATACTCATTTGTCCTTACACTTGAAAAAAGATAAAATAAAAAATCATTCACAATGATAAACCTTTGATTAATGTAGATGGGTTTGCACTTAATCATGAAAAGACGAGACCTTTAGAATACATTGAAGTTCAATTTCCACAATAAAGAATAAATCAGCGAACAGAACAGAACATAGTGATGGGTCATACCCGAATTGACGATGTCTGTGGGGGAAGAATTTGCAGTGGGCGCCGGAGTGGGAACGTTAGGGTGATGCATCCATATTTAAACCTATTTATTTTCTCTTCCATAAGTTTTAACTTCAAAAATGTTGGCTTATTATTTATTTATTTATTTTATATCATTTATTATATTGGCTAATATCTTAATTTTCCATCACTACTGTATTCTTTTAGGTTTTAATATATTTAAAAATACAGAATAAAAACTCGAAACATATTAAATTTATATTTCTTTAATTACACTATTCAATTACTTATAATAGTTATTAGCCTCAGAAAAAAATATTTAAAAAGAGGTTAAAAATAATATTTTGATATCTTTAAAATTGATTGTATTTAACTAATGATTACATCTCAGTATTTTTAATTTAAAAGTAATAAAATAATTATTAGGATAAAATTCATATATTTATTAAATACTGAATATAACAAATGTTTAAAAAATTGGAAAAAAAAATATGCGGATTAAGGTATAAAAAATTCATTATATCTAATTTATTTTTTATTTTAATGAAAAAACTTGAAATGAAATTTTATAAAAATAATATTCAAATACTAAATTACGAATGTGTATACAAATATTGCATTGCAATAAATTTCCAAATTCTTCCTCATTTTCATAATTAGATAAGATTAGAAGAATATATGGTTTTGTATCATTTGACACTGTTATTTATAAATTAGAAAGAAAAGAGCAAATTGAAATATTTATAAATTATAGACAAAAGAAACAGAGTGGTTTTTTTTTTTTTATCAAATTGTAACATTATGCAAAAAGTTTAATAAGGAAATATCTAATATATTTTTTTTTTTTAAAAACTAAAACAAACCCGTTTAATCAAGATTCTATAAATTTCAAATGATCACTATCACATATTATAAATATGAATATTTTAGTTTTATTATATATATATGTGAATATTTTAGTTATATATGTAACTTTTCTTCAAATTATATATGAATTATGGTGCATGTATAAAAAATATGAAAATTCGTGTATATTACTTTTACAGTTTTTATTCCTATAAAAATATTAGAAGTAATTATATTTTTAATCTTATAACTTGGGATGAATCTCGTTTAGATTTTTAAATAATAAAGAAAGATTATTTCAATTTCTCAAATTTGAAAAAAAAAATGGTTTGAGTACTTGTACACCAAAAATAACATTAAATATTTAATTAAATTTAGAATTTAGATAGGATAATCTTTGTACTAATTCTACTCATAATTATTTTTTTATAATCTGCATTAAATATAATCTAACTTCTAAATTAATTTTTAAAATATAATTTATAATAACATGCTATAATTTTCGCCATAATAAAATTCAGAGAAATCAGTGCTTCTCACAAAACATCATAACACATGTTCTAAAGAGCTCTATCAAATTTCTCACAATACTTCCGAAACAACTCTGTTGTCACAAAGAGTCTAAATTCCAGATTAAACAAAAACTCTATCTCCATCCTATTCATCTCCTCTGTGCTAACTCCTCCCACCTTGGCAAAGTAAGCATTGCTATAGTTCCTGTACAAATTGAAGTGCAAGAACTTAATGGTGGTGCATGCATTGCATTCAATAAATGTAACATTTCCAATAGGAGTGACAATGTGTATCAGCCTACACTGCACACCTTGTTAACTTATTTAGGTCTGTTTTGTATAATCTGCAATTCATGTTAGTCAGTGCACCCACTAATCCGTGAAATAATAAAAAAAAGTGTTAGCATCTCATCAAATTTCTTCATCGATCCTTTCAATTTCAAAAATCAAATTTTATAAGATAAAATAGTTGTTTAGGAAAAGTTATTTTGAATTTTTTTCTCTTCTAAATTTTTATTTCTAAAATTTATTTTTATATTATGAAAATTAAATTCTACAATAATGAAGTGCAAGAAAAAATTTGATGAAAATAAAAAAAAAATATTCTAATAAAAAATATAAATTTTTCTATGTTGACGGATCCATAAACCTACGGAGAAACACTTATGTAAGACATACCAACAAATTAAACAAGTGTCACTTTTGCACGACGGATCAAATGCGGGGCAACGAGTCTGTATTCCTATCCCTAATTTTCAAGTCATGTCCTGGATAATGTCACATGCATAATGCATAATATTTGCAAGTTATTTTTGCTAAGTACTCACTTATCATCAAGAAACTTGGCAGCTACCATAATGCTTGTGATGAGGAGGCGATGAGCATTGAAGGAAGTGAGGTAGCCACCCTTTTTCTGAAAGAACCTTTCCAGGTACATCTGTGCAATCACAAAACAAGAAGGGCTGCAATTAGAGTACTTGAAAATGCGTTCCATGTACTGTGTAACACTCATGTTTGGTGCTTTGGAGCCATGAAAGATGGTAACAGGATCATTGTTTCCTGTTGACAGCAACCATTTCTCATTCTTCAAAATGGATATCTCCAAAATTGAAGACAATTTCATGAGCAGTGGAGTTTCTGAGACAGGCCTGTTTCCTAGTGATGCACCAAATTCTAATGATTTAAAGACCTCTGATCTTATGATAGCCATGCCTTTAGATGGTGTTTGGTGCTGTTTGTTTTCTCTATTTAAGTACTGCACCATCATTAGGCAAGCCTTAACCATAGTATTAGCAGTTTAATTATTATGCTGCTGTTTGTTCTAGATTGGTAGAGAAGGTTTGCTTTTGGTTCTTTCTGCAGAATATTAACAAAAGTGTATTCTTTCCTTTGGGTTTCAGAAATGACACCCCAAAGAATATTGTGTACATGTTTTGACAAAAAATGGGACCAATTCCATTTGATAGGATCAATTTGGGTACAACACTATATATTCCAAAGCTTAATGAAGCTTTCATTTTCTTCCAACATCAATAAATTTTAACTATCATATATACCAACTAAGTGATAAAACTAATTGGTTCTATTTTAATTTCTTACATGGTAGTAATAGATTATGGTGCAGTAATTCATCATTGTTTGAATGGACTATAAGAGTCCTATTCAAAAAAAAAACTTTGAGTTTTTTTTTTAAAGTTTTACTACTTTTTTATTTTTAATTATATATATATATATATTAAAAATATATTTAATTTGTAAATATTTTTTAAGCTTTTAATTAGTTAATTAATGCTTCTAAGAATAAATTGAAAGAAATAATATTTTTATATATTAATTTACAATACAATTATATAATTATATTTTTCAAACAATATAATATAAAAAATTTAATAATTTAAATTATTTATTTTATTTTGTTGGTTTATGTCATGGACAAATAATGTCACTAGCAAAATATTCTTTTATCAATTGTCTAGTTGGAAATTAAATTTATATAACCTAGATTTTTATATTGATTATTGGATCTAGTTTTTATTATTAGTTAAAAAAAAAAAACTATAACTAATAGTCAAAGTATAATTTTTTATTATTTGAGATCGTAGTTATTCAAATTTTATGCTTCAAATGTGACTTCACCTCATCTGATCTACACCACACACAATTAATATTATTTGTGATATATTTTAGTTTATAAAAAAAATTGAAGAACCAACTCGATTATTTATTTTAATATCAATCAAATTAGTAGGTTAGGACAAATAGAATGAAAGATCTTTTGGATCTTAATTTTTTTTTCTCCTGCTTATGATTTTGTTTCTCATCTCATTCACAAATGGATCATATCATCTGTAGGACTATTTTACTAGATTTTGATATATAGGAAGATATTTTTTGGTTTATAATCTCTTATTCTTTATAATTCGATCAATTTCACTTTTTGTTGTTGTTGGTCCTGTAGTTGAGAATTTTTATCCTCTTCTCTTTTTGAAGTTGTGTTTTTGTTGTTTTAGTGTTAGGCTTATAGGTGACTATTTTTTTTTAGTTTTCAACTATGGTGACTTTTATCTTTTCGTAGGATTTATTATTAAAAATTATTAAATAAAAATCAATTTTATAAATTAAAAATAATTAAATTATATATTAATTAAATTATATACTATTATAGAAACTAAAAAGATTATTATTTTTTAAATTAATTTATATTATTGATAAATAATTTCTAAATTGGTATCTAATTAACTACCAAGATTTTAATTACCAATTATTTAGATTCTAAATTTAGTAGCAAAAAAGCTTGGTAACTAATTACACACCAATTTAGAAACTATTTATCAATAATATAAACTAATTTAAAAATTAATAATTTTTTTAATTTTTAAAATAATATCTAATTTAATTAATATAGTAATTAATTGTTTTTTTCTTTAAAATTAATTTTTATTTAATAAAATTTTTAGTGATTATAAATAAATTCGTAGAGGAAGTTATTTTTAAACTATTGTTATTGTTGAAAATACTAAAATCTGCTATGATTTAGAGTAGTTAGTGGTAGAATGTTTTGTAGGTTAACGTTTTGATTGTTTGTTATAAGTTTAAAATGATTAAAAGAGACTTAATTTTATTAAATAGTTTTTTATAATTTATACTTGAATCATCATCGTGTTTATTTTATAATTTGGAGACCAATTATGGAAAAAAATATGGATAGAAAAAATATCCTGAGAAAATGGATAAGGATGAAGAACACTGAAACATTGTGACTCATTAATTCTCCACCCACCTTATTGAAATGACTATTATTCCTACTTTTTTCAAATTCTTTCCACAACTCACACGTTCTTACCATTAATACCTAAACCTTTTATTTCATTCTTAAAGTGCTTCTTCATTCCCATAAGCATCCTAAATTCTGATAACTATTGGATGAAAAATGCATCATGCCAAGGGAATGACGAAAGAGACTTGATATGTTAACTTTTGCATTATAATTTTTCAGATTTTATAAAAAAAAAAATCATATAGGTGAGAGATGGTGGAGGATAATTGAGTGGGATGAAATAGATTTTTTTATTAAAGAATAAATTACTATGATATTTTATACTTTTAATTAATTCTAAATAAAGAAGCATAAAAAAAATTAAAATTTTTATCGAACAAAACCTCAGAATTTAATGAAAAATTACAAAAGAATCAATCAAAAAGTTTAACCTTATACGGAGGCAAAACAAAAAAATTACAAAAAAAAAAATAAACTAAGAAAATCCAATGAAACTCTCTAAATAAATAAAGAAGTATTATTATATTAGAAATTCTCTATGAATTAATATAATATTACTATTTAATCCGGCATAACAAATATAGGCAAAATAAATTAATTTTATTGGGTACAAGTTTTATACAATATGTATATATATAGATAGATAAAGTTAGCCTAGATATTACTTGAGATTGAGGTTGGTGTCGATTGCTCTTTCAGTAGTCACGTATTCGGTCGTGATTTCTTATATTTCAGTTCTTCAACTCTTCCATTCTTTCAAACTTCAATTCCTTAGTTCCTTAGCACCCAGTCACTATAGTAAACTTACAAAAAGCTCTCCGACGATCAAATAAATACTTTGTATTAAGAGTATATGATGTAAAATTGATAAGAACGTACCTTACTCATTTGTAGAAGGCTTATGTATATAGTGTTTAGTAATGAACTATTTGATTCATGGGTCATATCTGCACGCGTATCTTTAATAAATTAATATTAGTTGATTTCTTATAATGTCACATGAATTTGATGGGGTGTAACCCATATTTATAAGAAGGTTACCCTGATTTATAAGATGTTTCCTTACTTGTCATTTATTGTCAATTTGTTCTTTAATGTGATTAATTACCCTATCGATTGATTAATGATACCGAGTGACATGACTTATTCAATCCCTATCAGTACACAATCAATTAAAAAAACATCTTAAAGCTATTATATATATATATATATATATATATATATATATATATATATATATATATATAAAAGTTACTTTAGATGTTAATATACATACAAGTTTACATTATTAAGTTCTAAATAGAAAGTGATTTTGGGTTGTTATTGATCAAATTTATTGTTTATAAACTTGTAATTGACTTATGATTTGTAATATGTTAATTAATAAAAAAGTACAACCATATTCTTTAATTTGAATTTAATTAGTTGAATAATAAATAATTATAAAAGTAATAAAAATCCAATTTTAGAAAATTCATTTAAATATGTATATTAAAGTGACTATACATAAGAGTCAAAAGTTATAAAGTGTAATTACTAATTACATCAAATACTATAACTGTAATTGGTATGACGATAATAGTATTAATGAGTTTGCTGCATTAAGTGTTAAATTAACTAGGTTAATCAGATTGTAAAATCCAAACAAAACTAAAATTTATAAAGCACTCTAACTCGGAATCAAGTTTAAAAACAAAGTGCTGTAACCCAACTTGGAACTTGTCTCATTTTGAGTTAAATTAAAAATAGCTTTGCTTTAGAGATATATGCATATATAGCTCTTATAAAATCCTATTTTCTTGGCTTTAATAATTTATCTTGCTTCTCATGAATTTATTATTAACATGAATATCAATTGTTTCCATTTGAAATCTTGTAATTAATTATTTTCTAAAGTAAAAAAAATTGTTGCCACTTAATGTCTAAAATTAACATTTTTTTTTCTAATGACAAAAATATGCTAAAAATTAAAAAAAAAAAACACACTTTTATCTATATAATACATACACTAAAATATTTATACATGATTAAAGATTTGATATTAACTAAAAATAAAAATATTTCATAATATATAGATAGATACAAACATCATCTTATAAATTCGTTTATAAAATTATATTAGATTTAAAAATTTATTTTTTAGTTTGGTATCAGAAAAACTGTCATTTAAAATCTATCCTAACGAAAGTTTGTTTGTCTAATCAACAAACATCATTTTATAAATTGAATTTTATAAGATTGAGTTAAACTTAAAATTCATTTATTTTATATATGTATATATAATGATTTTTAATATTCTTTTTGAAAAATCATATTAATAATGTTTTATAAAATTGTTTGATTATGTAATAAGGAAACTGTGATAAAATCATCATTTAAAACTCGTTGAGTATAAATACACCTCTTATGAAGGAACCTTTTTTGTCAAATAGTCATCAACACCAAAGCCACATTCACCAAACTGAAAGGAGAAGAAAAATGGTTTCTATAAAGTCCTTTTCTTCTCGATCTCATTCAAGGCGAAAACGTTTTGTGAGTTGTATCTTACTTGTGTCCCTACCCTTCTTGGTGTTCATAGTTTCAGAGAGGATGAACAAAACAACTGTTGAGGTGGACCCGAAGCCAAGACGAAGCCCCACTTGGTTTGATGTCATAGGAAAAGGTTTGAATAACAGGAAGAAAGTTAAGGTAGGTCTTGTTAACATTGATGCTGGAGAGGATGGTGATGTGTATGAAGAATTGGAGTCACTTGAGGGTAAAGTGGAGAGTGTGTTTGTAGATTTTGATCATGTTGGTGGGAATTTGAAATGGGAGGAGATTTTTCCAGAATGGATTGATGAAAATGGGAAGTGGGGTGAAGCCAAGTGCCCAAACATTCCAATGCCAAAGTTGGAGAATTTTGAAGATCTGAATGCTGTGGTGGCAAAGGTTCCATGTGGGGTTAGAGATGTGTTTAGGTTGCAGGTGAATTTGGTGGTGGCAAATTTGGCTGTGAGAAGTGGATGGGTGAACAAGATGGAGAATCATCATAGGAATGTGTATGTTGTGTTTGTTGGTTCTTGTGGTCCCATGGAAGAGATTTTCAGATGTGAAAACCTTTTGAAACATGAACAACAATATTGGCTGTATAAACCTGATTTATGGACCCTAAAACAGAAAACACTTATGCCTGTTGGTTCATGTCAAATTGCTTCTGATTATGCAAAACCAGGTACACCTTAATCCTTCTGATGGTTCATATATATATATATATATATATATATATATATATATATTTTTTTTTTTTTTTTAATATTGTTTCCTTGTTTTTAAAATTTTTAATTTTACTTTTTTTAAACCATGTTTTTTGACTTTGAAAAGAAAAATCAAATTGCTACATTTTAAAGAAAAAAAGTGATAATAAATTATTTAATTTAATAAGTCTATTAGAATTACCTCATTTTTTCCCTCAGCATATTTCTTTCATTAATGTTTCATTGAAAACTTAAAAATATTAATGATGGAGATCTCACATAAATAATAACATTTTATAATTTAACAGTGAATATAAATTTTATTTAATAAATAATTCTATAAAATTAATATAAACTTAAAAGTTGATGATACAAGAAAGTGTGTTAGAGATTTTTCTTTTAATTATTTTTATGATGATTTTTTTATTAGTTGGTATTTTTTTTTCACATAGTTTAGTTGATATTACATTGATGACGAATAAAAACTTATATTTATATTGACTTACGATACAATAGAAAATTTCTTGGCAGTTAAGGAATGTTGTAAATTACAATCTTCCTTAATTAATCATAATTTCCAAATCCGTACACACATTATTTCGTATACCCAATCTCTTAACCAGATTGAGCTGCTGCTGGTGTAGTAGCTTTTAATACTTTCTCCTATTTTCATATTTTTCATATAAGTAAAGACATGGAGTATCTAAAAATTATGTATAATTGATTCTATAATTAATTCTGAATTTTCTAACCGTCATTTTTTAGACTGGGCTTATGATTTATCTGTTTAGTTATAACTTTAGTAAATTAATATTATTTTTCATACATTAAACTATAATAATTTTATGAACTTTTGAAAATCTGTTTGCAATGACACATGTTCAAAATTTCAAAGCATGAAGGAAGAAGTAAAGAATTGTGTCGTAGTGTCATACGAAAATTTATTTCGATGCTTGATCACATATAGTAATAATATTTTATTTCAATGTGATCATTCATTCTGATAATACTATTTCAATAAATTTGATTTACAGTCACAAAATTTTGGAAAATGCATTAATAAAAAAAATTGGAAGGTGCATGAATAACTCAAATTAGGGATTAACTCAAATTCAAAGTAACACTTTTCATTACGGATTTATCAAAAGATGGAAAGATGGTAAGAAGTTGGAACTATAATGCAATACATGGACTATTCTTTTACACTGTTATATGATAAGATTGTATCAGTAATGGTTTTGCAGGTAAAGAGATATGGAGAAATTTCTTAGGTGTTCCAAAGCTAGCCTACGTATCTATTCTTCACTCTTCTGAAGCTTATGTTTGTGGTGCAATAGCACTTGCTCAAAGCATTCTTCAAGCAAATACCAATTTTCCAAACAATCTTCTCCTCCTCGTTGACAAATCCATTGGTCCTGAATCCCTAACTGCTCTAAAAGCTGCAGGGTGGAAGATCCAACGCATCAAACGCATCTTCAGCCCCTTTGCCAAAAGGGGTGCATACAACCAGTGGAACTACAGCAAGCTACGAATGTGGCAACTCACCACGTACGACAAAATCATCTTCATCGACTCCGACCTCGTACTCCTCAGCAACCTCGACCATTTATTCGTGTACCCTCAGTTGTCAGCAGCACCTAACGAGAAAGTCTTGTTCAACTCGGGGTTGATGGTGATCGAGCCATCCCAATGCATGTTCCAAAAGATGATGAACAAAACCCTCAAGGTACGTTCCTACAACGGCGGTGACCAAGGTTTTCTCAATGAGATCTTCACGTGGTGGCACCGTTTGCCAACGAAGGTTAATCAGCTGAAAAGTTTTCATAGCGAGGACGAGAAACATGAAGTCCCTGAGGACGTTTATGCCATACACTACTTGGGTTTGAAGCCATGGATGTGTTATAGGGATTATGATTGCAACTGGGACATGCAGAATCATCATATTTTTGCAAGTGATTCTGCTCACAAGAGGTGGTGGGAGGTTTATGATGCTATGCCTAAAGAGTTGCAATCTTACTGTGGACTTACACAGAAAATGAATGAGAGGATCGTGAAGTGGAGAAGGATAGCAGGAAATTCTAGTTTGTCTGATGGCCATTGGAAGATGAAGGTGGAAGATCCTAGAAAGGGTAATTATCATTCAGATTAGAACAAACATGGTGGTGTTGCATGATGCATGAAGGTTTGGATTTAACCCTTATAGTGTTGTTGCTAATATTGACTTTATAGATACTTGGAACGTTTTTCTTCTTTCTACTTTGATTCACAATATTAACAAAATAAAGTTCACTTTGTTTGCATTTTGAAATTATGATGACTAACATGATATTCAATCATGAAACACTCTAATAATGCAAAATAAAGGTGGTGAATGGGTGTTAAGATTATATTAAGGATGAATTTGTTTGTTTTCTCTAGAAAAAAAAATCAATTATTTTAACATAAAAAATATTTATTATATTTTTGAGTGTTTGTTTGAATTTTTTTAAAAAAGGTAGAAGTAAAAAATAAGCTTCCAAATAACTTATTTTGAAGTTTTTTTTAATAAATTTTTTTATTATCGTTATGCAATTTGACATCTCAATTAGGCTGATACTTCAAGTAACAATAATTAGGCAACTTCTTCCTGCACCTCCACATTCTTCTTCCTGCACCCCTACATTATCAGAAAAAGACGGTTTTGCCCTCTTTAAAAAATCACTTCTGGATTGCTTTTTTCGAAATATTTCTGGAACATCATTTCTGGAACGTGTTTTAATGTATTATGGATTCATCAATCCGGAAAGTGTTCCGGAAAAGCTAATCCGGAATTCTTTTTTGTTTTCCAGATTTTCTATTCTGGAAATACCTTTTTTGCTTACGGAACCATTAATCCGGAAACAACCAAAACTGTGTAAGGGACAATTTTGGTATTTTCTAAGAACGTAGGGGTGCAGGAAGAAGAATGTAGAGGTGCAGGAAGAAGTTGCCCAATAATTATCTACCATCATATGAAAAGTATTATTAAAAAAATAAAAAAAAGAAAATACAAAAATAAAGGGGACTAAACTAAAATCTTAAATTAACCAACTTATTCTTACAATAATTAAGACAAATATTTCATTAATTATGAAACATCAACGGAACATTAGTCAAAACAATAAATACAACACAAACCTAAACAGTTAAAAAAAACACTTTTATAATTATAATCAAATATAAATAATTTATGTTTTTATAAGAATTATTCACTAATAATCACTTTTTTCTTTTTCAAAAACACATTTTTAAACATAATCAAATTCACCCTTGCCTATTCATCTTTTTTCACATTTCTCTCACGAGTCCATGGCAAACTCTAAAAGTATTTCCTAACAAATTTTTACGAAAAAAAATGTGTAACTGTTTAATAATATTTTTTTTATTTTTAATAATATACACAAGTCATTGTTCGCTTATTACACCAATATTGAGTTTGGGTGGACCAAACCTAACCAAGAGTTGAATGGAGATGGGTTTAGCTTTATATTTATTTAATTAATCTGCTGTAAATATATTATGAATACATTAATTTGGATTTATTTAGACTAAAATTATTTCGATCGTTAATTAGTTGAAATTATTAATTAAAATAAAATAATTTTTAGTAGGTAAATGTGAGATATATAGTGATCAAAATTATTTTTTTTATGACTAAATATTATTTTTTAATCACAGCGACCGATATTTTTTGATCCTTAAATGTTGAATTGATCATTTGTAAATTTAGTTACCAAAAATGGTTCTCGGTAATTATTGTTATATATATATTATTAATATTCATTTTATATGTGATTTCAATCTGATTATAAACAATTTTTAAACTTATTTGTAAATATTTAAAATTCAATCAAGCTAAACAAAAATTAACTTTCAAAATTCAATCAAGCTAAACAAAAGTTAACTCCAATATTGTAATAATAATGTACTTTTACCTTAATTGTTATGTTTATATATAATTATTTATAGATCCCTTTACTGTTAAACTTAGATTAAGACATTGTCATGATTGACATTTGTAATACCTATTTTTTTTGTATAGTTTAATCATTGTCAATATAAGCGTTAGTTAATAAGTTCACCTCATGTCGTTTGGTTGATATCGAGTTTCGATACATTTTGGGACATGCAATCCTAATAATACACAATTTAAAGATAAAAAATGATTAGTCATTATATTGACTAAGTTATATATTATTTTGTAAATTAAAAAATTATTAGTATTTAAAATAATTTTTTTTATTATTAAAAAATTATAAAATAGTTTATAAATTGATATCAAACATTAATAACCAATATTTTAACTACTAATTATTTTTTGTATCTAAATTAATCTTTAATTTAAAATTAGAAACTATTATTTCAATATGAAATTGAAATCTATTCAACATTTATTTTCCGTCAATAAATAGTGCACGTCACATAAATATTATATAACATAATAAATATTATTCTTATATTTATTTTCTTTACCAAATATACTATTATATTTTTTGCAGTTATATTTAATATTTAATTTGTAGTCGTAAAAATGTGTATATATTGTTACATTAAAGATTACATACACATATATATTGCTTTAATTTTTTTTTATATAATTTTATTTATTTATTTAACATAAATTATACTTTTGTACCACAAATCTTTGAAAGGTGTAATAATAATGAAACACTAAACACAGTAATATACAACATTAAAGATTACATATACATATATATTGCTTTAAAATTTTTGTTATATAATTTTATTCATTTATTTAACACGACATATTATATTTTTGCACTACAAAGTTTTGAAGATCTAATCATAATAAAACACATACAAAACCAAGTAATATATATGTCAATAACACTGAATGTGGTTAATAAACTATTATCACTAGCATATAATTTATGGTATTTTGGTAATTTAATTATATTTCTTCAATTTTTCTAACCATTGCAATTTAAAGATTGTTGGATTATAAAATATCACATGTTATATCATTTTTATTTATATAACATGATAGGTTATAGTTTTTACCCACCAAAATTTCAAGAATCTAACCATAATGAAGTAAAACAAAGTAACACATATGTCACTAATATTTAACCTAATTAATACACTTTTATCACTGAAGTTTTATATAAGTATTTTACTAATTTACTTCCAAGGTTCAATTTTTCCAATGTTGTAAGGTAAACTTTATTCAATTATAAAATTTGCAAACATTTTACACCATAACCATAAGTACATGTTTAATTTTCTTACATTTTTTGGAATATATTATGCAAAAGATATTTTTCTTTTAATTAATGTAACTTGTCATATATATATATATATATATATATATATATATTTCATTATTAGTCAAATTTAAAAAAATATTTTAATTTTAATATATTTTTTGTTTATTTAATATCAGGTTATAATTAAAAAGGATTTATGTTTTTTACTTCAATAATATAAATTTACTGAATTATTATTATAATTTGATAAATATATTTATTAAAAAATATTATTTAATTTAAATGATAGAAAAATTAAAACATTGAATATCAATCATTATTTGTTACTCAAATCAAAATTTTATTATTACAAAATCATGATTCATACATATATATATATATATATATATATATATATATATATATATATATATATATATATGGATTCTCCACTTTTGACTGTTCTAAATTGTTTTATCCTTGCTTAATATTTTATTTTATTAATTTATTTTGGTTATTTAGATATTTGGGATTCCCCACTTGTTCTAAATTTTTTTCTATTTTATCCTTGCTTAATATTTTGTTTTATTAATTTATTTTGGTTATTTAAACATTTTAGAATTTTAGAAGTTAATAAAGCAATTTTTTAATTTTAAATTTTATTTTATTTGTTATGACTTAACTAGTAGATTGTTACGTTAATTTTTATTTAATTTATTTGTTATCACTTAACTGATATGAGAGTAAAAATTCTTCATTAACCTCCCTCACGCATGTGTTATCTTTTAACTTTTTATTTTAACATTTTTTAAGATAAATTATTTTTAAAAAATAAATAAAATAAATAAAAAATGTAAAAAAAATAATTTTACAAAAAACTCAAAAAATAAATAAAAAATATGGATACACTGACACGATAGTATCCGTGTTCCACTAGTTATAAATAATGTTTTTTTATTTAAAAGATATGTATATAGAAATATGTGCCAGTGTTCTAATAGTTATAAATAATGTTTTTTTATTTAAAAGATATGTATATAGAAATATATGGTATAATTGGTAGTCTATATGTAAATTTATAATATATTAATAAAAAAATAATTATTATAAATTTGTAATATAATATTGTTATAATAATATTTAAAAATTCGAAAAGATAGGCGTTGGCATTGGTAATGATAATGGAGGTAATAACTTGTCTAAACCTTGCTAATTTGCTACTTTAACCGCTCCTTTTAAGTTTTAATTCAATGTACATCTTTTAACGGAAATCGTCACATGGAGTTCACGTTTGTCACGCCAAGACCCTTTCTTATTTAACCGCTTCACCAGAGCAGCGATGAAGAACAAGCCTCTCCGGCGATCTAAGTTTTTCGGTGATGGCGGAGCAACACCGTAAGAGAACGCTGGATTCAGGGTGGGTCGCAGCAAGGTCCACTGAGGTGAAATTCACCGGAACCCAGCTCACCACTACTCACCCTCCAACTGGCCCCACTTCACCATGGATGGAAGCTCTCGTTCCAGCAACGTAATCACAACTTTATTACCGTTTCTGTTATTTTACTTACTTTCATACAATGTTTACTTGATTCCTCACAATGTGATATCATATAACAGTGTTCTGGCGACCCTGGTGAAGAACAAAGTTGTGCCCGATCCTTTTTATGGACTGCAAAATGAACACATCGTTGACATTGCTGATTCTGGAAGAGACTATTACACCTTCTGGTTCTTTACAACCTTTAACTGCAAACTTGTACGTGTTGTGATTGACCTCTTCTACATTTTACAGATTTGGATTTTCAAGCGGTGCCCTTTGATTTCAATTTCATATTTCTTATACTGATATTTTGTGGTTTCAAGTTTTTGAAATTAGTTTTCCAAACATAGAGAACAGTATACAGTTTGTAAGGTCTTAAATTGTGGGTAGTCATAGGCTCACAGTTGTGGTTTAGTTTAGCTATGTATGATCTTGAATATTTCTGAAGTTTGCTGACAAATGTGGGTGATGTAGCTTCAAGTTGCAGCTGTGGAGAGTCCATTTTTAAAGCCTTTTAGGGTCTTAACAATAATCTGCTTTTGAATATACGATGTTGGTTTCTTATTTTGATGGAAGGGGCATCACTAATTACTTGACCCCTTTGCATTTGCAGTCAAGCAATGAGCACTGTGATCTGAACTTTCGTGGAATTAATTACTCTGCTGATGTGTATTTGAATGGCCATGAAATCATCCTACCAAAAGGGATGTTTCGAAGGCATTCCATTGATGTCACCGATATTGTTCATGCTGATGGCACAAACCTGCTTGCTGTTCTTGTTCATCCTCCAGATCATCCGGGGAGAATTCCTCCCAAGGGGGGACAAGGTGGTGATCACGAGGTTGGAGATTAAGCTCACACTTCTGATCAATTAATTTTATCCTTTTCAACTACTTAACCTTCCTGTTACATGAAACCTTTAAATATCAATTTCAAGTATTTCATAATTTCTGGAATCAGTTAGGACTGCAGTGAAAGAGGAAGAGGAACAATGCTTGTTGTTGCGTACTGGATATCTAATTAAGTTTGTCCGGGTTATTTTGTAGATAGGAAAGGATGTGGCCACGCAATATGTTGAAGGTTGGGATTGGATGGCTCCTATAAGGTGACATTGCTAATACTTGTTTGTATAAATGTATTGATGTGTGGTCATTGGCTTTCTGATCTAAAGAGAATATATTTACTTTTTCTATGTTTTTTTGAACTAAAACATGTAATTCTTTTTCTACAGCATTTTTAGCATTAGCTATTGACTGTTCAAGCTTTGGAGATTTGGAAGTAAGAGAAGCCATTTAAAGCAAAGTGCATCTATAACTAATGCTAGTGTTTAATATGATTGCAGAGATAGGAATACTGGAATATGGGATGAGGTTTCTATTTCTGTTACTGGGGTGAGTAGTATTAATTGTTTAAGTACATCCCAAAGTCTTCAATATTGTTTTTTTTAATCACTTTAGGATTTGCCGCTGAGACCAATTATGGAGGCCTTTCATTTCCCTTCTTGATTCTTCTGTGCTTATTGCATTTTTGCTCCTAACTAATTTGTTTTTGTAGTTCATAGTAAATATTGATGAACTCCAAATCCAAGCATACGCTGGCTTCATGAAATATAGTCTGGGCAGTCATAGAGATGTTTGGAAAACTAAACTAGGATATTGCAGAGGCGTGAACCAGACATAGAATTGCTGTGTTCATTTTAGCTTTTAGTGCAGTCCATACTATCAACAAACCCAATTAAATATTCTAAAGTGTTGATTGTCTTTCTTTTATAGACGGTGGTGCTTCTAGTTGTTCCTTGGTGGGGATAATTTTAATGCCTGTGTTTGGTGCAGCCTGTAAAAATAATTGATCCGCACTTGGTTTCAACATTTTCTGATGACTATAAGAAGGCATTTCTACATACAACAATTGAGTTGCAAAACAGGAGCTCCCGGACTGCTGAGTGTTCTCTGAGTGTCCAAGTGACAATAGAACCCGAGGATAGCATTTTCTTAGTAGAGCATCTTCAAACTCAAAATCTTTCCATACCTGCAAACTCACGGGTGCCATATACATTTCCTGAGGTCAGTGATTGCATTCATTATGCTTGTGACAAATTTTGTTTCAATGTGCGTACACCTTTAGTACATTTGAAGAACTTAATTATTAATTCAAGACACCTTTATCAATGAATTTGGTTATTTTAAGAAATTTGTTCAATTTCACACCCTTATTCTCTTGGTTATTGGACATCCATGGTGTTTGTTTTTCTCGAGCTTGTACTGTAACCAGACAATCTTTATTTACTACACTGCTGATTGTGTTTACGTTCAGAATATCCTAAATAATAAATGGAGCTCTTATATTTCCTTACCTATCAAAGGAACAAAGGTTCAGATATGATTGGATAAATTTGATGAATATATATTACAAATTAACATCCATAATTTGTAAGTTGTTACTTGATGTCTTTCTTTACTGTTTATGCTATGATCTGAAGTAACAAAGCTGATGGCAAAACATTTAGATAAGCCAACTGATCACAAAGTAGCCAAGTTATGGCTAGGCTTTACATTGCTTTTTTACAAAGACACCCTTGCTCCCTTTTTTACATTGAACATATGCAATCCTGGACAGATAAAACAATAAAGCATATAGAAAAATTTAAACCAACCCAAGTGATCATAGGGACAACACTATTTCTTTTTTTTGTTTACATTGCACACATGCAAGCCTAAATAGATAGTATTTTCAAGTATCCTCTTACTACTGATCCTGTTATTCTGCACATGTTGGGATTTTAGTTTCAATGCTTCTTTTCAACTGCTAATGATCCGAATTAACAGCTTATCTTCTCCAAGCCCAATTTATGGTGGCCGAATGGAATGGGAAAACAATCTTTGTATAATGTTGTTATTAGCATTGATGTTAAAGGATTTGGTGAATCTGATTCATGGAGCCATCACTTTGGATTCCGCAAAATTGAGAGCCATATTGATAATGCTACTGGTGGAAGGTGATTTCTCAAATCTTATATTTATCTACCTTTTACTTGGTAGAATGGATTCGTTTTTTTAATTGTTTCTGTATATGTTTTGTTGTGTACATTTAATTTTACAGATTATTTAAAGTCAATGGAGAACCAATTTTTATTCGAGGGGGTAACTGGATATTGTCCGATGGACTATTGCGGTTTTCGAAGAAGCGGTATAGTACAGATATAAAATTCCATGCAGATATGAATTTTAACATGATTCGATGCTGGGGAGGTGGGCTGGCTGAAAGACCAGAATTTTATCATTACTGTGATTATTATGGCCTTCTGGTAAGCTAAAACTGCTACCAGATCCTTACTTTTGCTTATATATGCATGTCAACAAGTTAAGATTCAAATTGCAAGGCCACTTTGGAAGTGTAGAAAGAAATGGTTTATATTAATGTGATAAAATCCCCTCAATGTGTCTTGCACAGCTAAGTAACATATATGCATGTATGGTTTGTTATGTTCTCTCACTTCTGTGTACTTTCATGTGGATAGCAGTTTGTATTAATTTGAATGGCTCAATCACCCTGCTAAGGGCAGGTTTTTTAGTTCGTCTTCGTTATTGAATACTTTTTATTGTTTTCTAATTTTTTAGTCTTATGTTGTGTAAGTGGAGATTTGATTCTAATCTTCTTTTTCTAAAACCCATTATTTTGTTTGGGTTTCTTGATAGTGATTTTAAATGGTTGCTATGCGGTGATTATGATGTTGGTATACCCAGGCAGTGTTTCTGAAATGTGAATTTTAAGTGGTACTCCTGCTACAGCTGGACCAGATGGTCACTGAGGAGTTATCTGGTTTGAAGCTTAGACAGTTTTACCATATAATCCTTGGTCCTGTCCAATATCTTGTGTTCTTTATGTTTTATACTACACTAGTGGCAGTATTGGCTTAGAAAATTTATCTAGCTGCTGGATGAATTTTGTAGGTATGGCAAGAGTTTTGGATAACTGGGGATGTTGATGGACGTGGTGACCCAGTATCTAATCCAGATGGTCCTCTGGACCATGATCTTTTCTTGTTTTCTGCACGAGACACAGTTAAGCTTCTAAGAAATCATCCTAGTCTTGCCCTATGGGTAGGGGGGAATGAGCAAATTCCACCAGCTGATATAAACGCTGCTCTAAAATATGATCTAAGGCTTCATCCTTATTTTGAAAGTAAGGATGCAAACAGCAAACCTGTAGGAGATGTGTCCCCAACACCATCAGATCCTAGTCAGTATCTTGATGGCACACGCATTTACATACAAGGTTCAATGTGGGATGGGTTTGCTGATGGGATGGGGAACTTCACTGATGGTCCTTATGAAATTCAAAATCCTGAAGATTTCTTCAAGGATTACTTCTATAAGTATGGATTCAATCCAGAGGTTGGTTCTGTGGGAATGCCAGTTGCAGCTACCATACGAGCAACAATGCCTTCAGAAGGTTGGCAGATACCATTGTTTAAGAAACTTCCCAATGGTTATGTTGAAGAAGTTCCAAATGCCATATGGGAATACCATAAATATATTCCTTACTCAAAACCAACCAAGGTTCATGATCAGATTCAACTTTATGGTGATGCAAAAGATCTTGATGATTTTTGTTTGAAGGTAAGAAGAGAGTAGAAACCTAACCTTCATCCTGTTGGCCATTAGTGATGAATATTTCGTCGTCCTACTTTTCTTGATCTTTTTGCTGAAGTTGATGTTTAATTTAGATGTTACAATCTCCTCAGGCTCAACTTGTTAACTACATACAATACAGAGCTCTTCTGGAGGGATGGACTTCTCGCATGTGGAGTAAATATACAGGTGTATTGATATGGAAGACACAAAATCCTTGGACAGGTCTGAGAGGTCAATTTTACGACCATCTACTTGATCAAACAGCAGGTTTCTATGGTTGTCGGTGTGCTGCAGAACCAATTCATGTACAGCTTAATCTTGCTACATATTTGATAGAGGTGAGTATCGAAATGAAGTTCCAGTTCTATTAGTAGGTCATGAAAATTATTTTACCGATTTGATGAATATTTTTTTTACAAGTTAAAATTGAGATAGGAAGACAAAGTGGCAAGTTAAAAAGATTTGAAGGGTAAAGAAATTGTGAAAATTGTTTGATCTACAATTCTTTGCAATTTATGCATGGTAATTCTTAAAGTATGTGCATTTTTTTTATCTTCCTCCACAAAACAGGTGGTTAATACTACATCAGAAGAGTTGTCTAATGTTGCCATTGAAACTTCAGTGTGGGATCTTGAAGGAAAACGCCCGTACTACAGCCTTAATGAAAATCTCTCTTTGCTGCCAAAAAAAGTTGCACCTATTGTTGAGATGAAGTATCCAAAGTCAAAAGATCCAAAGCCTGTCTACTTTCTTCTTCTCAAACTCTATAACATGTCAGATAAACGTGTTATATCCAGAAACTTTTACTGGCTGCATCTTTCTGGTGGAGATTACAAGTTATTGGAGCCATATAGGGAGAAGAAAATACCTCTCAAGATAACATCGAAGGTTTCAATTCAAGAATCCATTTATAATATTCAAATGCACGTGACAAACTCATCTGAAAGTCCAGAGTCAAGAAGTTCAACAGTTAGGCCAAGTGATGGTTTTTATGGCACACAATCACTGCAAACTATGCATTCCGGTGTTGGAAAAGAACATCAAACTGTTTTTAAGGGGATAGAGGGATATTTTTCTGGGAAAAGTGACGGCTTGAAAGTTACAGAGATAAATGGATCTGATGTAGGCGTTGCTTTCTTTCTTCAAATTTCTGTTCATACTTCAAAGAAGGACTACAAGGAAGGGGAAGACACAAGAATTCTTCCAGTTCATTACTCTGATAACTATTTTTCACTAGTCCCAGGAGAGACCATGCTTATAAATATATCTTTTGAGGCCCCCCAAGGTGTCTCTCCTCGAGTAATTCTTCATGGCTGGAATTACAAAGGAGGTGAACTCATTTATGAAGTTGTATAACAATCACCTAAAAGTATCAGGGATTGTGCTGATGTATCTTGCCATTAATAAATGCATCAGAGACCTTCATGATTTTCAATTTCATTTGTTGGTTTACTATACCTTAAGAGGCTAATATATACAATGGATACTTTGTTTTTTTAAACGATAAATTATATCATAATCAACAATTAAATCAAAGTACTGGATTTTTTTACATAAACAATTTAAAACTGTACTCAATTTTTTTTTTTTTATAAAAATCAAATGACTTTGTAATTGTTTTCGTTTTGTTATTTTCTTTATAAAAATGAACTGTAAGAAAAAAAATATTGTTGACATTGCTGGTTTAACTCAAACTTGTTAGAAAAAATCAAAAATTGTAAGCGTATACTTCAAAGAAAAAAAAAGTTAACTATCAACAACAAAATTAAAGTTTAAAATATCTATTTATAAATAAGATAAAATTAAAGTATCAATTAATATAAAATTAAAATTTAAGAAGCTTAGGAAAACTATTATTAATATATAAAGTTGAAGTTTAGGAAAACTATTTTATTATTATTTTTTAATATATGAGTATTGAGTGATTGAGTTGAGAGTAAGTTATAAATTAGATTTTCTAATAAAAATATATTTTTGAAAAATATATTTTGACACTTTTCTTTTCAAAATACAATTATTTAATAACTTCTTTTATTAATATAATAATAATAAATTTTAATTTTTATATGCATTATTTTCAAAAAAAGTCTTAATTTTTGTAGACAAATAAAAATGAAATCATATATCTACACATTTTTTTTACTTTTATTTTCATCTTATTTGTCTCATTATTTACAATTTTGTTCGAAATAGTGTCCTCGGCGCCCCCATTAGCTTCACTGTTTTCCCTTTCATGGATGAAATCCAGATGGAACTTCAACGCTCATCTCCCTTCATGGCTGGATTCTCTGAATATACCCTTCACCATGAAGGCACCAACTTTTCAAAACCCATTTCCTGCAACCTCAAAATCTGTCCTCAACCATTCAGACTTGAGCTCTCTTCTCTCGGTTTGCGGCAGAGATGGAAACCTTAATCTTGGTTCTTCCATTCATGCCCGTATCATCAAGCAACCCCCATTTTACGATTATGATAGCTCCCCCCGCAATGCCCTTTTTGTTTGGAACTCTCTCCTTTGTATGTATTCAAAATGTGGTCAACTGCAGGATGCCGTTAAACTGTTTGATCACATGCCTGTGAAAGATATCGTGTCTTGGAATACAATGATTTCTGGGTTTTTAAGGAAGAGGGATCTTGACACGGGTTTTAGGTTCTTTAAGCAAATGAGTGAGTCAAGGACAGTGTGTTGTCGATTTGACAAAGCAACGCTGACTACAATGTTGACAGCTTGTGATGGACTGGAGTTCTCTAGTGTGACCAACATGGTACATGGTTTGGTTTTTGTTGGTGGGTTTGACAGGGATGTTACAGTGGGGAATGCACTTATAACATCATATTTTAAATGTGGGTGTTTTAGTGAAGGTAAGCAGGTTTTTTATGAGATGCTTGAGAGGAATGTTGTAACATGGACGGCAGTGATATCTGGCCTCGCAAAAAATGAATTTTATGAGGATGGTTTGAGATTGTTCAATGAAATGCGTTGCGGGTCAGTCAGTCCTAATTCTTTGACATATTTGAGTGCACTCATGGCTTGTTCAGGTTTGCAAGCTTTATTGGATGGCCGTAAGATACATGGTATACTATGGAAATTGGGAATTCAATCGGATTTATGCATTGAAAGTGCTTTGATGGATTTGTATTCTAAGTGTGGAAGTTTAGAAGCAGCATGGCAGATTTTTGAGTTTGCTGAGGAACTTGATGAGGTTTCCTTGACTGTAATACTTGTAGCTTTTACGCAAAATGGATTCGAGGAGGAAGCTATCCAGATATTTATGAGAATGGTAAAATTGGGAATTGAAGTTGACCCTAACATGGTTTCTGCCATTCTCGGGGTATTTGCTCTTGGTACTTCTTTGACTTTCGGTAAGCAGATTCACTCTTTAATTATAAAGAAGAACTTCAGTCAAAATCTGTTTGTTAGTAACGGACTCATAAACATGTACTCCAAGTGTGGAGATTTGTACGACTCACTGCAAGTCTTTAGTGAGATGACTCAAAAGAATTCAGTTTCATGGAACTCTGTGATTGCAGCTTATGCTCGCTATGGGGATGGTTTCAGAGCGCTCCAATTTTACGATGCTATGAGAGTGGACGGTATAGGACCAACAGATGTTACATTTTTGTCATTGCTTCATGCATGCAGTCATGCAGGCTTAGTTGAGAAGGGCATGGAGTTTCTGGAATCTATGACTAGAGATCATGGATTAAGTCCACGGTCGGAACATTATGCCTGTGTTGTTGACATGTTGGGAAGGGCTGGACTTCTTAAGGAAGCTAAAATTTTTATTGAGGGATTGCCTGAGAATCCTGGTGTCTTGGTTTGGCAAGCATTGCTTGGTGCTTGTAGCATACATGGTGATTCTGAAATGGGGAAATATGCTGCTGATAAACTATTCTTGGCTACACCAGATAGCCCAGCTCCTTATGTATTGATGGCCAACATTTATTCTAGTGAAGGGAAATGGAAAGAGAGAGCACGTGCCATCAAGAGAATGAAAGAGATGGGCGTAGCTAAAGAAGTGGGTATTAGTTGGATTGAAATCGAGAAGAAAGTAAATAGCTTCGTAGTAGGGGATAAAATGCATCCACAAGTTGATAGTATATTCTGGCTCTTGTCCGTGTTATTGGAACACCTGAAAGATGAAGGTTATGTTCCTGATAAAAGGTGTATTCTCTATTACTTGGATCAAGATAAAATGGATTAGTCTGCATATATACTAATGGATCATTTGTCAGTGATGACCCTGTTGATTTTAGTCAGAAAACTAGCCATTCTAGAGCTTTGTATGGATTTTGTGGATCAGGGATGTCATGTTTGAGGTTGCAATTCACTGTTTAATTGAATTGATCATTGACTTTTACAAGCATGTTGTTTAGAAATAATTATTTTTAGAGAAATGTTCATTTTATTTTTTATTAAAAGGTGTTAAAAACATGATTATTACAATAAACAATAACTTTATAATTTTTAGATCACAATAAACTACCTTAAACCGCACTAAATATTGAAAAGGTTTGAGCTCCAATTTACATTTTGTTGTTTTCTTATTGTCAAATTCGCACCTCCACACCTTTCCATGCACCTTCTTACGTTTTTATAATTTTAACAATATTCTTCTGAGTATGATGAAGAGTGTAGTATCTTTCTTCTTCATTTTCAAGTGATAGTAATTGCTTGTAGTGGTTAGTGATGAAAGTTGATAGTTGAGGTAAGTTTTGTGGAGTTTTTGGTGGTGATAGTTGTATTTTTGTTAGTTTTTTTTTTATAATTTATTTGGAAAAAAAATAGTTTAGGTGCAAAAATAAAATACAAAACTCAATAAAAATTATTTTCTTTCTAAAGAACGTCAAATACAATTAATCTTCTCACCAATTCTTTCACTCAGATACTGTTATATAATTATAGTCGATCTTTGCTTAATGGATACAAAATTCCCACGCTTTAGCACTAGGTACAAGTCCCAGGTGCAACAACAAGTACCAATTTGATTTGGGGAGGTAGAAATTTAGTAGCAATAGGTAGTAAAGTTGCTTTGTTACCTATTCCATTAGGAACTGTGGATTTTTTAGTCCATCATATTCATGCATTTACAATTCATGTAACAATATTGATATTCTTAAAGGGTCTTTTATTTGCTCGTAGTTCACTATTAATATTGGATAAAGCAAATATAGGTTTTCGTTTCCCTTGTGATAGACCTGGAAGAGGGGGTACATGCTAAGTATCCGCTTGGGATCATGTTTTCTTAGAACTATTTTGAATATAAAATTCAATTTCAGTAACTCGCATTACAAGAGAAAATTTGTGCAGAGTTCCATTACCATTAATGGGTGGCTCCGTGATTTCTTATGGGCGCAAGCATCCTTGGTAATTCAGTCTTATAGTTCTTCATTATCTGCATATGACATTTTTTTCTTGGGTGCACATGTTGTATGGGCTTTCAGTTTAATGTTTCTATTCAGCAGACGTGGTTATTGGCAAGAACTTATTGAATCCATTGTTTAGGCTCATAATAAATTAAAAGTGGCTCATGCTACTCAACCTAGAGCCTTGAGCATTGTACAAGGACGTGCTGTAGGAGTAACACATTATCTTCTAGGTGGAATTGCCACAACATGGGCATTCTTCTTAGCAAGAATTACTGCAATAGGATAATAGCTAGGAGGATTTGAAAATCATTATGGCATTAAGATTTCCAAGCTTTAGTCAAGGCTTAGCTCAAGACCCCACTACTCGTTGTATTTGGTTTGGTATTGCTACTGCACATGACTTCGAAAGTCATGATGATATTACTAAGGAATGCCTTTATCAAAATATTTTTGCTTCTCATTTCGGGCAATTAGCAATAATTTTTCTGTGGACTTTCGAGAATCTCTTTCATGTAGCTTGGCAAGGGAATTTTGAGACATGGGTATAGGATCCTTTACATGTAAAACCTATTGCTCATGCAATTTAGGATCCTAATTTTTGGTCAACCAGCTGTAGAAGCTTTTACTTGAAGAGGTGATCTAGGCCCAGTTAATATAGCCTATTCTGGTGTTTATCAATGGTGGTATACAATCGGTTTACGTACTAATGGGGATCTTTATACTGAAACTATTTTTCTATTAACTCTATCTACTATATCTTTAATAGTGGGTTGGTTACACTTGCAACCAAAATGGAAACCAAGTGTTTCATGGTTTAAAAATGTTGAATCCTTCCTCAATCATCATTTGTCAGGACTATTCGGAGTAAGTTCCTTGGCTTGGACAAGACATTTAGTCTATGTCACTATTCCGGGGTCTAGGGGAGAATACGTTCAATGGAATAATTTATTAGGTATATTACCGCATCCTGAAAGATTAGGTCCTTTTTTTACAGGTCAGTGGAATCTTTATGCTCAAAACCCCGATTCCAATAATCATATAAGTAGGAACTGTTATTCTAACACTTCTCATGGTATTTCATCTGCAAACTCAAAGTTTATGGTTGATCGATATTGCACACTATCATTTGGTTATTGCGTTTATTTTTCTAGTTGTTGGCATATGTATAGAACTAACTTCAGATTGGTTATAGTATTAAAGATCTTTTAGAAGCACATACTCTTCCGGGAGGTAGATTGGGGCATGGACATAAGGGTCTTTATGACACAATCAATAATTCAATTCATTTTCAATTAGGTCTTGCTCTAGTCTCTTTGGGGGTTATTACTTCCTTGGTAGCACAACACGTATACTTTTTACCTGCTTATGCGTTTATAGCGCAAGACTTTGCTACTCAAGATGCCTTATATACTCATCATCAATATATAGCAGGCTTCATTATGCTTTTGCTCATTGACTCATATTCACAAGAGTTTACCTATTTGTCCATGCTTTAAGCATAATGCTAGATGTCCATTAGTTATACAGTTAGTTAACTAGGGGTTGGGAATAATTACAAAAATAAGTCATATGTTGCCAATAAGAAAAATGGCTCAGAGGAGAGTTGTATCTTGTGATTTGAGAGGAAATTTAAATTGGTGAGGGAGAATTCAAGCTTCTCAACTCCTAGGAATCATTTGTACATTTTTTGTTAATAAAAAGTTTTCTTTATATAATTATGATCCGATTTTTATCACACCAAGCGGTATTGCATGAAAATTGTTAAATGTGAGAGTTTATGTTCATTTGTGGATGGTCCATAGATTTGACTTGTAAATTTGTCATATTTTGCATAATGCAAAAATAATACTAACAATTATGCAAAAATAATACTAAGAAAGTCTTGTGAGGGTATCCAAAGAAAATATAATGCTACAAAATTATAAATATTCGCCAATTTAACTTGATAATAAAGCAAATAATTGTAAGAAAGTATGATATGCTGAAAAACCCAAGATGAGATTAAAAAATGGACTTTGAATCCAATTCTATCTTATGAAGTGGACTTTAAGCCAAATTTAATCTTACAAAATCGGTTTGTAAGATGAGGTTTATGCACTCTTTTCCCACCTCATTTTGGATGCATTTGTGAGACTTCCCAACCAAGAATGCTAAAAACCCATGACTTTGAAATTTCACCACTCATGGCACCAAGACACAAAAACTAGGCCAATCTACCAAAATCATCAAACTTGGCTAAGCCAAAACCCAACCAAGATCAATTCCTTTTGCCACCAAACTTTTCCCACCTCATTTTGGATGCATTTGTGAGACTTCCCAATCAAGAATGCTAAAAAACCATGACTTTGAAATTTCACCACTCATGGCACCAAGGCACAAAAATTAGGTCGACCCACCAAATCACTAAACTTAGCTAAGCCAAAACCCAACCAAAATCAATTCCTTTTGCCACCAAACTTTTCCCACCTCTTTTTGGATGCATTTGTGAGACTTCCCAACCAAGAATGCTAAGAAAACATGACTTTGAAATTTTACCAGTCATGGCACCAAGGCACAAAAATTAGGCCGACCCACCAAAATCACTAAACTTAACTAAGCCAAAATCCAATCAAGATCAATTCTTTTTGCCACCAAACTTTTCCCACCTCATTTTGGATGCATTTGTGAGACTTCCCAATCAAGAATGCTAGAAAACCGTGACTTTGAAATTTCACTACTCATGGCACAAAGGCACAAAAACTAGGCCGACCCACCAAAATCACAAAACTTGACTAAGCTAAAATCCAATTAAGATCAATTCCTTTTGACACCAAACTTTTTCCACCTCATTTTGGATGCATTTGTGAGACTTCCCAACCAACAATGCTAAGAAACCATGACTTTGAAATTTCACCACTCATGACATCAAGGCACAAAAACTAGGTCATCTCACCAAAACCATCAAACTTGGTTAAGCCAAAATCCAACCAAAATCAATTGTTTTTGCCTCCAAACTTTTCCCACCTCATTTCGGATGCATTTGTGAGACTTCCCAACCAATAATGCCAAAAAATCATGACTTTGAAATTTCACCACTCATGGCACCAAGGCACAAAAACTAAGTCGACTCACCAAAATCAACAAACTTGACTAAGCCAAAACTCAATCAAGATCAATTCTTTTTGCCACCAAACTTTTCCAACCTCATTTTGAATGCATTTGTGAGACTTCCCAACCAATAATGCTAAAAAAATCATGACTTTGAAATTTCACCACTTATGACACAAAGGCAAAAAAACTAGGCCGAACCACAAAAATCACCAAACTTTAAGACAAAAGTCAACTAAGATCAATTTCTTTTTTGCCAATTCTCTAATCAATATGAGATATCCAACAAAATCAATTTGAGAAGATATGGCGTCTGTTTAGTAGAGTTTTTCGTGGTTAATGTCCTTCATTAGATTTTCCACCAGGTTATTCATTTCAAACACTCACCTCATGCTTCTATTCTAGTTTGACAGATCAAAATCCAATAGAATGTGCCACCAACAGAGCTAAAGTGTGCTTATGCAGTTTGTACAAGTTTTGATCAGTTTCATGGTTTTGTCAATACCAAGTTTTAAATATATATTTCTTATGCAGAATGAAAATTTGGGTAAGTGACTTGCCCATGTTACCCTTTTTTGGAGGCTGAGATGACCTAAAAAAATATTAGGATCTGAGCACAAATGGGACAAGACAAGGCAGAAACAAGAGATACAGAAGGCTAAAGAATTTTTGGAGACTTTTAAATCCTCAAAAAATGCTCAATTCCATGATGGGAAGCATAATTAGTAAGTACCACTTCATCTACCCATGAATTACATAGAAACTGGCTTCATTGACATTTTAAATCCCATAATATACACCTCTTACTGTTCTAGTCACTGGAAAATTTTCAATAAATTTCAAGCAGAGGAGGAATGTATTCTAAAAGAGAAATTGTGTTAAAAGTATGTTGCTAACATATATTTATCTATAAATGGTTGTGCTATGGCATGTGTTTTGGGGAGTTGTGGGTGTTGGTGTGGAGGAACATAATGTAATTGTATGGTAAAAAGATGAAGAAATAGAATGTGGCAAACCACTTCCTCTAAGAGATCTTTGTTTCAAATAAGCATTATGTATCGGTTTACACTTTTCTTTGTTGTAAATATTTGAGGGATATTCCGAAATAATCATAAGTACCTAAAACATGTCTAAATAACATCTAAGTTAATCATAAGTACCTAACATTCTAAGGTTTTTTCATATTGCATACACTAATCTTAAATATTTTTCATATTCTAAGGTTTAACTTCATTTTTCTATTTCTACATTAATCTTCTTAAATATTTGGAAAGCACTAACATGTTTATAAATTACATTAATTTTCTTAATTCATTGAAAAACACAACATTTAAAAAAAGAAGGAGAATTCTGTTCCGTCTGAAGAGGATGTTAATGTAATTTACTCTAGTTAATATATATGAAAAAAAAAAGTGTATATATATATATATATATATATATATATATATATATATATATATATATATATATATATATATATATATATATATATATACCACACACTATTTTGTAAGTTACTGGCATTTATAATCTCAAAATATAATAATTATAACAATATCAATTTATTTTCACTGTTATCTGTTTTCTAAAGTGCAAGAGGAATAATGGAAGTAAAAAACAGAAAAGGGCTTTCATAATTTTCTTTACAATTATTTTAAAACAAATATTTTTAAAATAGTAATATTTTTATAATTAAAAGTCAAAATAGAATATAAAAATATACAGTTAACTAAACTTTATTCGTCTATTTTGGAAAGCATTGAATATTAAACTGCTAATTACTAGCTTCATATTTAAAATTTCACTTCCACTATAAAATGTATAATGAGTAAATAAGAAAACATGTGAGATGTTAGAATTAAAATGTATTTGACTTCACAAAATTGAGAATATTTCATTAAAAATATTGAAAATTTTACATTAATTAGAGATATAATTAAATTATAATATCTAAGCAAATACACACTTTATCTTACCATTTAACATGAAGAATAATAAATTAAAGAGTCTACAACTAATAATAAAATTAAATTATAGTATATAAACATGGAATTAGACTTAAATTTTATTTTTTAATATGTAATATATTAAAATGAATTTGATTTTATATAAAGTGTTTTTAATTGTTGATTAAAAACTAACAAGTGTTGCTTTGATTTTATATATAGTTTTATTATCAATGTTTATATAATTTTTTCTCAACAAAATGTTTGATTCATAAATACTTTTCTCTTTCTCTCTAATAATTTATATTCTCTCTTATAATAATTGATACATCGGTTAAATAACCCAAGAAATAGTTATTTATATAAGCAATTTTTTCTGTGATAAAATCTTAAATCCTAAACCTTAATTACATCAATGGATTACTTATGATATTGGGGGATTTCGTACTGTAGTCTCTTGTGCTTTTGGCTTAATCTCTCATGTTCTTAGAAAAAGAATATCTATTAGCAATTATAATTAATACAACAATCTATAATCATCATATTTAATTAAAATTATATTGATTATCATAATATATGTTTAATTGAAATAATTATAATTTTATTTTCAAACATATCCAGAGTACATAACTTAGAAATGAGTTTTGTCTATTTTCGATGGATAATTATTGTGGATTGATTTTTTAAACATTTCATAGTAAATTTTTTCATTATAAAATATAGTATCCTGATTAATTTAAAATTTATTTCCAAAATATTTGTACCTTCATGATCAATCATGGTGGTTGTTCACGTCCCTACTGGAACCCTTCTCCTGGCACAGGTGGTCTCATTTCATGTCGATGGTGACATTGCCAATTAAATCTGCATATGAAAGTTAAAACCCTGTGAGTGATACACAATACATTCACATTGCCAATTAAATTTGCAGTCCCCACATTGCTGACATAAATATTCTTGTTCACATAGTAAACACTTTTATCATGGAGTGTTCTTCATCAGTCTAGAATAGATTATCCTGCAAGATTTAGAGAATTAGAGAGAGAGAGAAAGAGAAGGAAAAAAAGGAAAGAATTAATGTATTTGTTCTGAGAAAGATGGAAACTGCCATTATGGTGCCAAGTTGCCTCAACTCGTACAAAGTAATGTAAGGGTCCCAAGTCCTTTTTGCAGCCAACCAAATTTGCACCAGGAGGTAACTGAGTAAGAGTCCATGTATTGTTGGCAAGAACAACTTCATATTTTGCACGCATAGCTTGAAGCCACTGGTTGAGCCAAAGCTTGTTTGTGGTCCCAACCCTTTTACAAGTTCTACCAATAGAGTATTAGCTAGCTTAATCTAAAATTATTGCACAATAGATAACAAGCTTAAGCTTCCTATATAGCTCTGCAACCCATATCCAGCTCACAGCTCACATACTTCTTCTACTGGTAATTCCAGCAGAAAACCTGCATCAAGTTACACCAGCACTGATGGCACAATCTGCATGATAATATGGAATTAAAAGCAGGATACAGCACTTGAGGAGTTCCCCTGCACCTGTCCAGCACCACCGTTTTGGTCCAAATATATCCTGTCCAAATACACTTACTCTCTTGCCATACAATAAAATGAATTTTACCAATTGTAAGTATATGCCTTGGGGCTCTTCAGTAAACATAGCCTTCCATAAAAACCAAGACAGCAGCTCTGTCCTTTACACCAAGTATTCCACCACAACCGCTCTTCTAGATTCCAAGACTTGGTGCATAATTATTCACATCTCATCAAGCACCCCTTCAATTGCTTCATTCCACCGTCCTTAAAAAAGAGAAGCCTACAGCTGCAGTTGAAGATCTGCACTTCTGCAGCTTCAAACAAAAACATTTTTCCTTCATCTTCCATCCACCAATGCCTTTGTCCAAAGTTTGGCAGCGTTTACTGCATAATTCTGCAGCACCATATGCTTCTCCTGCAGATGTATTGAAATTTTGCACTGCTGTAGCTTCAAACAAAATCATACTTCCTTCATCTTCCATTCTCCATTGCCTTAGTCCAATGTTTGGCAGCGATTACTGCATAATTGTGCAGCACCTATTACTTGTCCTACACCAGAAAACCAACCAAACAATTGGCAAATAACTGCATATATAGAATTCATATGGGAAGGTATACATAATAATTTGGGAACAGAACCAGCACAGACATCCTGTTGGTACAACAACTCGAGCTGCACAAGTAGGTGTGATACTATGGTAAAAGTTTCTAATCACAAGCACCAATACTCGTGTTTTCATTAAGATGTCCTGAACCCAAGAACCCCTCTGCACACACGGAAGCAGAACACACTTGTTCCAACTTAAATATAAGCACGTGCATACACCTTCCAAAGGCCCTTATATGACTCAAGTTCTCCACATATTCCCTTTTGCCCATTCACCATTACTTCTTTTTCACAGCCTTCCTCCCTCCTCTCTAAGTAATCGAACGGCCTCACATTAGAAGCTTAGACAGCCTTACCTAACTAAACCACTTTTATGCAGCTGGCTGGCCTGCATAATTATGCATAGCTTCATGAGCTCTCCTGATGGGTCCAAGACCAAGTTCAAAGAACTCAACGCAAATGACTGTTATGTATAGTAGAAAATATAGGAAAAAAACTGTTAAAGGGGTAGAAGAAGAAGAGTGTGAACATTATTTAAAACTGGTGTAGGTAAGCATCGATGATATGAACAGTAGTAGAAACTCCATATGTAAGACGATGATTAATTCCATTTGCGTTTAGAAACGGAGCTAAGGCTAGAAACTCCTTCGCATTGTTACTTTGAAGGCATTTTAAAACATGTCTGCATATATCTTGAAAGTGAAAAAACAAATAGCACTTGAGATTTAGATTGAATAAGATACAACCATGTATAATGAGAAAAGGATCAACAAAGGCAATGTAATATTTAGAACCATCTGTAGCAGTAACAGGTGATGGTCCCCATATGTACACAAGCACTAATTCAAGAGGTGCATTTAGAACGTCAAAAAAGAAGCTGATGAAACTTAGCTACTACACAAGTTTCACAAAAAGAATTATGTTTAGTAGAAGAAACATTACGCATGCACATTACAAGTTCAACAATCTTAGAAGATGCATGACCAAGTCGTGAATGCCACAACTGAAAAAGGGTCATCACAAGATTTGTAGTGGTAGATAAGCAGAAGGTTTCAAAGCATGTTGTAATGATGGGAAAACATACAAGCCATCGTGAACTTTTCTTTGAAGAATTATCTCCTCGGTGTCCTGAGTTTTAACAAAACTTTGTTAGGATAAAACTCAAAATACATGTTATCCTTAGCAATTTTTGAAACACTCATAAGGTTTTTATTGGTAACAGGAACATGAAGAAGATTATGAAAATGAATGGATTTCTGTGTGTGAGGGTGAGTGTAAGATAAAGAACCGATATTCTTTATAGCCTTACCAGAACCATTATCCAGTTGTACAACATCCGTGCCATTGTAGGAATTCCTTTTGGAGAAAAGGTTGTTATCAAGAGTTATGTGTGATGAGTTGCAACACTATCCGGGTACCACAAAGGATTAGTGAGGGTGGATGACGATGAGTCACTTTTTTCAACTGCTGTAGGGATAAATTGAGACGTGTTAGCAGAAATATTAGAGGAATGGTTATTGTCATAACTATTGTCAGCAATTCATTGTTAATTACTCATTGTTGAGTACCCAGTTTTGTTGCAAATATGGCATTGAATCCTATTAGGCTGAGAAGAAATATTTGAAGACGAATTTTGCCAGGAGTTCTTGATTTTATTTTTCTTATCAGAAGAAGTAAATTAATAATTGGAAGATGTTCCAACCCTTATAAAAATAGGAGATTAATTGCCTCCAGAACAACATAACCCAACTTAACCGCACATCAAACCATCTCAAAACACAAATCTATAAAACTCTACATACCCTTAAGAACCAACCAAGAAAAGGCTTGTACACGCATAAACATTGCCCAAAAAAACAACACACCAAAATATTAAAACAGACTTGTACTCAACATATGGGATCAAATGCAAGATTTGACATCATTAGCACTGTTTTCCTTAGCATTTGAATCTGAGCTTCAAGTATCACCAAAAAAGCCTCTCTGCACCCTCAACAAACTGCATAAAGCTGCATTTATGTATGCACTGAATCTGCGGATCCATTTGAACCAAAGAACTATTTGAAACTGAGATTCATGGACCACCAAAAAAGCCTCTATGCGCCCTGCATCAATACTGTAGGAACTGCATATATAGAAAAAACCTTCCACTCCTCTCAGCCAACTCAAGCGAAACAAGTGATAATATACCACTAACCCACATAGAAAGAAAAACAGAGAAGTCCATACATCAAACATAAATCCAAAAGTTACACACAGAAAACCACAACAAGCTGCAGAAAAATGCATCTATGTAAGAAGAGTTGCCACAAAGAGTGATTGTCTATGTATGAAGAATGAATCTGCATAAACATATACTATAGAAACCATCACTCTTACCAGGGAATGCAGCATGACACCTAACCACACAGAAGATAAAACTAAGCCTCTTAAATTTCCAGAACGTATACTTAGGTATGACTCTGCCTCGTAGACTCTGGCACAAACTCATATTAACTCTTTTTGCAAAACAGGACCACACCGGCTTAAGAGGTGAACCCAGTCCCCCTCTGATTTTATTACCGCAAAACAAAAAACAACTTATACTAGCCATGATTCTCAGTACCCACCAACTGAAACACCCTTCATATTCCTATTTTCCTCACAAAAGATCTTGAAAACCTTCTTGATTGATTTATAGAACTGCACGAAGCAGTATTAGCATGAATACTTTGATGTTCAACATATTTATGTTTTTCAAGACGCTCTTCTTGAGCAAGCAACAAAGCCTCAATTTCCTCAAGTGTATAGGCATCAATTCCCGACATAACTGAAGTAACAAAATCTTCAGGCCATCTAGTATTATGTTCAACCGTCAATGGGAACGAACAGTAGCAAGAGTGTCAATCATCTTTTTGATATCAAGATAACAGATCGACCATGTTTTCTCTGTTGCCTTTCTTTATTTTTACCCACGTAGTTTTTTCCAGATTTGAAAAGCAGATTTAAGACCAACCATCTTTGTTAAGATTGGTGTGGTCTTAGAAGCCAATAACGAAGCAACAAGAAAAGTTTTTTCCGGATTGGTGTGGTCTTAGAAGCCAATAACGAAGCAACAAGAAAAGTTTTTTCCGGATTTGAAAAGTAGATTTAAGACCAACCATCTTTGTTAAGATTGGTGTGGTCATAAAAGCCAATAACGAAGTAACAAGAAAAGTTTTTTCTGGATTTGAAAAGCAATTTAAGACCAACCATTTTTGTTAAAATTGGTGTGATCATAGAAGCCAGTAACGAATCAACAAGAAAAGTTTTTTTCCCGATTTGAAAAGCAGATTTAAGACCAACCATCTTTGTTAAGATTGGTGTGGTCATAGAAGCCAATAAGGAAGCAACAAGAAAGAATAGCAGAGAGTTTACAGAATTCACTGCAAAACCATTGGAGGGAAGAATCCGATCAAGACTTTCCAGAAAATGAATGCAACACTGGTTCTTGAGAGAAGCCAGCATGGTGAGGGAAAGAGAAAAAAAGAAAAGCTCGTGATACCATGAAAGGTTTAGAGAATCAGAGAGAGAGTAGAAACGGTATGTTATGTTTTATTTCTGTATATGAACTGATCCACAGTCCACAGTGAGAGAATATATATATGTATGCATGTCATGCATGCATACGTAACAAACCCTTATTCTTAAATCAACGTAAAGGATTTAACAAAAGTTTTTAAATTTACTAAAAAAATCTCATTCAAATATGTAAAAAATGACATAGGTGTATCTTAAATTGAGACTATTTTAAGAATACAAAAGTGATTTAATGAATATACTTTAAATTATAAAAAATTAAAATACAAATAAAAGTTTATAAAAGTGTGGATTTTTATATTACTTCCCAAAGATCAAATAAGTTTACAATAAAAAATATATATAAGACAAACATTTTCCATTTTCCATTTTCAAATTTCTTTTTTATAGATTCTGTCATGATTACCCCAAACTCTTAGCTTCCTCTTTTATTTCATTTCATGTGATCTCAATTCTTAATTATTATTTGATGCAAATTTACCAATCTTTCATTAATTGAGAAAGTTTAAAATACTTCACTTTTACCAAACACAAATAATCCCAAGTTTTCAAAGTTACTTAAATTATGAAAAATATATCCAAGTAGTATATGCAAGATCACGATGACCCAAAGGAATTATTAAAAATATGTATATCAAAATACTTTATTTTAAAGAAAAGAAATCCAATTTTGGTTTAATTTAGTTGAAAGTAAAGGGTAGCTTTAAGTGGCACTTGGGCAATGACCATCTTGTGTCCACAGAGTTTAATTTATAATAGTTAATATAAAAGGAAAGAAAAATAGAAAGAGAAAGAGGAAGTGCTATTGCAACCATTGTTTTGTGGTGACCACAAACAGAGTAGCCAAAATGAACAGCTCCAGCTTTATAACCATCCCTTCATCCCTCGTGTTTGGAAGTGCCCGTTTTCCAGAGTTTGCCAAGAAGAAGACAAAAGCGAGTTGCAGTCGCAGAGACCATGATGCTCCTCTGTCCTCTGCTTCGGCTTACGCCGTCCTTGGACTCCACCCTCCCTGCTCCGCCGCCGATATGAAAGCTGCTTTTCGAGCCAAAGTACCGCCGTCACCAACATCATTATTCCATTCCCTCATCCCAATTTCACTACTCATTCATGTTTGTTTCTCACTTTCTCTTGCTCCCAAAGGTCAAGCAGTTCCATCCAGACCTCAACAGACACTCTAATACAACACACTCTGATGCTATGATTCGCCGCGTAATTGAAGCGTACCGGATCCTATCCAACTGCACCCCATCACAATTAATTCAAAGGTAGTGATGATTTCAGTCTTTTCTTTAACATTTCACTTCTTGAAATTGGAAACCTTCCACCATCTTTGTTTTCTGTTTTTCATTCTGAGTTTCGTCTTTAGTGAATGCTTAGATCCCTTTGACACGCCAGAGTGTGAAGCTTTTGACCTCTTTGTTAACCAGCTGCTTTGTGTCGGCAAAGGTGAGGGACATGTCCTCCAATTTTACTTTATGCTCTCTGTTCTTGGGTTCTTATACTGGAGAACAGTGCTGACCCTGCAAATTTGTATTGCAGAAAAATAGTCACTGTGGTAAGAAAACTAGAGAGTTGTATAAAAAGCTACATAACTCTGTTAGGAAGAGAATTTGCTAGAAGTTCTCTAGTACTATCGGTGTATACTACATGCTCTTGGAAACTAGGAATTGATCAATATATATTTACTTTTCCATTTCATTTACAAGATTAAATTTTCTGTAGCGTGCTCAAATTCCTGTGTGAAAAGAGCCCCTCATGCTTTTTCATATGCCTCTTCAACTGGAACAGCACGTGCATCTTCTCAAGGTTTTCTTACCTGTAATTCAGTCACATAATTTTGAGCAAGGCATATGCCAAAGAATGACATATAAATTTTTTGTGTAAATATCATTTTATTCTTAGTTCTAATTACATTGCCACCATCAACAACCATTTAAGGTCATGGGGATGATTACCCAGTTCAGTGTGCTGTTGGACAATGCCCTAGAAATTGCATTCACTATGTAACCCCATCACAAAGAATTCTCTTGGAGGAGCTACTTGACAGGTAACCTTAATCATCCACCAAAACTTATCTGGTAAGATGCAGGATTTCATATTGTTGATGTATTGTTTCTCACATAAAATTAAAAGGATACAAGTTTGCCTTGTTTTTCCATCAATCTTCCTTAGTGTATAAAATGCCATAATTCCTGTGGCAAAATTTTGCAAATTCATCAGAGAATCTGGAGTTTCATTATGTTCCACTAATTTCTTGTTTCCATTTGGTTGATGTTGCAGTATACTGGAAGCACCCTATGATACATCAGCTGATGCAGATTTGCTGTATTCACTTATAAATAAAGCTAAGTTTGAGAATAACCGATATCAAAAACCACAGAGGCAACCCAAAGGTTCAAGCCAAAATGTCGATTGGTTTTAAACATTTGGATACCAACTCTGTTCATATACAGTCAATAGGACAGAGACTTTCATGACAGTGCCAATAGCTAGATATCAGATTCTTATAGAAGGCTTACACCTCGTGTGAAACATAGTAGAAGAATGTATTATACATAGGTTGTGATGCAGCAGATATTACTGAGTTGCAATGCAAGATGTTCATTTTCATGTGTAAAAGTAAAACTAGTTTATCTAACCTTAGACAGATTAAAAGTCTCGATAGCTAAAACGTAGAAATAAAGAGAAATGATAAGAAACATGTCGAGTTTATCAAGAGGAAAAAGAGAGTTATTTTATTTGACAGATTCATTCGAAACTAGTTTTTAGATTGCACAAGATTAGTCCTTATTTTACTTTTTACAACATTTTATAATTTTTTATTTTTCATTATTATGTTGCTTAGCATATTGTATCTCTTTTTTTACGGTAAAATAATTTAGTAAATTTAATTTACATTTAATTATTATGTAATAAATTTTACAACCCAAAATTTCTTATTATAAGATTTTTGTAAATTTTTTTTACGTATTTTACCTGTATGTTACAACGTCTTGTTGTGTACAAATGAAACTTAATTCCACGTTTTGCTAATCTGTGATCATTATTTCGTAAATTTACCATCCAAGTATTTTTAATATTGTCCTCTAATTTTTCAATTTTTATATTTTATTGATATGTTAAATGCATAGTGGTGTGCTAATAAGTCATGAAAATATAATTAGCATTTTTAGAAAATGGTGGTTTGATGTCGTTTCATTTATTAAATTTTTTTTGACGTGTTAACAAACAAGTCGATAAACATTTAACATAATGATAAAATATGAAAAAAAAATGATAATATAATAGATTAAAACAATTTGGACTACAAAATTTATAAAATGAAGTGGTAAAACTTGTAATTAAACAAAAAATGAAAAAAACAAAAATACAAAGGAATGTCATCTTGTTATAGTTTATAAATAGAGTTGTTTTGATGTTATTTAATTTTTTAAAAAAATTTTTTTTCATAACACATCATAGCACAAAGTTAAACATTTAATGAATAATTTTGAAAACATGGGCATCACAAAAATATGATGGAAAAAAAAAAAAAGCTGTAGGGATAAAATTCACACCGTGATTATAGGTAAATAATAAAATGTGGAATTAAACCTAAGTTTTGTCATATTCGGTAGTGATTATACAACTTTTTTAAGTAATTATTTAATTTTTATTAAAAATATTTTTTTTACTCATCTATTTTCTTAAAAATTTGATTATCATATTATTAGTGCAAGCATTGATCAGCTCTACACTATTGTAAAACACATTTTTATATCAATTATCTTGGGATACTACACACGTTCCAATAAATATTCAACACATGTACAAAGTTTTAGTTTTGAAACGCATCCATGCACTTACCATTTATAAATTTTAAATTCATAACGATGATTAAAATTCATAGTTTACTTATAAAATTACATATAACTTTTTTAAGAGCAACACTTTAGTCATTTTAACCAGGATCATCAATCAATTTGATGTGATATAAAAAACAAATTTAGTCTTATTGGCAAATTTAATTGTAACATTGTCCAATTAATTTATTTTGTTTTTGGAATTGTTAATGATTATTAGTTTAAACATTTGATGATTATTAATTAATTTGAGTGATGGAAATATCGAAGTTAAAGCATAAAAATAGTAATTAATTTTAGTTACATGTTCTTAGATTGCAAGAGAGAGAGAGAGAAAAGGAGAGTTGTAAGACTTTTTTTATGAGAACATTCTCTTTTACCAGACATTCAGCTCAATACACAATAAAGTTATCACATGGATGAATAAGTTTTCCCTAAAGTTTTATACTTTACCATTATCACTCATCATATTGTTCAGATATCTATGCCCATTACCTGTCAAAACAGTAGAGAATGCCCCTTTTTCATATTCTAATAATTCTAGCTTTTTGCAACCAGAATTTTAATCAGTGTAACAAATATCGCACAATCATCTATCTAAATTACTCAAATATCTCAGTTACACTGATAAAAATCTATTCTTTCAAAAATCCAAAACTCAAAAAGTAGCTCCAAAGTAGAGCATAGCTCAGTGATGTAATTGTTGTTACGAGTGACACCCTTTGAAGATTTGAAAATATAAAACAGCAAAAGTAAATAAAATACAACATGTAGGCTTTAGCTAGCATGGTGCAAGCTTAAGCTTCTTGACTAATGTATGAGCAGTAGAGTATTATCTGCAAGTGTGAACATTAGCTAGTAATATCCAGTGCTCACTTTCACCAACCATGAGGTCCATGACCGAGCTCATATATAAATGGCTTCACGGATGTGAGCATCATCATAGTTCATCATAGTGATCATGTCCATGACCATGACTATGATGGTGGTGGTGGTGTGCACGACCACTGCTTTTTGCTTCATCAAGCATCTTCTGTATGTGCTCTGGGATGGACTCTTGCTCAACTTTACTGATAGACTTTGGTAATGACAACACAAACTGAGAAATTTTGTCAGCTATCTCCACTGCAGCATCCTCCTAGTTTCAACAACAAAAGGAAAGAACATTGAGATTAGATGGTAAAATGATAAATTTATGTGATATGGAAAAATAAATAAATAGTATGAGTGGACAGAATATGAAAATAGTTCATTGACTCAACAACATATCTCTTTCCCATCCCTCAGATCTCCTACTTTCACACTCTCTTCCCAGAGGAACCAAGATCATTCCTTCTTGAAATGAGGATTAATCTACTAAGGGGAAATAATTGCATAGTTCTTATATATTTTGCATAGAAAATCTCCACGAGACAAGGAATGGTTGTATTTAATTTGACGCGTTATGATTTACTATAATGTATTTAACATCTGTTGGTAGTGATACCTTGCTTCTCTAAGGAAGCAACTATGATGGATTTGTTCCCCACTACATGAACCATAGTGCATACATTACAGTATCGAAAGGAAATATTCACAACAAGTAGTTATTGTTGCTGGAAAATTTTTCTATTGTAACAGATAGCAAGCAAATTCGTCAAACAAATTAGTCCTACAAATTACAATGACATACAGATATCTGAAAAGCAATATAGAACTCCTCCAGAACTTAAAAACAGTAAACACTGCGCAGATTTATACATGGAAGAGGTTTGCAAAGCCAGACTAGCTAAGTTGGAGCATATGGTTCATGCTTCACACCAAATTAGGATTTTGGAAAAACCCCACATATAATATTTAAGTAGTATGATCATATAAAATACAATAAATTGTTCATCATCTAATCATTATTTATAGTTGACTCGAGGTTATGAATTCTTCACCTGCCATCACTAACAAACCTTACAAAAGGGAACTACTCTAGCTACTACTGCGTTTGACTTATTACAGAGACCATAACCACATGCTTTGCACCAGGATCAGAAAAACCCACAAAAACTGGCCATGCAAAAAACAACACAAGCCAGCTCAAATGTATGCATAGCCAATAGCTTCATCACTAGGTATACTAAAAAGTTGAAAAGTTAACATCTATATTCGATGACAACTTGAAAGTTTAGATCAACATAATATAGCATCAGCGCATAGTCACATCTCACAGCAACACAAAACCTAATACTGAAATTAATTGGCAACTGATCAAGGCTTACCAACAATATCATCAGTAACAAACTCGGGAACTAGAGAGAAGATGACTACTTCAGAATCCATAAATTACTAGTTTAATGTAAAGTGTAAACCACCCCAGTTTAAATTTCATCCCATCATCCATTTCAATCCTGTTAAACAATCTCTTCATGACAACAAAAACCAATGCAAAAACAAATCTTGATCTCACCTGTGCCCAGCGGCCTCCAGAATGTGTAACAAAACTGGCCTGTGGAAGCGCATTGGCAACCCGGTCACCCTCCTGACTCCATTCCTGAGACCAGCCAGCAGACCACAGCACCTGCATTGGCATACCTTTCAATCCCTCACCCCACTCTGCCAAATCAAAGCTGGAATTCACTCTCTTCCCCACATTCACAACCGCGCTCCTCCCATCCCTTCCCTTCAACAACATCCTCAAAGCATCCGAATCTACCACATCGACCTTCTTGGAACAGCACAAAGCCACCACCTTAGCATACACAAAAGAAACCCCCAACACCACTTCCCTCACCACAGGCACCTCCAGCACCCAAAGGGGAAAAGCCCCATACAACGCCGTATCGATAAGCGTCAAGCTCCTCACCAGCTCAGCCCTCTCAGAAACAAAATCAGCACTCATCCCCAACGCGGAATCGTGCAGAACCAAGTGAACAGGTGCAAGCCCCATCGAATCGATTACTTCCCCCAACACTTTCCCCATCTCTCCTGGACCCAAATCAACGGGCTTTCTCACTTTTCTCTTCGACATACGCGCTTGAATCTCCTCGTACGGTATCTGACCGGTTTCCACCATCTGATCAAACGCCCAGAAGACACCCTTCTCTTGAATCTCACTGTACACGTACTGAAACCGCCCCAAAACCCCATCAACCCCCTCCACAGACACCTCCACGGACTTGTCGGAGAAGCCGTGTCCGGGGAGGTCAACGGTGGTGACGTGCACTCCCTCGGCGGCGAGAGATTTGGCGAGTTGGCGGTAGGAGTATGAGCTGAGACCCTGGCCATGCACAATGACTACGTTTTCGGAGGATGTGAGACCCTCTTGAAAGGTGAATACTTGGATGGGGGCTTCGTTGGGGTGCGTTTGGACCTTGATGGTGCGGCCGTTGGAGTAGTGGTGGCGGAGGGAAGTGGGAAGAGTGAGGAACCAGGCTTTGGGGTCTCGGGGAGAAAGGGATGAGGTGAATACGAAGATGAGAGAGAGGAGGGAAACGGAGAGAATGAAGTAGAACCAGAAAGAGAAGGGATTGTTGTTGGTGTTGGTGTTGCTGTGGGGTGGTGGAGAAGAGGGAGGTTTGGATTTGGGTTTGCGGGGTTGTTCTTGTTGTCGCTGTTGTATCTCTGGTTCTGGTTCTTCTGTGATGATAGCCATGGTCGATGCTCAGAGCTTGAAAGTTGAAACCACCTTTGAAGCTTTGAGTGATAGTTATGGAGACAACATCATTGCGTTGCTCATGGGTGCAGTAGTGCGGCTCTCCAACTCCGAGGTTCTTTTTTATTTAAAAAAAAGAGCCAATATTTTCAATCTATTTTCTTTCAGCTCAATAAAATATTCACTCACTTTTTTTAAAAGAAATATTAAATAATAATAATAGTAATAATTTGATTTTTTACATGTTTCTCGTACCTTAATTTACTAGAACATTTCATTGTTTTTTCAGGTTGTTATTATTAACGAACGAAAGAACGTTATCGCGTGAGAACTATAAATTCTTGCATCGCTGCAATTTGTTCTTCCGAAAAGGCAGAAATTATCAACTTACGATGCAACTCGCTCTTATTTCATCCCCTCTTTCACTCTCAACGCGTTCTTTGTTCTTTCCCCTCCCTCTCTTCCTCTCACGTCCAAACCCAATTTTCTTCAATCTCAAATTCAATAAACCTTCCTTAACCGTTCGGAATTGCGGCAGCAGTTCCTTCAAAGCCAAACCCTCCTCCGAAATCAGAAAACCCCTCGCTCAATCCCAACCTGACGCCAAGCTTACCGCGCTCCGACGCCTCTTCTCCCAACCTGGAGTCGACATTGACGCCTACGTCATCCCTTCTCAAGACGCTCACCAGGTTTCCTTTGCTTCAATGTCTCTGTCAATGTAATGATTTTCTTGATTCAGGAAAGAAAATGAAAGAATGAAAAACAAATAGAAAATGACACGATTGTTTAATCAAAAGAAGGATAAGTAATCAATATTGTCTCTGAAATTGTGAATAGATGTTAAGTTAGTTAGCGAAAGTAAACAATTGTATACACTCCCCTAAAAGTGAATAGTCTCTATTTCAATTTGGTCTTGCTCTTAATAAGATTTTATAAGGTTTCGAACCTGATATTCTATTGAAATAATGCTATTATTATATGCTCTTAATTTGTGTAAAAGCCTAGTTTGAAGCCTGTATTATACTCTTATAGCATTTAAAAGCATATCTTATGCTTGTATTTGACTTTACGATATTTTAAATTTGAAAATTCGCAAAGTGAGGGAGGTGAAAAACATGAGGGATAGGAAATCTAAGTGAGGGGGGGAGATGGCAATATCTTTGCTAAAGACTGACATGCAACATGGGACTTAATTTAAAAATTTGAAGTAAAAGGACATACATATTCCTATTAAAGAAATATAAAAACAAAGTTGTTTAAGTCATTTTAACGAAAAAGAGAGTCATTATTCACTTTTGTTCCACTTTTTGAAGGAAAGAATATCTGTTAGAGTCCCATATTATTCTTCCATTCTCCACTTTTTTTTAAACAAACCAAACCATAAAAGAGATTGGGACATTTGGTTGTGAAAACATTTTCTATTTTTGTTTATTGTTTTTTATTTTTTATTTCCCTTTTTCAAAGTAGTTTTCATTTTCTTTTTGTTTAGATTTCGAAAAAATGTTTGCTTTTTAATTTTTGTTTTCATATTTAATTTCTTTGTTTTTCTCATCACTCCTCCTTCTTTTGCCCCTACCTTCACATCTAGTGTCATTCCTTCTGACTCACTGTTACCTTGCCCGTCAAGGTTACTCCCTGTTGTTGAAAACATGACTTTGCACCAACTAGCTTTTGGGCAAGAGTTTATGGTCACCTAAATGAAGTTGATGTTTTATCACTGTCGCCAATGTTCTGAAGTCAGGGATGGAAACCATTAAATGGTTTGGTAGTGATGATGAAAGGTTTTAATGGTTACTCGTAATGAAAACATATAAAGAATACAGAAAATGAATAAATATTTTTTATTCAATTTTTGGCATATTTTTTAAATTTATTCAAAGAAATTTTTTTCTAATCTTCAACCAGACATATTTTCAGCTGTGTTTTGTTTTCTTTGAAATTGGAAATAGAAAATGTTTAAATAAACGTCCCTTTGGATTTGTGTGTCTTCATCCTTTCGTTTTTTTTCTTCCTAATCACTCTAACCAAACAGACCCCGGGTGTATATACATGATAATTTGAATTTGGTGTTAGAGCGAGTTCATTGCCGAGTGTTATACGAGGAGAGCCTACATATCAGGTTTTACTGGCAGTGCTGGAACTGCTGTGGTTACTAAGGACAAAGCTGCTCTCTGGACAGATGGCAGATATTTTCTCCAGGTTAAGTTTTATTGGACTCCAGCTGCAGATTTCATCTCATCCAGAATGAATTGAACTAATTTTGTGATTTATTTTCTATCATTTCACAGGCGGAGAAGCAGCTGGGCTCCAATTGGATTTTAATGCGAGCAGGAAATCCAGGAGTCCCTACTGCGAGTGAATGGCTCAATGAGGTTTTGGCTCCAGGTGGCAGAGTTGGCATTGATCCCGTGAGTTTTCTTTGGGGCATCTATATCTTCTTTTTATGTTGCATGCTGATTTCATTAAATATTGTTTTCTATTTTTATTGCAAACTGTATGTTTAATTCTCTTCATTCTAACACTCAGCAAAACAAACTGAAGTTCTCTTTATTTATTGCCCGGTCATATGAACAATGTTGTATTCTCAGCGTAGCCAATTAAGTAAGTAGTAGTGTCATGTGTGGATAAAGTTTTCTATAAGCACCAATAGGAGAAGAAAATAATAAGAAAAGAATTAAACTTTTTCCATAAATTAAAATTTGTTTATGCACTAGTTAAAATCAACTTTTGGAGAAGCTAAATCAAAGATTTACAAAACTTATTTGTGCACATGTTAAAATTTAACTTATGGAGAATTATGTTTAATTATTTCTATTTATTTTCTTCTCCTCTAATGGAGAACACTTTATCAAAACAATGTCTAGGTTATTTGTTCTAATTGTTAATCTAATCCGGTATGTCATCTTGAAGTATTATCTTTATACTTACCTTGAACAATTAAAAATTTTTTTCCCCTTCTTTCGAGCTTGCATGCCCCTCTTTTGGTTTCTTTTTCTAATACGGTGTTCTCTTCCATATTGTTAAGGAGGCAGTTTCTTTTTACTTCGGATGCTGCAGAGGAACTTAAGGGGGTTATATCTAAGAAAGATCATGAGCTTGTTTACTTGTACAATTCAAATCTTGTGGATGAAATATGGAAAGAATCTAGGCCAAAACCTCCAAATAATCCAGTTAGAGTGCATGAATTAAAGTATGCTGGTTTAGATGTTGCATCAAAATTGTCATCTTTGAGGTCAGAACTTGTCAATGCTGGCTCTTCTGCAATTGTCATCTCTATGCTTGATGAAATTGCATGGTTGTTGAACTTGGTAATGTATCTTTAATTATTTGCACCTTCTTTCCCTGTAAACCTTCTTCAAGATCTAATTAAAGTTGCTTTGATCTAAGTCTAACATAAGCAACTTATGGGTTCCTTTTTTCAAATGTTTCACCCAGTGAGAGTAAAATTTTGACTTTTTCTTTTGAAGAGAGGCAATGATATTCCGCATTCACCGGTTGTGTATGCATACTTGATTGTGGAGATTGCTGGAGCAAAATTATTTTTAGATGATTCCAAAGTTACTGAAGAGGTGAGGGATCACTTGAAGAAAGCTAATATACAGATCAGGCCATACAATTCAATTATATCTGAAATCGAAAGGTGATTATGGAAAATTCATTCATATTTTTATGCGCCCCCCCCCACATTTTCCCACTGTTTTACTTGAAATGTTTAAGAATATTATAGCAGACAGACCAATGTGGCTTTCTAATGTCAATTGTTTATGATTCTTTTTAAAAGCATCATGGCTTTGGAAATTGAGCTTGATTTTCATTTTAAGATTGGCAGCACAAGGTGCTTCTCTTTGGTTGGACACTTCATCTGTTAATGCTGCTATTGTAAATGCCTATGGAGCTGCCTGCGACAAATATTATCAGAACCGGGAGAATAAACACAAAACCAGGAAAAATAGTTTTGATGGCTATATTGAGAGCTCGGATTTACCCTTTGCTGTCCACAAAGTCTCTCCTGTTTCTATTTCAAAGGCCATAAAAAACGAATCAGAGCTAGAAGGAATGCAAAATTGTCATTTAAGGTAAGCCTATTTTACCTTTGTGAGGATTATTGCTGATGGTTTTTGCGTGTTTCGATTTCTGTATTTTAATGATCTTTTCTGAATTGGAGCTCTGCATGTAGCTGACTGACTGGCTGCATAATTCATTTTTCCTCCAGTTAGATATTCATAGGTGTTTGACAATGTTAAATTAAATTAATGTACTTGTCAAGCAGAAGCATGCATACACATAATTGTGCTATCTTTTCATTTCCAGGGATGCTGCTGCCCTTGCTCAGTTCTGGGATTGGTTAGAAACAGAAATTACCAAGGATAGAACATTGACAGAAGTAGAGGTTTCAGATAAACTTCTTGACTTTCGCTCAAAACAATCTGGTTTTCTGGATACTAGCTTTGACACAATAAGTGGTACTGTGGTAGACTGTTAGTTTCTTTTAATATATTCTATTGAATTATGGTAAAAGAAACATGAAAATATACTGCCGTAATTTTTCCTCAGTTTTATTTAACTGCCAATTATTTTAGGGAAAAATTCAAAAAACATACCTCCTGCTATAAATAGGGAGTGTAAAGGAACACCATTTAGTAATCCTATGTAACAGAATATGGTAATTCTATAAAAATACGTTGCTATTATTCCTCATAGTACTTATGTTTACCAGTAGTTCCATTTATATTTTTATTTCTCTTAGACTTCAGTATAATTCCTCTGTTTTGACCAATAGTTTGTGCATTTCATTGGTTCAGGTTCTGGTCCAAATGGGGCTATCATACACTACAAACCAGAACCAGAGAGCTGTAGTTTTGTGGATCCCAATAAATTGTTCTTATTGGATAGTGGTGCTCAATATGTTGATGGCACAACTGACATAACGAGGACAGTTCATTTTGGCAAGCCTACAGCAAGAGAGAAAGAATGCTTTACCCGAGTCTTGCAGGTATCTTGCTTGCACCTCTTTCCTGGGTTTATTTCTGCGTTTTATACATGTAAATGTCCTCACAATTCAGCAATCTAGGTTATGCGTCAATCGTACAAATTTATGTTTTTATTTTCGAGTACATGCATAATGGCTGTTATTAATGTTTAACATCTCCGTCCTGGTAATTTGACCTTCTTAAATAATTCTGCCTAAACCCATATACCTTATTACAGGGCCATATAGCTCTTGATCAGTCAGTCTTCCCAGAAAATACCCCTGGTTTTGTGCTGGATGCTTTTGCCCGTTCCTTTCTTTGGAAAGTTGGACTTGACTACAGGCATGGTATGTTCCTACTTCAAATGGAGGGCTGTTATTTTCTTAAAAGCGAATGGATTCATTGATTGATTGAACAATTTTGCTTAATTGTCATCTGTTCAGGGACTGGGCATGGTGTAGGAGCTGCATTAAATGTTCATGAAGGCCCTCAAAGTATTAGTCACCGTTTTGGAAATTTTACCCCTCTAATGAAGGGCATGGTAGTTAGCAATGAGCCTGGCTATTATGAAGACCATGCATTTGGTATTCGGATTGAGGTCATTTTCTCCTAAGCTATTTTATATGCTTTGAAATATTAACTTTAGCTTCCAGTGTTGCTGTATTGTTTAGATTATCATTCAATTAGTTTTATTAGTTGTTAATACTTGTATTAATTTTATCTCCTTTAAGAAGCTCACCCTTTACACCTAATGAAAGTTGAGGTATAGGAATTCAAGAAGTATCCTAAATTTCTAATGAAAGGCTGTCTTTTGAGATCTTTTGAAGCTTGATTGCTATTTTCCAGATTCTCTTACTGGTTAATAAGTGGTAGTTTCAATTTCATGCGTGCATTGCATAACTTTCCTTTCCATCAACCATGAGTGTCTTTTAAGAGACTTGTAGTAACTTACTTGATTCAAGATTTTCTATATTTCATTATTCTTACCATCACTTGGTAATGAGAAGAAAGTGCCAGGATACCGTCTCACACTATTCCTTTTTTTCTCCTAACTGTTAAAATAACATTTTGACTGTCTTATATTCTGATTTCCATGATGATGATACTCTTTTGGCTTGCAGAATCTCCTCTATGTAAGGAATGTTGAGACACCAAATCGTTTTGGGGGAATCCAGTACCTAGGATTTGAAAAACTTACATATGTACCCATTCAGGTATGTTGTTGCCTGTTGGTCATCTTTTCCTCATTTTTGTTGCTGCAGTTGACAGATTTATTTTCTTTTCTTTTTGGGTGATGTTTGTGTAAGGTAAAATGCCTCTTGTAGACTTATAGTTCAGCATCAGGACATTGAGGATGTAAAATTGCTTTTCTATCATAAATTTTGATCTAATCATGCTTCTATACTAATGTAGTAGTGGCAAATCCTTTCTTTTTAAGAGTTGAAACAGGAGTGACATCGGTCATTGATGTCTTTAGTCAATCAATTATGATTTTTTTTATAGAATATTAATCCTATAAAGCACAAGCCAGAAATTATATATTATGTATTTTCTCCATACCTGCATTGCTGAAAGTATCCTCAGGAAATTTATCATTAATTTGAATTGGCTGCTCATTCCATTCTGAATGTTTGTTTATATTTTAAATATAATTTCTGAGGACTTGTAGTGATGCTGTCAGTTTTCATTTTGTCTTCTCAGTGAAACTCTATCCGAGCCATATATCTTTCTGTACTCTTTTTACTAACCTGAGCATATCCTGCAGATTAAATTGGTTGATTTGTCGCTGCTATCGGCTGCTGAGATTGATTGGCTTAACAATTATCACTCACTAGTCTGGGAAAAGGTATTTTGCTTTGTCTATTTTAGGTACATTAGATTTCCTTCTAGTGTATTCCATGACTTGCTTTTTGTTGTGGTTTTTGATTCTCCTTAGTCCCTTTTTCCCTATCTTTTACATAAACGTATTCCATGGCTTTGCTTTTTTGTAACCGCCCGTCTGATCCTTAGACTTATGTTTCTTTAAAATACTATTTTTAATTCCACTGCACCTCAACAGTTTAAGAATACTTAAACGTCATAGAGCATGCTTGTGTTTGTGTCGATCACCCTCTCTCTTTAGCTGTCCACGGAATGGAACCGTCCTTAGTCCTGCTTTGTGCAGTCTGCTCAGTCCTCTTAATCCTCCAGCCTCCTGTCCCAAAAACCCACTCAAACTTTCTGTTTTTTAATCTTGTATAGTTGGTTGTTTGTCTTGTAACTACTATGATACCTCACAGGTTTCATCATTGCTGGATGGCTCTGCTCTCCAATGGCTTTGGAGCAACACTCGAGCTATCATCCATGAGAGAATTTAATTCATGTTAATGTGGCTATGGAATACCAGGTTCACATTCTGGCGTGCTATCCCCTTACCTGTTCTCTGGCTTGTTGACATAATTCGTACAGAAGATGCTGTGAATAAAGTAATGAATAGGGACAACTTGAATTTGGTCACAGGATCTTGGCAGGAAACGCGAACATTTAGCCATTGCTGCCCTTGATTATGCTTATTCTATGAGATTCGATGTAATTGTTTTGCAGATTTGTAAGTTAACACTCTTAACTCTGAATTATAGAAATGATAAAAAAAACAAAATTATAAAGTCTGGCATTTGTTGCTTTCCATGGTATCAATTACTATTAGGAATAAAATGAAGACTCCCCACACACCAGAACACTCGCGCATGCTCAATCCATGCTTATTTTTATGTATACTAATGGGGTTTTGCATTTTGCACCCTCATAGAACTCAATTGTATCCCCATATAATCTCAAGATTCATTTTTACCCTTTTAAAATTGTATATCTCGGAATACATAAAATGTATTATAGGTATAATCCATAATACATCTTGTGCATTGTGTATTCTGAAATATATACGAAAAGATGAATTTTGAAATTTACAATCCAAAATATATTATTTTATATTTTTTTAATTAATTTCAAACACATTATTTTATTTTAAAGAGTATTTTTGGATTTTAAAATAAATAATTTATTTAATGGAAAGGCATTTCTTTTAATAGGAACACGTGCTGGAATCTACAAAAAATATGTTCAATTTTACTAAAATTAAATTAAGAATTATCCTAAACCTTATAAGTAACACCAACATGAATGTAAATAGTTAATAAAACAATTATTCTAAATTGTAACTGCGTCAATGTAATGTTTGGATTGTCAATACATCAAAATATTTAACAATGAAAAACAAAACACAGTTAGAGGTTCGTTTAGTTTTGAGTTTAATTTTATATAAAATCATTAATTATCTATCAAACATAGTGCATCAAACATGTAAAATGTAAAAAAGAAATGATTTGTTTTAAAAAATAATTAAAGCAACGGAATTAGAAAGATTAAATGAAAAAATGGTTTAATTATTTATCTCCATTAAACAATCAATTATTACTGATTAAATTCATTCTAAAATAATCCTTCGTATATTCAAACTTTCATAGTGAACTTTAAACATAAAATCATAACCGTCTCTTTAATCAATTTAAAAGCACTTATAGATAAATAGATAAATATTGATTATGAGTCACAGTTATAATAATAAAACCAGTTAAGAATTCCATTAACTCATAACATAGTAAGAAACTTCAAATGCAACAAATTGTATGGATAATATATGCAACTGTTGATTCTATAGATAATATATGCTCTGCTATTCAATCTTTAAACAATATTTGGACTCTTCATATGTTATCGATGTGGTGGGATGATTATTAATTTATAAATTTGATAATTATTAGTTGATTTGAGTTTTTAAGTTAAAAGAACAAAATACCCAACAAAAGAGTGAGAACCATAACGTTAAGAAGTGAAACGATCATCGTACTAGTTTTAAAGTACTTTTTAATTTTGAGAATTAAAATGGTCATTTATTGTAATGTAACGATTTTTAAGTGTTTTCTATTCTCCCAAATAAGAAGATTGAGTTGAAAACAGTAACGTGATTTATTGTTTTTAAAAGTAAAACAGAACTGTTGAGTAACAATCGTAACGTAAACGTTTCCTGCGGATTGGTACGTTGCGAAGGAGAGGAGCATTTGGCATTCGGTTTGAAAGAGAGCGAGAAGTGAATTCAGCTTACGATTTGAAATTTTGAAACCCGTTTCCCAAAGATGATTGGTAGAACCTCAACAAAACAAAGTAAAATGTTAGCTCTGAATCCTGTTCTAATCAGAGCAACACTCAACAAGGTGACACATTAATCCACGTTACTCATTTTTTCTTTGTTTTGTTGATTATTTTTTGGCTGAGATTCCCTAAAAGTGAATTGTTATGGTGGTGGTTGAAGGTAGATCAGTGCATGGTTCGACTACAAGAACTTCAGTACACTGTGGCCGGTGGAACGAAGGTGGTCTCAGGGGTAAGTCTCAGCCCTGGAAGTACCAAAGGTTATCAAAAAACCAGTTTAAGGTGGAAGCAAGAATCACTAATTAGGTAAATTTTGGTTTTGCTTGGATCTTATTTTAAAATTGAAAAATTCCAAGTGTAATCAAATCAAGTACATGATTTTCAATGTATTATATTTTTTAAGATTAGATAGAACTAATTTCCGTATAATATTCACTCCATTGTGTATCTTATAATTTCTCATTAGATAGTGTAACATATGGTGTTAGCTATGGACTTTTGCAATAATTAATTTGAAAACTGTATCTAAAATGATGAGATCTGTATGAAACTCGTAATTGTGATTACTATTTATATTTTTGAAGGAGCAAGCATGATGTAGCAAGAAGATCTCCACCTAGTAAGTTTCCAAATCATAATCAATTTACTTGTCATGTGCAACCATTCATGTTTATATGTAAAAACAAATCTTTATGCAGGTGAAGAATGGAGGCAAATGTCATTGCCTGCAATGCTTGTTGATGAGACTGTTGGAGAAATTTTACAGGCAAGTCAATTTGCCAGAGAAATAGTCTCAGCTGTCAGTAAGAAAAAGGCCACCAAGGACCCACAAACTCCACTGTCCCAACTTTCAAATCAGAAAGCTGACCCTGAAAACACACAGCTCCATCATAGAAGGAGGAAAGAGAAACAAATGAAAGTACTTTCTGATTCCCCGCCACGTCAACGGGCTCGTTCTAGGATCAACTTCAAGGTTTCTCCTCCAAAAGCTGCAGAGTTTGAGAAAGAGAATAATGTCAAGTGTTTGGCAAAGAAGGTATCTACCAAGAATAGAGCATGTGGTAGCAAAAGTAGCAAGACAGTGATATTCACCAACCCTTTATTCTTGTCTACACATTTTTCGAGGCAAAAACAGTTTTTCAAGACAGAGGCTCCTGTCATATCAAGAAACATGGGAACGCAACACAAGTGCTTGATCAAGTCCCCACCTGAAAAAGCTTCTCAATTTCAAGGCAAAGTCAAAAACCCATCAACTGTGTCTATTTCCTCTTCACTTGCAAGACCAACAACTACGAGTTTGAGCAAGAGTTCTCCGAAGAGATGGGTTCGACCTTTCTCTCCTTCTAGAGTGGCAACAAGATTCTTAGCTTCCTCGCCATTAAAGAGCAAGAAAACTACGCAAAACATTGACGGGTTAGTAAATTTGAGAAAGTGTTCTTCAAAGGGATCGCTTACATCAAAATTATGTCGATCTTTCTCTCCTTCAAGATTGGCAACCAGATTTGTTTCACCATTGAAGAGAAAGAAAAATGCACCACAAAGTGATGGAATAGTAAATGGAGTGAAACAACGACCAGCATCCTCTGCGAAAATCCCCGCTCCAAAAAATTGATATATATATATATAGATATATATATATATACATACATATATATATATATACATATATATATATATATGTGTGTGTGTATGTTCCAGTTTAGCAATTCTTTGATATGCTATTTTTTAAACCTTTGATACTTCAAAACTGAACTAGTCATGCCGGAAGGAAGATGTCGAAAGTTCGGAAAGTCGAGAAGCCGAAAGAAGAATAGAACAAGAAAAGTGGGAAAATTTTAAATGGAAAGATATACGTGTCTCAGTTTTAATAAAAGAAAGAGAAATAAAACTAATTAAGTGTTAAAAGAAAAAATTATAAAATAGAAAATCAATTAATAAAGGATAAGCAGAAGATTTAATATGTACGTAAAGATTGGAAAGTAATTTTATAATCATGAATAACTAAGGAGTTGACAGAGAAAGAGAAAAAGAAGAATAAGAAGGATAAAGTAAACACGAATTTTGAAAACATTCTCTCCTGTATAGTTGTTTGTACAAGTATAAAAATAATATTACTTCTCCAAAACAAGTTCTAATTATGTTTGAATGAGCTTACATTTTGCACCTCAACTAATGGTTAAACAAATTAATGTACGCATAACTTACATTTTTTTATTACTTGCAAAAAATCTGGTATGATTTATAGGTTAGATTGGTAAGTAAATTATTCTTTCTTATATACTACTTTATCATGGATAAAATAATATTTCTTTTATATTATGCGAGTAATTAATTGGTTTGGTTATTTTTAAATACTTTACTTGTATAAACTTTAAGAGAGAGAGTGTTTTCAAAATTCGTCTTTACCTTGCCCTTCTCGTTCATCCTTTCCCCCGTCAACTCCTTCTCTCAATCACTCATGTTTCTGGAATTACCTTTCGGTCTCTCGGTATGGGGTGTTGTACCTGTAGGAATTCTCCAAAACTTAAGTGAGTCTTTGTATTAATCACTCATCAGAAAAACTAAACTACTGAACTAAATATTCTATCTATTTATACTACTTGTTAATGGGTCTACTGTACCTGTCACATCATATTAAATAGAATTAAATTTTAGAGAAAGAATTATAAAATAGAAAATGAATTAATAAAAGATAAGCAGAAGATTTAATATGTAGGTACAATACTCCCATACCGAGAGATCAGAAAGTAATTTCATAATCACGAGTGACCGAGAGGAGTTGACAGAGAAAAAGAGGAATGAGAAGGACAAAGCAAAGACGAATTTTGAAAACATTCTCTCCCGTATAGTTTGTACAAGTACAAAAATAATGTTACTTTTACAAAACAAGTTCTAACTACGTTTGAATGAGCTTACGTTTTGCACCTCAACTAATGGCTAAACAAATTAATGTACGCACTAACTTACATTTTTTTATTACTCACAAAAAATCCAATATGATTTATAGATTAGATTGGCAGGTAAATTATTCTTTCTTATATACTACTTTATCATGGATAAAATAATATTTCCTTTATATTATGCGGGTAATTAATTGGTTTGGTTATTTTTAAATATTTTACTTGTATAAACTTTACGAGAGAGAGTGTTTCCAAAATTCGTCTTTACCTTGCCCTTCTCGTTCCTCCTTTCCCCCGTCAACTCCTTCTCTCGGTCACTCATATTTTTGGAATTACCTTTCAGTCTCTTAGTATAGGGTGCTGTACCTGCAAGATTTTTCCGAAACTTAAGTCAGTCTTTGTATTAATCACTCATCAGAAAAACTAAATTACTGAACTAAATACTCTATCTATTTATACTACTTGCTAATGGGTTTACTGTACATGTCACATTATATTAAATAGAATTAAATTTTAGAGAAAGAATTATAAAATAGAAAATCAATTAATAAAGGATAAGCAGAAGATTTAATATGTAGGTACAACACTCCCATACCGAGAGATCGGAAAGTAATTTCATAATCACGAGTGACCGAGAAAAAAAGTTGAAAGAGAAAAAGAGAAACGAGAAGGACAAAGCAAAGACGAATCTTGAAAATATTCTCTCTCGTATAGTTTGTACAAGTACAAAAATAATGTTACTTCTCCAAAACAAGTTCTAACTACGTTTGAATGAGCTTACATTTTGCACCTCAACTAATGGTTAAAAAAAATTAATGTACAAAATAACTTACATTTTTTTATTACTCGCAAAAAATCCAATATGATTTATAGATTAAATTGGCAGGTAAATTATTCTTTCTTATATACTACTTTATCATAGATAAAAATAATATTTCCTTTAGATTATGCAGGTAATTAATTGGTTTGGTTATTTTTAAATACTTTACTTGTATAAATTTTACGAGAGAGAGTGTTTTCAAAATTCGTCTTTACCTTGCCCTTCTCGTTCCTCCTTTTCCCCGTCAACTCCTTCTCTCGGTCACTCATGTTTCTGGAATTACCTTTCGGTCTCTCGGTATGGAGTGTTGTACCTGCAGGAATTCTTCGAAACTTAAGCTAGTCTTTGTATTAATCACTCATCAGAAAAACTAAACTATTGAACTAAATATTCTATCTATTTATACTACTTGTTAATGCGCCTACTGTACCTGTCACATCATATTAAATAGAATTAAATTTTAGAGAAAGAATTATAAAATAGAAAATCAATTAATAAAAGATGAGCAGAAGATTTAATATGTAGGTACAACACTCTCATACCGAGAGATCATAAAGTAATTTCATAATCACAAGTGACCGAGAGAAGGAGTTGACAAAGAAAAAGAGGAACGAGAAGGACAAAGCAAAGACGAATTTTGAAAACATTCTCTCTCGTATAGTTTGTACAAGTACAAAAATAATGTTACTTCTCCCAAACAAGTTCTAACTACGTTTGAATGAGCTTACGTTTCGCACCTCAACTAATGGTTAAACAAATTAATGTACGCACTAACTTACATTTTTTTATTACTCACAAAAAATCCAATATGATTTATAGATTAGATTGGCAGGTAAATTATTCTTTCTTATATACTACTTTATCATGGATAAAATAATATTTCCTTTATATTATGCGGGTAATTAATTGGTTTGGTTATTTTTAAATACTTTACTTGTATAAACTTTACGAGAGAGAGTATTTTCAAAATTCGTCTTTACCTTGCCCTTCTCGTTCCTCCTTTCCCCCGTCAACTCCTTCTCTTGGTCACTCATATTTCTAGAATTACCTTTAAGTCTCTTAGTATGGGGTGTTGTACCTGCAGGAATTCTCCGAAACTTAAGTCAGTTTTTGTATTAATCACTCATAAGAAAAACTAAATTACTGAACTAAATACTCTATCTATTTATACTACTTGCTAATGGACCTACTGTACCTGTCACATTATATTAAATAGAATTAAATTTTAGAGAAAGAATTATAAAATAGAAAATCAATTAATAAAGGATAAGCAGAAGATTTAATATGTAGGTACAACACTTCCATACCAAGAGATCGGAAAGTAATTTCATAATCACGAGTGATCGAGAAAAGGAGTTGACAGAGAAAAAGAGGAACGAGAAGGACAAAGCAAAGACGAATTTTGAAAACATTTTCTCTCGTATAGTTTGTACAAGTACAAAAATAATGTTACTTCTCCAAAACAAGTTCTAACTACGTTTGAATGAGCTTACATTTTGCACCTCAACTAATGGTTAAACAAATTAATGTACACACTAACTTACATTTTTTTATTACTCGCAAAAAATCTGGTAAGATTTATAGATTAGATTGGCAGGTAAATTATTCTTTCTTATATACTACTTTATCATGATAAAATAATATTTCCTTTAGATTATGCGGGTAATTAATTGGTTTGATTATTTTTAAATATTTTACTTGTATAAACTTTACGAGAGAGAGTGTTTTCAAAATTCGTCTTTACCTTGCCTTTCTCATTCCTCCTTTCCCCCGTCAACTCCTTCTCCCGGTCACTCATGTTTCTGGAATTACCTTTCGATCTCTCGGTATGGAGTATTGTACCTGCAGGAATTCTCCAAAACTTAAATTAATCTTTGTATTAATTTAGAAAAACTAAACTACTAAACTAAATACTCTATCTATTTATACTATTTGTTAATGGACCTACTGTAACTGTCACATCATATTAAATCTTCTGTTTATCCGTTATTAATTGATTTTCTATTTTATACTTTTGTCTTTTAACACTTAATTAACTTTATTTATCTTCTATAAGTGTCTCTTATTAAAACTGAGACTTGTATGTCTTTACACGTAAGATTTCCGCTAAAGTTCTTTTTATTCTTTTCTTCTTTCGAGTTCTGGACTTTCCGGCCTAGTTTAGATACTATAAATTTGTAATTAAGAAAGAAAGAAGAATGTAATGAATGTTAATTTTTTTGGGACAATAATGATATTAAGGTACAGAAATTATTATTATACAAATTATTGTACGAGTAGATATATTAATGACAACCTTGTATTGCCCTGTTTAGTTAAGCTTTCTCTAGTCTAAATGTACGGCTTTCGTTGGGCAACACTAAAACATGTATTTAGACTACTTAAACTTTATTTAGTTCAAATTTTCAGCTTAGCGAGGTACATTTAATTAAGCAAGCAGCACATACTGTCTCCAACTATAATAATGAAAAATCAGTCAAAATATGAAGTTGTTTTTAACTAGACACATTTGTTGATTAAGTGATTTGTGATTTTGTGAAATGTCTCTTCTCGCTTCTTCTTTGTGTCACATTTATGCCAGAAATATTAAAATGATAAGTAATGTATTGTTGTCTTTTTTCTTTAATAGATAGGTTCCAATTTTTTACACCCAGTCACCAGTCATGCATTCCTGATTAACCTTTTCAGAATGTATTTTTTATATCCTGAAAATTCCATTCTGAAATATATGAGAAGTATCAAAAGAGAATTATGGAATAAAAGAAACACTTTAATCTGTATGCATCACCTATACTAGTAAAAAATGCAAAAAAAAAAAATACCTGAAGTAGGTGTAAGGCCCGATTGAGTGTTCAAGTCCTGTAACCAACTAACTAGTTCACTTAATTATAAACACTCAACAAATTAATTATGTTCTATTCTATACAAACTGACGATTCTAAATAATAGTTCTAGTTATACCTATGAGAAGTTTCCTATAACCAATAGAATAATTTCGTACTGTAGGAGTAATATCAGATCACAAATTACCATTGAAAAACAATTAGCAGGGGAAAAAGATACGCAAGTGGCAACAGATTCATAGGCAATCTTGTGCCACATAGTTCTGATTATTTCTATTTTCATAATACAAAAAGGGCATAAAGTTGACGGCCATGCATCTCTAAAACCCCAAAGAAAAGCAAAAAATTTCAAAGCATCGCATGTATAAAAAGCTTTACATGGCACAGCAATACGACAAAGATTGGCATGTGAAAATTTTTTTAGGGCAAAAAGGCCAAATTGGATATATAACATTAACGACCCCAGCAAACGGTAACACGTGTTTTCAATCCCAGTAGTCAATGCATTATGAAGGCTCAAACGAGTTTCTTATTTGTTGGGAGAAGCAAATCTTGTTCGTTCCCTCTGCCTATGTAGAGCTCGATCCTTTGGTGAAGATGTCTTTCCGCCCATGCCAGCCTGACGCATCATTTCTGCAATATTTGTCCAAAGCAACTTGTAAATTGAATCATACCAAATTCGACTGGCATATTATGTTAAGAATAAAGTACGAAGGGAGTTTTTAGAAAGAATGTGAGAGAGTCGCTAGCATTCATCATCTAAAGTATATTTTCAACTGTGAAAGGCAATGACAACTTTGAATTCTCTGCTCATGTCTATCGCACACATAAACAGTCAAATTGAGTGAGAGTTGTAAATTATAAACTCGATCCTTAACATTAGCATCATGGTCAATTTGGTCTCTGGTATTACAAGGAATAGGATCTTGTTTCACTGTAAGAACTATCAATTAATTTGATTCTTGAAATTGACACTGCCAATCTGATTCCTTCATTATCAAATTTCATCCTTAAAACTAGCATCATTGCTCAATTTGATCCCTGATATTACAAAAATGGTGTTTTTGTTGACTGTAATAAATAACTATCAATTAATTTGATTGTTGAAATTGACACTGTCAATTTGCTTCCTTCATTATCAAATTAGTCAATCTAGTACCAAAATTAATAGATACTTATCAATTAATGTGATTATTGAAATTAACACATCAAATTAGTCAATTTGGTTCCTTAAATTATCAAATTAGTCAATTTAGTACCTATATTTGACAATTATCGTCAATTTGATACTTCAATTTAACTAAATCAATTGCCTTAGTACATGATATTAGGTATTAACTTGACTAAATATATACTAAACTTAAGGATCGAATTAACTAATACAGCCAAAGTTAATGACAGTTGCAAAACCAGGAATTATAGAAACTTATTAGTTATTTTAGTAAAAAGATTTCGAACCTCGCTTCCTCTCAAGCTCCTGGTCGAGTTCTTCTTTCCATTTCCTCTGTCTCTCAGAAAAGCTTAGACTGCAAGTACAACATACAGTGCATAAATTACTTTATATTTCTGAAAATAATTGAAGCTTAGAAAAAAGCAAAGCAAGGCAAAAGCAAACAAACCTTGGGCTAGGCTGCTGCTGGGAATCAACTATCACTCCTTTAAGGGGAGATGCTGGAATATCCTGTGAAGTATGGTTATTTACATGGCCAACAGTTGAGGAGGACCGGCCATTACTTCCAGGACTTCCAGTATTATCGATGGCTTTAGATGGAGTGCTGATTGGTACTCGATTTGGTGACCTGCTTTTAGGAGGTAATTTCAAAAAATTTCGAGAAGCGGTATCATCACTTGTACTGTCAATAACATTGGGAGAACAAGATGTATTTAAACTGTTGTAAAACTCTTCATATAAAGGTGTCTGTAGTTTTTTCAGTTCTAGAGCCTGTCATGAATGTATAGTCACCATTATGACACTGCAGTTAGTAGACAAAAAAATTGATGAAGTTACAGCAGAACGACAAACTTGATTTCAACGTAAAACAATACCTTCTCATCTAAAAAGGCTTTGATTTTTGACTCTGTGAGTTCATCATCTTCCTCTGAAAGAGATGGGACACCTGGAAAGGAAAAATCTGTCTGCCCCTTATCATCCCCTGACTGATCAGGTGGCATGTAACTTTCATCTGTGACAAAATTGACCTCTCGATTTTCCAATTCTGAACTTGCATCAAATTTACACCCCCAATCATCAGAGGGATCAGACATTGGGTTGAAACTCTACATTAAAAAAAAATGTGTCTGAGAAGTCATTAATTTCATATTTAATAAATAAAACAATAAGGACCTGCAATCACCTCAATATTAGTTGACATCAATGATTTGTATTTAACATCATTCTGCGAGAACTCTTCTTTGTCATCAATCACACACATATCATCATCATCATTGCTCATTCCCCACAATTGTTTATTTCCCGAGTCCAGAGGATTTACTGTTGAAGAGCAAAGGCTACATAAATTACAAAAAAAATGCTAAATAAAACCATGTTGCCATTCACTAGCATCAGGAAAAATATAACATTTAAATGTTCCACATAAATAACTACCAAATATTACAAGTCCTTGAAGGAAATATTCAACACTTACAAGGATTCATCATTTGGAGCACATGATGGTGACGAAGCTATGAAATTTTCCTGTCAGAAGTGAAAGCGATTTTTCTTAAAAATTGGTTTACAGAAAGATACAACAGCATTTCAAATATCACATCAATTTTACATACCGTGACATTAGATGACAGAGTAAGAGAATTCATGTGTTCGCCAGTTACAAAGGGATGCTGCAGTCGATTACAACTTAAAATTATGTTAGGGAGAGCTGAAATATTTCATGCAAAACACTATTAACAACAACAATAAAAAAAAAAAAAGGGTAGAGTCTACAACCAATCAATAGCTAGCATTACTAAAATGGCTACACAAAATGTTATATACTTCATATGCGCAGTATAAAAGAGAAATGCTTAAAGAATCACCTGCAGCAGTTCTGATGCCGATGACCTCAAAACTGGTTCCCTACAAAAGGATTATAATTTTACATGATTTATGTAATCTGATAAACAACCTTTGAAAAGAAAGCATACTAGGCACATATTCTCTCTCTTATGCACACTACACCATTGAATGTAAAAAGTCATTTTTAATATAGAAATGAGCAGAGGGATCTTTCTCCCCAGACCCCCTTAACACCCCACTTCACCCACCAAAAAAAGAAAAACTCAATAATGTTTAGTTGATCATCTTCCATCATATACTTTAAGACAAGCATTAATCACATGAAACACACTAAAACTAGGAATTTGTAATGCTAGAAAAGCAGAAGAAAATTGAAGGTAACGTACTTCTGCAAACATTTTAGCAAAAAATCTTTTGCTGCAACTGAGAGATGATCAGGTATTGGCGGATGAGACTTAGTTGTCCCAATATGGAAGAGAGCAGCAACCTGAAAGTTTTTTCTTTTAGTAGATTCAGAGAGCACCTCAAGCAGGATTTCAGGAGTCAGAATGAGATACCTCTTGTTGGTATTGCTGACTCCAGGGAGGCTTTCCCGTGGCCATCTCAATCACAGTACAACCCACGCTCCATATGTCAGCAGAGCTGAAATGAAAACATTTTTATTTAGCATTAAATGAAACACCATTTCAAAAAGATATATTATACACTTGCACAAAATAACTAAACAAATAAAATTCAAGAATTACACCAAGAACAGTGTATAAGAATCTCCTAGTAGAATTTCGAAGGTAGAATCTGTGAACTTGAATTTGTAAGTGTCACTCATCTAAAACATACAACTATTTCTACAAGACACGACAACTAAGATGCAAGCAATAATAACTCTGCTTCAAATTGCTTGGGACTAGAAACTTTAAAAGCATAGTTAGCCTATGTATCTTGCTAAAAACTCCTGCCACTAACTTCTTCAATATCTCAAGCAAAGATTTCTATTTCATATAGAAACCATCATTGTATTTTTAAAGGCAGGAAGTTGTAATACAACCCCATATACAAAACATCACACAGGATGGTACACATATAAACAGTCAATCACAATTACACAGCAATTGATATCTGACCAGAAAAAACTTCCAGTTTTTCAATCACATTAAAACATATTAATAACAGAATAACATATTAAAATATGTCTAGACGGTTAATGTCCTTACAAGCTATGCCCAGTTTGGAGAATAACTTCTGGAGCCATCCAATATGGAGTACCCTTCATGGACTTGGCCCCGGAAATGGTTGCCTAGATAAAAAAAAATACTGCTTAAACAACTTTTCAAACAGAAGAAGCCTCATAAATGTAAAGCCATATAAACAATAGTACAGCAACAGATAAGAATGAGATTACCAGCTCAACGACCTGTTTGGATGCCCCAAAGTCTGCAAGTTTTATGCACCCTTTATTATCTACAAGAATATTGGCCCCCTGGAATTAATTATAACTTGAACATTAGCCACCAGATAAGAACCAAGATAACATGAGTATCAATGAAATATAATTCACCTTAATGTCTCTGTGCATGATCCCATTTTTGTGCAAGTACTCAAGTCCAATTAGTAGCTGCTTCGTGTAGGTTCTTATTACCTGTTGAATGAATTAGTGGAATTGATTTGCATATAAGAAATAAAATTTAAAAAAAAAGTATACCAGCTCAGTAACTAAAACTTACAGCCTCAGGGAAAGCCCCAAACTTCCCCAATAGGGATGATATGGACCCACCAGGAACAAACTCCAAGAGAATATTTAAGGTGTCATCTTCTCTGACTGTACCCAAATATCTCTGCAGCATAAAAATATATTCGGTCAAGAGATAGTCTGTGTGAACTAATTTTTCCTAAAGTATCTCTCATCCATAGAATATCATACTCACAACAATGTTTGGATGTGAAAGGTCTTTAAGTAATTTGACTTCTTCCTCTAGCTCTTTTATGTGAGCCTGTTAGTAGTATGTCAAAACATTAATCAAAGAACCGCATGAGGAAAAGGCATATATAACAAAATAAAATAGTAAAGCCTTTACTGAAAAGAAAATTGTAACAGCTAACAGCAAAAAAAATCAGATGAAAAAATATATATAGAACAAAAAAATGTAATGCCTTATGTGAAAAAAAAATGTAACGACTAACAAAAGGAAAGATCAAACATCTATAAGTCATATGAAGTTCGGACACTCCTCTTAAATGGCGTATTCGTGTCGAACACACATATCGAACACTGGACACTTGTAGGAAACCTATCGGTGAAGTGTACAATTCAAAAAAGATTTATTGGATTTATAACAATTCTAGCATAGTTTTAACACAATTTTAAAAAGAAAAAATACATTAATTTTCTAAAAACTCAAATTTATTGTATAAATTTGTATTATGATTATAAAGATAAGGAACAAATCTTTTTGAACCAATCATAAAAAACATTTTCTACTCCAAAAAAAAAAATCTAAAATATATTTATAAACATAATCTTTATTGTTAATTTATATAATTCATAATTGTATAATATATAGATGTGCGTTTCATGTCCTATATTGAAAAAGATTATAAGTATCCCTATGTTGTTACAACGATCCGGTTTATTATTAACGGTATACACAACCAACAAACGTCTATAATATACAAGTTACAACAATTGATTGACTGGCAACAAATGGCTTTAGTCGATACAATCAGAAGTAGTTGCCAATGGAACTTGATGAAAACACAAACCTGTGCCTTCTCCTTTGAAGCACTATTCGCCGCAATCAAAACCTAAAAACCAGACAAGAAAACAAAATCAATTTAAGCGATAAAGCTATAACCACAATAATTTCAAATTATAGGGAATCGCAATGAAAGACTCGCATAACAAAGCCAATTCCGATAAAGAATCAAGCGAAAAAGAATAAACAAGCACAAGCTAATAACTGAACTCCAAAAATTAAAACAATTTTAAACGAAGATAAAACGAGAAAGCATAAATTAACGATGAAGTCTGCAACGAATAAAGGATGAAGAAAGTAATTGACCTGTTTAACCGCCAGAAGCTCTCCGGAATCGATATTCATTCCAACGTAGACTTGGCCAAAGGCACCACAACCGATCAACTCGCCTTTCCGCCATCGGATCGGAGGCGCGGCGTCCACAGGAATAGACGGCGACGGCGGCGAGGGTTTGGAGAAGACTCTGGAAGTTCGGATACAATAACTGATCTTATCGACGAGGCTTCCTCCGACTCCGAGCGAGGTCTCTTCGCTCTCCGGCGAACCGCGGAATACCAGTGATCTGCGAACTGATCCGAAAATGTCTTGCATTTGCGATCTCTCTCGCGTTCTCCGTGCGAGTGAGAAAGTGAAGAGCGATGCGAGTGTGCGAGAGACGTTGCGTCGGCAACCACACAACTGAAATATACAAATACGAAGGAGAAAATAGAGGGAAAAGGGAAAGGGGACACCAACTTCAAATTTTGGGTGATTTTGGAATATAATAAAAATATGTTTTGGGGCTGATTTGCTATTTTTTTCAGTTTTTTTGGTCTTGTTGCTTAATTTGAAACACTTCAATTTCCTTTTCAGCTTTCACCGCTTTTCCCCTACACCAAGTCCACCCTCTGTTCAACTCATTATTATTATTGACTGACCCTCTAATTTTAGAATTTACCGCTTCAAGTTGTGCTCTTTTTCGTCCTTGGAATTCACCAGTAACAGAAAAAAGTTTTTTTAACAGAAATATTTGAAAAATATGATTTCACTCTCTAACAAATATTAGTGCCTTGTTTTACAGAAATAATCAAAATAAGTGTGAAATGATAGACAAACACAATAAAAGATTTTAATTATGTAACCAATTTAAATAATGAACACTTAAAAACACCAACTATTACTCTCTTCCAAATATTTCCTAAAATAATAAAACGAATTATCATTTAATATTCTCTGAAAGAATAATTTTTCTATAACAGTAAAGTATGAAAAGAAAAAGTAAGTTGCAAAGTTTTTTACAACAAATTTGTACGTAGAAAAGGCCCGAATGGCTGGCGGTGCATGCCACCAAGAGAAACGGCGTTACAAGAGCAATTGAATATAATTTTTGGCAAGTGATTGAATTTGAAAGCCTAAAGTTTCCATGCCATCATTAGTAGGCTAATTCTTATCTTTTTCTCATCTTTTCCATTCAATACCTATGTTAGAAGCAATCTTAACCTTCAACTTTCTTTCGTTGCACCAACTCTCTACTCCACAACATCGTACCAGTAGTGGTCACCTCCAGTGTCACCGTCACGTCACCTTTCACGTCTAGTATTACTCACAGCAGTCTTTCATTTTTATCATCTAAGGAAAAAGATATTGTATTATGAAAATCCATAATACAAATTAATAATTTAATATATATTTAGATTTTAGAATTCATGATACGAAATTTGAATTCTGAATTCTAAAATTTTGAATTCTGAATTCTAAAATTTTGAATACTTCTAAATTCTACAATTTTGAATACTTCTAAATTCTACAATTTGTAATACAAACTATCATTTATATTATATTCTGGTTATTCAATTTGAAATGTAAATTTTATATTTTAAATTCTAAAATGTATTATTTAATTTTTTGTATTTTATATTATAAAATTTGAAATACAAAATTTTCATTTCAAATTATAAAATTCAAAATAAATAAATTTAGTAATTTTGAAAATATGGGGTGTTAAAAAAAAATATGGAGTTGCTGGAAGAATGTGTCTCTTTGGTATCCATAAAAATAAGCACTAAAGAGGCCCAATGACCACGTGGGTCCCATTTCAACTCAGAAGAAAAAAGGACTTGCCACTACTACATTAATATTTACATCAACTTTTTTGAAATGCACCTACACATTTTTAAATTTCGAAAATTTACTTTCATGAAAATTTGAAATTGAAAATAATATATTTCCGAATTAGATCGAGAAGATATTATTATGTTTTAAAAATAAAAATTTAGAATAGAATTCAAAAATTTAAATCCCATTTCAAAAAAATAGTTCTAAAATATAAAAAATACGTTTTAAAAAAAATAATAATATATTCTGATAAAAGAGGTCTAAAATATATTTTTATTTATATCCTTATTTTATTTAAGAACATTTTCATCCTTTCACAATAACATCTGGTGCATATTCAAATTTGATATGAAGTAATTGACATTAATATATAACCACAATTAGATCAAAATTTATGAGAGAATAGGCTATTTTACATCCACAATGTTCTGATGCTGAACTAGAACCTACGACATATATTCTACCTTACACAAATATCACCCAAAAAGAAAAGACAAGTAAATTTATCAACTGCAGCAGCAAAAATATGAGGTACCAACATGTTGTGATTAATTCAAATTTATTTGTTTTGTATTGGTGTTAATCATTCTAAATAAATTTGGTGTTAATCATTCTAAATAAATTTGTTGTGATGTTTTTAGGCATATTATATATATAATATATAGAGTTTCATTTATTTTTTCTTTCCCGTCTAATAATACTTGTTCTTACAATGTAGGGTTTCTCTTAGAGAGACTCCTTTTATCTTCGTCTTTTGGTCTTCACGGCTTCTAGGCACGGTGGTCTCTGATTGATTATTCCTTTCACTGAGATGAATGGAGAGACCTATAGAGACACTTTGACGATTAAGTTAGTTCAAGTACAAAATGCAGATGAGTTAAAAGTAAAAAATTACCTTTGGCACTAGGCCTCCTCTTATATTTATACATTTTGGATGGGTCACAACTGTCATTGGCTTGCTCGTGGGTCCAAATGAGGATCTAATCATGATTTACAACTAAACTAGCTTAGTTATAATTAATTATGGGTTTACAATTTGTGTTTAAATTATGAGATTCATTCGGTCTTCTCGTCCATTCAGGCATTCAACAATACACATGTGATATGTAATTATATGATACTAATAATGTTCATTTTCACCATTATATTTAGTCATTTTGTATTAACATAATCAATTATTCTTAAACTTTTAACTTACTTAGTCTCTCGTTTGTTATTTTTTTTGTAAGTGATTGGATACTGACACTATCATCTAATTATACCACTAATTCTCATTAATTTTTGTCTAACAACTAGACAAAAGGCACTTAGGTCAAGAAAACCAAGATTGGAGTCCATGAAAGAGTAAATGAAAGGTCAAAGTTTGAATTTTCATTAGATTATTTATGTTGGGCACCACCTGAATCAAGTCCAACATCATGAAAACATAAAGGAAAACTGACATTAAGGTTGGACACCATTGACCTCAAGTTAAGCGTCACCCTCTATTGATGCTTTAGATTGGGTGTCACCCTTTACTGATGTTATAGGTTGAGCGTCGCATGACTAGCATTAAGTGTTAGTTAGATAAATAGCTACTTCTATTAGTTGACATTAGGTGCAATTTTTGTTGACATGGCACCATGGGCTTATTTCTTCCTATTTATCTGAAATAATGGTGGTTTTTTGGAGTTTGAAAAGAAGAAACGTGATTTTGAAGACCTTTGATCTTTGCCAATGTTTCTTTGGAGTTCCCCTCGCTTCTCTTTAATAATCTATCTTCCTTCATTGTTCCTCTTTTCTATTTTTGGCTCTTCATGACAGTGAAAAGTTAAATCCATTGTGTTAGGGTTAAATATAACCAACTAAACTCGTGTGTAATTGGTATTATTTATGTTTATATGTGTCTTTCCATTCAATATTAGTAATTTTCCTTTACGCTTAATGTTTGTTATGGTATGATCATCCATAGTTTGATATTTGATTTATTAGGTATTGAAAAATATCTTTTGGAATTTTTTAACTAAATCAAAATACCTAATGAAGCATGTATCTTAATCAACACACATTAAGATATCAAGAGGTAAAAAAACTCAAGGAGATTCTTATGTTAAAACTTTCTATAGTAAAAGCAAATAATTACCCTAACATAAGGAACCAATGTTTTTTTTAATCAACAGTGTTTTCAACAGGTTAGGTGTTAATCTCATTTGATTCGAATATTTGAGATGCAATAAAAGATTGTTCTATCTTGCATAATAGCGATTCAATAAAAAATTTATTGTATATATTATTTATTGTGAGAATATGAATTATACTTTCACATGTCATTGTAGTTAATTAAGTGATTATACATTTATGTGAATATGAAGTAGATTCATGTTTATTATATTAGTTTACTATTATGTATGTGATGTTGATTACATACAAAAAAAAATATTATTAAAAGAAAAAATATATATAAAAAAATGGAGAGATTATACTAAAATTTATATGTTAACAAAAACGATATATAAGTAAATTATACTTATTCATAAAAAACTATAAAATAAACTGAGTTGGTTTAATCTTAATTTAAAGAAAAATTATTTAATTTTAATTTTTTTTCTTAAAACGTTTATAATTTGTTTTCCAAATATACTTATGGAATGAGTATAGGAGACTTGTCTATCCTCTTCATAATCCATTATTCTAAGATCCGATGTTTCTAATTAATTATATTTTAGGAATGTAAATAGTAAAAATAAATGTAATTATTTTAAAACAAATTCAATTATTTATCATATTAATGATATACATTAATAACTGAAATTTCACTTTTAACAATGATGTGAATTATTTTCCACCTTCTCCCACCTAACTTGAAGTAAGAAAGTGGTCATGTACATTCATAAACGTAAAGTTGCTACAGAAAAACTTAAACTCTTGTCAAAAACAGATGCATAACAAAAAAAAAATATATAAAAAAAAATAAAATATATATATATATATATATATATATATATATATATGGAAAGACTTCTCAGAGTTTATAACTATATATATTGAAAGACTTATTAGAATTTACCATTATAATATGTCAAAGTATAATTTTAAATTTCTTATATTTTTTTATGTAAAATTTATATTTTAGTAAAAAAAAAGTTTTGTTTCTAGTTGTAATTTTAATTTTATAAATATATCACTGTAAGAAAATTACTAAATAGTAACTAAATTTAGAGATTAAAAATAATTAATTAATATATTAACTAAATTATATAATAATTTAATTCATATACAAAATAGTTTATATTATTAATAAAAATTTATAAAATAATTTTTAAATTTATATATAAATTAGCTATTTAAGTTTTAACGATTAATATTTTAGATTATAAATTAGTTTCTGAAAGAGTAATAGAGATTATTTTAAAATATAAAATAATGAATAGCTAAAACTTTAGTTGCTAATGATTAAATACTAATTTAAAAATTATTTTATAAATTTTTTATTAATAATAAAAGTAACTTTAAATATTATTAATCTTTTTAATCATAAAATAATCTCTAATTTAATCAAATAATAATTAATTATTTTAATATTTAAAATTATTTTTTATTTAATAATTTTGTTAATATGATTTTTTTTTATAAAATAATTAACAACATCACATCCTAAAAAAAACTTTCATATTATATTGTTTTCATAATGGTTCATTTCAAATTATATATAATTGACATATAAATACATAACACGGTCTCATTGTGTTTTATTATATTTTTCACATGATAAATAAAATTACATAAAAAATAATAATACATATATACTTTCATCTATAAAAATAATTATTATAACACGGTGTAATAAATATGCAGAAGCACCCATAACACGTGTCTTTTCTATATACATATTTTTTACCCTATTTACTTTTTTTTATATAGTTTTATTGTGTCACACACTCTTATTTTTATTAACCAACCTTCTTATTTCTAGAATCTACAATATAATGATTAATTTTATTTTTTATTTTTATAATAACATTTAATAATAGGTTTTAGTTTTGGTAACTAATTTTTTATGTACATGTTTTGTTACATTTATACTCTTTATATATAGTCTTGCCATGCCACTCTTTATCTTAATTGATGATTTTTTTTTCTTTCATAGTCTTGAACTCAGTCCTTAATATATATAAAATCCAATTTTAAAAACTGGAATATGTCAAATGAACATCAAACTATACAAAATTAAAAAATAGGATTTGATCATAGTCAATTATACTAAATTTATATATATATATAATGCTATTTAAAATTTAAATACATAAAACTAGGTTATTTTGAAAAAAATTCAATACATTCAATATTGTCGATTTTTTTTTAATTTTTTAATTGGTATGTTAAGAAACTAGCTACAAAAATATTAGGGATGTAAGTATTTTAAATCGATTAGAGTGTAATTTAATTTTTGACTCAATTTAATTAGATTGAATTGGATAATTTTGTTGTTGTTAATAATCCAACTTAATAGGTTATTAAATTGAGTAATTCTAGAAAATTATTTATTAATTTTTTTTAAAAATAAATATGTTTAATGTTTCTTAGAAATTATAAAGTAACAAAATATATACACAAATAAAATTGACATGATAGAATGTGTATATATAATTAATAATTAGTTAACTTTTATAATAAAATGATTTTTTATCAGATATTTATTATATAGTTTTGTTAGATTAAAAATTATAAGTTTATCATTGAACTTAATTTTAGTTGAATATAGTAAATGCAAGTCAATAAAATTCATACATATATATAGTAATATAACTAAGTGGAGTTGAAATGGTAGTTTGAGTATAATTTTCTTGTGGCCATTAATTAAAAGATACATTTTTTCAAGAAACTTTGGGCACAATAAATTTATTAATTAATGGAGGTATCCCAATTTTGCAATCCAAAATAGAAGATGATTATGATTTTTTCAAATCAAGAAGAACCTGAAATACAAATTTTATCAATTTAAAACAAGATATGTGATTGAAATAGTTACATTCGTCATCCTATAGTAGATGATGAAAGGGATAGACAGAGATGTGGGTTAGGATTAGGGTTAAGTTTTTATGAGACCATTGAAACTAAACATTTTATGCCTACATTTTTCTAGTACACTGCCTTCACATGTACCTAATTAATTAATACTCCACAATTCAAATCAATTACGTAAATCCATTTAGAATAGTTTTAGAATTGTTTCAATGAACTTTGTATTTTTGGGTTGTGCACTGTTTTCTGATGCAATAACTATTTTAAAGTTATATATCTTAGATCATTTTTAATGTATTTTTAATATAAATTTGGGTTAGATTTTTTTTTTTCATTACATTTCGTCCCGAACTTCATTTCAGTACCTGTATTAAAAAATGATTATTAGTTTTTAAAATTAAAACAATATGTGAATTTAGTCTTTGTATTATTGTAAGAATAAAGAAATATACTTAAGTATTAAATAAAAATATAAAAAATTAACGATATCACTTATGATTAAAAAGTTTGAAGCAGGAAACTATTTGAAAAACAGATACAGAAAATATAATACACTTTCATCTAATTTATTATTAATTTTTTTATAATAGATATTAATTATCTAAATATATATTTTTTTAAATATTTTTATATCAATTTTAATTTATTCTCTTGTATATAAATTTTTTTATTTTTTTAATAATATCATTTTCATATAGTTGATAGATGATTATTGAAAGTTATCAATCTAAATGAAACGTAAAGTTTTATTATAACGTCTAACACGATAACTTAAAAAAAAACAATTTTTTTTTGAAAAAGAAATATAAGAATATAAAAAAGCTAATTTTCCTACAAACTTTAATACTATCATTCATTAAAATTAAACTCATATAACAAACATACATTTTTCATTAATTTTATATATACATTATAATCATATGCCACATCTTGTTTAGTTTTAACAACTGAAAACACTAACAGTGAAGAAACAGACTGAAAAAATATGAACAACTAAAAAGTTAGAAAATACAAAAATGATAAATATTTTATATATTTAATGTTTTGTATAATTGTGAAAATATTTGTGTAAAAATTAATCTAGGTTTGAAGACGTAACTTATTATATTTTAATTATTACTAAATTAATTATTATATGATTCTCTGCGTTTTTTTAATGTTCAAACTGCTATTATTGTTGAGTTTAATTGAATTATACATGTTTTGGAGGAAGCTCAAAAGATAGAGCTTACTAATGTTTGACTTGAATGTGATTATTCCTTGGTTTGTATTATTCATAAAGAACCATTTCATTGGTATAATAGGTTTCTCTCTAGTCTATTCTTAAAATTATTTATGAATAGATATAGTCTACCTATGTATCGATTTTGTTAACATATAGATTTTGGTTTAGTTCCCCCATATTTTTGTACTTTTTTTTTTTTAATAATACTTTTTTCATGTAATGGCAGATGATTGTTGTTACTTAAGGTGTCAGCCTAACTGAGATGTCAAGTTGTACAGTGATACCTACCATGAAAACTTTTATAAAAAATAAATAAATAAGTAAATAAAATTAATTATTATATGATATTATAAATATTTTATTATATAATTAGTTTTATTAAAATTTATTTGTATTTTTTTATGTGAAATTATTATAAAAAGTTACGTACAACAATTCCAAATATTTTATAAGCGATACTCTATTTTTAACAAGAAAAATTATTTAACTATAATAGAATGATGAATATATTGAAATCTTTCTTAATATTGTAAAAATATTTATGTTAGTTATTATTATAAAATTTGACATTTCAGCTGACTTTAAGGAAGAATAATCATTTGTTATAACATGAAAAAAAATTATTAAAAAAAATATGATCTTTTTTAATATTTATTTATATTTATTTTTAATATAAAAATATTTAATATTTTTAAATATACTAATTTTAAAAAACATTTTATTAAATGAATCAAACTAATAAAAAACAATTAATTATCTTACTCCAAATAATTTTAGTTTACACTGTTTTACTTTTTGTTTCTTATTTTTCACGTTTACTCCAAACAAACAAAGGACAAAAGACATTCAAGGCAAGTTACTCTTTAGTGAAAAGAAAACTACAATAGCCTATAAATTACACGAATACACAACGTGCATCAATATAGTTTCTTCCCTGTTTCTTTATTGTATATTTTGAGATAAAGCACGTCAGAACAAGACCATGTTTGGCAATCTGGTGAATGCCCTCGACGTGAACAACATGAACAAGAGAGATAGAATGAGAGGGACAGTGATCTTGATGAAGAAAAATGTTTTGGACTTCAACGACTTGAGTGCCTCCTGGCTCGATCGTCTTCACGAGTTTATGGGAAAACGCGTTTCTCTTCAACTCATAAGTGCTTTTCGAACTGATTCTGGTCAGTATTTTTTTATCTCTCTCTATCCATATCTCTTGCTTCCTTTGCTTTACTCCAATATCTCATCCAAGCATTTTATGAAATTACTTTTTACCATATTTTTGAAAAAATTTAAGAAAATCTTAGATTGCTACCATATTAAATAATTTCATAAGGGTACATAAAGATATTTTTGTGTAATTTTTTTTTATTTTAACATGTGAAAGTTAGTTTTCCAATGTTTTGTAAAATTAATCAAAAACTATTTCTGGAAAACCTTATTTTTCTAATAAATAGTTTTTAAATTAATATTTAATTAATAATTATTCTATAATGCAAAGATCGTTGAGTGTATAAAAACGTGGTGAATTTTAAAATTAACAGATAAGGTTAAGCACAACATTTGGTAAATACATTTACATATGTTCTGCAAAATACATGTGATTACACGAGTAAACAACGAAAAATATTAACATGCATTATTTAATAGAGTAAAGCACCAGATCAATACAAAAACAATTAAAAGTATCCTCAGTTGAAAATAGTTGATGCATTATTTAAGTTGACAAGTAACTCTAACCAAAATATAGATAAGTAATAAATATAGAACTGCCATATTAATGTTTTAAATACATGATAAAATATGGCAATTTTATCATAATAAGATTATTAAATAAATATAAACATTATTTGGAGTAACATTTAAATTTTAATCCACCTAATATAATAAAATAAAGACATGATGCATAAAATAATAAAATCAATAATAATAGAATATAATAAAAACTATGTTTAATTTTATTAAAATTAATTTCAATTTTCTAGAATTTGACTTTTAGTTTATATTTTCTTACAAAATATGAAAAATATAATTTAACTAAGTTATATAAAATTATATCTATAACAATATAAAAAAATATATAACATTTATTACCTTTTAAGTTTTGAGCTTGAACTCTCCAAATTATATTAAGAAATTATACATCATGTTAACCAGTTATGATTGTAAAGTAAAAATTAACAATATATATTATTATTACTTTATTTTACCCCAGAATGATAGGCTTAAAAATATACTATACTCATTCATCTTATATGTAAATATTATTTTAGTCTATATGCCATAAAAACTAAAGTATCAAAAGTAATAAATATTTTAGAATTAATATCTTAATTTGAAACAAGAATATTTTGAAGAATTATTTTTCAATAAAAGTATATTGCCATGCATGAAAGCATTCTCTAAGTTTAAACTGTACAAAAATTCATCAAACTAACTGTTCTTGTGGTGTTTTTACTATAGTGATCCAATTTTTTAACCAAAATCAATGAGACTGGTTTTTTGAAAACTACTAAGAGTTAGGCGTAGCAAATTCATAATTTCTAAAAAATTATTCCCATTTTAATAATTTGATTAAAAAATTGCACGAGTATAATGGAAAAATCCTCTCCTTTTCAATCATCTCTATCATTTTACTCATTAATTTTTTTTAGGCACAAGCATATAAATAGAAAATTATGCATATTCTTAACTCTTCATTCTTTGCATGAGATTTTATATACGTATACTGTGGAACCTGAATGTTATTATGGTAACCAATGTTGAAGGGAATGAGATGAAAGGTAAACTTGGGAAGCCTGCATATTTGGAAGATTGGATCACCACAATCACACCCTTGACAGCGGGCGAATCAGCATTTGGAGTCACATTTGATTGGGATGATGATGATGATTCTATAGGAACCCCATTAGCTTTTTTAATAAGAAATCATCATCACAGTGAGTTCTACCTGAAAAGTATGACACTTGAAAATGTTCCAGGCCATGGTGTCATCCACTTTAACTGCAACTCTTGGCTATACCCTGCACATAAGTATAAAAAAGATCGCATTTTCTTCAGCAACAAGGTAAAACAACTAAGTACAAACGTAACTGTCAATGCCATGCAAGCATTTTAAGCCACGCTAACTACTACAGTTAATCTCCACACGACAGTACATAATATAAAGTCTTATTTTCACTTTGTTATAAACTATACTATATAATAGTTTATTGTGAATTACTAGTTACATGTTTCATTACCACTTATGTTTTGCATGCAGGCATATCTTCCAAGTGAAACACCAGAGCCACTCCTTAAGTATAGAGAAGAAGAACTAGAGAGTTTAAGAGGGGATGGAAGAGGGACCCTGAAAGAGTGGGATAGGGTGTATGATTATGCATACTACAATGATTTGAGTGATCCAGATAAGGGGGCACAATATGCTCGTCCAGTTCTTGGAGGGTCCACTGAATATCCATACCCTCGAAGGGGAAGAACTGGTAGACCACCTTCAAAATCAGGTTAAGCTTTTCATGTGTTGCTTTGGTATTCATTGAAGTCCAATTTAGCTAACAATGATTTTTGGTCTTTTCAGTTTTAGTTTTAAATGTGGTGTTGTTATTTACCAGATGCCAAGATTGAGAGTAGATTGAATTTGGCCATGAGCTTGGACATCTACGTTCCAAGGGATGAAAGATTTGGTCACTTGAAATTGTCAGACTTTCTGGCTAACGCACTCAAGTCCATTGTTCAAGTTATCAAACCTGAGTTGGAATCTCTATTCGACAGCACCCCTGATGAGTTTGACAGCTTTGAAGATGTGTTTAAACTCTACGAAGGTGGGATCAAGGTGCCTGAAGGTATACTTAAGAATGTTAGGGATAAAATCCCTGCAGAGCTGCTCAAAGAAATTCTCCGAACTGATGGAGAAAGGTTCCTCAAGTTTCCCGTGCCTCAAGTGATTAAAGGTATTTTTACTGTGTTGGCAAAGAAACGTGAAAATGCCGTATTTTGGTAAATGACTCCTATATGATAATAACATTCTTATAAATTTTGAGCAGAAGATAAGTCTGCATGGAGAACAGATGAAGAATTTGCTAGAGAGATGCTTGCTGGTGTAAACCCTGTTATTATTCGCTGCCTCCAAGTACGAGCAAGTGATTTTACCTTACTTTATAATAGATCGAATTCAACTAAAGAATTATATGTTTGTCGGAATTATCCTCTTTTCGTAAACTTAGCCCTCACAATTATCCAAAATAAATCGCAGGAATTCCCACCAGCAAGTAAGCTAGATGCTAAAGTCTATGGTAACCAAACCAGTACAATAAGGAAAGAGAACATTGAGAGAAACATGAATGGGCTCACAGTAGATGAGGTAATTTTCAAGTTAGCTAGAACTTTTGTTGTCAAAGTTAATTCGCTGTTTATTTTGATGGTCTGATTTTGTTGCTGTTAATTTAATATTTGGTTAAATAGGCTACCAGACACAAGAAGTTGTTCATATTAGATCACCATGATGCACTAATACCATACTTGAGGAGGATAAACTCCACTTCCACAAAGACTTACGCTAGCAGGACAATTCTTTTCTTGCAAAATGATGGAACTTTAAAGCCATTGGCTATTGAGTTGAGTTTGCCACATTCTGAAGGAGACCAATATGGTTTCATAAGTAAGGTTTACACTCCTGCAGATGAAGGTGTTGAAAATTCCATCTGGCAATTAGCTAAAGCTTATGTAGCAGTAAACGACTCAGGCTATCATCAGCTTGTTAGCCACTGGTATAACACTAAAACTTCATCAATGATGAAGAAACAGCAAAAACCATCTTAGTTAATCTTTCATTGAAATCAATTTTTTATATCTTTCCATTTGTCACAGGTTGCATACTCATGCAGTGATTGAACCATTCATCATAGCTGCAAACAGACGGCTTAGCGTGCTTCACCCTATTCATATACTCCTGCATCCACACTTTCGTGACACCATGAACATAAATGCACTAGCAAGACAAATCCTCATCAACGCTGGTGGTTTTGTAGAGGCCACAGTTTTTCCATCAAAGTATTCCATGGAGATGTCATCTGTGATTTATAAGAACTGGACTTTCCCTGACCAAGCATTACCCGCAGATCTCATCAAGAGGTACCACACCACACATGAAAAACACCATTACTAGATCAATGGTTTGTTTTAAACACATGGTTGAAAGCAAAGATAACATAGACGGATAATGCTCACCAGTGATCCACTAAATGCTTATTGTTTCGCTCAAAGAACTAAATATTAAGTTATAATTTACTAGATTTAATACCAACTTAAACCTTAAACTATAATTAGCTTTTGGCTAATTAAATTATCCACTTACCCTTCTAAATATATTACTGAAATCATGATAACTAACATATAACATTAACTTATTATATATCCAATTTGATCTCAATGTGCTGATCCATAGTTGCTTCTATATATCAGAGGAATGGCTGTTAAAGATTCAGGTTCTCAACACGGCCTTCGACTTGTGATTGAGGATTACCCGTATGCTGTTGACGGGCTAGAGATTTGGTTTGCCATAAAGAACTGGGTTGAGGAATATTGCTCCTTTTACTACAAGGAAGATGACACAGTCAAGAAAGATCCAGAACTACAATCTTGGTGGAAGGAGTTAATAGAGGAGGGTCACGGTGACAAGAAAAACGAGCCTTGGTGGCCAAAGATGCAGACTCGTGAAGACCTCATAGAAGTGTGCACTATCATTATATGGGTTGCTTCAGCCCTGCATGCATCTACCAACTTTGGCCAATACCCTTATGCAGGTTTCCTTCCAAATCGTCCAACCATAAGCCGAAGATTGATGCCTGAGGAAGGAACTCCAGAATATGATGAACTTGCGAACAACCCTGAGAAGGCTTTTCTGAAAACAATCACTGCACAGTTGCAGACCCTTATAGGGCTTTCACTCATAGAAATATTGTCTAAGCACTCTTCTGATGAGGTGTACCTTGGACAGAGAGACACTCCTAACTGGACTTCTGATGTGGAACCATTGGAAGCGTTTGAGAGGTTTGGAAAAAAGCTGGCTCAGATTGAGGACAGGATTGTGACAATGAACAATGATGGGAAACACAAAAACCGAGTTGGACCAGTTAACATGCCTTACACTTTACTTTATCCTAGCAGCAAAACTGGACTCACTGGCATGGGAATTCCCAACAGTGTCTCAATTTAAAAGGGCTCTTGCATGCATTCTGCCTAAGGATACTTAGCTTTCTGAATTTCCATTATTATTGTTGCTGCATACGGTTTCATTTACAGTTTATATTATGCGTATAATGTAAAAATAATTTCTTATGTGGAATGTCAAATGATTTGAATAAGCTTATCTATCAAGGAGAGAGAAAAATTTAAATTATAATTTATTATGACTATATAATTTTAAAATTCAATATATCTGAAACGGGAACATTTAAAATTAGAATTAAAATAAATTAAAATTTTAAATACGATACATCATAAATGAAAAATAATTCAATACACAAACAAATAACATAATTTAATAAGTGAGAAATAACATTGAAAATTTGACAGCAGCAGCATAATGCATGAGGAAAGGTATTTTAATACTTTTCATATTTTAGTCCTTCTCACTTAGTATATCACACACCTAATTTCAGTAAGAAAAGATGAAAATAATCTTAAATAAAATGAGGTATATAAAAATACATTTTGGACTATTTTTTTGGAATATAATTTTTTTTCTAAAATATTTTTTTGTATTGTAGATTTTTTTTGGAAACACAATAATCTCTTTTAAATCTATTTTTTATAATGTATTATTTTTAATTATGGATTTTCATTTTGGAATGAAGTACATTATCGGAAATTTAAAACTACGTAGGGTGCATGTTAAAAAACGTTGGGTGTAGAAAGAATTTGCCAGCTAGTAATTATGAGAGTCCAGGCAGCAAAAGCCCGATTTCGGCCCTTAGAAGATAGCGCTGAAGAGAGGGGAAAAAAAAACTAATCGTGAGGGAGAAGCTTTTAATTTAAAGACTTCTTCTAACCACCTAGCGCCAAAATTAATAGACGAAAGCTTCCCCGTCTTCATTCTCTCTTCAATCTTCTTCCACCGAAGAAACATAAGTGAGTTTAAACCATGTCAGATTCACAGTCCAGTACTGAGATCTTCACCATTCGGATTGTCTCCATCGACTATTACATGGCGCCGCCAATCCCTGACGCCGATATCTGTTATAGTAGCTTCCACGGTACGAATCCAGCCCTAAGTTTTTTTCACTTTCCAAGAAAAATTGAATTCTGTCCAAGAACGAACGACAACAATTTAGGGTTCATTCCGCGTTTCAAAGTTTCAGTGTTCATCTCACTGTGCATTAGTTTGCGTTTCATTGTTTCGTTTTTTTTTTTTACTTAGGTGGAAAGGTGAACGAGGTGCCTGTGATAAGAGTGTATGGTTCTACTCCTGCTGGCCAGAAAACTTGCTTGCACATGCATCGAGTAAGATCACACGTGAAATTTCTTTGTCGTTTATACCATATTCGGTTAGAAACTATGCATTACTCGTTATGCTTCATATTTACTTCCCTTTTTTCCTCATTGAGTTTAATTTCAAGTCGTAGCGTTTTTTTTACCATAAATGCAATACACACAGTTTTACTACAGCGAAATCTTTCATACGATACAGTTGTTACACTGAAATTGTTTATTCTAATTATTCATCGCAGGCTTTACCCTATTTGTATGTGCCGTGTTCGGATATACCACTTCAAATGGACCAAGGTAATAGCAAGTCACATTGACCGGTATCTTTTTTTCTCTATATCAAGCGTGCGTCTGTATTTTCATATTTATATTTATATTTGAATTTGTTTGCTTTCATTCTTTTAACGATTTTAGTTAATAAGTTACTTATTTTTGAAGTTTTAACTGCTTTTACATGTGGAATGCAAATTTTATTTATTTTTCTTTTCTCTTTTTTTACTTTGCAGGCTAGTTTTAATCATCTGGATGATGCTTTTGATTTTTCTAACTTTCTTCCGTATCCATGCTTCAAATAAATCTAACATTTTGATTTACTTGATATGCGGATTGAATTTTTCTGGTTGTTGCACAGGTGATGCATTCACCTATAAGGTAGCTGCGTCTCTTGAGAAAGCCTTAAAGGTATCCTTGCATGAGTTAGAAAGTGTTTAGTAGCCTCTATTTCATTTTGTGTGTGCTTATGCTTAATATATACAGTTTCTTATATTAAAGAATAAAGATGTGGCGTCACATTTGGTTGCAACTTCTACAGCTTAAAGGCAGCGCTGGTTCAACAAGACAACATGTACATGGATGCAGCATTGTACGAGCAAGGAAATTTTATGGCTACCATTCACTTGAGGAGTTATTTGTAAAGATATACTTGTATCCGCTATCCTGATATTTTGTACATATTTTTTTTATTCGTGATATGTTTCCACATGCATAGTTGCACTTCATGCATATATACCGCTCGTATCTACAAGCAAAGATAATGGCATGCTTAAATCATGAAAACCTTCTTCCCCAAAAAAAAGTTAGCCTTGACTGGTGCTTAAGATATTATCCTCAAGATGTTTCCCGTGCAGCTAGTCTTCTCTTGGTACAATTTCTGGACATTTCTTATAAGTTTGATGCTTGTTTCAAAATGTGCAATTTTTTGTTCAAGTGGGAAGTATTTATTGAATTTAGTACAACTTAATTTGATATTACAATGAATAAGCTTTCATCTTGACATTTTCTTTTTCAGGCTGGTGCTGTTCTTGATAAAAGTTTACAGCCATATGAATCACATATTCCCTTCATTCTTCAGTTTCTGGTATGTAGATTCGTATGATTTATTGCATCTGAAAGTTTAAGTGAAACTAAAAATGATATGATGGTTTTCTGATTAAATTAGCCACAGTCTTTGCATAACATCGTACAAACCTGAAATTTTTTATGTATCTGGCTGCATTCATCTGCTGAAATTAATCAGTATAATTTAATGTTTTTCCATTTCTTATTATTTGTATGGTTTGGATTTACTTGGTTGGGTTTGGAACATCCAGCTGCTGTCATGTGCTTGGAACTTATGTTATTTGTGCTGCATTTATTCTTTTATAATTTACTCATTTCACTTTTTACATTTTGATAACTAATTGGTTAATGGTTTGTGTGAAGTGACATTTGATATTTGTTGTACATAGGGGGTTATTAGGATAAACATATTCTAACATCCATAGTAATTAGGAAAAAATATCCTTAGAATCTTCACATTCATTCCATCAGATTTTATTGACTTTTTTTAAGAGAATGTGATTGTTACAAATAGAGGAGTTGAGAATGTAATTAGCATGGTTGTTATTAATGATATATTTATTTATTTCCTCTCATTTTTCAAGTATTTTCAATTGGTTTATTGACATTTCCTTGGGCTACTTATGTGAACAGATAAACTGAATGTATATCTCCATGAGTGTTCTGTACATGATTTCCTTTAGCCCAAATGCAAAATTGTGTAACACATTTTTTCCTAGTTTTGTCTTATGTTTGTAAATATAGACACTTTGTTTTGTTGTGTTAGGTTGATTACAACCTGTATGGCATGGGTCAATTGCACCTATCAAAGATGAAGTTCCGCCACCCCTTACCCGACACTTGCAAGAGATTAAATATTGATGACCAGCATAGAAAGGTGTGTTGACTTTCACATTTTTTGTTCTCAAAGTCCCTCTAAATTCCCTGTATTGTTTAACTAATAAACTGTAACCCTTTTCAATGATATATGTGTCCCTTATTTATATTTGATGCTGTAATATTTTGATTAGGCAGATCCACTTGCTCATGCATGTTTAGAGTCAAAATTGTGGGTGTCTTCCATGATTCCATCTGAGTGGATATGGTTACCCCCAAGCAAATCCAGTGCTTCTTCAAAAGATGAGGCTCACTGTCCTAAACGCCAAAGCATCTGTGAGCTTGAAGGAGATTCTTCTGTGGATGGTTTGTCTGGTTTCATGGCCATTCTGACACAAACACAAACCTGCATGCACATGTATATACTTAAATATGTAATGGTGTCTTCTGCTACTGTTGTTTTCCTCATGAAAACATATCTGTTGTGGCAGAGATTCTTAATCAGCAGTTTAAAATGTATTCATCTCTCTCACAAACATGCTCAGATGTCAACATGGTTCAGTCACTTGTACCAATATGGGAGGTAGCTTATCATGATTGATCTTTCTGCATCTCTATTTTGCATGTTATTTGTTTGGGTTTTATCTAAATTAATTGCCTTAATTGTTTCAGGAACAACAGAAACGGACTGGGATTCATGAGGCTACCATGCCTTCTGATCCTGGCAAACCACTTCCAGAAAATGTTATGAAACTTTTCTCTGTTGGTCTTGACTTTGAGAAAAAATTTATTGAATTATGCAGTGAAGCTGGAACCTCTTTATTTTGTACTCCTCCTGGGAAGGAGTGGAGGTTTGTATGAAGCGATTTATTTTTACATGATGGAAAATTTATTATATTTTGCTCATGTTGTGAAGCATTTGAATTGTTGCAGTGAAACAGACATAATAGGCTCAGCATCACCCCCTGCTACATTATGCAAAAATGCCAAATTGCAAAAGGAAGGGACTGACGCCAATCTTGAAATGTTGACTATGGGTGAAATTCAGTCAACTGAAATGATTGGATCAATGGACATAAAGGCAGTAGCTTTTTCTATGACTTTTCTTCTATTATGAACAAGATATTTTCATAATGATGCTTATCTTGTTCTTCAACAAAATAATCCTCTTCAGGGGTTGGGTATTGTTAAGAAGTTCTTATTTCATAGGCTCTGTGTGTGTTTTCTCTGTATTTTGTATATGTTGCCTACAAAATGACAAAAGTACTCTTCCTCATCCCTTTCTTGAAATAGATCTTGCTGTGATTAGTTGCTCTAGTCAGGATCCCATGGAAGATCTACTCAGAGGGATTGTTTTATGTTAAATCCTCTATCTTTCTGTAAATGCTTACTTGTAATAACCTACCTTCATTACTATTTTATATTGCTGATCGTTACAAGAGTTGATAAAGATTATTTAAATTATTTTAAGCAGTTAATATTTTCCCTAGGTTTTTACTCATGGATTCATTTTTTCATATTATTTATATTCAAAACTGTATTTGTATATTTTCTCATGAACTATTGTAAATTTCAGAAGAGCCTGTTATTGGAATAATGAAATAAGAACCTGTTATTTATTGTTTTTCTTAAAAACAGTCCTGCAACAATATCTGAAGGACTAAATGAAGCCACAGGGATGTTAGATTTATCATGGCACCATTCAATCTTTGATTTTCTTTTAAACAAATTGGTCTATTAAAATTTTCTCTTGAATTTCTGTATTTTCTGCCTTTTAGGCTGCTGATAAGGAAGCGAAAAATCTTCTAAAGTGGCTTGCAAGTTCTCAAGCTGCAGAGGATATAAACTCTGATGATGAACTTGCTTATGAAACAATCTTGACTCCCTTGTTGCCTGCTGCAACAATTGATAAGGTGCTGGAGGAAGCTAATATGGCTTATGAGAGTGAGTCCCAGAAGGAGTGTCAGGATATTCTAGATTCGACCGAGGATATGCTTGAGTTGGAGTTACCAAAGGAAAAACCTTCTCTTTCCTTTGGTAACAATGATCATATTGGAACTTCATCAAACATGAATTTACCACAAGTTGATGGTTCTAATGATGATGAGTTCTCAGGTCAATGCGGTGGTTTGGCTGGAACCTCTTCTCTATCGGAGATAAACAGTGAATTCAAAAGTGCCTCTGAGTACCATGTTCTGCACTCGACTGGCACGAGTACAGTTAGTAAAGATATAAGGAACAAAAAATGGGGGTCTTTGCCTCTATCTGCAATTGATCAGGTTAATAAAGACGGAGAACAAGTTACTTTACTTGTGACTCATCCAGTTGAAAGTGATATTGGAGATTATGCTCGCTCAGATCTGCTGAACATAAATGAGGCTAGAAATAGGGCTTGTATTATAAGGAACAAGGACAAAAATGGTTCAGATTCAAAAGATGTACACACATCAGGTAACTGTTCTTTACGGGATTTGATGAGGCGAAAGCGATCTTACCGAGTTGAACAAGCTGAAGACGAGCCTGGAACTACTAAAAAGCTTCTTTTAGACAGACATGAGGAACCAAATGAATGCTTTTGGCAAAAACAACTGGATTTAAAAACAATGCAAACTGATGAAGAAGAAATGGAAGACCAAAATGCTAATTTAGTTCATGGGAAACTGCTCCTTTCAACTGGAACTGACAGTCGTTTACAAGCCGGTAGGCCAAAAGATGATTGTTTTGGACAACATAAAATGGAAGGTATAGAAGCAAATGCAGAGTTGAGGAACTGTACAGAAGGAGGTTCTGCTTTAATGCATGATGGACCAGGCCTCCGTAATCCTGAAAAATTATGTTTATTTGATTCCATAGATCAATCTGTGGCATGCAGGGGTGAAAACCTTAAGGTTGGCTTGACTTTGACAAACCATGTAGCTTCTGATGCCTATATCCTAAGTCCCTTTTTAGACACACGGTTGAGAACAGCTGGTGTTCATGAAGTCAGAGCTCCCGAGAGGAGTCCACAAACTGATTCTTCTGCTTCAACTAGTGTGCAAAGCCCGTTCATTATTGATAGAGTGTCTGGTAAATATAATTTTGTGGATCAAAGTTCTCCCCAAAGCTTATCGTTTGTGCAACATGATCAGATGACGTTTTGTGAGAATTCTGTGAAGAAAAGTGATGCAAATGATGTGCAAGTATTGTTTAGTGAAAATGGGGATAATCAAAAGGTGGGTGAAAATTTGATGCATGAGATCATTGGCTCTGAACCCACCGACCTAAAGGGTAATCATCACATGAAATTAACTGAAATAACCACAAGCAAGAACCCTCTGGCTGATGAGAATCTTGAAAGTAGAACAACCTCTAATACCCAGTTACATTTGGTTGAAGACAGCTCTGATGAAATGCCAGGTTTTAGCTTTATCCTCTTTGATCCATTTTTCCCCATTTTTTCCTTTGTTTCTATTGTTTCTATTTTTGCTGTATACCTTGAACTGGTTTTGGGTCTATGTTTCTCCAAAGGAATTTTGGTGAATCTGTTATGTAGTCTCATGGCATACCTTGTTAAACAATTAAGCCTATCTCAAGCTAGGTTATGTATTAATATTCAGCCGGCATTTTCAATATTTTTATGTATTAACCTACCATTTTCTGGAAGGGCCACTGTACAGCTCTTACAAAGGACACCGAGATAGTGCTTTTATGATGCTCTATTTGTGTAGAAGTCCGACCATTAAGAAAATTTTATAGCAAATATCCTCTCATTGACTTCTTACACCTCATCATTTGGATCGAATGCTGATTTATTTGAAATTGCCACATTGTCAATAAATTTTCACTGGTGGATACCTGCATGTTTGGCATTGTTTTTGCTGGAAGACAAATAGGAAGTAGTACTGTGAATGTTAATATCTGATAGAAACTCATGAGGCTAGCAAAGTTTTTGCGAACAATTATTTTATTAATGGACATCCTACTTTTGGCACTGGAAACTTGCATATATGAATCTTGGTGACTTGATATTAACCCACCCAGGAAGTAACCTTTTGTTGGATAGGGAATTTCACAATATCCAGGATATTCAAATACATTAAATTTGAATTGTTTTCCTTTCAAATTGTTTAATTTCTAAAAATGTTTTATTTGGATAAAACAATTCAAATTTATTGAATTTTAATTTTCTTGTTTGGAAATATTTCAAGTACCACCAAATACAAAAATGATCACCAAGTAACACTAGTGACGTTGATAAAAAAAAAATCCCTGTAAGCATCAACAAAAAATAATCATTACAAACTTCAACTGAAATAATCTGCTTGACACACCGAAAAATAGATCCATTGACATTTGTCAGTAAAACCCTAACAAAGGTCAACTTAGAAATAGCTTTGACCTACATTGGCAAATAAATAATCCCAATAATGTCTAACAAAAATAACCTCTATTGATGTCCATTAGAAAACCCTGACTTACATTGGCCAAAAAATAGTCTTATTGGCATCAATAAATAAAATTTAGTTGACAGTCTATTATGAAAATATGTTTTTTTATAATAATGTGATCATTGAGAAAATTGAGAAATTATACAATTAGAATGGGAAAGATCGAGTTTCATAGTCAAATAACTCTCTTAAACCTAGATTTATTTTTCTTTTGCTTTCGTCTTCCTCATGGTAAGCTAAACTTTTTGGGTTGATTTCCTTATGATTTCCCATTGAATTTTGAGGTTCTGTTCAATGAAGTTTTGTTTTTCAATTTAATGTAACAGTTTGTTTTAATCCTTTAGCCCTTTTGTATTCGAGTTTTTGTCAAAGGAACTGTTTTTGGATGCTTGTTGATAATTCAGTTTTTTTTTAATTAGAATTTTTGGTTAGTTCGAGTTGAAAGAAATAGATGAATTGTATTTATGATGTGATTTACAAATGTGATTATAGTCTCTATTTATAGACTGTTTTACAACCTAATTAAGGAAAGAAATAATAGGTAATGAAAGTCAGAATAATGGGTGATTAAAGCTGTACAAATCAAATCACTAACAAATCTGTCCTAATAAATAGAGAATGGAATATGCACTTAATTATAGAATAATTGTCTTGACTATGCAACACTCCCCCTCAAGCTAGTGAATGTATATCTATCATTCCTAGCTTGCAAGTAAGATCTTCAAACTGTTTTGTGGGAAGTCCCTTAGTAAACATATCTGCCAATTGGAGTCTTGAAGGGATGTACTCAGTGGCTATAAGACCACTATCCAACTTCTCCTTAACAAAGTGTCGGTCTATCTCTACATGCTTTTTTCGATCATGTTGAACTGGATTGTGTGCAATACTGATGGCAGACTTATTATCACAGGCCAAACCCATAGGAGCTTCATATTTTATTTTTAGGTCATCAAGTATGATTTTCATCCATAATAGTTCACACACCCCTTGAGCCATGGCTCTAAATTCTGCCTCTGCACTTGATCTTGCAACTACATTCTGTTTCTTGCTCCTCCAGGTCACCATATTTCCACCCAAGAACATGCAGTAGCCTGTGGTGGATCTCCTATCAACAATCGATCCTGCATAATCAGCATCAGTATATACCTTCATGGATAAGTTTCCCCCCTTTTTAAATAGCAATCCTTTTCTTGGAGAGGCTTTTAAGTACTGAATAATTCTATCTACTGCCTGTAAGTGTCTTTCTCTTGCATCATGCATAAATTGGCTAACCACACTAATTCCATAGGCTATGTCTGGCCTAGTGTGTGATAGATAAATGAGTTTTCCCACAAGTCTTTGATATTGTGTCTTCTCCACTTTTGGGTTTTCCTCATCATTCCCAATCCTATGATTTTGCTCTATTGGCACTCCAGTGGTCTTACAACCCAACTTAGCAGTCTCTTTAAGAAGATCAAGGACATATTTCCTTTGAGATATAAAGATGCCCTGTCTTGAGTAAGCAACCTCTATCCCAAGGAAGTACTTCAGCTTCCCAAGATCCTTCATCTCAAATTGAGCAGTCAGTCTCTCCCTCAAATTTTGTTTTTCTATTTCATCATCACCTGTAATAATCATATCATCTACATTGACCAAAAGTAGAGTGAGTTTACCATTCTGAGAATGTTTTATAAGCAGAGTATGGTCACCTTGGCTTTGCCCCAAAGATACCATAGCTTGAGTAAACTGTTCAAACCCAGCACGAGGTGATTGTTTAAGACCATATAGGGCCTTCTTAAGTCTGCACACCTTATTTGTTTCATCAACAGCACCATAACCAGGTGGAATCTCCATGTATACTTCTTCCCCCAAGCTTCCATGCAAGAAAGCATTCTTAACATCAAATTGATGCATCTCCCAATCAAAGTGCACTGCCAAGGAAAGAATAATTCTGACTGTATTCATTTTTGTCACTGGAGCAAAAGTCTTCTCATAATCGATCCTATAGGTTTGAGTGTACCTTTTGCAACCAACCTTGCCTTACATCGATCCAATGTGCCATCTGATACTTAACTGTGTATATCCACCGACAACCCACTGCCTTCTTATCCTTTGCTCTCTCTACAATCTCCCAAGTCTCATTCTTTTCTAATGTCCTCATTTCTTAATTCGTGGCTCGAACCCAGTTCTCATCTTTTAATGCTTCTTGTACTGATGTAGGGATTCTGATAGAATTAATAGCTGAAAGAAAACTCTGGTGTTGCATAGAAAGTTTTTCTGTAGACACAAAATTGGAAATAGGATATTTGGCACAAGATCTTTTTTCTTTTCTCAAGGCAATAGGTAAATCATCTAGGTTAGTTTCATTTAAGGGGTCTTCAAGAGTCTCACAAGTATGAGTTCTTACCTCCAGTTCGGATAATTGAAGTTGTTGTTCGACCAGGACGGGTTCTTGTTGCCTTTGTTGATATTGTTTCCCAAAGTATCTGTCCTCATTATTCTTCTCTGGTAATGATGTTGGTGTAGGGTCTTTGTCATTCTCCCTAAGAACAAAATCTTGCAACAAAGGAAAAGGTGGCAATTCAAGGTCCTCAGCTTCTTGAATACTCTCCCCCTGAAGCTGAGAACTAGGAAAGAAAGACTCTGTTTCATGGAACGTGACATCCTTGGAAATATAAACTTTACGACTTTGAGGGTGATAACATTTGTACCCTTTTTTGTTGGGGCAAATCGATGAAGACACATTTGATGGCACGAGGATCTAACTTACCCTGATACGGACTATGAACATGGACAAAAGCAGGACAACCAAAGACACGACTCTGAAGACTAGTCAAAATGGGAATAGAAAAATAAAATGTGGTCATAAGCTGAATAGGAGTAACACTCTGTAGAACCCGAGAGGGTAATCTATTAATCAAATAAGTGGCAGTCAAGACTGCTTCTCCCAGTAAGATTTAGGAACAGACGTTTGGAAAAGTAAAGCTCTAGTAACCTCAATGAGATGACGATTTTTCCTTTCAGCAACCCCATTTTGTTGAGGAGTATCCACACAGGTTAATTCATGAACAACTCCATTTTCCTTGAGGAACTTGGAAAGATTTTGGTTCACTTATTCTCTTCCATTATCAGAAAGCAATCTTTTAATTGGACTTTCAAATTGTATTTGAACCATTTTGTAAAAGTTTACAAACAAGTGAAAAACTTCGGACTTATCTTTCATAAGGAATATCTAGGTAACCCGAGTACAATCATCAATAAATGAAACAAACCATTTTGCACTCGAGATATTAGGAATAGGTGAAGGTCTCCATACATCTGAATGAATAAGATCAAAAGGTTTAGCAAACTGACAAACATTACAATGAAAAGTCTCAATCGATAATTTTGTAAATAAAACAGGAAATAAGGACTTTAAGGTACTAAAAGGAGGATAACCAAGACGTCTGTGTTGAAGTCATATTTGAGAAGATGACCAAGATTCAGTGCCTTGCTGGAGATTAGAAGTGTGTGCCTGTAGTTTAGCACACTTTTTATTTTGTTCCTGCTGTAAGTAATATAACCCGCCTTGCTCTTTAGCAAGTCCAATTGTCCTCCCCGTGGCAAGATCCTGAAAAACACAATTGGAAGGAAAAAATGTCACGGCACAATTTCTTGGGTAATTTTATGAATAGACAAGAGATTATTAGATAGGTTGGGAACATGAAGCACATTTTTTAAAGGAAAAGAAGGTTGAAGGTGGATGTTACCACAACCAGTAATGGGGGTATTGGAACCATTAGTAACAGTAATATGTTGGTTACAAGATAAGGCATTGTAGGATGAAAAATAAAAGGAATGAGGTGTCATATGATCAGTAGCACCAGAGTCTATAATCCAGATATTCTTAGTACTAGATGCATTAAAGGATAAGAAGCTAGAACTTTTACCACTCATGGTTAAAGAACAAGATCTAGTCTTACTAAGAGAGTTCATGAGAGTTCGTAAACATTCCAACTCTTCTTTGCTGAGTGGGGGGACCCCCTCTGCTATTGCTATTGGAGGGAAAGGTAGGGTTGCCGTACTTTCAGAGTCAGATGATGCTTGATTAGCATGCCTTTGTATGGTACCTTTGCATCCTCCGGTACGTTCCAAGACCTTCTCCTTTCCATGAAGTTTGAAGCACCTTTCCTTAGTATGACCCGTCTTCTTACAATAGCTACACCAACGATCATCACGATTAGCCTTTGTGAAAGGCTTTCCGAATGAAGGAAATGAACCTTTTATAGGGCCCTTGCCAGTCGCCATGGCTGAACTATCAACAGAGTTGTCAGCAGTCAGAGCTGAACTATCAACGGAGATGCCCCCATCCAAGATTACTGACCTCCGAGTTTCCTCCCCTCGTACAATGTGAAAAACTTTCGAGAGAGAAGGGAGTTTTTCCTTACCCAAAATCTTAATCCTAATTGGATCAAATTCAGAGTTCAATCCAGAAAGAAATTTAAATACGTGTACCCTTTCAAGGAACTGTGCTAGTGCGATAGAGTCATTTGTGCACTTCATTCTCAAATTTTGATATTGATCTAATTAGATCCATAAACCATTCAACCTACCATAGTAGTTTGTTACCGAAAGGCTCCCTTGGCTAGTATGGAAGATCTTGTTTTCTATCTCGTAGCATGCTGCAGTATCTTTTTTCATAGAGTATGTTTGACAAAGGTTTTCCCAAATTTCCTTAGCAGCGGAGAAGAACATACAATTTCGGCTAATCTCTGGTGTCATAGAATTCCATAACCATGTCATCGTCCCAATCTTCATATTTAGAATCGTTTTTGGCTAGAGGGTTCCCTTCTAGGTGATTCAATTTCTTCCTTCCCTTTAGAGTAGCATGAACCAACTGGGTCCAGTTACTTCCATCAAGACGATAGTTGCTTTGCAACACCTGCAAATCATTAAAGCTAAGAGGAGTTGTATTTTTAGCTGACCTTGGCCAGAGTTGGCAGCAATAAGACAAAAACAATTGTCAGTGGGTCTGTTTGGAATAAAAACGCCAGAAAAAATTCCGGCAGTGGCGGTCAATGGCGGTCTGCGGTGGTTGGTGGCGGTGGTCAGCGGTGGTGATAGTGACAGTCAACGGCACAAAGTGGTAGTGGTCAACGGAAAAAATTGCCGCAATAAAGGCTGCCCAGAAAAAAAAAAATTACAGCAATGAAGGCTGTCCAGAAAAGAATTGCAGCAATGAAGGCTGCTAAAAAAGAAAAGATTGCAGAAGTAGAGTCTCCCAGATCAGGAGCTCTGATACCAAGTTGAAAGAAATAGATGAATTGTATTTCTGATGTGATTTACAAATGTGATTACAGTCTCTATTTATAGACTGTTTTACAATCTAATTAAGGAAAAAAATAATAGGTAATGAAAGCCATAATAATGGGTGATTAAAATAATGGGTGATTAAATCTGTACAAATCAAATCACTAACAAATCTGTCCTAATAAATAGAGAATGAAATCTGCACTTAATTATAGAATAATTGTCTTGATTATGCAACAGTTCGCTTAGTTCTAATTAATCTCTTGTTTACTTAGTTCAAGATGTAGAAGGAAAACATTTTATGAGTAGACGTATGAAGACGAGTGAGATACAAATACATCGGTAGATTTTGTTGAATTTGATTGACGTTTGTTTGATTAAGTTTGACATCTTGTGTGAACTCAAGGATGATAATATTGGAATAACCAATGAGGGATTCATGGTGAATAAACTTGGGACTCAACCTGCTCCACCTTTTTTTTTTCATGTACTTTATTTCTTGGACAACAAATTAAAACCTCCCTTTTACTTCATTGTTATTACTAATCTTACCGTTTTGCAGATATGGTTGATATCGATTTGAAAATAGTATTTCCAATGTTGGTTGTGAAAACTTTGATTAATGTTGGTCGAGAAACAGTTTTGATTTACATTCCGATTGAGGTTGGTTGAGAAATAATTTTAGTTGATATCAAACGAATATATGGAACATTTCAAATTAAAAATAATACTAACTTAAATTGGAAAAAAATAACTTTGGCAGTGACAATAACAGAACACTCCGCTTGATTTTAACCTAACAACATCCGAACTTGGGCTGAGTTGAAGAAAAAATATGGAACATTTCAAACTTTTACTTTTTATGGGGGAAGTTGAAATTCTCTAATTTTAAATAATCAATTAATTTTATAAATTCATAATGTTTTAATTTCTTTTAAAATTCCCTCTTCGAACAACATATTTTGTCATAACTCATTTCAAATTCTCTACAAAAATGAATGACCCTATAAAACTTCTCCATTGCATCAAAACACACGACAAAGCATTTTATGAAATTTCTACACTCAATCTTTATATGTTCTGTAGCTGATACCCATGTGGTGGATGTGGTGGTTATTGATTATAGTTTGTTATGTTTCTAAGTTCTGTGGTCTGATCTTATTGTGTGTTTGATGAAACTTCACATTAGCTTGTGTTTATTACTTGAAGGGGATGATCTGGATGTATTTCTTCCGATTTCTGCAAGGAATTCTAAGAAAGGGATGGAAACTTGCAATGAGTATGTTACAAATAAAACCTTTACATCTAATGGGACAAAGGTTGCCACCACTCACTATCAAAATGATGGCTCTCACCTGTACCTATTAACACCTAAAATGTTGCCTCCTTCTGTGGATACTGTGCATAGATGGCTACTTTGTAATGAGAGAGGTATCTACTAAACCATATGTGTATTTCATACCTGATCAGTGATTTGTTTTCACCCATATCACTTGCTCTAGGAAATTCACTAAAGAAAAACGTTGGCTTCATATCCAAAGGGTAAAATGTTTTTCTCAATTCATTTTATAGGTTGATCACTGGCAAAATGTTGGTTTTCTTTTAGCCCGTTTATTATTGTTAACAAGAGATCGTATAAAGGTCAAGAATAGAGTTCATGTCTTAGTCGGACAGACACTGTTTTTAATTTTAGTAATTAAAGAGAGCTTGCTTCACAAGCTTTTACAGCTTATGAAAAAAAAAATAATGCATACAGCTAAATATACAGAACTTAAACAAATAAAAACATTTGTGTACATCTATAACAATTATGACAGGGTAACCTATATATGGTTATAGTAATCTTCTCTCATCAGGGCATATTCCTGATCATATACATCAAGAACCAGATGCAGAGAACAAGGATGTATCTAAATGTGCTTCTGAGACTGAACCTCCTCTTAGGTCTAAGCTGCATGAAGATGCTGATACGGAAAAGAGGCCTCCGTGCAATGGAGAAGGACAAACAGAAAGAGTGAAAACACACCTAGATGACTCACAACATACTTCTGAGATATCAGCCCCGGATGGAAAATCAATCTTTACCCCTCTAAGTCAAATTGGATTTCGAGACCCTGCAAGTGTTGGCTGTGGACAGCAACTGACATTACTTAGTATAGAGGTATTGGAGATTGTACTCTATTTTTCTTTTCAAGCTAAGATGTGCGTAGCTTCTAAAATTCCTTCACATCTATCAAATTTGCATGTTGGATTCTGATTTGAAGACCTTATGTTAGGTATTTGGTGTTGAAAACAACTTTTTCCTGTCATTTCCTATGAACCAGATCCTTGATATGGGTTACAGTCAACTATGATGTTAATAACTCAGCCATCATGTTGAGTTCTTTTGTTACTAGTTATTACTATTATTAGATACTTTATGGTGTTTATTAAAGCAACTTGCTATGTTATAGTCAAAAGACTAGCCATTAATTTTTTATTATATTGAATTAAAAACGAAGGATACTAGTCATTGTTACCTGCTTATACTAATACTTTAAGGAAGGATCAAAATCGTTTTATAAGGATTATGGAATATATCTGTCTTTTGGTGCTTGTTACTAAAAGGTAATGTGTTTTTTTTTTTTGGACTTTTGAGTTTTATCATCCTTGAACTATATTTTTAAATTTTAAATAAGCTTTTGCCGTTTTTTTTAAAAATTAAAATCTTTATAGGATTGTTTCTCACATAGGTCTAAGTCTAACTTGACTGTAACTGGTAGATTCTTGCAGAATCTAGAGGAGACCTTTTACCTGATCCTCAATTTGATGGCATCAACATTATAGCTCTTGGTTTTCAGAACGATAGTGATTCTATTATTGAAGTTCTAGTTCTTCTACACAGTAAATTTGTACCTAGTCGGAGGTATGGTGATGTCTCTCTGTGGACCCATTTTCTTTCTTCATTGGTCCTCTATTGTTGACAAAAAAATTGCTGCTTTTATTCTTCATTTGTTTGCAGAAATGTTGATGGTCTATCTGGCTCGAAAGTATTGTTCTTCACTGATGAGAAGCTATTGTTAAAAGAATTTATAAAGATTGTGTCTTCATCTGATCCAGATATTTTGATGGGTTGGGATATTCAAGGGAGTTCTCTTGGTTTTCTAGCAGAAAGAGCATCGCATCTTGGTTTGGGATTACTTAATAATCTGTCTCGCACTCCTTCTGAGTCTTTGAATTCTTCTGAAGATATGAAAACTTCTGAAAAAGAAATCTTGGAGCTGGACATTCATGACACACCTAATCTAGATTGTTGTGTGCCAGAAAATTCAATAATTGAGGATGAATGGGGACGGACACATGCTAGTGGAGTTCATGTAGGAGGCAGAATTGTCCTTAATGTATGGCGATTGATCCGTGGAGAAGTTAAGTTGAACTTATATTCTGTTGAATCTGTAGCTGAATCTGTTTTGAGGCGGAAAGTTCCTTCATTTCACCAGAAAGTGCTGACAAAATGGTTTTCAAGTGGTCCTGGACGAGCAAGATATCGGTGTATCAAATATGTTATTGAGAGAGCAAAGCTGAACCTAGAGATATTAAACCAACTTGATATGGTAAGGTAGCATTATAGGCTTATTGCCAAAATAAGGATTTACTGTTTAAGTGCTTGTTATGGCTACAATATTACCAGAATCTAGTCTTATTTGGGTGCATTGAAATTTCAAAACGTGTTCAAGTTATTTTAATCTCTCTTTAAATCTAATGAATGATAGAGTAATAGATGTGTTCAAAGAGAGAGAAAAGAATGAAACATGGTGAATTTGTTTCTGAAACATGCTTTTACTTATGGAGTCAAATACAGAGAATAACTTTTACTACCATTATCATAAATGTACATACAAAATCTCTTGATATTTCCCTATTTGCAATAGTTCTAACAAGGTCATTCATCCACATTGTTTATGCAAGCCCATGTCTACTTGGATTCCTTAATTAGATTTGTACTGCTTTAAGTAACAGTTACATTTTCTTTAATTTGTAGATTCTTGTTTATTTTTCTTCTGCAGGTGAATCGAACATCAGAACTTGCTCGTGTCTTTGGCATAGAGTTTTTCTCTGTTCTTTCTCGAGGATCACAATACCGTGTTGAATCCATGTTTCTGAGGTTGGCCCATACACAAAACTTTCTTGCTATCTCACCTGGAAATCAACAGGTTCTCACAAAGTTCCCTTATTATTTCCTTTTCATTTGTAGATAACTGATGATGATGTTGAATGTTTGTAATTGTATATGGTGACATTAGTCCAGAGGTCTTTTCCTTATCTTGACAGTGTTGAGTTAAACTCTGTAACATTTTGAATTGTCCACCATCCTCCTGACATGATTTCATTTGTCATTTCATTTGTAATATATGCTTTTGCAGTATTCAGTTATTTAATATTTCATACCATTTTTTATTTATTATATTTCTTTTAGATGATGTTCTTTTAACTAAGAAACCCTTATTTGATAAACTGGTTTTCTTTGATACAAGGAAGTAGATATCAAAACTAAAATAAAATACAAGTTTTAATAAGATGTTCAAACATTTCACCAACCTTTCCTCTGCTGCCACAGCCAACTCTCCCATCAATACTCTCCCAAGCTTTTCCTTCCGCACCCATACCCAAAAAAAACACTCATAATTTAAAGAGGGGGAGGAGGGAGGTTCTTCAAATTTATAGTTCAGAGCATCCCCTGCATGTTTACTACTAATATTGAATGCAATAGGACAACCATGTTGAAACCTGTCATTTTCTCTCCTCATTTTTCTAATTTCTTGTGTTATTTTAGTAACGAGAAAGGAGATTGGGTTTGATAAAGGAAAAAGGTAACAATAAAATGTTCTTGGGTGGATTTTGTATTCAGTGAATCACGAGGTTACTAATCCAATCATCTTGTTTAATAAGTTTTTATCTCTATCAACATTTGTTTCACTTATTCACCATTGAAACAGTTTCGAGATGCATTGCTGTTCAATTTATCAAGTTGTCCCTTGTATTTTTTGTTATTCTGATGCTTCCTTTATGGTCTTTTTAATGCTTGCTTTCATCACCTGTACACAAGGGGTTAATAACAAGTTTTTTGTCTCATCTAGGTTGCTTCTCAACCTGCTATGGAGTGCCTTCCTCTAGTAATGGAACCAGAATCTGGATTTTATTCAGATCCTGTTATTGTGCTTGACTTCCAGTCTTTATATCCATCCATGATAATTGCATACAATCTTTGCTTCTGCACTTGTCTGGGTAAAGTTGTGGGATCAAAGGCCAATACACTTGGGGTTAGTCCATTCTCACCAGAGCAACATGTCCTGCAGGAGTTAAAGGATGAAATCTTGCTCACTCCAAATGGTGTTATGTTTGTACCTTGCAAGGTGATTCAGTCAATATTTTTTTCTTTTCTGATTCTCTTAACTCTTTTGATATTTTGAAGTCCTGGACTGAATATTAATGGAACTGAATGAATGCCATAGATTTGACAGAACTGTAAATTGTGGGGCTAGTTTCTCATTAGCTGATCAGTGTATTCATTCACTGCTTTTTATTTTTCTGTATACTATCCTTGAATCTTGACCCACTGTCTTCCATCTTCTATCTAATTCATTGTGCAGACACAAATGAAGGATTCTCGAACTTAATATTAATGGAGCTGAATGAATGACTTATATTTGCAGAACTTAAAATTAATGAAAATTATGTGGATAGTTTTTGTTTAACTGGTCATTGTCCATATCCCAAAGACCATACACACAGCATTTTGTTTCATCAAGATTAGTAGTAGTTGTTTTCATTTCTCTGTACAACAAACTGTTCCATCAACATTTTCCTATAACCCAATCAGTATTTGTATATTTTGTTTGTATCTTTTAGCCACAGAAAATGTTTCATGTATTATTGTAAGTAACTCTTGTGGAAAGGATTAAGTAACTTTAAACTGTAATGTACTGTGTCATACAGGTTCGAAGAGGTATACTGCCCCGCTTATTGGAAGAAATCTTAACTACTAGAGTTATGGTAAAACAAGCAATAAAAAAATTGGCTCCTGCAGAGAAAGTTCTTCAACGGGTATGGATTTGAATTGGAATTGAATGCCTTTTCATTGTGCCCAGTGTTTACAAAAATCTAGAATCTATGCTCTTTTGTTTTTGTTAGATGTTACATGCTTAGTCCATACTTTTTGTATGTTTCTTATCTATTCATACATAACCTTATTTATTCATTATACATAAGGGATTAATCCTATACCTCTTTATTTTTACTTTATTTTCACATGGTATCTAGAGTTAGAGTAAAATCCTTGACTTCTTGGTGAACCTACTATTCACCAGTGATCTTTTTTTCCTCCACCGCCGTTTGGACTGATGACACCTTGTTCAAATTGTCTCGGCCAGGTGACTACCACAACACAAACATCGTGACAATCGGAGCTTCAATACGCCTCTCCATGTTGCATCACCGCCACCACTTTCCGCCATGCATGGTAGGTGTCTGAAACCTTTTCTGACTGTCGGGATTGCCTTGTCCTTTCACTGGATCAGAAAAAGAATATAAATGTTTCTCTCTTTCTTTCAATTGCTATTTCATTTTAGCAGATATTATCGAGTCTTCCCTTTACTTTAATCCTCCTGCTTCTCCTTTTGTGTTTCCATCTAATCAAAGTCAATATCCCAGTTGTTTGTGGTCCCCTATTGTGTGTAATGCACCTAAAGATCCCCCACCTCCACCAACCTTTTAGGTGTACAGTCATCAACTGACTTCCCATTGTCCATTGTATGACTCTCTTCTAGTGCCAACTCTTCCATCCCATCTGGGTCTGACAGTTGAACCTATTTTCCCATTGTTATCAGTAAAGGTATACGCTTTACTCGTAAGCCCTCCGCTCATGCTTTAAGTTACATAGATTATCTCAACCCTTTTATACATGTCTTTTGTCTATTTCTTCTGTGTGAAAATCTGAAGATGGTGTCATAGTCCATCTTGGTTAGCGCTAGGCATGGTAGCCAAAATCGCGAGTTGCATCGTAAGATTGTACGATATATACTCATGGTGCCGATCTCCGATCACCAGAATAATACGATTCTGGCGGATTGCGTGGGATCGTCGAGTTTTGCGATGTTGGAAATTGCCACATGCAGCCCTTCTTACATTATTGCGGTGGCATGGCAACACTTCCAGTGTCGCGACGGCATGCGGCATGGTGGCTGTGGTGTGGCAGCAGCGTATGGTGTAGTTGATATTAGGGTTTTTGTTTAAGATGGAGGCAGCAACAGCATGAGATAGTTGATATTAAGGTTTTTGTTTAAGATGGAGGCAGTAGCAGCCTATGGGTTCATTAAATAAAAAGCCCAAATAAGTGAAAAGAACCCACTTACCGCACAGTTAAAGAAACTACTTATTGTATAGTGATACTTTAAATTTTTTACTAAAAACGTAACAACTTCTCCAACCAAATTAATTTTTAATTAATTTTTTTAAGCCAATGCAGTCATGACTCCCGCTCTCCTCTCCCCCTCCTTCCCTTTCAACTTCCCCACTGCAGTCATGACTCCCACTCTCCTCTCCCCTTCCCTTACACCTAATTATGTACTTTTTTATATATTATGAGAATCAATTATGAATTTTCTAAAATTTGTAGGATCTTACGATCTTCTGATTTACAATTCATGTTTATCTTTTCGATCCTAAGTAAGATCTCTATTTTGACTACCTTGGCACCAGGTCATGCTTGATGAAATAAGTATTCTTTAGAATGGTGGAACTTGGGAACTGATTCCTTTACCTTCTTGGAGATCTGTTGTTGGATTTTTGCTATCAAAGTTCGTCCTGATGGTACTATTGATCATCTCAAAGCTCGACTTGTGGCCAAAGGTTATGCACAAAGTTTTGATTTGGACTAAGGTGATACTTTTTTCTCTAATGCAAAAGATGGTTTCTATTTGCTTGTTCATAGCCATGACTACTCTTCAACGATGACTTCTTTACCAACTGGATATCAAAAGTACTTTTCCTAATAGGGATTTCTAGGAAGAAATTTATATGGAGCAGCAACCTCCAGGTTTTGTTGTTTAGGTGGAGTCTTTTGAATTTGTTTGTCGTCTCTGCAAATCTTTATATGTCCTCAAGCAGTCTCCTAGGGTCTGGATTTGAAAATTTAGCAATTTTGTTCAACAATTTGGTATGACTCGCAGTGTGACAGATCATTCAATTTTTTATCCTCACTCGAGTGTTGGGTGTATCTAGTAGTATATGTTGATGACATTGTTCTTACAGGCAATGGTTAAGATATCTCACAGGTGAAGCAACACTTTTGTTACCAGTTTCAAACCAAAGATCTTGGTAAACTCGGATATTTCTTGTGGATTGAGGTACCACAATCAAACAATGGTATTGTTATTTCTTAAAGGAAGTATGCATTGGATATTTTGGAGGAAACTGGATTAATGAATTCAAAATTTGTTGACATACCCATGGATCTCAATGCCAAACTCCTTCCTAATCAGGGGGAGCCTTTCTTTAGATCCTAAGAACTATAGAAAATTAATTGGAAAATTGAACTATCTTAATGTTATTGGTCCTAACATTTCCCTTGAAATTAGTGTGGCGAGTCAATTTTTTAATTCCCCATGTGTAGATCATTGAAATGCAGTCATTCGTATATTGAAATACATTAAAGGTTCTTTTAGAAAAGGTTTGTTATATACAATAACCATACTAAAGTAGTTTGTTATTCAGATACTGATAGGGCAGTATCTCCTTCTGATAGAAGATCCACTTCTGGATGTTTTGTCTCCATTGGAGATAACTTGATCTCTTGGAAGAGCAAGAAACAAAATGTAGTGGCAAGATCTAGTACAAAAGCAATATATAGAGTTATGGTCTCAATTACATGAGTTCATTTGGCTTAAACAATTATTTAAAGAATTTTGGAGAGGTCACTCAAACGACACTTATACTTGACAATCAAACTACTCTTCATAGTGTGTTTCATGAAAGGACCACCAAACATATTGAGATTGGAAGATTGTATCTGGAGACATCAAGATTGGGTTTGTTAATTCGAATGATCAATTAGCAGATATTTTCACTAAATCTTTTACGGGGACCTAGAATTGATTATATTTGTAACAACTTGATACATACAATTTATATGCACCAGCTTGAGGGAAAATGTTAGATGGGCTTAACCCATACTTTTTGTATGTTTTTTTATCTATAAATACATAACTCAATACACAAGGGATTAATCCTATACCTCTTTTTTACTTTATTTTCGTAATTTTATTTTGTAATATTTATTGCTCATACTGTAGAAAAGAAAACACTAAATTATGACTCTTGTAGTGTGGAGGATATTCTGAAATCCTCCAAAAAAAATTTGAAAAACAAGAAATTGAGAAATTTTATAAAATATTCCAACTAAATGCATGCTAAATATTTTTACTGTTACCAGTTCAGGAATTTACTTCTATCTGATGTGTATGATGTAGGAAATGATTATTTTATTTGCATAATTTAAACGGTTAAATAGAATTTACCCAGTAATATAATTATCTTTTCAGATATTTAATGCAAGACAGCTTGCTTTGAAGCTCATAGCGAATGTAACATACGGCTACACTGCTGCTGGATTTAGTGGTCGCATGCCCTGTGCAGAACTTGCAGACAGTATTGTCCAGTGTGGTCGTAGTACACTGGAAAAGGCTATATCATTTGTAAATCTACATGAAAAGTGGAATGCTAGAGTTATTTATGGGGATACTGATAGGTAACTACATACCATGTGTAATTAGATTAAACTATTATGTCTCCTGAGATTTGCCAAAAGCATACCCAGGTCTCTTATGTTGGATGTTCACTGATCTTCATTTTCAATTTTTTACTTTTAACAAAAGACTACTGGTAGTTTGATTTTAGGGGATTGAATTAGAGAGATTGGTTTGGAAGAGAAGTTGGGTTTTAGAAACCTTCAGATCTGAAGTTGTATTATTACTGCTAAAAGCTATCTCTATTCTTGGACAATACCCTTAAAATAAAATTAGCAAACAAGTAAAGGTTACGATGAAGATATTCTACGTGAAAATTACATAAAATCCCCTTCGTATGACAAGGTTTTATTGTCAATATGTTTTTTTGCCAATAATTTCATAATTGTTAAGTCATTTCTTTGAACTCATTTTTTTCCTTAGGTATTAAATATTTTCCAACAGCATTTACGTACAGTTGGCTGGGTTCTGTAACAATTGAAAGATAGCCGGTGGTTAATTTTTACAGTAGTATCATTTCCTTGCTTCATAGTTTTTTTTTTTAATTGTGTATTAAGAAAACTAATAGTGATTGCATTTTCTGCAGTATGTTTGTTCTCCTTAAAGGACGCACTTTGAAAGAGTCTTTCCAAATTGGGAGTGAGATTGCCTCTGCCATCTCTGCTATGAATCCTAACCCTGTCTGCCTGAAGATGGAGAAAGTTTATCACCCATGTTTCCTTCTTACTAAGAAACGATATGTTGGCTACAGTTATGAAAGTCCTCATCAAAGTGAACCAGTTTTTGATGCTAAAGGTATTGAGACAGTTCGCAGGGACACATGTGGTGCAGTTGCAAAGATAATGGAGCAGTCTTTGAGGATGTTTTTTGAGCAACAGGATTTATTGGAGGTATAAATGCTAGTAGATTACATCTTTTATGCATCACGTTGAAAGTGATAGTTGTTTAAAAATTGTTATAGTGAGAGAAAATGAGAAATATGTGATGAATTCCCTGTATCAATTGCACAGCGAAGCCATAACAGGTCATAAAATGCAAAGACTATAGCTACCCTGATTATTGTGATTACATACTAATATCTCTTTTTTTCTCAAGTTGAGGCACTCATCCATCTCATTCATCCTACTTGAATTTTATGGGTTACATCTCCCTCTATTTCTTTGTTGTCTTTTATGCTGGACCCTAGATATTAAGCCTGCTACTTTGTGGCCAATTTTGTGAGGTGGAATTTGAACGAGTTGCATTCAATTATAATTATTCCAAATTTTTTGCTGCTACATAGTGTGAATCTGGTGCAATTCGTTCTCGTGTATTTGTCCACCCTGTTTTCTGCATAATTAGTTGCTTGGATGTTATATTCACTTATCCTGATTTTATTTTATTTTTTTGTGAAAATATTGTAATGGAAACTGTCTTGGTGGAAAGTCAATATTGTAGACCCTTTGTACAAGCAATGTCTTTGTTACAAGAAATGATGTAAAGAAACAGTAGAATTCCAATTATTTGTGCTGGATACTTCATCTGAATTCATGCTTGTTAAAGAAGTTGAGGACGCCAGTGATTGGTGTGTGTATATAGGCTTAGTACATTAAATACAAATAATTAGAGGATATATAGTTTCCTCTAGATCAGATATTTTGTTGCCTATTGTTAGATATTATTAGATATTATGAGATATTATAGTTATTGTTTGATATTTCATATTTATGTAATGGGTTTAGTCCATATGTTTATTTTTCCTATATAAACATAACCCTATGTGTTCAATATACACAAGGGATTTATCTTATTCTTTCTTTTCCTTTAATATGGTATCTAGAGCATAAGGTTAGGGTTCAAATTTTATTGGTGAACCCACTGTTCACTGGAATTTTTCAGCCACCGTCCCACTGCCTTGCAAGAACTGCCACCGCTGCCGTCTCACCGGAGCCGCTGCCGGACCTTCGCTGGAGCTGCCGCTAGAATCTCGCTGGAGCCGCCGCTGGAATCTCATCGGAGACGCTGCCGAAATCTCGTCGGAACCGCCGCTGGAATAGCTGCTGCCGCCAATTGACTGGTGACTGGATTTAATTTTTGTCCTATATGGCTTCTTTCGCTTCCACTGCCACTACGACTTCTTCCGCTGCCACTGCCACTGTGACTCCTTCCGCTGTCATAATGCCGGATCCGTCTATTTATACTAATTATATCAATGTTCATCTTTCCATTGACAAATTGGATGGAACCAATTATGATACGTGGGCCTCAGATATTAAATTATGGCTTAAGAGTCAAGGTTATGTTGATCATCTTACCCGTCCTAATGTTGCTGAAAATGAGGTTTTTCGTTCGTTGAAAATTGATGCTCAATTATGCATTGTTATCAAATCTACCATTCATTCATCTTTAAAACAAATTTTCCGTACCTATGAGACTTGTTCAGAAGTTTGGGAACAAGCAAAATTATTATACACTAATGACACTCAACGTCTTTATGGTGTGTGTCGAAATCTCCTCACAATTGTTGCTCCCAAACGTCTTGATGGTACAATGACGGAATATCTAGGTAAACTTCATGCTCTTCTTCATGATTTTAATGAGTTATTACCTTCTGCCTCCACTCCTTCTCAAGAATTAGAACAAAGATCCAAGTTCTTCATGTTATTGGGTTTACATGGTCTTCCTGATGATTATTCTCATGTTCGTGATCAAATTTTGGAATCTCCTATCGTACCCAATTTTACTTCCACTTGTTCTACACTTCTACGTGTGCCAAGTAAACAAACCACTGAATTAACATCTCATGTAGATGACTCTTCTGATTTAGTCTCTCAGCATAATGATCGTACTCGTCCTCACAAGCCGGGCAAAGGGCGTCACAAGTGTGACCATTGCGGCAAACTTGGACACAAAATTGACAGATGTTATGCCTTACATGGTCGTCCTCCTAAATCTATTGCGGTTGCTCAAAGTGCTCCTATGCAACCTTCTACTGTGGATCATACTTCAATTGATACCCCAGGCCAGCCTGCTATTTTCAATGAATTTCTTAAATGGTATGAGGATCGTCAGAACTCTAGTTCCACAGCTTCTATTGCACATTCAGGTACATCTTTTGTTGGCCTCACTCACTCTACTTCCGTTGGTCCTTGGATTCTAGATTCAGGTGCCACAGATCACATTACTGGTAATAAATCTTTTTTCTCTTCCCTATCTACTACGGGTTATTTACCTTTAGTTACCATATCCAATGGATATAGGGTACCATCACATGGTGTCAGTACTATTAACCTTTTTCCTTCTTTATCTATTGATAATGTTCTTTATGTCCCTGGGTCTCCATTTAACTTATTATCCATTAGTCGTCTCACTCGTTCCCTTGATTGTGTTATTTCTTTTACCAAAGATTCTGTTTCTGTACAGGACCGGAGTTTGGGACGGATGATTGGCACCGGATGTGTGTCTCATAGACTTTATCACCTACAGATCTCTGCACATGTTGGCGCGATTATGGATTCTCCATCTCTCATTCATGCTCGATTGGGTCATCCTAGTCTTGCCAAGATGCAGCAGCTTGTTCCAAGTTTGTTTAAGGTGTCTAGTTTATCATGTGAGTCGTGTCAGTTAGGGAAACACATTCGTAGTTCTTTTCCTAGTAGTGTCTCACAACGTGCTTCATCTCCTTTTGCCTTAGTTCACTCTGACATTTGGGGACCAAGTCGTATTAAGTCTACTTTAGGATTTCAGTATTTTGTTACTTTTATTGATGATTATTCAAGATGTACTTGGGTGTTTTTAATGAAAAACCGTTCTAAGTTGTTTTCTATATTTCAAATATTTTACAATGAAATTAAAAATCAATTTGGAATTTTCATTCGCGTTTTGCATAGTGATAATGGACGTGAGTATCTTTCTCATTCTTTTAAAAATTTTATGGCTTCTCATGGTATTCTTCATCAAACTTCATGTGCTTATACACCTCAACAAAATGGGGTAGCTGAGCGCAAGAATAGACATCTTGTTGAAACAACTCGTACTATTTTAATCCATGGTCATGTTCCTCAGCGTTTTTGGGGTGATGCTGTTCTTAGTGCATGTTATCTTATTAATTGAATGCCATCTTCAGTTTTAAATAACAAAATTCTTCATTCTATTTTATTTTCACATGACCTTCTCCACTCTTTACCTCCTAAAGTTTTTGGGTCCACATGCTTTGTTCATAATTTTAGTCCTGGTCTTGATAAATTATCTCCTAAATCACACAAATGTGTTTTTTTAGGGTTCACTAGATCACAAAAAGGGTATAAATGTTTCTCCCCTTCTCTAAATTGTTATTTTATTTCAGCAGATGTCACCTTCAGTGAATCTTCCCTTTACTTTAAGTCTTGTCCTTCTCCTTATGTGTCTTCATCTAATCAAGTCAATATCCCTCTTGTTGTACCTAGTGCACCTAAAGATTCACCACCGCCACCAACTCTTCAGGTGTATAGTCGTCGTCAAACATCTCATCGTCCATCAGATGACTCTCTTCTAGTGCCAACACCTCATCCCCCTCCGGCTCCGACAGTTGAACCTCCAATAGTTGAACCTGATCTTCCTATTACTATCCGAAAAGGTATACGTGCTACCCGTACTCCCTCTCCACATTATACTGCTTTGAGTTATCATAGACTATCTCAACCCTTTTATACTTGCCTTTCATCTATTTCTTGTTATCTATTCCAAAATTTGTAGGTGATGCCTTAGCTCATCCTGGTTGGCGTCAGGCCATGCTTGATGAAATGAATGCGCTTCAGAATAATGGAACTTGGGAACTTGTTCCTTTACCATCTAGGAAATCTGTTGTTGGTTGCAGGTGGATTTTTGCTATCAAAGTTGGTCTTGATGGTACTATTGATCGTCTCAAAGCTCGTCTTGTGGTTAAGGGTTATACCCAAATTTTTGGTTTAGACTATGGTGATACTTTTTCTCCAGTGGCAAAGATGGCTTCTCTTCAACAATGGCCTCTTTATCAACTGGATGTTAAAAATGTCTTTCTTAATGGGGATTTGCAGGAAGAAATTTATATGGAGCAACCTCCCGGTTTTGTTGCTCAGGGGGAGTCTTCTGGATTGGTATGTCGTCTTCGCAAATCCTTATATGGCCTCAAGCAGTCTCCTAGGGCATGGTTTGGAAAATTTAGCAATGTTGTTCAACAGTTTGGTATGACTCGCAGTGAAGCAAATCATTCAATTTTTTATCGTCACTCGAGTGCTGGGTGTATTTATCTTGTAGTATATGTTAATGACATTGTTCTTACAGGCAGTGATCACCATGGCATCTCACAAGTAAAACAACACCTTTGTCAGCACTTTCAAACCAAAGATCTTGGCAAACTCAGATATTTCTTGGGGATTGAGGTAGCACAATCCGATAATGGTATTGTTATCTCTCAAAGGAAATATGCATTAGATATTTTGGAGGAAATTGGGTTGATGAATTCGAAATCTGTTGATACTCCCATGGATCCCAATGTCAAGCTTCTACCCAATTAGGGGGAGCCTCTTTCAGATCCTGAGAAGTACAGGCGATTAGTTGGAAAATTGAACTATCTCACAGTTACTCGTCCTGATATTTCTTTTGCAGTCAGTGTGGTGAGTCAATTTCTTAATTCTCCACGTGAAGATCATTGGAATGCAGTTATTCGTATACTGAAGTACATTAAAGGTTCTCCTGGAAAAGGTTTGTTATATGGTCATAATAACCATACTAAAGTCGTTTGTTATTCAGATGCTGATTGGGCAGGATCTCTATCTGATAGAAGATCAACTTCTGGTTATTGTGTCTCTATTGGTGATAACTTGATCTCTTGGAAAAACAAGAAACAAAGTGTTGTGGCCAGATCTAGTGCAAAGGTAGAATATAGAGCTATGGCCTCAGCTGCTTGTGAGCTTATTTGGGTTAAACAGTTACTTAAAGAATTGCAATTTGGAGAGGTCACTCAAATGACACTTATATGTGATAATCAGGTTGCTCTTCATATTAGCTCAAATCCAGTTTTTCATGAAAGGACCAAACATATTGAGATTGATTGCCATTTCATTCGAGAAAAGATTATATCGGGAGATATCAAGACTGAGTTTGTTAATTCAAATAATCAATTAGTAGATATTTTTACTAAATCCTTATGAGGGCCTAGGATTGATTACATTTGTAACAAGCTGGGTACATATGATCTATATGCACCAGCTTGAGGGGGAGTGTTAGATATTATTAGATATTATGAGATATTATAGTTATTGTTTGATATTTCATATTTATGTAATGGGCTTAGCCCATATGTTTATTTTTCCTATATAAACATAACCCTATGTGTTCAATATACACAAGGAATTTACCCTATTCTTTCTTTTCCTTTAATACCTATAAACCACTACATAATAAATGTAAAATATTTATCCTAAATTTCATCCGTGCTTGATACTATTTATTTGCTGCCTGCAGGTGAAGACTTATTTGCAACGTCAGTGGAAGAGGATTCTTTCGGACAAATTCTGCCTTAAAGATTTTATCTTTGCAAAGGAGGTTCGCTTGGGTACCTACAGTGCAAGAATGTCATCACTTCCTCCTGCTGCAATTGTGGCCACTAAAGCAATGATGGTTGACCCTAGGGCAGAACCACGTTATGCTGAGAGAATACCCTATGTTGTAATCCATGGAGAGCCTGGAGCCCGATTGGTTGATATGGTTGTGGATCCATTGGAAGTTTTGGCAATTGATTCCCCGTTTAGAATAAATGATTTATATTATATTAATAAACAAATAATACCAGCTTTACAGCGGGTATTTGGACTTGTTGATGCTGACCTCAACCATTGGCTTTCAGAGATGCCTCGTCCCACAAGGGAAGCTTCTACAAAGCATAAATTAACTTCAAATTCCCATCGAACCAGAATTGATTATTACTATCTTTCAAAACATTGTGTATTATGTGGTAGGTTGGTCCAGGCATCAGCCCGTTTATGTAATCAATGTTCTGAAAATGAAGTAGCTGCTGCAACAGCAATAATTAGTAAGACTTCGAAGTTAGAGAAAGAGATGCAACATCTTGTTGCTGTAAGTATATTTGCATGTTTTTCATCTATTGTTTGTGGTGTTAAGGATATTCTAGAGATTGTATAGGTCTCTTCTTTCTTTCTTGGCTTAGTTTCTAGTTTTGGTTTGCATTTGGCTTCCTTTCTGCTATCTCGCTTTAGGTTTGTTGAAAGTTTGTGCTATATCAATGAACCACATCTTTACTTTTAGTAAATCTCTCAAATTTGATTCTTTGTGTGATGTTTTTTCCTTTTTGCTCTGTTGATGGTTATATTTTTAAAACTCTTGTAGATATGTCACCATTGTGGAGGCGGGGATAGGCTTCTTGAAAGTGGTGTGAAATGCACGTCCATTTCATGCTTGGTGTTCTTTGAGAGGCGGAAGGTTCAGAAAGAACTGCTAGCTGCCACCCATATTGCTGCAGATAAAGACTTGTACCCGAGATGCATAGTGGAATGGTTCTGAAAGCTTGTTTTGCTTGCTAGTGTAACATTTTCCTGTACAAAAAATTGTAAAATTATCTCCATTTTGCGATAAGCCAAATCAAATTTGTATAATTTTGTAATGTTGTAATTAATCAGTTGTAAGGTTAAGTTAATCCCCGAGAATTCAGCAATGCTGCAATTTTTCTTTTACAATTTTCTTTCATCAACACATAGGGCGTGTATTGGAGAGATTAGGTGCTCTGCATCCTGCACACAATCATAGATTGCGAGTGTTTTTAATATTTTCCCTTAAAAATAACATTTTAGTTGAAAATTCAGTTCTGAAATATGTTGAAATGTTTCGGTAACCTTTTTTAAAAAGATCAGTCTGTAAACAAAAAAAAAAGTTTTTTAGGAATATTTTATCTTGTTTTAAGCTTAGACAACTGTATCATGAGAAACATGAGAATGCTTGCTTTCTCATGATTCACTATAAAATCATAGTACGTGAGAATGGACTATTATATCTGCTTTGCTTAAAATTTAATTAAAATGTTTAAGCAGTGATAATTTTTACATTATCATTTACTTATGGAGTGATGTGCATGATAAAATTATTAGTGTTAGTATTAAATTTTTAAATCTGAATGTGAGTACGTTAATAGTGTTAAAATTAAATTATCGTTAAAAAGAAAATGCTGGACAAAGCTTAAAGGTGTATTTTTCCTTCTACTTCCTTGTTTATAATCAATTAATAAATAAAAACTTTATTTGACAAAGTATATAAAAAAAAATTAAATTTAGTTATTGTATAATGTAGTTTCTTAATTCTATTTGTTTATATTTACTTCTCATAATTTCTCGGTTGTTGAAATTGAAATTGAAACCAACGTTCTAGATTTGATTAAAAAACTTAACAAAAAAATCAACAAAAGGATCCTAAAATATTTAAATAGAAGAAAAACATAAATGGGCAAATTTTCAGCTGTATTTGTTTAACTTTTAAATGTTCATTTTATTCTTGTTACTTGAATGTGAGATAAAACGGTTAAGTTTTACAATTAAGAAATTAAAAAATTATTATAAGTAAATTCTAACGAAATTATTCTAATTGTGTATTCTGAAGTTACTCATAAAAATATTAATTTCAAAACTCTTGGTCTCAATCAATCATCACACACAAGTTAAGTTAACCAATTAGCTACTGATAACACTAACTATTTTTACTTGTTAGAATTCAGGATATTACATAGAACAAAGACAATGAAATGAAGTTTTGTGATTTTTTTTTGAAAATTTTTTGGTAAGGTTGGGCGTAGGTTTTTTAAAAAATAAATAAATAAAACTTGGGACAAGTTCCTCCTGTACCCCCATGTTTCCGCCATGCTTTCTCTATGCACCTTCATAGAACACGAAAAATGGTAATTTTATCTTTTTTTATTTTATTTATATTCTGAATTATTTTGAGTTTCAACTACATTTTTAAATTCAAAAAATATCTTTCAAACTCACTTTAAAATTTATAATACAAAACTTTATTTCAAATTCGAATTCAAATTCTAGAGTTTAAAAGATTTTCAAATTATCATTGAAATAAGATTAATTAAAAAAAAATATTTATCATTATTTGTGTGAGCAATTTCATGAAGATATATTTTTGAATTATTTTTGAAAGTCATAACAACTAATATTAAAAAAATCATTTGTTAAAGATAATTATTATTTTTTTATTGAAATCAATATGACGATTGAAAAAATTGTTCATAGATAATAGTGGATAATTTCTTCAATATTTATTTCTCTTTTCATTTCAATTTATTTTATTTGAATGACACATATATTTTAATGTCACTGTTTTAAAAATTGTCAAAATTATATTCAATTAATATAAATAATTTCAATTAAATATTTAACTATTTTTTAAATATTAAAATATATTTTAATATTTTAATTATCCAAAATATATTTAATTATCATATAAATAAATAATCAATTATGTTATCTACAAAATAAATAAATTAAAAAAACTTGCAAGAAAGCATGAGTTTAAGAAAAAAAACTAAAAAATTAAGTGATATATTGTCTTTTGTGGGGTACAGAAAAAGTAAAACCATCTGATTATAATTAATGTTCTTACAGTGAAATCATTAAAGATGTTAATCTACAATTGTGATCAAACCAATATTTTGAGGTAATGAAAATTAAAATTATAAAAATGTTTTTCACATTATAGAAGCTGAATACTAACTATTATTATTCTTCAGTATAGCCATAAAATGGTTTTCATATCACAATGTCATGAATAAATATTTTTCTAAGAACAACGAACAGAAATATTATTTCCAGGTAAATGAAAAAGGTAATTAATATTAGTTAATATTTAATATCCTGAATTTTTAATAAAACAGGGGAAATGTAATTGAAGAAATAAAAAGAGAAAATAAAGATGGTAGAAAGTAGTAGGGTTTAAGGTTTGTGACAGAGTCTTCATGGAGGTTTTAGGTTTGCAGTGGAACGCGATACTCTCATAATCCCAAACACAGCACTGTTGTGATCTCAATAATGGCTTATGGTTATGGTGCATTATCTCTTCTACTAACCAGACGCCTCAATCTATACCCTAAACCCTTGTTTTCAGTCTCTCACCTTCTCACCAAACCTTTCTCCACAACCCCACCAGACCCTAACCCTAATCCCAAACCTTCTTCCCTTTCCGCCCGTCTCAGCTTCGTCTTTGATCAGATCGATGCCATCGAAAAAGAGCGTTCTCAAAAGCACGAAACGCTTCAGCGCATTCGAGCCTGGCGCCAATCCAAGGACGACCCCCCTCAAAACGACATCCAGCCGGAGCCAGAACTCTCCCTCGCCGATGAAACCCCCCCGGAGCCGCCGCCCAAGAAGGCGGTGGAGCTGGAGCACCCGTGGCCCGAGTGGATCCAGTTGATGGAAATGCTCGTGCACCAGAATTACTTTGACCATAGAAGGAGGGACGAGGATAAAATGGTCCACGACTCAGGGTTCAGTCCGCCTGAGGTTGATGAAGGATTTGATTTCACCAAGGATTTCAAGAGCGTTCACATGGCGTGTCTCAATCACGGAAGAGACCGTTTTGATATATTGAGGTTTGTGCAGCCAGGTTTGTTGATTCGTTTAAGTGATTGAATGGGTTAGGTTATGCGACATAGTGACAATAGTGCATAAATGTTTTACACTGTTAACCAATAAAAAATGAGAGATGACTTTTAAGATGGTTATTGTAAAAGCCAATGATATTGCTATTCAAGGCAATTTCTGATTGATTGACATTTTAAAAACGCCTTATGATATCAGAGATATTGTAGTTGTTATGGCTTTGTTTTGTTGAGGAATATGTCTATGGGAAGATTCTATGCGCTACAATGATGAAAATTTAGATGATTGATTTCAGGTCCTTGTCGAGGAAGGATATTCAAGTTTTGGTTGGTTATGGATGCCCCACTATGGACAGAAAGGTGGTTTTCTCTGCAAAACTTTTGAGAAAGCATGTTCACCTTGACGAAGGAGATGTAAGTGTTGCACGATTGTTTGGTGCCGAACATAACTGTTCATTTTTTTAATGGTTGTGTGAATTGTGAATGTGGAAGGTTTCTTTGTTTGAGTTCTTATTCCATCTTCATGTGTAAGTGAAGGGAAGTTATGATTTGGGCCATTCAACGGACACTACATATTTAAATTAGTATCTGTGTGCCTGTATTTGTGGTTGGCTGGCAGCAAAGGAACTCATTTTCTCTGCTAGCATTCTTTTTATCCCTCTCCTAGTCATGCATAGATGTCACTCTTTGCTTTGTTAGATCCCCTTTACCATCTCTCTTAGTTGGTCTCATTGTTTAATCCGCAGCACATTACTCAATATTTAAATACATATTATGTATAATTTTGATGTGAAATTCATTGATATCAGGTCTGTAGTTCCTGCAGCTTGAGAAACAATTGTGAAAGGGCATATCTGCTAACAAACAAAGAGGATGAGGCACGGACTCTTGATGTCATGCGGCTCCTGCTAACTTTTGGTTTTGATCCTGTTGACGGTTCAGTCATCAATAAGTCACTTCTTAAGCAGAAGTCTGTGAAAACAGTGGTTCGTAAATTGCTTCACGAGGTTGTCAAGCTGAGTTCAGTTCCCATTGATCCAAATCTCCCTCCCCCTGTGATTAAAAAAGCACCACCAAAAGTGAAACAACCACCTCCTCCTCCAAAGAGACGAATAGGACGGGATGAGGTTGAGATGAAAAAAGGGGACTGGCTGTGTCCTAAGTATGCCCTTAATCTCTCTGATTTATTTGCTATAACTATTAACAGTTTTACCAACTGACCGTTTACCACTGTCAATTTCAAGTGAATTTTGATTTGAAAACTTCATTGTTTTAACAATTTTGTTATGCTTGGTACACTCCTATTGAACAGAGTGCCTTTATTTTTGGGCATACCCCTGATGGCTGTTGCTAGTCGATTTTTCTTTTTATTTTCCTTCCTCCTTCTAGTAATTGAATATAGGATTAGGCTAGGAAATAAATTGTGTATGATAAGTCATTATTGGATGATATCAGCATATAGTATTTGATTTTTCCTGATATTGAATTAACATATACTACTGAACACTTCTTAGGTGTGAATTCATGAATTTTGCAAAGAATACTGCTTGCTTACAGTGTGATGCCAAGCGTCCCAAGAGACAATTGCTGCCAGGAGAATGGGAGTGTCCTGAGTAAGTTTAGTCCTTAAATTTTAACATTAACCTTCACTGTTTATGCTCTTCTGCCCCCTGTCTCTTTCGCCCTTTCTCATGTGCGTGTTCATGAATAGCTGGTTATAATTAGGGATGACAAAAAAAAATCGAGGTTGCATATTTCACAGGTAAAATTCGCTATGGATATCTAATGGGTACCCATAATGCATACTAGTATTTTAATTGTTCGCTTGTTAACGACTGAGTATGGGTATCATGGTATCCTACTCACTACCCATTGTTGGAGATTTTTATATGTATATTTTTTAAGAATCAAGTGACCAAAACAAAGTTATAGGTTAAAAAATGATAACAATTGAATAATTGTTTAAAATTTGATTTTATGGATTAATGTTTTTATTTATTTATACTTTTGGAATTAAATTTATTTAAAGACATTAATTTTATTTGGGTTTATACTTTGTAGTATAACTATTTTGAATTTGTTTTTTTTGAAAGAATAATTTTGTTTTTATTAATATTTATTATGCAAATTTATTTGGTTTATACTTTAAGGTGTAATTTTTATGAGTTTGTATTTTGAAGAATTATTTTTAAACAATCTTATTTAAAATTAAAAAAGAAATTCCACAGATATCTATAAATACAGTATAAAAAACTAATGGGTCTTTTTCATGCGGGTAGTGGGTAGATACTAGGACGTTGACAGGGTCATCCCTAATTATAGTGATCATATCTATAGCTTAGGACAGTGTGAAGTGTTGTGATATGATTAATACTAATAGCATGCAGACTTATGTTTACCAAACTTTGTAACGCTGATGTGAGCCCTGGAGCTTCTATTGCTGAAATGTTTTTTGCTTGACTTGTTTATTTTTTGTCTGGCAGGTGCAACTTCTTGAATTACAGGAGAAACATGGTATGCTTTCATTGTGAATGTAAGCGCCCACCTGATGAATTTCTGGAGAATAAAATGCAAGATGGAATACAGGGTTCCAAACCTAAGTTAGATAAGATGGGCAGCCGACAAGAGGTTTCTAATGCCTGGAATTTTGACTTTGATGACAATGAATCAGATGGTGCAGATGTAGCTGCTTTTGAGTATGCGGATACTCATGCCATAAATGAAAATTTCTCTTCAGATAATAATGCTCAACATGGAAATCATAGGGGGTGGGAAGATAATCTTGAAAAGAACAACAGAGTACGAGGATCCCCTGATGGAGAATATGCTAATCATGATTTTCATAAACCTGGAATAGGGTTTGATGATTTTGAGGATGAGGATGAGGATGATGTTGATAGTTATGAGCTAGAAACTACTCATAATAGTGGTAGAAGAATGGAAACATACAGAAGTAATTTCTCGGAAGATGAAAACTTGCCAGAATCAAAAGATATTGAAGGCAGTGATGATAAAAGGTATGCACATAACAGAACAACTTCTCAAAGAAATGTACAATCCCGGTCAATTCGCAAGAATACATCATTCTCTGAATCTGAAGATGATGAACTTGATTTTGTTACAAAAGAACAACGGTCCACTCTTTCCAATTTCAAATCTGGTAATCTTTCTGCTGCTGGCAGAAGAAGAAATGGCAGAGGTCCATCTAAGAAATTAAGCTTTGGTTCTGAATCTGAGGGTGACGATGATGCTGGCTTATACTCTGATGAGGATGATGACATACATGAGGCATATTCATTCAGAAAAAATAAAGGGGACAAATTTAACCCATCCAGACAGAATAACGGGAATAGGCACAATTCTGGGAGAAGAAACTTCACCAAAAACCAGAATTCAGGATTTATCGGTGGTGGCCGAGAAAATATGTTCAGTGATGATTTTGATGGATCGTCCCAGCAGTCTTACAGAAATGGTAGGGATTCTAAAGGAAATGGCCGTAATAGAAGGAGTTTTGAAGATTTTGATGGCCCATCCCGCCGATCATTTGGCGATGGCAGAGGGTCCAAAGGAAACAGACGATCATTTGGTGATGGAAGAGGGTCCAGAGGAAACAGCCGATCATTTGGTGATGGCAGAGGGTCCAGAGGAAACAGCCGATCATTTGGTGATGGCAGAGGGTCTAGAGGAAACAGCCGTGGTGGATCATCCCGTCAGTCTTTTGGGAATGGTAGAGGGTCTCGAGGAAATGACCGAAGTTGGCAAAGATTCGAAGACAGGGAACATGGCACGGGACAGTTAAATAAATATAGAATGGACGAGAAGGATTCTGGGGAATTTAAAAACAGTAGGCGTGTAATTGAAAGATAGCACCACAGCTCCATGAATACTGCTAATTGCCAAAGACAAATGTGATACAATACAAGCCTTTGAGATCAGTTGAAACAATGCAAAAATTTTCTCCTCCAATTTACCGTACCTGGTCATTTGAAAAATAACAGGTCTTGACTTGGTTACGACTATTCAGTTAGGCGGTCAAGTTTGGCTTCATCAAGTTAACTTGCCATACCAGCAGTTGTGCACTGCTATATTTGTCCCATCGATTGCAGTGTCTTCGCATAATTGTGTGGAATTCTTAAGGCACTCAGCGGCTATTTCTGTTTCGTTGAACTGAACTTGCGACCAGTACTTATGTTCCTTCTCAATTTGCACATTGGAAAGTAGGAAATCTCTGCAACTCAACTGAAATGGATTCCTAACAGTACCCTTAATTGGTAGCACTTTTGGTACATCATTTTCAGCCTGCTAGGGGATGGAGTTGTTTTTCACAACATCTAGTTTTCATAGGTTACACACCATCACCATACAAGAAAATGAAAAAGAAACTTATAAGAGGCCACAAATTTTGAATAAGCGGAGGTCTTAGTTTGTTTCATGAAATACCAACTTTAATATTTAAGTTGAGTCGTTCGTTACAAGTCATTGCTGTCGATGTTTCTGTAAGTAATAATGTATTAGGCTGAAATCTGATAGGTAAATAAATAGACAAACATTGATAAAAAGAAATGAAAAATAAAAAATAATAAGATATGAAAAAAATTAGACTTTTATTGGAATAATTCTCTCGACAAGTATCAATAACACAAATTTTTCATCATTAAAGTTCTTTGCTTATAAGCTAAGTGGAAGAGAAAAAATACTAGAAAGCCAAGAGTAACTTAATGGTTTAATAATAATTTTGTTCTTTAATCACAGGGAATTTTACATTCGGTGTTACATTTTACGAGAAAAAACGTCCTGACTTTCTTGGACAGCGAGGTAGCAAACATCACCATCATCGGAATGTGGCATTTCCCTGACATGCAAGGATATCTGGTTTGCCTAGTACAGATTATACAATAAAGACTTGGCATACAATTGGGCTTTATATTGCTTCATCATCAACCCGTGTACCAATTGGAGGTTTGAGTCAATGAAGTTTATTTCTTTTGCTGTGGATAATATCATTAGAGTGAAATAAAACATTTCATCTCCCTTGCATAACCCACTACCCTCTTGACCTTTTATGCCAGTGAAGTTATCAAGTTTGAGATAAAAAGAAATTAAATTTGCTATATAACCCCTCATTTTACATCTTTGTATTTATTATTTCAAAACAAAATACTGGTTGATTAGTATTTGAAGTTAAAATGAAATAAAAATATAAACATGCAATGTATTAAGCATGTAAAATGGAGTAAAAGAAAGCTGTGTTATGAATTAGAAACGCTGAAATGGTATGGAAAAAGAAGATCCTTAAATTACAACGATACAACCAACTCCAAGCAAGAGCATGGCATGGTGCTGCATACGGCTATATATTTCATCTTTTCCTAGTCTCTCTGTTTTTATTTTCTTTTCACAGTTTCTCCTTCATTTCTATTAGCACTGGACACATGTATTGCAGATGTGCCGGCACACAGGAGAAACGATTTAGTTGAGATTTTTTAAAAAGAGAAAAGCGATCCTCAATTTACAGAATTTTCTCTCCAGTTTCTTCTTCTATCCTAAAAAAACATACGAGGACAACAGCACCAAGGAAGGCTGGGATAGCATCTCAGAAAAGCAGTGCAAATACAAAAAAGGAGTCCTTCACATCACAACTACCCTAACAAGAATCTGAACACATCACTTAAAGAAATAATTCCTTCCACGCGCTTGCTGCCAGCCTCCACAACCACAAGTCTCCTAACCCCTGTAAAGTGAAGCAAGTTGGTGAACCAAGAAACTACTGTCATTTTTACCCTTTCCCTTAATGAGTAAAAAAAACAATACCAGGATTAGACAGCCGCTCCATCACTTTGTGCAACGAATCAGATCTCAAACACATGTGACATCTGTGACCGTTGTAAAGCCCGTAAGGAGAATTTGCATCTTGCCCCAAAAGCAATGCCTACAACCATGAGTGCAAATATTTAGAGCCAGTTTTTGGTAACAAACAAATGTACTATCTATTACGCAGTAATCACCTGGTGAATACTAATTTCCTCGAGAGATGTCCGAGCATATGCTTTATCTTTAGCCAATGCAGTAATATCACTGAGAGGAAAATAATAGGCACATTTCATATAAGCTGGAGGAAACCTTTCAATCATATACATGGGACAAAAGGGGGAGAAAAGAAATACTACCTTCTTGAATAAATGTCAAGCAAAGAATCATTGTCATCCACAATCGGTATTGAGCTAACTTCAGCTGCAAAGAGAAAGTAGATTTGCTAAAAACAATGTAAACGGGGTAATTATGTGTTATACTTTAATATGATTATGTAATTGGGTAAGGTAACAACTAAATAGTGAAACAATAAACCCTGTGTTCATTGCTTTCAATACATATAAATTCTGCTGTATGATAGACACAGATTCCAATACACATCTCTCTCTCTCTCTAATATTCACATAGAATACAGAAAACTAGGCAACAAATGCTATGCGATTACTCTCACTTTTGCAACGCTATCAATAATATGGTAGGATCCAATTGCAAGGTATGGAGTTGAGTCCCACATTCGAAGTATGGTATTCTAGTGTGGGGTTTGTAAGGCCTTGGAGTCTCCAACTACAACAGCTAACCTTTTGTGTGGCTCTCGCAAGGTTCATATCTAAGTACATAATAAATCATGGAAAAATAGATCAATTCCCATGGCCACAGTGAAAGCTATTCCCCAAATGTATCCCTCTTGCCAAAAGCAAAAATAACAATCACAAATGTGTTATTGAAATGACACTTTATGAGGAGCACTCCTAATGAAACATGGTGAGTACCATTCCATAGGATCAGTAAAGTTTTTTCATATTTTCGGATTTGAGTCCCAAGATATAATATTTGCCAAACAAATGAAAGGTGCCCTGTCGGTGCACAAACCTCCCCTTCAATTGTGTTCCATTTCTTAATTGATATAATTATTTTAATTACGAAAAGGTCTTTGAAAGAATAACCCTAGGAGTGAATTTGAGGTTGGAACCCTTCACGGAAAAAAATTTAGTGGAGAAAACCATAACTCGGCAACTAACCAGAACCAACAACTGGTTAACTTCACACAGAAGAATGATCACCTTGAACAAACATTGACAGAGCAGCACCAAGAGAAGCACTTGGTCTCAGCATTGCTAGTGGCCGTCCATTTGTTTCCCCAACTTTAGGCATCCATGCACCCAAAGGTATTGAACCTACTTGAAGTTGAAGGATGGGCAAGGAACTCGAGGAGTGCTTAAAATGTCTGCATATACCTGAAAATTTGACTCCATACATCAGTTCCAAGTCCAACTTCCATTCCATTTATTTATCTATTGCCAATTGACCAGAAGTTTACCTTTCAGTATTCCTGATAGAGACGCAAGATGTAGTAGTTGAGGAAATGAACCATCCTCTGAAGAAGAATGGATGATAGGAATGGTTGACACCTTGTTTTGCAAAATCTTCAAAGCCACATCTTTTAGACATTCATGGGGTCCAGCCTAGCAAAAATATCCAATCATAAAGACTCAAGCTCACCTCCTGCCCTCTTATAGATGGAGGGGAAATCTAGAAACATAATCAGAATGAAGTGCTAGACTAATGCATTTTCTTCAACATAAAATGTTAAATCTCCATCCCGTATATCAAAATAAACCTAAAGATTTATATTAAACAAAAATGATAAATAGTATAGAACAAAAGAAGAAACAGATAACTGAGAGAAGCAATGAACACTATTAATAAATTCATCCCACTAGATGAAGTTGACTATATGGATCACACAAAACCATTGGACTTAGTTAAAGACCAAATCTTTAGGGATATATATTATTCAACATGAGATCACTCTTAACAATTTTCTCCATTGTCCTTCCAGGTCTCGCTCTTCCCATTTTCACAAGGGCAAAACACCATGCAATCTACTTTACTCACCAGGGCTTCCAGTTTTAACTTGAAAGGGAGAAAAACTCACTACAGTATAGTCACCTTTTAGCTTCAGCAAAAAGTTCATCCAAAAACTAAAGGCAGAAAACATCTATTAGTCTAGACAGACTATAAGACCAATGAAAGTCCAAAGGTATCACATCAGGACATAATAATATTAAGGAAAAGTCTTAATCTGTCAATGTTTTCACATTCACCTCAGTTTTAGGGTAGCCAATAGCCATCCAAACATTAATGTAGTCCCACCCTTGACTCCTACTGAAACCTCGGATTCTAAAAAGATTGCATATCAATACTTAGGTTTCCTACAGCTAGCTATAAAAAAAGCATTGCAGCATCCACCACAACACAAGAAATGGAACTAGAAGTACTTGATAGTATTCCATAATAAAACAGGGAAATTTTCAGTCTAATCATCCTGCTCATAGCCTGATAGTGGATCAGACTGGGACATAGCCCAAACTGTCAAACCCAGCAAAGGAACTCAAGCTAGGCCCAAAAGAAAGATCACTAAGCCCACATGGATGGAAAACTTCGTTAATTAGTGCCCATATGTAATTCAGTACCATTTCCATCTGCAATTATGAATATTACAGGTGTAGGCTGTAGATTTTCAGATCACTGAGCATTAGTCTTAATAAGGACTGCCCAACTTGTAATAATACATCAATGGTACTTTTCTTTCTCTGTTTATATTTAACCTAGTATAACCCTAATTACTAAGCACAGTATCCTTCTATCATAACCACAACAGCATCCACCACATATACCACAAAACAAATGTCTTATCTCCCTCTCACTTCCTACATATATCTATTACATACAGATTACAAGCATGACAAGACAAACTTTCAGTTCTAAACTCTAGTATGATTTCTCAAATAAGATCTTGTCTCACTTGTTTTTGAGTATACACACAATCTCAGTTTGGTTCAGTACACAATGTTTGGCTTGAAAGCCCAAGCTATGAACTAAATTGTACATTTTTTCTTAAAATCAAACCAAATGAAACTCATGCATTAAGAAGAATGTAAATTGAACCAGTGGTATATACCTATATCTAAATGTCTTACAATATATTCATATTGTCTATGACTTAATACTCATCAATTATGTTGCAAATGCATTCCTGAATATGTCTGCTTACAACCCTGAACATATAAAAAGTTGACAATCTTACACAGTATGAAATTGGAAGAATAACTTAGAAAACACAGAATTTATCACAACTGCTCGTGAGCACTTACATGAACAAATCGCCAGGGATGTGATCCCCCATTACTATCAAGTGTTCTGCGTAGTTGTAATTTTCCCTCTTTCCAGGCTGCTATAGTATGAGTCTCAAGTTGTTCTTGAGTCAAATTTGAACCATGATTTCCCAGCTGAAATTACATTTGGAATAACTACTTAATTAGATGAACTATATACCTCTTGAGTTCCATTATAACATCATATATTAGATGCTGAAAAAGTAACAACTAACGATCAAGATGATAACACAAGGGTTCTTAAACCACACATATCTTACTTTGGAAGGAATAGAAGATATTTGCCAAAAGACAGACCACCAACGAGGTTCCAGAAAGCAAATACTTTCAAGGTTTTTCAAAAAAAATGCATCTTTAAATTATTGTATATAAGCCCAAATTATCTTGTAGCAGTTCAATAAATGATTTATTATAAGCCTAAAATGATGGTGGTAACAAGATTGTTTTAAAATTTTCATCATTTTTTTTACCAGTTGCTAAATTATTGCTTTAATCAATTTGTATGTTTTGTAGGACACAGATCATGACATTTACCAAAAACTGGCACAGGAGAGTTGCATAAATGTTTTATTCCACACAAACCTCTTTCAGTATTAGAATGAAGTCCATTGCACTAAGAACTCCAACAAACTGGCTCCTGCAAAAATCCCACAGAGGAGCCATAGATACACCCTGAAAGCAAATTGCATTCAAATTCATACAAGGTAAACTCATTCGCACAAACATGGGAATGTGCCCTCATTTAAGTTAAAAGGAAGAGGAGGAGCCACAGTAATAAATGGAATAAAGAGGCTGGGAAAACCTGTTCATAAAGAACATGGAATGCTTGCTTAACAGGTAAATTTATATCCAGGGCAATGATCTGCAATTATAATAAACCAATGAAAAAAAAATTAGTTAAAACAAAGTAAAGTTCACATTCTTATTGAAAAAGGAGGAGGGAATTGAGAAGGTACAAAATATTCAAACCTTCCCTGACTCAGGAAGCAAATCATAGGCAGTATGTGTAGACAGGAATACAGATATTCGCTGGCGAGAGACCTCCAAATCAGGCATGGGCATCCTGGAATTAGCTTCCTGGTAAATTATGAGGTCATGTCAAGTAGCCATTTTGTATTGCATATAGTCTAATACTACAATAAATTAAGAACTAAGGTATGCAATCTGATACTATTTGAAATGACATTCATATGAAGAAAAATTAAGATATCTAATTATTCAAAGCATAAAGACTAAAAGATCGAAATCTTTCCAGTGTCATTATTTTTATTTGTTTTAGAATAGTTAAAGGAAGGAAGAAAGAAAATTTAACCACAGAACCATACACTGAGTGTGTTTGTTATAAGGTTTTACAACTTAAAAGAAAATTTAACCACAGAGCCATACATTATGAGTGCGTTTGTTTTAAGATTTACAACTTTATTCTCCGAAATGTAAATTCAGGAATTCAAAATTCCCATGTTTGTAATGAGCTTTAAGAAATTATTCCAGGGTATGTCTCATTCCCAATAAAATAGCAATACCTTGTTTTATTTTAATTTTATGCCCAAGGTAAGGAGTGGGAATTATATTCCCAAGGAAATACGATTAGTTAGTTTCTGGCTCAACTATAGTTTCCACTTGTTTTGCTTTTTCCTTCTAATCATATGAATTTTTAAAAACATTCCTACAAATGTTAATAAAATCCAACAAAATGCATTTTGAATTTATCCAAGAACATTCCTGTTTATAATATTCCCAAGAATGTCATTCCTAGGAATGCAATATTATACCATAAAACAAGCAACACCTAATAAAAAGGGAAAACGGACAATTGGATAATCTCCTAGGCAAAGTAAAAACAAAGTAACCAATAGAACAAGACTCTCCATCCTTTTGTACTTCTAATGAAAAGACTGTATTAAATATATCATGGGGCTAACACCAAAGAGATGCTGGAAAAAGATTCTGTCACCCATTTTAAGTTATTCCAAAGACACTGAAGCTAATCCAAAGAAAGATCCAAATAATGGAGGGTGTCTATGAGCCATTCTAATATACAGTATGATCAAATCCTTCCCGGAAGTAGGAAAATGGTATGTCCACAAGCAAGTAAAATAATTCAACAAGAATTACATTTGCCTCTTGGTGACTTTATTTTGCCATGCCACTGTGGTATGGTGAACAAGGAAAATAAAGTCACTTTAACGCAACCAAAAACATCAATATTTCTTCCAAATAGCTGATAAATCTCACTCTACAGTAAACTCTGACTTCAGTAATTCATTAAACTGGTATTTTACAGTCATGTGAATAGGACTACAAATGCATGCATTTTTTTCATTACAAAACAAAGGGATGTTAAAAACATAGAACTAATGCAGAGGAGAATCAACTCCTACAAGCCAGTCCTGTGTCATTCTTGTTGTGTTTTATTGGAAAAAACCCAAATCCAACATAAGTTAGAGATAGTATCAACATATCGTATGTAAGTGGAAACAAAAATCCTCATCTTGTAAGCCACTTTTGTAGGATTAAATAAGACCTAAACCATTTTGTAAGATGGTATATAGTGGAGGCAATCCTATTGGGAAAAATCTAAGTCCCTCATTTACTAAAGATGGCGTCAAAATTCAGTATAGAGTGGACGCAATTCTCACCCCTTATAAAGCCGGATATTTATAGGGTTGAGTTAACTCTAGACCACTTTGTAAGATATTGCAAAGAGTGGTCCATCCACACAGGTGTCAAGCTCCAGTCTCAATGAGAATACTACCCAAAAACAAAAATTTAATAACAGCAAAAGGAGGAAAGGAAACTTACCATATTGTCAATCTCCATTTGAGATCTACCAGGTGTTTCGTTACTTAAGATGGAAGGTAAGATATCTGGTTCTCTCATTAAATGAATAGTATTCACTACTCCACAGCTTCCACTTACACATGGCTGCTGCTCATCGTGCCGCCACTCACCATCTACATTAAATTTGTACTGCACATGAGTGGAAACAAGACTTTCCCTGTCAGTATATAAATCAGTTACTCTTTCCATATTGTGTTTACCAGTACTTTAATGTTTCCTAAAACATCAGAGATATTATATAAACTAGATGGATTATATTAAACATACAAACACTATAAGTGGTTGTGAAAGGAAAGAAAGTACCAATAGATAAATCAAATATTAAGTTAATATTTACATACATACAAGTTATGGAAAATTTCAAAAAACATGGGATCAAAAAATCTGGATGCCAAAAAAATGTAGCATGAGTTCTATTTTATTCAACATTTGTTCCATGATAAAACAAAATACAAACCCAACCTGCCAAACTTCTTCAATCTAGCTATCAAAAATTGTATATCTCCCACAATAAGAAAACTAATTCCCAAAAGAAGACGGAAAACAATCGTACAGATGACAAAACGCGTTAGTGTTACTGAAGAATTGGCAGAATTTACCAAAATATTACATTGAATGTTTATGCATGAGTTTGAATAATGATCAAATAACTCTTCCCCTTTTTTTCCCAAATTCCCCCCACCTCCATTCTAGTGGTAACTAATACATGAAATTACAACCATTTGGTTTTTTGACAGAACATTTTCTGTTTTTACTTTTAATTTTAATTTTAGAAATGCCACATTGTTTTCACTTTATTTCCTATTTTTAAAATCTTGTATGAGAAACAATAAAAAAAATTATTGTTTTGCTGTTTCCTATAAAAATGGGATATGAAGTGAAAAACATGAGATTTTTGTGATTAAATGCGAAAAAAATGTTTTCACAATCCAAACAGCCCCATAAGAATTTGTTTTCTTAATATCATTATATAAATTACACGGGACGAAGAGAGTAGAAAATTCAATATAACAGAAATTGCTCCTTCAAATATACAAGTAAGGCTTCACTATGTAGTCAGTTGTCCTGATGTTAAATGAAGTGTAGAAAACATATAAAGGCTTTCAATTTTACAAATAGGAAATAGCTGCAAGTCAAATTGAGATCGTGTAAAATTGATAGGTTGGCAGCTCCAGCAATATGACATGCTTCAAACTCATGTGTTATAGTTGTTGATAGAGGATAGTCTGATTGGCAATCTAAGATAATAAACTTAAAGAGTTAAATGGTTCTATTGAATACATTAGTCTAATCTACCATACAATTGATCATCCTTCTTCTGAGAGAACAAGCTTGCATGATTTCCTCCATAGTCAAAATGACACAAATTATCCAAAGGTTTTATCATTTATCCAACCATCAATGTTTATTGTTCACTCTTTACGACAACTCCAACCGGCCAAGACCTACTTCCTTGTCTTCCATGAAGGCCATGCCAACTTTTACCCATCAATTACTCGTACAAACTCCTAATGAAAGTTTAAAATTATCATGAGGTTCCTTACCAATTTTCACAAAATCTAAATTGAAAAACACAACCATGCAAGTTGAAGTTTTAAAGTGATTCATTTACAAGGACACTTCTCTTATTTGGTTTTTATTTTCTCAGGCAAGATAAGCAAACACAATTTGTCAAGATCATCCCCTCATGATCTTTCAATTCCCTCACACTGATCTTTCAAAGAGAAGCAATTGCTTTTGAACCTAGTGGCCGTCAAGCACATACATACAAGTAAACTGTGTAAAATTGTCAATCATACTACTGAGGATTATTTCCTCATGTTTGCCAACCAAATTCAAATAGGCAAAACAACCTGATGAAGCCCCGGCATTAAGTTGCAAACAACTTGAAACACAGCAGGGCACCCCTCCATCGGAGACATAGCTATATGATCTGACCATCTGCAATACAATACAAGTCAACATTAGTAAATCAAATCCCATTCCTAACATCACAAAAATGAGAAACCACAAAACAATCCCATATTCACATGACGAGTGTCTTTGTAATAAACAAGATACAATATACCTCGTGAAAGAACCACTCAAAAACACCCTTCTTCCTCCATAAGGCCACACAAAGCGCTGAGGAATCAAAATGGATCCTGAAACTCCACTTCCCTCACATGCCCCATCCGGAACCGGAGCAAACATTTCCCCCAACCAATCCAATACCTAAAATTCAGAGCAACTCTCCAACTTCGAACAACAAAGCACGAGCACGAATCTGAACAACCAACCACGGGAATCCTCGGAGCAGAGGACCCCCTCTCCTCAGAAATGGAACATGCAGTGCACCTTCCCAATCAACGCCGCACTCCTGATCGATAATTCACCGCCTGAAACATCAACAAATCACAGTGACGCATTAAAAAAATATATATAATCAAAAACACCATTGAGTTTGGAAAGGTGAGTACAATTTGGGTGTAATCCCTCTGGCAAATGCACGGAATCAGCAGAAGATGATTTAGGTCAAAAGGAGAGAGAAACGATTGTCTCTGTGATGCGAGCGAGCGAGCGAAGAGAGCGAGAAAGAGAAAAACGAAAAATGAGAATGGAAGAGGGGGAAGCACTAATTAAATAAATAAATTCATAAATAAAAACAAAAAAAATAAAAATGGCAGGCAGAGAATAAAGGGAAGAGAAACATTATGCATGTGATTCAGATTTCATTTCAACACCATCTAACGAAACTCGCTTCCAAAACCTAATAATCAAATCACTGCAACTCTAAATATTTATTCCAAAAGCTCTTCATTAATTTCAGCAATTTTAAATACCAAGTTATAAAGCATTCATACTATTATTTAATTATTGTAGATTATCCGGTATAATAAAATCTCTGTAGGGTTCATTATCTTAAACCAATCCAGTTATCTATAATAATTATTAGACTTAAATCTACTTTTAATTATTATAACTATTTTAGTTTTATGATGTATAGTTTAAATTTTTAAAAAGTTTAAATTATAAATTTATGAAATATTTTAATCTTCCCAAATCATTCCGCATTTGTGAATATAAAGCTTAAACTATATAGTCAAAAGAGGATTTAAACTTTTTTTTTTATTTTATCGGAAATATAATGCATGACACTATATTAAATTTACTCAATTTATAATATTTATTAGATGGTAATAAAATCTAAGAGAATAGAAAGAAAAAAAACATTACACTCAAAAGTAATGTTCACTTAATTAGGTGAAAGAAGATTGGAAAAGAATATGATTTTATTTATTATTAATAATTGTTTAACATATTTAATTATTTATTGTTTTTAGTGTAAAAGAGCTCTAATAATTTATTATGATGTCAGTAATCATAATATATTTTTTTAAATATATGAAACATAATTGATTATACAAATATAATATGAATTATATTGCAGTCACATATTTTTAGCATCTTTTTCTTATGTGGTAGGTGCATTTTTTTCATTAATTATGGATCAAACTAAATATGTGCAATTTTTTACATCAATTATGATTTGTAACCAATATAAATAATAACTTACATGAACATCTGTATGTCAAACATTGATTTATAGCATCCTTTATATAATTAACATTATTTGTATGTCAATCTTAAATGATCCTTTATTTGATTTTTACATTGATGGGTCAATCCTTTTTCTTATTTGAAATTAGTTTTTTTAGTTAAAGTTGATATTTTTTTAGTTCAAATTATTTTTTCTTCCAAAGTAGTAATGATAAAATTCATGATAAACTAAAAATAAATTATATTATGTAATTATTAATTTTTTAACATGAATTTCTCTGTTATACTTGATGAGATTGTACGTATACGTTAAACACGTCACGTAGTTTTCAATATTGTACGTATATTACTTAAAGACATAACATATCAAACAGAATTTTGAATTTGTTCCATTAAAGTCTTCAAAGATTTTTGCATGTGGTGAAGAGATGGCTACTACGTGTTCTATCGTTGTTCAAAAAGGTGTTCTATCCTCATTCAAAAAGGTCCCATTTAAGATGTGAAGATGGGTTAATCTCATGCAATTAAATCCATTAAAACAATATAATTAGTATTTAATCATCATGTTATATTGGAAGTATTATTCCGTTTTCACAATTTTATAGTTAAAATAAAGTTAAGATATAAATTATATTTAGTCATGATTAAGGGATAATTTTGAACCTATAAAAGGATATATAAACTAGGTTAACTAAGTGGTCATAGAGGTATTGTCCCATATTTTTTAAATGTTGAATATGGGTCAGTTACTTTTCATCCTGAAATAATTAATTAAGTAAAATACACATGTATCCAAATTTTCCTTTAATCACAATATTAATTTGATAAATTGTGTTAAACATTGATTGGTGTCCTTATAAATACATGTCACATAATGAGATAAATATAATGTAATTATTAGAGATCTCATATCGATTAGATATTAAGACATTTTATAGTTTATAAATAAATGCAAACTTCATCTTATAAGTTGATTTTATAAGATTTAGTTAAACTTAAATTCATCTTCTTAATATAGTAGTAAAATTATTTAAAACTTATTTTAATAAGAATTTGTTGGTCTTATTAAACTCCTACTATCGAATCATAAATAAATTTATTATCTCACGTATAATACTCTAATCACAAAATACGTTGACTTAAGAAGTGTCGGAACATTTTTTACAAATATTTCACTTTTAATGAAAACCGAAAACCGTAATCACTAACAATTATTTGAAAATATTATTCTTTTCAATCGGAGTTGAACATATAGTCACATTATAAATTTAAATTTTTTCAATGATTATTTTAGATGCTGTTGTGTGTAATGCATAAGCAATCACATCTATTTCAGAATGGGACATTTAATTTGCTTAATTTGATGGATCTTGCTAAGCTCCGTTCATGGTCTTGATTTTTTATGGAAGAGACGTTGGTGAGTCCTATAAGTTATTTTTAGCTTCGTGCATGAATATGCTTTCATGATGTAGTTCTTGATGTATTTTTTTGTTTTTCTCGACTTTACATCAGAGTTAGAATATTCCCAATAAGATGATTAATTAATTAGTTTTACCTGAAAAGAAAAAATATAAAGCTCATAAAAGATATGTTAATATTTTTATAAAAAAAAAATATATATATATATATATATATATTATTTATGAATTTATGTTACAAATTTAATTTCTAAATATATTAATACATATTAATATTTAAATGAATTTCAATTTAAAACATAAATATATTTTACTAATTTTTTTATCTATATTTATTCATAAAATAAATAATATTTTTTCATTGTTTTTTTAATTTTTTACAGATAAGATGCGAGATGTAGTAAGTTTTTCACTTTGCTTTCATTATCAGATTAGTCTAATCTAACTAATTTTTTCATCTAAATATAAGTTTTAAAGAATAATATTTTAATAATATAATTGGACTTGAGGAAAGTTTAATTATTTTTTTTATAAGTTCTTATATTTAATGATGGACACTCTGATAATTGTACATGCTTAGTTTAAAAGATTTATTAATTGAATTCAACTTTCTCATGTATAAATAGTTTAATACTGTGGCTAATAAAGAAACTATTTTAAATGTGTTTTAAAAATAATTAAAAAAACTTAAATCTTCACACTATTTACGTATTTTTAATGAAATTATTAATTGTATTTAATAGGTTATTGTACAAGCTTTTGGATATAATAATTTAAAAGTCGAAACCTGTAAAATTCACGTTTTTTCCTCAAATGGTTTAATGGGAAACAAAATGCATGAAAGAGTAAGAAACAAGTTAAAAACACTAATAAAGTCATTTCACACCTCATATAATTTAATATATATTGGCTTCTATGTACAGGTTAAGTTGAGAAACAAAATTAAAAGTCAGTTTAAGTATAATTAAAATTATTATTTTTATGATCGTATTATTTATATTTTTTATTTGCTCATATATTAATATAAGTTTATTAAATACTATATTCTATCAAACAATTAATATGAGTATTGTATTCCTGAGATGTAATCCAAAAGATGAAGAAAAGATGTGAGTGATGAAGGAATCTAGATCGTTGATTTACTGCCAGTATACAACTAAAATAAATTATCTTTAATATAATTAGTCTAATAAATAGCATAGTTGAATAGAGAATTATATTAATCCAATCAATGAGGATGTGTGCGCAGATAAATTAATTAATTTATGATTTATTTATAGAAAATTATTTTAATAGATTTTTATTTAGTATATTCTTGAAATTCTTTATAAATAAATATAATCTATTTATTTGTCATTTTTATTAACATATAAATTTTGGTATAATCTTCTTATATATTTTATATTTTTTTTTAATAATATTTTTTCATATAATATATTATTGTTATTATTTGAGATGTTAAGTTGTATAATAGTATTTATCATAAAACCTTTTATAAAAAAAAAAAATAAATATATAATAATTTTCTCAAACATTATTACTAAATAAGACAACAATAAAAGTGTTATAATAAAAAGAAGATATGAAGATATTATTTTAAAATGTGAGATTAGGATTCATTTGTGATTAAAATATTAAAAGTAATTTTTCAGAATTATTATGGAGGTACAAGGGAAATTACTAAGGTCATAGATAAATTGTTTTTTTTTTTCATTTTTTTATGTACTTTTACTATAAAAAAAAATATTTTTTAACTTTTTTATTATAAGAATCATATTTTATGTGCATAATCCGCAATATACACGTGAATTTGAAGATATATTTTATTGGATAATCTAAAAATTATTCTGGATTGCACTAGTGATATGTTAAAACAGAAAATATACTAATTTAACAATTCAAAAATTTAATACTTTAATTATATTTATTTTAGTTTTTAGTTTCAAATATTATTATATTATTATAGCGGGTTGTGAAATGAAAGTTTTTTTTATTGTCGAAATTGTAAAAGAATGTTTTTCCTCCAAATTATATAATACAATTTTAAATTTGAAAATACATTCTAAATTTCTACATTACATAATTTAAAATATATTTTTATATTTTTACTTTAAAAATATAGTTATATATATATATATATATATATATATATATATATATATATTAGAATGAAAACAATAATAGTAGAAGCTTTAATTTCTATTTAGAAATCACATTAAAGACAAATAAATGAGGAACAAGTTAGCAAAATTTAAAATGTAAGATTTATAACATTTTTAAAAAGTATAACATAAAGCTTAATTACTATACACCATAATAAATAAGTTATTCTAATCCAAATCTTCAAGGTGATTATTTTTTATTGTTTCATTTTACTTTGTAAAAATTGTTCTTGTAATTGATTATTGTTATAAATTTTTTATAAGACTGTTTTTAAGTAATCTACTTTTTAAATTATTATTCTAAAAATTATTTTTTATGGGTTATTGTAAAAAAAAGTACTTATGTGAAATCTATTTTTTTCTTTTTAATTCAAAATAATAATAGATATTATGATAAATTAAGATATCATTATTCACTCAAATGATTGTTTGAATTTGAATGTAACTTACATTTAGATAAATATGTTTTTCTTTTCAAAATTTGACCTTTTACTACTTAAAACTGGTCAAATGTCTTAGAATATTAAGGCTAAATATTGTTTTGCAATTTTAAATCACTAAAAAAAGAATACAATGAAGCTCCTAGAAGATTATAAAACTTAACCCTGATAATTTGAAACGGCGGTATGTATGATGGCTGTGTTTTTTAAAATTCGGAGACTTAATTGTAGTTTTAGTAAAAGTGAAACCAAAGTAAATTAAATAAATCAAGAAACTAAATAAGTAATTTAATGGGGTTAAATATGTTTTTTTTGTTATGAATATAACGCGAAATTGATTATTATCCTAGATTAAACTTTAGATTTCTTAAATATTTGTAATAAATAAACTACTAAAATGAGTTTTTATTAGTGTTTTTAGAGAATCTTTGAAGTAAATAATTTTTTTTTTATCTTAATGTCATGGCCTTTCGGTCTCTCACTGACAACTTGAGATTTCGGTTACTAAATCAATTGACTTTGACTACCTTTCAATTATGTGGTTTTGGCTTGCTCTCGACTACTGGATATGAACTTACTTTAAGTTGACTATTGGCTGTTGGATTTGGATTCACTTCTAACTGGGTAGGTGTACCTACAAAGTACTCTAATGATAAAGTTATAATTAATTTGCTTAATTTATCTGAAAAAACACTATACTTACTTATTAAACAAATCACCTATTTATAATGTTCATTATTGAACTTTATTAATTTAACTGGACTTTTACTCTTCACACCACCCTGTACTTACTAAATGTATTTATAGTAATCTAAACTTAGTTGTTAGACTCTCATTCAGTGCTAACTTTATTTTATTATTTATTTATATTATTATAATTTTATTAATCTTCTAGCATACTAACGGTCCTCGACCTAGACAGTATAATTAGGATTTATTCGGTTTAAAAAATTATATTATAATATTATAACATATTCATCATAATAATCAAAAAATTTTATCTAAGTCAATATTAAAAATTTCATTTATCACATAAAAATAAACAACCTATTTCAATAATTTTATTATTTCAAATATCAAAAAATTTTAAAGTTTGAATTATGAACACGATTTTTCAATAAAATTATAAACAACATATTTAATCCAATTTAAAGTATTTCAAATGGTATAAATATAAAAAAACAAAACTATAAAAAATAGATTAATAACATTAGTAAATGACTGTGACTTTTTTTAATGGATTATGGTATATTTAACGAGTTAGAATTATAAAAGTTAGAAGACGATAATTATGTGTTTGTTGAAATTGTTCACTTTTCTTTACCATCTCATCTTAAAAACCACATCCCCTTGAAGCACCCGGTTTTAACACACATATTTTTGTTTAATCCCCCACAAGTGTGTCACCTGTATTACGTGATATATTTCACATAAATTTTTTAGACAATCTTAAAATTATGCACTTAGTTATGTCTATGAATTTTGGATAGTTACTTTTTTTTACAAACACATTAAAACACAATCAATAAACTAATGATATTTATTGAAAAAGTTATGCTATTCACACTTATCTCACTCAATTAAAGAATAATTAATTGTGATAGAAGAAACACTTACACTGAATCAAAACAAGACAAAACAAAAATTGATAAAAACAACTATGGATCAACTAAAAGTCATAACACAACACAGGATTTGCTTTTAAACCACGTCGTCAACTCAACTCGTTATGACCAACTCGGACGAGTCAGACTGACTCGGTGTGGTTTAAAACAGGACCAAGTAAGTAGTAGTTCATTTCATTCCATGCCCCGCGAATTCACCTTATTGTGTGGTACACTTGAGACATCAAAACCAGGTTCTCTCTCTTCTCCAACTACGTTAATGTCTTCTTCACTTTCATTGCACATGTATGCAAATCAACAAAGAATATCATCACCACCAATTTTTGTTATTATTATTATTGTTTCAACTTTGTGTGTGTGTGTGTGCACTTACTTGATGTTATTGCTTCCCCTTTCAGGCCTGGCATTTGACGTTTCCACCACTTGCTCAAAGGGTAAGAAATATTCATCTTTTCTTGTTATCAATGCGTGTACCCGTGTATCTTCTTTTGGATTATATAGTTTGTGTGTGTATGATGTACTGTGATATAGAGATGGAGAAAGATACCTGTAAATATTTTTGGGTCGTTGTTATTTCGATTAATTGTCAGCAGTATGTACCTGTGTAGTGGGTGTGCTCAATCTTGGTGTCAGTGAATGTACTTGTCATGTTCTGGTTTCAGTGGTTTTTATTTTCTTCTTTTGCTCTTCTGGGTTGTACGTGTGAATCAGTTTGTTTTGTGTTGTCCTGCAAGGACTTTGATTGTGAACATGTATACAAGTGGATCTGGGGTTGGTTGGTTATTATCTTTTTCTTTGGTAATCAAAATTCTTCGCCTTTATATATCGTTCTCCTCACACGGATTTCGTGTTATTCTCTCCCCTCCTTAGGTTGCGTGTATAGTGGTTGTTGCATGGTGTAATTGTTTTGAGGCTGTATCAGCCATTGAGGAATGCAGTGTTTGGGAATAAATTTGCGAATTTTGCTTTTCTGGTATGGAAAAATAATAGGGCTTACGCTAGTGATTCAGATACCCATGTTGAGGATTTTGATGCTTTGTCATATAAGCAATTTCTGTAGCTTCAGCTATTCTCCAATTTTCTTAGGTACAGGAATAGATTGTTTTAGCAGTTGTAATCCTTTTGGAGTTACTGGTCAATGAAGAGTTACTTGCCCTTTGTTCCTCTTATTTGTACTATAATACTGAGTTTGTGGATAGTTGATTCTCTTAAGAATTTGATAGTGGTGAAATAATTGAAAGTGAGAAAGTAAAAACAACTGGAGATCTAACATTTTGTTAGGCTATTAGCTATTTTGGTCTCTATCCAAATTGAAGGTGTCACGTGATCCATGTAGTTGATCTCACTTAGTTGGATAAGATTTTGTTATTGCATAACTATTAGTTAATACGAAAAGTAATGAAGGGTTACAAAGTTTTGAAATGAAGTATCAATTTTTCATGGGTAGCTAAGGGTGATGAAATCTTAATTCTTTCAAAATGTGTGATGCTTTGAAAATGTCCAGGTAAATGAATAGATGGTAAGTAACTTTATGCATTACTTTTATACCTTGCTGAAAGTCACATTTGAAGTGTGCTTCTTGATAATATTATCTAATCTACATCTCCCTTATAGTATTTCTTCTTAAGATTTGAGTTTTTAGTTACTTGGTATGTTATACTTTGTTTCTGTGCAGATGGATATAATACAGCAGAATGACAGGAATAATTTAACTGAACATGCATCTAATAGTCCTCCAAGTTCACCTTATATAAGCAATGTAGTTGGAGCTCCACAGCTGAATCCTCGAGTTGGTCATGAATACCAGGTGGAAGTTCCTTCCCTAATAAAAAAATCAGAACGACTTAAGCTTCTAAGGAATCCTGCCGAATCAGAAGTTGGGTTTGACAACTCACTTTCATATGCAATTGGTTTACCCATCTCTGTCACATGGATACATAATGCAAAGGAGAGTAGAGAAAATGAAGGGTGGGGATATATTGGAGACAATGTAGATGAACTCAAACCAACCACATTTCAATCTGTGATGACAGGAGACAACAATTCAGCTGAACTTGGTGAAAGCAAAAAATTTGCATTGGCTCCTGGCATATTAAGTAACTCCTGGAGTGACTTTGATGCAGAAGTTTTTCTCCTTGGTTTGTATATTTTTGGTAAAAATTTCATTCAGATGAAAAGATTCTTAGAGAACAAAGGGATGGGGGAAATACTTGCATTTTATTATGGAAAGTTTCACAAATCTGATGAATATCGTAGATGGTCAGACTGCAGGAAGATAAAAGGGAGAAAGTCCACAATAGGACAGAAACTTTTCACTGGTCGCAGGCAACAAGAACTATTGTCCCGCTTGATTCCCCATGTCTCAGGAGAATCTAAAGATACTCTGCTACAGGTATCAACAGTGTCATCTCATCTTCACTGTTTATTATTGAACTAAAACAAGTATATTTCATTTGTCGGACGAGCGGCTTAGCCTGTTTAACTGTATTCTATGATTTAGAAATTATTTTATTTTCACTTCTCTGATATAGTGCAATGTTTATTTTTTCCCCTGCAATTTTTAATATAGCCTTCTTTTTAAATTTATGAAGTAATAATATAGAAGATGATTATGATTGTCTGTCTATTTTCCTGGGTGTGTATATTAATCATGTTGAAGAATAGAAGCCATTTGCATTTAGGATTCCATATCTTCTGGAAGTATCTAGTTCATTCTGTTTACAAGCTCCAAATAATACTTGTAGCTGATTAAGGTTCAGCTATAAATGCTTTTGGAAATATCACATATCTTTAATATTGCACACATTGTACATTAGATACAATGGCATATTAAGGAGGAATGGCTGATTGTATTATGATCTTATTGTGATGTAATGGTGGTTGATTGATTCATCCTTTATGGCCAGTGGACATGTATTTATTTATCATTTCATTTGTATATTTGTATGCTTAACTCTCACTTTACTTCTGCTCTAATCAGGTTTCTAAGTCATATACAGAGGGCAGAGCTTCTTTAGAAGAATACATATCTTCTTTAAAATCCACTGTGGGACTTGGTATTCTTGTGGGAGCAGTTGGTATTGGTAAGGAGAAGGATGACCTTACTACTCTTGTTCTGGAACCTGGGAAGAACAATAAGGTGTTTGCAGTGCCAAGTTGCAAAGCTTGGTCTTCTCTTGGACCAAATGATATAATGAAATTTTTAACAGGATTTCGACTGAGCAAAGCTAAAAGTAATGATCTTTTTTGGGAAGCTGTTTGGCCTCGCTTACTAGGAAGAGGTTGGCACTCTGAGCAACCAAAAAATCAAGGTTATGTCAGCTCCAAAGATTATCTGGTTTTTCTTATCCCAGGTGTTAAGACGTTTTCAAGGAGAAAACTTGTGAAAGGTGATCATTACTTTGATTCTGTTGGTGATGTCTTGAGGAAAGTGGCAGCTGAACCGAATCTTCTTGATGTTGAAGAAGCTAAAGTTGATAGCTTTGATGATGAAGATCCAGAAAGAGGATCGGATAAGGATGATCATTCTGATTGCCATCGTCAATGTTACCTCAAGCCTCGATCTTCAACTTACAATGCAGATCAGATAAAATTCACGGTTATTGATACCAGTTTGGTGCATGGAGGGAAACCATCTGAGTTAAGAGAATTTAAACCTGTACCTGTTAATTCAGTGGGTGAAGTTGAGGTAAATGTTGCTGATACACATGAAGAGGCCAAACATATGAGTAAAGTAGACCATAACAAGGACATTTATGAAAACATTGATCAAAAGTTGACTGATAGCAGTGTACTTTGTGAAGGAAAGTTATTGAAGGTGAGAGAACTGCAACATCTGCCAACTGAAGAGGAAGATGCTTCTAAGATGCTTGGTATTTTAAGAGAAAGTAAGGGTTGCTCCTATGATGATTCACCAAGTGTAATGGAAGCTAGTATGCTGGTATATGACAAAAAGAATATTGGTAATACTGATAACCAAAATAATGCTAAGAAAATGGTGGAAAGCTTGGAGAATCAGAAGACCTCTGTGTCCAATGATAATCAACTAAAAAAGACCATAAATCATCAGGTTAGTCGAAGAGCAAGATCAGGTAATTCCAACCATGCAGTTGTTCCCGCCAAAAAGAGAAGATTGGCTGCTTGTTCCAAGGCAGAGAAAAGCCACATCATCAAGAATTCTTCAGGAGACTTAGGATCAGAAAAAATAGCTTTCTCCCGCGCAAAGGTTGATGATCCTTTTAGCTGTCAGAAGAATGGAAGTTTAATTCCTTCTTCAGATGAAAAAACTCTGAAAGAGAATAACAAAGAAGGCATTCTCAATGAAATTTGTGAGCACAAGAGTCTTTCAGGTGATAAAGTTGAGAATGGTGAATCGCAATCTCCAGTCACCTTCAACATACCCCAAGCTTAGTTGAAGTCTGAAATTGGGGTAGTGATAGCAATGTGTTGGGTTGGGCTCACTTCCTATGTGGAGGCCCAATCTAATTTTTAATCACCTTTAGGGTTTTTTCCTGAGAGACAGAGTGACAGCCGTCAGCAGAGACAGAGAGAGAAAAAGAGAGAGAAAAGAAAAAGATAGAAAAGTTTAACCCAGTAACTTCCGGCCGCCGCCGACACTTTGTTCACCGTTGGATCGGGCTGAAATTTTGTAAGCAGGTTCATAATTTGTGTGAATTCAATCTGACCGTCCGGATCTTGCAGAAGTGGTTTGAGCAGAGAGAAATTCATCTCACATTACAGCAGCGTTTTCAGCGTTTCTCTTAAGAACGAGTTTTTTCGGATTGCTGCTGCTGTTTCGTCCACCGTTGGATCGGGCTGAAATTTTGTCAGCAGGTTCATACCTTGTGGTGCTTTAATTGGACCGTTCGGATTGTTCAAAAGTCACCGGAACAGTGAGATATAGGCCGCGTACGGTAGCTGCAGTTTTGGGAATTTTTCAGGTTTCTTGTTCTTTGTTTCATCTCTGTTGTATTTCTACTTGGCTGGTTATTGAGCACAATTTGTGCTGTTTTGAGACTCTCTTGTAACCATAATATTGATCATAGTGGAGTTTGATTGACTGGCTTGTGCCCGTGGTTTTTACTTCTCACATTGAGAAGGTTTTCCACGTTAAAAATTTCTGTGTCTTCCTGAAGTGTGTTTTTTGTTGTTGCCATTATTTGTTATTGCTCCTCACAGATTCTTGCTAGTTGGGGAAATTATTATCCGCTGCTTATTGCTCTTGTTGAGATATTATTTTTATTGTGTTGAATTTCCCATCAGAGTGGTATCAGAGCTCCTTGGTTGGGGCTATTTGACTACCTGAATGATGGAGGCAAATACAAATAAGATGATTTGTTTGAACGGCACTAACTATCACTTATGGAAGGGAAAAATGAAGGATCTGTTATTTGTGAAGAAATTGCATCTTCCTGTGTTTGCTACTGAAAAGCCAGAAGACAAGACTGGTGAGGAATGGAAGTTTGAGCATCAACAGGTTTGTGGTTTTATTCGTCAATTTGTTGAAGACAATGTTTATAATCACATTGCTAATGAGGAAGATGCAAAATCCTTGTGGAAGAAGATTGAGACTTTGTATGCTTCTAGTACAGGAAATAATAAATTATATTTGTTGAATTGCTTGATAAATTTGAAGTACAAGGAGGAGATTTCTATTTCAGATCACTTAAATAATTTTCAAGGGCTCCGAGATCAATTGTCACAAATGGGCATCAAATTTGATGATGAAGTGTTGGGATTATGGCTACTGAATACTCTACCAGATTCTTGGGAAACATTTCGGGTTTCAATTACAAACTCATCTCCTGATGGTGTTGTCTCCTTGGAAAATGTCAAGAGTGGTGTACTTAATGAGGAGATGAGAAGGAAGGCTCATGGTACTTCATCTCATTCCGAGGTACTTGTCACTGAAAATAGGGGGAGAAGTCAGAAAAGGGAACCGAAAGGGAGTAGAGAGAACAGCAGAAGTAAGTCCAAGTCTAGATACAAAAATGTGGAGTGTCATTATTGTCACAAAACAGGGCACATTAAGAGAAACTGTTTTCTTTGGAAAAAGGAGAACAAAGATAAGAAAGGGAAGCAGAAGGAGAAACATCATGACAATGATGATCGTGTTACTACTGCTACTTGTGATGATGATCTTATTATTCTCCGTGACCATGATTCAGTTAATCTTGTATCAGATGAGAGCATGTGGATAATTGACAGTGGTGCTACATTGCATGTTACACCAAGGAAGGAGTTCTTCACATCTTACACTTCTGGTGATTTTGGAGTGTTGAAGATGGGTAATGATGGTGTGTCTAAGGTAGTTGGTATTGGTGATGTTTGCTTGCAAACCAATATGGGAATGCAGTTGTTGCTTAGAGGAGTCAAACATGCTCCAGATATCCGCTTTAATTTGATCTCTGTGCAGATGCTTGATGATAGTGGTTATGAAAATCACTTTGGTTCAGGAAAGTGGAAACTCTCCAGAGGTAATCTAATTGTGGCCAAAGGAGAGAGAATTAGTAAACTGTATTGGACAAAAGCATTGGTGGCTAAAGACAGTGTGAACGCCATGGATATGGATGCTTCTTTGTGGCACCGAAGGCTTAGTCATATCAGTGAGAAGGGGCTGAATTGTTTAGCTAAAAAGGATGTGCTTCCGGGATTGAAGAGTGCAGAGTTGGAGAAATGTTCTCATTGCATGGCTGGTAAGCAGACCAGAGTATCCTTCAAGAAGCATCCTCCCTCAAAGAAGTCAAAGTTGCTTGAATTGGTGCATTCTGATGTTTGTGGCCCATTGAAGGTAAAGTCATTTACTGGTGCACTTTATTTTGTTACCTTTATTGATGATTGTTCCAGGAAGCTTTGGGTTTATGTTTTGAAAACAAAGGACCAAGTTCTAGAGAAATTCAAAGAATTTCATGTTTTGGTTGAGAGACAGTCAGGCAAGAAGCTGAAATGCATTCGTACTGACAATGGTGGTGAGTATTGTGGACCATTCGATGCTTATTGCAAGCAACACGGTATCAGACATGAAAAGACTCCTCCTAAAACTCCTCAGCTGAATGGTTTAGCAGAAAGAATGAACAGGACATTGATAGAAAGAGTTAGGTGTATGCTTTCTGAAGCAAAGTTGCCTAAGCATTTTTGGGGTGAGGCATTGTACACTGCAGTGCATGTTATTAATTTGAGTCCTGCAGTTGCTTTGAATGGTGAGGTGCCAGACAAGATTTGGTTTGGCAAGAATGTCAAGTATGATCATTTGCGAGTCTTCGGTTGTAAAGCATATGTGCATGTTCCAAAGGATGAGAGATCCAAGTTGGATGCGAAGACAAGGCAGTGCATCTTTATTGGTTATGGTCAGGATGAATTTGGCTACAAGTTCTTTGATCCTGTTGAGAGGAAGTCAATTAGAAGCCGTGATGTGAAGTTCATGGAAGATCAAACCATTGAAGATATTGACAAGATAGAGAAGATAACATCTGAGATAGATAATAGATTGTCTAATGTTGATCCAGTTCGAATGCCTCTGCGTGATCTGGATACTATTGAGAATAATGTTCAGAATGATGACCAACATGATGATGTTGATGATCAGCAACTTCGAGAAGATTTTGATGTTCCTATTGATGACGTTGACGAGGAACATGGGATGTCACAAGATGAAGATCTTGGTGATGCTTCTGAACCACCTCAAGTTCAAATTCGGAGGTCTAATAGGCAGAGGGAACCATCTACCAGGTATCTTTCTGATGACTATGTTACCTTGACAGATGAAGGAGAACCTGAGTGTTATCTTGAGGCCATAGAGAGTGGAGAAAAGAAAAAGTGGTTGGATGCAATGCAAGATGAAATGAAGTCTTTGTATGATAATCACACTTTTGACTTGGTGAAATTGCCAAAAGGCAAGAAGGCTCTAGAAAATAGGTGGGTTTATAGGGTAAAGCAAGAAAGCAATTCTACATCTCCAAGATATAAAGCCAGATTGGTGGTGAAAGGTTTTAGACAGAGAAAAGGCATTGATTTCAATGAGATTTTTTCTCCTGTGGTGAAAATGTCATCCATTAGAATTGTGTTGAGTTTGGCTGCTACTCTTGATTTAGAGGTAGAGCAAATGGATGTTAAAACTGCTTTCCTTCATGGTGATTTGGAAGAAGAGATTTACATGAAGCAACCTGATGGTTTTCTTGTTGAAGGCAAGGAAGATCATGTGTGTAGGCTGAGAAAAAGTCTATATGGCTTGAAGCAGGCTCCGCGTCAATGGTACAAGAAGTTTGAGTCTGTTATGTGTGAGCATGGCTACAAGAAGACTACTTCTGATCATTGTGTCTTTGTTAAAAGGTTTGCTAATAATGATTTCATTATCTTGTTGTTGTATGTTGACGACATGCTTATTGTTGGGAAAGATATTTCCATGATCAACAGGTTGAAGAAGCAATTGAGTGAGTCATTTGCTATGAAAGACATGGGAGCTGCTAAGCAAATTCTTGGTATAAGAATCATGCGTGATAGGCAAGAGAAGAAGCTTTGGTTGTCACAGGAGCACTATGTTAAAAGAGTGCTACAGAGGTTCCAGATGGAAAATGCTAAGGCAGTAAGCACTCCTCTTGCTACTCATTTTAAATTAAGTGCAAAACAAAGTCCTTCTAATGAAACTGAAAAATCAGATATGCAACGGGTTCCTTATGCATCTGCTGTGGGTAGTTTCATGTATGCAATGGTGTGTACAAGACCTGATATTGCACATGCTGTTGGTACTGTTAGTAGATTTTTGTCTAATCCAGGTAGAGAGCATTGGAATGCTGTGAAATGGATTTTAAGGTATCTTCGTGGTACTACTTGTTTGAAGCTTTGTTTTGGAGGTGATAAGCCTACCCTTGTGGGCTATACTGATTCTGATATGGGTGGAGACATAGATACTAGAAGGTCTACCTCAGGCTACGTGATTAAATTTGCAGGGGGAGTTGTGGCATGGCAATCTAGATTGCAGAAGTGTGTTGCATTGTCCACTACTGAGGCAGAGTTCATTGCCATTACAGAAGCATGCAAGGAGTTGCTTTGGGTGAAGAAACTCTTGCAAGAGCTTAGTTTTGTTCAAGACAAGTACTTGCTATTTTGTGATAGTCAAAGTGCCATTCATCTTGGTAAGAATTCAACTTTTCATTCTAGGTCCAAGCATATTGATGTGAGATATCATTGGATACGTGATGCCTTGGAAGCTAGGTTACTGGAGTTGGCAAAAGTTCATACAGATGATAATTGTGCTGATATGATGACTAAGACACTATTGAGAAGCAAGTTTGAAACTTGTTGTGAGATTGCCGGTTTGTCAATCATCTCCACATAGTTGTGAGGGGGAGATTTGTTGGGTTGGGCTCACTTCCTATGTGGAGGCCCAATCTAATTTTTAATCACCTTTAGGGTTTTTTCCTGAGAGACAGAGTGACAGCCGTCAGCAGAGACAGAGAGAGAAAAAGAGAGAGAAAAGAAAAAGATAGAAAAGTTTAACCCAGTAACTTCCGGCCGCCGCCGACACTTTGTTCACCGTTGGATCGGGCTGAAATTTTGTAAGCAGGTTCATAATTTGTGTGAATTCAATCTGACCGTCCGGATCTTGCAGAAGTGGTTTGAGCAGAGAGAAATTCATCTCACATTACAGCAGCGTTTTCAGCGTTTCTCTTAAGAACGAGTTTTTTCGGATTGCTGCTGCTGTTTCGTCCACCGTTGGATCGGGCTGAAATTTTGTCAGCAGGTTCATACCTTGTGGTGCTTTAATTGGACCGTTCGGATTGTTCAAAAGTCACCGGAACAGTGAGATATAGGCCGCGTACGGTAGCTGCAGTTTTGGGAATTTTTCAGGTTTCTTGTTCTTTGTTTCATCTCTGTTGTATTTCTACTTGGCTGGTTATTGAGCACAATTTGTGCTGTTTTGAGACTCTCTTGTAACCATAATATTGATCATAGTGGAGTTTGATTGACTGGCTTGTGCCCGTGGTTTTTACTTCTCACATTGAGAAGGTTTTCCACGTTAAAAATTTCTGTGTCTTCCTGAAGTGTGTTTTTTGTTGTTGCCATTATTTGTTATTGCTCCTCACAGATTCTTGCTAGTTGGGGAAATTATTATCCGCTGCTTATTGCTCTTGTTGAGATATTATTTTTATTGTGTTGAATTTCCCATCACAATGGTGGATGAAGATGAGCAGAGCCTGAAGGCAAATGATCCATGTTTATCATCTGACACTCAGGCAGTAATTGAGGAGCCACCGAGAGCCTCTTCTGATGTTGGTTCTGTGGAGCAGCAGCCTAGTATAATTTCCAGGAGGCAGAGCACTAGAAACCGACCTTTGTCCCTTAGAGCGCTGGAATCTCTAGCAAATGATTTCTTGCATGGAGAAAGAAGACAGAAAAGGAAACTCCTCCCAACACAAACTGATGCATTTACTATTTGCCGCAAGGCTCGTACAAGAACCAAAATCATGCCTCACAATCAGAGTTCAGATAATGGGACTGCAGTTTTAGTAGAAGAAAATCAGTTGAATGGCAACAACACTGCTTAGGAAGTATCTGTGAACCATTAGATTAAGTTAAGAGTAGTGGTGGTCCATTATACCAGGTATCTTTGACGCTACCTTTCATCATCAAGTTTTGACTTCTAGAAACAATTTGATTTCGAAAAGAGCAGATGATTCTCCTGTCTACATTCACATACTGTACAGAATTTTTCCATACTATAAAGAATGTTGATGAGATCAGTTTTTTGTTTGTTTGTTTAAGCTAGAAAGATCCCAACCTTATGCTTGGCTATCAAGTTGCAAGTAAATTTCACTCATATTGAGTATCCCATATAAAACTTTTTAGCTGGTGATAATATTGCCAGAAACTTTGAGTGTGCTTTGGCAATTACAAATTGACTCTTGTTTGTGTGCTCTTTCTTGACAAGCAAGAAAGGGGCATATCTGAGATGTGTCCTATTCTTACTGTGAATACTGAATTGATCTGGAGTTCTGTGAATCAGATTATAACAACTAACATTTTTTTCCATAAAAGCATAGACCTTGATGATGTACTAGCCACCCTTTTGTCCAATATTGTTCTGATATAGTTTATATCAAACTTTCTTCCATGTCAATAAGTACTTTTCTATAAGGCAAAACAATCTTTTGTCCAACATTGTTCTGATGTAGTTTATATCAAACTTTCATCCATGCCAATAAGAACTTTTCTGGAAGGCAAGACAATTATTTATATTGACTATATATACAGTACAAAGAACCGGTTTCACCTTATTTGACAATTAGTCAGTGATGTTTAGGAGAAGATAACGACAGTTATTATTAGCTAACTTTTTATTTATTTCCATTAGATTTATCCCTAAGCAACCTCATTAACCAAAGATCAACTATGGAAATTAAGACATCTATTTAAACATATACATGTAAATTTTTCTGTTGGTGCCTTTCATACACAAAAAGATTCAACCTAAGATGATCAACCCACAAATACACAAGTTATATGTCAACTTTTATAATGTACATTGTTTGATAGCCAAACCTATACAAATTATAATATTAAAATCCCTTCAAAACTGAATATTAAAGATATAAAAAATGCTGAAAATAAATGTGTCAGAGGTCCAATAATATTTATATTTTTAAATATAATAATTGCTTTTTTTTTATAACATTCTTTATTGTAATTCAAGATTTATTATCACCATAAAGATTATGATAATGAGAAATAAGTCTTTCATAATTTTAATTTTAATTGTTATTGACCGTGTGATTATTTATGAAAGGATATAATGATACAAATAAATCAATATAATGTGCGTGATGATATTCATTATTTACAAAGATGGATGTTAAACATATGATCATTCAACTTATTCAAATATATTTTTAATAATTTATATTATTTTATAATCTCAATATAAAAATCTTGAAAAGAATATAAATAAAAACATTAATTAATCAAGTGTACTTTTAATGTATATATATATATACAAAATTCTTTTATCTTAGAATTTTTAAGTGAGAATCAATTGAATTTTGAGAAATAATGTTGGAAGAACTAATTATCAATTAAATGAAATGGATGAATTTAATTTGATCCATTTTATTTATATTTTTGTGATGACAAATAAATTAATTATTTATCACACTGACACTTGAAGTATGAGTATCTTAGGGGTGATAAAGTGTATCGAATTACTAGTTTGCCATCATTTTGTTAGTGAGATGGACCCATTGACCTTTTTTTTAAATATGTTTATGTATAAATTTTTTAAAATTATTTATTAAAATAGAATTTAAGAAATTATAATATTTGTGTTAGTTATTTCAATATATAAACACTATAATTTAAATCATGAATAGTTCTAATTTAAATTCCAATGATTAACTGTGATTGAGATCCTTGATTTTGAGAATCAAAAATTAATTTTCTATCTTAAAAATATAGTTATTTATGTCAAAAATTCAATCAAATATAGATAAAAGTGAGAGTCTTAATAAGACTTTTGCATAGAAATAAAAGTTAGAAAAAAATCCTAAAAGTTGTGCTTAAATCATGTTAGACTTTGATAAATCTAATCCTAAACTACATTATTAAATATTTTTTCTAAATTTTAGTTTGATCAAATTAAATATCTAGTTTAACATCAATATCTATTTATTTTTCATACTGTATTTTATAAAAAAACTCGAGTCAATAAACTTAATGTGCTTAACAAATTAAAATTAAAAGGAGGCAAATATACCTGTAAATTATATTTTAATTTTTATTAATATTAAGAAAAATATCAACCAAAAAATAATCATTATATTGAAAATAGGCATATAAAACTAAATTACTCCATCTTACCTAATGATAAAATCACGAGAAAAAAAATTATAAATAAAAAAAATTCAACAATAAGAAAGAGAGTACATAACAATAGAAAACTTGAATCACAATCAGCCAACACTTAATACTTTTCATTAAATATCTTAATTATTTAGTATAAACATAATAATCAAACTGCTTCAAATAAAACTAAAATTAAATTTATGGGGTATAATATCAAATTTAAATTTTGTAAATTAAAATACAAATTTTTAAAACATTAATTAAAAGTAGTGAACTATGAACAATACAAATATTTTTTTGTTATAGATATGGTATACAATAAATTCCTTATTTTTTATGATGATAATCTTAAAAAATATACTTATAATAGTTTATAATTAAACAATAGTGTAAAAGTGTGTGTCTGGCCAATTATTTTCTTTAATATCATTTTATTATTGTAATTTTATTCTTTTCTCTTATATATAACTATGATATGTATAGTGAATAAACTAATAATATTTTTATTACCTAAGGGTGGAGATATAAGAAAATAACAATGGATGAATCATGAATTTATATGTCTGATACTTTTAAATATTTTAGTATTAATTTTTTTTATAAAAATTTAAATTATACTTTTTTATTATAACATTTATTATTAACAATTAGGAGTTTATATTATTTATACAATATTTATTTTGTAAAAAATATATAAATTTATTAGATAAATACAGTGGTCCGTCAAACTAAGCATTTTTTTAAAGTTTAGTGCAGTTGAAATATGTGTATGTGATAAATAAATTAATATATAGATAGATTTTGATGTATGAATCTTCATACATTAACTCATTTACATTTTTTGTTAGAATAATTCTATTAATTGAACCTGTAAAAAAAAATCGTATTTTAAAAAAAAAATACTAGATAATATGTTAAAATTTAGAAATTATATTAAATAAATAGGATACTCAGTATAATTTTATAAAGAAATATTATAAAACCCTTATCTTCTAAAAAAAGTTGCTAGATCAAATTAGGTTGAATCTACATCATAAACTATTTTAATTAGTTAAAATAAGTTAAGTTCGTATGTATATAAATAAATATAAATATTTTCTATATTTTATTTTACTAAATAATGTTTTATTATATATAGTATTTAACCAAGTCAATGTATCACTTCTGAATAAATCTTCGTAATTTGAGAGTTTTGGGCTCAGGAGAAGAGGTTGGTGCGAAAATCAAACCCTAAATTCCCAAATCACATTCACAGCATCAAAACAGTGTTTTCTCCGAATATCGCTCTTCACAGTGGGATTTCAATTTCTTCGTAGTGAGTTTTCTTCACTCTCATATCTAAGCATTTACAAGCATGGAGATGCATTTTTTTTCTTTCTCTTTTAGGGGTGTGAAGTTATTGTTGGAGTGCGTATTCATTCTCGAAACTGGTGTAGTTGAGTTTGATACATGGATATATTAAGTTTAGCGGTTATGCTTAATTTGTTCTTTGATTTTGTTGCTTACTTTGGGTTTTTTGTTTGGAATAATAACAGGACCAGAAGAACTGTTCTTTTGAGCTCAATTTGACGGCGAAAATGGAAGAAGATGATGGTTATGAGGAGTATGTGCCCGTGGCCAAGCGTCGGGCCATTGAAGCTCAGAAGATTCTCCAACGTAAGGGGAAGGCCCCTATCGCCACTGATGATGATTTGGAGAAAATGAGAGTGGCTGAATCCAAGCCTAGTCTGCTGGTTAAAGCTTCACAGATGAAACGAGAACAACCCGAGATCAGTGTGACGGAGCAGATTGTTCAGCAGGAGAAGGAGATGATTGAAAACTTGTCGGATAGGAAAACCCTCATGTCTGTCCGTGAATTGGCTAAGGGAATCACTTACTCGGAACCTTTGCCTACTGGGTGGAAGCCACCCTTGCATGTAAGAAGGATGTCCAAGAAGGAGTGTGATTTGATTCGGAAGCAGTGGCATATAATAGTTGATGGTGGTGATATCCCACCCCCGATTAAGAATTTTAAGGATATGAGGTTTCCTGAGCCAGTTTTGAAGAAGTTGAAAGCTAAGGGGATTGTGCAACCAACACCTATTCAGGTGCAAGGACTTCCTGTAATCTTATCTGGGCGGGATATGATTGGGATTGCTTTCACGGGCTCTGGAAAAACTCTTGTCTTTGTGCTACCGATGATCATGGTGGCAATGCAAGAGGAAATTATGATGCCTATTGTTCCTGGAGAAGGTCCGTTTGGTTTGATTATTTGCCCATCAAGGGAACTGGCTAGGCAGACTTATGAAGTCGTCGAACAATTCTTGATACCTTTGAAGGAAGCCGGATATCCGGAGCTGAGACCTTTACTTTGTATTGGTGGAGTGGATATGAGATCGCAGCTTGAGATTGTGAAGAAGGGTGTTCATATTGTTGTTGCCACTCCTGGGAGGTTGAAGGATATGTTGGCCAAGAAGAAAATGAATCTTGATAACTGTAGGTATTTAACATTAGATGAGGCCGATCGGTTGGTGGATCTGGGATTTGAAGATGACATTAGAGAAGTTTTTGATCACTTCAAAGCTCAAAGGCAGACTCTTCTATTTTCTGCCACCATGCCAACCAAAATTCAGAACTTTGCCAGGAGCGCTTTGGTGAAACCTATCATTGTCAATGTGGGACGTGCAGGGGCAGCAAATCTTGATGTAATTCAGGAGGTAGAGTATGTTAAGCAGGAGGCAAAAATAGTTTATCTCCTTGAGTGCCTTCAAAAAACCCCACCACCAGTTCTGATATTTTGTGAGAATAAGGCTGACGTTGATGACATCCATGAATACCTTCTCTTGAAAGGAGTGGAAGCAGTGGCGATTCACGGAGGCAAGGATCAGGAAGAGAGAGAGTATGCCATTTCGGCTTTTAAGGCAGGCAAGAAAGATGTGTTGGTGGCAACAGATGTTGCATCCAAAGGTTTGGATTTTCCTGATATTCAGCACGTCATTAACTATGACATGCCAGCTGAAATTGAAAATTATGTCCATAGGATTGGACGGACTGGTAGATGTGGGAAAACTGGTATAGCAACGACATTTATAAACAAGAATCAAAGTGAAACAACATTACTTGATTTGAAACACCTGTTGCAAGAAGCAAAACAAAGGATTCCCCCAGTTTTGGCTGAGTTGAACGATCCAATGGAAGATAATGATGAAATAACAGGCATAAGTGGAGTCAAGGGATGTGCATATTGTGGTGGACTTGGTCACCGTATCCGTGATTGTCCCAAATTAGAACATCAGAAGAGCATGGCAATTGCAAATAATAGAAAGGATTATTTTGGATCTGGAGGTTACAGAGGGGAAATTTGAAAGGCGTTCTTTGTATACCAGTTTTCTTTGATCCCTACTAGGTTATGTACTATTACATCTGCAACTCTAAATTTTGTACCGTGAAATGTGATAACTTTCATTACACCTGAACTGATGCAATAGATATGTTCCAATTTTTCTTTGAATGCAGCTGGTTATGTATTATATTTGCAACTTATAAATTTTGTTCCATGAATTTTTTTGACATTATTTAATTGTGGTATAGTTTATGGATTGTATTTAATGAATTGTGGATTTTCACCCGTTTATTCAGTCTAGGTTGATTGATGTTGGAATAGTCAGGTGATTTGTCATGAGCAGATGTCTTCTGCTGTTGTAATTATTTCCTAGAACATTTATGTTTATGATGAGTGTAAATAAATAACATGTTCATGCCGCATATGCCAGAAATCTTGTGATAGTTGCACATCTAATTTTATAGAGAACAATGTAAAGAGCACAAATAGACGTAATTCTATTTTAAATTTATACTTGAGTTTTGGAACACTATAATACTTGTAGCTGATTAAGGTTCAGCTATAAGCCCTTTTGGAAGTATTACATATCTTTAATATTACATACATTGTACATGTGATACAATGGTAATTAAGGAGGAACGGTTGATTGTGTTATGATCTTATTTTTTATGTAACGGTCGTTGATAGACTCATCCTTTATGGCCAGTGGCCATGTATTTATTTATCATTTCGGTTGTATATTTATATGTTTCACTCTCACTCTGCTTTTCTCTAATCCGGTTTCTAAGTCTTATACTGAGGGCAGACCTACTTTAGAAGAATACATATCTTGTTTAAAATCCACTGTTGGACTTGGTATTCTTGTGGGAGCAGTTGGTATTGGCGAGGAGGAGGATGACCTTACTACTCTTGTTGTGGAACCTGGGAAGAACAATAAGGTGTTTTCAGCCCAAACTTTCAAAGCTTCTTCCCTTGGACCAAATGATATAATGAAATTTTTAACAGGATTTCGACTGAGCAAGGCCAAAAATAATGATCTCTTCTGGGAAGCTGTTTGGCCCTGCTTACCCTCAAGAGGTTGGCACTCTCAGCAACCAAAAACTTAAGGCTATGTTTGCTCCAAAGATTATTTGGTTTTTCTTATCCAGGTGCTAAGACGTGTTCAAGGAGAAAACTTGTGAAAGGTGATGATCATTACTTCGATTCTATTAGTGATGTCTTGAGCAATGTGGTAGCTGAACCGAATCTTCTTGATGTTGAATAAGCTAAAGTTGGACACTGCGGTGATGAAGAGCCAGAAAGGGGATCGAATAAGGATGATCATTCTGATTACCATCTTCAATTTTACCTCAAGCCTCGAGCTCTCCCTACAATACAGATCAGATAAAATTCACGGTTATTGATACCAGTTTGGTGCATGTAGGGCAACCATCTGATTTAAGAGAATTTAAACCTGTACCTGTTAATTCAGTGGATGAAGTTGAAGTAAATGTTGCTGGAACACATGAAGAGGCCAAACATACGAGGAAAGTACCTGTCATCATGAAGCTTTGACTTCTAGAAACAAATCAGTTTGTAAAAGTGCGTGCCGATGATTCTCCTGTCTTACTTGCAAATTATATTCTAAAGCTGCCGGAGTGAAAAGTTTTTAGCTGATGATAATATTGCCAGAAACTGAGTGTGCTTTAGGAATTACAAATTGACTCTTATTAGTGTGCTCTTGCTTGACAATCAAGAAAGGATCATACCTGAGCGGTGTCCTATTCTTACTGTGAATACAGAATTGATCTTGAGTTTTTTGAATCAGATTATTACAACTGACCTTTTTTTTTTCCATAAAAGCAAAGACCTCATGTACTAGCCACCCTTCTGTCAAACACTGTCCTGCTTTAGTTTATATCAAACTATCAAATTTATGCCTTTCTTTCATGCTATGTCTAAGTATTTTTTTTATAAAGCCAAACAACTAATTGTGTTAGTACAAGGAACCCAAAGGCAGCTCTTAGACTTGCAGTTGCAGATGCTTGGTTCCACCTTGTAGGAAGTTCTGGTTTGCTTCCACAATGGAAATCATGACAATATGCAACTGGTCAATGGTGTTTGGGAGAAGATAAGGGCTAGGCAACCTCATACACAAAAATATTCAACCTAAGAGGATCAGCCGACAAATACACAAGTTATTTGTCAACTTTTAAATGTTCATTGTTTGATAGTCAAAAACAATACAAATTATAGTAGAAAAATCCCTTCTCAAATCAATACGAAAGATACAAGATGCACATTTTAACAAAATATGGTTACCATAAAACATTTTAACAAATATTTAATGTTTTAAATACAACTATAATTTTCCTGTCACTCTTTCTAAATTAGGAATGACACAGTATACATCAACTTTAGACAATATCTGCAAATTAATTAAATAAATAATTACTTTTTTAAGTATGGGTTTTGAACGAATATTGACCTGAAATTTTTTAAAACTGGATATTTGTATGAGTAATATAGTATTTATCCCATGCTACTTATCATGTTGTAGTACTACTGCATGTCCAATTTTTTTCCCAAAGAACGAATGATAACCCTTCTATTATTATAATCATATTTACCTTGTGCTTATGCTTATCTGTTTATAATCTTTAGATTATGTGTACAAATTACATATCACGTTCCACATTTCATTCAATGAGAAATAAGAATAAGAAAAATAGGAAAAGGAAGAACTTTTGGGAAGTCATGTTATTGGTATTGTTGTGTCTAAATATCTCACTTTTTAATATTAAGAAAGAGCTTCAAATAAATAATTTATTCCGGTACATCTAATATAATCACAAATAGTTCAGGAGTCGAGATCAATGACAATGTATATACTTTTTCCTCTTCCAACGCACTAAGACGTCTTTTAAAGATAAAACCGTGATTGAGCACTGACTTTTAAAGTAAACAATACCTCGAATGCAGTGATTGACTGACCGAGCTTAAGGTCGAACCACAATTGAAAACTTCTGATTATAAGAATTAATGTGACTTCTTACTCCTTATAATTTGAGTGATGATCCTTAAACTGACACGTGATTATCTAGATGAGACGATAAAAATATATAAAACAGATGTTTGATTTTAATTAAATAAAAACAAGTGTTTTTTTAATCTAAAATAATTTCTCTTATGGGTAGTAATTAAATTGCAAGTGTTTTTATTCAATTAAATCCGAAGCATTCAACGAGTTAAATTTCAATTTAACAAAACAGCTACCATATAATCTACAGCTATTTATGTTTATCATAAGATTTTATCTGACTAAAGTTTCATCATCAAAATAATCAATTTTTTTAAAATAGTAAATAAAGCTAATTTTCTTTACCTTTTAAGCCGTTAGTGTAGTTCATATTCAGAAGGGAGAGAAAAAAAAGGCAAAATTGAAAATAATTAACTAGAGAGTGAACCTCTAAATATATCATATTAATAAGATTTATTAAATTTATCATATCACTCAATATTAATTATTTAATTATTCATAAATATATAATCTTACATATTATACGTTGATATTTTGATATAAAAAAATATATTAAAATTATACATAAATTTAAAATACAACCAAATTATATATAAACGAGATAAACTTCATTTTAAAAGCTAGTTATACAATGATAAATTAAATTTAAATTTATTTTTTATTATTAATAAATAAATAATTTTATTAAAATATTATAATAATATACTTGCAAGAATAAATATTTTTTATTTAATACATACTAAACGTTTTTTATGTTTATTTTCTATTTTTACTCCTAATTATTAAAATTTCATTGTGTCTTCTATCATTATTCACTAAAAAGAAAAAACTTTTTTTTTTCAAAACCTAATCACTCCAGTATTTTAATTTTAATTTTTCTTATCTGTCATGATAAACTCATTTATGTGTTTTTTGTGTAGCTGAAATTTGGTGGTTGTAATTATAATTTGACTTAAGAAGATAACCCAATTTTGACTGCAATGATTTTGGATAAGAGATGACTGTGACCATCACTTTTTAACAACAGATTATGATAACTACTGTTACTATTTTGGTGTATATGTAAAATTTACTATTATAATTATTTAATATAAAAAATAAATTATTAAGATAGTATTATTAAACATAACTTTTAATACTATAGTCGAAACAAAAGCAAACAATATTTTTATAGTAATAAAAAACAGTTAATATAATTAGAAACATAATTATCCTAATGGTTATTAAATTGTATCTCATTTTCTACAAATTATTTACTTTTTCTTTTATTTTTCTTCTTCAAATTAACGCGATAAAAAAATAGCTAGCACAATTTTAAGCATAAAATAGTAAGAAAAAGTAAACATTAAACAAAATAGTTAGAAAATTGTATCATATCTATTAATCGTTGTAGATAATAAATGTAAAGTTTAAAAATAGTTTTTTTATTTCAATATGGTCCCATATATTACCAATGTGGTCAAATTATGAGATGTATCAAAACTGAAATTAAATATATTATTTGCTTACACGTTTACTTTATGGCCCTAAAAATTTCTTAATTAAGAAACTAAATGCTGATTATACACATTTATTAACGTATATTATTTATAATATTAGCATAAAGTTTATTCGTATTTAAATGTTAAATTATTGTGTTAATATAAAAATAATAATTATAGGTAGTGTGGGGATTTAAGAATTATAAGTAATTAATGGTTATTAAAATTTTGAAATACAAGTATTTAACAATGTAACATAATATTTTTATAAATCAATGAATAAAAATATTCCACGTATAGAACTTTTAAAATAGTTATCATATGCGGTTAGATGAAAGTATAAACAATGATTTGACGATAAATTAATTTCAATCAAATTTTAATAAAAACATTTCAACTAAAATAAAAGAGTAAATCCTGTTACACTTTTCAATGAAAATATATACTTTACACTAACCTTAAATTCAAATAAAATACTATGTTTCTATTCAAGGTTACTTAAAGTTTTTTTTTTTATATATAAAATTACAATAACTTTTCTTGATTTTAACAGAATATATATATATATATATATATATATATATATATATATGTATGTATGTATAAATATATGTATATATATATATATATATACTTGTGTAGGAGTCCAAATAATACCTGATGCGGATTGTATAATTGCTGATGTGTAGGTATTTTTTGAGTTTCTATAAGATTCTTTCCTTCGCGGTTGATACTCGGACGGTTGAGTATATTTTTGTGAGATATGAAAACTTACCTTACTCTTTCCTTAATATCTCTATTTATACTGTTGGTTCGTGGGCTTTTATCTCTATAGGCTGGATATTAGTTGTCAACTGACATGCATAGCGGTTCCTTGATGTCAAGGAAGTGTATCTTTCGGTTTTATCAGTTTTATTCATTATACTGGAGATATTTTCTGGATATATCGGACTATAATTTTGACTCATTCAACGTTATTTATTATTATTTGACTCGGGTGGTCAGTCTTGATGCTGAGAGTGGCTCATCCAGTCTTGATCGATACAATATATATAAATATATAAACTAATCAAACACTACAAGAAAATCACTAAATAAAAACTAGTTTTAGATACCAAAATAATTGGTAACTATTTGACTAAATTAGAGACAAATTTACAAACTATAAAAAAACTATTGATATCTAAAATAGTTTTTATTATTAGTAAAAAATTATAAAATAATTTTTAAATTGATATTAATCATTAATTATCAAAGTTCTAGCTACTTACTTTTTGTATTCTAAATTAGTCTCTACTAGTTCTCTAGAGATTAATTTATAATATAAAATATTAATAACTAAAACCTTGATAGATAATTTAGATACCAATTTAAAAATTACTTTACAAATTTTTATTAACAACAGAAACTATTTTAAATATAAATAATTTTTTAGTCTCTAAAATAACATTTAGTTTAGTCAATATAGTGACTAATTATTTTTTGTCTCTAATTTTGATTACTATTTAATGATTTTCTTGTAGTAAAAAATCAAATAAATAATAAATAACATTATTATATTAGAATTCACAAATTTAAGACATTAATTTAAAAAAAAAATCATTAAAATAGACTAACATGACATAAAATTTAAACCTTTAAATTTTAAATAAGGTCTGAATTTTTTTTTCCTAACAAATAATTAAAAATTGATTATCTTGTAAATCTTTACACAAAAGACTTAACATAACATAATAAAATTTATAAAAAAACAAAGTAAGATATGATAACAATAAAAAATACTAAACATTTATAGTAAGTAATGTTTTATAAATTTTGCAAATAAAAGAATGAAAAAAAAATTGTGCTCCAATCCAAACACACCCTTAAACAACAACTTATAAAAAGTTAAACGTGGGTTGGTGAGTGGATATTAATTACGTAGATAGAATAGAGTAGGAATCCCAAGTATTTACATTTTTTATTTATTCAAATATTATGATTTATTTATTTGATTTATATTTGAAAAAGAACAAAGCGAAAACATTTCCACGAAATTTCGCATGTGGCACCTTTCCACACTTCACTGTCTTTAGTCTCTGTTTGTTTGTTTGAGTGAAGGTGAAGTGATTATTGACAAGAGCTGAGAATATTCCACTGTTGTGTGCGTTGAAGTTTAATTAAGGAGGCAATTTCCTTGGGGCCCATATAATCACGTTCCATTCTTTGTTCTTATCGCTAAAAGGAGATTCATACCTTTTTGAAGGAACCAAACACGAACTAACACACTTCTACTTTACCATAACTATGCCTCCAAAACAACACTATATAATAACCATATATTATTTTTCATGCAAATCAAATGCATAACTGTTGCAATACCTATAAAAAAAATGTAAAATTGACAACTATTTATATAACAAAAGTTCAAATAATCTAACTTAGTATGAAGGATAAAAAAATTAAAAAGTGATATTAATGTAAACTTTTTAAAATTTTATATTTCATAATTTTGTATCAAATTATGTTAAAATTGATTAATCTACTTATTTTTAAAAATGATAAAACATACCAAACTTAATTTGTTTTGACGCGGTCAACGATTAATCCATTAAGATTATATTGATAAAAATTTCAACCTATCATATCAAAGTAGTGACACACTAACATAATAGATTGATCACCAAACTCAGTTCATTATATATTTTAATTATATTTATATATAGGTTTTTAAATAAATAATGATCCTATATCAGTCTTTGAATTTCATCCTTTTGAATACTGTTTTCTCTCAACTCTCACCAAAAATAACAATAGAAATATATCACTCTCTTTAATCAAGATTCATAGGAAAGGATGATACTCTTAACAACTCATATATAATACAATATAAAAATATACACTTCATTCATAAATGTAATACTTCTATCAGAAATTGATTATCTTGGTAGTAAACTGGCATATTACGGTTTTTAGTTTTTTTAAAAAACGAATCTAATAAATTTAATTATTTTATCCATTAACTTTTCAAATAATCATAATTTATTATGTTGGAGATCTAAAATCGACTAAAAATAATAACATATCGTAGTATATAAGTGAGTGTAAATTTAATCTTATGAGTCTATTTTATAAGATTGAGTTAGACTTAACTTCTTAATATAGTATCAGAGTTATTTAAAGTCTATCATTTAATCAAATTTGTTGGTTATATCAGGTTATTCGCTATGGATCATCCATAATATATCTCACACACGAGTTGGTAGGTCTCGAGACGTGAGAAAGTGTTGAAGATTTTACATCAACTAAAGATAAAAGACATTTTATAATATATTGCAAGCTTCATCTTATAGATCGGTTTTATAAGATTGAATTAGATTTAAAATCTACTTTTTAATAATTTATTATTTACAAAAAAAAATTTAAATAAACTTTTAAGTCTAAATCAATAGGTAATAGAATAAATTCAACAAACTTTAATTATAAAATAAGGTAATATTTCCACCAATTTAAATATTATGAAGATATAAAGATCTCTAAAAAATAATAATAGAATTTTAGATTTATCATCATACAAGCAACTGATTGCTTAAAGTAACCAATAATGAAAACAAACATTTTAAAGCCACTCAATATTCCCAAAATATGATAATATAAAGTTGAATCCAAAAAGTATGCACCCTTTTCTCCATCATTCATTTTTCTTTTTCCCAGTTTATGCTTAAAGTGTGAAAGGAGGGTGATGAAAGAAAAATGGTTTCAAAATTTGAAATAAAAGTGGGACAACAAAAAGACTAAAAAGCTGAACTATCATTGCACATCCAACTCACCCATCTGGTTTTTCTTTTTATCAGTATCTACCAAACGCCAACAAAAAGATCATGATTTCCACGAGGATCTAACCATGTCATCATAGGTGATTATAAATGCAAAATGATGAAGAAAAACCTAATTATTCTTGCCATATATGTGAAAGGAAAAGGAAAAGAGTTTTTGAATTGAATGAAGATGTTAATTACACTTGTTGTAGCAATTCAAAGTTGAAACAAAGAGGTGTGACATGAAGAGGATCACTCATTGAACAGGTTCATGTTCATGTAACTTGCTAGGTTTCAGTCCCATAAAAGAATCTCCCAAAGATCACAACATATATGTAGTGAAGGTTTCTCAAGGGGTTGCATTGCAGGCTCATAAATGGCGTGGACCTAAGAACCCTATTAGGGTTTGGAAATTTGTTGGCTCTTGTCGGCAAAAATACCATTTAAAATGATAAAATCGTGTTCACGTTTTTAGGTTTTCTTGCGTGTTTGATTTTCAATGTTTACATAATTAAAGAAAGAAAGTGATGTGCATCTTAATTTGATAGAAAACTATTTATTGACAAGTATATGTATCCTGCAAACTCCCCTAATAATAATCTATTATATTGTAATGATAATAATAAATATAAATAATTTTTTTAAATAAAATAATTATATGTATGAAATAATAATAAGTGTCACAGTTTTATGACTTATTTCTAAGATTTTGAATTAAATGTATTAGCTTAGAATTTAATGATATCAAATAAGGTGTTAGGCCTTTTTAGGGGAAACCGATAATGGACTTATGTTTTTTTCTATATATGTTTTGCTGAACTTTTTTTTTTTTTTTTAATGTGAGATTCAAATTTGTACTTAAATTTTTAATATAGGGAATTGTATATAATTTCTCTTCTAAAAAGGGAAATATTTAGAAATCTAACTAAAACACATGAGTACTATTTCACACGAATATACTTAATGTTTAATTTTTTCTAGAATAAAGGGAGAAAAAAATGTACAAAATATATAATATTGATGATTTAACTCTTAGTTCTTAAGTTTTAATATTACTATTGAAGTGTGCATACAAGAGTGTACATAAAAAATAAATAATAATATGTTTGGTAGAAAGCATAAAGAGAGGAGAAAAGATGAAATAAATAAAAAAAATATACTGAAAATTTATTATTAATATTTTTATTTATTATTATTATTATTATTATTTATTATATAGATTTAGGATTTATGTTGATGTTGAACATTTTATATCACCCTTATATTACTCCCAAAAAAATACTCAATTGATATCATCATTATTACAAGAAAATCATTAAATTGCAACTAATTTTATAAACTAAAATAATTAATTACTATTGAATTAAATTAGAAATCATTTTAAAGACTAAAAAATTATTTGTATTTAAAGTAGTTTCTATTATTAATAAAAATTTATAAAATAATTTTTAAATTGATATATAAATTGATAAAACCTTGGTAACTAATGATTAGATACTAATTTAAAAACTGTTTCATAAATTTTTATCAATAATAAAAACCACTTTAGATACAAATAATTTTTTAGTTTTTAAAATATCTCTAATTTAATTCAATAGTAACTAATTATTCTGAATCTATAAATTTAGTTACTATTTAATAAATTTATTGTAGTGCATATATTTTATTTTATTTATTTTGGCTTTGTTTTTTAGAGATATATGTGTCGATTTTATTCTTTTAATGGTGCATTATTATGTGATTTTTTTTTTCGTAGGTTGAATAATTTGGAGGACAAAGAATGAAATGAATAAGAAGTAATGACAAAGTAGGAGATGGCCATGAAACTACAAAATGTTGTTGGTTTTCGGTATACATCCATGGCTTCCTCCTTAATTTGTCTCTTTCTCTCCTTTCTGTACTTTCCTTTACCAAATAAAAACAACACAATGGGAAGAAGCTACGTCCTAACAAACCATCTGCAAAAACTATTACTCTTGGTACCTTTTTTATGCACTGAATTGAAATGAATACTTTATTTAAAGGAAATTAAAGATATATCACTTATTAGTTTAATTTGGTACTCTTTTTTTTTTTTTATCTCATTTCGTTTGTCTTATAAATTACCTTTTCAAATCAATATTTTTTCTGTAACTTTCATTAAATAGTGCACTTATTGACATGTAAAAAAAACTTAAGATTTAAATCAAATAAAAATATAAACCAAGTTTACATTATTCTTTAAAGAGTAATTAAATATCACTTTTACCTATGTCATTATTTATATTTTATTGATAGAGATTGAGATGGACGTTTTCAACATTGAAACTTAGACCTAAATCCAAAATTGGGTATGTCTCTCATGGTTTGCTTAGTGAATGTAGCCGTTACTCGGCACATGAATATTATATATTAGAATTTCAAGTTAAATATATTATGAATGAGGTATGGGTGGAATTAAGTTAAATATATTTTGAATGAGGTATGGGTGGAATTTTTGAACCATTTGGACTTTTAACTAAAAATATAGTTTATTTAGTTGTTTTTTTTATAAACTGTTTCGATCTCATGTTAGAATTAATTACCATATTTGAAATAATATTTGCAATAGAGACTTTGTCACACACTGGTGCAGAAAGACAAAACAAGTGTGACTATTTTAAATTTATAAAGACGGCTGTATAGCCGCATTTGATCAGCACGTATTTGTAAATCGAAGACATAAGAGTGCGGCTATTTGAAATAACCGCACTTGTATATGCCAAAACATTAAAAATAAATTAAAAATTTAAAACACCGCCAAAGTTGTGTGAAGGCAACGTTGATGAAGAGTGGCACGGGAGCGCTAACAACGGCGGCGACAGTGGAAGCAGCGATGGAGCAAATCAAAAAACCCACAAGAACCCGCGAAGGTAATGATAGAGTACTGAGCAATGCAAAAAACTAAACAATGTAAGAAAAACGAAAAAGATTTATACATGAAGAGTGGCACGGGAGTGCTAGCAACGGCGGCGGCGGATAGGGAAGCAGCGAAGGAGCAACGAATGCCAACCAATTAAACAGTGCTTCAAGACCACCAATGCAAGGAAAAAAACATATATAAGAAAAACGAAAAACATCTATGCATATATTTGTGAAGATGAAGAGGAAGAAAGAGAGCTCAAGAAACTTACATTGGCACAAATGGAATGCAGATGCAGTAGAAGGAGATGAACTCAAAACGCAAACGCGAAACGAAGGCAAAGACGAGAAAGAAAGTATGAAATTGTGTGTGGCGCGCTTCAAAATTTAGGGTAAAAAAGGATTTATGAATGCAGCTATTTGTATAGCCGCACTTGTAAATCAAAGCGCTTGATTTACAAGTGCGGCTATACAAATAGCCGCATTCGTAAATCAAGCACTTTGATTTACAAGTGCAGCTATACAAATAGCCGCATTCATAAATCAAACGCTTTGATTTACAAGTGTGGCTATATAAATAGCCGCATTTGTAAATCAAAATAATTTCAAAAATGCCACCGCATTTTTTCCGAAAGTGAGTAATGCAAAAACCGCACTAAATAAAGAGTATCCTTTTTTTCTTTTTACAGTAGTGACACTTTTACTTTTAAAAGGTATGGTTAAAAGATAAATACATGTATATATAATTTGTCTTTAATCTCACTTATAAGCAATGTACAACTATTATACGTACTAGAATAAACTATTTAATTAAGGGATAATGAGGATGTTCATTTCTTTTTATAGGTTGCATATGAGTTTTAATTTTATATCAAACTCTGTGTGCAATCATTCCTAAATCTTTTGATTCTCCTCTGCTTGTTGTATGTTGGTTATTGTATTATGAAGGTTTTTTTTTTTTTTTTTTATCCTTTTTGGAAAAAGATTCTCTTTATTATTTTGAGGGTGTTTACTATTATAGGTTCATCTCAAAGTTGAATGAAGACGAGATGGTAGTTAATCTTTTACTTAAATAAAACTTTAACACTTTTACAGATATGAGTTGAGTTTTTCAAAATTCAAAAAACCAAATTTTAATAAATAAAATCAAATTAATATTAGTAAAATTCTTAATAACATCTTATAAGATATATTATTGGTGATAAGTTATAAAAAAAAACTCTATTAGTAATTGATTAATATATTAGGTAACTTTATAATGGATAAATTCATAAACCTTTTTAAGATATAACTTTGAAAATAAACTTATTAATAAGGTAAAATTATTCTATATTATAGTTAAAGATTATCTTTAACATACATTAATAAAATTCAATTAAACTTTAAAAAACTATTATTTTTTAGGTATTTATGAAATATATTTACTAATAATATCCTCTTGATTATTACAAGAGTTGTTTAATAAGTTTTAAGTGTTTCACTATTGTGGAAGAAGAATTCTGTAATTTTTTTCTTTGTTTTAATCCAACATTGTTGGGAAGACTTGTGATATATAAAAGCAAGATAATTGTCTTCTTTGGAAAAAGTTGAATGCATGAATACAAGAAGAAGCTAATTAAGTAATGATTTTTGTTTTTGTATGGGTAGGGAATGTCTTGTCTCTCTCGTCGTGAATATTTATTGGTATCGACTTTTGATAGGTTTCGGTCTTTAGCTCTCGATCAAAGACGAAGTACCTACAAAAGATTATCCTACACTCAAGTGTTCAAGTCAGTGTTTGATATTTAAATATTGATGATAATAAATATTATTAATTGTGTATACTATTAACAAGGATCTCTGTTAATCATTTGTGTCAGTGCAATATGATTGACTAATTGTGCTAGATGACTTACGAGTAGTCAATAATCAGAATACAATTTTTGAAAAATAATGGAGGGCGGAACAAGTTTTTTTTCCCTTAATAATTATTCAAAAATGCATTTTCCTATTCTTATAAAAAAAATTAAGAATGGAAATTATTAAAGAAAGTGAGTTGAATATATAATGAGCATGGTTTCATTTTATTATCTCTCTTGTAGTAGAAAATAACCCTTATACATTTTGATTGATGGATGGACTTGTTGGAAGGTGTTTAATTCAAATCACTCTTTCTATATTTATATAAAAGCAAAAAACCTAATTTTATATTAATTAATATCGTTAATTACGTTTATTTAATTTCTTATTCATATAAAAATTTACATTTCTTGAAATATTTATATAATTATTAGAGATCGTGTTCAAATTTAAATTTAAGAATATTTTCAATTAAATTAATTAGTTCAATTTTGTTTATATTTCATTATATCAAACTTAAACATTTTTCCTATATTATTTACGGTTGTTGAGATAATATTATATAATTTCACATTTATGCACACACATATATGCTTTTATAATTATGTACTAATTTTAAATGCAATATCACACCAATAGGTGTATTAATATAATTTTTTTCTTCTGATTATTGTTTTAATATTCTATTGCAGTGCACATCCTAATATATATATGTTGGCTCAGTCGTACTAATCTCCACATCATAAGAAGGAGAGTTTTGTGGGTTTTGTCTATATACCTCACTTCCACCAAACCCATCTTCTTCCTTTCATTTTTCCTCTGCAAGAACCAGAGTGAAAACAAACACCAGTTTGGGAAGAAAGAGAAGAGAATCAATGTCAAACTCAAACATCACAAGTTGTGATAGTTGGAGCTTCTCCACAGAGAACACTGGAGAAGATGCAGGAGCAGTTAAACAGCAATTAGAGATGCTTGGCCAACTCCATAGTCCAAATTCAAACACTTCAACCACAACAAATAATAGCAATGGCTCAAACACAATTTCACAACCACCTCACAAGAAGAAAAGAAACCTACCAGGAAATCCAGGTCCTTCATCACTTCCTTAACCCTTTTCTTTTTCATTCATTTTTTTCATCTCTACCAGCACCAACATTCTCTGGTTACTGCTTTTCTCTCCTTTTTTTCTTGAATTTAAGTTCATGGATTATCAAATTAAGTTGTTAGTGATTGAGTTTCATGTACTACAAGTTGGTGTGTGTGTGTATATATACATATATTTATCTTCTTCTTCAGCTTTTCTCATTAATTCTATAGCTAGAGTTTACTTATATGTTACTACCCAAGATTGGTTTAGTTGAAAGAATCTCTCTTCAGAAAATTCTCACAAAATTTCTGGATAAATATATAACATGGTAATTATACTATGTGTAAGTGTAAAAGTGGAAGCAGATATGCAGAAGCAAGATTTGATAACATTTAGGTGAATTTGATTGGCTTGAATGTTGTTTGAATTGGGGAAGAAAACTAGGATGTGTGTGTTAATTCAAAAAATGAATAGCAAAAAAGGTTGAATTATTGGTGAGTGATGAAGTGTGGTGGAAAGAAGAAGCTCAATTATTGTCTGCAGGGCTTCACAATCATTGTAGTTCACTGTTGACTTTTCTTCACTGCTGGCTTGATCTCCAACTTTTCCTTTATTCTTGTTTCACACTTGTTTCAAGCAAAAGCTTCATCATACATTGCTTATATTCACTCTTTCTACTTATTTTTTCCCTCCTCAATGTGAACAACCATTCCACTAACACAATTTTTTTTCTTCCTTTTGAATTGCAAAATATTTTTTTTTATAATTTTCTCATATTGTAAATTGAATATAATAATGTTTATAAAATAAAGGCTTTGGGGTTTGCTTTCGGTGCATGTCAAATTAATAATTAATGTTGAAGGTACTATACATGGACTAGGACAAGAAAACATGTGCATGCACACCTATATTCTATAATTAAAATAATAATAATAATAATAATTAATAATAATAATAATTTTGGTGTGATTGGCACGTGTGCAGACCCAAATGCCGAAGTGGTAGCTCTATCGCCAAACACCCTGGTAGCCACAAACAGGTTCGTGTGTGAAATATGCAACAAAGGGTTTCAAAGGGATCAGAACCTTCAACTGCACCGTCGAGGGCATAACCTACCGTGGAAGCTGAAACTGAGAACCACGACGGAAGTGAGAAAGCGCGTTTACGTTTGTCCCGAACCCTCCTGCGTCCACCACAACCCAGCTCGAGCACTGGGCGATCTCACGGGCATTAAAAAGCACTTTAGCAGAAAGCACGGCGAGAAGAAGTGGAAATGTGAAAAGTGCTCAAAGAAATACGCTGTTCATTCTGACTGGAAAGCGCATTCCAAAATATGTGGAACCAAGGAATACAAATGTGACTGTGGCACCATCTTTTCCAGGTTCAAATTAATTATCTAATTATTTTAAACAATTATTTTAATTACTTCTTTTACTTTTAAAATGGTTTTCCAGACGAAATATTGAAAATTCCTTACTTTTCTTTTTCACAAATTAGTCTGATGCTGTTTATATCGGCTTTTAATGTTATTTTTACTTAACACTTTTAGAAAATTATTAAATATAAATAAATTTTAAAAAATAATAATAATTAATTATTATATTAAATAGATTAGATATTATCTCATATATTAAAAAATTATTAATATTTAAATTAATTTTTATTATTAATAAATAATATATAATTTAATATTTAATTATCAAACTTTAACTATTAATTATTTAAATTATAAGATTAATAGCTAATTAAATATTAATTTAAAAAATCTTTATTAATATTAGATAATTTTAATTTTTAAATAATATTTAATTTAGTTAATATAAAAATTAGCTATTTTTTATCTTTAAATTTAAATTTAGTTTATAGTTAATGATTTGTAATGTCCTACCTTGAAATTTTTCAAAAAAAAAAATCTCATTATCTAAACATGTCATTTTAATGTGTGATATTTTAAATTCACTCAAAAACTTTTAATTTTTATTTTTCATCTTACTATCTTCGTTCTTTTTTCACTCAGATTATATATCCACTGTGGGTTCATGTTAATTCTGTTAATTTAATTGTATTATTAGTGCAGAAAAATAACTCACTGCATAAATTTAATTATGATCTGCAGAAGAGACAGCTTCATCACACACAGAGCTTTCTGCGATGCACTGAGTGATGAGAACAACAAATTCAACGAAGCAAGTATTATGCATGGTTCAAACCTGCAACCACCAATAATCCCAAACCTTGTAGCATCACTACCAATCAATACCAATAATCACAAGCAACCATTATCACTCCCTCATGACCTCATTGCAACAATTCCAGCAAAACCCTTCAACAACAACATCTCAGCATTCACAAGAACCCTTTCATCCACCTCTTCTCCCTCTCAACTGTGCTCAAACTCACCAAACATCAACATGTTTGAGGAAAATGCTCAAACTCACATGTCCGCCACAGCACTGCTTCAAAAAGCTGCACAAATGGGCGCAACAGTGAATAGTAACAACAACAGCATGATGACAGAAAAGGGCTTTGCTACAAGCATGGCACCACCATCATATGGGGTCTTGAACAACCACCACATTCACAACGGTCAACAAGACCTGTCTCACTATAACTTCCATGCAAATGGGACGATGATGGATGGTGGCGGCAATAGCATGGGAGGAATGAGTGGTTTGGATATGTTTAATGCTATATTGGATCAAAGTAAGGCCTTGTCGAAGATCATAGAGCAGAACAACCGAAGCAGTTACAGTGATGTTTTGCATGCAATGAATAATGGTAGGTCAACAACTTCCATTGATGTTGGTGGAGCTAAAGGGGGTGAGGATGTGATGACTTTGGACTTGTTGGGGATAGGAGGAGGTGGTGGTGATGGAAGTTTCTTTGGTGGTGAACAGCCAGAACTAAAGATGGAATATGGAGAAATTAGTCAAATAAGAATTCAAGGCTTGAACCAGTTTCAGCAACAAACAGCAGCATATGAAAATTGAGACATGGTGACCTTGCTGGGGAGGGAAAAATAAAATAATTTGCATGTTTCTGATGTAGGTGGAAATTTCAGCTTTAGTTCATGAAAACTGATTCCTTTTCTCTCATAAATAATTTAGTATTACACTGCTGAAATTGTGTACACATTATGATAGGTTTTCCTATGACACATCAGTGTATGGATCTTTTGGTCCCTTAAGTTAGTGTTCATTGTTCAGTGTCTTGAAATGGAATAATAGTTAGTTCAATGTGTACACTGCAACTCTCAATTTCACTCACATTCCATTTTTAACTATATATCTTACCAGTAAAAATGGAATATGCTGGAAATTTGTTGGGACATTTTATTTTAAATTTCATAATATATATTATCACTTTGCTTTGATTTATCATATGTTATTTAAAATACAGGTAAAAATTATGGTATGTGTTATGTATTGACAATTTAGACATTTTTACATTATTTTCTTTGTCCTATTGTAATTTAAGTTTTCTCACACATATTAAAAATAAAATAAAATATATCATTTTTTTAAGATAATTTTACCAAAATAATTTATTTTTAATGAATTCATTACTTTGATTAAATAGTTTAATAATAAATCGGGAAAATATTGGAAAGGTAAAACAAATTAATTTAATTTTTTGACTAGTCATTATAAAATATAAGTATTATCTAATCATAAACGATTATGTATGATAAATTTATTGATTTCAAAATAATCATATTAAATGTCATGTGACTAATGGTTAGTGTTTAAATGATGAGTGTAAAATCATTTTATATTAATATTGAATAATCATAAATGGCAACAATTAATTACCTATTTGATCAAAAAATTTGTTAAGTTCAGTAAGCTTCAAATTTAATCATAAAAATATAGTTGAAGCTTACTGAACATAACAAATTTTTTGGAGGTTTAATTCTTTATTTTAGAAAATTTTCTTATATTTTTTATAATTTTCAACTTAAATATATATAAAGGAATATTTCATAAATAAATTAATTTCAAAATTAATGTTACTTTGGTAAATATATATTTAATTAATTAACATAAAAAATTAAATATCATCAATACATTGATAATTAGTTAGTAAATAAAAATGGAAATATGATATTGAAAAGTTGAACATTACTAAATAATAAAGAGATTCTTTTTAATAATATATATACATATATTATTTTTTCATAAAATATTTAGGGTGTCAAATCTCTATTATTATTTATAAACTCATGTAATTTTGTATTCACATATCGTTATTTTAATTGTATTGTTTAATTTCAGTCATTATATTGATATTATGCATTTATCTATTATTACTATATCTTAAATTATTTTTAATAAATATTAAAAATAAAATGTCAATAGCATACATTTAGTGTTTTATTAGGAAGGGGTTAAAATAATAATAAAGAGGTGGCAATAATAGAGAAATAGATAAAGTAATAATTTTCCTTTTTGGAAAGTACTTAATTATACTACATTCTCCTTTAATGTTAAAAATAATACTTTGTTTTCTTTAAATAATAAATGCATGTTACAGATATTTTAATATAACAACAAGTTTTTAACACTTGTTGGGATTATTATTTTTCATTATTTTAACAAACTTTGAAGTATCCTGCTTTCAAAAAGGATTTTTTCGCAAATTAATAAATTGCCCGACTTAATAACCAAATTATTTTAATATGATTTTTTTATCTCATTTTACAAACCTTATGGTAATAACCAAGATTTTAATTCTTTATTTCTTTTACAACTCCAAGATTTTAATTCTTAATATTTTTAAATGAAACCTTTTTATTACGAGGATAATAATGTTTGATTGTGATTTAATCTTGTAGCACTCTTTTTTTTAATAATTATATTTTTTAATGTTAGATATCATTATTCAATTTAGTTAGGCTGATAGTCAAAGTAACAGCATGATTGTCATCACATGAAAAAAGTATCATTAAAAAAAAAATATGAGAAATTAGATCAAAATCCATATGTTAACAAAAACAATACATAGGTAAACTATACTTATTCATAAAGAATTATAAGAAAAGCCTATTATACCAATGAAATGAGTTTCTATAGATAAATCATAAGTTAGCCAGCTTATTCGCACACGCATCCCCTTCACACAAAATATGAGTAATCTTAAACCTCATTTCCCCATAGTAATTTGATGAATTTTTACAGCAAGTGCACCGCGTTGTCAGAAGTAATAATTTGTCCCTAAGGATGGATATCGATCCCACAAGGAACAATTGAATTATCAAGTACAATATTCTCTAAATATGAAACAGAACAATAAAAAGTTGTTTGGAAATTGTTATAATGGTAATAATTAACAAGAAAACAAATCAAAGACTAATTGCGTCAATTGGAAAAATGGGAATTAGGTTTCATCTGTCTCACTCTCATGTATTTTGATTAGCATGTCAATATTAAGTTCTTTGATTGAAATTGATGCCTGTATAAAAATCATTTATATTGATTTCTCGCATATAAAATCCTTTAAAATGTTCCCTAACTATCGATCCCTCACATAATTATAAGAACAACTTAGAACGAAGCTCAGATGTTAATAGCAATTAACATTTCAAGTTTATTCCTAGCACTCAAATATGTTAAGTATTGTTGTTTAGGTCAGAACCCTAAAAATATTTTACAGTCAGATTTAAGATTCTCAATTTGTCACGGAAAATTAAAAGTAAAACAACAATACCAATAATCAATCAATAACTGAATATTTTAATATAAGATATCATCTCAATACATAAGAGTTCGAGCAGATTACTCCAAATCCTAAAGGGTAGAATTAGCCACGTATACTTCTAGCACCTTCCATTCCCCCAATTGGGTTACAATTCACTCTATGGTGTTTTCCTCTCAATCTGGCACCCTAGGATTGTGCCTCTAATCCCCTATTTAACCTAATTTGCTAGGATTTAGTGACTTCCTAGGTCACACTTATGGGCTAAATAATAAAAACATAAAAATAGTCCAATTAATCTCACACATTCTTGCTGTTGAGTTGGACTTTTCTCTCTTTTGCACATTCTGGGCCTTCTAGCTTTCTCCTTTTAGCATATATCATTCTCCTTTAGTCCAAATCTCCATTATTCCATAAAAACATGCAATTAACACCAAATTTAGGAATAAAATGCTCTTATTCAATTAAAGATCATAAAAAAATGTAAAAAGGTATAAATTCAAAAATTAGGGATTATTTTATATGTAAATTAGTAATTAATACTCATAAGTGCCTATATTTAATATGAAATATTACGGAAATTAGACGCTTATCATAATTAAGACAAGTGTTCTACTGATTATGAAACATCCACGGAACCTAGTCTTATAAGTAAATGCACCATTGACTAAGGTAAAATCACATCCAAGCCATACATTATTAGTAAGACCCATCTTTTAAGCTCCCTTCATAACTATATAACTTCATAAAACTCAACAACCAAAATAGTTTGAACGGGAACAAACACAAAAAAAACACCAATAACCTTTCCCATACTTCCACGGAAAATAACTCCACAAGTAGCAAGACTAGGATAAACCATAGTCGCAAGAACTTAACCACTATGAGGAGTATTGATACCAAGAAACTTAATTATGTTGAAATCCAACACATTATTTTTCATTGAAGCTTTAGACGAATTTCTTACTAGATACGTAAGATCTTTAATGACCAAAATAGTCTGAGAAACATCAATCTTATCATAAAATCTATCGTAATTTCTTGTATGTTCTATCATCTAAATATAAAAAAGTGATCACAACAAACTTAATCAATTTAATCAAAGGATTATCACCACTCTTAATAAAAGAGAAAAGATCATTCTTATTAGATAAATAAAAATTAATAAAAATCTGACGAACTCAACTTCAAATATGTAAAGTAGTAGAACATTCACAAAGCGAACATATAAAACTTATAAAACTTATATGCAAACCTATTATCCTGATTTGGATGAAGTGGTTCATTAAAAAAACTTTTTATGCTAGTAAAATTTTGGAAGGAGAAACATATATATCTTGTCTAGTTGTTAATTCGTTTGCATATTATGTAAAAATGAAAAGAATAAAATAGAAACCTGTTATCAATATTTTTCTAAAATTTGAAAAGTTATAATATTATAAAAAACTTAAACAGCATTTATAAAAAGAAATATAGAATAATGATAATAATAATAATATAAAAAAATATTTGTAATTTTTTTAACTAGAGTGTACTAACTTTACACTGTTTCACTTTCTAGCAATTAAATTCATTTGATTTTAAAAATTAGAATGACAAAAAACTACAACCACCTAAAATTTCATTTTAAAAATTCCCTTTTAAAAGTTCCATTCCTTCATCACCGACAGAAGCTAATTCATCTGTCTACGTATTTTTCTTTCATTTTTATCAACAAATGTAACTATTCCCGTTGACCAAAAAACCAAAACCATGACGCAAGCATCTCCACAACAAAAGATGCTCAAATATACTTCTACTCTTCAATTTCATACAATTATATTTCAATAAGAAAAAAAAAACTTTTATACTTAAAAAAAAACAAACTAGACAACCAATTTTAATAATATAATAATATATATCTTAAAATTTTAAATTAAAATATAAATAAATATTTCTATCTTTTAGTAATATAAAATAAATGTGTTTTACTTTTAGAGGTGTAAAAGTTTTACCACTATATTTCAAGCAATTAAATAAATATACAGAAATTAGTTATTACAAAAATTACAATTACTTTTAAAAAATAAAATAGTACAAGTTAACCTTTGTTTTGTAATAAGATTTTTCAATGTTTAAGTTTTTTTTTTAAAAAAAAATCAAAGATAATAAATATGTATTTTTGGTTTGACTGTGCTAAATTGATTTATAGAATTAGACATGAGTCTTTAGATTAATACAAAAATTACGGTTAATCTTTGTATTAATCTGATATTATATGGAGTTTAATTATCATATAACCATTATTTTAGGTTTACATTGGGCTGTTGCTTTGAGTAATTGTTTTTTCATCCACAAATCAATTTAATTGTTTAGAGAAAAAAATTAATAAAAACTATTGATAATATTATTATTTAATAAAGATTTGTGAATAATAAAAGCTAATATATGTGGGTATATAGTCTTACATTACAGTAAATTCATTTATTACAGTGATAATTGGTGAAGATCTTGCATTTAGCAAAGTAAATGTAAGAGGATAAATATGTTTTTCTTCCACTAATTTACGAAAAGACTGAAAATTTTATATTTTTAAAAACTTTTTCCTACAATTTTTTAAGGAAAAAAAATAGTATTTAATAAAAATAATAAAAAAAAGTGTTGAACCCCTTTTAGAAAAACGTGCATGCAAATTAAGAAAAAGCGAAGGGGTATGTGGGTATTTCCGAAAGTTGCAGAATGAGAGTGGATCTGCGAAGAAGAGTGCATTCGCAGAAAGAAGAAGTTGATATATATAAGCCAGTGGCACCTTCCTATTGCATCTGCATCCTCAATCTGAAGCCATTTATGCAATTGTGTGGTTAAATCTATGTTATGTTATAGGAGTTAATTTTGTTCCAAGTGAAGCGAATTGGTGGATCTGAAGCTGCGATGTCGATGGGGATGGCGAGAGCAAGTTCTGGTCTGCAATACCCAGAGCGGTTCTACGCTGCGGCCTCTTACGTGGGATTTGATGGATCCACCTCTCCAACCAAAACCCTCACTTCCAAATTCGCTAAGTCTACCTCTCTTCTTCTATACAGCTTATACCAGCAGGTACCACCTCAACAATCTTCACCATCTGCACTGCATTATGCCTCTTGTACACTCTTTCAATATGGATTTCGCTTTTGTTTTTTGAATTTCGCTTCATTGTCTTCTTGTCGGTGATGCCATTCTATATTATTTGATTTTGTGTTCGTCACTAGATCTGGTTTCATTGGTGAATGGGATTGATGGATTGGATTGAAATGGAGAGGATTTGTATGACTCCATGGTTACCTCGTTAATAGTTTATGGAAATGTTCTTTCATGCTGATTGATCTTGTGGGGTGTGGGACAAGTAATTTGGCTATGACACGTGAGTGGTGTGTGAATTAGATTTATTGTTGAATGTTTTAGATGTTACGTTTTGACGATGATTTTGTTGTTTGGGGGACTGGCCGTGGAAACATTGGATGTTGTGTTGATCTATGTGGGTGTTTTTGTTTTTCTGATTGATGTAACTCAATGGAATTGTTGGCTACGGAATGATAGAGTTGGATAAGGCTTGGTTGTTGTTTTTTCTGGGTTTCCTTTGGATAAACATATGTTCAGATAAAATGCGTGATCGAAATGTTGTTTGTATTTGGTACACTAGAGGTTGATGAAGCTAGAGATGTCATAGTTTCAACATGAAGGAATGGAATGATGATTTACTAGTGATTACTACCTCTTCAGCCAATGGTTTAATTAGGTTTTTTTTTTTTTTTTTTTTTTTCTGAAATGTGCTGATATTGCTGGAGTGAAAATAACAACTTTCATATTAATTTATTGGAACATTTGCTACTTCAGGCTAGTGTAGGACCTTGTAACGTCCCAGAACCCAGTACATGGAAAATGGTGGAGCATGGCAAATGGGCCAGGTTTGTTTGCTTAAAACACACTTGCTGCTTTTAACTTTCTGTATGCTGTTGCTTTGCGCATCTGCTTGACGTCATTAAGGTTTTACCTTGCTTTTCTTTGCATTTTCATTTTACAGAGATTTTGTCATGAATACTGCACTGTCTTTTATCAATTCTATTTTTTAATGGTATTATACTAGCAATATGCACTATTGCATTCCTAATCTTATTTTATCATTAATATTATTAAAGATAGTAATTATTGATGCAGTTGGAACCAGCTTGGAACCATGTCTTCCACTGAAGCCATGCGTCTTTTTGTGAAAATATTGGAGGTCAAGCAAATAATTTACATAATCATTCTTCCTTGGTATATTGTAGCTGTTAGCTGATTACCTTTTTTTGTAATTTCTTTTGTTGCGTAGGAAGAAGATCCTGGTTGGTATTCAAGAGCATCTAACTCTGTTGTAGAACCTGTTATAGACGTGCAAATGAATGTGAGTGTTATTAAGAGTATAAGTTATATATAATACCGAGTCGTGTTAATGCTATGATGTTTTTCTCAAATGGTATTCATAAGTTTCGTCTATAGTAGTAGTTATGCTGTTGGCTTGCAGTGAGCTTTACTTGTTATATGCTTATATTAATGTATTATAACTTTATAGAGTAAGCACCGAGTGATCAGAATGTTTTTTGTATTTGTGGTGGTCAAATAATTTAAAAAAAGAAAGACATTCTTTGGAAATAAAATTTGATATATTTTATAATTGCAATAAAGTGTTTTTATTACCTTTCACCCTGGTAGGATATGAAATAATACAAAATAGAAATAGGGAGAGGTTTTATTAATAAAGGAAGAACGATCTCGGCTGAGATTTTCCCAAGAGCTCAACACTTTTTACAGAGAAGTCTCTCTCTACAATGGCTCCAACCCAAAACCAAAACCCACCAAAATTATGCCCCCTTCCCATGATTACCAACTTATCTATAACTTACTCATACCTCTCACACACAATCGATTCCACCCACATAACCAGCTCCGTGCTCCAAAAGTCTCTCCTTCCATCTTATTACACTTCTTACTCAATACATAAAACTATATATAAGCTCATTGCATCAACTTTGTGCCTCATGTTGTAAACTTTTGATTTATTGGGTCCTTAAGACAATTGATCAATGGCAGTATTCAGTTCATATCATACCTAACAGACATGCACGCAATTCTTATGCAACTTAATTGAGTCAGTGATTTTGTTGCAAGTCATTTACAGGATTCCATGATTTGACATTTAGGATTTGATAGTTAGGTTTAAAATTTAGATTAATGTTAGAGGCATGTCAACTTAAGTGGTGTCAAGCTGTCAATACCATTGTAATAAGAACACCTTCTTCTATATTCTTATCCACTTTTGTTGCCACCGTCGAAGTAGTGATTTATTTTCCTTTTTTTCCTGCTTTCCAATTCCATCTTGCTGGTTTGACAGCATAATTCCAAAGTTGAACCAGTAATTGAGAATGGAAACTCTTATCCAGAGACAAAGACTATTTCCACCCAAAATGGAAGTGAAGTTGGAACAGAGGATAAAGATATTGTTGTGGAAGGCTTTAGTTCAGTTGGAGTTTATGATCAATGGATTGCGCCTCCAGTATCTGGACAATGTCCAAAAGCCCGATATGAGGTACTGGCTCTTGTGAAATATGAAAATTATAAAATTCCATTCTAAACTAGTTTTTTTTTCTGCCTTTTTTTGAGTTTATGATCTATTCTCTATTGGTTTTTCCTTCCCTAAGTCTAGTTTGTTTGCATGTTTAGCATGGAGCTGCAGTTGTGCAAGATAAATTGTACATATATGGTGGAAATCACAATGGTCGTTACCTTAATGATCTTCATGTAAGCATACATTCAATATACCTATTCCATGAAGCCATCCATTTTGACTGTGTTATAATTTATCTTCTGAGGTTGACTGAAACCACCAATTTATATATTGTGTCTTGACCAAAAGGCTTTTTGTTATCTGTCTCTCAGGTTGACTTAGTTATGTTTTGTTTACTTGATCTATATGGAAACAAATACAGGTTTTGGATTTGAGAAGTTGGACTTGGTCAAAGATTGAAGCTAAGGCTGGAGATGAGCCCCCAACAACTTCAATCCCTTGCGCTGGTCATTCTTTGGTTTGTATTGGACATAAAACTGCATAATCTAAGCCATGTTCAATCTGCTTGTAGTTGGCTGCTAGTACTAATTCTGAAATTTTTTGGGATTTGGTGATGGAATTTTTTTCAATTACAGATTCCATGGGGAAATAAGCTTCTGTCTGTTGCGGGGCACGCAAAAGATCCTTCTGAAAGTATCCAAGGTAAAATAATGATGTCATAATATGTTATCTTGAATTTGGGTTGGATCTAACTCAGCCCCTGAATCTAGCTTTATAAGATGAGCATTCTCCAAGCCATTATATAAGCTCTATTTTAGCCATTATTGTTGATATGAGATCTCTACATCTTATCGTTTTGTGCATAAATACACGAGGAAATGGGATACATTAAGAAGTTTGATTAGGATTTTTTTTTTGGATTGGCCAATAAACTTCATTAATTTTAGTGACAACAATATGCATAACTAAGGCATACTTACTCAAATTGTGTTCTGTATTCTATTCAGTAAACTAAAGCATGATACTGTCTCTTCATTCACTTTTAAGGAAAACACCAATCAAAATTGCTGGTAGTGATAAAAGTTTTATGCATATTTAAGTTGAACATTTAGGCTCCATGTTTTGCTTTGTAATATAATTTTGTTTGCCTTCAAATATTTTTTCTAATTTTGAATCTGGCTTAAAGGCCACTTTCTAAGAGTAACATTCTCCTTAGTTTATTGATTTGATCCATGACTGTTAATTATGCTCCCCTCCCTACCCCATTTGTGACTCTTCTCCAACTCCTATGTTTGTTGTTTTTTCTATTGGGGTTAAAACTAAGTATCCTTATTACTATTATATATTGTGCCAGTGAAAGTGCTTGATCTTCAAACTGCTACATGGTCAACTCTAAAGACTTTTGGGAAAGCTCCGGTATGTATCTGTTTTTATCTTATGTTTATTGACCCCAAAATCCTAGAATTATATATTATCTCATTAGAAGTGTGTGACATGTCACATTTGTATTGTGGAGGTTTTATGATTTTTTAATAGTGGAGGACAGTAGTTCCCCCTCTCTTTTTCTATTTTTTTTTAATTTTTTAAAAATAAAAGTACATTAAAGGTCTATTTAGTTCCCTTCCATCATATATACTTTATAGGTATCACGTGGAGGCCAATCAGTGACCCTTGTAGGGGGAACCTTGGTAATTTTTGGTGGGCAAGATGCAAAGAGGACTCTTTTGAACGATCTGCATATTCTTGACTTGGAAACCATGACATGGGATGAAATTGATGCTGTGTAAGTAGTAGTTTTTCTGAAACACTCCTTTGTATCTAATTTTACCTTTTCTATGGGGATGAGAACTTTGTATGGTTGGGGGAATGTAAAGGGTTTTATGTTGTAAAACGAGAAAACTTGTCATAAAAAAATGTTCAGTGGGGTCATCTTTGTTTATGCCACGATCTGGGTATGATACAATGTAAATTATGTTACTCCTTTCACTAGTTGTGAATGTGTCGTTTTTCTCCCCATGCCAATATAAAGAGAAAAGGAAAATGAAAAAATAACATCAATGTTTGGTGCTAACTAAGTCTTAACTGGTAGTGGGGTGCCGCCTTCTCCAAGGTCTGATCATACTGCTGCTGTTCATGTGGAGCGATACTTACTTATCTTTGGTGGGGGTTCACATGCAACATGCTTCAATGATTTACATGTTCTCGATTTGCAAACTGTAAGGCCATTGCTTGTTCTATAAGATGATGGAGTGGAAAATCGTCTCCATCTAATCATTTGTGTGAACTCTACAGATGGAATGGTCTCACCCCACACAGCTGGGTGAAATACCAACACCACGTGCTGGACATGCTGGTGTGACAGTAGGGGAGAACTGGTTCATTGTTGGTGGTGGTGACAACAAGAGTGGTATGCCTTTTTGCCACTTAGAATTATACTTTCTACATTTGAGAAATGATTTTGCACTCTGCATAATATTGCTTAATATCTCGAACAAATATCATTTGAACTCTATGAGTGTACAAGTGGATGATGTGGTTCAAAGTAAACTTAAGGAATAGTATTTTAACAGTTTTGCGAAGTAAATTGGTTTATTCTACTTTCAATTATATATAAAAAAATGTTTAGTTACTCCTTTGGTTTCCATACCTGCACAATCTGACAGTTTAGTCCCTATACCTAGAAATTACTTCTGTTAGTCTTTATGCATACACTTTTAAATTCATTAGTCTTTATACATACATTTTTTAATCTGTTTTAAGTCTAAAATATTTGACTGATTACAACTAATTAAAAAATGTAAGTGTAGGGAGTAAAACAAGTAGTTTTTTTGGTGTACAATACAATCTAAATTATAAAGATTCTGCAAGTGTAGAGACTAAATGAATAATTAAACCTATGTAAAAATTATAATATATTTAATTCAGTTTCAAAAGATAAAAATTCTTGTATGTGCATACCCTTAAATGTTTGTAAAGAAGTATGCTCACCCATAGTCCAATCTTCTAAAATGGAATAAAAGCAAACCAACCTTTAATGGTTCAGTTTAGAGCTAATTTAAAGTTGATAGTAGGCATTATATTGACTGGCCACCATGGTACTTGTGTTCAAGAAAACACTGTTTTTAGAAATAAGATCCTTGGACTTGCACCATTCTCTTAAAAAAAAATAAGGTTCAAATATGTTTTTAGCCCCAAGAATTAATATACTCACTTTTTTATTTGTCCTTTAAAAAGAGGCCTTTTAATATTATTTTTGTTGGTGTTAGCGTAGCCCCTGCTGTTACCCAACTGCTTAGGTGACAAAAAGATGGCTACCTCAACGTGGCACATCACTTTATTTAGTTTTTATTTTAGTCTCGCTAAATATACTCTGCTTTTATCTTGTCTGGGGTTGCTCACTTATAATTTTAGATTAGTTAATATTGCTCGAGTGTGAAATTGTTAAAATAATATAAAATACATGGCTTTCTGTGTAAATACAGTTTTAGTAAGGACAATTACATCAATTACATTCAAAATGCATTTGGGTATTAATGAAGTTGCTTCTGTCCAAATAGTGGCTTCGTAATGTATTTTGGCCTTTCAGCAAAATGATCTAGCCCCCTACCTATTCCCCAAAGTGGTTTCTTGGGGAGGCCCCTTCAGAATGCTTTCTGGAAAATAGAGATAGATTAAATAAATCAAACAGACAATAGCCACATGTGCCAATTTGCTTTAGTTTTCACCCCCTATTCTTTAGTTTCTCTCTGGTTTTGTATATTTGCTGCATAGATGGAGGTTAGTTGACACGCTTTTTTCTCTTGATCCTTGTAACATACTTTGAAGATAGGGTAACAGATATGAGTTTATGGCACTGAAAGGACAGTAAAGAGTGAAAAGCTTTGATTAAGCATGCATTGATGATGCAATGACAGAAGTGATTATTTATGCGAAAGTTAATGCACTGTTTCATTCTGAAAGAAAGTTATAGAGGAAAGCATTGCCATTTTATTGGGATCACTGTGAAGAGTGATAAATTATGGGCTGGTTATTATGCATCTACATGGCTTAGTTGGTTACCTTGGTTGTAAATTTACGTATTGTTTATGGATTTCAGGACACTTATGTTGCAGTCTTGTTTTGCTGTATATTATATATTCCATGTTATTCTGCAGGGGTCTCTGAAACAGCTGTGCTGAATATGTCTACACTGGCTTGGTCAGTGGTAACTTCTGTTCAAGGACGAGTTCCTGTTGCCAGTGAGGTATTTTATCTATGTATTTTAACAATGCTGTATGTGATACAAAATCTAACTAGAGTACTGATCCTTGTTAACTGCATGCTGTGCTTTCATAACATAAGGTTATGTTTCTATTGCCATCAGATTAAGGTAATTAAGATGGTTCCTGTTGCAGGGATTGAGTTTGGTTGTAAGCTCGAATAATGGTGAAGATGTACTTATATCTTTTGGAGGGTATAATGGACGTTACAACAATGAAGTAAATATTATTTCAAAACTTTGCCTCTGTTTCTGTTCTCCTTTGCTTTTGCTTTTATATTTTCTTCCTCATCTGATTTGGTTTGCTGCATTCAGGTATATGTTCTTAAACCAAGCCACAAATCAACACTGCAATCCAAAATAATTGAAAATTCAGTACCAGATAGTGTTTCAGCCATCCCAAATGCCACAAATGCTACCCGAGATGCAGAGTCTGAATTTGAAGTCGGCCATGAAGGGAAAAATTGGGAAGTTGTCTTGGACAGTGTTGGTCCAGCTGTATGTATTACTGCAAAGGATTACATTATTTATTTCTGGTTTTAAGAAGCTCCTTGTTCCTGCATTCATGTTTGTTTGAAATTTAAATTGTGGTTCTCTACTTTATAAATATTATTATCTTTTGAATTTGGTTTAACAAGACATCTATTTTTCTGTTTGCATCTGTTTGGCTCACAATCCAATATCTAAATACTTGTCATATTGTTCTCTTTTTATTTCTCTTCTATTTTTAACCTTGCACAGAATCTAGACTCTATTAAAGGGTTTTTTAACAAAATTCTAATTGTATAATTGGCCAAATTCAGTTAGACATGCCTTTCAGTTTGCTTTTTATGGCACCCACACTTCTCACTTTGTGGACTTTTATCATCATCGTAAGGTTTTGAACCAATCATTTCCCTGCCCTACCCTAAATAAGCCTTCAACCCAACTCAACCCATGTAGTTCCTTAACCTTGAATTTGTCATAAAACCCTGACCCTAGCCTGCTAAATTATAAATCCATTTGTTTCTTTGTCACTTTGAATTTCACAAAGTAACAACACTGTATAGTATGCTCATGTTATTGTGCCAGTGCGTGATTTTTCTCTTATTGCCAACATAATGAAGAAGGAAATATTAGTTGGGAGCTTGTAATAAACTCCAAAGTTCAAACTACACTAATGCATACAATTGTATATATATACTCTTTTCCTCCTCAAGTAGCAAATGGACTTGAAATTTATGCTCATTTTTACATTATAAGTCCGAATTGCTTAGACTGCCCCCCTCCAATCCGTGGTATGCATTTCATGATTTAACACACTTAGCCTCCTCCAATCCGTAACCGCTTTCATATTTTGCTGTCATACAGAAATCCAAAGGTGATGTTATATCAGTCCTGAAGGCTGAGAAAGAAGAGTTGGAATCATCACTCGGCAAGGAGAAGCAGCATGCTCTTCAATTAAAGCAAGAGCTGGCAGAAGCTGAGTCTCGTAACACCGACCTTTACAAGGTAAACTACCTTAGTGGTTGAAGTTCCTTTTCTAGTTTGGAATTAGACAGGAATGGATTCAGTTCAGGAATCAAGCACTGAAGTGGCTAATGATTAACAGCAAATAAAAATTATAATTCCGAGAAACTATTCTATTGCCCTTTTTCTTTCCAGAGCTATGAGTTACCGGGCAACACTCACTCTATTATCTGTTAACTATACTGCTTTATTTTGTCTCTTGGTCTCTAGGATCAGTCAGTTGGGTCAGAGACCCTAGCATAATGGGGTGTTTGATTGAACTGGTTGGTTCAGAGTAGAAAGGGAAAAATTTAAAGGAAACCCTACTTCCCTACTCTCCGATCCAGTATATAACAGTAAAAAATCAGGGAATAAATAGATCAAAAAAAGATTTTCCGGAATATTTTTGAAAGATCCAGGCCTCTCCCACATTTGTCCACAATGTGATATGATACTCAATCTTCTCCTTTTCTCCTATTTATTTCTTCCTCTCACTAACTTCAATAATAGACAGTTAGTCATCGCTCATCATTCTGTTTCAACCTGTCTTTCTACTAACTTCTGAGGTTACTATCCTCTGCCCTTCTCCTAGCTCTCCTTTGGGTCCTACTAATTAAGGGTCTTAGCCTATCATTGTATAAGCCAAAATTAAATGTTTTCTATCAATAAGGTTCAGGTCCATTATTTATTCATGATAGAATATTATGGTGTTATTTGATTCAGAGTTTTGAGCTCCTCTCAATGGGAAAATTCTTGGCTGTTATATTTATTAATGAAGTCTGACTATATCATTGAACATAAAAGGTGCTAGATAAATTTATTACGGTAACTTTTGCATATTGTTAGATATCCTTAGTTATGGAAATTAGACAATTCTAGGATTTACACTTGCTGTAGTTAGGAAATTATTTTTCTGTAATTATTAGCCACTTAACTTTATAGTAATACATTTTGTAGTGTGCATTTACAAACGGATGTAGTCATGCTTCTTGGTTTCTTTCGCAACATGGTATTAGAGTTTCACCTGCCATCTTTGGAATAGACACAGAGACAAATATAGGGGGAGGCAACAGAAAATGATAGCTTAATGTGACATGATGGGGGCGAGGGATTACAAGTAAAACAAATATCATTTCAAAGAGCAATAGGAAGATTAGTGTTGGGTAAGAGGGCTGGCGGCCTGGGGTGAGTCAAAAGTTTTCCCAACATCAAGTAGAGGAGGAGGAGGATGAAGTCAACAATAACACACTTGCAATGTAGGTGAAAGAGATGGATTCTCCTGTGGATCAGGTGGACCATTAGATATATATGGTTGGGTAGAGTAGAGATGATTCAAATAAGAAAAGGAGGAATAGGAAGTAAGGCTTTAAAACAGACTCAAACTCAGGTGGAAACCTGTGAAAGAAAGAGATTAAAATAAATTAACATTTGTTGAGACTACGTAACAACTATGTGAAGGAGAGTAATTCTAACCATTGTTAGAACAAGTAGCAATTTTAGCAGGATCAGGACTAGTAGAGAGTGAAGATTTTAATGGGAAAATAAAATAGAGGTATTTTAGAGCGAAGGTTTTAATGGGAAAATAAAATAAAGGTATTTTTATTGTTGAGCATCGAAGAGGGTATCCGGTTAGTGAGTGAGATAACAAGCAAAAAGAACATCACCCCAAAACTGATGAGAAACATTACCACAATTGCCCTTGATGGGGCAATTGATTGCTCACTTGGTGACAAAGGTTATTGGTGTCCAAACTTGATTATGTTATTACTTTTTCTCCTGTAGATAAAATTTCTTTTGTCAAGTTTGTTCTTGTACATAACTGATATTTGTCATCCACCTTTATACCAACTTAGTCAATAATGTCTTCTTCCATGGTGACCCCTTTGAAGTTTGTGGTACAACCTCCAAGATTTGTTATTTGGGGGAGTCTATAGGTCAAATTCATTCCTAAATTGACTCAAATATTCTCTCAAGGCATGATTTGGTAGATTCAGTACTATGGTTTCGTAGTTGAGCATGTCTCAGCATCTCTTTTCACTCAGCCTTCTATCACCATTTCACTGCAAGATGTATCTATCTACTTGTTGTTTATGTTGACAACATTGCTATTATAGGTACTGATGAGGTCCACCTAATTAAAGTAACTCCTATTCACCATTTTCAGCAAAAGATCTTAGTACTCCATTACTTTCTTGGGGATATAGGTAGCAGCACAAACCAAAAGTAGCATTATTATCAATTACCAAAGTATGCAATGGATACTCTGGTGAAAACAAAACTGGTGAAGCTAAGGCTATTGACATGGCCATGGATTCCAATTCCAAACTTCTACCACATCACAGGAGCCACTTTTAAATCCAGAGAAGTACAAGTGACTGTTTATGAAGCTGATTTATGTCATTGCCACCTGACCAGATATTTCCTTTGCAGTCAATGAATATGTTGATTTTTTTACTTCTGTTGTGAAAGACTTTGTGATAGATATCATTCAGTTGTGAAATAAATTAGAGGAGCAAGCGATAGGAAAAAAAAAGTTTTATACTCAAGTTATGTAATATAAGGAGGCAGACAAGTTCTTCCAATGATAGGAGATCCATTTTTGTGTATTGCATTCTTATTAAGGGTTAGTTGATTTCTTGAAAGATATAAGAAAAATAATGTTGCACAATCTAGTGCATAAGTTGAGTATTTATTGAGTAAAAGCTTCATTCAATTGGAGAGATGTTACATAAATTATGCCCATTTGTAATAATTGGTCTGTGTATGTAGCACATAGTTTGAAATCTATTATGCCACGAGACAAATAAAGACATTGAGATAGATTTCTCTTTGATAGAGAGATGATCTTATCATGTGATATCATTGATTTTGTCAACACCAGTCGGTAAATGTCTTCAAATATTTGACTGGTCCTTTAATTGATTGCATGTTGCATCAAGCTCAGTACATACAATTTATATACTCAAACTTCTAAGGAAATGTTATATGTTTAATGATAATAATTAGGCAGATATTAGATATTGTTAGGTATTTTAATTGATATAATTAGACAAGTTAGGATTACATAATTTGGTATTTTCTTTGTAATTATTACCCACACCAAAGAATAATACACTCTACTGTATATACTGACACTGATTCATAGATTTAGTCATATCTCTTGCTTTCTATTTTCCTCCATAGTCTCCTTAAACTTTTATTTTGTGCTGATAATGTAGGAGCTCCAGTCAGTTCGTGGTCAGCTAGCTTCTGAGCAATCGAGGTGTTTCAAACTGGAGGTATGCATGCATTAATCCTTAGTCTTGTCTTATCTTGGTCTTCAAGTGTTTTAGAATTAGATTGTGTTTAGGTACGTAGGTGATTGAATAAGAGTTATTGGATAAACATGGTGCACCATTTAATCTTATGGATAAAACGTTAATGTAAACTATTCATGTGACAAAAATTTGATTTTCAAAAAATTTCATATTGTCTACAAAACTAGGTGGTAATTTCAAGTGTTTAATAACATATGATAAGACTGATTATGGGCAAATATTTTTTTTGAAGTGATCTATTTACTAGTCTGCTTTAAAATTTTATAATTTGTCACTGTTTTGTAGATGAACAAATTTGTACTTGTTATTATTGTTGAACTGAAAAATAATATTTGAGAATGTAGGTGGAGGTTGCTGAATTAGGTCAGAAGCTCCAGGCCGTTGGGACATTACAGAAGGAGCTGGAGCTCCTCCAGAGGCAGAAGGCTGCATCAGAGCAAGCTGCCTTAAATGCAAAACAGAGGGAGAGTTCAGGTGGTGTGTGGGGTTGGCTTGCGGGTACTCCTCCCCCTGACCAGAGAGCAGATGATGCGTGAACCTCTTTAGTTGAATAGCAGTGCTGCATTACTTTTGGTTTCATTTAACCAATTTTATTTTCCAATACTTACAGTGTATTGATTCAGTTCTTCTTTTTAGTGATGTAAACAAGATTTAGCTTCTGTTTGACCAAAAGATTTCCTACACCTGAGGATGAGGACGATGGTATAAATAGTAGATGTTACTTTTGCCGCCATTTTTGCTGATGATTGTATTCAAAGTGACATACATTATTGAATGAAAAATATAGAAATTCTTTTGATTTAGCATTTTCATTCAACCAACAAAGAGCTGTTGGGGACCACTTTTGCATGACATCATTAATTGAATTTTTTTTTTTGCCTAATCTTGCACTATAATTTCATTAGGAATTATTTCATGATTATCTCAAGAATAATCTCCAAATTAGCTGGTAATATAATTTTTATGTGATTATTTTATTAAAGAACAGTACAAAGTATTTTCTAAGACTATTTAACTGGATTATAATTATAAATTATAATTACAAATTCACAACCAACAATGAAAGTAAAATCAAAGCAATAACTCGTAGTTTTCATGCATATTATGTTATACTTTATAAGTTTTATATATTATCATAATTCTTAATATATTTTGTATTTTTTTTAATGTTATAAAATGTATGTTGGTGTTTTGTTTTCATTCAAAAGGAAATTACTAAGTTTTCATGAAGTACATGGTAGTATTTTTTTTTTTATCAGAAGTACATGTTAGTAACAGTGTATATGCATATGAATTTTCATATAAAAATAATTATAAACATTAACATGTATTTAAGCAATTGGCTTTAGTTACAATTTTTTATCCACTAAGTATCATGGTTTTAGTTAATTACAAGAATTTGGTCTTTTAAGTTTACCACTTGTATTTTGGTATCTGCATTTCTGTTTCATTAAATATTTAACATATTTTGTTATTGTGACATTATATAATATCAGGTTGATGACATTCTAGCATAGTTCATAGATTATTTAATACATATTGACGTGATTTAGTGATAAAATATTGCAAATAAGAAACAAAAAGTATAATGAAATGGTCTAGTGTTAGTGATATGCAATGTCGATAAAGTATATAAAAGGGAGCTAAATCACATAATTTCTATAATAGAAGGATTTGTGCAACTGAAACATAGGACTAAAATTACACAAGTAATGCTTGAAGGATCAAAAGTAAAAATAAACATATATAACTTTAACAAGTATATAAGTGTATATTATTAGTTATAAGTATATTTGCATTCATATATATACATAATTATAATTATAAGTTTATTAGTGATTAAATAATCACATAAAAGTGTACATTATTCTTAATTTTTCTAATTTAAATTAAAGTTTTCATTTTCTCATAATTAGACAATATTTACTCTCCTCTCCCCTAAACAGTTTAATAAAGTCTATTTAATTTGCATATATGCATGTAAAGTTGCTTGAATTTTATTTTTCACCCTTATGTAAAACAACAATCATTTATAGTCCATAATAAATATTATAATTAATTTTTTATCTTTTTTTCAATTCAACATATTTAATTTCTACTTTATTTTTTTATTTTTTTTATTTTTACTCTATCAAACTTAATTTATTTATTATACTTGATCAACTTATTTCTATGATGAGTCTCTCTCAAGCCAAGCATTAAGTACTTGGTCATAATAACATAATAAATTCCTTTTAAAAAACTATTCTTTAAATGTGACTTAAGTTTCTGTGTTTAAAAGTTTAAAAAATTCTTTTTAATATCTATTTGAAGAAGAAGAAACTTGTCGTAATCCTATAATCAAAATATAGTATATATAAATGTGGTCATAAAAATAATCTGAAATTGTTAGTAGTATAATCAGTATCATTAATTATTTTTCAAACTACATGACTTAAGATGATTAATTTTGAAAAGGAAAAACTAATAAAAAACTTAATTATTAGGGTTTTAATTATCTATTTAGCACTATATTTTTCATTTATCTATATTTCTGAGGATGCCATAGAAATGGCGAGCTCTCTCCCATGCAGGTGCAACCTTTAACTCTGGCCACCGTTGGTAGAGTTTTGTTGCGTGAAATTCTCATTTTCTGCAAAAACGAAGCCACTAATGACCGAATTGCACTCTCAAGACAATGCCGCTACCGATTCTCCAAGGGTTTCGCGAAACCACAGACTGGAAGGCGCTTCAACGGAAGAGTTGAGCGTTAGGGTATGCTCCGACGGTAACGCATCGTCCACCTTCGATCGATTCACCTCGGAAAATGACGGCGACAAATTTCCTGGTTCCGACAGCAGATCGCTGCTGTCAGAATTCGATGAGTACGTGGCAGCTGAGAGACACGTGTCGCGGGATCTAGGGTTTGGGTTTGAAGTCGGTGACATGGTGTGGGGGAAGGTGAAATCTCACCCATGGTGGCCCGGGCACATATACAACGAAGTGTTTGCGTCCCCTTCGGTGCGTCGCTTGAAGCGGGAGGGACACGTGTTGGTGGCGTTCTTCGGGGATAGCAGCTACGGCTGGTTTGAACCGGCGGAGCTTATTCCATTCGATGCAAATTTCGCTGAGAAATCACAGCAGACGAATTCGAGGACGTTTGTCAGGGCCGTGGAGGAGGCGGTTGACGAGGCCTGCAGGAGGCGTGGGCTTGGTTTAGCTTGTAGGTGTAGGAATACTGAAAATTTTAGGCCTACAAATGTTGAAGGGTATTTTTGTGTTGACGTAGAAGATTATGAGCCTGGTGGGTTGTATTCTGATAGCCAGATTAGGAAGGCAAGGGATAGTTTTAATCCCAGTGAGACTCTTGCTTTCGTGAAGCAATTGGCGATTACTCCGCATGATGGTGGCCGCGGGAGCATTAGATTGTCTAACATTAAGGCTACCCTTTCGGCTTATCGGAGGGCGGTGTTTGAGCAGTTTGATGAGACTTATGCCCAGGCTTTTGGTGTGCAGCCTGTGCGCGCCACTCATCCTCGTATCGGTCCACTCGATCAGCCCGGGACCGTGAGGCACGCTCCTCGAGGTATATACACATATATAGTGCTTCCTTTCAGGTTTATTTGTTATTGGATACTTGTTGTATTTCATTTTTTTTTCTATATTGTCTGTGTCGTAGTTGACTATGAATTTAATGACCAAATCATTCTAGATCTTTGTGGTTTTGGGATAAAGCAGTTGAGTTGTTAGGAATATACAAGTCTTGGGACTTAATGCGTACTCTTAAATGTTTAAGCACTAGACTCTAAAGTGAAGATATAAGTCTTGAGATCTTCTTTATTGCATAAGCTGTGTTGTGGTTAATTATCTGTTGGTCGTTGTTGTGGTGGAGATTTTTTGTCAACATTCTTAAACTACAGAGGGTTAAATAGTTGTGATGTTTTTTGTTTTGGTGGCTGAAATGTTTGTTATTTGTGTTTTTGAGTCTCTAACTAACTTAAGGTTGAAAGAGAGAGAAATAGATGGAAGAGATGCTCAAAACTGTGTATGGACTACACACACAAAGTCCATTTTATGTCTGTTGATTCAATAAATACAAATATAATAATAGATGTTATTCTATATACATGGTATGGTATGCATATAAATCATATTGTAAATAATCTGATTCTATTTAGGTATCTTAAAACTATAAAGATCCTGATTAAATAAGGAAACAAGTCATAAAACATTACAGAAGAATAATTCTTTAGATCATCTAAGATACTCCAAAATATTCTGGGATAATATCTTATACTTCTCATATTTCTAACTCTCCCTCAAGTTGAAGCTTACTAAGTTTTGCTTCTTACAAGAAATGAATTAATTTCCCACAAATTTAAAAGTCACAACATAATAATTGACCATTATTAGCCTTTTAATTTTACATTTTAAGCTCTTGTAGTTTATCCCCTGACTTGTATAAGGATGCTAATTTATGCTAAATGAACATTCAAAGCCACTTCAATGTTAATGCCATCTTTTTTTCTGTTCTTTTTTTATTTTCAGCTCCTTTGAGTGGTCCACTGGTGATTGCAGAAGCTTTGGGTGGTGGGAAGAGCTCTACCAAATCTCTTAAAGTTAAGGAGGCTTCAAAGAAGGATAGATACCTGCTTAAGCGGAGAGATGATTCAAATAACTCTGTCCAGTTAGCATACGAGGAGGACAATTTCGATGCCACAAATAGTTATGTATTTCAGAAGAGGGCACAACCTCATAAATTAGAAAAACAAGCAGACACAGGGTTTATTAGTCATGACAGTGCTGCTTCAATTTCAGATGCTAAAGAACATTTAAAAGGTCAGGTTCAAGCAGATGGCTCTGGTCATTCTTCTGCCATTTCTGCAGATGCAAAGCCTCTTCTTGACAAGGGAAAGGAATCTTTTGAAGAAATGACCCACAACTTTGAACATGATAATGCTTTTAGTAAAAGCATGGTCCGGTCTGATTTGTCTGGAGAGTTGGTCACAGTTGATGAGATGTCTCAACTATCACATTTGGATAACCAAGTTTCTGTTGATGTTAAATGTGAAGGGAATGCAAAATTGTCTGGATCATGTGATGATTTTAACCAAGTAGTGCTGAGACCCCAGACTGTTGCTGTTGGAGCAAATGACATGCATCAGCTTAAGAGCGAAAATAATGTATATGGTTCACCTGTTGAAGGAAAGCATAACAAAATTAGTGCAGTGAAGAAGATTAAAGTTCACAAGAGATCTGCAGCTGAGTTGAACTCGGAGACTTCTGCTATTGGAGAGAGAAAGAAGAACAAGAAAAAGGACATGAATTTAAGACCTGCAGCTGAGTTGAACTCTAAAATTTCTGCTGCTGGAGAGAGAAAGAAGAAAAAGAAAAAGGACGTAAATTTAAAACCTACCTTAGGCTTTCCAGAGAAGCACTCTACGTTTGGGGAATCAGTTTCTGTAAAATCAACAGGAAAAGCTGTCTCAATTGGTTTGGCTCCAAGAGAGGATTTTCCTTCAGAACATGTGCTGGTGGATGCTAATGCCCGTAATTTGCTGCCCATGGATACCATAGGAAATGCTAATGTGGTATTGCCACAACTTTTGGGGGATCTGCAGGCCCTTGCTTTGAACCCTTTTCATGGCATTGAAAGAAAGGTCCCTGGAGCTGCTCAGCTATTCTTTCTGCGTTTCAGGTCTCTTGTTTACCAGAAAAGCTTGTCTGTGTCTCTACCAAGTGAGAATGAAGGTCCTGAAGTCCGCCTCACTAAATCTCCTTCCAGTCTCAGGACATCTGACAGTCCTGATGAGTATGTCAAAGCTTCTCAGGTTGTAAAACCTGTGAAACATATTGTTCGGCCTGATGATCCTACAAAAGCTGGGAGGAAAAGAGCACCTTCTGATCGGCAAGATGAAATTGCTGTCAAGAGGTTGAAGAAAATCAAGGATTTAAAGGCTCTGGCTTCAGAAAAAGCAGTGACCAATCAGAAAACTTCTGAAGCCCCACGAGAAGATGGGATAGAATCCATGTCCCAGGCTCCATCCAAGTTAGTGAAACTAGACTCGGTCAAGAAGACGAACTCTCCAGCTAAGGCAGTTGAGCCCACAATGTTGATGATCAAATTTCCTCCTGAAACGACACTTCCGTCTATTCCAGAGCTGAAAGCAAGGTTTGCTCGCTTTGGCCCAATGGATCAATCAGGTTTCCGTCAATTTTGGAACTCATCAACTTGTCGAGTTGTTTTCTTGCACAAGGCTGATGCACAAGCTGCATATAAATACTCTGGAGGAAATCAGTCCTTATTTGGCAGTGCGGGTGTAAGGTGTTTCCTTAGGGAATTTGGGGATTCTGCTCCTGAAGTCACTGAAGCGGCAAAGGGTAGGGCAGATGATGGTGGCAGTGAACTACCTCGGGTGAAGGATCCCACAGTGGTTCATCGCCTGGCATCAGCATCATCTATGCAACCTCTTCCTCAGCCCATCCAGCTGAAGTCATGCCTGAAGAAATCTACAGGTGATGAGTCGGGTGTAGTTACTGGTAATGGAAGTAGTAGTAAAGGAAACTCTCGTGTAAAATTCATGTTAGGCGGGGAGGAAAGTAGTAAGGGAGACCAAATAATGGTGGGTAATAGAAACAAGTTCAACAATGCTAGCTTTGCTGATGCTGGCTCACCTCCTGTTGCAATGGATTTTAATAGTAAGAACGTTCAAAAGATGACATTACAACCCCCGATGCCTATTGTTCCCCTTCCCACTACTCAGTTTTCGAAACCCCCTCAACATAATTTGCGTAAATCTGAATTGGCAATGGCAACCCGAAACAGTCCCGATTTTATTAACGCCACAGCATCAGCTACTGCAAGCACGGTTGATATATCACAGCAGATGATACACCTTTTGACGAGGTGCAGCGATGTTGTGACTAACTTGACGGGTTTATTGGGCTATGTGCCTTACCATCCGCTTTGACAAAATTTACTCTTCACTGCTCCTTTTTCGATATCATTCATACATACACAAGAAAAATTATCGAGTGGAATAATGTGGATGACTTGCTTCTAGAACTGCCGGGTGATATTTGGGCGAGTCTATCAGAGATTTTGGGCTCCATAAAATGTAAATGCACTCATTGTCAGTAGCATTTTATTAGCTACCCTTTTCCTTTATATTTAATAGATCACTCTGCGGGGTGGGATGGGGTTGTATATATCTTGTGTACGCCCTTTCTTGAATTTTGTGTACGCTGTTATTGGCTGCATTTTGACATTTACTTTGGCCTTCCGTCCTGGATTCCTTCCCCTTCCCTATGGGGGTAATTAAGAATTACTATGAGACGGTACAATCCCAACACTTCATTATAAACAGATTTCTTTCGTAATTTTTATCACCATTGTTTTTTTCTCTTTGCGTAAGTTCTTGTATATAAACTGTACCGTCATAATAAAGTGGGCTGGGTAGAGGTCTGCCCTTAAGGTGTCATGAGTTTTCTGTGGCTCGGTCCGAATGAGTCTCAATGGATTAAGTTACCTGTGTTTGTTTTCAGTGAAAATTTACTTTATATCAACAAAATCTTGTAATACCAAAAGTTGAAAAATGATAATAAAAGATTAGAAATGATAATCTTGTTCACAAAATTTTGCAATTTCCTTTAAATATTTATGTTTTACCCCTGATAATTTATTGCATTCGTATTTTCTTTTCTACAATTTTTCATTTTATTTTTTTCATTCTTCACTTTCTAGATTGATTTACTCACTCTTTTGTTTCAACATCTTAAAGTTTCATTATTTACTTGCTTTCCAAATTTTTTTCGTACTTATTCCATTTTTTTCCTTTCTTCATTTAGCAATTTCTTTATTCATTTTTCTTAAAAAAATACAAACTTTAATCACACCAATTATCTTAATCTCAAAATTGATTTTATATACAATAATACAAGTGCAGTTTGATCCCTCAAATATATTATTTATTAAACCAACAAATGAAATTTATATTGTCATATTTGTAAAAGGAGCTTTTGAATAACTACGAACTCTAGAGTTGTTCATTCAATCTTCGTTTATTTGTCACACTTTTTGAAAAAACAATAATAAACTCATTTTAAACTGATGCTGGTAAGAAAATGAAGGTCTTGATGAAAGAAATAGTCACAAATAGAATCAAGAACACTGTGTGTTTATAACAATTAGGGTTTTGAATGTCTTTTTGGTACCATAATTTCTGCTCTCATTTCTCTCTTTTCTCAACTTTCTTTGGAAAGGTAAAGCTCACTGCTCTGCGAGTGAAACCTCTAACCCTCGCCAGAGCTCGTTCCTAGGGTTTCGTTTCTTGAATTTCTCATCTCCTTCAACAGCGACGCCCCTAATGACCCAATTGCACTCTCAAGACAATGCGCCGGTTGTTGCCGATTCTCCTAGGGTTTCACGAGACCAGAAACTCGGCAACTCTTCAACGCAAGACTGTAGGGTTAGGGTTTTCTCCGACGGTAACGCATCGTCCACCATCGATAGTTTCACGGAGGAAAATGATGACGGCGACAAATTTCTCGGTTCCGATAGTGGATCTCTGTTGTCGGAATTCGACGACTACGTGGCAGCTGAGAGGCACGTGTCGCGGGATCTAGGGTTTGGGTTCGAGGTCGGTGATATGGTGTGGGGGAAGGTGAAGTCTCACCCGTGGTGGCCTGGGCACGTATACACAGAAGCGTTTGCGTCTCCTTCGGTGCGTCGCTTGAAGCGGGAGGGGCATGTGTTGGTGGCGTTCTTCGGTGATAGCAGCTACGGCTGGTTCGAACCGACCGAGCTCATTCCGTTCGACGAGAATTTCTCGGAGAAATCGCAACAGACGAATTCAAGGACGTTTTTGAGGGCCGTGGAGGAGGCGGTTGATGAGGCCTGCAGGCGGCGTGGGCTTGGGTTGTGTTGTAGGTGTAGGAACGCTGATAATTTTAGACCCATAAATGTTGAAGGGTATTTTTGTGTTGATGTGGAAGAGTATGAGCCTGGAGGGTTGTATTCTGATGGCCAGATTAAGAAGGCGAGGGATAGTTTTAAACCGACTGAGACGCTTGCATTCTTGAAACAATTGGCGATATCTCCACATGATGGTGGCCGTGGAAGCATTGGATTCACTAACAATAAGGCTACCCTTTCGGCTTACCGGAAGGCGGTGTTTGAGCAGTTTGATGAGACTTATGCTCAGGCTTTTGGGGTACAGCCCGTGCGCACCACTCATCCTCAGAATAATAAACTCGATCAGCCTGGGATTGTTAGGCACACTCCTAGAGGTATATATACATACATATATAGTTATTCCTTTCAGTTTTATTAAATACATATATAGTTATTCCTTTCAGTTTTATTGGTTAATGGAGACCCATTGTATTTCAGTAACTTTGTCTATGCGTTGTTTGTCTGCTGACAATGAATTTGATGACCAAATCTATCTGGGTTTTTGGGTTTTGGAATAAAGTTGTTGTGTTAGGAATATACACGTCTTGGGTAATAATACCTACTCTTAGATGTTTAAGCACTTGACTCAGAAGGGGAGATACGAGTCTCTGATATTCTTTATTGCATAAAATGTGTTTTGATTTTGGTTAAGTCTCTTATGGTTGTTGTTGTGGAGCTCGTTTGTTAACATTCTAATAGAGGTTTGAATCGCTGTGATGTTTGTGCTTGGTAGCTGAAATGCTTACAGTCTAAAACATGATTGGTTAATGTTCTTGATGGATATATAATCATTAGAAACACGACTAGTTTAGGTTATGATGAAAATCGAGGTGAAAGAGTGGGCATGCATGACGAAGACAAGTTTAATAAGAATATATTTGGGGAAGTTAGAGTAGCTCCTATTAAGAAGATGACGACAGAAACTTGCTTAGGATAAGGTGGATTTGGTGACCGAGTAGACTACTAGAGGCTCTAATGGAATGGAAGAAAAGGATCAAATGGAAGATAATTAGATTAAAAACGGCGGGAAGACCGTAATAAATGTATGGAAAAACCTAGACCTTAGTCTACTGTAGCATTTGGTATGTAAAATCTATTGTTTTATACTTGTGAAAATTATTTTTCCTGCAAATCATGATTTTTCAGAATGTTGTTAATGCATTTGGTATGCTTAAAAGTACCCTATGAATTCAGATAAGTTTAATGAATCTTAGACTTCCCCACCTTTGTGGTAATCTTGGATACACACCCCCTCCCTTGAATGTTTTGTGGGGAAACATTAAAACGAATTCCTAGAAATGCTTCGTTGTTATTTTAACTTTTAGCAAACATGAGAATCTAAAATTTCTAATCTAAGTTTATTGGGAAACTTAGAAGAACCCCCTAACGAACTCCCCAAATGGTTTTATTGAAATTTTCACTATAGAGCCCAGTGGCATAACTTGATCCTTGTAATTAACCCACATTAGTGGGGTTAGCCTTAGTTGTTATTATTGTAATTATTCTTAATTAATTTAATACAAACTTTTTGTCTTCACAGAGCCTTGTTAATGTAATTTAAGTTTTCTTCGTATCCTTGCAAAAAGTTTCATCAAAGTTGAAGCTTTCTATAGTAATGTTAGTATAACTGGATTGTCTGGTTTTATTATTAGCCTTTTAATTTGACCACTAGTTTAATTTGAGTGTGATCTCTTGTATTTTATCCCCTTACTTGCATAAGGACGCTAGATTGAATATGTTGTGTCTCAAGCTATTCAAAGCCACTTCAAATAGTAATGCTACTTTCTCTCTGTTTTCAATTTTTTTCAGCTCCCTTGAGTGGTCCACTGGTGATTGCAGAGCCTTTGGGTGGTGGGAATAGCAAATCTGTTAAAGTTAAGGAGGCTTTGAAGAAAGATAGATACCTTCTTAAGCGAAGAGATGATTCAAATAGTACTGTCCAATTAGCACACACGGAGGACAAATATAATGCAGCAAATAGTTATCTATTCCAGAAGAAGGGTCCAGCTGTTCCTTTGTCACTTCATAATTTGGAAAAAAAAACAGACACAGGATTTGTTAGTCATGATGTTGTAGCTTCAACTTCAGATGCCAGAGAAGATTTAATGCGTGCTCAAGCACATGAATGTGGTCTTGCATCCCTTTCCATTTCCTCAGATGTAAAGGCTCCTCTCAACAAGGGAAAGGAATCCTCTGATGAGGTAGCGCAGAGCTTTGAACTGGATAATGCTTCAAGTAAAAGCGTGGTTAGGTCTGATTTGTCTGGGGAGTCGGTAGTACCAAGCACAGTTGATAACATGTCTCAACCATTACATCTGGAGAACAAAGTTGTTGATGCTAAACATGATGGAAATGCAAAATTGTCAGGACAACGTGAAGATTTTAACCAAACAGAGCAGGTACTAATGATGAGTGCTGATGGAGTAAATGACATGCATCAAGTTAAAAGCGAAAATAATGTATATGGTTCACCAGTTGAAGTAAAGCATCACAAAATTAGTGTGGTGAAGAAGATTAAAGGTCATAAGAGACCTGCAGATGAGTTGAATTCTGAGCCTTCTGCAGTTGGGGAGGAAAAGAAGAAAAAGAAAAAGAAAAAGGACTTAAATTTACATCCTACCTCAGGCTTTCCAGATAGACATTCTACATTTGGGAAATCAGTTTCTGTAAAATCAACAGGAAAGCCTGTCTCAATTGGTTTGGCTTCTAAAGAAGATTTTCCTGCAGAACAAGTGGAGGTGGGTGTTGATGCCTGTAATTCAATGCCCATGGATACCATAGGAAATTCTAATTTGGCTTTGCCGCAACTTTTGGGTGATTTGCACGCCCTTGCTTTGAACCCTTTTCATGGCATCGAAAGAAAGATCCCTGGAGTTGTTCAGCTTTTCTTTCTGCGATTCAGGTCTCTTGTTTACCGAAAAAGTTTGTCTGTGTCTCTACCAACTGAGAATGAAGGTCCTGAAGTCCGGCTCACTAAATCTCCTTCCAGTCTCAGGACATCTGACAGTCCTGATGAGTATGTCAAAGCTTCTCCGATTGTAAAACCTGTGAAACATGTTATTCGGCCTGGTGATCCTACAAAAGCTGGGCGGAAAAGGGCCCCCTCTGATCGGCAAGAGGAAATTGCTGCCAAGAGGTTGAAGAAAATCAAAGATATAAAAGCACTAGCTTTAGAAAAGGCAGTGACCAGTCAGAAAACATCTGAAGCCCGGCGAGAAGATGGGATTGAATCCATATCTCAGGCTCCATCCAAGTTTGTGAAACTAGACTCGGTAAAGAAGGTGAACTCTCCAGCTAAGGCAGTTGAGCCCACAATGTTAATGATCAAATTTCCTCCTGAAACAACACTTCCGTCTATTCCAGAGCTGAAAGCAAGGTTTGCTCGCTTTGGCCCAATGGATCAATCAGGTTTCCGTCAATTTTGGAACTCATCAACTTGTCGAGTTGTTTTCTTGCACAAGGCTGATGCACAAGCTGCATATAAATACTCTGGAGGAAATCAGTCCTTATTTGGCAGTGCGGGTGTAAGGTGTTTCCTTAGGGAATTTGGGGATTCTGCTCCTGAAGTCTCTGAAGCGGCAAAGGTTAGGGCAGATGATGGTGGCAGTGAACTACCTCGGGTGAAGGATCCCACAGGGGTTCATCGCCTGGCATCAGCATCATCTATGCAACCTCTTCCTCAGCCCATCCAGCTGAAGTCATGCCTGAAGAAATCTACAGGTGATGAGTTGGGTGTAGTTACTGGTAATGGAAGTAGTAGTAAAGGAAATTCTCGTGTAAAATTCATGTTAGGCGGGGAGGAAAGTAGTAAGGGAGACCAAATAATGGTGGGTAATAGAAACAAGTTCAACAATGCTAGCTTTGCTGATGCTGGCTCACCTCCTGTTGCAACGGATTTTAATAGTAAGAACGTTCAAAAGATGACATTACAACCCCCGTTGCCTGTTGTTCCCCTTCCTACTACTCAGTTTTTGAAACCCCCTCAACATAATTTGCGTAATTCTGAATTGGCAATGGCAACCCGAAACAGTCCAAATTTTATTAACGCCACAGCATCAGCTACTGCAAGCACGGTTGATATATCACAGCAGATGATACACCTTTTGACGAGGTGCAGCGATGTTGTGACTAACTTGACGGGTTTATTGGGCTATGTGCCTTACCATCCGCTTTGACAAAATTTACTCTTCACTGCTCCCTTTTCCATATCATTCATACATACACTAGGAAAAATATCGAATGGGGTCATGTTTGGGCGAGTGATCTGATTGGGCTTAGTTGTAGATTTTTGGGCTCCAAAAAAATTTAAATGCACATAATTGTCTGTATTAGGAGCTCTTAACTTTTCCGATATCATTCTGAGGGGTTGGGGTTGGGGTTGGGTTTGGGATTGGGGTGTACTCAGTTGTTCGGTGGATTTGTACTTGTGTAAATTGTATCATGTGACTTATTTTTTAAAGTTAGAATGTTTTCAGTTAAAATATTATATTGTTATGCGCGAGTTAGATAGGGTTTTTGATTTCTTTCTTGGCATATACTATTAGATATATTCGAACATGAAGCATGCAGGGCGAACTTGATGGACCTTGACGTAATATTTTCTTCATGTCAAAATATTATACGGTTAAATTGATTTTTCTCTTTCACAGAGTAAATAAAAGTTATTTTTTTTAAAAAAAAGTCCATAAATTGAAGTTTGGATAAATTCGACATTAATCATTAAATTTTTGTCATGTACTACTAATGCTATTATTATCATGGTTTTAAAAAGAGTAAAAAAAACGCATTTCAAATAAAAAAATTATAATTGATTGATGGTTCTTATGTGCCAATTGGCCAACTGCTACTCACGCATCTTAATGGGGGCGAAGAGTGTTGCTATTTCTTTATCGAATTGCAAAGTGACATCACTACCAAACAGCATCAGAGTCAACATTTAATTAGAGATTATCAAATTGTTGACAAGATAAAAACTGCTTGATATCAAAAACTGAAAAAATTGCTCGAAATTAAAAAAATTGGAATCGCAAATGGACACTCTTTAAGGAAACTAAAAATTCAATTAAACATAAGATAAAGTAGTAGTAAAGAAAATAATGGAGACAAGGAACTTTTAATCAAACAATCCACAAAAATGGCCTCGAATTCACCATCGTCGCCTGCATTGGTTGCAGTCAAAATTGTGCTGACAAGCAAGCCAGACACTAACGCATCACCAAATTAAAAAAAAAAAAAAAAAACAAGGGTAGAGCACACCCAAAAGGTGGAAACACTAGGTAGCTACATCCTTCTAAATATCGAGATTGGCTTCCTCAGGGATCACAGTTAAAGTCACCAATTTATCACCCCTTCTTTTTACTACTACTTTCACCGGTACCCCAACTTTGTCTCCCAATATTTCAATGACCTGCCATAATCAAGAATTCATTCAAGCGTCATATAAAATCCAAGTGCAACCAATGTATATGTTTTTTAAAACTCGAGTACCCACACCAGTAGCACCAGTTACTCGTCCACAATACATTACACGCTGTAACATATATTTATCTCTTCTTAAGTTGATACCAACTTATTCATTTAAACTACATAGCCAAGCTTGATAAACTCGACCAACAATTTCAATACAAGACTCCCAAGAGACAAAAACTAAAATAACAATTAAACATACACACATATATAAATAGGTCATTACCTCCTTTAATCTTTCGACAGGCTTCCCATCAAATTCAATGACAACATCACCAGGACAAAACCCAGCACGCTCTGCAGGGGACCTAGGAGTTACCTAGCCAAAAACATTGAAGTTCACTTTAGACAAATAGGTGATTTCAAGTATTCTAATGCTTGTTTGTCCAGCATTGAAGAGTGCAAAGCATATTATTAAGAAAAGAATCGATTGCATAACAAGTAAAACTACAACAGATATCAATTCATATGGAGAAACTACAGATTTGTCATATTATTGCCTCATCACAAAGTGCAATTATGATTTTGTGGTCTCTCCATTAACTTCTGCATTAACATTGTTAGACCCTTATGGTCCTCTCGTTTTAGTGTCTCAGTTTTCTAGTTTGACAATGTACTATTTAATTATCTTTCACTAATACACAAATTCCACCCAACCTTTCAACATCTATCCCTAATTTGAAGCCCCAAAATACATACAAGAGCCATAGCTCAAAAATTTAGCCTGATACAAGAAACAACCTTGTGGCAGCGTGAACTATGACAAAACACTATGATAGTTATAGGTAAAGCTGACATCCCCCAAAATAATACCAAACAACTTTATGTTTAACATGTTGGGTATTCAGCCCCAATGCCCACCAGGTCAGGCACACCCATCCATCAAACCCTTGGGGATGAATTCAACCATGGCCAACTTATTTATGTTTTTCCTAAAAAGGCCGCTCACGAGCCCATTTGCATTGTAGAAGGTCTATTTAAATGTACTCTTCACATGATGAGATTAGAGTGAAGGAAGAAAAGAGTGTCTTTGTCTGAAGATAAGATTTTTACATTGATCATTACCCCTAAATGTACTCTTCACATTGATCATTACCCCTAACCTAACAGCATCCATTCCGTTGAAAAACTGAACACACAAGAACCAGAGAAGTAGGATATCCAAAATGATCAATTAGCAACATACCATTGGTACAAGAATACCCTTAGTGACATTAGGGAATGAATCATCTTTCTTTTTAAGCTGCGCAATAATCATCTCATTGAGATCAAGCATCTTTAGCCCAAGCCAAGGCCGTATTACTCTCCTGAATAAACGTTAAGCAATGCTTATTCATTTAATCTACAATATGCAAGAGCTCAACTAAACTACACAATTATGATTGACAAGAAAATATATTTAAATCCATATTTGTTTATGGAATATCAATTTTTAAAATGTGAAAAATGTAAAAGATTTTTCCAAGTAAATTAACTTCTTGGAAGAGTAAAACATCCTTTTTGAATGACACTCCCAACACAAACGAAAACCTAACATTTTACAAGAAAATAAATTCCTACTTGCCAATGTGTATGCAATAAAATAGATAAAACCAAAAGCATACCCATTTCTCTTGAAATGCTCTAAAATTTTACACACGGAATCAATTGGTACAGAAAAACTCAGACCATCAGCAGCAGCCACTTTCATCATGTTCACCCCAATAATTTCTCCATCCATGTTCACAAGAGGCCCTCCAGAATTTCCCTATACCACAGAAGCAAATAAAACATACAACCAGACTGAACAGATATTCATGTTAAGATTCAGTTGGTACCACCACATGCATATGTGGTTAAATCAAGTAGAGAAAAAGAGAAAACATACCATATTAATTGCACAATCGGTTTGTAAATACTCTCTCGGCGTGTCGCTAAATCCCAAATCACTACTTTTGCGGTCAACACAACTAGGCCAAGTATCGTAAAAAATTCATTTCATTAGTTCAGAAGACAATCAGGAGCCTCTTACATTAAAAAACCACAGGCTTAGTCAATTAACATGTTAGCACCCTAAAAAGCCATATAGCTTTAGCTTCCACATCTATCTATCATGTGAAATGGGCAAACCTTAAACAAAATTAAAATAGCTTAAATATAGGGCAACAACTGTTATTGCCTGAATTTTTTCATCACACCTTACAATTCCAGCAGTGACTGTATTCTGAAGAGAAAGTGGACAGCCCACGGCTATTACCCAATCTCCAGGACGTAGCCTACTTGACGAACCAAGTTTAGCTTCCGGCAGTGGAGTTTCGGAATTGATCTTCACAATAGCAATATCTGAATGCAGGTCAGCATTCACAACTTTCCCCTCAAATGTTCTTCCATCTTGCAATGTGACTTCAATCTATAGTATAGTTGATATGTTAAGATCACCATTAGTTAAACTAGTAAGACCAGGAGTGTCTAGACTCCAGAGTCATGATTATTTAAATACATGTCTGATGTCTCCCTGGAGCCTAAAACTTACGAGAATAGAAAAACAATATGCCATATACACAATAGCCGACATTATATAGTCTAAATGATCTGAAGGGAGAAGTATTTTAGTAACTGATTTACACATTCATGTTAAGAATATCAAGAACAATAATTAAGCCAAGCAACTTCATTCTATAACTCAAATGCATTATACTTGAGTAATAATTCATCATGTATTTGACGTAATTTACCTGAAGTGTTTGTGCAATACCAACTTAGTGCAAATAAATGATGGAATCATATTTCCATTCAGTTGTGTAGCCTATCAAAAAACTAAGTGAGCTACATTTAGAAATGCCCATATTTTAGCTTCAAGCTGGCTTCCTGTAAATACACTTGAGATGTGTTTGAAAATATCCAAATTCGACACGATATCACATTTTGCATCATAGAAAGCAATACCAAAATCTACCAACATTTTACGACAAGGTTTGAGAGATATGCCCAGGCATGTAGACAAACCTTCCCTTTGGAGGAACCTTTTGTGCCCAGAAAATCAACCACAACATGAGCGGATGTCAAGATCGTTCCATCCTTGTTGATGATTGTTCCCGAACCTATACTCTCTCCGCTAGCAATACCAAAGAAATCTGTGTGGAGGATGGCTCTACTCCTCAGAGTCAACTCAAAGGAAACAATTCAAATGTTCAAGGTTGAAAGATACCAAAACATATACCTTGATGAACTGCAATATTAACAACAGCAGGCCCAACTTTAGCAGCTGCATTTGCAATAGTATCTTTACCAAAATAATCACTTGGCTTGGACTTATCATCAACAGCCCCAGAAACTTCCTTAGTTACATCAGACGAAGGAACGGGACTGACTCTATAAGAATACAGCGCAACAATTCCTACACGTTTTCAGCTATATATGTAATACAAACATCCTCTCAGAAAAATCTGTGCATATACCAAGTGCAAAAAAAAAAGGACGGACCAGATTTATTGGAAAAGGGTAAATGTTGAGAATACAAATCAAACAGCACTGGACATGTCAACCATAGGGAATCCGGTAATGGCTCAGGGACTCGAACTGCAATCGAAGCTCCTATATTTGATGTTGAAGCCACGTTAGCAGAACATCAATGTTACTTCCATTTAAATAATAAAACGGCATTTTATTTCAATTCACTTAGCTACCCACTAAAGAAAGCGTGGAAGCTTGTTTTATGGTTAAACAGAAATGTTGTCGACAGTCACCATTATAAGCACTACTCTAAGATAATGTTGGGAGAGCATAAGGTTCTATTACATACCCTTGTAATGAATTTAATACTTTAAAGATTTAACTACCATAATACGATTCTCTATTCACTACCACTTGATAGGTAACATGCTCAAAAGTTAGGAAATAGCAGGAACCGGAAAACCATAAATAGCAACTCTGACTAAAAATGGAACCACATAGTAGAATTAAATTATTTTATCTTCAAAGAACCACATAGGGAGTACGTAACAAAACTTTCTCCTCTTCACTACTGCTCCATAATTTAGAACGATCGCATAAATAATAAAATGTTAGAAACTCACTAAAACGATCGTAGTCACGGCAGCACAACAGAGTTGCACCCGCCATCGCCGCAGTTCTGAAAAGCCCCAACCTTCTCTGCCATATACAATTCATCTCCCATTGAGAAATTACAACTTCAATTGTCACGAATTCAAACAGAAAAATAGCAAAAACAAACACGCATACCAAAATACAACTCATGACAGGCAACACTGTTCACACCCTTCGCAAAGCAGATACACAAACTTATTATTAAAAAGAAAAATCATACAACCAAGAATATAAAGACCAACCTAGGGTAACAATAAAATCCAGGCCCACAACTCGCGAGATGGCCCAAACGAAAATGGCCCAACAATAGCCGCGTCGCATTAACTTCCCACGTTAACATTTTCTCTTTCGTAACTTCCAGAGAACGCTTAAAGAACGGAGAACAATAACTACCATGTTCAAATCCAAAATCAAGCGAGATTAACGTTGCGAATTATACTTCAATTCTACTAATTAGGTAACCATGATTAATTTTTCAGGAATGAAATCAAGGCAAACGATATTTCTAAGCGAACTTTGATGAACTGTAACAAACAGATTAGGTTAAAAGTTAACAAAATTAAGGTAATAAAGAGCATCTTCCATGTATTATGTAACTTAACAACGGACTACATTTGAACCAGTATCATATTCAGCCATGAAAGGTGACCACTACCGTAAAAGACCAGATGCTAGGCCACAACATCAAACTTCACCTAAACTAAAACTATATATATGATATTAGCAAAACAAAAACCCAATCTATAGAAAAGAAAAAGAAAATCTAACGGTAAGATTTACAAAAGGCATCATCTATGTGTTCTTAGGAGTAGAGGGCTTTTCAGCAGCACTGGTATTTTTCTTGGGCAACAAAACCGGGTTAACATTAGGCAACACTCCACCACTAGCAATCGTCACACCTTGAAGCAATTTTCCCAACTCATCATCATTCCTCACCGCGAGAAGCACGTGCCTAGGGATAATCCTATTCTTCTTGTTGTCACGTGCGGCGTTCCCAGCCAACTCCAATACCTGCATTGTGAAATCCGCATTGAATATTTCGAACAAGAAATATTTAATTTAATAATGTGGTTAAGACGAATCGCTGAGTATGTACCTCGGCGGCGAGGTACTCGAGGACGGCGGCAAGGTAGATTGGAGCGCCAGTGCCTAAGCGGCGGGAGTAACGGCCTTTCTTTAAATACCTAGCGACACGGCCGACGGGGAATTGGAGACCGGCTTTTGCGGATTTGGAAACGGCTTTCTTCCTGTCGCCTCTTCTTCCAGCGGCACCTTTGGGGGCGGCCTCCATTGCTGTGTGATCCGATATATCAGCAAAACGGTTCGTTTCGAAGGAACGAGAGAAAGAAGGCTCTTTCTATTTCTTTGAATTTTCGGAATTCTGGGCACTGAGCCGAGCGCGAGGGAACGCCATATATATACTGCACGCAAACGACAAATGCTGCCGATTCGGTCTTGCCACGCTGGCGATCCGTGGCTTAAGTTGCCCTGAGGATTTTAAGGCTGCTTTAATTGTATCATTGGGTTGATTCATCGGACGGTTAATTGTGTTGACACGCTGGCCATCCATGTGATTTCTCTCGTCCGATCCAACGGCGTTGTCTTCTTGTTGGTGGCTAAATACGCAATTAGATTCCGAAGAAGATCGAAGAGCTAATCATAGTTTAGAGATTGTTGATATATATAACTTATGACAATATCTTTATTTAATCTATATATTTAGTGCTGTTGTTTTATTCTTCAATTTATATTAATATTGTATTATACATTTTCTTTATCTGGTTAGCTAAATTGTAACATTTACAAAATTTGCATACATATGTAAATTATATTTAAATATAAGTTACCATATTAATAAATATTCAATTTCCATTAAGATACAATTAAAAAATAAACGCATGTTTAAGCACAATTTTCATGATGCCAACTACTTTGTGTTCAAGGAGTTTGCTTTTCCATTAAAAAGAAACTTATGCGTGAGTAATTGACATTTAAAAGTTTTAATTTATTTTTTGAGAAAAATATAAAAACAGTGTACTCTAGAATAATTATTTAATTCTTTAAAATTATTAATGAAGTTATATGATTTTCAAATGAATTATTTTAATGTATCTTTTTATTATTATTGGGTATTTATGAATTGTGTGTTTTATTTTATTAGAAATTTTTCAAAAAAAATAAAATATTAAATGATATTGAATTTAATCAACAATAAATTTTATAAATAAATAAATAAATATTTTACATCAATTACATTTTTATAATGTTTAATTATTTTTATTGTATATTTTTTTAATTATTATTATTATTACTATTGTTATTATTATTACCATTATTTTTATTTATTTATTTAATTATTGAAGTATGTTTTAATATTTAAATTTTAAGAAATAAAAGAAATATTTTTAAATATCTTTGCATCAATTGTCTTTTTATAATATTTAGTTCTTTTACTATATCATATTTTCTTAATTATTGTTATTATCATTACTTATTTATAAGTTATGTCTTTGGTTTCATTGAAAATTGAAAAGTTTTATATAAATGATAATTTATTAAGTTAACATTCAAATTTATTTACTCTATTTCAATAGTTGATATTTGTTTTAGTATTTAAATTTTAAAAAAGAGTATATTTGTTTTTTATATTATTTTTTGCATCAATTGCCTTTTCATATTATTTAATTATTTTATTATATTATTATTTTTTATTTATTTGTTTATTATTATTATTATTTATTGGGTTTGATTTTATTGGAAACTTAAAAATTTTGTGCAATGTTAAATCATAATGTATTAAGTTACCAAAATGTCAAATTTACATATTGATTTATGAATTCATTTACAATCTTATAACAACATATGTGAATACCAAACTTTGACGATTGGATAAAAAAATTTATGTTTATGTTTTCAAATGAGTCTTAAAATTGATTAATTGATTAATAATGGAGTTCAACAAATTCTTTAGTATTCTACATACTCCTACAAATTACCATAAAAATCCAACAAATTATTGAAAATCACAACCAAATATCAAAAGTAAAAGAAATCCATTACAGATTCACCAATCCATAGATTAAAAAAACAATACATTTCGGATCCGTCAATTTATAAGTTAAACAAATGCATTTTGAATCCACCAAACTATAGATATCGTGGAACCTAATTTTCAAAAACCTCTAAACTCCCTAATGATGCCTTTTAAAATAAAAATAACAAGACTAATTTTAGTATTTAAAAAATATAAGAGTGCTGGAAGAAACACCCCAAAGTAGAACTCATGTTAGACGACCTTAACACACTCTTTCAACCTAGGATAACAACAAAATAAAAGTCTACAACTCACGAGAATTTTTATAATTTTTCCATGTAAAAAATTTATATGATTTTATTTTTACTATATTACATACTATAACCTTTATATTTTTGTTATGAAATAAAATATACGAATTCACATACGTAATAACAAATGTGTTTTTAGTAGTTAGTTACAATATTAAGAAAATATACGTAAAACCTCCTTCTTGGAGTATTGTTATTTTCACTAATAACACAAATGTGTAGGAGATCAAGATTTTTGGTAATTAGTTGAGAGATATCGTGAATTTGAGTTTCAAAATTACATTATTAGATAAAAAAAATTACAAAATTCAACCAAGGTAAAACTTTTTAATATATTATTTTTGACATATGCTATTACATGTGTGATACATGATTAATACATACATATAACAGAAAAAAATTTTAAATAAACAAAAAAAGGAAAATAAAGTTCAAAAAATAATAATAATAAATGACTAAAGAAACTGAAAATCTCTCAAACTCAACTTTAATACAATAAGTTTTGTATGTCTTTCTCTCTCTATATATATAATATTTTTTATGTGTCTTTTCTTCACTCAATGTGAATCCACACTGAAATTTTTTTCAAGAGTCATTTTCTTAGTATAACTTCCATTTGACTATACAACTTTCTTTGATAAAAAAATTATTGTCACCATTTCATACAAGCATAATGTTGTGATCTCTTCTCTTTACTCAGTTATTTTTGTGTCTGTCTTGTACCCCGATTCGAATACAATATTTTAACAAGAAAAAATATCTTTTGACAAAGAGGCCATACATAGATACTTCCTTAACAATTGTCATTTTTTGAACAATTTCTCTCTATTTTATGTCATCATATCCTTGTCATATTTATGATTCTGTCCTTCCATTTTGGAACAAATATACATTCAATCCCAAACATAATGTTTACAGTAACCATGATTCCAAAGCGTATAAACACACAACAAGATTTCTACTCAGTGCAATGAGTGCGAGGGGATTTCATAGACCTTTTAAGCCCATTACACACGTTGTTTACCATCTCCAGAAAGTCCCTCACGATTACAAAGATTTGAAGTGGATTCGACTCTTCGTCACTCACATCCCCATGAAAATACTCAGTTACTTCTTTTACACCACCCATCACTCTATCTTCATCTCCATGCAACTCTTGCACCTTTCTTTCTGCATAATTAAGAAACCACTTCATAGAATTGACAAAGCTCTTATTTTTTTCATCTTCGTACAACAACCCTTTTACTAGGTTCTGCATGTTAGCCAACCCATTTGATAGGTTCGACACAGAACTTGCAAGCACGTTTAAGTCAATTGTGGCAGTCTTTTTAACATTGCATAACTCAGCACTAAGACCAGAGACAAGTTTTAGTCCAATTCTTCTATAATCTTCTTCCTTCTCTTCCTCCGTTCTGTTTTCACTCTTCTGTCCCATGATGCTCTTTGAAGCTTTGGTTCCTTCTGAGCGAACTATTTCCTGAACAAAGAAATGGAGCAAGGTGGTTTTACCATCTGTTCCTTTCACATCAGCCAGCTTGAGAAGGGCATCAAGTTTGAAGGCTCTAGCACCTCCCCTGGTTGTCCCCACGTTCATGCGGTTTCCTGTTTTGAGTACTGCTTCGAGCAATTTCAAGAAGAACTTGCTTGACCTTAGTTCCTTGCATGCTTCCTGGTGTCACAAAAAAACAGTCATAAAAAAAAAACAGAAGACTGCCAATAATACACTCTTCAACATGATTATGATCATTATATTACTAATAGACTATCTAGACATTTAAAATCTAACTTCTTAATAGGCTATCATAGACATTTAAAGTCTATCTAGCAAAAGTTGTTGATGTTGTTGATGTATAGTTTCACGCATGTTTACAGGTCTTGGTCTTGGTCTTGATGTGAAGGATTGTGTTGGAGATGCCACTTAAAATTTTATGATTTATGAGTGAGGATTTTTTAAATAAGTAAGACATACATGGTTTCATAGTTTCATGATTGTTTACAAATTTCAAGAAGTTCCAATGAACTACTATAAAAGGGTCTTAATTACTCTGCCGCTACCTCTAGCATTGCGAAAGAGTTACTGAGGTGAGTCACTTCATCTTCGAAAGTTTCTCTGTAAAGCATGGCTTCCACTCGTTTAAAGGCAAATGGTATGCTAAGCATCACTCTCACAAAATTTTCAGCGAACCCAAGTTCATTGACACGTCCTTTGTAGTTCAATAGCTTATCCTCTTCTTCCTTCGTTGGCACCATTTTTACCAGTGCCTCCAGTTGTTGCAAAGACAAACCCTTCCCTGCATTTATTTCACTACTCAATAAGACTTTCCACTTACCATCATTAGTTTTATCTTCAGCATATGGTGTAAATGCAAAGGTGCATGCATGTTGTGTTGGTTGAAACTTTAATGGTCAAAGCATAAATTATTATGCATGTTTGTAAAATAGGATCCTTTACCTAGTATCAGGGCCTCGCATACTTCTGCTGCTGTGATATTTAGAGCCTTAGAGAGTATTGCTATGTTTTGCAACCGTTTTGGCTCAAGTACATGCTCTTTAGGAGACGGGGTTTTACTCTTTGCTTCGTTGTTCTTTATTGAATTTTGTAAATTGTAGCCAAAGAGTGACTCGATCATTACCTCATCCAACCTGATTAAATTTCATCATCTTCTCAAACGATGAAACTAAAAACAGATAGAATGCATTAAATGCTAATTTGGAGGAAGAACTTACTCAAACGAATTTGTTCGTAGCGTATCCCACACCATGGTTCGATCTGGCGTGGCTCTTACTTTGTCCCAATGAAGTGGTTTGAGTTTTGGCAGTTGTTGAGAAAGTGGGGTTTTGATCACACTGTTAACGCTTTCTTTCAAAAACGGAGGTGGACTTGGTGGGGGAGGAATGCTAGGTTGAGAAGTTTCACTCCTCTTTTGCTCTTCATGCTTTGGAATGGAAGGTGATTGGTTAGATTCTACCTTTGAAGTTGAATTGTGAGAAGAACAAGGAAACTGAGCTGTCGCAGAAATTAAATTTGTAGGACAGAGAAACAGTGGTTCCGTTTCAACACATGAATGAAAACTTTCGTAATCTGATGATGAATGACTTTCTTCAGGAACAGTTTTTTCTCCAGAGGAAGCTTTGCCACCATCATATTCCAAATCCTCGTGAACAGAGAGAGTTTCCTTGGTGGAAGAACTGCCAGTGCTGGCATTGTCATGTTCTTCTTGATTCAACGCTTTCATCTCATAAACTGCACGTTTTAGGGAACTATGGCTTGAAGTGATACTTTGTGTCTCACAAGTTTGTTCCAGGTAAAGCAAATCAGGGTCAGAGTTTAAACTCACATTGCTTGATGAATTATGGTACGTACCTCCTGTTCTTCCGTTTTTGCTAAAGAGTGGCATTGTCCTATTGGGTTTCCGTTTCTGATTCCTAAATCTCTTGCAAACACAGACACACCCGAGTGCACAGATTAAGGTAGCAACTCCACCAGATACTACAACAGCCACTAGTGTTGTTCTATCTGAGCTACCTCTATCTTGTTGAATCTTGCGAAGTGGCATGCTCCTGTGTGACTGATAGGAACCAGGGTGCACGTGCAGCTCCGAATTCGGAGCTTCAGCTTCGGTTTTGGATGACAGAGAAGCTGAGAGGGACACAAAGTCAGAGTCAAAAACGCCATAGCATGACCTTCTTGTGTGAAACCTGTTGAGTGACTTGAGTCCAAGCAAAGTTCTGAAGTTTTCAAGTCTACGAGTTTCTTTGTTTTCGTTCTCATCCACCCCTAAGGTTTTCTTGATTTGATTTTCATTTCCTACTGCACTCCACGCGGCATCCACAGTCAAAATGTTGGCTCTTTGTAATGATAGGAACACCAACAAGGTAATGATGAACCTCATGTTGAGTCTCAAAAAAAGACTCGTTTTTTTCTGGCTATCAAGAGTTCTGGAGACATGAATGCACCTTTTCGCCCTTTAAAATCTGTTTTTCTTTTTTTCCATATACCTTCTGAAGGAGGGAAAACAAGACTTGTTATTTGGGTGAAGAAGATCAAGAACTATGTCTTTAATGCTACTCCAAGGAATCGCTGAGCCTTGCAGTTGTTGTTGTATTTTTCCTTCTTAGGGAACTCCAAAACTCTTCTCAGTTCTCACCGTAATCAATTCAATCTACCCTATATTCATAACATAATAGTACTGTTAATGCATAAGAGTGGAAAAATCCTGTTTACTAGGCCACTACCTTGACTTCATGCTTTTGTCTTGTTTTTTAAAGCTATTTTGTCATAAGGTAAATGGGAGCTACTCACTAATGCTCTCGTTTGTCGTGATCAAACACCTCTCCTTTTCTTATTGATAAATTTAGGATCAAAAAGTACAGAATCTGATAATTTGAGTCACCATCGTTGCAGTTGGATAAAGATTTTCAGTAGTTAAAGAGTCACGTAATGCAAACGACGTTGAAGTTGACAGTAGGTCCCGTTTGTTGAACTTGGCCAACTCTCTACGGGTGATTCAACAAGATTTCTCCATCCAAACCCATTAGAGAAGAGATGGGCCACCTGGGGGGACCAATAGTCCCAACTTTCTTATGTGAATTTTACTATGTTTCAGAGGGAGACTCCTTTAGATTTTGCAGGTTTTTTAACCCTCTTCTTACACCCCCATTTAATGATGTCAAGTTTATCTTTGTTAGTTTACATTTAGGTTTTGTTCTTACAAAATACTGTTGTGGGGACAAATCTTTCCTTTCGTTTTTGTCAGGATATCTGCAATGAAATTGCAAGTCAATTTTAAGGATATGAGTGCTATAGGTTTTAGGATCAAAGTTTCATTATTTTTTTAAGAAATAATTTTGTATTTATAGTTATGGTCTTGGACCTTGGAGGACCTTGGAGTATTATGTGCTAATATCGTCCAATTGAATTTAATTTATCCGTTAATCGTGATTTTTTTTTATTATCGCATGATATTTATTTAATGACATTGTTAATTAATCTGCTGAGATATGAAACGAGGTGGACGGGAAGCCGGCTAGTCTGGTATTCGCAGTACAGGTTTGATGTTCTGCAGTCTATGTGTAAGTTATGTTGCTTGGGTGTAAATGTCCGAATTTTTATAAAAAATGCATACTATATATCATGCATGTTGCTTCTCAAAATTCTCTGATGCAATTATCTAATTAAATGACAGTATAAATGTCACAATAGCTTTATTATATGCACTATACTTATATTTGTAACATTTGTGAGTTAATTATCAGATGTTCATGGTTGGCAGGCAGAAGCTTGACAGAATTTACATGGATGCATTCACTGTGATTGGCTAAAAAGAACACTTTACTATTAACTGTATTTTTCCTGTTGGTTTCACAATACATTCAGTGAGGAGTTTGCAATTCACATGCTCTTTTTGGTATTCCTGTATTTTCACGATGGTGTGTAGTCAGCAATGAGAACATTGTTGCCAAATAACTGCAACTTAGTGTAGTCATTCAAAGGATAAAAATAACCTCAAATAACACATGCAATCAGACAAATAAGCAAAATAAACACAAAAGATTTTAAGTTAATGTACCAAAAACTTTCCAATACATGTCCAACACACTCTCTGATGTGTATTTATGTTAATTTATTGTTATGCAGATAAATACATTTTATGTATGAAATTAGATATTTATAAATGATAAATTTTAATATTATATAAAAAGGAAATTTAACAAAATTTGCTTATAAAATATGATTTATTTTATATATATACTTAAAAATTGATCTTGTCTGAATCTAATCTATAATCTTCCACACAATAATGGTAGAAACTGAAATTTTTGATTCTGCAGTGTTTGTTTTCCGCTAAAATCACTTTCACTTTGAAGAAATGAAAAGTGCGAAAAGGTTTCCATGTTCTATGTCGCTATTACATAACATGCTCTCCTTCAGAATTAATTATGAAAACATGAAGCACATTGGAGAACGCTTTCAGTACCAAGTTAAATAAATCAACGACACTTGTCAACATCATTGTCTGCAAAAACAATAAATATATATGTCGTCTCATTAAGCAAAGTAATGAAAACAAAGAAACTAATTTGATTGTTAATCCGAAAGTTATAATTTACTCTCTAGTACCTGGGGTTGTATTGGGCAACTACATGTTGGAGAAACTTAATATTTATACTTAGAACTGACCATGCTCGAAAGACCGAGAAGTCGGAAGAACAAAAAGAAAGAGAGATTAATTAGTGAAAAACTTACGTGGAATGATATACACATGTGTTAATACTAATAGAAGACGTATAAATGCAATAAATAAAATTAATTAAAATGTTAAGGATAAAATTACAAAAGTAAAATTTAATTAAGAAAATATAAACAAAAGGTTTAATATGAAGTGAGAGGTCCAATAGGTTCATTATTGAGTAATATAAATAGATAGCATTTAATTCAATAGTTAGATTTTAATAAATAATTAAGATAAAATAGTGACTTAAAGCTTTGGATATCTTGTAGGTACAAACATCACATACCGAGAAATATTTCTAAAAACATGAGTGACCGAGAGAAGGACTTGACGAAGGAAATGAAGACGAAGAAGGTGAAGCAAAGACGGATTATGAGGACACTTTCCCCTATAAAATTTGTACAAGTACAATCCTTATCAACAACCTAATAAGTGATAAGTGATTAAGAATATTTTGAACAGTTTTTTGTCAATCAAAACTAATTTATATATAAATTAATCATAATCATTTTTGTGGAAACAATAAGGAGACCAAAAAAAAAGAAAAAAATAGAATAATGATACCGATAACTTTTAACTTGAAAAAACTTTGTCAAGAAGTAAAACTCACAGGAACTAATTCAAAAAATGTTTTCACTATGAAAGTAAGATTACAATACTTGTTTTTCTCACTCAGAGGATAAAACTTAATCTCACCAAAAGAATATGAAATATAATATATGTTTAGTCTATCACTAGGATTTCTAATCTTACACTATTGTGGATATAACTCTCTCATTTACTCTTTATGTTGTTCTTTTCACACTTTATTGCATTTTCTCTTCGGTCACAAGTTCTCTTTATATAGAAAATTAGAGAAATACTTATTCATAAAAAGATAATAAATAATTAATACATATTACATTTTCAAGATACTTGAAAAAATTACATTCAACTTTCTAGGTTGAACTTCATAATCTTAGAGATATAATTTTAAAATTCTGGAATATCATTCATTGAATATACTCAACGAATCAATTGTCAATATTCATTGATCACCACGAGTATGAATTAATTTATATATACTAGTTTGTGTATTCATATTTTCATGATAATAAAAAATTTATATATGTATAGTTTTTTATAGTTTTACAATTTTATTATTTACATAAATAATTAATTAAAAATAATACAATTTAATACATATGTATAATTTTGTAAATAGTGTTAAAAAATTACGTAGTTGTTATTTTTTAAAGAAGAATACTTTGAAATAAAGAGGATTTATTCAATTATTTACTATTAAATAAGTAATTATATTTATTTATTAAAGGGTAAAATTGTCTAATTAAAAGATGAAAAAAAAAAAAGATAGCAAATGATGTATCCTTTTTATACAATTGAAATAAAGAGGAGTTATTCAAATATTTACTATTAAATAAATAAATAAATTCTTTTTTATTTATTAAAAAGTAAAACTGTCTAATTAAAAGATGACACAAAGAAAGTTAGCAAATGGTGTATCTCTTTATTTGATAAACAACAATGGTGTATAAATTATGTAAAACCCCATCTTCATTTTTTCTCTCCCTCTCTCTCCTTTGTAAATTTCTCTATCTCCCTTCAAAATCCATCTAATCTCTATACATTTTGCAATAGATGGAGAAATAATAGTTTTTAATCCATCAAATTTTTAAATAAAGTAATTTTTTTTTTACTTTAAAAATTCTTTTTTTTTTAAATTGTCATCAATCTTATTGAGGTTAGTTAATAAGAGTGATTTGTTTGACTTGATTAAGCTTAATGTAAAATGAATATATATATATATATATATATATATATATTTGATTTGTGGTTTTGTTTAAATGAGTTATGTATATGATAATGATTATAGAGAATGACTAGATTTGTATGAATTTGGGATCACAAATTTAGGATGATATGTGAACTATTATTTGAGTTATTTTGCTGATAAAAAAAAATTATTTGAGTTATTTAATATTGAGTAAAGACATAAGTAACATATAGATTAATATATCAAGTATGAGAAGTTCAGAGGAGAGTTTTTCTATAATGTGACATGTGTAACTTGGATTGTAACAAATTCATCTTGGTCCATTACTCTTGGGTTAGCTTGTTAATCTAAATATTATATTGGATCATATATTAGTTTATTATAACATACTTAATACGAGTCTTTTGGTAGATATTAGTTGATTTTTCATTTGTTAAATATCCTTTTATGTATAGATTCATGTGTGTGTGTGTTTTTTTTTTTTGATCAGCAAGAAAACTAATAAATAAAATATGAACTACTTCAGGGGATTCAACCTTTTTACAAACCAACTTCTAACAGAATAGAGACCCCATACTCATCAAAAGCAGTCAACTCAAACCCAGCAAAGGCAACAAAAAACAACACCACTAAAACACCTACTCACAACTAACAAGCATCCTTGATCATAAACAAACAAGTTCACGGATCAATACACCAATCAGAAAAAGAAAAACAAGCAGAATCACATTTAGAAGTTAACCAAAACCAAACCTTTAATTGTACCAAGGAAAAAATCTCAGAATGATCATTCACACCTCCTTAAAAAATGTGGTTATTCCTATGTTTCCATATTTCTCCAATCACTGCAATCCAAACACTTTCCCATGCAACATTTACAAAGTTTGAGACGTTGCTCAATTTAAAATGCATGAAATGTGAAATCTATATCCTTTGTTTACATATTGCCAAATTTAATATTTTATTTTATATACATTTATGTTACGTTGAAAAATTATTAAAATAATTTATTTTTGTATACGTTGTTTAAGTGGTGATATGTTATGACTATAATAATATGTACATAAGCATGCATAGGTAGGAGCAAGTTCTATACAAACTCTATGTTAGACTTACAATAAAGTATATAGTTTTATGAGGCTCTGAAAAACTTATATGAATCCTAAACATAATTTCTTTTATTATTTTATAGCTTACAAATAAAATTGAATAAGCATGCAATTTTTTAATGATATAAAATATTTATAAAATCTTTATTATTTCTAGTTCATGATAAATACACGAGTGTAAGTTAAATAAGATTAAATATACCAAACTTAGGTATATAATTAAGAAGAAGTGATAACTATTAAAACATCTACCTTCATGACAAATTTTCACCCATAATCCAAAGTGATTGATGTAAACATACTCATTAGATCATCATATGACCGATAACATAAGGTTATACTTAAAAATCAACTACATTACCTAAAAGCGATCAAAGATCCAAAGGTACAATAAGTTAATAAAAAAATTAAATTAACAAATATAAGAAAACGAAATAACCTTTTATCTTTCATGTGTAGGCCGTGTTAGAACAAATTTTTAGAACTAAAGGATATTCTCTCTAAATCATCCCAAAAAATTCACAATAAAACACAACCCACTACAAATATATGAAGATTTTGAAAATATCAAGTGACATTAAACACCAACACACTGTAAATACTACAAAAGAAGAACATTCCTTTAGTCATTTCTTAACATGAAAAAAAAAATTTAAAAATTATCTTCAACTTGATATTTACTTATATAAATATAATTATAGATTAGTTTGATTTATAAAAAATAAATACGAATAAGCATAGTTGTATATGGGTCGTATCCGGTTGTATATAAATATACATGGCAGGGTACTATTAGTTTTCGTCACCAAAACGTTTATTTCATTTTAGAATTTGCGTTGTTATTAAAAAAGGTGTTAGGTTTTGATTTATGCCAAGGAAACATCTGCGCTTCCATAATTCGACTTTTTCGCCAAAATCAAACAGAAGAATACAAAAAAATAAAATAAATTAAACCGAAGTATTCTAGAACGTAGATACGAGAGCTGCTTACGCTTTTCTTTTTGTCCACTATAAGAAAAATAAATATGTGCTTCAGAAATTCAAATTTTGATCCATAGAAGAAGAAGAAGTCCGAATATAATAAAAGCATCTTGCACTTATTATCATGAGTTCTCTCTATTTAATTTTGTTGGGACAGTTGTTGAAAGTTATTTAGGTTAAGTTGATCCAATGGGAACGATTCATAATATTGTTTTCCAACAATAATTATTCTGGTCAAGAGCATGTTTCGTGTAATAAATAAACTCACCTTCATGATGCAGAGATGAAAACTAAAAAGGTTTAACACGAATTCAATTTTGTTGCTCATACACTAATGCTAGCATACCAACTCTTTCAGGGATGTTAGCACAATCTGGTATTGTTCTTGATACCTGCGTTGAAACATGTTCGTCGTTTTCTGTTCAAAATTTACCGATATATGGTACAATTAATCTAAAACATTCCGTACAAGTCAGTGATTTGTGGAAACCTAGTTCTTGTCTCTTTCCTAACTAGGCATGTGTTATGTTTATGGATGAACACATACACATTCCATTCTGTGCTTCTCTTCCGTAACCAACACTTGCTCCTTCTCTATTTTCCAGACTCTTAGATAACTCTTTGACATTTTTTTTTCGACAACTTCACTTTATCTCGTTTCAATTTCATTCACTTTTTTTACTCCTTCCTTTTTCATTCTTCAACAACACATATTCGAAATATATGCTAAAACATGTGTATCCCACACGTACAACATACTAACATGCATATGTTATATATCAATAAAATATTTAATTCAATAAATATTTTTTGAGTCTAGATAATTTTAACATAATTTTAATATAATTTGAATAAGAACAAATACAATAATTTTTTATAAATTTAAATTTATTGTATAAGTTTTTATTATGATTATAAAAATAAAAAATAAATATTTTTGAATTAGTTATGTGAACATTTTTTTATCATAACAAAAAATTCAATCATATTTATTTAAGATAGTCAATTTATATAATTCATAATAATATAATATATAGATTCATATTCTATATTTTCAAAATCACACATGTCAAAGTCTCCATGTTTATGTATTGTGATACATGGTCAAAATTAATATAATTCGTTTTGCTTGACCTAATTTAACAATTTGACAAATATAGATTTTTCAGTATACATAGCTTTCACAAGGCTCTGACTGCATAATGTTAGCGGCATAAACTAAACTAATTCAGTTAAGAAAATGTTAAATATTTTACAAACTACTATTTTTTTAATATATATACACACATTTAAGTTCCGCATCAAATATATTTGACGTGGATAAGAATTATTAATGTTATAAAAGTTGTTGTGATGATAAAGAATATTAAGTTGATTATCTAATGAAACTAAAAGTGAGAAGGCTAAAGTTGAAAAGCCATGAAAGTATACCGACAAAGTTTCCTGTTTTGGTCAACCATAGTTATGTGCATTTTATCAAACAACCATCTCCACTATAATATATATAATATATATTTCATGTATCTTAAATCTTTTATTTGTAACATAATTCATTGTTGACTGTGTACACAACAACTATTCAAAGCATTTTTTTTCATAGATTTATAAAAGTATGCATACAAATTGTCGCTGTTGAATCTCTGACTTCAAACCTATTTCGTGGACGACAAAAGCATTTAAGATTATATATATGAATGTGAAGCCTAGAACCTAACATGAAGCTTAGGGTTGACACTTCATCCACACGGACGAGCCAACAAGCTTGTAGAAAAAAAAATGAAGTTGAGTATTTTAATCTATTTCGTTAACCACTAGTCTACACGGGTCAATGTCGTGGTGAAACAGGTTGATCTCATAACTCACGGTAAAAAAAATTAATATATTCTAATATTAAAATAAATAATAATAATTATTTTTTAAATTAAGACATATTATTATATTTTTTTTATAAATGTTTTTATGGGTGTAACAAAATTGTGAAACACTTAAACGAATTATTTGTTACAATATTTTGCATGTAGTTTTTTTAAAAAGAAAAAAAAAATGTTTATGAAGGTTAACCGTGAACCCAAACCAAATATCATATGCAATGAGCTAACAAAATTAAATCAAATTTTATACGAAATTAACCGGTCTAATGTATTTTTTATGGGTTAAATACAAAGGTCGAGACATTGTCATTTCTAATAAAGTCAAAGTTTCAATAAAGTTTAACATGGTATCAAACTATATGTGATCATTAGTATGTCTTATACAATATTTAAATGTTGGACTTATTCTACTAAATTATATTTTAATGAATGTGATTTTAACAAGTTTGATGGTGGTATTAATGGGGGACTTTTAAAACCATACAATTTTATAGGTAGTAATTTACTATATTTTGACTAAATGTATTGGTTGATGAGTTGGATAACAAAAGATTATTGTTGTCTTGCCTATATTAATTAACAATGATAATGATAATGGAAAATTTATTGAAAATTATTATCTAATACACTTTTAATAAAAGTAATAAATATCACTTGTCATTTTATATAAATTAAAATACCATTTTATATTAATAACAAAAGTCTAACTATTAATAGGTAAGAAAATAAGATAAAATAAAGATTAGTCAACAAAAACAATATTTAAAAATATAAATATATATTTTGAGAGCTTAATAGAAAGAAAAAAAAGTTAATTAAAACTCAATCAAATATACTTAAATATACAGTACATTTAAAATTTAATTAAACTTTTTTATTAATTGATAATATAATATTATTATTATCCGATACGCATATAAATAAAATTATATTCACATTTTAATTATTTTCATAAAAATAAAAGAAAGACCATTAAATGGCCATCCGAAATTGACAAGTTTGTCAAATCTATTTAAATTCATCAGTCATAAATTATAATTCAGTATATTTCCAATTTTGGTAGTTTCTCCCTTTCAACTACCGTCGTATATTTCATGAGTTTTCTTAATTATAAAATGTCCACTTGTGAAGCATAAAAAAAAAAAAACAAACAATATTCCCATTTGTCTCTGTCAGAAATAATAGTGTCCACAACACGTGTTTATAATACCTCTGCCCTCCCAAATTGACATTCCACAGTTATAACAAATATTAAATACTAAAATTATATTAATTTAGTAATTTTTAAAAAATTGTAATCGAAAAAGTAAATGATGAAAATATTTTCAAGAGTAAAGTAATTATCTGCTCAGTAGCGTGACACAGACAGTGGCTTACTTTTGTGATTTTTATAAACTAAAATTAATTTGTATATAAACTATTTTAACTTATGAAAAAATTAATTTCAATTTTTTTATTTCATAATTTCTGGATAAGTTTTTTTTTTTCTTTCAAAATTTAGTCTAATATGAATACGATACTATACACATATGCTACAAAGTAACTACTAATAATTTCAATCTCACTAATAGGTGTCTCGAGACTCTCGCAATTATTTATTTTTTTTAACTACACTTTATGAACTATGTTTAAATAATTTTTATATTCTATTTATTAGTGTGATAAATATTGTTAATATTGTTTCTTCTTTTAAGACATTAATTAACGTTTTTTCATGTTAATGAAATCTTATATTTATTAGATAACATTTAGAGTTTTTTCCTTTCAAGAAATTTTACTTTAATAAAATATTTATAAAATGTTATATTTTTCTCTTTTAATTTTTATATCACCGTAATATATAGTCATGCAGATATATAATTGAAGATTAAGTAAAAAGATTATAAATAAAAAATAATTAATGTTTTTTTAACTTTGAAAATGATATTAAATAGAAAGCAAAACATTTAATAAATGTCACGCTTAAAACAAACAATGTCATTCAACTTAAGTTGTTCTTTTATAACAGTCCTTTAAGTTTTTTTTTTATTACTTAAACTAAAAAAATGTTTAATTGCTTAATTTTTATATTTTTCATGCTATTTAAAGTAAGTTTCTTGTTTTAGTTTTTTTTTAATTTTATTTTAGTATATGTTTATGAGTCAATATATTTTCTCTTCATATTACCATAACAATATTAATTAAATTAAGGGTATAATTGAAAAAAATACATGTTATCTTAAATTTTTAAAAGTAACAAATAAAAAGGAACATTGTTTTGCTAAATATCCATAATTAAAAAAAAGGAAAGTAAGTACGCTGTTTACTTTTATGAATATCTTTAAAATAAAATTAATACGATATTATCAATTAAAACTAATTAGTTTACTTTTTTAGCCTTTGAAATTAGATATTTGTTTCTTATACAAGATACACCAGTATTGATTTTTAGATGGTTAGATATTTATCCCAACAAAATGGATGAATAAGATGAGTTTTTGTTAAATGGATCAATACAAATATTTTTTAAGTAAGTTTTTAACAAATAAAAATAAATTAAGAATTAATTTTTATTTAACCCATTCTAATCCGAACTAAAATTTATCTTTCATATATATATATATATATATATATATATATATATATATATATATATATATATATTCCCACCCTAACTTAAATATAAACATATTTTGAATACTTTAAGTTAATGATATAATTATTTCTAGCACACTTTTTTAATTAATCGATAATTTATTTTATTGGCTTTTTTTTAGCTTGATATCAAATACTAATAAAGAGGACGTCAGAATTCTTTTAAATTATGATTAGGTAGTAGAATTAAGTAGCCTTAATTAATTAACATAAAACTAATTATTTTAGCTTATATAGAGGAAAGATAACTTATGTTCTGTAATTATGTTTTTAAATTAATACAATGAAATTAAGAAATATAATAATTTTTAATTCTAATAAGGCACTCACAAAGATTTTATTTATTTATTAATTAATTTATTATTTATTTATTTATTCAGATCTATTTGATGACAATATACATTTCATATTTTTATAAATGTATAAATTATTTAAAATTGAGTAAAATAAAGATACAATTGAAAAAGAAATAAATATCATTTCAATATTTAAAATCTTGGATGTTTTCTGGAATGGTTGGAATAGTATATTTTGCAAAGAAAAGCACGTGATCAGCAGATGAAACGACGTCATTTAATATTTCCAAATCGGATGCTTGGAATCAGAGACGTCATGCACACATCCTCTCCCCAAAGTTTTTGAATCTTCGCTGGTCTATGTTGTCAAATTCAGTATAATCAGTGTTGGAAAAAAATCGTACAATAATCAAATCAGTTGAAATGATAGATTACATTTCATGTTAAACGATAAAAAGAACTTAATTAAAAGCTGATTAGAAACTGAACCGATCAGTCATCGAACATCGAGAACAGTTAGTAAAGATAAGCTAAGTCAGTTGGCCCCACAGCATGGGCCAAAACCACGTGGGATAGACCCCGCAGGTAGTATGAACTAGCGGGATGATTAGTCGTCAGCGTGTTGATCACCAGAGTGGACTAAGGTGTCATCGTCACTCAGCAGGGTGATGAGTCCTCGGCAACTGGGTGCGACGATGTTTCGAACAACAGAACTAGAATATCTAGTCTTAAGAGAATACCAGTTATCAGTAAAATGCCTAGAGGTAGGGAGAAGTTTAAGTCACGAAGCGCCCATACTTGTGGCAGGGAAAACACAGTTAGATGCAGAGTCCTGATGGTTCGAGTACTCATCAGATTTAGGGTTTCCCAGTGAAGCTACATGCATGACACGTGAACAGTGAAGGCGCTCCCAGGACAGGTGACCCCAGAGACTAGGTGCACAAGGGGGTACCCAAGTGGCCATCATGTTAGAATTTGCACTCCAGTTAAGAAAACCTTACGTGCTAGATCACCCTAAGTTTGGGTGATAGCGGCGCGAGGGTATTCCAGTAAACCCTAAATATGGGTAGCGGCGCAGAGGAAACCCTAGACTATATAAAGGGTAGTAAAATACTTCACAAAGGTACGCGGTCTCTAGACCTAACACAGATACTGAATATACTTGGTGTGCTTGCCATAGTTTTTGACTTCAGCGTCAGAGTGCAAACGGTCTCTAGGGCACCCCTTTCTATCTTGCAGGTGCAGGTTGTTTCGAGACAATGAAACATAATTCAAAGTGAGGAAAGGAGGCGTCTGAGCATCGTAGAGTCAACCGACAGGAGAGTCAACGGACAATAACATTTAATTAAATTTGATAATGCACTAAATTAGAAATTAAAATATGAAGTATGGAGAGCTCGGAAGTAGCTCTATTTGCACTGGTGAGAAAGGTCGTGTAATCTTACAAGGGGTTCGGCGTTGGGCGTGTTGTGGGGTAGTTTGGAGTTGAAGCTCAAGTGAGCCTGTTTGGTTCCTTAGTTTATTTTTTTTTTCGTCGCCTAAGTTAGTTCTTGGTTGGGTTTAGTTGGTACTTGATTTTTGAGTTTGTGTCCATTTTAATGCTTATATGTGTTTGGATTGGGATGCTTATAAGGTTACACCCTTTTTGAAGTAAAAAGCCACTTTCCAAAATGTGACTCTTAGCAAGGATTGAGCCCTGTAATTAGTTCACTGTATTAACATCCTCCTTATCTTTCGAGAGACAGAAAGTCATAAAATAAAGAAGAACAAGTAAAGTTTGAAATATAAGACTTAAAATACAAAAACTTAAAATATATATATTTTTTGTATAACTTAGATTAAGCATATCAAGTTAATCGATTACAGTTAAATAAAATTAAACAAAATAATTTTTTTATTTTAAAATAATAAATAATTAAAATGTATATGATAATTAGTTTTATAATAAAATAAAAGTATTAAAATCATTAATAAAACAAAATAAATTTAACATTTTGTTTAGATAGTTTTTATGTTAAATAAATAAAATAAAACTAATTGACTTTTGATGGTTTATTTTAATATAATTTTATTTTAAAATATTATTTTTTATTTATTAAGGCTTTATTATAATATAAAATTTATTTTAACTATAATTTACATTTTCAAAATATTTTTTATATTATTTTCTAAGTTTTTCTCTAATTATATTAATATAAAATTAAATTTATTCTATTACATGAATCAAATCTACTATAAACTTTATTTTCACTTTCCACTATCTTCCAGTGGATCCTGATATATTGACACGTTCTGACAATAACACACATTTGACGCTGTAGACATGACAATGACGTAGCAGAGTGAGATTGTGCGCGAATGTGGAGCGCGAGTGAAAAAAATAATATATTACATCGGTTCTTACAAACAATCAATGTAAATTTGTTTTTAAACTCAGAATAACCCATATTACATTGGTTAAGTCATCTAACCGATGTAATATATGGTTCATATTAAAAAAATAATAATTTTTTTTCATGAAGATTGGGTGGTCATAAACATCACATAAGTAACCACTTACAGACACACGCGGGTAACCAGTTTTGCATTGTGGAGGAACCTGTGGTTGGGTAACAAGTTCTGATAGATTATTACATCGGTTAAGCCATCTAACCGATGTAATATACGGTTCTTATTAAAAAAAATGATTTTTTTTTTCATGAAGAGTGGGTGACCATAAACGTCACATAAGTAACCACTTACAGACACATGGGTAACCAGTTTTACGTTGTGGAGGAACCTGTGACTGGATAACAAGTTATGGTAGATTATTACATCGGTTAAGCCATCTAAATGATGTAATATATTGTTCTTATTAAAAAAAATGATTTTTTTTTCATGAAGAGTGAGTGACCATAAACGTCACATAAGTAACCACTTACAGACATACAGGTAATCAGTTTTGCGTGCGTCAAATAAGTAACCACTTATGGACACACGGGTAACCAATTTTGCGTTGTGGAGGAACCTGTAGAAATGGGTTATTACATTGGTTAAGCCATCTAACCGATGTAATATATGGTTTTTATTAAAAAAAAAAATAATTTTGCGTGCGTCACATAATTAACCACTTATAGACACGTAGGTAACCAATTTTGCATGTGGTAAGCCAATATATTACAACGATTGGCTGGCTTAACCGGTGTAATATGGGTCATATATTATAATATAAAGTCACTGTCACATCCTCATCAAATATCACATCTGCAGCATCAATTAATGCCACGCAGGCGGTGTCTACTTTGTGTTAGTGGCAAGAGGTGTTAATAAAACATTTTCTATCTTCCAATATCCCTTTTCATTCTTTTTTTTTCCTTCTTTTCTTACCTTTTCTACTCTATCATTTATAATTGAAAAGATTATTTATAAGAGATTTTCGTAACTTATTTTTCTTTTACTCCGGTTTGTACAATTTTTTTTTTCTTTTCTCAAAAAATTTGAAGAAAAAAAATATCCTTGTTGTTAGATTTTTGTTTTTTCTTATCCTTTGCAACATTGTTTCGACATTTTTTTTATAAAAAAAAAAATCCAACTCAAACAAAGTCTTAACTTAGATCGAGTTCTCTCTGTTATTCTTACACTAACTCTATTACGTCAACTTCCACATATAAAGCGTTCATTTTTAACTTATATCATACCGAAACAGATCTAGTTATAGAGTCCATTGCTTTGCTCTTTAAGATAATTATTAGCCCATTCTAACTTGAAAATCTATGGTAGCAATCACACTCACACAAAAAACAAACAGACTATACTTTTGGTCAAATTTGTCACACTGTGAAGGCAATTAGTAGTTGATTAGTTCCATATCCATATACTGTATACCATTATATCCAAAAAACAAAATTTTATATTGTGAATTTTGAAAATAACATGTAACTGCTAGTGTAAAAGCATAAGGGAGGAAGTGCGAGAGAATGAAAGAGTTGGCCTAGAAGACATGATGATGAATTTTGAGGAGGAGAGTGTAAGTAGTAGAGTAAAAATGTAGATCGATGATTACGTAAGAAAGAAGAAGGAGAAAATAAGTGCGGCTAAAGAAGCATCGAGGAGGAGTAGGAGGCTTTGAATCTCAACAACTATGCACCCTCGTCAACCAACGCGCCCAAACACCAAAATAATTGTCCACATGCAACTTTTGATTTTTGTTCAAGTCCCCTCCATTTTTGACTTCTCTTACCCTTCACGCGTTATTTTCCCTTTTTACATCACTCTCCACTCTCTCTCTCTCTCTCTCTCTCTCTCGCTATATATATATATATATATTTCCCAAACACTTTTCGTTTCACAACGCAACTTCATCATCAACCCCTCCCATTCCACGTTAGAACGAATAGAAGTAAGCCATTTTTTATTTGGTTTCGTTAACTGAAGAGCTTTTAAGGCGATGGAGATTGAAGAGCACCAAATAGAGTCATGGTCGGAGACGGGGAGCTCGGGGAGCAGGAGCACGCGCGTGGGCTTCAGCGGGCCCATGAGCGGCCCATTGGTCTCCAACAAGAAGAGCAGCAAGAAGAGCGCCAGGTTCAAGGACGAGGAGGAGTTGGTGGAGATCACTCTGGACGTACGCGACGATGTCGTTTCCGTCCAAAACATCAGGGGCGGGGACCCCGAGACCGCCCTCCTCGCCTCCCGCCTCGAGAAGCGGCCCTCCTCGCTGTCGATGCGGCTCCGACAGGTCTCGCAGGAGCTCAAGCGCATGACCTCGTCCAAGAAGTTCGATAGGGTCGATAGGACCAAGTCTGGTGCCGCTCGAGCTCTCCGAGGTTTCAAGTTCATGACCAAAAACGTCGGAACCGAAGGTTGGTCGCAGGTGGAGAAGCGCTTTCTTGACTTGGCCGTTGAGGGCAAATTGCCCAAAACGCGTTTCGGTCAGTGCATTGGTACGTATTCTTTCTCTTCTTTCTTACTTTCGCAATCATTATTATTATTTATATCGAAAAACCAATCATACGTTCTCAGCATGTGAAAAAGTTGCGTTTGCACGCTATAGAATATAACAACCCACTCTTATCGTTTTTATTCATCCCTTATTAACATTTTTTTGTCCTATATATATCATGAAAAAGTTTGAATAAAGAATGTCACTGCCACAGCCACTCTTATAGATTATAGTTGCTTCGCCAGAATTGGTCAATATTGTATAATATTTCCCCTTCATTTCTACAAGTTATACACATGCATGCATGTATAAGTTTTTATTATTTTTTTATGTAAGTCGCTTTATAAATTTTAGTTATACACACCATGCTTAATTATTTAGTTTACAGAACGGTAGTTGAAGTAATATAAAAATGCGTTTTTATAAATTGAATATTATTAGCAAATTTTAATAATTTTTGAACTTATAAATGAATAAAAATAGTAAAATATAGTAGCAGTGCAGATAGTAAAAAAGTTTGAGTCCAGGGTTTACTAAAAGACAAAAATGATGTGTAGGTATGCAAGAATCGAAGGAGTTTGCTGGGGAATTATTTGACGCATTATCTCGTCGTCGAGGCATAACATCAGCTTCCATAACAAAAGATGAGTTGCGTGAATTTTGGGAACAAATTACCGACCAGAGCTTTGATTCAAGGCTTCAGACCTTCTTTGATATGTAAGCTTTTATTTCCTCACTGTTTTTTTCATTTCATATTCACAAATATCTAATTTCCTAAACCCTGTAAAAACTATAAAACATCGTGGGAGATTGTGGAACATTGTTCTGCTATCAAACAGAGAAAAAAAAACACGCCGCATTCCATGCATTTGCATATGAAACATGCGTCGTAATGCAGTTATTGACTCTATAATATGATAATTTCAAACGAATGACCCCGGAAGCAACATGAATGGGATTTTTTTAAGTAATTGAAAGTGATGTTTTTTTGTAATTAATGCTGCTGCGTAGTTGAAGTAAGACTGAACAATTTAATTAATGGAAAAAGTTGAGATTAATTATATTTGTTTATGACACAATTAATCATTTTAAGGTTTATTATCCACTTTTTTGTTACAAAATAGTATATCAAAAAGATAAAAATGGGGAAATAATTTTTTCTTTGAGCATTTCTTTAACAAAATGATTTTTTTTTTTTTTTTATCTAATCTAAGAAGTGTTTCTACACTTTTTTTAGTGTGGAGTTATAGTTTCACGAAGAGGTGAATCATGAAACTCTGCATTACAACTAAATTCTTCGAGAATGTCCAATCGTTATATGACCAGCTACAGGCTAAATAAAAATAATGAGTTTTTGTAAATAGTGACTTTTAAACACTTTTAGGAAGAAAAATTCGTTTATTCTTTATGGATGTGAGTTGTTTTATTCGTTGTTCAAACCTGAACATATTGTATTATAGGATTAGGTGTGGAATAGTCGAGGGTAGGGTACAAAGTAAGAAGAAATCACCATATTAAATAACAGTTGATTATACTGAAGGAAAAGAAAAAAAAAGAATTAATCAAAGGTTGGCATGCATATTTCTAAAAGGAGGAAAAATCGGGGAAAAAAATACCAAAGCTTTGCTATTTAAAGAAAAAGAAGGAGTCAACGGATGGTTGAGTTGACTATTGAAAAATCTGTGTGAAATCAGCAGCTATTTGAGAAACATTATGTGTACGTATAGTATACATATCCAAGTAAAAAAGAAAAAGAAAACAACTATTACTTCAATGTCAATACTATTGAATTTTGATTGGACCTTCACCCATTTCCTGCCAATTGTCGCTAAATAATTTTAATTTATGTCAGGGTGGACAAAAATGCCGACGGAAGAATCACCCAAGAAGAAGTTCAAGAGGTGAGTTTTTACTGTGATAAAAATAATTCATTCTTTCATTTTGTCACTAAATGAGGTGATTTTACAAGAAACTTGTGGAAATATGAACATTATTGTGTGACTGATTTTACAGATTATCGGCTTAAGCGCTTCAGCTAATAAGCTGTCAAAACTACAAGAACGTTCAGATGAATATGCAGCTCTTATCATGGAGGAGTTGGATCCAGACAACCTTGGATACATTGAGGTTTGTGTTCTATCGAATCACAGAAAACTAAGAATTCACTAGAAATTGAGTTGGTTGATTTGATTTTGATAGAAACATACTTATAATCTTAAATTTTATTTTATTTTCCCTCCAAAATTTTCAACTCACCAACTGCATATGCTTGACCATGCCACTAAACAGCCTAATACTTCAGTTTATTAGTGAAGTATGAATCACAAGCTGCTTTTCCCAACTTTTTTATAATCAGATAAAGAGTTTTTGAAACTTAATTGAAACATGTCATGTTTGTGTTTGGTTGCAGCTACACAACTTGGAAATGCTTCTTTTGCAAGCACCAGCCCAATCAACTCACATAACCACGGATAGTCGTGTGATGAGTCAAATGCTGAGCCAGAAACTGGTCCCAACCAAAGAGTACAACCCTATAAAGCGTGGCTTCCGGGCTCTGGCTTACTTTGTTGAGGACAATTGGAAGAGAATCTGGGTTATTGCTCTTTGGCTTTCTATTTGTGCTGCCCTTTTCACTTGGAAGTTCATCGAATACAAGCACCGTGCCGTGTTCGACGTCATGGGCTATTGTGTTACATCAGCCAAAGGTGCTGCTGAGACCCTCAAGTTCAACATGGCCTTAATCCTCTTACCCGTTTGCAGAAACACCATCACTTGGCTCAGAAGTAAGACCAAGTTAGGCATGGCTGTTCCCTTCGATGACAACATCAACTTTCACAAGGTAATAATAACATGCATGAATGGAAAAAAACATAAGAATAATTGAGTTTTTATTAACTTTGTTTCCGAACTGATATGTCTCACATGAAGATTGATCAGAAACAATGGTCCATTATCACATAGTTTCGTTTTTATTTGCTAATAATGGTTTTGATTTGATACAGGTGATAGCTTTTGGCATTGCGATTGGGGTTGGGATACATGCAATTGCTCATTTAACATGTGACTTTCCAAGGTTGTTACATACAACAGAGGAGGAATATGAGCCTATGAAGCCATTTTTTGGAGAAGACAAGCCCAATGATTACTGGTGGTTCGTGAAAGGGACAGAGGGTTGGACCGGGATAACCATTGTGGTGCTCATGGCTATAGCCTACACTTTGGCTCAACCCTGGTTCCGACGAAACAGGCTGAAGCTCCCCAAGCCTCTCAAAAAGCTCACTGGCTTCAACGCCTTTTGGTACTCTCACCATCTTTTTGTCATCGTCTATGGCCTTTTCATCGTTCACGGATACTACTTGTACCTCACCAAGAAATGGTACAAGAAAACGGTATGTACACATGCATGCATGCACTATTACCCTTTAAGTTTGCTTCATATGAAATACTATTCTTAATTCTGTCAAATTTATTTCCACAGACTTGGATGTATATTGCAATTCCTGTGATACTATACGCATGCGAGCGATTGCTTCGTGCTTTCAGGTCTGGCAACAAAAGTGTCAAGATTTTGAAGGTACAATATTCATACCAAAGAATTCACCTTCTCCCTTGAAGTTTTAATTCAATTCAATTTTGCGTTTCTAATGCTTTTTTTTTTTTTTTTTAAATTCAGGTGGCAGTGTACCCAGGAAATGTGTTGGCCTTACACGTGTCTAAACCACAAGGATTCAAGTACTCTAGTGGACAGTATATTTTTGTTAACTGCTCAGATGTTTCTCCATTTCAATGGTAATGAGCATTCCTTTTTTGAATAACTATTTTATTACTATTTAAACTTGGAAAGTGGTGTTGACAAAGGTGACAATGCTGTTGTGTAGGCATCCTTTCTCTATAACATCAGCCCCAGGAGATGACTATGTAAGCGTTCACATTCGGACATTGGGTGATTGGACATCACAACTTAAGAATGTTTTCGCCAAGGTAAACTTTGCTCAAGACACAACCACTTTTCCTCAAAAGTGTTGCGTAATATAACTTACCTTGTTATTCCATTCATGTGATTGATGCAGGCATGTCAACCAGCAAGTGGTGACCAGAGTGGTCTTCTGCGAGCTGATATGTTACAAGGCAACAACATACCAAGGTGAGTTGAACTATAGGCAATGGTTTTACTACTGAAAACACCTAAACTGAGTCTTTGTTTACTGATTGTGGTGAAATTGAAATTATTTTTGTAGGATGCCCAAGCTTTTGATTGATGGTCCTTATGGAGCTCCAGCACAAGACTACAAAGACTACGAAGTAATCCTTCTAGTGGGTCTAGGAATTGGAGCCACCCCTTTGATTAGTATCCTCAAAGACGTACTAAACAACATGAAACAACAGAAAGACTTAGAAGAAGGCATTGTAGAAAGTGGAGTTAAGAACAACAAGAGGAAGCCTTTTGCCACCAACAGGGCTTATTTCTACTGGGTTACTCGTGAGCAAGGTTCCTTCGAATGGTTCAAGGGTGTGATGGATGATGTGGCAGAGTATGACAAGGATGGAATCATTGAGCTTCACAACTATTGCACAAGTGTGTATGAGGAAGGAGATGCTCGATCTGCTTTGATCACCATGCTTCAATCTCTCCACCATGCCAAAAGTGGTGTGGATATTGTTTCAGGGACAAGGGTGAAGACACATTTTGCTAGACCAAATTGGCGCAGTGTTTTTAAACATACTGCACTCAAACACCCTGGAAAAAGAGTTGGTAAGTACTGATGTTGCTCAAGTTCAAATTTTCCGATTCACTTTATATGATCTTAGCTCATTTTCAATACAATTCGATTATTTTCAGGTGTCTTCTACTGTGGGGCGCATACATTGGTTGGAGAACTCAAAAGGCTCTCTCTTGACTTTTCCAGAAAAACCAGCACTAAGTTCGATTTTCATAAAGAGAACTTCTGAATTCTTTTATCATAATTCGTTATTTTTTTAAACTGTAATAACGTGTGTAGTTAAGGGAAATATACAAGTTATATATAGTTTGCTGGGTTTTTTTTGTACTTGGTAGATAAGCAGCTAGCTGCAGTCGATTGGAGTTTAGACATACATGTATAAAAGAAATTGTACCATTTTGATGTAAAATGAAACGATGTAGTTGTTAACAATTAAGCATACCATCGAAGAAATCAGTAAATGATTATCGCAACACATAACAAACTGTTTGATTGTTCAAGCTAACAACATATTACACCAACTTCTGTTCTAGTAAGAGTCTTAGAACATCTTGACACCTTCGAGACATCTTTGACGAACATCTAGTAAGCAAATATTACACAATAAACTCCATAAATCGCAATTACCATCCCACATATCCATACTTCTAATGAATCTATACATAAAATAAGTCAATTGTACCATGATATGAAATGAATCTTATTACTTTTTTTAGAAAATTATTATTATTTTTAATTACAAATGGCTTGAAAACTAGACTAAACCATGGACATGTACTTGTGATAGTTCAGAAACCATAAAGTAAATCCTGTCAAGCCATGGGTTGTTTCTGCAGCAAGTGGTTAGATGCATTGCCCTTTATTTATGTATATATTTATATCAAAAGAATTGTAAAAGAAACAAAAATTCACCTTCAAAAGGGTATCTGGGGCTGATTATGAAATTTACAAAAAGAGAAAAGATGAAGAGGCATCAAATGCTATATTCATAAGTATCCACTACACAAACCACATTCCTATTAAGTTTTTAATAACACTGAATTAAGAAGAAATTAATTTCTACATAACAGTTCCGTGCTCAGTGTCCTCATTTCTATTATGTTATTCTATTTTATTTATTAAATTAAAAGGTTAAAACGTTTATATTAATATTATTAAATAATATTTGTGCATAATTTTTTTCTTGATAAAACTTACAATGATAATTTGCGTAATGTTTATCCAATAAAAAATTATATCAATTGTATATTGTTATAAAAAAAATAGAAAAATGAAATTTTGTAATGTGAGATTACGTTTAAGAAAAGTTACTATTAGATAAAATCAGTTAAAAATATTTACAGTCATAATTAGAAAAAAAAATAATATTAATATTTATTGAAGAAGAATCCAGAAAAAAATAAAGTGTAGACGGGGAGATATTGTTATAAATTATTAAAACAGTAACAATAATAAGGAATTTCACCAAAAGCAAAATATATAAAATTAAAGATAGTAGAATAAATTTCTCTTTACCTCCATAAGATATAAGAATTTGCGAGTAGGTCCCTGTCCTCGCGATATTTCTCACCTCAATCGCAGGTTCTTTGATTTTTTGTTAATTTATGTATATTTGATGCCAAAGTCATAGAGCATCGTTTCATTGCTTTTTAAGCATTTCCACCAGTTTCAAAGCAACCTTCTGCAACACAACTCAAGCATCTCAAGTAGTTTTTCCAATGGCTGCAACAGAAACAAGAGTGGAAGATAGAGAACCAGAAGAAGTTTTAGAACATCTCACGTGCAAGGTAAACCATTCATTCTTCTCCCTTTTTCTCTCATTATTTCTCGACTCCATCAGATTCTAATCCACTTCTTAACGCCTCTGTTTTCCAGAGCTGTGTGTTGAAAGTCTCCATTCATTGCCAAGGCTGCACAAGGAAAGTAAAGAAAATTCTACACAGTATAGACGGTAACCATGTTTAAAACCACCTAACATCCTCGTAAATTTCCTTCAACTCTAATAAAATCACTGTTAACGGTTTAATTAGTTTCTTGACCTGAAGCTGGTTGTATTTCAATTTGACGAACGCTTGTTTGTTTTTCTGAAAGTCTAAGGTTGTCGGATCATTATCCTTAATTACTACGAATTCCTCGTTGAGGCAGGTGTTTACTGCACATCGATTGATTTGAAGCAACAAAAGGTGGTGGTAAAGGGGAACGTGGACAGCGAGACTCTGATTAAGAAATTAACGGAAACAGGGAAACGCGCAGAGCTGTGGCCTGACCAACCCGAGCTGAAGAAGAAGAAGAAGAAAAAGAAGAAGAAGAAGAAGAAGGCAAACACAGAGAACAAGGAGAGGCCGAGCGAGCAAGAAAGCAGCGAAGAAAGTAACCAAAGCGGCGACGAAAAAAACAACATGAACAACGAACAGGAAGCAGTTAAGGTTGTTGTTCAAGACATGGGCAAAATCATGGAAGGTGGCAACATGATCAGAAACAGCGAAGGGTATTTCAACGTTAACAGAATGGGTGAAGGAAGCGCAACTGGCTTAGCCGGTGTGCAGTTCCAAGAGCCAAGGATGGAGCCGAGGCAAGCGATGCCTTTGCCATCCGGTTACCAGTCATCGATGGGAGAGAGAAGGGTTACTATCAACATCCCGGGAATGGACGATAACGGAGGAGCGAACGAGGGTGGGAGTGGAGGGAAAAGGTCGAAAAGCAAGGGGCAAAAAGGGAATGTTGTCATCAACGGTGGTGACGAGGGTTTTACTGTGGTGGAACACCAGAACCAGATGCCTGGTGGTCATGGACATGGGCCGCGCCCGGGCTTGGTTACTATTTTGGGCCCACCCAATGAGAGTCCCCCACGGCATCAGTTCCCACCGCACTATCATGCACCCGCATCTCCGGTGTATGGTGGAACCCACCACACAACAGCGCATCCCTCTGTCACCCGCTACGGTGCTGCGTATTATACGTCATCGCAACCGTATTCGTATTCTCACGTGTATCGTTCCGTTGGGTCCGAGTCAGACTCAGAAACTTATACTTCACCTCCACCACCCTCCTATTCCTTCGAATTGTTCAGCGATGAAAATCCCAATGCATGTTTTATCATGTGAGGGATAATGTCACAACTACCATAACTAACTTTCTTTTTGTGTTAGTTACTTAAAATTGGTTTCGCTTCTTAAATCTCGTTTAGAGGACTATTATTCATGATAATTAACTATTTTTGGTGCGCGTTTAATTACGATTATACGTTGGTATTTGTGAATCAAACTTTTTGGGGAATTTTTCAAATAGGTATGGGATTGAAGCTGTTGAAGCCGCTGATAATGCCTTCTTTAAATCTATGAAAAGCTCTTTATTGCTGCGATTCCCCGTCAACTTGATTATGCTTTTTGGACATTCCCTTATTATCTCTTAGCCAAACAGAATTTGCGCGAATTTATTCTTTTTCTTTCACCATCCAAAGTGCTGCAAATTTTAAAATTTACCTTCTTATTATGAACTATGATGTCATTGGCTTTACCTTTCACCCTCCTTTTTCCTCTTTCCTTTTATTCCTTTCTGTGTTTTCATTCCGATTGTGAAGATAGAGAAGCCCGATTGAACAATCTTATAGTTCAAAACATTCACTAAGAATCCTAACATCAAAGCTTACAAACTTTAGCATTTGTCCATCTACCTTTCTTGCGGATTAAAGATTGTACACTTTATTTTCGATCATATCTCACAATATCAAATTTAGTTTAATTAGCTAAAACTGGTTTCTTTATGTTTAAAATACTCACTTAACAAGGTAAATGGAACTCCTAACATAGTGATAATAAAACCACTTCTTGTTATCGTGACATTTTTTCTTTAGAATATTTTTAAGGATAGTTTTATAAATATTCTTTTAAAATAATTTTTAAAAACAAGATGGTAAAAAAATTCTAAACTTCAAAATAAATAATAACTCGATGTAATTAATAATATTATCCACTACATAATTTCCTGAAAAGCTCTTATTTTCCTTACACTTTTATTTATGTTTTTTCAATATTAATATTATCTTAAAAAATTATATGCTTCTCACACACTATTTCGAATTATGTAAAAAAAAATAATATTCATCCGCGCTGATTGCATATCATAAATTTGGAGAAAATCTTGATTGCTGCAACTCACAAAATGGCATACTGGGATAAGTAAGTTTAAGTTTTCTGTAAGCGCCTTAAGGAATAACTATAACACTAAAACAGCAGAAAATAATTAATCTTCATGTTTAGAGGATTAAAGTAATTAGTCTATTGTGTCAAACTAAGCTTTTATTTCAATAATATTATTAATGTCTGTGTTGGAGCTAATTTTTACGTTGTAAAAAAAATATTTTAAGCTTATTAACATTCAGCAGCAACCAAACACAACACAGTGGTAGATTTTAACTATTCACACTCAACTTTCTATCCATTCCTATTGGTCCGATCAATATTCTGAGGAACCTGGTTCTTTCTATGTATCTTTTTCTTTGTTGAGTATTCCTTCTGTGTTCTATACAATTCTGAACCATCTTTATCTTTAAAACTAGTTCAATTCACGCATTCAAACCCTGTAATTCTATTCATCTTCTCAGTTACGATTAATCTTTTTTTGGCTGATAATATGAAATCCATAAAATAGTTGCATGATTTCTGGAAGAAGGTCTAATACATACATAGCAAGTATAGCTTTCATGTACTTAACTGTATTTCTTTCATACAGGTAATTTTAGTGGATTTTCATTTAGTTCACTTTTTTGTTTTTTTTCTCTTCTTTATAGCATGGTTGAAGTGTTGCATGCAGATGTCTGTTATATAGAAATAAAATAATTAGATATATTATTTATTATAGGTTGTATTGAAGTTATGCTATAAAAAAAATAATTATATAAAATGAAGCATTTTAGATATTTATAATTTAATTATACTTATGTGAGTAGTTAGTTTTCTTAATCTATGGAAAGTTTTTTTTTACAATTTAAGTTTTTTTTTTTCAATAGGTGTCTTTGTAATTTTATATTATAATTTTAAAATATGAGTAAAGATGAAATAAACAAATAATTTGTAGACATTAAATTGGAAAATTCCTTTATAATACATTATTATAGACGTATAAAGTTCAACTATTAAAATTATTAATTCTTGTCAGGCTCATTTGACATATTTACTTTAATTATTATATTTTTTCATAATTTCACGATAATTAATTGTAATAATAAAATTTGACATTTGAATTGCAAAAAATCTAATCAAAGTCTGCGGGTTATGGGCCCACCATCTTCCCAGAGGATAATTAGTAGTTAATACTGAAGATATTATAATTAAAAGAAAATCATATAAAACTTTGGCGGTAGAAAGTAAAAAAAAAAAAAAACTATTAATATTTTCTGTAAAATTTGGAGAACTAGATGAAGTGATTTTACTTAAAAAATATAGATTACACATTAGGTACAAATTTTTAAGAGACTGAAAACAAATAACTTTACATTTCTAAAAAACTAAAACAATATAACAATTTGACAAAATTCTTGAAAATATTTTTTAAAAAATATGAAAAATAATTCCCACAGAAATTAAAATTATTTTATACATAAATTAGTTTTGATTTATAAAAAAATATTTTATCTATTTTTGAAAAACAAAACTAATGCACTCAACTTTCCCGCGAATAAATTATCCATTACTAATTAAATTTTACAGTAAAAGACAGAGTAAGCATTTGTGTACAAACACATGATGCAACTGTTAATCGTGGCCTTCTTCCCGCCAAGGCGCGAACCCTAAATAAGCGCGTTCCGCATTGTGCTGTGTCGATCGAACTATGGAATTCACGTTAAGCGATAACGCTCTCAAAACCTTTGCGCGATGCATCACTTGTCTCGCACGCATCGGAAACGAGCTCGCGATTCAAGCCTCTTCCTCTCAGGTAACAATAACGTTCCTCTGCAACTCCAATTCTCTCTATCTTCGTTTCCGTTTTTCACCACTTCTCAATTCAAACGGAATTTCGTTTAATGATAATTTCGAACCAGATTAAGAGACACTGGAATCGCGCTTTGATTATGGCGCCACTCTACTTGACAGAAAAGCTATTTCTGTTTTCTTACATGATTTGCTGTTTGGATTAGCTCCTTACACTTTAGTTTGGGTTTTGCGGGCACAATTAGTGCTTTAAAGCGAATTGGAGAATGTTGAATATTTATTGTTTAGGACTTGTATGCACTTACGTACTACTAATTTTTGTCTCTTGATTTGTTATTACAGCTTCTTTTCCACACTATTAATTCGTCGCGCTCTGCCTATGAATGCATTTCTTTCAAGCCTGGTTTCTTTGACGCGTATACTGTTTCTGGTAATTCCGTGCAATGTAGTGTGCTTCTGAAGGTGCGCAGCGGTCTTTTCTCACTTTAAATTAATTTAGGTTTGCAAATAATAAATTCATTCTCACATACTTTGATTAGGCTGTTTGTGCTGTTCTAAGGACACCTATTACGAATATTGATCATTTGACTGTGAGACTGCCTGATCCAGATGCTCCCAAAGTGCGGTGGATTTTGGATTGCTATAACGGTAAATTGCTTATTTAGTGTATACACCATCTCTGGTGGTTGCTCGACAAGGGAAGTTATAGTACAAGAAATTGCTATTGGATTTAATTTGGTTACCATGGGAGACCGATCATGTAGTTGGTTTCTGAATTAAAACTAGCCACATTTTGAACTTGGCCAATGTTATGGAATCATGCTTTTAATACTAATGGCATGACCCCCTTTTTTCACGTGGGTTAGGTCTAACATTGAATGTTAGCTTCTGCATGTCAACTTCATCTTTTATCGTGGTGAGCAGCTAAGGTATTTGTGACTGCCCATCACTATACGTCACTTCCTCTGCAGATTTTGAAGTCTGCTGCGTATAAATATTCTAAGAGTCTGTAGTAGCAATTTTTTTCTTAAATGAGCTTAAGAACATTGTTGTAACTTCAATTCATTATTCTTAAATATCCCTTAATGATTGGATTTACTGTGTAAATGGTGCTAGGCATCTCATCATTTATGCTGCTATTTTCTCACCATTTAACAATGTGTGTTTGTGTGTGTTCCAACGCACGTTTGACTCTAATGTGGATTAAAAAGGATACGCTTTTCATGGAATGCAGGTATGAGAAAAAGCTATTGGATTACTTGCAATGTAGAACCTGACATACAACACTTGTCCCTTGATAGGCAAAAATTTCCCAGCAACTTTGTTGTGAGGCCTCGAGATCTGAACAGGCTACTTGCTAATTTTCAGTCCTCTCTTCAAGAGATCACTATCATTGCAACAGAACCTTCTTCTCTACCTCTTGATACTGCAAATGAAATTGGTGGAAAGGCGGTTGAACTTCGAAGTTATATGGACCCAACCAAAGGTAAAGAGGATTCTTTTGTTGGTACCTTTATTGCAAACTCTATATATTTATGTGTGTGGATGTCATGGCAGACAATGATACATTGCTGCACACCCAACTGTGGATAGATCCTAAAGAAGAATTTTTGCAGTATGTTCATACTGGAGATCCAATAGATGTGACTTTCAGTGTAAAAGAACTGAAGGTATGGTAAGCCTAGCCCTTTGTTTGTGAATCATTGGTTGACATAGGTAAGTTTAGCAAATGTTGTTAGAGATTTCAGTCAAATGATATCGTGTTTTTTAAATTTTATTATGTTATCTTTCAGAGTTTGTTATTCTTTCTTTCTTCCATTCTACGATGAATTAGGGTATTAAAATACACTTGGTCTTTTTCTCATCAAACTGCAGGCATTTCTTTCATTTTGTGAGGGCTGTGAAGTTGACATCCATTTACTTTTTGAGAAAGCTGGCGAGTAAGATGTATTTAGTATCTAACACAGTTTATCCTCAATGACATGGTTGTCTTATGAGTACAAATGCATACCTTCTCTTTTAAGTTATGGAATCGTACATATTGCTTTGACAAGTGTCCTTATCATAGATTAAACCCCAAATAGAACTAAGGAAATGTGAAAAGATTTAAAGACAAATTGTCCTGGATTTTAGTGTGGAGAAATAAGCTATACACTCCCAAATAAATAGACCTATTTTCTTGCATTCTGGATTTTGCTTTTATGTTTGTGTTTTGTAGTTACTATTTGTTATTTACCTTAATTCTTGTATGATACTGTGTTTGGCAAGCAGACCTGTTCTTTTGGCACCTAAGTTCGGTTTGGAAGATGGGTCTCACTCAAATTTTGATGCCACCCTTGTACTGGCAACCATGTTAATATCTCAGCTTCACGAAGGGGCTGTCTCAGAACCTCCTGCGGGGGCCACCAGAGCACACCCTAATACTGAAGAAAGAAATGCATCTTACATGCAGCAAGAGAACTGCAGAGCGAATGCATCATCAGAGCTTCCATCTGATCACACCCGAATTTGGTCGGACCTCTCAGGTAGTTTCAATATCTGGATTGAATAATTTTTTGTTGATCAAAATTCTCATTAACTTTTTCATTTTGCAGCAAGTGCATTTAAAAGCATTAGTCCTCTAGAGCGGCAGGCACAAGGAGAAACAGTTTTGAATGGTGATGGTGGAAGAGAAATTCAAAGAATTAGCACAATGCAAATTTCAAGAGTAACATCAGTTGCAGGAAATAATCCCATTGACTCCAATTTGTATCCTTGATGCTTCTATTTGCGCCAATATCTTAGAACTTCTATCATGATTTGCTTCCCCCCTTGATGCTGCGGCCTCAAATGTTATTGTCATTTCTTTCTTTATATCCGTTACCTGGTTGAATTCTCAGAGCAGATAAAAAGTATGGGATGCTCAGACCAGACACTAGGAATGGAACCTTTTATTTGAATTTTAGACTTATTTGTCTGTTTGAAACCATTTAATTTAAAGCAAATTGCTATCTTCATCTTCTGTTAGTCTCTCTACCTTAACTGATATCTCAGACCGACTGAAATGAATGATGGACTAGAGCCTCAAGGTTAGTTAGTTTGGCTTGTTCACGAGCTTGCCAAATGCTGTTGTAGTTCCATCGGCAACTAATATAATTGGTACATTTTATCCAGATGTGCTGCGAGATAATGTTCAAGCAATTTCACAACATCACCGCAGTAATTGGATAGCGGCTGAAGAGGATGATGAAGACGAAGAGGAGGAAAATGAGCAGTACATTCAGTCAACACCGCCATACTATGAAGAGCATTAATTCCGAGAACTCTACTGTAATGGTTCTCCTTTATCTCGACAACCTGCTTGTGGTGATTCTCCTAGGTTGTCTCTTGAAGTTTTTTTCTAATTGATCCTGTAATCCAGCATTTCAAGTGATTGAATAGCCGTATATTGCTGAGTTTCTTGTATATATTTATACTATTAAATCTGCCAGTTAGAAACACCATTTATTGTCTTCTGCAGTAATCTCGTAGAGCATATAAACACACATTAATCTGGTATCCCTATATCATATATATCTTCCCATTTTTATGCACAAAAGCCTAGTTTCTAACCCATAATTAGTCTACCTGATTACCTTCCCTTAAAACATAGGGATACAGAATATGTTCTTACAAGCTTCTGTATTCCCCTATTAGTCTGTTCTTGACCTTACTATGTACCCAGAACTCTTATACTAATCAATGGACAAATGGACGATGATTGCATTGTCAAAGGGTTCATCGATCCAAGTCTTGACCGTTTATATCTCCTGATAATACAGAGAACACGTTAAAGAAACGTGATATAATGAAGAGGAGATAAATTTTGTGATCCGACCATGAAGACACTGTCGGGAAATTAGATGAATCCGATGTTTAATTATAACTTAAAATTAAAGGAAGCAGACCAATGGTATAATTTCTTTTCATGGACAGGATGATTGATTGTTTACATGTATTCATACACTTGAAATTTAGGATCTACCTTCTCGTTCTCAACAACTCAACTGACTTCCTTTACATCAGATATCTGAAATCGTTGTTTTCAATTTCCTTATTCTGCTCAGGTGTTATTGCTTTAAATTAATCAATCTTAATTTGAATTTCAATACATATGAAATTAATGACAAATTATATGCCTTGATTCAAATAATTTATTTCAATGATTCCTTCCTCAATTTTATAAGTGATATATCTTTTTAATTTTTTTATATGGGAAATATAGAACTATTTTTAGTAGCGAAGTTCTTTTAATTTTATATCCTATCAAACTCTTGGTGCCTCTTCCTCAAACCCACACATACACTTCCGGGGAAAAAATTACAAAGCACACGTGCACAGGTTCGATACTTGATCTATTTATGATTTGTCTGTATGCAACTGCAAAACATTTTATTTATTTATTTATTTCTGATTTTGTGATACAAAAGACAAATGAAATTTTGTATGGTTTCCAGGAAGACATGGTGCAAATCAGTTTGGAATTGGCTTCAATCGCTATATGTGAAACTTTCTTAAAGTCCGAGATATATAGAAGGGAGCGAGAAAAATTAAAATGCTGACAAATTGTCAAGGTAACCCTTTGTATCCGTTGGTTGTAAATTTAATACCAATAGATATTAGATAGCAATATTATACTGGTACTTATCATATCTTGCACCCGATTACATATGGATGGGGAATACATACGGGATAAAATTCATGCTTTGATGTAACTATCAGAAGGGAGAAAATAAATTAAAATGAAGTATGAACGGAACTAGAATATAACCTTGATAGTTTATAGTTTGAAAAGTATTTTGTCAACTTTCATATCTCATCGTTCTGCCGTATCTTCTGCCAGCTAGTTTGGTTGACTATTTAGAGGCGAGAGGACTTGGAGCTTTGGACCACTGAACAGAAACCATTAAACTCTTCCAGAAGGTAGCAGCTGCTTGTATGTTATATTATATTTTAATACCAGAGGTTTTCTGCAAAATTTGTTGTGTTGTGGGAAGTTCGACTTAATGGGACTCGTTCAATGGTTTATACCAAATGCCGAAAATCGTAGATTTGACTTTATCCCTTTATATACAAATCTTCCTTTGACATTTTATGTGCCTGATGCCGTTATTCTATAAAATACTGCTCATTAGAAAAATCGCACTGTTTTTCTTTCATTCAATCTTATATTCTTTAATTAGTTTTTAGTTATTAGCTCATTTATGAAGTAATACAAAAGTAAACACCAATGTGAATTGACAGAAGTGATCAAGTAGCCGGAATGAACTCATTCCCTATGAATGTGGGTTCAATTTTTTCTTGAGTCAGTAAGATTTTGCTTGCAAGGAAACAATGACTATAGTTGACTAATTTTAAAATCATGTAGATTAAGCCCACGCTGTAATCTTTTGAATGGACTTATTGTCGTAGTTTCGACATGTCATTAATTAACATCCTCTCAGATAATACCACAGGTGACTTTCTTTTCATGTTTCCTGAAGGCTTAGCGGCTTGAAAGAATTAAAGAGATTAGCCTACTATATATGTGGTCTCAACATAAAACTGAGTCCATGGCCACAATAGTTTTACTAAAATTAAAACTTTTAAATGCATTCTTGATTTGTTTGAGATGGATAATTCGGAGATATCCAAGATGGATTGTCGATGTTGAGGTGGATATAGTTGACTTAGAATTGGACCTTAAGTGAATATTTGTCTTACTTCTAGTTAGTTGATCTAATTATGAGATTTCTTGAGTTGATTGACCCGTTGGTAAGACAAAATTTGTGGAAAATGGATGGGTATATACAAAAGCTATGTTGATGTTTGAGTCTGTAAAAAGATCGATAAGAATGATACTGTTCATAAAGTGGTTGCCTGTCCAGTGAATATGCAGGAGCTAACAATGAGTGGGATTTTTGCAGGACAGCAATGAGACATTTTAGCAATAATATCCTATTTGGGCACATTGTCGTAACTTTCCTTTAGTTAGTGTATAACATGTATATTAAGGAATAGGATGTTTATTCTTGCACTTGATAAATTTCAGGAACACGCCCAATTTATCTCGAAATGAGTTATTTTGAAATGTAAGTTCAGCATTCTAAAAAATCTATATTAAAACGGATGGGAGATGACCGAAAGAAACATATGGACGTGTAGAAACTTTAATCTTAAAGTATGATTTTTCTTCTAAGGTATTCATACAAATTATTTATTATCAGAAGCACTAATCAGAAGGTGATACATTCCTATCAACGTTAATTTTTTCAGTCTAATATTTACATTTTTTTTTCTAAAACTATTTTTGTCAGTGTTACATTCCTATTTCTTGTAAATATTAAGTTATACAGAGTAGATTTGTATGAAAAAATTATTAAAATTTGTAAATAATACGATATATTAAAAATATAAATTTACAAATTTATATGATCTTTTTCTTTCTTCTTTTTTGCAGGGGATACATAAACAAATACATCCTATTATTTCCCATTCTTACATTCGTGCAATTTGGCGGATCCTAATGACCTTTACCCATCCATTTTCATTCGTGATACAGTAGATCACCGGATCCAAACATAGGGTTAAGGTTAGCTATACTATACCTCAATAAATTTCATGTCATTCCTACTTTTTTTTTCTTAAGTTGTAATGTGTTATATTAACACATTTGGATTAATTTAAAGAGAAAAGAGCAATTAATCCTTCTAAACTTTTTTTTTTTTAAATAGACACCAGAATCTTTAACTTTGTTTTATTTGATATTGATTCCTCATCTCCTTTACAAATAAATACCTTCAACTTTAAGTATATTTCCATTGATCTTTCAAACTTTGTTGTTTTTATAAATAGACATAAGCAATTTTAGTTTTATTTTAATTTATCCATGAAATTTATCAGTCTTTTATGAATATTTTTTTTCAAGCAAGTTTGAGTTAAATAATTTACATTAGACATCAATTTCTTATTTTTAATCTTTTTCTTCGGGCTACAATTCATTTTTTATAGATTAAAATATAATAAAAAATAATTTAGAAATGAAAAAAAAAGAAAAAATAAAAGCTATATTTAATTTTTACAAATTATTTTTAACTAAGTACATTTTTTTCTTAAAATTATTTTAAAAAATTGCCGAATTTTAAAGATTAATTAGAATAAATTAGTTGTTTAAACTTCAGGACCCCTCAGAACAATTTTATGTTCAACATACACACACACACACACATATATATATATATATATATATATATATATTTCGAGGATTCTTTAAAACAAAATTTAAATTTATAAAATAGGTAAAATCTAGGGGAGTTAAATACTTTTGCTTCCCTAATTTAAGTGAAGATCTTTAGTTTGAAAAGTGATTTAAAAATCTTAACAATCGAAAATTATGTACAGTAAACAGAATACTGTTTAATTTGAATGTAAATGAATAGTGAAAGTTTGACCGTAAATTATTGGCGTCCCTCCATGTCTCCTTCGAGCGAGTGTGATAAAAAAAATACTATAAATTAGTGATTAGAGGTGACGTTTCCCTGAAATAAAATAAGCATCGATGATTGACGAAAGAAAAAACATTACTTGATTTCATGATATGGCAGCTGGTAGCTTTGGAACGCGTAAACACCCTCTGCCAGAGAGATGTATGCGGGTCCCAATCCCTCTTCTCCCAACCACTATCTTCTTTCTCTCTTTCCACTTCTCAGATTTCGCTTTTGATTCTTCAGTAACTATTTCTCCATCTACATCTGCTTCTCTATTAAATAAACACCAAATAACTCTTCATGCCCCTTTCAAAAACTCATCACACTATTGATCTCACAATGCCAATAAAACCTATTTTACCATCATATAATAATCACAATGAGCACACATCTTCATGTCGCTTTCAAAAATTGCTGTCACAAGAAGACCAACAACCCTAAACACATTTTATTCATACTGCGTTCCTCTCTTTTATTACTCAGTCTTTTTTTCTCAATTGGTAAATGCAAAATTAATCTCTCTATAAGGGACCCTGGCACTATTTTTTCTTTTCTTTTGTGGGACTAGCATAAATATATTGTTGGGCATGTAGAAACGAACGTGTATGTATAAGAAAAACATATAAAATGTTTGTATATGAATAGATATTGATCTAACGTTAATTAAGAAAAATATGAATTTTAAGTGAAGTGAAATTTTAAATATCTAATTTTTTTAAGAAATCGTTTAGAAATTTGAGGCAAATGAAAAAAGTAATGATCAAAGCTTATAAAATAAATTAAATACGGAAGAATTATTTTTATGTTTTTGGAACGTGTTGACTAAAGATAAAAATAATATTATAAATTCATCTAATTTTATAAAATTAAATTAAATTTAAAGTTAATTTTTTAATATAATATTATAGTCTTTTATATTTTGTTAAAAAAATTTGTTTAATTTATTAAACTATTATTACTGTGATTTATTATTATGATCTATAAATATGTAATCTTTCACAAATTATTGTGAAACTATCTTATAAATCAATTATATAAAGTTAAGTGTAAATTTAATTATTAATTCCAGTTCACTTAGATAACAATAAATAACTCAAATTGCTGAAAATCTTAATAAGCTTGTCACTTTTTCTACTCTGCACACATCTGGTGTGCTCTGTATTTCTCAGTAACGCTATTATACCTGGGACTGAATTTCAGATTCCACGGTACTATCATAGAGGGAAAAATTCAATTATGTGTGTGCAGGTCAGAATTGCAATAGAAAAGACTGGTATGTAGTCGTTTTTTCTGGTAAACTTTCTGGATCTTAAGTGCACCATGGTGGAGCCACCATAGGACAACAAAGGGGTTGGTTTTGGTACCACTTCCAATCAGTCCTCATTATACCTAAACAACTTTGTGACTTGATGCTAACCTTCTGTCTTAATGTCTTTCTTCAACCACATACACACATTCAACCAAAGTTGAAGTTGAACCAATAACAACCCTTTCTCCCTTCTTTTCTTTAACATATGATACCAAAATAACTATGTTAAAATGATGGGGCTGAATGTTACATACAATAGATATAATGTATAACTTCCAAGCCAATTTCCTATAACCATAATATAAAAAGATGGTGAAATAAAGTTAAACCATAATCAATATTTATATTTGTCTGTTTAAATAGTATAATTTTTTTTTCTTGTTTTATCTACTATGGTCGGAGATTTTATGTCGATGATTAATAGATACATTTTATAATTATGCAATAAAAATTAATATTATATGATAAAAATTAATATATTATAAATTTTAATTAACTAAATAGGAAGATAGCACAAAAAAGGTAAAAGAATTGTGTAGCGTCATGGGTCGTGTTTGATGTTGTGCAGTCATCTATCGATGTTCATGTTTAAATACATTCAATGCCGTAATAGCGTGAATTAAAAGATTTCGAATAATCAGTCTTAAATAAGAAGAAACAACATTTATTACTGAATCAAACCAATAATAAGATCAGATACAAAGAGAATAAGGAGAGCGTTATCCTATACGAGGGAAATAAAACAACTTACAATAGACAGAACAACACAAGAAGTGCTTTTAACTCATACTCTACACTATATTTATTATATTTTATGCTCTTATTGATTTGAGTGTCGGAGTATCTTTTGCACATGGAGTCCTTTGATCGAAACTTAACCAATCTTAACTACATGTTCTTGTGGAAAGATGTTTCTCTTGATCGTCGGATGAGATTGAATATCATAACATATTTTTCCATTATATGCAAAAAAAAAAAAAAAAAAAAACTATATAATTTTTGTGACATTGTAAATAATGGAGATTCTAAGAAAACTACAACCAATGCATTAAAAGTCTGTTCGAATAAGAGTTTCTTTATTCTTTTTTTCTAGTCTTTGTTATACATTGCATGGTGCATTATAAATCTTTAATCCCTGCTTACTGAAAATGAGGTATAGAACAGAAAAAATGAAAAAACAAATGCATAAACAATGTCAATGGATGAAGCCAGACAAGTGGGATTGGGAAAGGAAAGGATCCTCTAAAGTGGAAAAAAAGTTGAGATGATGAAGTGGTATGATTCTCACCAGTCAGCATTTACGTTTTGAAACTTTCCCTTTATATTTGAAACAATATTCTATTAGTAAAAAGTTGAAGGGTGAAGATGCCAGCTTGTGATCATGTTATTACAGGGATTTTTTTCGAGAAATTTAGGGATTGAAATCCCTTACAGTTACAGAACTTTTTAATGAATTAATACATTTAGGTAAGATGAAGATTGAACTAACATTTATTTCGACAAAACTACCTTAAAACATGTTTTCGAAATATTTCAATTTTTTAAATGCGTAAATGTTTGAAAAGATAACGTGTTCTGGTTAGTGGAATATTAAACCAAACTTAGGAGTGGAGGTGAATGTTCTTGTCTCCCAGAAGAAGAAAGCTTAGTAAAGATTGTATGAATTCTTTTATTTTATTTTTCAAAATATTTTAAAATTTGGTTTCTTTTCTCGATCATGATTAAAACAAAAGAACTAATAATTAAAAAGTCACGTTCTGTTTTTAGATATTTTCAATCTTCATTCTCGTTATATCGTAAACATTGTTTGATAATTTTGAAATTTTGAACTATCTTATTATTTAGATATAAATAGTTCTGAATGCCACACTTGTATTATTCAATTATCAGTTAGTTATTCTCTTGGTTAGCTGTTATCCATCATTGCATTGTAGTGAACTAGTCTTCAAAACTTTATCTCTATCAATGAAAACCCTTACCTGGTTTATATTCATTAAAATTAAATATTCTTAAAAGTCATATATATGTAAAAGAGGATACTTTGCAACATTTGAAAATTGATAGTTGGAGTAGCAGGTGAACATAAAACTAATGCACACATCATAGAATATGGTTGTTGTTACAAGAAATACCTGTTTTATATGTCGCATGCGGTGTTTAACTACTGCATGTAAGTGGAACTTTCTTTTCATCAGATATTTTCAAACATATAATGCTAAAAGTTGCTTTTAGATAAAGGTAATAATGATGTTATAAAACTTAGAGTTTAATAGAACCGATTAAGAAATTTTTATTTTTTTAAAATAATTATTACATTTTTTAAAATAGATGACAATGTATTAAAAAATACAATAAATAGTTATTTATGCCCGCAAAAATATATTCTTTTATAAAGGTATCATCTATTAAGATGTAATTAGAAAATATATATTATTCTTTAATATTTAATTATATGTATAATTAATTAATCACAAAAATTTAGATTTCACTTCATTTAAATGTTTTTGGAAAACTCGGTGCATTGAACTTCTCTCAAGAGTCAATGAATCACAAAATTTATAAATATGTTTATTTATTTTTTTTAGGGGAATGGCAGGAATGTAAATAAAGGGTAATCGAGTGTCATTGTTGAATGCGAGGGTCTTTTAAACTGGTTGCTGATAATGCTGCCGTTACTCTGCAAAACCAAAGCAAGAAGGAAGAGACAGAGAGAAGCATTGTTATCGTGAGCTCCTCGGAAGGTTCATTCATTCCATCAACGAAAACAAAGCGAACAATCTCAACAAACGAAGAAACAAACATCAATGGCAAACTCGTATTCGTGGCTCTTCCTCGCGATTTGCGCCACCGTTTTGGTCCTATCTTCGTCGCCGACAGCGGAGGCGGGAGCGCTGGGCATGGAAATGATGTGGATGCCCTCCATGGATGAAGAGTTCCAGCTGGACAGCGAGATCAGCCGGCGCATCTTAGCCACCACGAAGTACATAAGCTACGGTGCGCTCCAGAGGAACACTGTGCCCTGCTCTCGCCGCGGCGCCTCCTACTACAATTGCCAGCCTGGCGCTCAGGCCAACCCCTACAGCCGTGGCTGCAGCGCCATCACCAGGTGCAGAAGCTAAATTATTATTCTCTTTTTCTTTTTTCCTTTTTTTTAATGTTTCGTATTCGCGTTTCGTTGTACACATGGTGATGATATTCAATGTTTGTTTATTATTATGTATTGTCCTATTGCCGATAAATAATTAATATGAATGTCACTCATTCATCATCATTTTATTGCTATTAATTAATATTTACTTCTTACATTCTTTAGTTTTTCTACTTTTCATTTTTTACTTTCCCTCGCCAAAATAACTAGGTCAACTTTCTGCACAGCTCATAATTTTGATGCAGCAAAAACAGTTTATTTATTTTATTTTATGGTTTATTGCTATCAACTACTCTTCACGCATGCCTATACACAGATGTGGACATTTTTTAATTGAATTTTACACGTTTTACTATGAGATTTCGTTGGGCTTCGGAATTTTATTTCAAAATCCAAGCACAAGCTTTTTAGTTTTGGCAAATTTGATTGACTTTCAGTCCAAGCTTAAGATGAAACCAAATGTAATTCCCAATTTTGTCATATTGATGGAATTATTACTCATCGTTCATGTTCTTCTTTCTTAAGAAGGAGACAATAGATAAATTAACGGCAAGAAAACAAGTTGCCGGCAATGGAGCTTTTGTATTATAATTATAATATATATATAACTGTGAGGTGTGAGGTTATGACTCAGTCCAATTATACAGTGAAACGACTCTGATGTCGATTTCTGGAATTAATAAACTTTTAATAAGAGAGAGTGGTGATTTTGTAGATTTACAAGATATTGGATAAAGATTAATTTTTGAAATATAATTATAAAGATGAGATTTTATATGATTTTTTTATGGCTAGAACAATAACATATAAAAAAATACAAATCCCTATCTTTTATATAATTTTTTATGGTTGGGTTGTTGAAGATGGGTTCCACCCATCGCATTCTATTGTTCTAACACTCCAAATTGAAGGTTGATTTTTTCAAAAAATATTATTACTGCTTCCAAGTAATATGCAGTAAGATTGTGATTGGTTTTATTTGTGTATAATTAAAACGAGAGATTCCATTCATCATGGTTTGGGGACCACAGGAATTAGTATAAAGTGCTGGCACGGTTTGATGTGGAAGGGCAATGTTTTGGCAATGATTTTCCTTTTCATTATTTTGTCACTTCTCACAAACCTAACTTCTAATGAACACTACGTGACATGAGTCCCATGACCTAGCTAATAACAATGCATTTTTCTTTATTATTTTCCATTGGTAGAAGAAAAAATGTGTGATCTGTTTGGTAACATTTCTCCTACTCTACTTAACTTCAGAAACAATTTGTCATAATCACGACCCTTTAATTATAGCGGTTTAAAAGGTCATTATTCTATTAATCATCATCATCTCCCCTTTTTGCTTTGCTTCTTTCTTAAATAAGTCGTTAGAATTAGATATTGAATATGTCAACTAATGCCTCACTAATTATTTTAGTATATTGTCAAATGGGTTTATCTTTCACATTATTTAATAAATGAATTTTAAATGAAAATATATTTATCGATTTTTAAACATAAAAATCATGATGTTTTATGATTTAAGAACATTATTATTATTACAAGGAACGTTTAGAAATTTTGGACCATTCTACTACTTTTCGTCAGTGTGTTTGGATTCATTCAAATTATGTTTATATAGATTGAAAGGAGAAAAAAATGTAAAATTCAATAGATTGAAAATGTGAAAATAGAAAAAATAGACAGAATTTTAACTTCAAATTCTCTGTACTATTGAAAGTGTATCGATGGTTAATTTGCGAAGAAAATATATTATTATAATTTCAATTACTTGGTTCAATTTTTTAAAAATATATTTGAATCAAACAATCTATATGTATATATTTCGATTTAAACATAAAAATCAAATTAATTTATGGTTTGGATTAATTTTATGATTTTATTATATGTCTTTTTATTAATATATGGCAGTATAATGTTATCTCATAATAAAAATATTTTTTTAAATTTTGGAATAATTAAAAAAGTGTTCTCTCCATGTTATATATATCGTTAAATAATTTATTTACACATTACTTATCTTTTTACATAAAAAATTGAATTAAAAATAAAATATAAAGTTGTGTTTAAGCTTCTAGAAAAAAAAAAAAAACAAGATGTATATTTAAACATATTAAGTTTCTTCTCGCATATATCTCTCTCATATATAAATAAAATAATAGATAATGTAACAATATTTAAATAATTAATGGTTCAATTACTATCAATTCTAAAGTGTAAAATCGCAAAGCAAACGTTTCGAAAATAATTCGAATCAATTAAAAAGTAATAATTTTAATCACTTATAATTTTTTTTATTGATTTTCCATTATTCTTTTAAGCCCTTTCAAAATGATATTTTTTATATAAAAAAAGAGTTGACAATTGGCAAGGTACCTTATAAACCATGTGCATTTACTGAACAAATAGACTCACTTGGAAAGAAAATAAGAGCCTGATGTATAATGAGCACATTCTACTTATTTTCTACCTACTTAGCTTCATCCAATTTTGTTCCTAAAAGTTAAGATTATAGAAAGAAAACTAAAAGTTAAGATTATAAAAAGAAAATGTATTTAAATTTTTCTTAATTTTAACTCTAAAAATATGTAGAACTATTTAAATGTATCGAAATAATAATTTAATAATCATTTAAATCATTAAATTCACTTACCTTTCTTTTGTTTCCGGATGATTGCTATTTATCCTGATGGATTTGGAAGATCCATTTCTGTTTGGATCTAATAATATATGAAGAAATACAAGCATGGAAAGGTGAAGAAATTGAAAAAAACTTTCTTCACTCCTTAGCTATGAATAACATAGAAATCCAGCCAAAACTCAACTTTATATAGGTAAGTTATAGGTAAGTTATGTAATTACCTTGTCAAAAAATAAAATAAAATAATTAATTATATTATAAAATAAAAATATTAAATATATTTATAATAAAAAATATTATACATGTTTTTAAAATTATAAATTAATACTAATAATATAAATTAAAATAATGATAATAAATATAAATTAAAAAATATATAATAATAATTTTATTAAATTATTATTATTTGAATCAAATATTTAATAATATCATTAATAAAAAAATATAATTATTTACATAAAAAAATAAATTCATATAATAATGATAATAATATTAATTATAAAAAAATAGAAATAAATAAATTTATTTTATTATTATTATTCAAATATTTTTAAAGATCATGAAAAATTTGTAAATTAACATATTATACCTCTTAAAAAAATAAAAAAAATTCACAACTATCATATCATTCACAAATTTTAATAAATTTTTCTCATAAATACACTCTAATATACTCAAATCTAAACAACTTTACTTTTTTCACATATTACTCTAACTCACTTTCAATCCACTCCCTCAAATCATCTCTTTAATCCAAACAATCATTTATAAACTTTCTTTTCTTTTAAGTACAAATGACAAAAAAGAGTACGTACCCTCCAAGTATAAAAGGAAATGGAAGAGTAATGAGAGTAGGTTTAGGGCAGGAACATGTTTGATGCTCTGACTCTACTGCATAAATGGTGGCCATATCCCCTTTGAGAAGTCTCATCCCCCTTGGCACCATGCATCATGTTGGAAATTGCACCCAGCAATAAAATTGTATTAGCATAATTAGCGTCTTGAACAAAAAACTAAAAACTCCCATCACTAGTGTGAACACAAACTTCTACCCTTAATACTTGAAGATCCACCAATAGATGCTTGGGATGGACTCATTGGTTCTGAAGAATCCCTACATTCATTATTGCTCGATTCAAGAGAAACTCCATCAACAATGCTTATGAACCAATGGATTGCGTCCTTCACACCAATCAGTTACAGATAATGGCCCTTCCAAATTGGAAAAGCCAGATTTCAAAGTTGTTTCTTTTTCAGACGGCAGAAAACTGATCACAGTGGATGCATGGACCTGAGAATTCAAAACAATGGAATAAAAGTATAAAAAATGGAGCAGAAACCAATCAATAACACCATTGACCATTATTAGCATAACTAAAATAAGTAACCCCATGAGATTACAACAAATATAGTTTTCCAGATTTTTCAAGGGATGAGATTGAACTAGGAAGAGGAGGATAGTTGGGTTTGGAAGAATGGGGAGTTTTTAACCTACACGGTTAAATCTTCTTATAATCGTTTAAAGAGAGATCGCGAAGGGAAGAATTTCCTAGTGTACAAAAAGTTTTGGAGGTGTATAGCTTTGCCTTCTGCACGGATCACTGCGTGGAGGGTATAGGAAAATAAGATTGCTACTATGGTCAATTTGGAAAGGCGTGGGATAGCAGTCGAAAGTCTTTTGTCTAGGTTATGTGGGGTGAAAGAGGAGTCTTGTCATCATTTGTTTTGTGAGTGCAGAATAGCTTGACTCGTTTGGAGTCAATGCTATGCTTGACTTAAAGTGACATTTGCGAGTCACAATGATCCCTGGTTTAACTTTGTTCAGTTTAGGATGTGTTGCGTTTTTGATTCAGTTAATGATGTTTGGAGAACGATTTGGATTGCAGTAGTAAGTGAGATTTGGAAGCACTGGAATAATGTCATTTTTAGGTTGATATGTTAGAAATGTTCGTCATTGTTCAATTAAAGGTTTGGTCTTGGATTACATCTAAGTTTCACGCTGTATTTTTCTCTTATTCTAACTGGTGCCTTGATCCTTTGGTTTGTATGAGGTTGATTAATTAATGTATTACTTTGTTGGTTAACACTATAGTAGGTGGTTGAGTTTAGTCATGTGCGTTTATTAGTTGTATGAAGGAGGTTTCGACTTGTTTTGGGAGGACTTAAAGTTTTTATTTTATTTTATAAGGGTTGGACTACCTTGAAGTGGTTCATATTTATTTATTTTTTCTTGCTGATTAAAAAAGAAAACAAATATAAGACATACAACTCCATAAAACTAGAATGTTAGGGATATTATGTGAAGGAGTCAACATAAAAATAGAAAAGAAATATGTGAGATGATATATTTCATAAGAGGATCAAGATCTTGTTGGAAATAGGAACATTTAATGACTACTTTTCAAGTAGCTTAGTGTGTTTAACTGAGGTCTGTGTATTATGTATCTGGTTGGAAAACTGTAGTGATATTTTAATTGTTCTCTTGAAATAATAGTAGTTATTCATAAAGTGTTTTGTATATTTACTTCTGTAGATTGACATATATATGATCTGAAAAATAAAATTCGGACCTTGAGTGAAATACAAAGTGAGATAAGCAATAGAAATGTGAATTTTGATGGCAAATTCAGCAGATGATGCTTCCAGGATTAATAAATAATTAACAGTAATAAAAATAGCTTTCAGTAAACTAAATTTGAAAAGACTGTTAGTGAAATTTAAGCAGAATAATTAAGAAGAACAATGTTGGCTCCAAGACTACCTCCTAGGTTAAAGGTATGAAGTAATAAAGAGGAAAAAAAATAGTTACTTTAGGAAAAATATGTACTTTGCTTGGAGCAGGGTGTTCATAAGGTACCCAAATACACATGACAAATGAGGAAATAAATAATAGAAAATAATATTAATTTGATGCATACATGTAAAATGTGAATTTCTTATACAAACCAGTATATTCAAGTATGAATCAGCAAAACAAATATCCACAATTTCGCTTGATGCACTGATTAAAAAACAAGATTTCACTCGGGCTATGCTGAAATTTTTATGAAGCTTAAGTTAAATATCAATTAACCTGGACTTGTTGTACTTGTTTACATATACTTATAAGAATAGTTAAATGGTTTATGGGATGGGTAAGATGTGTGGTTGAGTGGGGTTAAGAGAGAATAGGTTCTTGGGGGATTCTTGGTTTAATCTTAGAGGAGACAATAGGTTTTTGGAGGGTTATTGGTTGAATATTTGAAGTGAACCCATGGGTTATTGGTGACAAAAGTCTGTGATGGTGTTAAATATTTTATATTATTGTACAAATGAAATTAGGTTTTGATAGACATTAATATTTTTGTTTTCACAATCAATGATAAAAGACAAAAATTAAAAAAAAAAGTACCTAATAAAATAAAAAAAACACAAGAAGGAATTATTGAATTATGTTTTTATCAAATTTAAAGAACTTTTTGCATATATCATCTAATTGTACATTAGACACAACTACAACTCTATCAAATCACCTGACTAAGATAATTTTTTGATTGAGTCTAGCAATTGATCATATCCTAGTTCTTGTGTCTAATGAATCATGGTAGATGCAAGTTAAAACTTTGATTGAAATGATTAAATGACGAATAAATATCAAAAATGTGTTTTCACAATAACTCTTCTTCCTAGTTTAGGATAAATAATAATATGTAATGTAAATAGATTAGGGAAGAAAGTGATAGACACAATACTTTATATTGATTTGTTTGACACAACGAACTACATTCAGTTCTTAATTAATAAATTGAGTTCTCACTAAGCAAACTATTGCTACGAAGTAATAAAGTATTTTTTGGGTTTGTAGTCACTCCTTGTTGTTTCGAGTATTCTTTAGGAACCTATTCACTCCTGGCTACTCCCTTGAGTATTTTTGATTCCGACTAGTTTTGGTTTAAGGAGTATTCCTTAGGCTCCTAGCTACTCTTTTAAGTATTTTAGAATCCAACAACTTTTGGCTTAACGAGTATTTTTCGAGCACATGACCACTCCTAGCTACTGTCTTGTCTTGACTCCAACCACTCCTAACATAATGAGTATTCTTTGAGCATCTAGCCACTCCTGGCTACTTCCTTGATTATTCTTGACTTCAGTCACTCCTAGCCTAATGAGTATTCACTGTTAAATAGTCACTCCTGGCTAATGTGGAAGAGTTGAAGGTTGTAATAATTAATAGATCATTTCATCTGATGACTAAAGAGGATAACATCTTTTGACGAGTACAATGTTTAGGTTTTCTCTCCTAGTTCAAATAATTTTATTTGATTTTCTAGGAAGGAGTTGCATCTTTCGACATATTTAGTGGTTAAACACATTTTCCTAGGGAGCTGAATAAACACTCATAGTGTTTTCCATGAGCTATTCTAGATCCAAGGATATGGCAATTCTCTGCTAGGCATGGGGATCTTTCTTCTGCTTCTTGACCACTTTGAGGAGTGCTTTTCATTTGAGCAACAATTTGGCACAATATATCTTATGCTCTCCTTTTACTCTTCTTGATGATGGGCTTTATATAGGCACATGAAGAAGACAATCATTGAGAGGTTGTTTATGATTGTTGAGTAGCCTCAACTTCTATGCATGTTATTTGCGAAATAATCAGTTGTTTATATTAGCAGTTATAAAACAAAACAAAAACAGAATTTAAATGATATAAGGGATAGAAAGATCAACACTTTCACTCTATACCAAGAGCTAAATTCAATCCCAAAAACCTCTGAGTATTCCACTAAGCAATCAAACACCTTGATTACACAACACACACCAAAAAATGATGTTGAACCCTTCAAAAGAACACACCACCTTTGGCAAAGAACACCATAGATCACAGAACATCTGCACAACATACCGTAGTCAAGAGAGAAAATGAATGATCACACCTGATACAATCACAGATTGAATTGAAAAATTACAAAGCAATCATATTCCACTCTTAGAAAGAATCCAAAGCTTGAAGCAATTTTGGAGAAAATTGATTTGAAAGAGATAATCTGATTTCATAACAACGGAGCGTAAAACAGATTATTTAAACTCCAATTAGCTATTAAAAAACATTTAATGCAAGAACCAAATCAACTTTAAATCAATTAAAACAGAAAGAACTAACTTAACATAATTCTGTTAAGGATTTTAAAAAATCAACCGATTAAAAACAGAAAACAATCTAACTGAATTGATTTGCCAACAAAATCAAAGATATATATATATATATATATATATATATATATATATATATATATAACTAAAAATGAAAATTAATTTATTTTGTCTCTCAAGATTTGAAGTTTACGAATAATAACATTTCTAATATCCTAATTCTTGTATTTAAGATTTGGATTTTGTAAAGGACTCCTATAAAAAACATGGTAATATATATGACATTATGAAAGTTTTAAAATTAATATCTAAATTAGATATTATACAAAATATTTTATTTAAGATTAAAAAATATTTTTAATATGAACAACATGTATTTATATCAATAATTTGACCGGAACCAAATATAATATTATGACAACCTTAGAATACAAGTAAGAATTATGATAAAAAATGATGTAAGATTTTTTGTTGTTTGCTTGATTAATAAAATAGTAAATTATTATTTTTTATAATATATTTTTCACATTATTATAATCATATTAAAATAATATTTTATAATAATTGAATTACTTTTTTAAGTTGTAAAAAATTTACGATATAAATAATATATAAAAATGGAATTTTATAAAACCTTAAAATTGTTTTAAAAACAATTTGTCTTAATGATACTTACTTATGATTGTTTTACTGGGATTTAAGAATACTGATTCATTTGATTGAAGGTCAATTGACTCCTTAGGGAAATTATTTTGAACCTGTACTCGATGAATTTCTAAAATTTTAGAATTGTCCATTATTCTATAATTCAAAAATATATTTTTTTAAAAATAGATATTTTTGTGTTTCAAAAACGAAAATTTGAAATTAATTTAAAAAACCAAAATTTCATTTTAGGAAGGTAAATCCAAAATATACATAATATATTATAATAAAATAATTATGAAAAAAAATCTTGAAATTTATTTTGAAAAAGTTTGTTCAGAAAGTGGTTATAAAAAAAATTCAAAAAAGTGTTATAAATTTTAGTTATATCATAACAGTAATAATAATATGCAAATTTTAAATCATTGGGCGGAGGATGCAATTACGTGATTGAAAATACCTTAATTTGCAATTGTGATTGAAAATATCTTAATTTCATATGTGACCATTACTTAACTATTATACCAATTTCGATTCATTCTAAATTAAATATATCTAAATGAATTAAATCGAAATTACATAAAAAGCATGTCATGTTTTTTATAATAACATATATTGTAATAAAGTGGAATTGCAAATTTACAAGGACGAAGTTGTGAAAAAAGTAATTTTTTTAAACCAATAAAATAAATCATATAACAGATTTGATATTTTCCGTAAGAGAAAAAAACAGATTTGATATTTTCCGTAAAAGAAAAAAACAGATTTGTATATTACATCACACACGCTACAGTGACGGTAATCCATATTTCTGGTTGAAACCTGGTTGAAGTGTTGCACAGTATGATAGGTGGAACAATGATGGCTGCGTATTTGCGTGTTCCCATGCTCACCTTCTCACAATCTTCCACAGCTACGACAAGGAGATGCAGGAATCAGAGAACTCGTTGCTCCGTTAACGCCGCCACTAACACAGCCAAAATTCCAATGCCTCCTCTCAACCCTAAAGACCCATTTCTCTCCAAGCTCGCCTCCGTCGCCGCCTCTTCCCCCGAAACGTTCCTTAACCCTCCCCGGAACTCCGACACCCCTCCTTTTCTCGACATCTTTGATTCCCCCACACTCATGGCTACTCCCGCTCAAGTAATTATATATTCATTACCACTTTCTTTCACTGCTGTGTCAATACTGGGTTTGGTTAGGTTTTTTGGTTACATAACGTGCTACTTACTACTTTGTGAAACAATTTGATATTAGAATTTAGTGTCCCTGCTTCGTTGATTATATTTAGTTAAACATGCGGTGAAAGAGATTAGATGCTCTAATTTATTTTTCTGGTGAGTGCTGGAGAATTTGTGTATGGATAAACTTTTAGATAAATAGATATAATGTGAGAAGGGAAAATGAAATAAATTTGAACTTATGCACAGGTTAAAATCATCTCCTACAGAAGCTAATGTGTGAGAATTTGTAGAAGTACTGTTTGCAATTGGTTTATGTATAGGATGATACTCTTTGCTTATCTGTTGATGTAACTCGAACAATTGTGTGGTTTGAATTAGGTTGAAAGGTCTGTTTCATACAATGAACATCGGCCCACAAGGCCGCCGCCGGACCTGCCTTCGCTGCTTCTGAATGGTAGAATTATTTACATTGGGATGCCTGTAAGTGTTCAGTGGTGCATTGCTTTTTGTGCTCTTGCATTTGGTGCTAGTTCTGCTTGTTGCCCTTAGTTAATACTTTCTGCGTTTCAGTTGGTTCCGGCTGTCACAGAACTTGTTGTTGCGGAATTGATGTACTTGCAGTATATGGATCCTAAAGAGCCAATCTATATTTACATAAATTCCACTGGAACTACTCGAGATGATGGTGAAACGGTAATTGGCTTCTGCCTTGCTGTTTATATGTAATATTTGATGTACCATGGACTCTTTTTTCATGTGCTTTTGTTATCCGTGGTTTAAGATAATCTGTAAAGCTGACTGTCTTCCTTTCTCCTTTTTTATCCTCATACATTTTGAGTTCTTGCGTTCAGGTAGGCATGGAGACAGAAGGTTTTGCCATTTATGATTCAATGATGCAGTTAAAGAACGAGGTTTGTTTGCTTTTATTGATTATCCACTGGTGTTCCTCGTTGAGTTCTATCAGTGATGGTACATGGTAGTAATGACGTGAGAAGATTGTGGGTTGCCTTGGGTTTCTGGAAAACTTGAATAATGATGTCTTTATGGTGATTGGGAAATCATGGTATCGACTTTTCGGGTGTTTTATGGATACTTTTTGCTACTGGTAGCATGGTGGAAATTTTCTTCTATACCCCAGTTTAAGTTTTATTGGCATATGACCTGTCATTAATGTTTATGACTTAATCAGAGTAACTTATTTTTAAACAATTATGATGGACAGCAGGGTAATTACCTTTCTTCGAAGCATTATGCATTATTATTCTACCTTGCTGAGCTGTTTTTTTTTTTTTCTTTTCTCTAAGATTTTGAATATATCTTTTGTCTTGTATTTGGCTTTGGCATCCTGAGCAGATACACACAGTGGCTGTTGGAGCTGCCATAGGTCAAGCCTGTTTGCTACTTTCAGCAGGGACTCCGGGTAAACGCTTTATGATGCCACATGCTAAAGGTAAAGTTGGGATTTAACTTTGTATCTTTGTTCCTTTAATTCCTTGTAGATGTAATAGTTTTCTATTGATATCTGTTTCAGCTATGATTCAGCAGCCTCGTATCCCATCCTCTGGGTTGATGCCTGCAAGCGATGTTCTTATTCGTGCAAAGGAGGTTAGTCTACATTGCTTTTTCTATATTGGAGTTTTTATCATTAGGAATGACAAAAAACTTTGTTCCTCAAATGGTTATGGTTGTTTGGCAATCAGCTTGTAATACTGCCTAACTATTTTTCTTGTGAAAAGAAGTTTCAATAGAACGCTTTATTCGTGCTGATGCTTTTATAGTACGTCCAATTAGAATTCAAGAGACTCATTGTAACTTTCATATTTTAAATACAACCTCTTGATGAAATTCCTTGGTTGCAGATTTGCCCTATAAAATTTAGCAAATTTTCTTTCTTTCTAAACCTAGTTTTGATGAGTTTTAGAGTACCTTTCTAGTTTACGAAATACTTTACCTTCACTCAAATTTTAAATGTAATATCTTGACGGAATTCCTAGTCACATATTCGGCCATATCTTTGGGAGCAATTCTTCATTCTATATATAACTGTGAATCAGAACATCTTATGTTCCCCTCCTTTCTTTCTCCTCTTTTATTTTTTTTATTTTAACCCTAAACAATGTCTAATTTTATCTTTAAAATCTGTTTATTTACAATCATTTTATTTTGCAGGTGTTAATTAACAGAGACAATCTGGTTAAACTACTGGCCAAACACACAGGAAATGTGAGTATCATGCACTGGTAGTGAATGTCATACTTATTCAAGAAAGATGAGGCAAAATCTTATATTTCTGTTATTTGCGTCTTTTCTAAATTACCAGTCAGAGGAAACAGTTGCTAATGTGATGAGGAGGCCATATTATATGGATGCAACAAAGGCTAAGGAATTTGGGGTCATTGACAGAGTAAGTGCTTATTTATGTAGTGTGAATGGGTTGTCTTGTGTATTCTCTTGAGCATGCATTGCTGACCAAGCAAATGCTGGAATACTGTTCCCAGGTTCTTTGGCGTGGCCAGGAAAAGATTATGGCAGATGTTGCTCCTCCAGAGGACTGGGACAAGGGTGCTGGTATTAACATTGTAGATGAATTCTAGTTCCTCTTTTGTGGATACGTACTTGTCAATGTAAGTGAATCATATTTTCCTCACTCATTTGGTCACTGTAAAATGTGGAATCTCTATTCGGTTTTTTGTGACAATGATTCCTCTTTTTTTGGGGTGGCCATGGCGGATACAAAGGGGTTTGCTGCTTCAGTTTTGGCATTGAGAACCAAGTGAAGCTCCTAAACTGCTCTGTGAGAATGCAGCCAGCATATATGGTGGTGTTAGGAAAAGTAGAAAACGAGCTCTGAATTGTTTAAACAAAGATGTAAATCATATTAATTTGAACTAATTCAAAACATATTTAATTTGCCTAAAGTTTGTTTTTGAAGCAGTTTAATAAATAATGTTTGGCTATCTTTCTTTGTTTAAATTATGCTCATAAAGTCCAAACGAGGGATGGGAGAAAAAATAAGTTGCTCTTGATTCAAATGGGAACTAGTTACTTCATAGCTTACTCTGTTGAATTTCTATGGAATGCTTCTACTATAAATGGCCTGACAAGTTTATGTGACACTAGCGTACAACGAGCCCATGATGTGATTTGTATCAACTATCTAAAAAAAATTCCTTGAACATCAAAGCGACAACTAGATATTCTTGTCTGCATGATAAATGTCTCTCTGATTTAGTTTGCTGTGGCTTGTTAGTTTTTTAAAAATACCAAGAGCAAAGTTTCACTTATTTTTGTGATGTGGGGTGTGATCTGAAGTTTTATGACGATGCTGCCTTTTTCAGGTCACATGTTTCAGTAGGATTTGTTTTCACTGTCTACGGGTCCAAAAATGTTCCACAGCCATTGACAGAAAACTGACCTGTTGGTATTATGAGGCGAAGTGTGCCGAAGGAAGAAAGTAGATGGACATTTTACTAAGAATGTCAGGAAAAAACGGAGAAAAAGAAATAGCGATGTTCATCCATGTGGTCATACACAATGTTGGGTTCTGATCATTGGTTGTCACCCGATTTTTATATAGGGACTGTGATTGACGTTTATCATTATACAATAATTGATAATAATTTTGTTTCTATATCATTCAAACCAGATGCATCTTTACAAATTACGTACCACCCATTCTATTATTCAGTTCGTTGTGTAGCATTTCTTACTTGTGTTTAAAATCATTAAACTGATTCAAAAAATTATGAGTTTTGCAAGTTAAAAGCTCTTTTAAAATGATATAATTTTAAGAATTACATGTACTTGTAGTTCATTCGGCCTACAAGTAGTTGTACTGACTTTTCATTATTTATATCGTAATTAATGCACACCAAATACATTTGCTTTATTTTGAAGTTGGAGCATTCAAAACGTTTTTGGGTTAATGTTCTCAACCAGCTATGTTCTTCACCAAAATTAACAAACTGCTTATTATCTCGAAATAAAGCCCTAGATTGAAGAAGCTGGCATCATGTGTCAAAATGTGTACAATTTTTTAAACCAATATGCTACTAATGCCATGTGCTATCATCCTTGCTCACTACTATTGATTTTGCCATCTATAACTTAGATAAGACATTTTTGCTAAAGTTGTGCAATCTTGAGTGTATGATAGTGGAATAGACAACTTTATTTTAAGGAAGTCTCTGTAATCAAAACACGTTTTGTTTAAGATTGTATTGAGTCGTGTTAGAAAAAGACGACTTATGTTTTCCTAAAAAGGTCATGTAGGTTCACGAATTTGTTTAGTATAACTAGATATTGATTATTATTTTTTAATTATAAATTAAGTCGTGTTTCTAAAAAAGTCATGTAGGTTCACCAGAATTTGTTTAGTGTAACTAGATATTAATTAATTTTTTAATTATAAATTAAATTGTGTTAAGATAATACAATTTTAGTGTTATTTGATTAAAGTTGAAGTTGTACTACCTTATATGATTATTTATTTTTTAATTTTTGTTTTATATTTATATTTATTATATGATTTTATTTTAAAAAATTTATTAATATTTTTATTAATTATTTATATCAAATTTTTTTAATATATATATATATATATGTATATCATGTGAAAAAAATGAAAAAAAATGAGTAAATTGAATATATATTAATTAAAAATAAAAAATTAATTGTATGATATATCATGTGAAAAAAAATAAGGAAATGAAAGAATTAAGCATGTTAATTTGTATAATGACATTTGAATTTAGTAATGACAAAGATATTAAATTTTATTATTTATTGACTATTCTTTCTATTATAACCATTTCAATTAGACTTATTTGGAATTGATTCGTTCATCTTGTTATGAATACGATTAATAGTTGATTTTCGTAATTTTTAATGTTATATGTGGAAATTAAGTATAAAATTTGATCTATTATAAGTAAATCAACAATTCTCATTTTGAATTAAATGAAATTGGATGTTATAAGTCTTGTAAATGTTATGGAAGTTATAAATTGAGTGTAAAAAACAATTTGTTAGTTATAAATGATAAATCGAAAATCTTGAAGATGTTAAAATTCTTTATAATCACAACGTCATTCATTTAATCCAACTATATATAACATAAGATGACATCGAAATTTGATCGTGACTATTTCATGAACATCATAATTTCTAAATTTTGTTGATTATATATTTGTACATGACCCATTATATCATGGTTATTTTTTTTAGTAAGATAATATTTTTAGAATAACATGCTTGTAACATACATTCAATTTTATTATTTTGTTCAATAAATTAAAATCCTATTATTTAAAATGTTGAGATATTTTTTTCATTATGATTTTTCGTATATCTTTTTAATATTTCGTTAAAAAATATAATAAATAATTTCAAAAAAATCCTCCAAACAAAACAATATAGTATTTTATTAGTTTTCATGTTTTTAATATATGTTATTTTGACTTAATTACTATTTTTAAACAAATAAAATTACTTCATAAATAAAATTTTGATATAAAAAATTATCAATCACATTTTTTAAATAAAACGTATACATACATTAAATACAAAATGAAAATTAAAAAGAAATGACTGTAACATGACTTTCGTTTTAGTTAATTAAAATTAAAGTCGTGCATTAACACCACTTTAATTTTAATGAAATAACACGAAATCCTTTTACCCTAACACATGTTCACTTATAATTGAAAAGAAAATTAACCAATAGATAACTAAAATAGAAAAAGTTATGATAAACCTACTCGACTTTTTTTTATAAAAATATAGAAGTAATATTTTTCTGATATGACTTCATTACAACTTTAAACAAAAGAAAAACGTAATATGACTTCATTACAACTTTAAAAAAAAAAAACGTATTCGACTTAACTATGTAGGTAATTTTAAATGTTTTTATCCATTCAATAATATATAATCAAATCGAACCCCTTTTATAAAATTCCCAATACATAACCATGCACATATGCAATGTTGAAAAAAAAGAAGCTCCTTCTCGACGTTAAATTTAACTCCAAAATTGTATTATATGTGGGCTAGAGTTAGAATGAGTTATCCTTCAATCACATTCCGATTGGCACTATTTCTCTCATTTTCTCTCACGTCGTCATCATCCTTGCCACCGTTACCGGTTTTTTCGAAGCGTTACGCTCCCTCATCTTCTTCCACTTCCGAAGCAACTCCATCTGACTTGTTGTCTCTATTGGGTTCCAAAAATCACTCCTCAGCTGTGAATCCCGTGGTAGCACGTGAGCTCAAATCATGCTTCAAATTTCTCGTTCCTTTCTCTCCAGTAGAGCCTCCTCACCGGAAGTTGGGCTTCGGCCGGTCCAAACACGCCGGTCCAAGTCGGAGAAAGCAGAACGAGCTTATTTGGTGGCCGCCGGAGCCCGTTTTGGAGCTGGCGCGTCTCGCTGTCGATTCTGGCGGCGACCCCGACGCTATTCATCGCCTTCTCGACCCAACCATTATCCCGGTCAGTTTCTTTGGCTTTTCTCTTCGGATACCAATGCCTTCACTGTTATCTAAACGCGTGATGTTGTGAATTGTGATATTATAGGTACCTGATTGTGAAGGATCAAAGGAAGAACGGTGTGAGCTCACTAGAACTCCCTATGGCAGACGCTTCATTTGTGAGGTTCGTTCAACAATAGATAGAAATAGCTCACATTGATAGATAGAGTACTTATGAAGGTGCATTTCTCTCTCAAATATTGCAGGAACTGAACCTGTATATGCAGTTTTTGTTTGAACTCATTGTTGATCGAGGTCCTTCTGTTGGGTTGGATGTTACCTTGAACCGGTTTGATCTGTTCCACGGTCACCTTTTTCTTGCAGAAAACTCAGGAAGACTTGGGATCTTGTATGTTCAATTCTTAATAGCTGATGCTTTTTCTGTGTTTGTCTTGTTTGTTTCTTGTTCAGAAGGGGGATTTGCTTCCACTGTTATATGTAGTATATAGATTACACTTAATTCACATTTTAAGCATTTTTAAGTTTGTTAGAGTTAAGAATGCTACAATTTTACATTTGGCAGATTCCATGCAAAGGAATACCCATCATATGATAAACAAGTGTTCCCGTACAACATGGGTTTTTGTCAGAGAGGTACATTCTATCATTCATCCGTAAATGTTATGTATGGTTCAACTGAGTTTCTTCTCTGTTAATCTTCCAGTTTGTTACAAGGTCGTGTTTGGAAATACTGTACTATTGTATTGTCTGAATCTTGAGAGAGTTCTTCATTTTGTGTGTGTGTGAGGTGAGGGTAAAAACATGAGATGAAGAGAAAGGGGAGAACCTTGATGACTTGATGTTCCTAATTTTAAGACTTCCTAGTGAATGGCTTGTGTGTGTGTATATATATATCTTTGGTTGTCTTTTCTTTTGATGCTCAACTTTTAGAAAAAATGTTTATTTCATTTTTAAAATCCTCTGTTCCTCTTTCAGGGTCCAATGTGACATATGGTGATTCAATGAATCTGAGAAATATTCTCTGGTTGGCTCCAAATCCTGGTGATTCTGACGACTCTTGGGTGGCACCGGGTATCTCCACTAAAATTACTTTATCTCTATAAAGTTTGATTGCTTTTTCATATGGCACTGTCAAGTTTCACACTACATTTTTATGATAATAAGTGTCAAACGGTAAGTCATCAATCTGTCCAATAAAATTTTTGGATTATTGTGATTTGGAAACTTTAATAATAATCCTTTAAGTGATACGTTACATGGTGGTAAACAATGCTTTGAAATTGATCTGTTACTTTTGGCTTTTGATAATTTGGGACGGATATTTTCCTGTGTTAAATTCATCCAGTCGGTTTATGTAGCCTTGTGGTTACTTGCAGAAAGTCCTCTTATTTATTACTGCATTATTCAAATGAGATTATAATGCCCCTTAACTTTCCATGGTTTACAGTAATGCAACCCAAGTTTTTGGTATAGGACACATTAGAAATGAATTGTATCAGACAAAAACCAATGCATATTAGGAAAGCATAACTCATCCTCATTAAACCAGTTTAGTAAGGTGGAGTTTTTTTGTCTTATTTCTAGTTTTTGTGAGATCTCCAACACACCCTTTATGTTGAGGACATCATGCCAAGGATATCGAATGTGAGAATCAAGGGAGACCCTATAGTAGGTGGCACAATGTATCCAAATCTCGACTGGGATGAAATCTGATACCATATTAAGAAGTAAATTTAAGCATAACTCATTTTCATAAAATCGACTTATAAGGTGAGAATTATCCTCACTTATATATTGTAAATTGACTTTATCTCTATTTTACGTGAGATCTCTAACACACTCCCTCATGTATATACTGTAATTTGGCCTCATCTCTGATCGATGTATGATTTCCAACAGAAATGAATGCATAGCCTTTCCATCATCAAACATTTACAGCTCTTCCAAAGAGTCATTCCTCAAATCCAAAACAAAGAAGTATGACACTGGCACCATAATTTTCAAGAAATCAGCACAATGGCTTTGCTATATATAATACATTGCGTTGGAGATCTCTTATTGAGATGAGATGAAATTATAATATATACGTGAGGGTCTTACTAAACCGATTTTTTGAGAATGAATTATAATATGATCTCAAAACTTATCTTTAGTCCCACACATGAGATCCATATGCCTTGGTGTTGGGGGAGTGTTGGAGATCTCACATGATTAGGAATAAGACCAAATTATAATAGTTGTGAGGATAAGTTTAAACTGAGTTCCTAATAATTTCTGCAGTAATTCATACTTCACTTGCAGGTGAACACACTTTTGTATACTGTTCACTAATTTTTTTAATCTCTATTTTTTGTTTATTTTGAATACAAACTGGATGCTGAACAACTAACAGACGTTCAATAACTAGCTTACATAGTAAGTGAAATAAGCTAAGGAACAGTAGGCGAGGTTGTAACTGTCGAAGAGATGAGTTGCATAAGAAAAAGGAGGGAAACTAGACATCTTGGAGATCAAAATTTTAATTGGGAGAGCCTGGGTCCTTTCTGTAACCTCTTCCTGTTCTTAGAGTGGCACCACATTTGGGCAAGATCTGGATCACTAGAGTTCATTTGTAATTAATAATGCATTTTCTTCACTCATTCTGATCTATTTTTTACCATTGATAAAATTTTCTAGGCTCTGATAATTAATCATTGGCTTAATAATATCAATTGCACAGGTGTTCTGGTAGTGCTGGATGCTCGTCCTGATGGAATCTTATACAGAGATCTAATACCTGATTATGTAAAATTTGCAAGGACTATATATGAAGGTTCGGGTTTCTGTTTCTTTTCTGACTGCTGCTTTGTGAATCCTGAAACTTGTCATTTTTAGCTTGAAATTTTCTCAGAAAGGTTGACTTTTTTTGTCTGTTCTGTCACCTTCTACACTTCCTGTAGATGATCTTGGGCATGTTGCTGTTGATGTGAACTACTTGAATGTTGGATCTGAAACCGGAAATTATCAAATATTCATATGTTGAAGTTGTGATCAGATTTATAACTATGACGTAATTTCACTTCCCAACGACACACCAGCTTTATATAAATGAAGATTGGGTGCCTCTTTTTAGCAAGAAATTTCGATGTGCATTTTATATGAAAGAGAATCATTCCACACATTCTTATCCTTGCATATGTAAAGAAACTTCTTCACCGTAATGTTCATTTAAAATTTTAGTAAGTAATCTAGAAGGTTGAAATAGAGTTGTGATGTTTTTTATTAAGGTAAAACAAAATATTAGCAAAAATATAGACATTGCCTGTTTCCATTTTATATTTTTTTAAGACTCAATTTGTTGTAAATATAGTTTTATATATATATATATATATATATATATATATATATCAGTGTAGAATAGCAGTTAAAGTGTATTCTTTTTCTTAGAAAGTGAAGAGATATTAGAGAAAGAATGGGGGGAGACTGAGTGGAAGAATGAGGAGATACAAATGCGGCTGTTGAAAGATAAATTGAAAACAAAGATACACTTTGTTTGTTATATATATATATATATATATATATATATATATATATATATATATATATATATATATATATATAAAGACATTTTTAAAAGTAGTTTATAAAAAAATAAATTTTTATGCAGAAATTTTGTCTTATTCCATTTTTCTAATTTTTTTATTCATGTTGACGGAGAAACTTGACCAAATATCCTTCATTACAGATTAAGTAATGGCCATATGACAAAAATAAATTGTAGAAAATGAAAATAAAAAGTGGATTAAGAAATTCTCTTGATTTTTTTATAATTTAGCCAAACCCAAAATTAATCCAGGCCGAAGCATAACATTCTAAGTTATATGTCAGAATATAACAGATTAATCTTAATAGGAATAATATGCAACAAATATGTGTAGTGCGAGTCCTCCCAAATGAGAAAGGTAGACGTGTGATGTCGCTGGAGTGGGTCATCCCTATCCAACCGATTACCAAATTAATCATAAATATAAATAAGTAATAAATAAGAAATTAATAAATTACTACAACTTTTGCTTTTATATAGGGTCGATACCCTAGTCAATAAGCGGTGTTAGAAATTGTTACATCCCATCGTTTTCTCCTTCTACACTAACGTTTTGTTACTTCAGCTGTGCCACTAACTGCTCGCCCCCATTCTTCGGAAACTCATTTCTTCTCTTAAATTCTCTCTCTCTCTCTCTGTCTCTCTCTCTCTATTCCGTTTTGTTTATCGATGCCCCGTCTCGATCGCGGTGATGTTTGGAAGAGTAAGGCGCGATCCCTGCAGTTACAGCTCAGGGACCGCTTCCGAGTTGCCGTCGACCGCCATTGGCGCCGCCGCCAACACCACACCTTCATTCCCGCCGCCGACGTCTACTTTGCCTCCACTATTAAACGCTGGCTTAACAGATTTCATGATTTCCGGACAGAATCGTTGCCTTCTTCCACATCTTTTTATCACAAACGAGGTGTCTGATTAATTAACGCTTTCATTATAAATCCGTAGATATGTTTTCTCGAATATTGTGAGAGGTGCTATTTGCTAGGTTTTTCACTTGATGTTTTTTTGCCTATGTATTTAAAGTTACCAGGGATTTCAGTTCGGAAGAAGATTCAACTCTTGTTCGTATGATGCAAGCTGTTGCTGTTCCTGTTCTTGGAAATGTTTGTCATGTGTTTATGAATGGATTAAACCGTGTGCAGGTATGATATGCCACGTATATTTCTTGTTTGGTTTATTATATCTTGCATTCTGATATGTGATGCGACTGTTTTATGTGTGGAAAAATAGGTGTATGGTTTAGAAAAACTGCACTCTGCCTTGCTGCATAGACCACAGGGTAAACCCCTTCTTACGGTACGTGTTCGTCCAAGCATTCGAACATGAATATATTTTTATTTGGATTTAATTATTTGACGAGCCTTTGCTGTTGCCTTTTGGTTTTCAGGTCAGCAATCATGTTGCTTCCATGGATGATCCGCTTGTCATTGCTTCTCTGCTTCCTCCTAGTGTTCTTTTGGATGCTAGGAATCTTAGATGGACGCTTTGTGCAACTGATAGGTGTTTTAAAAACCCTGTTACTTCTGCATTCTTTCGATCTGTCAAAGTCTTGCCAGTTTCTCGGGGTGATGGGATTTATCAGGAGGTATAGATCTAACAGACATAAGCTAAGAGCCTTTTACATTGTTTTGTAATATTGGTGAATGATTCTCATGAACTTTTGTCATCCAATTTGAGGCTTTTGAGTCTATGGTAATAGCTAAACTCTGGTGACGATTTCACTTTTCTTCGTTTTCAACTGTTTTCAACTTTTTATTACTCTTCTATGACTTGATTGAATGATTCAATTTATCTTCATGTTCTGTTCTGTTAACAATTTTGTTAGTTCTTCACGTACTTCCTATTATAGGGGTGTTGGTTTTTGTAATCAATAGAGTATCTCTGATTTGTATTTATCTTTTCTTATCCTTCATTTGTCTCTTGCTTCCCCCTTGCCTCTCTGAACTGAAACTTCTATAGTTAGGGATGATAGTAATTCCATCCACTTTCTCCTCTGTAGGGAATGGACATGGCCCTTTCGAAATTGAACCATGGTAGCTGGGTCCACATATTCCCAGAAGGTAGCCGCTCCCGGGATGGTGGAAAAACCATGAGCTCTTCCAAGAGAGGTGTTGGGAGGTAACTATATTCTGTAGTAGTTTGCAGTAGAATGCTAACTGTAAGTTTTGCTTACACTTTTATTTGTCTCATAACAAGATTATTTTCTGATTGCTTAGTTTAGTGTATTACGATTTAAATATTGAACTAATAGTTGGTTCTGAAGAAATTTTTCACAATTTATTTTTCCACATATTCCAATAGAAGCTAGGAACGTATACCTCATGCTAATTAAGCAGTTAAGTTCTGAAAAAGAAGTTGTGCACTATTACCATTACGAGCCAAAAATTATTGTTATTTGCTCATATGACATTTAGACTAAAAAAATTTGAATGGAAACTGTACCGATAAGGGAGGGGGGGTCGGCCATGAAGAGGTATGTCTAAAGGGTGATCTCTAGTCTCCGGGTTTGAGAAGATTGATCTCTCAAATGACTTGAGTGCATTTTGAGGATTTTGACTGAGATCCTTGACGATAATCCCGGAAACCAACCAACTAATCCACGGTTTTTGGAAACCGTTTTCCAGTACCTCCGTATATTGTGGGAAGTCTCTTCTCCTATAAAGATGGGGGAACTTAATAAGAAATGGGATCAATTTTTTGTGACTGGTTTGAAGAGAGAAATAGATAGAAATTAACTCAACCCATTATACACCACCATAAGAAAAACATTTGAACCAAAACTGAAACTAACATTTATTGAACTCTGTAATATTCTAAATTTTAGTTCTAGAATTGATAAGGATGTAAAATTCATTAATCTCCTTTAAAAATTTAGTGATGTATTCAGGCTTGTGACTATTTATTTTATTTATATAAGCATGATCTTCTTAACTTTGATGTATTGTTATCATTAATATACAATATATTTTTTAGGTTATGTTCGTATGATTTTATGCCACGTATTTGTCTCTGGCTTCACAGCATGTCTTAGTCAAGGTTCAAAGATGTTTATTTATATGTATGTGTGCTGTAGTCATAATGTGATGGTAATTTACCACCAATGATATTTGCCATGTTACATAATAACTAAGAGTTATTAATTTCTAAAATAGCTTGTTATGTTACATTTGGAGACTATGTTTGGGGGGACTATGTTTCATATTTGTACTATTATTTCTTTTATTTTTAGTAACCTTGCTTATGTGTATGAGGTCAATACTGTATTTTCATCTCCTAAATTTTACTTCTCTTTATTTCTTCTATTTTTTAATTTATTAGTGTAAAACGTGTTATTTACTTAAACTTCCATCATCAGGTTGGTCCTGGATGGAGATAGCACGCCCCTTGTTGTCCCATTTGTACATACAGGGATGCAGGAGATTATGCCTATAGGTGCTAACTTTCCCAGAATAGGCAAGATGGTACGTATTCTTCATTCATTTCTTAGAATATTTTATCAGCATATATGGGGTTTTCATTGCTGCATGGAGTTAGACTGCGGCACTCCTTGCGCCTGAACTTTGGATTTGTTTCTCATTCCCTCGGATGAATATGTTCAATTACAGAATCTAGATTCTGCATTGCCTGGCATATATTTTTATTGATGGGATTAATTTTAGTTGTTTTTTATTTTTCAGTTTAAATTTCATACCCTGATCTGTATGACATGCTTGGATAGGTTACAGTGCTCATAGGTGATCCGATCAATTTTGATGATATACTTGAACTTGACATGGAAAAAGGCTTGGATGTGCCAAGAAGACGACTGTATGATGCAATAGCATCAAGAATTGGCGATCGGTTGCATGAACTGAAGGCTCAGGTTGACACTTTAGCTGAACAGGAAATGCAACTACAAGATCACTCCTCAGGCAGCGCTGAACGAACGTCTGAAATATTGCAGCAGGTTGATTGGGAATTATTTGGAATGGATAGCTTCATGTCTGAAGATGATTCCAAGCAGAGACAAGAAACAGTTTCCGTCCCAAACGTTAGTGTTTCTCGGCCTCAGCAATCTCGTGGTGATCAGAGTTGGAGAGCTGGATTCTCATACAGGATGCGCGGTTATACTGATCAGATGGAGCTTGTGTCATTTGCTGCCAGAGGCATATTTATGAATAATGAAACAAAGAACTCTGCCGGCTGTAGTAGAGAGGTAGGCCCCTTAAAGGCATGGAAGCAGTTTCTGGAAGCAAATCTATTACGGCAGTGGAATTACGTCCATCACTGAAAACATAGTTTAGGGTGTGTAAATTCAAATCTTCGGGTTTCGATTAAAATAATTGAGTTTTTGTTAGACAAGCAGTTAAACGTAGTAAAATTGCTTAGGATTTGTAACTCAAATAGCTTACTTATTCGTATAGTTTATCAAGTTTGAGGGCGGAATTATATTGTGGCACGGCGTCCTGAAGGTAGAACTGTAAAGGCCCGTTCTTACTTATCTTTTGAAAAGCTATGGAAAGCACCGAGTAGGACAAAAATAAAATTCATGTAATATATATACAGTTATTGTCTAATGTATACTATTATTTTTAGAAAATACATTTTAGTAAGTTGCAATTTTGATTTTCTAAAAGTATATTCCAAGTTAAAAAAAAGGAGCATACAAATATCTCGCGCATATGTATAAATATTTTCAGTGCTACTATTTCACTTCTCACCTCAACATAGAACTGATCTAACTCAAATAATCATATATCAACACTTAAGATCGTAGATCTTTTAAATTTGGTCTTAATAATCTATTTTAATTGAATGATTGAGATTTATTCCTATATTCTTTACTGACCAAATGCAATTTTTTTGTTAGATAGCTTAGTTTTATGAAGGAAAGCTTACTTCTTTAAACAAAAATATTACATATGCAGCTTTTATATTGCCTAGTTTTGTGATGGAAGTTTTATCATTTACAGTCGAAAATATTTAGAATTTTGAAGGAGTTGCTATTATTTGTGTAAAATTAGTTTATCTAGTGTTCTTGTTTTCAATTGATGCATTAAATAATAAAAGTTTTAAAAACGGTTACCATTACCGCCGACATTATTTAAACCTATTCCTTCATAAATCACAATAACTGGTGTTTGTCCACTAGTTAATAGTAATACTGCGATTTGGGGAACGCGAATATTTTTAGGTACTTTAGGCGCTGGATTTCTTTCAGCTTTTTTAACAATTTACTGAAGTGGTAGTGTAATGTATGATGCTGAGAGAGCGTGATTGTGGAGCAAAATGATTTGAGCCGAAACTGCGAGCTATGGCCTATGCAATAAACTTTACAGATCACACACACTAGCTCCACACATTACACAACGATGTATTAAGTATGATTAATAGACGAGGTTGGGCCCATTGTGTTTTCAATTGTGGAGCCCACGAGCCTGATTGGCGAAGAAGCGTTCTCTTCTCTTCTATATTATTCAGAAAAGACGAGACGACGAGACAATGAGATCTTCGTTCCATTTCGCATTTTATTTTAAATAAAATCGCGTTTTCTCCTCTCAACCGAAACATGGCCGAAGAAGAAGAAGAATCAGAGCTCAGCGATAAGCACAAAGTGGAAATCGCCAAATGGTTCCTCCTCAACTCTCCTCCTGGGGAAATCCAATACGTTGCCAAAGGTTCTTCATCTTCCTTTTCCCCTCTCTATCTATCTATCTATCTATTGCTCCACAATTCGATTAATTCCCCAATCCTTTTTGCAGATGTGAAATCCATTCTGAGCAGCGACGATTTGTACAATGAGGCCGCTTCCGAGGCTTTTCCCTTTTACAACAAATCCCATTTGATTTCCCTTCAAATGTCCAATCGTAGCGGAGACGTAACTCTCTCTCTCTCTCTCCCACTGACTCTCTCTCTCACTCTCACTCTCACTCAACAACTTATTTTCCTAGGGTTTGCTCGTCAATTTTCATTTATTTTTTAGTTCGTTCAGTGGATTCTATTTTCCAATTTCTTGTTGGACTTCGCACGTGCTTGCAGGTACTGGTTACTTCGTTTGGTGAACTTGAGGGTAATGCATTTCTTGAACCTAGGACTGCTCAAGTAGCAATTGTTGACCATGTTAAACAAGTAAGTAGTAAGTGCCATAATTTCTAACATACTATTTCAGGAGCTATTTTTGAGTTTTAATATTCGTGCTTTGCTTAACTTTTCGTTTCTTTTTTAAGGAAGGGAATGAGAAGAGTAGACATTTGTTATGCTCACTAGTTTTAATTTCTTTAATTCAGCTTTAGTAGTAATGAAAGTGGAACAAATTAATGTTTAGATTTACTGTGTGTAATCTGGATCTTCATGCATTGATCTCTACTTTAGTATATCTATGTATACACTGAAGTATTATAAGGTTCAACTCTATGCCTTTTAAACTTGCTTGCTGGAACATGCGTTTTAGCTTTATACGTCAAAATTACGAGAAAAGATTAGTTGGAAGTTGGGATTAAGCTAATCATGAAAATTTTATTACTTTAACTATCTATGACTTTCCTGATGAATTGGTTAAAGTGTAGTAGTTCCAAGCTGTGTGCTTGTTGTCTTATGATAGTATGCTCAATGTCACAGGTTTGTACAGATGTGAGACCTGCCACAGACGAAGAACTTCCATCTCCATATGTTGAAGAATTTCGGTAATTCTCTGATTTTCTTCGTGGTTGAAGTATTTCATGTTTGATAATCAAATGCTCCTTTACCAGAGCGAGCTTCAAAATCTATTCAGAGGCAGAACATACTGATTCATGTTAAATTTCATTGAATTTTTTCTCTTTTCAAATAAATTCATCTCTGTTGCTTCAGTAATATATTATTGCTCCACTTTTACCTGTCCGAACTTGTTTACAGTAGATTGCTCTGGAAATATCTTCTTCAATGGTAATTCGTAATCCACTTAGATTTGTGGTTTCCCTGGAGCTGTTTTATTGGGAATGTGTACAATATTTTAGTTAGCAAGTAGATACAATACTGATTTTAGTTAATATCTGGCTATTTATTCTTTTAAATTAAAAAAGTATATTGTTGATGTTTGAGGACATCAAATAGAGATTCAGCCCTTTAATAAAGTAAATTGAATACCACATTTTATATCTTTATTGTTGTACATTGTTTGCATTACACGGTATTTGTTTACTGCAGATGCAATCTGGACGCTGAAGTACTTAAATATGTTGAAGAAGCCTATCCAAAAGGTGTCTGTTCTGTTTACTGCATAAATGGGAAGGATGTAGAGGGCCCAGGTTCTAATTTTGAGCTTGCTGTGGTGATTTCTGCTGCTAGGCATAGCCCGCAGAATTTCTGGTTTGTAAAATAAGTTGACTGAACTTCCAACTATTCTCTTTGATTGATATTTTCTACCATACTAGTTCCAAATAAGAAATTGATACATTAATAATGTCAATATACTTTAATTTTTCTTTGGCTTCTGTTTATAGCAACGGGAGTTGGTCTTCAGTATGGAATATTGAGTTCAAATATGATCAACAAACAGTGGAAGTAAAGGGTAAAACGCAGGTAATATTGTATAGATATTTATGCATTTATTTTGAATGATATCGTGCAAGGCTTTTAAAAGGCTCTTAAAACATGATTATTTTAACCCATTTTCAGGTGGGTGCCCATTATTTTGAGGAAGGAAATGTGCAGTTAGATGCGAAACACGAATGCAAAGATGCAACTCTTTTTCAGGTTACCAAAAATCAGCATTAGACATTTTATTTTTATTAGGTGTGGATGCACTGCTCAAGTCTTTCCATAGTTATTTTCCGATAAATGTACTTGTATTCTACACGCCGGAGAATATTTAAGTAAATGTCTGTTATAAAATGATAAGGTTGAGATAGAAATGGATTGTTTTTAGAAAGCCAACATTTATCTAATTATGTTTGTGTTAAATCTTATCTATTAATATTTTATTATTTTATTTTAGGCCCCCGAAGAATGTGCACTTGCCATAACAAGCATTATTCGTCATCATGAAACGGAGTACCTTGCTTCTCTTGAGGTTTTGAATTTGTTTGTTGTGGCTAGGGTATTTCATTCTTTCTATTTTAATAATCTGCACATGGTTTACTAATGACCATAACTTAACAGGCCTCATATCTAAACCTTCCTGATTCGACTTTCAAGGTAACCCCTGTTATGTTATCCTGCATTTTTTTAATCTAACCTTCAGATGTGGCATTTCTGTGATGTCTGTGGTGATTTTTGATTCCCATTAAACCAATGCATGTACCTCATTAAGCATCCGTGTCATGACTGAGACCGAACACCTACTGACTGAATTAATTATTTTATGTTATTGATGTTATATATAATTTATATGATTAATCCGAATTACCAAAGTGTACGAGTGAAAGTGGTAATAAAAAGGGCAAGCTATATATGATGCCTTTCTTACTTTTATCTATAGCATTATCAGTTGAATTTGAAGGCTATTTCATTAAATTATCTGCTGCAGGATCTTCGGAGAAAGCTTCCTGTGACCCGCACCTTATTTCCATGGCATAATACTTTGCAATTTAGCTTGACTAGAGACATATCAAAAGAACTTGGCATTGGAAAGTAAATACACACGTTTTCACAGAACTAATAAAAGTTTGTGTTTTTACTCGAACTCGGTGGGGACAAGTTTTTCATATATTCACTGCATGTCATATGATGAAGTCAATCATTCTTTAGGTTGACGTTCATTATGTTCACTCATTTCACTCATTTGCTTCATGAAGCTTCCTCCTTTGTCTGAGTGAGTATCTTCCGCTGATGTACTGTAGTTCACTGTAATTCTTTTTTGACATTATTTGTATAGCACAAGAGTTCCTGTTGTTTCTAGCCATCATACCTAAGAACATTCTGATTCCATTTAAAATAGTGCAAGAACCCGATTTACTTCTCGCTATGATTGTGCTGTGCGTCCCATCCTGAGCTGGGAAGCTAGGACCTGCTTAATACTTTATCAAATTAGTTAGACGAGAATGGAAACCGAACCCATTTAGGCCCATCTACAGCCCGTTTTCTTTATCATTATTTTAGGTCTATTTAAAGTTTTATTGTAAAATAAGATATTTTAAAGTTAGATTAAACTTTTTAAACATCGAATTAAGAGATTTATAATTTATTTAATGTAAACATGTTATATATAAACCATAAATTTGAAATTTTCGTTTAAGGTAAAGTTTAATTGGATTCGTTGTATTTTATTGAAGTTATTTTTGGGTTATATTATTAAGTTTCTTGTCAAAAGTTGAGTTAGTTGTATTGCAGAGAAAATTATTTTGAATTTGTAATAAAATTTTTATAATAGGAATGAATAAGAATATAAAAAGAAAAGAAAACAAACATTTATGAATTGTTTTAGATTGTGGTATTTCTTTTTATTAATGCCATTCTCAATTTAAACATTCATTATTTTTTAATTATGTTAAAGTACAACGAATTTCTAAATCAGTATTTGCTGAAGTATCATAAAATATGTTAAACATATATTAAATTTATAAATTATTATACATTGATGTAATCTAATTCAATTTTATTTCCTATTTAAGTTTGAAATGCTAATATTCTATGTCATGATAATATTTAAATATATATTTAATTATTAGAAATATATTAAAATATAATAACTTTTTAAATTAATATGCGTTAAATTTATGTAAAAATTGATATAATTCAATTTCTTGGAATAGTTCTTTAGATTATGATTCTATGATGCATAAATGTACATTTACAAAATGTTTTATCAATTTAAACTTCCTACACAATTTTGAGATGATTTGAGTTGAGAAAACACTATACAAAAGAGAGATAACACTATACAAAAGATTATTATTATTATTATTATTAATATTTTCTTTATATTATAATAAAATAAATAATTAAATAATAAATTAAATTATTTTACAATTATGTTTCAATTATTTTGTAATTATATTAAATATAAAAAATATTCTCTCACATCAATAAAATCATTTATAAGTTTTCCATTAATTTCTTTTCACTTCCTCTCAATCTAAACAACTTAACTCTTTTCTTTTGTTATTTTTCTTTTCTTTCATTTTTTAGTCTTTCCTCAATCTATGCAAATAGAGTTAAATTTTAATTTTTGAAACTTTCTTTAGATATAATTTGAAATGTTGTTATTTAATTATAATTTATAAATGGCAATTTATATTAAATAATTTTGTTCTATTGTGACGCTATGTCTATATTAATATTGATATTTTAATTTAGAAAATAGTGATAAAAGAATATTTTTTAATTCAATTTATAATGATTTTAAATTAATTTGCAAATATATGTTAAGTGTTTTAACTATTTTTTAGAATAATTTATATATTAATTTCAGTTAACTAAAACAGTGAAATTTGAAATTTTATTAAAAAATTGAAGGATTTGAATTTCTCTCTCCTAGGCACACTTTGTCAAGTCCCTCGGAGCTTCTCGAAGCTTCAGAAGCTCTCACGCACACTCTCTCTCCCTCCCTCCCTCCCTCCGTGGTTTGTTTCAGGTTTGTCTCCTTTGCTTTCTCATGTCTATAATCTAAGATTTGTTAACTTAATTAATATGATTTTGATGATTCAATTTGTGTTTCCTTGATTTGTGTTTTGATTTTATTTCTAATTTCACTGATTTGGATTTTATCTCTATAATCTAGAGTTTGTTTGATCGATTTTCACCAAACTGTGTTGGATTTGCATTTATTTTTGTTTGATTTCAACATATGTAAAAAATGAAAAATATAAATGTAGTTATGTGGCAGTGTTGTTGGTAAACATTGTTTTTCATCATCTTTGTCCCGTATTTTCCCTACTGGTAGCCATCATCCCGAACATTAATTAGACTCCTTGTTTGACGTGTGCTGCTTCACCTCCTTGCAACTTTTGTTATGAACTGATATCTCCTTTCTTTGAGCTATTAAAACCTCGTGAACTGTAGAATTATAAGCAATTTCAAAACTAGATTAAAAGGATAGTAATGATGTAGATGAAGTAGGGAGCATCACTTAGTGTTTCTCCATTTATTGAAAAGTATTTGCAAACCAGCTAGCACTAGTTAGAAAGCTATATGTCAGAAAAGGGATGTGTTGTATATTTGCACACACATACATTGGAAAAAGGTGATGGCATGTATGCATTTTTAGAAGGAAAAAAAAAAGAGGACAGCATGCATGGGAAGGTTTAATCTGTATACATACGAGATGATTGAGGGTGTTAGCTTGTTAGGATTCCCCCTGCTAAGGGATATGTATATATGAGGGAGACTAGCATGTATGCATGTATATTGAGCAATTAAGACAAGGCTGCAGGGTTGACAACATGGACCTTTGTTCATGTGTGTCCTTCAATTTGTTGTGTTGATAACTAGTAATGGTCGCAGCACCACTGGATAAATTTTTTGATAAAAAGAAGCCAAATGTGGAATCCACTCCCCACTGTTTGTTGAAAATAGCCAAGTGAGTCAGCCTCAAATAGGCGTTGTCAGTTAAAAAATGGTCAGAGAAACTGTTATAGGTCTTGCTAGTTAGCAGAGGTAAGATATTAATAGAAGAAGCAGATGTTAGTAAAATTTTTAATTGGTTAATTAGTTTTGGTTGGGAGAATCCTATTGAATAAAATTAGTACTTGTTGTCACTTGGAAAATTGGCAATAGTGAATTTGAACATTGACAACTAGAAATTGAGATTTTCTTCAGTTAGCTTGACAATCTTGGGTGACTATCCCTCCATTCTTTTATTGTATTTCCTTTCTTTACCAGCTAGGCTAGTCAGTATTTTCTGTCAATCATAAAACAAAAGACCAAAAATCTGAAAGTAAATATAAAATACCCCTTAGAATTTGATGATGTGTTGTCATGCCATGCAATGGATTGATTAGCTCTGTTGCATGGATTCGATTGATAATATTCTGGCCATTCCAAAATCTAAGTTTTTTTTTTTTGTGTAAATAATTTCTCATTAATAATATTCCAATCAGGTCACTGTCTTTAATAAAACTTATAAATATATACCTAATTAATTGGATCATAATTATCATCATCCTAATTGATAAAATAAAAAATAAAGAAAATATCTAATTATATACAATCATAAATTATCCTAATGAAAAAATAATACCAAGGATCCGAAATAGTGAATTCTGATTTGCATGTCTTGTCAAGATAGGGAAATACAAAGAAAAAGAAATTAAAAACAGTTCAGGATTTAAATAAAGAGATATGGTAATCCTAATTAATGGTCCAAATGAATTTGCTATCAAAGTTCGATGTGAAAAAACATTTTATGTAAGGCACCAAGGATATTCGTTGTTTACCTGATATAGATGACGTATCCCAATTGTTTGCTATATAATTGTTCTCTTAGTAATTGTTGTTAGTAGTACATTAAGTGTACTGTTAGAAGATTCTAGAGTACATAACTCGCGGGTCCTAGGATCGGAACATGGCTTTGATACCAACATGAAAAAGATTTATCTCAATGAGATTCAATTGATTGATTTGAAACAATACATCAGCCTCTATGTATAGAAAATTCTAACCCCGAGAGATATCTAGAACCTTCTGATAGCTTCTTACAAAGAGATATCTAGAACCTTTGATAGCTTCTAACAGTACACTTAATATCCTACTAACAACAGTAGTTTCTCTAAGGATTCACATATGGCTTTTCACCAGTGTAGTAAATAACATGCGTCTTGGTATCTGACACAGGCTACTTTTTGGGTTTTGCTTCGGATGTTGGAATCTGTTCTGACAAATTAGCAAGTATCTTACACTAAAACTTGAAACAGCCCATAGATTTAAATTTTTATTGTTTTCTTTTGATCCAGCTTGCATTCCATAGACGTAGTTTCTTTTGCAAAGGTTAAAATTGAAATGGATGGTGAATGACAATTTATTTAATATCTTTAACCATATATGATCAGTTAGTACATAGTAATTCAATCTATGGGCTGCCTTGCAAAGGTTAAAATTGGAATGGATGGTGAATGACAATTTATTTCATACATTTAACCATATGTGATCAATTAGTACATAGTAATTAAATCAATGGGCTGCCTTTCCTCTCTGGCTTTGGAATTATATGACTTAGCCAAATCATATATTCATGTGCTCCATGAGGGAACGAACATTGTTTCTAAAGCTTGCCTCATTGTAAAACTAAGCATGCAAGCAAGCTTTGGTTGATGTTGATGGACCTTATGTTGAAGTGCATTTCCCTGATGATAAACCAGGAGATTGGTTGTTTCCTGACCAGAACCACAACGGTTTAGTTTATCCAGAGCAGGGAAAGACAGTGTCCAATTTTAATTACTATATAAGTTTATTCTAGTCTTGTGTCGTTGTCTTTTGTTGAGTAGCATCGTTGTTCCCCATGATTCAATCAATGGAAAAAAAATAATCCAGGTGCATCTGCCTGTGAGTCCTTTGATAACACCCTGAGTTTTGAAGAGGGAACTTCGTTTTGGGAAGTGTATGCATGAACTTGTAGGCTAAATAGATTGGATTGGACTGCCTCCTGTAACAGCTCGTTTTTACATTTAAATATGAAACTAATTTGATGTCACATTTGAAAAACGAGTTAGAGTTGTGCTTATGTTAGATATGGATTACGTAGTGTACCCAACCTTGATTGGTAGATAGATAGTGTTTTGTAGACATTTTAGAATAGGATGAAACTTGTTGGAGATTCCATATTGACTAAAGATATAACCAAATTATATGATAAAAGTGAGTGCAAACTTCACTTTACAAAACTGGTTTTATGAGTTGGAATTAGGTTAAAGTCTAGTTTCTAAGATGTACAAAAACTTGTCCTAGCAAGGGATATTGAGTCTATCATGCCACCTACTATCGAGGAGCTAACAGTAACGAATATTCATTCCCACGCTCGAGATGTCCACTCCTCAGTGTGAGAGAGTATGCTGGATATCTCATGACTAGAGATATGACAAAAATATACTATATAAGTGGGTGCAATCTCATTTTACAAAGTTAATTTGTAAGGTTGAATTAAATTTAAAGTCCACTATCTAAGAGGATTTAACAATAATTTTATTCCAACCAAGGAAAAGGAAGTAGAACTTGATATTCCATTACATTATATTAATGCCCCAAACAAGGCCATGGGGTGCTTCATATTTTGTTGCGCCTTTGTGCCCATGCTTCTTAGGCTATCGTTAGTTAAAGATCCATACTATTTTAGCTTTTTAATGGATTTCGTTTTAACTGCAAGTTATTGCTCTGAATTTTATGGTTCCTTGTACTTGGTGCTTTTCTTTATTGATCTTGCCCGGACAATGTTATTGTTTATGATGTGAACTTTTTAGAAGAATAAATTCAATAGCTGTCATTAGGTAATTAGTACAGTTCAAAATGGATGAGAGACATTCACGAAAATTTTACAGTATGATTCATTTGCACTATTAGCCTCCAACTTTTTACATTGACAACTTATGGTTTATGTAGAGGGTTCTTGCAAACTGTAGGTTTTCACTCATGCACACTACTTTAGTGTCAGAAGAAAAGCTATCTTACACAAGTTTAAGGACTTTCCCAGAAAAAAGCTATCTTACACATGGATTTCTCCTTGTAAGGACTCCCCCCTTCAAAACAAAGTAAACAACAAATTGAGAGCATAACTTCCCACAAGTCAGTGAAACCATATATATAACTGTAGCTGTCACATTCTAAAGCATAACTGCCTAATAAAGAACTAACACAACATAACTATAGGGTGCAGAATTATAGCTGCCTACTGAAGAACTTGGCCTATCAGAATGGAATCTCATAGCTAGTGAATGGAATGTTGTGGCAATCCTTGTCACTGCACTTCATTCTGACCAATTCCATCTTGTTGGTGAATTTCCTGACTGTGTTAAGGGCCAGGAAATGGTTGTAGGTGAAGCTGACACAAAATTTCCCTCTTCCTTGGCCCTTTTTACTCTTGGAATTTTACCAATGTCTTCTAACATCAAATCCACACAATGTGCGGTTCTGTCCAGAAGAAAAATTTCCTCTTGTTTTGTAAATATTTACCTGAAACTAACTTAAATTAACATAATGAGTAATAAAATTATAAATCTTTACCTGCCAAAACATAGTTGCTACTGTTGTGGTTCACAAGTTCAACAAGATTTTGTTCTCTAATCTCTTCAACAAAACAGTCCATGAGTTCAAACATCTTCAACCGTGTGTTCTTGTACCCAAAACTATCAAGCTCCTTCTAAATATCGTTCAGCTTGGATCAGTGTCCTATTTTTTTAATCCCTGCATGCATTATAGAGCATCTATAGTGAGTTTGCTCTTTCTCGTGTCTTGAGCATTTCTTTTGTAAACAATAATTCTTTTTTAGCATAGGATCCTCCATAGTAGTCAAGAGTGTTGCGATTGAGGCGAAATAGGGAAAGTTGTTTTCAATTTTGACTATGCATGGCATGATACCTTGGAGCGATTATCAATACAATGCTGATTCTTCTATAGGAATGAGATTCTTTTCAACATTGTGCTCTCTAAATGCTTCAAGATGGTGATTGAATTTATTGGGAGTTATACTCAATGCTTGAATCTTCTAGAGCTACTATGAGCTAGGGTTCCTAAGTAATCAATCCTGAATTCATTACTCAAGACAATGCGTGAAGTTATCTTCAAAATTTTAGTGCACGCAATATTGAAAGGAATTGCATTCCTACAGAAGGACCTGACAATGTATTGATAATTTTAGCCATTGTAACCGTGTGTTTGGTACCTTTTAAGCATATGTATAATGTATGTAAAATTTCCATATGGCCTTTCATAGTATTTCTTTTGGCAGCAGGAAGCAAGGATAAAACCTGCTGTTATAGGTCTTCTTCTTGCCCTTCATCTAATGCTTCTTCGTCATTACCGTCAACTTTTTTCAAACCAAATATTGCATCATTACAACTTCATTTTGTCACGAGCTTCCATGATTCTAAGCTTGATCGTAGATGGGATTTTTTGGCAGGCACCAACATCTCCGTTCACCCCATTAATGTCTCTTCTCTTGACTCTCTTTATTTCATTGGCTGTAGTCTTCAAACCAAAATCACATGTGACATCCGTTTTATTGTGAATGTCATTCAAGGAATTTCATCCCCAAGTCATGTCAAGATTGTCACCCACAGGCTTGACTAATGCTGAACCACTTGATGAGGCAACGTATTCATGGATGGGTTGTTCATTTGTTGGCTAAGATGATGCCATGGTGGAAAGAAAATAGAAATAAAAGCCAAATGTCTGAGAAACTAAGATTAATAGTGATGAACCAAGAAGAAAGGGGAACACGGTCTTCACATTCTTGTAAAAAAGAGGGAATTGAAGTGGGAAGAAAGAAGCATTTCTAAGAGAAGTTTTGTAAAAGCCTTATGAATGGAAAATGTAACCATTAACAATTATCAGGGGCATAATCGAAAAAGCATAAAAGATAACAAAGGTTAAAAAAGTAAGAAAAATTAGGGGAGGACCTTTATAGGTGATCCACCATGCACCGCAATTAAGAACCTTTAGATGCATCTATGGTGCACAAATTTTTTATATACTCTTCCTCCCCATGAAAACACCCTTCCTACCTCATTGGTGTTGCTCTTTGCCCTGCATTGTCACTATAGATTTTGACGGATTGTCATTTTATCTCGCTTCTCCCTTTCCATTCTCATCACCATTCTTTAATCTCTCCCTCTTTTCCAAAGCAACCATGGGAGCTTGTTACCCTCTTTTCCCTTTCACATTCCTAGCTAAACTAGCATCCACCTTTTCTACAATCCCACATCCTGAAAAAAGTAATTTTTCAGTAATTTTCACAACATAAAGGCATATAAAACTTAATTGGAACAAAATGGCAATTTATTAAACATCATGGCAGTGACAGGTTTGGGTAGACAAATAAGCACAACATCAAAGGTAGAACTAAGAATGAACAAGGGACCATGACTTGATGATCATGTTGGCGGATCTTTTCTTTAAAATTAGAGATGCAAGGGTCCATTTCGAAAACTATTTTCTTTTTAGGAATTGTTAGTTAGTGATTCAACTGTGGAGAGCGAGCGAGAGTTAGGGGCGAAGAAGGGGAATGAGAGCGAGATAAAGCAGGAAAAATGGCATCATTGTTGAAAATTGCCTCTGGTGATGGCGCATGGTGCCAATGAAGAAAGAGATTTTTTATAGGGAGGGATTGTGCACCTTGTATGAATCTAAGGGCTATTAATTGTGGAGCATGGTCCACCTTATAATCCATCTAAAACTAATTACGTTTGGGAAACACGATAACAATATGAATATTTGACGTTTTATTACTTTCTCCCCTAGCTTTTTCATTAAGTCAGCTTCATTGTATGTTCATTTATCCTTTGAAATGCCCCTCTTTATCTGATGATAGGTGGTGCAGTTCATAAAGAGTCTGTTTTAAATTCTACCCAGTTTGAAATGGTTCAATGTGTATTAAAATACTAATCTTCTGCAGGTTTGAGTTGAAGATCTAGGTGTTTCATCAACAATGCATTGCATTTGCATGTGCAATATGCTTATTCTGCTTTGCATTCTGCTTATCATTGTGAATGGCCCAACTTCCTGCTTTGGGAATAAGTGAGTGTATAAAAATTCTCAATTATATATGTATTTACCTTAATTGTTTGGTCTATCATATCAGAATTCTCCTTGTTATTAACTTAGTTATAGTGCTCAACTGTTTGCTGTGGTAGGGTTGAGGACAAAATTTTGAAAGTTGGAGAAGAGCTGTGGAGAGAAACTATGCCATTACAAGGTGGCTCTCGCTTTTATCAGTTACAGGGCCTGAAACCTCACACGTGGTATGAAGTGAAGATATCATATCCAGCTTCTGTATGTATATATTGTTTTCCTCAGTTCTTTGAGGATCTTTCCTCTGGAAACTGACTAAATAAAAACACCAGATACCTGCTAGCTTTTCCATACAACTGAAGAGAAACAAGTCGGATGTGATGCTGAACAATAACAGGAGATTGCTCAACACTGAAAAGCTAATTTTTAAGAGTAACAACAGTCAGGTCCAATTTAGTATGAAGCCATGTACTCCAAAGTTTCTGAAAAGTTTATATGTGCTTACGTTATTGACTTTATTCAGGAGGAATTCCAGCTAGTATTAGTAACTGTTGAGCCACAAGGGTTTCCTGCAAAACAGAATGTGCCAGAGAGGCAATTTATTATCTTCAATATAGGTAACTTTTTTGCATAGTATATTAATAATTGATCTGATTGTGACTACCTATGCTTCATCACAAGCTTTTACCCTTAAGTTTATCTGATATTTTTTTAGATTGTTGGAACAGACTTCACTCCAGTATTACGATCATTTCCATTATTTGCTAAATATTCTGTATTCTCTTCTGTTGATACGGCAGTATGTGATGAACTATTATTTGGCTTACCCCACGGAGCTTGGTGGGTGGTGGCACTGGCTGTACTTGGTCTTGGAATTGCATTCATCGTGCCTTCTTTTCTTCCATTGTATTTGCTACCAAAGAACCAAGTCCCAAGGACAAACGATCATGTCTCCAAAACTTCTTGATAATCCTGCATATGGTGTAATTTGCTTTGACAATAGAATTTTGAAAGCCACCTTTGGCTGCAAATTTTCCATGTTTATCATGATTCATCAGCCATCATTTTTCATATGCCTAAATGCTAGAGAACTTTGGGATTTGTTGTCCCCATCACATTTTGCGTTTGTGACCAACAAAGCTTTCATTTATACTGTTCTCTTAGAAACCTGCTATAATTGATGTTTGGGTTGTTAGCATTGCACGTTTGCAGATAAACATGCTTTGCTAAACGGATGGAGGTATAAAATAACTTCAATTTACTTATCAACTAATTTTTAAACAAACATAAAATAATTTTGTACAGAAAAATTAACAGTATTCGGGATTGAACCCTTCGTAGCGATGTGGCAATTGTGAATGCAATTTTCAGCAGCGCAGTTCAACATGGAATTATAATATCATATCTCCACCACAATTTTAATTGGATGTGCTAAATAAAATTCAATCCAATATAATAATCCAACCTGCAAATGTAATTGGATTAAACTAATTTTTTCAAGACTTGGGCTATCAACCACTCAGCCATCTCTCCAAAAGCTAATTATATATACTATCTCAGCCATCTCTCCAAAAGCTAATTATATATACTATCTTTATTCTACTGAGCATAGGAATTGATATTCTTTCTATTATCTATGTATAGGAAAAATATAATTTTGAATCGTTTGTACTATATAATTAATTCAAATCAGCATAAATGATATATCCATTTTAATCATGTTTTGTGAAAATAAAAATAAGAAATCAATGTTGTGCTTAATATTTTTAGTTTGATCTGTATTTAGTCTGTCCTTTATTCAAGTTTTTTTTTTCTTTTGGAGAAATTACTCGAAGTTTAAGCTTTCTTGAATTGAATCCAATTGTGGATTTTCTGTCACTAATACATGTCCTCTTTTTTATTTTAAGTTTTGTTTGACAAATTGTTTTAAGTTTTCGATGAGAATTTTAAGTTGAGTAATGTCTTAAATAATTCAGAATTTATCAGAAAACTAAAACTCAAACATTTTAACATAACCTTAAGACAAAATATCATTTTGTAAACATAGTGCATAATAAATATCAAAGACATCATGAATAAGTTCAGAACTTTCTTATTTACATTTATTTCGTTTCACATTCTTGGAAGCATTTGACAAGACATTATATATTTTAAATTTGTTACTATTACAATATTTTTGCAAAATAGAATAATAAGTTAATTCCAAAAATCTAGTAATAAACTATTTTTTAAAATTGATATACGTAAATTTTTAAAAATCATTAATTAACATTGAATTTCATTATATCTTGACTAAATATTAGTTTACAGTCGTTCCTTATTTCATGTAATTAGTTAAGAAAAAATTAAATTAATTCTCTATGCAATTATTAAATGTGAAAAGTGTAATATTCTGGACACGTTGTAAGCTCGTGGATAAGATTCCCGTGGCACGTGTTTGTATTTCACTCATTTGGACAAATTATAAGTTGAGAAAAGATAGATGTGGATAATCCAAATAATAATAATAATATGAATGAATCTTTTTGTCTTTTCTGTCAAACGATATGATTCATATTCTCATTTGTTGATTAATAACAATAATTTGAAAATCATGAAGATATGCACAAAGTAGGTAGATTGTTTTCTTAATCAACTATATTAATTAATATTGTTGTAGTGATTATTCTGTTGGAGAATCAGGAATTAGCAGAGAGAGTAAAAAGAGTTGAGAGTAGCATAATCCAATTCAAGTTGGAGTTTTGAGTAAAACAACTCACAAACAGCATGGCCGAAATCAAAGGCGAACACAGCCTCAATGTTTCCGAAGGGCTTCCTGTTTCAGACAAAAATCTGCCTAAATCAAAGCGTGTTGCGTCGCTTGACATCTTTCGCGGTCTCACTGTTGCGGTACTGTTCTCTTCTTTCTAAATTTTGCAGTTCAGTTGTTTTTTAGTACTGTTATTATTCATATATGAGGTGAAAGCCTATGAAGATTGCTATAAAGATCAAAATAATATAAAGAATGCTATGGGATTAGTCACTTGTTCAATTACTTACTTGCTTATTTATTATGTTTTTTTCCATTCATGTTGTTAGATATAAGGTAGATTACATAGTTTGGGTTGAATTTAGTATGAAGTTCATTTATATGGGTTGTTGTTGATACTGTGAATTAAGAATATCTCCAATGTGTTTATTTATTCCCCATCATATTCTATAACAGAGAACATGTTAGAAAGAATATGTTACAAAAAGAGTACGTTATTAATACCTATTTTAAGTTAATATCAGCGCGTCCTTACATCTGATTAGGTGTTTAGATCGTTGTTTTTCCTTAGTTCAGTGTTGTCAAGTCTCGCTTTAACATGTTCTGATGCTATTTGATGTAGTTAATGATCTTGGTTGATGATGCCGGAGGGCAGTGGCCAATGATTGGCCATGCGCCATGGAATGGCTGCAACCTTGCTGATTTTGTCATGCCTTTCTTTTTGTTCATTGTGGGGATGGCCATTCCTCTGGCTCTCAAGGTTAGCTGCGAATGAGAAAATAGGTGGCTATGAATGCTTCAAGCATTAGTTTCTATGTTCCTTTTATTTCTTCTTTTTGGTTCAAACCAGCCCTTTATTTCTTCATGCTTCTTCCATTTGATGTTCAGAGAATACCAAATAGACTTCTTGCTGTAAAAAAGGTTCTGGTTAGAACACTCAAACTCCTCTTCTGGGGATTGCTCTTGCAAGGTTAGTTTTTCTCATGCATTTCCTTTTACCCTCCTTTTCCAAATATATCAGCATAGCTAAAGAGTTCCCCTGTTCAAAAGGGGGTGAGAAAGGAATCAAGAACTTTGTATTTGATATTGCATACACTTTGCTGAGCATTACTCCCTGCTGAAATATATTCGGTCTTGTGAAAGTTATTCTTCTATAATGTGCATAATAATTGAACCTAGATTTCATTTTAGCAAATCTAATTCTGGTAATAGTCTAAGACATCTTTCGTTGGGTGAAAACGAGACACCCATGCTTTGTTCTGATATGATGGATGACCTCGATAATGAAGGTGGTTTCTCTCATGCTCCGGACAATCTAACATATGGTGTTGACATGAAATACATAAGGTGGTGTGGCATTCTTCAGGTGATTTTGATAATTTTTTCCAGCTCATTTTGATTAGATTATATTTTAGCTGATAGTCTGAGTACAAAAAGAATGATAATTGTGTATGAACCCATTCTAGAGAATTGCTCTAGCATATTTGGTTGTTGCACTGGTGGAAATATTTTCAAGAAGTGCGCAAGCTAGTGATCCAGAACCCACCCAACTCTCAATATTCAAGTTGTACTATTGGCATTGGTTAGTCTGTTATATGGTTCTGGTTAATTGCTAATATGATATGATTTTGAACATTTTTTTTTTATTAAAATCTCAGGCTGGTGTTTGCTTGCATACTTGCTGTTTACTTGGCTTTACTTTATGGAATGTACGTTCCAGACTGGCAATTCACTGTCCATAACCCAGACAGCATATACAATGGGACAACTTTAACTGTAAGCTTCTCATCGGTTGTCTCTGTACACTCATGAAGTGGGGATACAAACCGAACGCTATTGATACTCTCTCTATACGCAAAACACATGAAGTGGGAATATCTATAAAGTAGTATTTGGTTTTCAATCCTGGTGATGATCTCGCTTGAGCTCATATGTTAAATACCTCAGTGGACTGTATTATGGTTTTTGCATTAAATGAATTTTTTTTTCATTGTTGCTAGTTTTCAACACAGTTAAAGTTTTCTTTCTGTCAAAGCTTTAGCAGTTTCTATGTTAGAAATTATGCAGAAAATGACTTGTGACCGTATTTCTAAATTTTTCTTTACTCTGGCTAATTTATTTTCTCTGTCAATTTTAGGTGACCTGTGGTGTGAGGGGGAAACTCGATCCCCCTTGTAATGTTGTGGGATATATTGACCGAGAGGTGCTTGGAATGAATCATATGTATAAGCGTCCAGCGTGGAGGAGATCTGAAGTGTGTTACTATTTTCTCCCGTACATTTTTTTCTACCTTAATAGACATGCTTTGTGGCTGTAGGAATTTTCAAACACCAATTGTCTTTTGAGTGCTGCAGGCTTGCACCGACAAATCCCCATATGAAGGACCTTTTAAAAGAACTGCACCTTCATGGTGTTATGCTCCTTTTGAGCCAGAAGGAATTTTAAGGTCTGTATATGGTCTCCAAATCCTCTTAGTGTATGTTTGATTAACAGATTTCAATCAGTTCTTGACCACGTTGGCTTTGTTTTGTTTGAACTAGATGCTATCAGTATATGTGATCAAATAATTGAAAATGTCACTCACATTGTTAGTAAGAAAGAGTTGAGGACTCCCATACTCACTCTTCCTTTGTTCAACTTCAACAGCTTGGTTAGAGCAAGCCACTTAATTTTTTCTCACAATTTTGAAATTCACAGACCCTTTTGAGGACTGTGTAAGATTATGAATTCACCTTTGTATGTGTAACTTATTCTGCGGATCATAATAGCAAAGTAGGTGTAACTGCAGCTCAATATCTGCTATTCTCTCCTCAATCATTGGATTGCATTTTGGACATGTACTCGTACAGTTACAGGTGAAGCCTTTCACAAGAAGTAAACAGTGCTTGAAAATTACAATCCTTTAACCTATGCTTACTTCTTCACTTTTGTGACTTTAGGATCACTCTTCTAGGTTGAAGCACTGGCTTCTCCTTGGCTTAGCATTCCTTGCTTCAGGACTTATTCTTCACTTCACTCATGGTGTGTGAACTCTTAACTCAGTGTTGACTGGAACTTACCATGTAACCATTAGTCTATCCTCTGATGTCGCCCCCTCCCCTTCCATTTGTTGCAGCAATTCCTTTGAATAAACAATTGTACACGCTAAGCTATGTTTGTGTAACATCTGGAGCAGCAGCATTAGTTTTTTCAGCCTTCTACATTATGGTATTTTTTTCGTAATACTAGAAATTGTGCTTTTCTTTCTATCAAGGTCTTCTAGTTTGTTTTTCAGTTCAGTTTTACCCGTGATTAATGTTCCACATTTCTCATCTGGACGGATTTAGAATTGTCATTGCAGGTTGATATTTGGGGTTTGACATTCTTGTTCTTGCCTTTGAAATGGATTGGTATGAATGCCATGCTTGTTTATGTGATGGCAGCTGAAGGAATCTTCGCAGGATTCATTAATGGGTGGTACTACGATGACCCTCATAATACACTGGTAAATTCATCTCCTCTAATATTCTATATATACCTTGGTCCTGCACTTCAGTTCAACATCCTTAGGAGGACCTTCATCATCTCTGTTAGTTAAACCTCTATAAATCTTGTATTAGGGATTTTTATTAATATGGTGTAATTTTATCTCTTAATTAATGAAACAGACTTAAACTTTTAAAAATTATCAAAATGGATAAGTCATATCATCTTAACACAACTTTAATTAAAGTTTGGTTATATTAAAGTCGTACCACTTTGATATGAAATACATTATTGAAGTGTGTTACCTCAAGAGACTTCTTCACAATAAAGTTGTGTGACCTAGGTAAAAAAAATCCCTTCTATTGCTTCATTCATTTGATATTTTCTTTCTTATATTCGAAGTTAACGAAGGTGTAATTTTTTCAACAGACTTATTGGATACAAAAGCATGTCTTCATTAATGTTTGGCATTCGAAGAGAGTAGGAATCCTGTTGTATGTTATCTTTGCGGAGATCCTATTCTGGGCCATTCTTGCAGGCATTTTGCACCGATTCGGCATATATTGGAAGCTTTGAATTTCTTTTTCTTTTTGTAAAAATCTGTTGCTGTTATTATTATTTTACTGGGTATCCGCGTAATTGACACTAGTTGTTGTTATTGATACAATAACTCCACTAAAAATTGTATATGACAAACTATTGTGATAAAACTCAAGTGCAGTGGTGGCATTGTTTGAACTTTTAAGTTGTTTAGTGAGGGTGGATTCCTTTGGAAATTGAACCTCTACTTTTCCTCTTTCAGTTCTAAGACCTTTGTCAAATTATATATTTAAGCACTGGTATGATATCCCTTCTTTGTACAAAATGGCTTACGGGGCAAAACTCCAAAGTAGATAAGTTCAAAGAAATCGTTTCCTTCATTTTACTGCGACGGCTTGGGTCTGAGCTCATATTTGAGTTTATTAACCTCAATACCAATTCAGTAAGGTTAAAAATCATAGATCAGACAGAAATTAGGTTAATTTATAGTATATTAGTTACTTAAACCTTATCTTATAAGTTCTCGTTATGTTATATATCGGATTGTTATTGGACCAATCCATAAATATTTAGTGTTACTGTAATTTCCTTTATTCATTTAAAAACCATTTTCACCTTTTTCTTTGCTTTGTCCATTTAAAAATCATTTTCACCTGTCTCCTTATTTTGCACCGTTCTTATGTTCTCCGTAACATGTGGTAAGACAAAAAAATGTTGATTCGAGCAAATGGAGAGACTAAATTTATTGATGATTTGCAATTGCAATGACCATTTTTATCATTATGTTAATATTAGTGACCAACTTGACTAGTTTATGCAATTTCAATGACTTAGTTGATGATTCAGTTGATTTTCTCATTCCCTAATATTTCGAGTTCTGGCATACTATTTTTGTTTTCAGGTATTGGAAACTAACCCAGAAGGTAGGGCCTTCTTTGATCTTGACTCCCGAAGGTAAGGAAATTTGTTGTGCTAAAGACATCTACTCCACAGGTGACGAAACTGGTAATTTCATATCTTTTGGACAGAAATTTCATGTCTCCCTATTTCAATTTCCATCGTTACTATTTCATTAAGATTGTTTCTTATCTTTGGTAGTGCTTTCACTTTTCTTCTGGATCCTTAAAAAAACATAGTGCATTTGGAGTTAGTTGGCATAGAAAAACCCTTAATTAATATAACTTATTGCTTATAAATTATGTTTTCTTCACTGCAGACAAACTTTCTTCCTGTCATTGGGCTTGCTTACCCTGACGTTAAAACCTTGTTATCTGGTTTGTGTTAACAAAGATAGTTACTTAATCTTGGATAATCTGTCTTCTTAGTATGATTCACATGTTAAGGCCATGGAAGTTGATGAGCCATGGAAGTTGATGAGCTATGGAAGTTGATGAAAAGTCAACGGAGGCCTACAATGACATTGACAGTATAGGGAAAAGGTGCACTATAAATTATAATTACTAGCAATTTATCAATGCACTCTTTGTTCTTTCTTATCTACAGTTCCATAACAATTTTTATGTGATTAATATCTTGGTTTTTGCAAACAAATCCAAGAATTAGTTGAAGTCATTGTCTTGCCAATGACTCGTAAGGAGCAGTTCCAAAAATTAGGAATTTTTCCACCAAATATCTCTAGGAACTGGAAAAACATTACTTACTTCACAAACTGTTGGGAATCACACAATAGGAAAACAATCTCTTCTAGCGGATGCATACTCACAAATACTTTTCATCTTTAATAGTCCTCTGTCCTGTATTCATCAGTCTTTATACTAACTCGTTGAACTTGTAAATATTATTAAACACATTACCTTAATCTTGCATCTTCAATTGGCTATAGTTGTTGACACAAACTTAGTTTCCAATAAATTTCATAAGTTCCTTGGAGAGGTTTCTTACAGCACTGTCACTTGAATTCGTGGAGCTAAATCCAGTCAAATTTGTGTTCAATGTTTTTTTTCTAGATTGCACTCCACTTTGAATCTTTCATATCACTAGGTTTGTCCTCTTCTAAAGCACAGTCTACTGAAGTTCAAGCAAAGAAGAAAGAGACCTGAATTTACATATAATAAATATGATATTAAGTATTATCAAGAATTTATAATCTATTAAATATGATATTTATTAATATAATATATTTTCAAATTTAATAAATGCAAAAAAAAAATATATATATGTATGTATGTATTTGTGTCTGTGTAAACTATTTCTAAACTAATAAGTTTGTAAAGCATAAGCAAAATATAAAAATTGATAAACACAAGCGGAATTCAAAAAAGTAGTTTTATGACACTTGTTTAGCTGTTTTATTACAAGAATTGGTGTGTTATTACTTGTTAATATTAAATGTGCAAATTACATCAAATTTGTATTTTAATTACATCAATATTACTGTATTTAATAAATAAGCTCAATTAATTACAATCTTTGATATGCATTTAATGTTTTTCAGTCATAACTTTATTACAAAAAAAGTTTAAAATGTACTTTTATCTCAAAAGCACAATTTACAAATAATAAATTAAAAACAACTAAAACATTCAATTTTATTTATTCAAAAAATATTTTACATTAAATTATATTAATACAGCGCACTAATATAATTTAAGCACTCTTAAAACGAATGATGTTTAAAATTATTTTTCAGAAATTCTAATTATAATATCTAAATATGAAAGGGTGGGGGGAAAACCCAATCATAATACCTTTAAATATCCTTTAAAACAATAATATTTTTTAGTTATACAGGTTATATATATATATATATAGCCTATATTAAAAACGAATGAAAATCACTAAAGTAAACGTTGTTTATTTTTAATTAAATATTTTCTGTGATCAAATTTTTGTGAAAATTTGAAAAAAGAATAAAAAATACATTGGGTTTGTGTCATACTTTATTTGTCTTTACAAAAATCTATAATTCAGTCACTAAAAACTAAAAATAATGAATATGAATGAAAAAGTGTGTAGTATTAATTCAATTTTTCTAAAAATGCAGGAATTAGAATATTAGTATATATAATAAATAGAAAGTAGAATTGGTGATTAAACGCGTGAGTAACGTAGAAAGAAAGAAAAGACGGGTTCAACCATAATTAAATGCAATAGAAAGTAAGAAAAGAAATGAATCAAAGTAGTTTTGTTTGGACAACAGTTTTAGGAAGTCCAACCACAACATCTAACGGTCCAAGATTAAGACACAAAAAGGAAAATAAAAAACAAAGACAAAGAGATTTTGCTTTGCTGCCATTCCAATCTCATCCCTCAAACTCCAAACCTTCTTCTTCTTCTTCTTTTTCTTCTTCTTCTTTTTCTTCTTCTTCATCTCCTTTCTCTACTGGACCAAACCAAAAAGAGAGTTCAAAATTTAGATCTCACCTATTTAACTACCTTGCTTGCCAATACGTCTAACGTTCCCTTGTGTCTCCCAATTTGTGTGTGGTATGCGAATCGCGTTACAGTGACGTGATGCCATCTTAGGGTTTTTCAATTTGCGATGGGTCTTGGAAACGATAACCTTGATGGAGACACGAAGAAGTCCTACGGTTCAGTGCCTTGTTCGATTTGCCTTGAGGCTGTTACCGATAGCGGTGATAGATCCTGGGCCAAGCTTCAATGCGGACATCAATTTCATCTCGGTATGTGCTATGTGGATTGCGATGTTTTTTAAATTATTTTTTATTTGACGCTGTTGGAATTGATGGATTGGAGTTTGGACGATCGAGATCTGACTCTTTATTTTCTGTCGGATGAGAGGATTGAGGAAAGATTAATTTTTGGTGATGAAGATGATGTACTCGCAATTGTGTTGACGGTGCTACTGGATTGGCCTGCTTTTGTGTGTATGATGATTTAGGAGATGTTATCATGGTGTTTGATGGGGTGGTGGTATTTTTTTATGTGGTTGTGTAGAATAACTTGATGGTGCTTGCTTGAGTCAGCTGTGGTGGATTGAATTCAATATCTGAACATAGGTTCCTCTGTTGACTGTGATAGATAAGAGGGTGGGAGAGGGAGAAAGTGCTTTGTGTTTTATTATTTTTTTGAAAAGGGTAAAGGGAGCGTGTGGGGGGATCTTTCCTCTTATATTTCTCATCAATACCGTGTTTCTCTGGTTGAAATAGACTAACTCTGAATAGTTGTTTTATGAATGTATACGGATAAGAATATGTCTCAAATTTCATCAATTTTGTTGAATTGACTGAAGCTAACTCTTTAGGAAGACATTCAATACTCCTCAACTTGGTTGCATAGTCGTCTAAATTAGGCCTAATTGAACTAGATGTATTCCATTAGTATTATTACAAGTTATCATATAAAACATTGCTAATTATCTGTCTCAAAAAATCGATAGATTGGTTTTGATGAGCTGGGAAAATCTTAATGGTACATCAAAGTGTACACCCTCACCCCAACAGGCTGTTCTTTACAGAAAAGTTAGATACACTTATTTCTTTTAATGCAATATTGCTTGGTTTCATGTTTTACAAGACTCAATTTTATAACAAGCTGATTGGAGCATCTGCACGACATAATGTCCTATTGCTATACTTATTATATTCTTTATATTGTTCAGATTGCATTGGCTCGGCCTTCAATATAAAGGGGGCAATGCAGTGCCCCAATTGTCGTAAGATTGAAAAAGGTCAGTGGCTTTATGCTAATGGTGGCCGATCATATCCAGAATTTAGCATGGACGAATGGACCCATGATGAGGATCTATACGATGTTAGCTACTCTGAAATGGTAATAGAAAACTGCAAGTGGCCTTATAATTGTTTCTGCTGTTTTGTTTCTCTTTTACAGCATATTTATGTGTTTGCATTGGCTCATTTTACAATGAGCCTTAAATTTAATCCTGCAAACTCAGTCAGTTGCTATATGTTAATCTGACCTGTGCATGACAAGTATCAGTCTTAAATGTTTGTTGTATTAATGAGTGCTACCGACTGAGTACTTCTGTCCTGTTGAAAGACTTGATCTTAGAGGGACATTAATCGCATACAATCCTAACCTGTATATACATCTGATATTCTACTGACGCTGAGTAACCAAGGTTATCAGACTCGAGAGTCTACTCAGACTCGTGGAAGCCCTGTAAACCCGACTCGTAGACTCGTAAGAGTCTACTTCACATAAAAATTTAACAAAAAAATAATAATTCATGATACAAATCCATAATATTAAAAGTAGCTTGAACACCATCAGGTGATGAAGATTTACTTTTAAACATCTTGCTAGTGATACTTTCACTATCTTCCTCACCATCAGTTTGTCCAAAACTATTCAACTTTCTTTTCTTCAATGAGGCATCTTTAGCTTATGAGACAACTTTCAACATTAAAAATTTGACTTCTTCTGGTACTGATATACACAAGGTTCAGAGTCATATCTTGTTCCGGCAAGATGATGTTTGAATCTAAAAATTCCTCCATTAAATATTTTTGAACAGTAATTACATTTCACTTTTTTTCCATTCCCTGAAGCATAAGTTCCATGCTTCCATCCAATATCTGTTCTATTTCCAGCAGCATTCTTACTTCTAGGTGGCAGTGGAAATGCTGAATTTGAATTAGTTCCAGACATCTTACAATATGCCAAAAATTTAAAAAAAGAAAAATCAATTAGTCAATTTATCCTAAAATTCAAAAAAATTTGGCCTAAACCCAATCAACAAAAATCTGCCCTAAACCCAATAAAAAAACCCCAATCCATTTTTAAAAGCTCAAACAAGCCTAATTTAAAAAACCCTAACCCTAAAACCCAATCACAATCACCACAACAGCAGCGCAGCACATACCTAGAACAGCAGCTTCGCGAACGGTCGGCGGTAAGGGCGGCGAGGATCGCGGCGGGGTGCGGTGAGAGGCGTGATGAGAAGCGAGCATCGCGCTGTGACGAGCGACGCAGTCAACGACGAGAGTTGCAATGCGGCGAGCGACGAGCGACGAGCGGTGCGACGAGCGACGACCAATGAAGAGCGGCACGTCGCGGTGGAACTGTCAACGGTAGTGAAGAAGACGAAATCGCAAGGGTATCTAACCTGATTGAGAGGGAACGACACTGTTTTGGGTTTTTTTTGGCAACTCGCTGACTCGGTCTTAAACTCGCGAGTTTGACCGAGTCAACTTCGGGTTTACTCAAAAACGAGTTTGCTCCCGAGTTGACTCGCCAACCTGCACCTGACTCTTAAACTCATAAGGGTTTACGAGTTAACCCTAGAGTTTGATAACCTTGTGAGTAACTTAAGTTGCAGACTAGTCTTAAGTAAAACTAGCGTATTTATTTTTAATCATATGTAAGATTATGAAACTGCGAATATGTAATTTGCTGGATTTTTTCAAAAAGGATTTACCAGATAATGTTGTAGTAGGATATTATATGAGAGTACACATGGGAAGGGAAGGAAAAACTACTTTATAGATTGAAGAAAAAATTGAACGATGTGTGCATTTCCACTTAAAAATTAAAATATAATATTTCAATGCCTTTGACTTTGCTTTGAATTTCAACTCCCACTCCTGCTATTTTTTTGCCTTCATTTCTATGCTTTTGCCGCTCTTCCAAATCCCCATTGGTGCATTATTGCTTCCAGTGCATAGTTCTAGCTCATATTCCTTTATATATATATATATATATATATATATATATATATTGTGTGTGATTATTTGATTCCTTTCAATTTCTATGCAGATAGATACATTCCATTTACCATGTTAACTAAACTTTAGTTCTAAATGCTTTCTGCAGTCCTTTGGAGTTCACTGGTGCCCTTTTGGAAACTTGACTCGACTTCCTTCATCTTTCGAGTAAGCTTATAGTAATACACTTGAATATGCATGCTGACTAATCTGTGTTCAAATTCCCATTGATGATATTCCTTTGTTCTTTTTAAGAGCCTTGCCCCTGATAAAACATGCATATGGATTTTTGTGAAGGCTGTTTCTAAGATACAATTGGTATTTCAGTGTTATTGATACCATTGATTTGTTTTTAAGTCCCCCCACACATGTTATGAAAGGCTAACCATGATGTGCTTAGCTTGGAACCAAATTAGGTTAATAAAGTTAAATCTCAAATGTGGTTAAAGTATCGAAGCCATCTGAATTCTTAAATTCGGATTATATTTTAGAATAAGAATTTTGAGAACTAAAAGGGGGATAAATAGATATCCTGAATAAAGAATTCAGAATTCGAAGAGAGTAGTAGTATCACTAGAACTTGAAAAGGTAGTTTCTATCCATAAAGTCTTTGTATTCAGTATGACTTGATTATACTTAATTATACGTAAAGATAATTTTTTATGGAACAGTTGCATATAGGAATTCTTGATAAAAGAATATTTCAAGTTGAATTCTAGTATTCAAGTTGACATCACACTTCTCTATTATCTACTTTATTCAGTAGAACAAAAATGAGTCTATGCGTGTATGAAATGAGGCTGGTTTTTGGCTTTATATTTCCCTGGCATTTTAACTGTTCTATCATCTAAATTCTATAACAATAATAAAGGGTGTAACACCATTTGCTGTACCCATTTTGTTAGCCTTGACTACTCTCCAAACCTCTCGCTGTTCTCTTTGAAACTTCCATGTGTTAAACTGTTTTTTTAGATAACCATGTCAATGGTGCAACGTATTTACCGGCTTTGCTGATAACCAATATTTATCATAGACATGACTAACTAACATTAGTGGAATCTCTTCTCCCAACAATGTTTTTCCATCCAGAAAGCTCAAATCCAAGACTTTGTTTAAGGGAACTAAACCTAGTTTCACTCGGAACAACAATATATTGGTACCATATTAACTGTTAAAAAGATGTCAAATTTGATATTTTTTCAAAAAATAAAAAAAAATGCAGACATACAAGCACTACCAACATAAGATTGGTTTATAAATTAGAATGTTACTTTGGGGTTTCAAAACTGATTTCTGTTCTGTTACTATCGTGGAGCAAAATTATGGTATCTGACAGACATGTTGAAATGGAGGATTGGTTGTGATTGTAATAGAATTTGCGATTGCAGAGGATTTAGAGAAGCAGAATTTGGTGTTAATGCTGCCTCCTCCTAAAAAGAAGTCTCTTTTAATAAAATGGTAGCTCATATTCTGTTTTTTATTTTTCCAGGGAAGGAGATTTTTCATCAACTGCATGTAAGATCCTTTTTTTTTCCTGAACACTAGCCTCCTTTTCATCAACCATGCATTTGACAGAATTTGTTATCTCAACTTGAACTTTGAGATGCAGATCATGATATACTGGGACAACATGCTATATTTGCTGAACATACAGCTGTATCATCTTCTAGTCATCCTTGCCCATATATTGCCTACTTTGGACCAATACATCCCTCCACTTCCAACTCTGGTGGAACAGTTTCCGAAGCTTCTAATTTCAGCCACTGGAATGGTCCACCTGTACCTGGTGACATGCCAACCTCCTACACATTTCCTGCTGTTGATCTTCATTATCACAGTTGGGATCACAATTCCTCTCATTTTTCTTCTGCCAGCAGCCGTCTAGGCACCACAGATCAGATCTCAGTATCACCTGGTAGTCAAAGGCCAGCCAGGGGTGTTTCGGAGGTCCCTAGATCCGGATCTTTTATGCATCCATTGCTTGTTGGTCACAGGTAACCCGTTTATAGTTTGTGTAGCTTACTAGGATGCTTTAGTATTGCGGAAGTTAGTATATTGCTTAAGCCTCAAAATTCATAGGCTCGTATTGTTGTATGCTGTCAACTACTAAAAGAAATTGGGTTAATTCAATTGATAGATTAAAAATCGATGGAACTAGACATCTGATGCATCTGCGTGTAATTCTGTAGTTCTTCTGCTAGGTCTGGGAACTCGGTTGCATCTTCTATGATTCCTCCTTATCCTGGCAGCAATGCTCGGGCCCGTGATAGAGTTCAGGCTCTTCAAGCATACTATCAACCTCAACGACATCATAATTCTGCCTCAGTACGAACACCTGTTGCTTCTAGCACTCGAAGATCCAGTAGTCATAGTGGGTCAGTTCAATTAGCACCAGTGGCCTCGTCACCGGACCAAAGTAGTGGCTTCGTTTATATCCCAGGTTCTTCAGCGCACAATTTTCAAGAAGAAACTCATCTACAAAGTCGCTTTCATGCTTGGGAAAGAGATCATTTGCCTTCACTGGCATTAAATCATGTTGGTAGAGATTCAAGTTGGAGAGCATACCACCAGAGTGCCAGTGTGTCAGACCCAAGTATCAGATCCAGTAGCTTTCGATTAAGGCATGAATCGGAAAGAATGCCTTCACAAAATCGGTGATATACTTTTTTTATGTCAAATTACAGTTATTGTGGGAAATCAAATTTTATGTTTGCTTGAGAAACGTTACATAATGCTTTAGCCTGGCTGGCATGTTATGACAGACTATATACTCTGGCTAGCCTTGGAATTCATGTTTCTGGCAGCCATGTGGCAGTGTGATGGACATTGGTCTCCTCTAGTTTCTCTGCCTAGGAGGGCATAAAATAATATCATATTTAGCTGGCAAAATTAGGTTTTCGAAGAAATACTGGTGCATTGTCATCTCAAGTGATGAATTAGTGGATGAGAACTTTTGTGGTTGGATTTATTGCAGGAGGATAAATTATTTTCTTCTGATATCGATGCTCATGCAAATGCTGTTTATCGAGAATACACTTAATCTTACCACTAATGCCATGTTCATGTTGTTAAATCTTTTAAATTGGATGGGGTGATAGCCCATGTTAGATATATAAAAAAGAGTGACATCCTACTCTAGAAAACCACTTTTCTTCTTTTTTTAATTTTATTCTTCCTATTTGACCATTTTGCAATTATAATTCTTATATTGAATTTCAAAATAATTTAAAAAATAGAATATCTTATGTCTCAAAATGGGCTCTTGATAATGGTATTCTCGAATCAGTTTAGATTGAGTTTCTTCTCAAATTAAAATGTTTTTCATGAGGTTATGAATGTTCTAGAAAATTTTGGTTTTTTTTTTTTTTATCAGTTGGAATTTAAAGATGTTAAATTTTTTACAACTTGTTTAACTAATTTAAGAAGACTCTCTTAACTTAGCATTATAAGTATTTTGAAATTTTCAAAATATGTATGAGGTTATCAAGATTTTATAACTACTGTTTGCTAAAATTATGTTTTTAGCTATAAAATAACCCAAAAAGTAGTTTCAAATCGAATTAATTTCAACGAATTTAATTGGTGTAGTTTTTTCAACTTTTATTTCAGACTTTACTTAATCGCTTCTCTTTTATTCATTTTGATTTTGTGACTTGGATCCATATATTAAACAGGCAAATGCCTACCTTGAAAGATTGAAGTTACCTATTTTTTTGGTGCACGACTTTTCATCCCACTTTATACATTTTTTCTTGAGTAAAAAACCATAATTTAAGAGATACAAGGTAATTCAAATTAATGAAAAAAAAAAAGGTTAATGATTCATTATCACCCAAATCCGAATTTAGCTGACATTCGCGCCGAAATGTTATATCCTCATATATATACTTCTAAACCTAATAAAAACATAACGTTGCAAAAAAAAAAAAAAAAAAACTATGAAATTGCAAATGAATAGTATTATTCAAAACAAAATTATTATTAAAACTAAAGATACTAATAAAATAATATCACAAAACTACATCTAATAATATAATGATTTTTTAAAAATAACAATAAAGAAACATTACAATCCAAGATGAAAACTTAAATATTTTGATAATAGAAAAAAATCATAAATTATATTTATATATTGAAATTCAAAGTTAAATAGCGCTATTATTGTAAAACAAATACAAAGAATGCCACTATAGTACTACCAAAATAATGCATAGTCATAGAAATTGAAAATTAATAAAATGTTTATATAAAATCTGAAATACTTGTAAAATACACAGAGAATATTAATTAAACTTAAATAATGCTATTATTCTAAAAACAATGAAAATAATATCAAACTATCATACAACTGATGAACAATGGTGAAATTACGAAGCAATAAAAACTTTTTAAAATAAGTAAATAGTGTAATAATACTATAATGAAATACTAGTAAAATGATTTTATAGAAAAAAAGATAGATTATATATGAAATTAAACTTCTTTGGCAAAAAATAAATTAAATTTCTATATCATTATTTAGATATTCATGAAGAAATAAATCCATCATGGAGGAATGAATAAATGAAAAAAAAAAAAAGAGTAGTAAATAATAAAATTTCTCCATGTTATACGTTTAAATTTAGGTGAGAGAAAATTTAAGATATAGGATAAAAGAAAAATAAAATATAGAGTGGAGAATTTCCAATTATTTTATTGCACAACTTTTAATTAGTATTTTATTATATGGTTAGGGGAAAAATTATACAATTAAAAAATGATAAGTAATATTCGTTTAATTTAAATATTTTTTCATATCTATTTTCGTTAAACCCAATACCGTTCATTTAAGAATCGAAAACATATATTTTTCTTCATTATATAAAGTCTTAAACTTAATTTTAATGAAAACCCTACATCAAACCAATATAATAGAAAAAAAAACACAAAACGGAGCGTTTCACGTTAGAAGAAACCCGAGGTTGTTCTGGGATCCATCATATAAAAGCTGAAATCCAAGCCCTAAATATCCACCGCCGTTCTCATCTCTCTTCCCAATCCTAACCTCACCGCCGCATCTTCACGTCTGTCAAACGGTACTACTCTTTCTATCCTTTATGAATCGTCTTCTTCGTCAATAACAAAGGCAAATTAGGGTTTTCACCGTATTTTATTCTATTTTCTAATTGCTTTAGATACTTGAAGATTTTATTTCACTTTTTTTATTCGATTAGCAAAAAATGGGTTTGCCATTGAATTTAGATCAACATAATTTTAAGTCACATCGTATAAACGTCTTCGTGTGGATGCAGAGGTGCGTATAATATAACAGAGGGGAAAAATGAGTCGAGGAAGTGCAGCCGGAGCGAAGGGGAAGAAGAAGGGGGCGACATTCACCATTGACTGTGCGAAGCCAGTGGAAGACAAGATCATGGACATTGCCTCTCTCGAGAAGTTTCTTCAAGAGAGGATCAAAGTTGGTGGCAAAGCTGGTGCTCTTGGTGACTCTGTTACTGTTACCCGCGAGAAGACCAAGATCATTGTCACCTCTGACAGTAACTTCTCCAAACGGTAATGTTTTTTCATCGTATTACTTTATTTAAAACTTGTAGCAGTAGATTGCTTATATAAGTATGATAGCAGAAAGTTTTAAATAGAGGTCGCTGTAAATGTCGGGGTTCTTTGATAGTATGGATGGCTGCTGACAAATGTCATTGATGTGGCTGCAATTATCGTCGTTTTTAATAGTGCACAACATTTCATCACTGTGTTTGGATAAACTTTTGGATTTTAGGTTATGTTTAGGGGGAAAATATGAAGGTATAATAAATTGAGCTTCATTGATAAGCTAAATGTTCTTAACCTTTGCAGAAATTCTTGTTTTCTAACTTTTCTAAGGCTAAGGACATCATTGATTTTCGCATATTGGAGAAAGGAACTTAGTTCATTTTACCTTGTTTTCTTTTTCACAAGTGCCAATGCCAAAGTTCATCTAAGTCATGATTTCAAACCTTTTTACCATTTATTTTGATATCTGTAAATTAGGGTGTAAGTGTTTAATTGCTTGTATTGTCACAGGTATCTGAAGTACTTGACTAAGAAGTACTTGAAGAAACACAATGTGCGTGACTGGCTCCGAGTGATTGCTTCAAACAAGGATAGAAATATTTATGAACTGAGGTACTTCAACATTGCTGAGAATGAGGGTGAGGAAGAAGATTAGTTGTCTGATAACACCTTATTCGCTGAGTGTTTTGTTTACACTTTTCTTATAGCTAGCTTCCTTTTTGGCAAGGACTGCTTGATATGACAGTGCTTTGTTTTGATCAGTTGCAGTTTAACATTTTTGATCATTTAAGAATTTTTGTACTTTTAATGTTAGTTGGGAACAGAGTTTGCATATTATTATGTGTTGTCTCAGTCTTTAATACGGTTAAATTGCATTATGTTCCTTTCCAGAATCTCATATAATTTACCTTTTCCTATATCATCTCATTCCTCGGCTCCCTATTGTTCATTCCCAAATTGTTTGCACTTGGTTGATCGCTTGTTGATTGTTTGTCCATTGGCCACTAGCATTGGGGAATTAATTTTCAGATTGCTTGGTTGGGTAAATTTCCAGTGGATATGAATTGGGTCTGGGTGAAACTCATTATACCATATTTTCACTTAAACAGTGATTTCACTCTATCAACCTAACCAATTTTTTCTCTAGCTCACAGAATATCATACCTAAACACATCATTTTTCTGCATAATCAATTCTTTGAAAATCTATAGCAAGTGGCTTTTGGGGTTTGAATTGTTAAAAGGTAACTTTTAACATGTTCTTTCATGTAACTAATATAATACTTTATCTTCAAGACGGGATCATGTAACTAATATAATACTTTATTTTCAAGAGGGGTCCTTTCCTAACCTTCCGATTTTGCAGTGTGCAGGGTAGTTGGATAGAAATAGGAAGAAGAGATAGTGAGAAAATATTTTATATCATGTGTCAATATGTTGTCAAGTTTCACCCATAACCTTTTACGCCTTCTTGGATAATCTTCCTTTAACATTAATGGTGAACACTTTGAGAATCTTTGTATATTTGTAAGATAATTTAATAATGAGTAGTTTTCAAATTGGTTTGATTGACTTCTAGCCAAGTGTCACTGTCGGATAAGTTTATTTAAATTGCTGACTGCATATAATTTCTTCAATGGGGGGCCAATGAGTTCTGCCACAAAGGGTAGTGTTTCCTTGAATTGAGTAATTAATGAAGTCAAATAAATCAGTTTGTACTTTTTATATTGCCTCATTATCTGAACTTCGATGTAGTTTGCCTCATCATCTGAATTTAGTATATTTTGCATGATGATTTTTTTTAAGTATGTGATAAACATTTAAATAATGTTTGTGATCCAAACTTATCCACCTCTTTAAAGTGTTATGTTGTGTTGCATCATTTGTGTAATTACTAGTTTTTTCTTTTTTTCAAAATGACATTAAGTTGAAATCTTATCTTAGACAAATAATTTCATTTTTTTATATCTCTCCATATCTTCACATTTTCTAAAAGAGAAAGGAGTGTTCGTAAGAAAAAATAATTAAAAAATTCTAAGATTTATTAAATTTTTTTTATCTAGTCTATTTTAACTTTTATTATATTTTGTTGTCTATATTTATTTATCTAGTTTGTATTTTCATTACGAGTTTAACTCTTAATTCTATATTGTAAAACTCAATTGGGAAACAGATAGAGTCAATCCGATTGGTTTAAGAGAAGCTAGTGTAAATGTAAATTTGCATTTATTTAGTAATGTTTGTTTACGGATTGATCTAGAAATCCACCTGTTCAATTCTGAAATCTCTAATGTAACTTAAACTATTTATTTTTCAGAAATGTTTTTAAAATAGCTATTATAAAATTAATATTTATATTATATATAATAATTAATGGTTAATGAAATAAGTATTTTTATAATATTGTCGCCGGATTTTAAATATATTCATAGAAGAATGTTGAGCATTTGGTAAACCTAGTCTGAAATTTTTTTTTTTCCAGTGATTTAGACAGTGTTTTCTAGATATAATAAAATAGTTTATACTTATGGAATAGATTAAATAAAGTTTTGAATAAGATTAACTAAGTAAAAACTTATGTGTAGGATGTGTACGGTAAACACTTACTACAACTTTGAATTTGGTATTGTTCCCATTCTCTCTGTACAACCCAACTTGCATAACTTTTCCACAACAAAATTTTGATATTTGTGCATTGCGTGTTCAAGACTTCAAATGACACTTCACATTAAAAAAAAAGTGTTAGTTGAGTGTACCACTTTTTAAAACATTAACATTCATTCCAAGTTTATAAACTATCATATTTATCAATTTAAATAAATTAATAAATAAAATGAATAGAAAATAGTATTTTTGAAAAAAAAGTAAAAAATAGAATTAACTTCTTCATAAATTAAAATTAAAATTTAAAATTATATAAATTATTTCATGGATAAACTAATTTCAATCTATAAAAATATTAATATAAGTTTTTTAAAAAATCTTATAAACTAGTGTTTTAAATTTTTTTGATGAGATTCGATTAATTAAAATATGAGATAAAGAAAACTAATTTATTTAATAGACAACATTAAATATTGTTTAGTTTATAATATTCTTTAAAGTATTTATAGTATTAATAAAACACTTATAAATACTTAAATTAGTATAGAATACTAACTAATAGTATATGTTATTATAATGTATTATTCTTAATAATACAAATCATTTGATTTTTCTAAAAGATCCAACATTTTTTTACTTTTTCTTTATAATTTAATTTCTTCAATTGAAATTTTTTGTGTCCTACGATATATCTCAAAATTTTATACCCTTGCCAATTTTAAGAATCCATATTGAAAACAATATATAAACTTTTCGAAGTGTCACTCAATTACTTTGAATTAAATATGTAAGAGTGAAAACATGAACTAGTATTAAATGTTGTGTCTGTGGTAACATCTTGTGAATCTGCATGAACTAAAAAAAATGTTTGTATCTGTTAGCAGCATTGCTTGCTTCATAAGATTGCAGCACCACTGTCATGGATTGTCTCCCTCTTATCTTAGCTTCAATTTCCAAGACAACAAGCACAACTAAAACGACCCAGCAACACCCACTCACCCCCACCTTTTAAGGCAATTTTCCACTTTCAGTGCTGCATGCATGCATGCTTTCTGCTTACACAACAGAGTTTGAGAATTTTATTTTTTTTTATTTTGTTCTTGTTTTTTACTGTCATAACATTCATTCCATTATGGTATTATATTATATTATATTAGCATTATACAAAACTCATCAACTCATATACGCCATCTCTACTCCTGTGATCATTTACTTACACAAACAACTCCACTGTCACTCCAATCCAATCCCATCCCATCCCTCAACTTTTGCATAAGAATTAACTCTGCAGTTGAGGGTTGAGAAAAAATCGGAAACACCACAAGTACCACTCTATTGCATCACCAATTCATCACACTTGGTCAATTCATACCATTCAAATTGCTTCAGTCAAAATTCAACAGGTCTCCCAGTCTCCTGCATTAATCACTCAAATTTATTAGCACTGAATTCTTAAAACAAACTACAAATTTATTAATTTAAAATTTTAACTCTGAACTGTACAGTTTCACTCATTGACCTCTCTACTAAAGAGAGACCTGTTTAGCCTCTCATAACTTATCATACCAGATTATTGTCATACTATCAGTCATCTTTTTTTTGTTATCAATGTTAATTTCAAATGAATACTCTTTCTTTTATAAAAATTGAAAGCAATATGCATCACATTAAATGGATAAACTTTATGTTCAATGTCTATTCTTATTGAATATTAAAAAGTTCAGCAAGAGAAAGTGGAATAATATATTCTATAAAAAAAAAGTGAGGTATCACACTATTCTTATATTTTTTGGGATCCTTTTCATATATATTTGCATCCTTTTCTTATAAAATATATTTTTTTTTTTTACAAAAAATTATTTTTATACTCATTTTGTACAGTGGAAAATAAGTAGAATTTTTGTTTAAATAAACAAGGATAGACTAATATGATAAATGACAAGGAGACTAAGATTAGGATTTGCTCCAACAGTCCTGTACATTATTAACTAAATAAAGTGCAAATGAGTATTGTTATTAATTTGACTGAGAAAACGGTGACAGAGAATGATTTTAGAATAGATTTAACCATTTACTCTTCAACAGAGTAATCCATATGATAAATAACAATCTAAGGAAATTGTAACTAAACAACATTAATAACAAATAATTTTTTCCCACTGAACATTGTGCATGGAGTAATTCAGTGAGTTAATTAAACTAACAAAACAACATTGAAAGGGAGGAAGAGAGAATAATATACAGTTGAAGAGATGGAAAACACTATTCTGAGTCTGAATTTGCCACTCCTTCTCAAGTTCTTCTGTTTCTAACTATTCTGAAGTTTTTTTGTGCACTTTCCAATTGACCTGCAAAATACCAAACACATGAAAAACTCTGTATTTGAGGTAACACTCAATTCTTTTACTAATGGAAGTTCACTTATTATATGTTATTATATAGTCCTTGCCAATGAATGAAATCACAGTAAAAAAATGTTTACATTGAGATTGAAATTTCATGCATGAGAGAAAAGAGAGGGGAAGACCATGCCTTGGCTCTGTAACTACCCAGGGTCATTTACCATCTTACCAAAACTGAATTGGACTGTGGTGATCTTAGAATGAAAGAAGAAATAAAATGGTGGAAAAATCAAGCTGGAAAAGGAGAGCACGTGCATGCAGAATCATGAGCTAGGGGAAGCTTGAGAGATGTTGCACGTGCCCTGCTTCTCCAGCAAGACGTAGCCACCAATGATGAGAACAGGGAATGAAGTTGCTAACAATGGGTGGTGAGTAGTAAGTGACATGCCATGAAAAAGCTCATGCAATGGTGCACTTATATACCCTGAAGAAGAAGAGAAAGGAGAGTGAGTAAGAGAGTAATTAGTATATGTGTCAGTGTGGAAAAGAAATTAAGACGTTGAGTATTGAAGTGTACATTCTTTAAAGACCCAAATGAGCTAAAGAAGCAATATGAACTTCCCCACGTACTTTGCGTATGGTTTCGAATAAAAATAGAGGGGGGGGGGGGGGGGGGGCAATGGAGGACTGTGAAAATCTCCAATGTCCCTCTCTTTCCCTTCCAAATCCCCAACCATCCATTCATTCTTATTCACTTTCATTTTGGCTCATCTGTTCACAGTTTCTGCCTTCAAAATGTAGCAACATTTAATATCATCACTGACTTTTTATCATGATTTCAAATAAAATAAAAGAAACAAGGCATTAATTTACTTGGGGACAGTTGCATGTTCTTGGTTGCATTGTTGGTGTGAGGAGATTGGGAAGTGATAACAGTCATGCTAGCATAGATTTGACCTTCAAATTTGACATGGCCCCAGTGAATCTTTATTCTCACATGTTCATCAATCGATTTTCTACTTATCACATTTACTCTCCACCACCACCAGAAATCTTTTTCGAATTGCTAAAATATCATGAAATAACAAAAACATCAGATTAAAATCATTAAATACTCAAAATTTTGGTTAAAGCAATATTTTTTTAACTGATTTATGTAGTTGGTATTGCTCATCAATGACCTGAATGAATAAAGATGAACTGGGTATTGTTGCTTATGTAAGTGTCAGTTTTGTGGGGCACTTTTTGCAGCAGGGCCAATGCCCGTTTTGAAGGAAAAATTGTTACTAACAAGGGAGGAGAAAAGTGAGAAAATTTGGAAGAGATGTTATGAGAGTAAGAGATTAACTGTGTGGTGATACTTGTGTAACAAGAAAATGCAAAATGAAGGAGAAAAGGGTTGTGCTGTGTTGTGTTGGTTAACAATAACAACCATATTTATGATTGTTAGTGAAAAATTGGATGAAATGAAAGAAGAGTTAATTTTAGATGTGATGTCAGAAGTTAAACAAAACGTGGAGATTAAGGCGGTGAAAAGAGAGAATGGTAGGTGGTAAAAAGGTGGGGAATAGCGGCGAAGGCATGCACAGAGACCAAATTGGCATAAACAGGAATGAGAGATTGCGTGTTGAGTCATACATTTTCGTATTCATTTTCATTTTCAAAGGAAACCAACAAACAAACTATAGTACATGATGCATTCATTCAACAACATAAACCTGGAGAAGTTTGGGTAGGTTTGGAACCCAACACACACTCACATTGCTTTTTCATTTTTCATGGTTACCTCTCAATATGATTTCAAAACTCAACCTTGCAGCCTAAACAAAAGTTTCTTAAATAATTTTAAATCCTTTTACAAACCAAAATGGACTAAAAGAGTTATTGCTGATCACATAAATTATCTTTTATATTATAAAAATTAATATTAAATAAATGACAAATTTTTAACCATTAATAAGTTATTATATTAAAAATGAGCCGATATACAAAACATAAACAGGTCCTCATCTTATCATATGATAAAAAATGGAAAAAAAAATATGCTAAAAAATAAAATATAAAGGAAAAAGAAGGAAAAAAAAATCAGTTGGAATCATCAAACATTTGCACCAAGTCTTCCACTATTTCCCACTAAAATGCAACCTTGTTTACCTTTTTAAAAGTATCAGAGATTAATTTTATGTGTTTTTTTTCTTCTGCCATTTTCCTACTAACTTTAGCCAATATGATGTATGGGAAATTTTCCATCAATTGATTAAAAAGAGTAGAGAAAGTGCAGAATCTAAAGGAACAGGAGAAACAAAATTATTTTAAAGGAAAAGTTGAACAAAAAATTAAAACATAATTTGAAAGTTTGAAATAAAGAAGTTTTTGAGGATATCAATTTCCAAAGAAAAGAGATTATATTCTCAAATAAGTGCTCTTGATAGAAGGGATGATGAAAGTAGGTATAAGAGAAATGAGTTTTTTTGTATACCTGGAAAAAAAAAATAGCCTAAAAGCAATCAAGAAGAAAAAATTTATATCTAACTAGTTGGCGTAGGAAATATGAATACAAAATATTTGCATAACACTCTTAGGTGGAACACAATACAAAACATGAATAGATTAAAACAAAGGTTAAAAAGTATTTTTAGAATAGATTGACTGAAACTTCAGGGTTGAAAATCAGATTAAATAATATAATTTTCTACTCTTACAAATGATGATAATGTTAAGTTTACAATAAATTTTTTTAAAGAGAAAAATAAGGAGGTAGTTTGGGGATGTTAATCTTGGACCTGCTGGATTCAAAATTAGCTTTATAAATTTCTCATGGGAAATTATCAAACAGAAACCCATCAAGACCTAAATGATATAAACATATATTGCAAGTAAGACGATGGATGAAATTAAAAGAGAAAAAACAAAGTGGGTATTGTAAAAGTACATTATGAGAAGGCATGTAATTCAATAAATTGAGAATTCTTGTATTACGTGATATTTTTATTTTTGATTGTAGTGGAGGGTTTAGTAAACCTAGTCATGTAAATAGTAGCTAAGAATAAGCTAATAAGAATCAAGGTAGGTATCAAAGGTGTAAAGATGAACATATCATAATTTGCTGAAAATACATTGTTTATGTGTTTGGCTGAATCCAAAATTTGTTGATCATACAAAATATTCTCTGTGTTTACGAACTAGCGTCAAGATTGAAAGTTAATTTCTATAAAACTAAATTGCAAATATAAATTAGAAAGATTCTTGGTACTATTGAATTGTAGTGAAATATCAATTCCATTCACATATCCTGCCTCATATTTCTAAGGAATTAAGTAAAAGTGTTATATTCTTAATTGAAGATCAAGTAACCTGTTTTTACTAAAACACATATTTTTACTAAAACACCTTAGTGAGATTTAAAATTTAAAAATGTAAGAGATTTGATAGAAATAGAGTGTTGCATATTTTTAATTAAAGGGGAGTGTTATGCGATAATCTAAAATAAATATAATTAATTTTTTGTTAAAGTGAAAATAAAAAAGTTACAATTTTATATAAATAATTGTATTCATGTATATTTTAAGATGATGGTAGATGAAAATTATTTATGTATTTTCTATTTATTTTCTGCACATATATGTTTTTCTTATGTATTTAGTTTGTTGCTAACAATTATAAATAGTATCATATATAATAGATATGGTTGTCTTCTAAATGTTGTGCGTGGCCAAACATAATCCTATACTAAATATTGTTATAACCTAAATATGGCCTTAGAGTAAGTCATATTCTAAGTCTTCTTGACATAATGCACATCCTAACATAAATATTATTTTAATATACACAAGTGGTTTAAGTTAATTAGAAGTTAGCAATTTTATACCAAATATTAAATTAGGCTTATTTTAGTGTTATTGAAGATTGTATGCTGGCAAACAGCATGAGTGCAGGCATGGAAAATAGCTTTTCAACTTGGCTACGTTCCTATAAAGAAAAGAAGAAGAACAAATGTTGGATTTACACTCTTGCAAATTACCCAATATTAAATTAGTGCCCACTCAAGTTACTTAATCTATCAACACCTAACTACTTCGTTTTAACAAGGAATTGCTTGAAAAAATTGGTCTATGACTCCATCGGACCAAATTTGTGAATTAAAAAAATCAATAATTTTGATTTAAAAAGGATAAAAAAAATATTTAAAGCTTGAACCTTTTACCACGAGAAAGCATGAAGTGAAAGATACGAGTTGGGCTTTAGGGACGGTGGGTTTGGGCTTCTGCCGTTGGGTAGGTAAAAAAGAAGAATGATTTTTAGGAGTGTGTGGTGGTGAGTATGCAAACGTTGATTACCTTAAAGCAATAAGTGCGGTGTTACATGAATGGTTGAGGATGAGAATAAATAAACCAAAAAATGATAATCATATAAAGAGTTAGTAATTATAAGTTGAAAATAGTGTATTAAAGAGTAAACGGAAATTGGGAACGGGCTTTTTCTCTACTGGTAGATGTCTGTGTCTAACGTCACTTTTGAAGAGCAATAAGGGAGAAGTGACAAAGAAAAAACATATTTAAAAAACTGAAAACAGAGAATGAAAAGGATTGAAGCAATTGCCTCCATTTGACGTAATGTATATATTAGTGAATAATATACAAAGCTGAAGAAAGGTGGAGCTTCCATTGAAAACGACTTTGCTCTCATAATTATTGTTGATTAGGTGAGTGAGTGAGTGAGTGAGGTTCAGCTTAAACCAAAACTATAACTCTGCCCAATCTTCTCGGAAACTACCTTCTCTACTTCTTCACATTATTACTATTACTTTCCTTTTTAATCTTATTATAACTTTCCACACTTTCAAACATTAAATCAAGATTAACAACTAAACTTCAATCCACTCAATTTATGCCAAACTATTACAATTATTATTGTTTTAACTCCTTCTCCTTTCATCTTGAAATCCTTATTTATCATTTTTAAAACTTTAATTAAGTCTAGTCTACTCTTTAATGAATAAAAATAATAATTTAATACAATTCTCAAAGGGTTAAATATAAGTTACATAGTATTATAAGAATGTATTATAAAGCGAAATTGTTTTTTATTTATAATTTAAACTTTAGACTTTTTAATATATGGATATATTAATTTTTTTTTCTAATCTAAATTTTAATCATATGTATTTTAATAAGAAAATTATTAAAACAAATCCTTGTCAATGTTTTAATACATATGTAAGAAACAAGTTTGTTTGTAATATAAACGAAAACATATAATAATTCCTTTATTATAAGTACAAATATTATTTATTTAGAAACAAAAGACTAATTTCAATGAAAAATATAGAGATGAAAGATATGTTTAACCCATTCTTATAAATAGAAATTTCTTAAATTAAAAAAAATAACTATTTAAGAAAAATAAATTAGAAATGATAGGAAATAATAAAGATTTCGTGGTTTTTTCTATATTAAAAATCAGCCACAAATTTTCATGAATAAAAGAATAAAAAATAAAAGGAAATGAATCAGAAGTTATATAGCCGCCTTAACATTTTGAGCCCGCGGTCCCCAAAAATGGAGTAAAGCACTTAACTGATAAGAACAAGTACTTTATTTTATCTTATATCACTTTCAATTAATGGTCATAGAAGAATAATTTAATTAGAAATGGGTCATTTTTTAAGCACTATATAAATTATTTCGATATTTTTCGTGTTTTTATTGAGAACAATTATTTGTCATCGATTGATGACTGATGTTTACAATGCATCTTATTTAATCCACCACTGAAATATTGTATGTTGGTCTAACTTTGTAAGTATAAGCATGTAACCAAGTATTGACCATTAATTCTGAAAGAGTAGTTGGAGAGAAGTTCCAGTTTTAAGTTATGAACTCACATCACACAAATTACTAGATAATATCATTCTAGTGATAAAATGATTTTGGGTTTCAACCTTCTATTTTAATATGATTTCAAATAAAATTAACAACAAAATTGAAAATTTAGGGTTATGAAAATAAATTAATTAAAAATAAAAATAATAAAAACCTGAATAAAGAAAGGCGTGTTTGATAAGTCTAAGGATGATCACACAAAAATTTGTGGATTCTTAATAATATCGTAAGATACAACAAAAAATTTTAATTGAGAAATATTTTCTCTTAAAATTACCAAAATATTCAATTTCATTTTGATTTCTAAAAGTGTATAAATACAAATTTCATTATAGGTATTGAGTTCAAATCCTAACTCCAAACAAAATAATAATATTATTTTATTTTAATATTTCAAGCATATTATGTATGTAAAAACTTTAGTCTTTTTAAACTGTTGATCATTCAACAATTGAATCTCTAAAAAATTAATCGTTTTTAAACTTGGATGTCTGCATAATTTAAATATCAATTTAATATATTAACTGTCACAACATCAAAGAATGAGGTGTGGTTAAACTATGGTTAAATGAAGTACAAAAAGAAAAATTTAATCCAGTGAGGTATTCATATTACAGCACTTGGCATTATGGACTACCAAATGTTTTGTAAATCAGTGTTTACTTGTTGAGTCCAAACTCAATAGAACATGCATGACCTAAATTAGGTACACGTGCCTTATCCTTCCATTTTAAACTATAATTTAAACAGTTAGTTTCTCAAGCTGGATCAATATTTAAATATTTAAGAAACGTATTTGGATTTAATTATCAATGTTAGACTCTGTCTTGAAAAGATTATTTTTAATTCAGATTAGATGCAAGATTTTTTTGAATGTATGTTTGGATTGATGAAAAAAAATGGTGAATGAGATGTTATTAAAATATGGTGATAGTACAATAATACAATTAGAAAAGTGATTAGGAGAGAAAACATAAATAATTTTTCATAATATCATTTACAATAAAATTTAGTGTGGATATATGTTTTTCGTGAAAATGTGTAAAATCATATATATTTTGTTATTAAACTCTAATTATTTATAAAAAGAACTTTATTCTAGGTTAGTCTCTTAAGTCTTGGATTACACCAACCAAACCTTAAATAAATCAAACTGTAAATATCTAATACAATGGCTAACCAATTTCACCCACACACGCCAAATGTTCCTGTTTGAAGCGATTATGGGTCATGTGATGTAAATACAAGAAAATGAAGGGCTTATCTTGTGGATTTTGAGAAAAGTCAGGGAAATAACACGATAAAGAAAACAACTTATCACGTGATCCACAATGAATGTCACGTGTCTTGCACCCTTCTTCTTCTTCTTCTTCGGGCTTTTTAATCCCTTAAAATCCCCGAGTAATGTGGGCCCATACACTAAGCAATTCTTATCTCAACGTGAACGCCGATCCATGGTGCCACGTCACGGGCTCCAACTTCAATCGAAGCGGACGGTCCAGATCTCTACCCACTCCAAAAAGTTGTTCGACCTTTAACACCCGGCCATCGTTAAATATGGCACTCATAGGGCGTGTTTGTATCTCTTACTCTGAGACCTGGTCTTTGGGATCCCCATACACTGGATCTGCTAAAATACGCTTGATCCATATGGGCCTCCTCGACCACTTGTGGGACGACACCGTCGCCGGCCCAAGGCCCGAAAACGGCCTCAGCAAGCTCCGTAAACACCACACCTTCAATTTCCGACCTAGCTCCGGCAAGGGTACGACGCTGTTACACATATATATCACCAGGACCACGAGTCCTCAATCGCAATCGTGAAATCAATCCTTATCATCGTTATTGTCTTTATAATCTAACCATTTGAATCGGAGATCGATCGGAGTGTTTCAGGTTGCATGATATCAGATCTGCACCCTGAACACGCTTTTCAAGCTCGAAGTTCCAAATCGTATAAATCAATTCCACACGATCTATATAATAAGCAAGATACACGAGGAGACGAAATAACCTAAACCTAATAGCTCTAAATTGAAGATTGTTTTGTCTGAAACGCTCATAGATATTTTTTTGTAAGGAGAGTAAAATATGCTAACGACTAGATATATGTATTATTGATCAGAAGCGGAGGGCGGGAGCGTGAGATCGTACGGTGACGAATCATCCTCGGGGGATACGACGAGAGTGACGCGTAGTATCATGATCGTGAAACCGCCAGGGTATCAGAGTGGATCGCCTCCGGTTTCTCCCGCCGGTTCTACTCCTCCGGTTTCTCCATTTGCGGGTAAGGTCGTTATTTTCCCCTCTTCTTCACTCTCACGGTAAAAATAATAAGATTAACTAATTAATTAAATAGTTACGGTGCTTCTTAATTTCCAGGTAGCAAATATTTTTTGTCGTTTTGTAGTGGCATGATAAAGCGGGATTGGTGAGAGTAGTTATGAATTATGAAGTATGAATTTGATGTGGTTGTCCACATTAGTAGCATAGGGCCTTAGTTAGTTACAGTATGTATGACCATTATACAGTGATATCCACATTTTGGGATGAACTCAACCATGTGTGAATTTCACAACTAGAGTAGCCAACTTGGTTATATTATTACATAATTAAATAATGAATATAATATGTGGAAGCGGGTGATTTAGAATTTGTGTGAGAAATTGGTAGTGATCTGATGTGTGTGCATGTTTTTAGGAGGAAAAGATTCGTCTCGGTTTCGAAGAAGGTCGGCATCAGACGCGTACGAGAAAAGAGGGCAGAACAGATCCGGCCCTTCTTCTCCTTACGATGTGTGAGAAATGAGTTGCATTTTCTCAGTGTACGAAAGCTGAGATTGGAGCAGCAGCTCTTTTGGCCTTTTCTGTATTCATTTTTGTGTTTGTGTGTACGTATGGTGTATGTATGTAAGGAATGAAGCGAGGTTGAGATGAGGTTGTGCTGCAGTTCATGCGAGCTAGCTTTTTGGTTTAGCTTCTTTAAGTCTTTGCTTAGGTGAACTGGGTAGTGGTTGCCAAATTGTAAGTAAGAAGGTGTAAGGATAGATAAGACATCATGTATCTGTATATTTATGATCAATAAGACATTCCTGCGTTTGTTCGTCTTTCTCATTTCTCCTCCTGAATTAAGTTTTAGCTTGCCCAATAACAACCTTGTAATTCGGAGTATTCGTAGGCCTAAAGCGTATATCTCCACACATGAAACAAACTTTTGTCTTCAAGGATGCTTTCAGGGAAAAGACACTTCATAATGGAACAGCCGGCCAGCTTAAATTATGGAACACGCTTGTCGGAAGCTATGAGTGTGTTGTTTTTCGAATTGACCAACGGACAAAATTACTAGGGAAGTTAAATTAAAAATCTATGGTCTTCAATAAGTAAAGGGTACATTTATAATGATGTACTTGCTTTTTTTTTAAAATCTGTTGCACTTTTATCTCGATGAATTGCTTGGGGAATGCGAAATAGTGAATTATTCTGGTTAATAAATATATTTGCTATTTTTTTTGGGTGAATTGTGTGTAGAATGAGAAAGATTGATTAGTGTAACTAAAATTGCGTGTAAGGTTGGGGGTAATCGTTAGTGGAATCTGAATATGAATATGAATCTGGCCAGCTAGAGTGGGAACAAGGGACACTAACTAATGTCTCTGCATTCCAATTTCTTCCTGCTACTCCTACAAAATTACATATTACAGACTCCACATCTCGTGGACACGTTTCCATTCGAACCCTTCTCGCAAGTTTGTTTTTTGGACACAGTTTATTTTTAACCTTGTCCCTCTATTCATTACTGTTTTGTACTGAAAACAAGTTTTAATATAAAGGTTGTTGTCCAACATTAATGCCATGCATAGACACGATCTTAATTGTTATCGTAAACTTGTTCTAACTATTCGGAAAGCAAAGCATTTTTTTTTTTGGCACAAACATTTGAATTAATAGTTGTAGAGAAATACCACTGTTACAGAAAGAGGAGAGTGTTTAATAAAATGAATTATATGTTGGAAAGACAGGAAGAAATAGTATTGCAGTATACAAGTCTTTAGATAGAACCTAATTAGAAACATACAACAAGGCCAATAAGACTGACTCATGCCCCAAATTAAGCTCTTAATATTAAAAAGAATCATTCAAATGAAAATTTTGTTAAATGTGTTTTGATATCAATTATGTTGTAAACTGGAGATTAAAAGAATTACTATTGAGTAAAATGTTAAAATTGTTTGATGGGGTAACTTTAGTTAATAAATTTTACAATTCAAAAATATAAACTATAAAATAAAGATTGATGAATTATTTTACAATAAATTAAAAAAATATTCTGTTTACCTTAGGCCTAATTTTTTTTAAACACTGGAGCTGAAAATAGGATTGGTATATAAGAGGTTACTTTCCAATTATTTTCCATTAAATTGATGTGTGGCTGTGCATTTTTTTATGCCCTGTCGGTCAATCTCAGGCAAGTAAAAACGTTAAAACATGTAGGCTTTGCTTGTTCATTGTTTTAAAAAAAAGTCTGTTTTCTGAAGTCTTTTAGTTTCCAGAATACATTTATAGTATTTGTTCATTATCTACTGCGTCTGGTCTGGGCACGTTTCTGTTTCTGGAGAGAAAAAATGCATTTGAAAATTTAACTTACAAGGGATTTTTTGTTCTTCTTAGGATCTGGAGGTGTTCTTATTGTGATTTAGCACTTGTGTGCTAGACGAGGCTTATTTTCATGCTTCATTTCACCTTGAATGATTCTATTCTAATTAAAAGAAAATCTTAATCAACAAATTCATTACTTTTGAGAGACAGACAGGGTACGATGAATAAGAAAAGGGACAGGTTTCACATAATTCAGCAATCGCCATAGTTGCACAGAAAATTAAGATTTGTTTTTAGTATTTTTATGAGAAACCAAGAGACTGTAATGTTTCTAATTCTAAGATTCAGAAGATGGTATCCCTTATGACATGAGAAATCCAACGTGGTGAACACAAGTAGTCATGTAATTGATTACGTTATCAGTGGCATAGCAACAGGTTAAGTTAAGCCTCACGAACAGAACTCCACCAAAAACAACATTCCTGAGAAGTCATTCAGACAAATGGCATAGAAATTTACGCATTGGGTAACAGAAATCTCTTTGCATACACAAATTACATGCTAATTTTGCCAATCACAAGCAACCAACTGGTGTATAAAGCAATAATTTCTGCTCCTGCACAGAAGAATGCCTGGGTGGTTCAGTTTACAATATACTATCATTGGCAATCTGCAATGAAGAAGGCTCTCCCATGCCAAACTCCTACTTCCGTACAACTTGAGCTAGCTGGATTGGATTCCTATTTGAACCGAAAATCTTTGCCAATTACTAGATCTTTCCCAGTTTGGGTGGCTGCTGAAAAAAGTTGCATGAGATAATAATGTGATGCACAAACGTTCAAAATAACACAAGACTACAAAACAACACAACAGCGATAGTTGATATTTTACCTTCTTAAAATTCATTTTCGAAGAACTACCCGATGCTCTATCAACGGGTTTCAATATCTCAAAGGAACATACAAGAGAATCATCAACACTTAACAATGCACCAGCATTGTCAAATTCTCCACCATAATTCGGAGCAGAAAATATCGTGACTAATCTTCTTTTAGCAAAAAACTCATATCCATCCTCCACAACCTATTGAAAAAAAAAAAAAAAGATCTTGATCAGAAGAAGTTCGAATAAGTAACACAACAAAGACAAAGATTAAAATATAGTAGCAAGGATGAATGCCTGCAATAGTTGGACAGAGCCTGATCTACAAACGATATGGATGTCAAATAAGCTAAGTGTACTTAGGCTTTACTCACTTAAAGAATAAAAAAGTACAACGTAAATGAGTGGTAGAAACACACTCTATGGGACAAACTTTCTTCTAATATTAGTTAAAATTTACCGAAAAGTACAAAAATAAGGAAAGATAACTAAATATGGTGTGAAACCCATCAAATTAGGTGTTCTCAAATAAATTTTGGGTCAATGGGAGAGTATGTTAAAAATGTGTTCTCAGTACTTTTGAATACCAGAAGGTAAGAGAGGAACAACACAAATTTGTATTCACAACTTCAATTGTATTTAACTAGTTGAGTTTGGTAACGTGAAGTAAGAGGTGGTTTACCTGATGCCCTCTGCAAACAAGATCGAGGTCATTTTTATCCAAAAATTCCGCAACTACATCAGGTCCAAAGGTACATGAAACGCCTCGGTCACTCTCCGCCCAACCCTCAATGCTAGAATCAGGATCAGACCAAAGCAGATCACATAGGAGACCACTATCTGGAATTTCAGTAGGCCTTTGAATCTCTTTTATCTGATCTAAACTTTCTAATTCTGGAGAGAGTCCCCCATGCATACAAAGTATTTTGTCATCAATGAGGGCAGCCACCGGCAAACAGTTAAAGCAGTCGGTAAATATTTTCCATAGCCTTACATTGAACCTCCTTTTACATTCATCATAAAAACCATATATACGGTTAATCTTTGCTTCTTCATGGTTTCCCCTCAATAGAAATATTTTGTCTGGATATCTTATTTTGTAGGCTAAAAGCAAACAAATAGTCTCCAAACTTTGCTTCCCTCTATCCACATAATCCCCCAGAAACAAGTAGTTTGCTGCAGGAGGGTAGCCACCATATTCAAAAAGCCTAAGTAAGTCCTGGTACTGACCATGTATATCACCTACAAGACATCCACACCATCAGAAACAAGGGATTCAGAAAATGGGACAATTGCTTACCTATTAGCAGATTTCACCTCTCTTAAGAATGAACTGCCTATTGATTTAAAAAAATTATGTTGAGAATTGTAATCAAAGTAAATAAGAATGCAACAATGAAAAATTTAAAGTTAATTACAATTCCAATAATTGATTTCTTAATTGATACTTATTACCACACTAATATACCCTTATCATTTTAGAAGAGCCAAAACCGTTTTCCACACTAGACTGCAAAAATGGATCTTAAAAGGATTATTTTTTCCCAAAATATCGGAGATACAGGGAAGAATGAATTTTGAAGAAATGCATCAAAACATGGCATACGAACAAAAATAATTCAAAATACAATTGCAGTGAGCAATTATCTTTCTTGCTGTCTGTTTTCATTTAATAATTGATTGAACAAGCAAGGAGCATATATCATTGTATCATTAATTATCCTCCTTGACAGACAAAAATGTTCTAAATCCGAAAATCCAAAGATCCATTTTTTTAAAACAGCAGCAGTTTTCCTTCACCTTCTAAACAAAATCAGACATCTCCTGCAGATTGTTAATACGTGTAATAATTAAAACAAAGTGGTCCTTTAGAAGAAAATAAAATATCCCTCAGCGGACCACGATCATGTAAATTGTGGTGAGACGACATACATCCATAAGATTTGGCAGATGAATTGAGGACGAAGGAGATGTATGAGGGAAAAAGGTTAAAAATTTGAAGAGGAATGGAAAAGGGTGGCTAACCGCAGACGCGCATGGGGGCACGGAGCTCGAGAAGAATTGGCTGAGCGAGGAAGATTTGTCGGGCATTGACGCAGAGTTGACGGATCTCCGACTCAGAGAGCTGGACCTGTTTGCCTCCTTTCCCTTCGAGAAGCCTCCGAATGACGTCATCTAACACCGCCTTGTCCATCATCCCCTCCGTCATCATGATCTTCCCTCTTCCCTCTTCCCTCTTCCTATCACAAGACAAGACAAGAAGTGTGTTTCTTTTGGATGGATGGTCGAGCCTAAGATGGGAGAGGAAGAAGATAAATAAAGAAAATTTAGCTGTGGGATGGGAATTTTTGGTAGATGGACAAGATGGCCCAACCGAAACACACAAACACAAACACCCTTTTCAGGTTTTATATCATCTTCTTCTTTAAATCAACGATCTCTGTCAATTCATCATCGCCATCATCATTCAATCGATGGATGGATGCTATTATGCTAACCCTTTCATTTTATTCCCATAATCATTAATTAATTAATTATTATTTTGGGATATTCAACTCAACTCCCAAGCTGAGTTGGCTGGGTTCAACTCTAATATTTGCAAAATTTGGGCTTTGCTCTAAAAATCCACTCTTTATTCGGTTGAAACCTTCAACGCAGGGGACCAAATGGCGCGTAAGAATATCGTACCCTTGTCAACTCTCCCTCTTCCACGTGTCTCTCATTCGTTGGTTGTCTCTTTTCTGGTCAAATATCGGAATCGCCATTTGCCATTGGCCAGGTACCATGTTCCAACCTTCTCTGTGGACTTCGCCGTAATCCACTCTGCACGCCATCCACACACTGCTCTAATCCTTTTCTCTTTCTATTATTACATAATACATGCACACTCTTTCTCACACTTCTATAGGAATTTAATACATTAATATATACACTTTAATTAATTAATTAATTAATTTAACTGAATTCCCTTGATATGTGTTTCTGTTTCTTTCTGTCACGAAAAAAAGGAAAACCAATTTAGTTTACAATATTTAAAAACATTAAAACACTATATCTATATAATTAGGAGAGTTTAACTCAATATATAAAGTGTATTATCCACAGATGGTCCGAATGTGAAAAGTAGATTGGATATGTAGTTTTGGGCCTCTGTGCCTCGTAAGTCACCCAGCCCAAAAAAGAAGCATGAGGCCCAGGTCCAATACTAAAAACCCTAGCATACATAACTTCCTTGTAGACTCGCCGTTAAGTCTGCGAGACATAACCATTCATAGGTGTGTGCTGTTCCAACACCCAAAGCAGCAATGGTAAGCCTTTTTCTTCTCCTTCTCTGTTTAGTTCCTTTGAACGTAGCTCTCATCTGTGTTAAGCTTATATTCGACAACTTTTTATGTGTTTGTATTTTCCTATGATACGCAGGGGATCGATCTTAAGGCTGGGGGTAAGAGCAAAAAGACCAAAAGAACAGCACCCAAGTCCAACGACATCTACCTCAAACTACTTGTCAAGGTTTCTATCTCTTCGATACTACCTTGAGATGTTTATTATGAATATGATTCCCTAGATCTGATGTGTGTTTTCGTTTTTCACGACGATGATGATAAATGTGAATCCCAGCTCATTATGAGGCCCTTCTCCATTTGAAAGGTCTGGGAATATACCTTTTCCACATTTATCTGAGCCTCTGCACACTTTTCTTCCATACTTTTTGAAGTATTTTGAATCGAATATTGATTGGTCACAATAGTGATAGGTCCCTTATGCATGACACCCATTTTAAATAGTGTATTGTCTCATTGTTTGTACTGCTGCCAAAGTTTCAATTTTTTTCTTTTGGCATTGGACATACACATGCTTAAGGTTCCCAATGATGTTCTTTTTTACCATGCTAATGCTGATAACATGATTGTTACTTCTATTGTACTGAGGGAACTTCATCGTTTTTTATTTTTGTTTATCAAATTTCAAGTAGGTTAAGTTGTTCAAGCATTATTATTAGGAATAAATTTGTATTCAAATCAGAAATATGTTTATGATACTACTACTTATGCACAGAAAGATTCTGATTAAATGTTACATACGCAGCTTTATCGCTTCCTTGTTCGAAGGACTGGCAGCAATTTCAATGCTGTGATACTCAAGCGCTTGTTCATGAGCAAGGTGAACAAACCTCCACTTTCTTTGTCGAGGTTGATTAGGTATACAAAGGGAAAGGTATGTCTCTCTATCTCTTACTTTTACGTCTTGTACTGGTGTAGCTAGTTCTCGTATCGTTTAATTAATTATCAATTATAGTTTACATTTCGCACGTTTTATTTTTTTCAAATGTAGGAAGATAAAATTGCTGTTGTAGTGGGGACTGTAACTGATGATATCAGAGTATATGAAGTTCCGGCATTGAAGATTACAGCACTTAAGTTTACAGAGAGAGCACGTGCAAGAATAGAGAAGGCAGGCGGTGAATGCTTGACCTTTGATCAGCTTGCACTTAGGGCTCCTTTGGGACAGAATACGGTATGTGTGGGGATAACAATTGGCCTTTGTTGTTTTTGGAGTGAATTTCTAAATCTTACACTTTAGTTGTGTCAATTAAACTAATATTTGGTTCTTGTGCCCACATTTTTTAACTGAATTTGTATTTTCACGTCTTTAGATTGGTGTTTGGAATTCCTTTTAGTATAGAAATATACTTGGTGTGTCAATCGGATTCCAAATCATACACGCAGTTGACATATATGATCCAAGCTTTTGTAAGGCTAAAAAATCATTTATGTAATTGAATGCAGGTCCTTCTTAGAGGCCCCAAGAATGCCCGGGAAGCTGTGAAGCACTTTGGTCCTGCTCCTGGTGTGCCACACAGCCATTCTAAACCCTATGTTCGATCCAAGGGAAGAAAGTTTGAGAAGGCTAGAGGAAGGAGGAACAGCAGAGGATTTAGAGTTTAAGAAGATAGCTTTCTATTTTTTTTGGTAGTGTTATGAAATTCTACATTTTGTCATAGGCGCTGGGCTGGTGACTGTTTTTCTCATATTTTTGTTCTGATAAGAATTCAAGTATGGACTTCGTTCTTGGCCCCCTTGTTTTTACATTAAGGTGTATTAAAAAAACACATTTGATGAATTGAAAACCCTGTCATTTCTCGTGACCCTCTTTCCGTGGATTGAGTGGGCTACCCTTTTTAATGGTACCTCCCTCTGTCACCACCTTTTTGCAAAATATTATTAATCGGAAAGTGATTTCGACATAAAATAAGAAAACATCGTAAATCGTTTCGTGAAGTTTATTTTGATGTCGTCTTATCTTTGATGAATTGTTAACTTGGTGATGCGTTTGTTTTTGGGTGTTTGGATATGATAAAGGTTTTTATGATATTGTTGTACCTGCAATTTAGACTTTGCTACCATTAGTTTCATAAACTGGAAGTGAGCTAGCATGTAAATTACCGTAACTCAGTACTATTTAAAATTAGAAGATAAGCACGGTTACAGAATTGTGGAGGAAAACAACACCAGATATATATGCATGTATGTACTTTCTCTGCTATATGCATGTACTTTGATGCATTCACTTTCACTGTTCTGTGTTTCATTCTGCCAAATCCAATGCACCCGTCTCTTCATATATATATATATATATATATATATATATATATATATATATATATATATATATATATATATATATATATATATATATATATATATACACACACACACACACAAACACTTTTAAAATTAAAAAAATGTTAATATTTGTTTACCTTTTATATGATAATTTATTTTTCTATAATATTTGACAAAAATATTAGCATTTTTAGTACAAGATTTTCACTTAAGATCTTAAATACAAAATCTCACTTTTATAAAACCTTACACTGTAGTAACTTTCAAGATATACAAGAAAGAAGCACAAAAAGGTGATATAAGATTTCAAAATAAAATCTCAATACTCTTCAAACATAATTACAATTCAATTATATATATAATTTCATGTATGAATTTAATTTAAAATAGTTTTAAATTTAAATAAACTTTCCGTCTAAAAATGTAACTTTATAATGAAATTATGTTTAACTTAAGATGTTTGTGTTAATTTTAAAGCACTATACATTTTTAATTGTGCAAAATTTTCATTAAAAAATTGAAATTTTTAATAAAATAAAAGAGAAAGAGAATAGTAGCAGAACCAATAATTCTTAACTTAGTAATCAGAAACCCAATTAAGCATGATGCATAATCTATAAAATTAGTTAGAATAATCAAAACTATAAATTTAGAATTTCTTAACCATACTGATGTTTAAAATGTGTTTCTCCATGGAACACTTCATGAGGAAGCCTGCATTCAACTTTCCCATACATTTCTTCTTTGTAACCGTAACAGGTATGCTGTCTTCATTTCTTCTTTCACAAGCCTATAATCAGTCTTAATATGATTATTCTCTTTTTCTTAAATGGTCAAATGCTTCTATGTTGGAAAGCATTTGGGGATCTTAAAAATACTTTCTGGCTTCTAAAATTGCCTTCTTTGCCAGGGCACCATCCTCTCTGTCAACCCAATGTAACAGACAAAATTTTATTTGTTTTCATTCTAACATCAACCATCAACGCAAATTATTCTAAATGCTTTGCCTTGTGCTCAAGTCAGTACCATCAGAGAATATAAGCAACACTCTTGTGTATTTGAAATTTTTACACTGTTATAGCGTTCTTTTATTAAATCTTTTTTTCCTTTTTTTCCCTTTAATGATCCTCAGATACCCTCTTCAAGAACTGCAGAACTCCACAAGAGCACAACAAAGGGATATAAGAAGGTACATGGAGAGTAGATGGACTGCAGAATCTACAAAAGCTCAAGCAGAACCCTGAGCTTTCAAATGCAAGGAAATAATTACCTTTTGTTAAGATATATAATGGAGAAAACCATAAGCCCACTGCTTTAATATTTTAGATTGAAAATTGTGTCTTAGTCTCTTGTCTAATTTACTCATGGTTTATCGATGTTCTGGTATTCTTGAAAGAATCCAACATTATATTCAAACACTACAATCATCTTTAATTAAAAATAATTTTTCTTGTTTATGCATTTTGTCCTGCATAATTAAAAATAACCTGTGCTCCTCGGTACACATAGTCATAAAATAACAACACAGCAACTTCAACAATTTATTCTATTTTGAAGTCATTTTTTATCAGATCAGAACTTGTTGATAAAGTCGTATATGTAATTACTGATTTCCTCTGCTGCTTCTTGATTGTTGAAGTGACCTACTTCTTTCTGCACAATCACTTCTTCTAAATTTAGCACATTTTCTTTGAAACCTCCACCGTGGATGTACTCCTTCATGTTCAGTGAGGTGTATACCATGTCCAACTCTCCTGTGATGAACTTTACCGGCACTTGGACTTTCACTCCACTCCATGGTGCTGTCAGCTCCCAATTTCTGTAAACAACATACACTTAATTAATTACCTATCTTTTCTAATATATGGTCCTTAATTATCATGTTTTCCAAACACTTTCCCTCGAAAAGGATTATGCTAGGAGAAACAACAAATTAATCACATACAGGTTCATATTTCTGTAATAGTTCAAGGGTCCTGTGAAGCCCGTTTTCTCAAATTTGGAAACATAATAGGCAAGATCATCTTGTGGGAGCCAAGAGGGTAAAGAATTAGTCATATCTGGATTGCATCCTGTTCCATACTCTCCCTTGGGAAAGATTGGAGGACCAGGTTTGCGAGTTGTGAGGATGTTTTTGAGCACATACTCAGTCCCAACTTCAGCCATCTGAGCCTCCATTTCGTCTGCTTTCTGTCACAAGTTTTAAATACAATTAGTTACTGCGATGCATCTACCATTAATCTGTACATCCTCCTTCCTTAGTTTCACACAGAAACAAAAAAAATGATCTAGTTATTTACTTGTTTAAATGAGGGAAAACGAGAGAATTTAGTAACCTGAAATCTGCAGATGTAGTAGTCATCTCCGTATACGGCCCGCATGACATCAACGGGGTTCACTTTTGGGTCTCTGCGACGGAGAGGAACACTGAGGCAGACATAGGCCTTCACTTTTTCAGGACGAAACATGCAGAGGTACCAACCAATATGGGCTCCCCAGTCATGAGCCACAAGGAAGACTTGTTGGACACCCAGAGAGTCTATAAGCGCAACGAGATCACCCACTATGTGAAAGCAGGTGTAGCTGCTGATTGAAGGTGGGGCCTCTGTGTCACCGTAGCCACGTAGATCTGGTGCAACAGCGCGATATCCTCGGGAGCTGAGAGCCAGAATCTGGTGGCGCCAGGTGTACCAGAGCTCGGGAAAGCCATGGATGAACAAGACGACAGGACCTTCTCCTTTCTCTGCAACATGCATTTTGATGCCATTCACTTCCACTGTTCTGTGTACTATGCTTTCCATCTCTTCTCTTCTTGCTGTGAGACTGAGTTTGATGCTAACTCAATTTGAAAAGGTGTGTGTTTTCTCCATCTTTATCACCCAAACATAAGAACTCTGTGTTGTGTGTGTATAACTCATTTTATTTGGATTGTTTCAAAAATACAACTTTAAGGCTCTCTTTTGCTTCAAGAGTAAGGATGTGGCACCACATACATGATTTGAATCGTGTGATATATAGGAAATGGGGAGAGTGGATCTGGGTGAAGACTGATCTCTCTTTTCCCTCTTAGATATAAAGATTGGAGGAGAAAGTGTGTGGTGTTTTCTGTTTTTTCCTTTTTTTTTTGCTTTGCATGGAATAAGTTTAGGGATTTGATCTTGTCTTAGTGATTTTGAACGGTTGGCTGAGAAAGTGGTCACAATTTGAGATTTGAAAAAAACTAACCAATTAAAATATTAAAAAAGAAAGTTGTATTAATTATTAATAATTAATATATATTATATATGGTTGAGATAACATAAAAGCAAAGGTTATTATAAAATAGAAGTGTTATTTAGATAATAATATAAATAATAATATATTTTATTTTTATTATTTTTTATTATGTTGTACTTTATTTAATATATTTTATTATAACATGTTCTCTAATCTGCATGCTTATGTATCTCTATATGTAATTTAATTCAATTAATAATATTTTTTAAATATATAAATAAATATAATGATAAATTTGTATATACATAGATAATATTATTTTTACAATTTTTTCCATATTTCAATGTTAACTCATATTTTTTTTTAAAATAATTATTCAACGATATCGAAATTAATTATTTAACGATATTGAAAATAATTTACGCTATTTTAATTCACTTAAATTTACACAAAAATATGTTATACTTTTTATTTAAATATTTTTAAATACAAGAATAAATTTATAAATTCACATTTTATACCTTTTAAAAAAATTTAAAAATTCCTCATAACTATCATCTCACTCACATATTTTAATAAATTTTACATACATATTCACTTTAATCACCTTAATTCAAACACATTCACTTTTTTTCTCAAATCCTTTTATATTCCTTCTCCAATCCAACAAAACCTAACCCTTCATTTATTTTTGGATGTTTACTATTCACCCGGTTGGATTTGAAATAACTAATCCTGTTTGCATCTAATAATATGTAAAATGTAAAATATTAAGTTATTTTTATGTACATAAATTATTATTATCCTTTAAAATTATTATATATGTTAACAGAGACACACATCTATAAAATTTCTTCTTTCATGTTTATTAATTTTCAATAAACATGAATTTGATTGAAAAATCTTATCCAAATCTAAACATTGAAATTAAATTGAATTCAAATCCAATTTAAAATTAAATCCAAATCTATATTTCAATTAAAAAAAAGCTAATTTGAACTTTTATAAATTTAAATCCGAATAATTAAATTGCAATATTCATTTTAAATTCAGATTTTCTAAAATAAATTTCAAATATTTATAATTTGATTTATTTAAGTTTAAAATTATATAACTTTTGCAAAATCATTTTTCATGAAATTTTTTGTTGCATTTTTGTAATTAAATAAAATAATCATAATCTCTCTTTAGTTAATAATTTTGAACATACAAAATTTAACAACTTGCATATAATTAATGTGAGGTGCATAAAGTTTAACGTACATAATAAACTACTCTTTTCCATAACATAATTTAATCTAGGCTTCTACTAAAAAACCAAACTACATATACCTTCTATACTTGATATAATCGAACTGTATCTTTCATCCTTCAATTTGAACCGTCTTTAACTTTGTTTTCATCTTTTAGTGAAGATTTTTTTTAAATAAAATATTACTACTAGAAAATTATTAAATAAAAATTAATTTTAAAGATTAAAAATAATTAATTGTTATATTGATTAAGTTAGATATTATTTTAGATATTAAAAAAATTATTGATTTTTAAATTAATTTCGATTATTAATAAATAATTTTTAAATTGATATTTAATTAAAAACCATTATTTTAACTATCAATTATTTAGATTCTAAATTTAAAAGAAAAATTGATTTAAGTTTATAGATGTTTTATATATATTATTCATATAATTAATATTTAGTTTTTATACACACACAGATGAACTGAATTTGTTTTTTCACATCTTTAGATTGGGGATTTTGGTATTCCTTTTAGTATAGAAATCACAAGCTTACGTTTATCCTAGTGTTGCCTCTGGTTGTGAGCGTTGAGTTTAATTGCATTAAATAATTGGATCTTCGATGAGTATTAATGATAATAATAGCATAGTAAGAATAATATTAATAATATAAATAATGATAATAATAATAATAATAATAATAATAATAATAACATAATAATAAAGCAGGTTTTGTGAACTTGAGTTCGATTCCCTCCTATAATCGGTTGGTCGCAAACTGCATTCTAAACTTAGCTACTAGGCGAAATAGTTTTATACTTTTGAGTTGTTCTCCATGTTGCTGGGATTTTTTTGCTTCTTTATTCTTTGTCTTGAGGGACGAAAGAGACTAGTTTAACCGATAAATGGTTATCAATGTATGTGTGTCTCTGCACTGCACTGAAGTAATTATTCATGTCACGCTTTTAAGAAAAGCTCGAATGACCTTCAAATACTAAAATCATATTTAAATAAAAATAAATTTTCTTATTTATACATTATGTCTTGCATAATTAAAAATAACCTGAGTTCCTCAGTACACATAGTCATAAAATAAAAAATGACCTTCAACAATTTATTCTATTTTGAAGTCATTTTTTGATCAGATCAAAACTTGTTGATAAACTCGTATATGTAATTACTGATTTCCTCTGCTGTTTCTTGATTATTGAAGTGAGCTACTCCTTTCTGCACAATCACTTCTTCTAAATTTGGCACATCTTCTTTGAAACCTCCACCATGGATGTACTCCTTCAAGTTCAGTGAGGTGTATACCATGTCCAACTCACCTGTGATGAATTTTACCGGCACTTGCACTTTCACTCCACTCCACGGTGCTGTCAGCTCCCAAATTCTGTAAACAACATACACTTAAATTAATTACCTGTCTATCTAATATATCATTCTTATCATGTTTTCCAAATACTTTACCCCGAAAATGATTATGCTAAGAGAAACAATAAATTAATCGCATACAGGTTAATATTTCTGTAATAGTTCAAGGGTCCTCTGAAGCCCGTTTTCTCAAATTTGGAAACATAATAAGCAAGATCATCTTGTGAGAGCCAAGAGGGTAAGGAATTAGTCATATCTGGATTGAATCCAGTTCCGTATTCTCCCTTGGGAAAGATTGGAGGACCAGTTTTCCGAGTTGTGAGGATGTTTTTGAGCACATACTCAGTCCCGACTTCAGCCATCTGAGCTTCCATTTCGCCTGGTTTCTGTCACACGTTTTGAAAACAATTATTGCCATCAGATCTAACATTACTCCACTAAATTCTCCTTTCATTTCACATAAAAAAAAAATAATAATTCAAAGCTTTATATGCATCTACTAACTAATCGAAAATTAAAAATAAAATGAGAAACAGTGATTTGGGAAAAATAATATACCTGAAATCTGCAGACGTAGAAGTCGTCTCCGTACATAGCACGCATGGCATCGACGGTTCTGACGTTGGGGTTTCGGCGGAGTAAAGGCACACTGAGGCAGACATAGGCCTTCACTCTGTCGGGGCGAAACATGCAGAGGTACCAACCTATGAGGGCTCCCCAGTCATGAGCCACAAGGAAGACTTGGTGAACATCCAGAGAGTCTATAAGCCCAACGAGATCACCCACTATGTGAAGGCAGGTGTAGCTGCTGACTGAAGCTGGTGCATCTGTGTCACCGAAGCCCCGCAGATCTGGTGCAACAGCGTGATATCCTCGGGAACTGAGAGCCAGAATCTGGTGGCGCCAGGAGTACCACAGTTCAGGGAAGCCATGGAGGAACAAGACGACAGGACCCTCTCCTTTCTCTGCTATATGCATTTTGATGCCATTCACTTCCACTGTTCTGTGTACTATGCCTTCCATCTCTTCACTTCTTGCTGTGAGACTGAGTTTGATGAAGATGATATATTCACAATCCTCACAATAAAACTCACATTTAACAATTCATTAAATTAATATTTTAATTTTTTTTTTTTTTTTTTAATATAGAATATTATTATATTCTTTTAGGAATTATCAAATGAAAGTATTTTATTGGTGTCAAATAGTCTTTTTCCATTTGAAGAAGATACTTTGTTTTGCATTAAGTTCTGCCAGCGTTCTCCATTTTATCACTCAAACAAAAGGACTTCAACCATAAACAACAGCAATAATATATTCACACTGTATTCCACCGTACAATCTCTGATTAATGATTAAAAAAGAATATTTTTATCATTTCATAAAAAATTGAAATTTTAGAAGATTGTATCTGGAGCAAAGTTGACAATATATTTTTACGTAAATACTCCGTATCCGTGTGCCGTGTGCCGTGCGTCTCATTTTATTTGGATTATGAATGCACACTGTTCAAAATTTCGATCATACAACTCATTTTTTTGTTTTTATATTTAATAATTTTAATTTATATTTTATTTAAATTACTTAATATAGTATATTATTATTATTTACAGTTGTTATGTCAAATGAAAACAGTGGTGTCAAAAGCCTTTTTTTCCTTTATGAATACTAGTTTGAAACCGGACCTACGGTTCTTTGTATTTGTGTTTTGTATAAGGATAACAATAATTTAACACTCTAATTCTTTAATATTTTCACATTATAAAATAATATTTTTATTTTATTTTAAAATCTTATTTGTATTTAATTTTATTTATGGAATATAATATTTTGTTATTAAAAAGGTTGTAAAGTAAATATGAAAAAAAAAGTACGAAACAAACTTTATTTTTTTATAAAATTTGTTCAATTAAAAAAATGGGTTACATTTATTTTAATAATAAAGTGTTTTTTTATAATTTCTTTTATATATTGTTAGTAATATTATTTTGACCTTATTAATAATACATTTTAATTGGTCGTTTATATAGTATAAGAAATAATTTAATAAAAATTGAAAAAATTAGTTATCTATGTTTTTTTTAAAACTAATTAATAACTTGATTAAAAAAAATAGTTTTCTAACTTATGGGCGGAAGAGATTTTGTTGAAAAAGGTTGAACTCTTTCTATCACATTTGTGGTAACTGAAGATTATTATTGCATATAACTGTTGTATAAAAATTCTTAATTAAGTTTTATGGTACAATATTTTATTTAATAAAATACTATAAGTTTTGTTTTTTTTATATTTATGATGATTGTATATTGACATTTTGCGATGATTATAAGTTCTGTTTAGAAGTGCATTAATGTTTTGAATCAACAATTATAATGTTAACTTTTTAATGTGATTTGCTATATCAATATTTACCTTTTTTTAATGTGTAATTTAGTAATAAAAAATTAATTTAAACTAAAATATGTATTATTATTTACAAATTTAACTTAAGTGCTACTTTACATGTGTTTTAATAAAGCTTTTTTTTGTTTTATTAAATTATTTATTGGTCTAAAATACTCAATTTTTGTATTTTTTAATTGAGTTCCTACCATATTTCTGGATGATATATATCATTGTTATTTTGTCATGTCATCTTATTTATCTCTGTTAACAACCTTATTCTGAAAAAAAGTTATCACAAAACAGACTATTTTACAGAAAAAGTATAGTGGTTAGGATTTCTGTTTTTTTTAAACATTCTTGGATGGTGAATTTTTCATATATACGAGGGTGTTGACAGATACGAGGGTCGTTTATGGTGAAGTCTAGTGTTGTGGATTTGTTGGTGGGGGAGGAGTAAATAGATTTTGTGATTCGTTAGTAATTTCGTTTGTGGTGGGAATGTCTGTCTAACCTTAGAAACGACCAAGCACGAAACTGCACCACGCTCAATAATGGCTGCACCTCCCACACGATTGTTGCCCCACACAATCACACTTCACGTGCTCGAGATCGCACATTATAGGATTGAATCCTAAACTCCAATTGCACCTCACAAACTCACTGCTTGCAATTAAAAAATCCTAACCCCCAATTGCAATTCTAAAAACCCTAACCCCCAATTGATTTTTCCCTAAACTAATCTCTCATGCCTCCAAACTCTAAACACTCAATTTGATGTGTTTTTTAATTGATCGTCCACATTACTCATTCTCTCTGCCACATATGCATCACTTGATGTAACTTGGTGCGAATTAACAAAAATGCTCAATTTGGATACATTTCAAAAAACATAGGATCAAATTGATTTTTTTTAAACTTGTACTAAATTGAATATTGACCCTAAATGTAGGGACAAATAAGGTAATTATACCATTAAAAAATATTGATCGTTTCTTCCAAATATTTTTCTCAATTGTATTCTTTTGTGACTTTCCAAACACAATGTTAATGTTTTGTACTTGCTCATATACTTTTTGACCATTGCGGAGTGTCAATGCGAGATCAACCTACTCCATTAAATGCTTTTTTCATTCTATAATAAGGATGACTACAAGGAAGAAACTTTCGATCCTACTATACACGATCTTCTGTCCATGCTTTAATTGATAATAATTAGTGTTTTATTCACATATATAAGGAATGCATAATGACCTTTTACATTGTAACCTCTCAAGTTACCATATCTTGTAAAATAATTTATTGTCCAAAATAACATTACACGCAAATGAAAATTATCTTCACAGTATGCATCAAAGACACCCACTCTTGTTTCCCACAAAATCTTCAAATCATCAATCAATGGCTTGAGATACACATCAATGTTATTTCTTGTATGCATCAAAGACATCCACTCTTGTTTCCCAACAAATCTTCAAATCATCAATCAATGGCTTGAAATACACATCGATGTTATTTCTTGGTGGTCTGGGCCCTAAAATCACCATTGCCAACATAATATATTTTATCTTCATGCACAATCAAGGAGACAAGTTGTAAATCATAAAAAAAATTGACCATGAATTGTGTTTACTACTTAAGTTCCCATAAGGATTCATACAATCTCTAGCAAGTCAAAGTCTCAATTTTCTGAGCTCTTCACCAAATTCTAGAAGTGCTTCATCAATCTTCTTCCGTTGTGGAGAATCAACTGGATGCCAAAGAAAATTGTCACATTTTTAGGTTTTTGACATTCTCTTTAATGACAAATAACCGTTTTAACATAAGCATTATTAACAAGTACCACAACACCTTAGTAGGGAGAACCTCTATTACTACCCCACCACTACTGCCATCAAGTTTCCTTTTAAACCGTGATAACTCACATGTTGGACACACTTTTAATGCAACAAACTCATATATGTACAATACACAATCATTAGGACGTGCAAGTATATTTTTTTACTCCAAACTCATCAGACGTAATATCTTCTTCACCTCATAGTTATGATTAGATAACATGTTATGTTATGGAAGCATCTCCTTCAAAAACTCCCACACTTCGATGAAACTTCTACCAGTCAATCATTTGTTTCTTTTAAACTAAGCAATTTTAAAGTTGTCGACGGTTGTGGAAAGTTAGTGTATCCTTCGTATAATTTTTTCTCTAAATCAGACTTTATAAAGAATCATACAATGAGCTTTTTCAAAAATTTCTTCACCAACATCATGTATCATGTCTTCTAAATGACCGTTCATCTCTTCTTCATAATTTTATGTTGTTCTTAACATAGTAGAATTGTCTAATATTTCTCATATCAACTCCATATTGTATAACTCTTCACTATACCTAAGGAGAATAGATGATCACGTATTTCCCCCAAATCTTGATATATTTGTTTCAGATAACGAACACAAGGACAATAATATGTCCCATTGATAGGTTTTTCATTTTGACGAGCGAACTACAAGAACTCATCACCTCCCTTTTTATACTTGTCACTTACACGACATGCATTCATCCATCTTCGCTCCATAACTATGCATGTTACAAACTCCACCATCATCAACTATGCAATATGAAATCCTCACTTTTCTAATTGAAGGTGAGACCCTACCCATTTTGAAAAATATTTTCCATAATTTCGTATAAAAAATTCTATTATCATAAATGTAATAAATTTTCGGTAATATATTGCATTGGTCTTCGAAATACATAAAATGAAAGTGGTTACAAATCACCACAAACAAGTATACACCCGGAGAACAACCCGAAATGGTTTGAACCAAAATATTATCAAATTTAAGCATAGAATCACAATGTATATGTATTAACAAATTATGAAAAATAATTTTCCAATACTGACTAATCGAACAATTCAAAATTTAATACAAATGATTAATGCTTAACCATTTACACTAAATCTCAAAACGGGAACTAATGTTCGCTTAATGTATGGATTTATAATACTTAATGTAAAATAAGTATAACAAAAACATACAATATCACCCAAACATATTACAATACAAATTGCTTCTATGATTAATCTAAATTTTCCCTATAATTTCCCTAACATATATCATATAAATTACCTATAATTTAGTCTCTAAAATTATAAATAAACTAGTGACTTGATAATTAAGTAACTCTAAAGGATTAAAATAATTATTATATTATTTTTTTATTCCTAAATTTTAAATTTCAATTTAAAAAATCTAATTCAATTATACTAATAAATGAATTTTAACAATTAGTTTCAATATTCAAATTTTAGAACTTATACATCTAAACAATATCATAATGTTTCAATATAAAGTAATCAACAACAATTCAAATAGAGATCTCCAAAAATAACTACAATATCTATTTCAAAAACAAACTAAAGATTTAAAAAACTTCAATAAAGAATGAAAACTCCATACAATCAGATAGAAACAACAAATACAGATAGAAACAACAAATACGCAAAACCAATTATAGGAACTGAGAGGACAAGTGACTCAACCACCAATGGATCACAACCTCGCTGTGAGAGAGAAAATAATAGAGAAGGTCGAGATTGCGTCATTTCACGAGGTAGAAGTGGAGAAGAAGAGGTCTATGCTAGGGTTATAAAAAGTTTTACGTCACATCTCATAAAGGTACAACATAAAATTCAAAATTTACGTCAGACACTTAAATAACCGTTTAGAGTCATCGCCACACCTTGCAACTGTGTTCCAGTTCAATTCGTTTTGTGATCAAAACTTGTTGATAAAATCATAAATGTGATTGCTGACATCCTCTGCAGCTTCTTGGTTGTTGAAGTGAGCAACTCCTTTCTGCACAATCACTTCTTCTAAATTTGGCACATCTTCTTTGAAACCTCCGCCATGGATGTACTCCTTCATGTTCAGTAGTGAGGTGTATACAATGTCCAAGTCACCTGTGATGAACTTCACCGGCACCTTGATTTTCACTCCACTCCACGGTGCTGTCAGCTCCCAATTTCTGTAAACAACATACACTTAATTAACTACCTGTCTTTCTAACATATCATTCTTATCATGTTTTCCAAATACTTTCCCCCGAAAAGGATTATGATAAGAGAAACAATAAATTAATCACATACTGGTTCATATTTCTGTAATAGTTCAAGGGTCCTGTGAATCCCGTTTTCTCAAATTTGGAAACATAATAAGCAAGATCATCTTGTGAGAGCCAAGAGGGTAAGGAATTAGTCATATCTGGATTGAATGCAGTTCCGTATTCTCCCTTGGGAAAGATTGGAGGACCAGTTTTCCGAGTTGTGAGGATGTTTTTGAGCACATACTCAGTCCCAACTTCAGCCATCTGAGCTTCTATTTCGCCTGGTTTCTGTCACACGTTTTAAAAACAATTATTACCATCAGATCTAACATTACTCCACAAAATTCCCCTTCCATTTCACATAAAAAAGATAAATTCAAAGCTTTATATGCTTCTACCAACTAATCGAACCCCGCTTTATGTTTGACAGCAGTTTGCCATCGCTAAAATTAAAACTAAAATGAGAAACAGTGATTTGGGAAAAATAATATACCTGAAATCTGCAGATGTAGTAGTCGTCTCCGTACATAGCACGCATGGCATCGACGGTTCTGACGTTGGGGTTTCGGCGGAGTAAAGGCACACTGAGGCAGACATAGGCCTTCACTCTGTCGGGGCGAAACATGCAGAGGTACCAACCTATGATGGCTCCCCAGTCATGAGCCACAAGGAAGACTTGGTCAACACCCAGAGAGTCTATAAGCCCAACGAGATCACCCACTATGTGAAGGCAGGTGTAGCTGCTGACTGAAGCTGGTGCATCTGTGTCACCGAAGCCCCGCAGGTCTGGTGCAACCGCGTGATATCCTCGGGAACTGAGAGCCAGAATCTGGTGGCGCCAGGAGTACCACAGCTCGGGAAAGCCATGGAGGAACAAGACCACAGGACCTTCTCCTTTCTCTGCAACATGCATTTTGATGCCATTTACTTCTACTTCTTTGTGCTGTATTCCCTCCATTTCTCTCTCTATGCACAAAAGATAACTTCCAGAATTGCGATGGTGTTATCTATAACGAAAATGTTTATTTGACATGTGCTTGTAGAGTGAAGCACGTTCTCAAAATATCATAACTATAACTATTTAGCCCACACGGACACAAATACGAAAATACGAAGATACGTATAATCTCTAAAATACAGAACACGAATCTATATATTATATAATTATAAATTATATAAATTGACAATAAAGATTTATGTGCACAATTATATTTGAAATGTTTTTTGAAATAAAAAAATATTTTTCATGACTAGTTCAAAAGATTTGTTTCTTATTTTTATATTCATAATAAAAATTTATATAATAAATTTGAGCTTTTAAAAAATTATTATATTTATTTTTTTTAAAATTATGTTAAAATCGTGTTAAATTTATCAAAAATTTAATAAATATTTTTTAAATTAAACCCTTCATTAATATGTATTCTACGAGTGTCGTGTCCGACATTTTAAAATGAGTGTTTGGGCTTGGTAACTCTATTTATAAAGTTAAAGTTTCCTTTCCTTTTCTGAATGATGTCGTTCATGCTGTCGCTTCTCCTGTATTTCTCACTCTGTTTGTCAGAATCATGCTCTAAAATGTTACTCATAAAGAATAGAGGTGGTAAATATGAGAAAAACTACTTGAATTGGAAAAGTTTTTTCCTCAGTAAATAAACATATTTGAACTTTTATAAATCACTTTTTAATAGTACTTTTTAAGCATTGATGCAATATATCTTTTTTCCCAGCCTATAGATATATAAACCCTTGTAACTAATTTATGTTTATTCAAAAATTGGTAAATTTATTTAAATGTATCCATAATTATAATATTTTAAATTAAACTTATTTTCTGCCTAGATAATTAATAAATGAAAAGGAAAAGAAAATAATCGTAGTAGAGTTTTAATTTTGAAACCGAATTCTTCAATTTTACAAAACGATGATCATTTATAAACTAAAATAATTAATATTTTTTTATTAAAATAATGAACACACTTAAAGTGGTTAAAACTTAGAACAAAAACAAATGTGAATTGTGACTTTTTGTTTTCCCAATATGTCCTAAAGCAGGACCACCGATAATGATTTTCTTTTTTTCTTCAAATGAAATGACTAGTAAGTTCTTCTTGGCATGCAGTCCTGTTTCACGTGTTAATGTATAAAAACAAGATCACGAAGACTTCAATCTTCTATGTCATCCACACAAAATTTTGGATATATATTTGGCTATAAAAAGAGGAAATTTAATTTTGTTTAAAAGGTTAATTTATTCAATACAAAATTTAGTTGTTCTATGTATATTTTAATTCAAATTTGTTAGATTATAATTTTGTATGGGACTTTGTTAAATTTTTTGTATTCATTTCTATATTTTTATAATTATAAATTCTATTTGGATATTAAATATTATTAAATTTATTAAATAGTTGTTGGATAGGCTTAATTAGTTAAACAAACATAAATTAGTTAGTTAAAATTTTGTATTGAGTTTGGACTCATTATATAATATTTCATGTCTACATGAAGAGAAATTTTCTTAAAGCTAACGTGAAAGCTTTTCGTTCTTATATTTTAAATTATTAATTTTAAGTAAAAGAATGAAATTATATCAATTTATTAATAGATTATATATAAATGCAATGTTGATTAATAGTTGATAGGAGCCAAAGAATGATTTCCATATGATTGTCACTCTAATTTCCCTATAAATCTGAATTGAAATAAAAATGTCATTGCGCGTAACAGAAAAAAGACTTGGATTTTAGAACGTTGAAGGACTTTCTCCGGTTAATAGTACAGATTTTATAAAACATTTTAGAAGTGAACCACTTTGTATTTTATTTGATAAACTATAACTCAACACACAGATTTTTTTAATATTTAACTAATTTAAAAATTAATAATTTTTTTAATTTCTAAAATAATATATAATTTAATTAATGTAATAATTAAATATTTTTAATCTCTAAAATTAATTTTTATTTATTAATTTTCTATTATTTTTTTTAGTATCACACATGTTTATTCGTTGTTCAATAATTTTGTCAATTATTAGTATGACACATTCAATAATTTTGTCTAGTGTACCTTTTAATATAAAAGAGGGCCATTTGTTCAATTTATTTGAGTAATGTAGTTATTGGTCAATGTCATGATGTACTCGTAACATAACTTTAATTTTATATTTTATTCGAAATTCCATCATTTGTTTCTTTAAAAAATATTGTTTTATTAAAAAGAATCACCATTTTGTTTCTTTAAGATTTTACGCTAACAAGACATCTTCGAGTCCAATTTCTCAATATATTTACACTAGAAAAAAAATATTAAATAAAAAATATTTTTATTAGCATACTTAATTACTATTTAGTTAAATTAGAACTATTTTATAAATTAAAAAATAATTAATAACTAAACTAGTTTTTATTATTAATAAAATTTTATAAAATAGTTTTTAAATTGATGGTTAGATATATCAATTTAAAAATTATTTTATAAATTTTTATTAATAATAGAAACTATTTTAAATATAAATATTTTTTTAATTTTTATATTAATATTTAATTTAATTAATATAATAATTAATAATTTTTTATATTGATAATTTTAGAAATGATGTGATATATTTGAGTTCATATTCAATATATTTAATTTTAAAACTGTGATACATTTACAAATATCATATTTTATTTAATCAATCAATAATCCATATTTATTGTATTTAATTTAGATTAGAAATTCAATTATATAAATACATTCATAAATAAATTTCATAACAGTAATTTATATTTATTGTATTTAATTTAGATTGAAGATCTAGTCATATAAAAACATTTCATATAACCAATCAGTAATTTATATTTATTGTATTTAATTTAGATTGAAAACCAATCAATAATTTATATCTATGGTATTTAATTTAGATTGGAAAGCCTTTGATAACCTTAACATGAGAAAGGTAAATTGAACTTCTTAAACAGATAAAGATAGGTATCTTATTTGTTTCTATATTTAAGGTTAATATTCAATTTAATATAGTGGTTTCTAAAAAAAATTAATTTAGTCTCTATATTTTTTAAAATATATATAAATTGGTCATTTTCATTAAGTCGCACTTTATGACATCAAATGATGCTTGTGTGGTAGAAGAGTGAGATTCAGAAATATAACATATTAAGATCAAGTGTTGACGTGAGAGTTGAATCCCTTCAATATCACCTAAACACCACCCACTTTCACTCCAACAAACACCACCCACTTTCACTCCAACAATGACGTCCTGGTGGTGTTCCTCTCTCTTCCCGACCCTCGCTGTCGCCACCACTGCCCACCGCCAGTCCATCACTTCCCAATTTGGCATCCAAATCCTCACATTCTTCTCTTTTTCCTTTTCTCGTTCCACCACCGCTCTACCTTCTCTCCAATTTAGAGTTTCATGCTCTAACAAAACAGCTTTGTCAAATTCTCCAACGCTGTCGTAATTCTTTTATTCACCATTGCTAGTGTTGTTGTCGTCGGTGTGGAGTTGATTGGAAATTCGTTTGAGAATCAAGGTTGCGGCGGCCCTCCGCGCAAAATTGGCTATTCGGAATTCCAGTTTTGGTTGGAAATGTTTGAGGGAAGAGCGCAGAAACGAACAGTGCACTTTCTGTGAAATTTATGGGAATCGGAATTGGCGAATAAACACTTTCGGATTCTTCCGGAGAAAGGAAATAGCATCCTCTAATATTCTTTGAATCCATTTTTAAAATATTTTTCCATTTCTTCATATATTCATTTTTAAAAGAAAATTTGGGTTTTAACCATTCCACCACCACCCGTTCTTTAACAGGTTTTAAGAAAATATAAACTATAGTTGTAAGAAAATTATTATTATTATTTATCATTTATTTAATTAGTAGAAATATATAAATTCAAAAAAAATTTGATAAAATTAATAGTAAATAACATTTGTAATACCAATATTTTGTTTTATTTATTTATATTATTATTATTCTATCACAGATTAATATATATTTAATTTTTTTAAATTATTTATAACAATTAATAATGTGATTATTTTTCTTTACGTATTTTGTTACATTTTTAATTTTATTAAAAAAATCTACTTTTGTTGATTTTATGATTTATAAGAAGTCACCCACCAAAATAAGTGGTAGTATCTAGTTGGAATTATAACATTATAAAAAATTTTTAAAAATTATTTTATGATTATTTTTTACATATAGATATTTTTTTTTAAAATTAATGCAACTTTAAGTAATAATTTTTTTATTTTAATAATTATTACAGAAATTAATTATATTTTTATTTTATTTATTATTATAATTAAAAAATATGTTTCCATTAATGATTTTTTTGTTTGTTAACCGTAATATAATATATTTACAATTATTAACGTAAATATGAAATAATTATTTTTTTAATTTACTTTTATTGTCAATTATAAAAAATATCAAATTACTTTACCTAAACTATAGATGGGAAATGATGCTGCATATCATGATCCCAAACTTTTAAGGTTACATTGATTAAACATCTTCGGTTTTCATCGACCATGCTTTTTCTCAATGATTTTGCAACACGCTTCTTGCATTTCATATTTCTCTTCACTCTTCCTTTCTCTTTGTCCATGTAACACCGCACGAAGAAATGAATAAGGAAGGAGTGTGCTATAGCACTGATACGACACGGATACGGAGAGGAGTGTGCTATAGCACTGATACGACACGGATACGGACACGAAAATACGTATAATTTTTAAAATGTAGGATACGGGGACACGGATTTATATATTATATAATTATGAATTATATAAATTGACAGCAAAGATTTATGTGCACAAGTATGTTTTAATTTCTTTTTGGAGCATAAAAATGTTTTTCATGACTGATTTAAAAGGATTTGTTTCTTATTTTTATAATTATACTAAAAATTTATACAATAAATTTGAGTTTTTAAAAAATTAATGTATTTTTCATTTTTAAAATTGTGTTAGAATCGTGCTAGAATAGTCAGAAATCTAACAAATATTTTTTAAATTAGACACTTCACCGATACGTGTCCTACGAGTGTCATACAAGTATCGTGTCCGACACGTGTGTCTGACACGGACACCCTATATAAAAGGGAGTATTCGAGCTTCATAGGGAGTGTGAGGGTTTGGATGTCAAATTGGAAAGTGATGGACTGACAGCGGGCGGTGATGGCAACGGCAAAGGTGGGGGAGGGAGAGGAACACCACCATGATGTCATTGTTAGAGTGAGTGGATGATGTTTAGGTGATATTGAAGGAATTCAACTATCACGTCACATTTTTTAATTTCACATATCTGCCACATAAGCAGCATTTGACACTGTACGACTTAAGGAAAATGACCAATTTATATAAATTTTAAAAAATATAGAGATAAAATTGATTTTTTTAATAATTATTATACTAAATTAAATATTGAACATAAATATAAGAATAAATATAAGAACGAATAAGATAATTATACTATAAAAATATTATATAAATATAAATCTCTATCTTATTAACCGATTTTATAAAATATGATAAATTAATGTTATATCTCGTTTAGTAGAATATTATATTAATTATATAATAATGAAAAATCAATTTTATAAAATAATTCACTTCTTAATATTAATTAGTAAATAAATGAAAAACATGATAAATTAATGTTATGTAGAATATTATATTAATTTATATAACTATGAAAAAGTTACCTAAATTAGGTTAAAAAAAACAATAAAAATATAAGGTAATGATATATTGATATCTCACATTTTTATACAACCAATAACCATATTACAATTCTCAATATTATTATTTTAATATTTTTTTATATTATTTAATTATAAAATTATTATTTATTATATATATATTTATTTTTAAATTCATCTCAATATTATTATTTTAATATTTTTTATGTTATTTAATTATAAAATTATTATTTATTATATATATATTTATTTTTATTATTTTAATATTTTATATTATTAATTATAAACTTACTATTTATTATATATTTATCTTTGAATCATTATATCAAGAGTTATATACAATTTTAAGAATTAAATACAATTTTAAGAATTAAATACGTTCTAAAGGTATCATTTTTCCAAAACATATTATTATTAGACTGAGAAGATTGAAACACTTATTTTCGAGGAGTATGGCCGGTCTTAATACGGTTGATTGGATCACCACACTGCCCATAAAATGGATAAGATAAACCTTAGTAAGATAAACCCAACAATAACCGTTTAGATTCATCGCCACACCTTGCAACTGTGTTCCAGTTCAATTCGTTTTGTGATCAAAACTTGTTGATAAAATCATAAATGTGAGTATTGATTTCCTCAGCTGCTTCTTGATTATTGAAGTGAGCTACTCCTTTCTGCACAATCACTTCTTCTAAATTTGGCACATCCTCTTTGAAACCTCCACCATGGATGTACTCCTTCATGTTCAGTGAGGTGTATACCATGTCCAAGTCACCTGTGATGAACTTCACCGGCACCTTGATTTTCACTCCACTCCACGGTGCTGTCAGCTCCCAATTTCTGTAAACAACATACACTTAATTAATTACCTGTCTTTCTAATATATCATTCTTATCATGTTTTCCAGATACTTTCCAACCAAAAGGATTATGCTAAGAGAAACAATAAATTAATCACATACGGGTTCATATTTCTGTAATAGTTCAAGGGTCCTGTGAAGCCCGTTTTCTCAAATTTGGAAACATAATAGGCAAGATCCTCTCGTGAGAGCCAAGAGGGTAAGGAATTAGTCATATCTGGATTGAATCCAGTTCCGTATTCTCCTTTGGGAAAGATTGGAGGACCAGTTTTGCGAGTTGTGAGGATGTTTTTTAGCACATACTCAGTCCCAACTTCAGCCATCTGAGCTTCCATTTCGCCTGGTTTCTGTCACACGTTTTGAAAACAACTATTACCATCAGATCTAACATTACTCCACTAAATTCTGCTTTCATTTCCCATAAAAAAGATTAATTCAAAGCTTTATATGCATCTACTAACTAACGGCAGCTTGCCATCGATGAGAAACAGTGATTTGGGAAAGCAATATACCTGAAATCTGCAGATGTAGTAGTCGTCTCCGTACATAGCACGCATGGCATCGACGGTTCTGACGTTGGGGTTTCGGTGGAGTAAAGGCACACTGAGGCAGACATAGGCCTTCACTCTGTCGGGGCGAAACATGCAGAGGTACCAACCTATGATGGCACCCCAGTCATGAGCCACAAGGAAGACTTGGTCAACACCCAGAAGGTCTATAAGCGCAACGAGATCACCCACTATGTGAAAGCAGGTGTAGCTGCTGATTGAAGGTGGTGCCTCTGTGTCACCGTAGCCACGTAGATCTGGTGCAACAGCGCGATATCCTCGGGAGCTGAGAGCCAGAATCTGGTGGCGCCAGGAGTACCAGAGCTCGGGAAAGCCATGGAGGAACAAGACGACAGGACCCTCTCCTTTCTCTGCAACATGCATTTTGATGCTATTTACTTCCACTTCTTTGTGCTGTATTCCCTCCATTTCTCTCTCTATGCACAAAAGATAACTTCCACAATTGCGATGGTGTTATTTATAAAGTTAAATTTCCTTTTCTGGATGATGTCTTCCATGCCCTCGCTTCTCCTGTATTTCTCACTTTCTATGTTTGTCAGCATCATGCTGTAAAATGTTACTCATAAAGAGAGGTGGTAAATATGTCAAAAACTACTTGACTTGGAAAAGTTTTTTCCTCAGTAAATAAACATATTTGAACTTTTATAAATCACTTTTTAATAATACTTGCTAAGCATTGATGCAATATATCTTTTTTCTGAGCCTCAAGATTAAATGTATCTATAATTATAATATTTTAAATTAAACTTATTTTCTGCTTGGATAATTGATAAATGAAAAGGAAAAAGAAAATAATCGTAGTAGAGTTTTAATTTTGAAACGGAATTCTTCAATTTTATAAAACGATGAACAATATTCATCATTTATAAACTAAAATAATTAATAATTTCTTTATTAAAATAATGAACACACTTAAAGTGGTTAAAACGTAGAACAAAAACAATAGAATGTGACTTGTGGCTTTTTGTTTTCCAAATATATCCTAAAGCAGGACCACCGATATGATTAAGTTAATATGAAAATATTAGATTGATGTGATCCTTTTCTTTTTTTCTTCAAATGACTAGTAAGTTCTTCGCATGCAGTCATGTTCCACGTGTCAATGTATAAAAACAAGATCACGAAGACTTCAATCTTCTGTCTCATCCTCACGAAATTTTGGGTATATATTTGGCTGAAAAAAAGGAAATTTGGTGATAAGGTTAATTCATTCAATACAAAATTTTAGTTCTTCTTCGTATATTTTAATTCAAATTTGTTAGATTATAATTTTGTATGGGACTTTGTTAAATTTTTTGTATTCATTTCTATATTTTTATAATTATAAATTTTATTTAGATATTAATTATTATTAAATTTATTAAATAGTTGTTAGATACGTTTAATTAGTTTTTTTTATCATAAAAAAAATAAATAAATATAAATCTCTTAAGGGATGATTCAACCCTTTACAGAATAAGTCTTCCACAAAAAGATCATAAAACCACCAAAAGCTGTCAACTCAAATTCATCATGGATAGGGATGATTTAACCCTTTAACAGAATAACTCTTTCACAAAAAGGATCCCAAAACCATCAAAAGCTGTCAACTCAAATTCATCATGGATAGTTAAAAAAACAACATAAAAACTGCATACTCAAAATAATCAAAGGCTCTTTAATAAAAAAACAAACAAGTCATCGGATCAAGACACTAATCAAAAAAAGAAAAACAAGCAGAAACATATTTAGAAGTAAACCAGGATCAAACCTTAAGTTGAAACAAGGAAAAAATTTCTGAATGATCAATTACTATTAAAGGATACGAATACCAGAGTTATAGAAGGATCCTAATATTAATTGGGTATCTTTTCTAATCATCAGTTGTTTCTCTTTATATAGTAGAATAATTGGGTGTCTTTTCTAATTATCAGTTGATTCTTTCCCTTTTTAGTTAAACCTAGAATGAGTGAACTACTTGTATATATTCAGACCATTTATTTTGATTTGAAGAATAAGAAAAAAGAGATATTCATTCTCATATCATTTGCCTTCAGTTTACTTTTTTGTTCATCTCTGTTCCCTTTTGTTCATCTCTGTTCTATTTTGTAATATGGTATCAGAGCTCTGGTTGTTACATTTATCTATGGGTGAAGTTGTTGATCCCTCACAAGATCTTTGTTCACCTTACCATGTTAATTCATTAGATAATTCATAGTTTTTGGTGATCAATCCAAGGCAATGATTGCTACTAACAAAGGAGGTTATAAAAACAATGCTAAGACCTATGGCATGGGTGGTGGATATGGAAGAAGATATACTTCCAAAATTTGCAGTTATTGTGGAAAGACAAGGCATACTGTTGATACATGCTATAAAAAGCATGGCTTTCCACCCTATTTCAAGCTTCAAAATCGAAACCATGATCAGAGTCATGTAGTTTTTCAAAATACAAAGTTTAGTAATAATAAGCAGAATCATCAAGGTTCAAAGTCAGAAGTGGAGTTTCAACAAAGTGGTTTTACTCATGAGCAGTTTCAAACATTATTAACTCTTTTATAACAGGTCAAATCCATTGACAATGCTTCTAATCAAGTCTCTGTTATTCCCTCCAATTAAACAAGTAATAATTTTATTTCTTCCGTCAGTTCTTGGATTATTGATAGTGGTGCTACTTATCACATTTGTTCATCATTAACTTATTTCACTTCATATCATCAAATTAATCCTATTTATGTCAAATTACCAAAAGGAAATCAAGTTGTTGCCAATTATTCTGGAAGTATTTTTCTCAATCAAAATCATGTCATAAACAATGTTTTGTACATTCTTTGCTTCAATTTTAATCTTCTTTCAGTAACAAAATTGATTGATAAACTATCTTGTGTTATTACCTTTGACTCTAATGGTTGTCACATTCAGGACAAGATATCTAATGAAATGATTGGATCAGCTAAGATGCAAGATAGACTTTATATACTCAGGATCCCTTCTTACCAAAAACTTCAAATCACACCCATCAAATCTACACACACCATCAATACTGTTAAAGTTAGTGCTAGTGATGTAGAAACCCTTTGGCATTTTTGATTAGGTCATATTTCAAATACATGTATTGATGTTATCAAGAATAAATTTCCTTTTGTTAAATATAACAAATCTTTTGTTTGTGATGTTTGTCATTTTGCAAAGCAAAAAAGACTTTCATTTCTTATTAGTACATCTAAATCAAAAAAATGTTTTAATTTGATTCATGTAGATATTTGGGGACCATACTCAATACCATCAATTCATGGTCATAAATATTTCTTGACATAGTTGATGACTATTCGAGATACATATGGATTTTTCTTTTCAAACAAAAATCTGAAGTTGTTAAGGTTTTGGAAAATTTTGTTATCTTTGTTCAAATACAGTTTGAGACAACAATAAAAATAATAAGAAGTGATAATGGAACTGAATTTTTCATGATTAGTTTTTTTGTCCGTAAAGGAATAATACATCAAACATCATGTGTCAATACTCCACAACAAAATAGCATAGTTGAAAGGAAACATGGTCATTTATTAGATGTAGTAAGAGCTCTTATGATACAATCTCATTACCCAAAATTTATTGGTCATATTCTGTGATACATGTTGCGCATATTATAAACATGTTTCCCACACCTGTTTTTAACTATCCTCATGAAATGCTTTTCAAAACTGATGCATATTTTAATGGATTAAAGGCGTTTGGTTCTTTATGTTATGCTAGCACTTTGTCAACAAATAGAAGAAAATTTGATCCAAGAGCATCAAGATGTGTTTTTATTGGTTTTTCAAGGGAGACAAAAGGATATATTTTGTTAAATATTCAATCAAGAGAAATTTTTGTGTCTAGGGATGTTGTCTTTTATGAACATGTTTTTCCATACCAAAAGGTTCAAGATACTAGCAATGAAACTAACAGTCCTGACATTAATGATCAAATTTTATTTTCTATGGGATATACTCAGTCTATGAGTGATCATTCCTTATTCATTAATTCTTCTGAAGGATCTTTTACAGCATTATTGGTATATGTGGATGATATAATATTGGCAGGAAATGATAAAGAAGAGATTGTTCAAATCAAACAAGCCTTGAATCAGACATTCAAAATTAAAGATCTTGGAAATTTAAGATATTTTCTTGGTTTAGAAGTAGCAAGAAGTAAGACAGGAATAATGATAAATCAAAGGAAATATGCATTGGAATTGTTAACAGATGCAGGTCTTTTAGCCTGCAAACCGGCATCCAGTCCTATTGATAATCATGAGAGATTCTCTTCTACTGGAAGTGTTCCTTTCATAGATGTTCAAGCTTGCAGAAGATTGATTGGAAGACTTATGTATCTCACTAATACCTGACCTGACATAACATTTTTTGTGCAACAACTTTCTCAGTTTCTTGCTAAGCCTACAATTGATCACTATATTGCAGCGATTAGAATCCTTAGATATATCAAAGGAGCTCCAAGTCTTGGTTTATTTTTCTCTTCCACTACTTTTGTTCATCTCAAAGCCTTTTGTGATAGTGATTGGGGCACCTAGAGTGATTCAAGACAATCAGTGACTGGTTTTAGTGTGTATCTTGGGAATTCTCTCATATCTTTGAAATCAAAGAAGCAAGGAACAATATCAAAGAGTTCTTATGAAGCTGAATACAGGGCAATGGCCACTGTTACATGTGAAATTCAATGGTTAACTTATCTTCTTCAAGATTTCAAAGTTCCTTTTGAGCAACCATCTCTTTTATACTGTGACAATGACTCAGTAAGATACATTGCAGCAAATTCAGTGTTTCACGAGCGTACAAAACATATAGAAATAGATTGTCACGTGGTCCGAGAAAAATTAAAGAAGGGTCTCATCCATTTGCTTTCCATTTCCACCACAGAGCAACTGGTTGATATTTATACCAAAGTTTTAAGTCCTCAATCTTTTAAGAATATTTGTTCCAAGCTGGGTCTCATCAATATTTGCTCCCCAGCTTGCGACGGGTATTAAAGGATACGGATACCAGAGTTATAAAAGGATCCTAATATTAATTGGGTATCTTTTCTAATCATCAGTTGTTTCACTTTATAGAGTAGAATAATTGGGTATCTTTTCTAATCATCAGTTGTTTCTCTTTATAGAGGTGGATAACCTTATTTTGTCTTTGTATGTTATGATTCTAGTATTTAATTATTGATTCTTTCCCTCTTTACTATATATTTAGACCATTTATTTTGATTTGAAGAATAAGAAAAAAGATATATTCATTCTCATATCCTTTGTCTTCAGTTTACTCTTTTGTTCATCTCTGTTTCCTTTTGTTCATCTGTTCTATTTTGTAATAATTACTCCTCTTTTAAATATTTGCTTGTTCTTATGTCTCCAAATCTCAGCAATCAGTATAATTCAAACATTTTTCCAAACATCATTCACAAAGGTTGGAACATTGCACAATTTAAAATGCAAAAAAATATAAAAGAGAAACTTAAAATTTTGTATTGAGTTTGGACTCATTATTATATAATATTTTATGTCTACATGAATAGAAGTTTTCTTAAAGCTAGCGTGAAAGCTTTTAGGGTTTAGGGTTTTCGTTCTTATATTTTAAATTATTAATTTTAAGTGAAGGAATGAAATTATATCAATTTATTAATAGATTATATATTTTTTACTTTTACATAAAATTGATTTTCATATCATATTATATTTTAGTTTTTAAAATATTTTTAGTAAGAAAAATACTGAAAGAAATTATTTAGATGGTAAATTTTTTTAATATAATTAAAATATTATGTAAAAAATACACTGATAATTTATTTATAATTTTCTTATTACAAATAATTAAAAAAATTTAAAATTGAACAAAAATAAAAATTAATTTTTAAAAAATAAAAAATAGATTTAACTCTTTATTAATTGATTTTTCCTCAGACACCTTCTATATCCTTCTATTGTTTTTCTAAAATTTTAATAGATTTTATGATTACAAAATTTTGAAATTCAATTAGTCGATTTTCTTTTTAGTCCATTTTTTAACTTTTTGTTACTAGAGATCGGACATGATTCTAAAATCAATTTATATAATATATTTTAAATTTTATAAAATTAAGTTAAATTTAATATTTATTTATTAAAATTTAAACATTCAAACTAAAGCTTAAAGTTTTTGTTTTATGACAATTCTAACTGGTTCCTTCTGATATTAAAGAACCCAAAATAGATGAATGAAAGGTCATTGGTATTTTACTGAAATGTTAGATAACGAAATGTTAGCTAATATTTCCTTCTTTGTATTACGTGTTCTAGAAACGAATTGTTATCGATTTATTCATTTTTGTTAGATGGTGTTTGATGGGTCTCTTTCACTATTTATTCATTATATTTATTTATTTTTAAATATAATTAAAATTTAAATTAGTTTAAATTTATACCCATTTAATTTAGAAAAAAAGCTTCAACTTTGAGGATTTTCTGATTTCTTATTTGGACGCACCCAAACTTAGAGTGTGATGAATTCTCCAGAAAAACCTACGTATGAACTGGGTTATTATTTGAGTAAATTATGTGGTTAGTATAATACGGTGAGTTATCATAAATGAAACCTATTCACATTAAATTTCATAAAGAAGGTGTATTATTGAGTAAAAAATTTACAATTCTCTTTGTAAGAATTGCGTTTTGAACACAAACTATGTATTCTTAATCAATTAAATTTAAATTGGAAGAAGATTTGGAGTTAAGAAACGGTTGACAATTTAAAAATTAATTGAAATTAAAGCAATTAGGTAAAGTAGTGAAAACAAGTTAAGTGATTATTGTGATGACAAGAAGGTCATTCAATATAATGAAAATTTACACTATTGTCGATATCTTACTGTGTTTCATCAAATCATATCAAAATGCATTTTATTGACAAAACTGAATCGATTATTTTTAGGTGAATCGCATTTTTGTTTGTTTGTGCGTTTCGTATGTGAATCCCATTAGTCAAAAGCGAAACAGATTTGTAAAAAAAAAACCTAATTGGCTTTTTCAATGAGAACAATTAGTGGAGCCATTGAATTTCGAATGACACTTTAGATAGGAATAGAGGTGAAGTTCATTAAAGATTAAAATAATTAATTATTTTTTATATTAATTAGATTAAAGATTATTTTGTAAATTAAAAAATTGTTAGTATCTAAAGTGATTTCTATTATTAATATAAATTTAAATAATTAATAATAAAAACTAGTTTAAAGATTAATATTTTTTAATTTTAAAATAAATTTAATTAATATAATAATTAATTATTTTTGTCTTTAAAATTTATTATTATTTAGTGATTTTTTTTAATGATATATATGAAAGGATATGTATGAAGTTTATATCTTAGTTCCATTTTTATTTATATATTCATACTTGTGTCAGTATTAAACTCGTATTCATTCGAAATATTTATTAATTTTTAAAAAAAAAATATAAAAAGTAAAAGAAACATAAGATTTTAAGAGATTTAATAGAAAAAGAATATAGATTTTCTCCTCTTTAATTTTCAATAATAATAAAGAAATTATAATTATACAATCTTAAAATTAGAAATATTTAAAATATTATATATTACTTATTTACTATTTATCTAAATATTTCCTTTAAACTTCTTGTCAAAAAAAATTATAATTATTTAATCTTCAATTTATATAACTTTACTTGTTGTATAATCACATCAAATCCTACCCATAAAAAATCATCATATTTATTAAGAAAATATTATTTAATTATAAAAAATAAATTATCATAATTATAAAGTCATTAGTATCATTTGTATTTAATCAATATTATTAATAGCTATTATTATTTTTCAACTAAAACCAACTTCCTCTACTTACCTTGTACCGAGGGTTTGATCTAAGGGACTAAAAAGATGCTGCTTTTTATTTTGGCATGCTCCTATGTGTTTTCACAAAACAATATAAAGAATTAGTCCTAAAAAGAAACTATGTCATTGAACCTCTCTAGAACCCCATTTCAGAGCACTAGAGCTTAAAGAGAAAGGTCCATCCATCAATTATTTTTCAATATTCATATTAAAATTAATTCGACCAATTATTTTATAATTATTTTTCTTAAGTTTAAATTTTAAAATGTTCTCAAAGATATTTTTTAATTTTTTTTGAAAACTTTGTTAAAGCTATAATCTTAAAAAGTTACTATTTTTTTTAAATATTATTTTTGCAGATAGATTGAATACTCATCTGTAAAAAGGTTGTTAATAAATAGATTAAATTATATTTGATTAAATGAATTGTACTTGATTGAATGTTAAGTAATTTTTAATGAATCAAAATAGATTAACAAAAAACTTTTACCCCATCCATTGTGATCCAAAATAAAATTTATTCTCTCACAAATATTAAATAATTCTACTATGTTAGGAACAACAACAAATTACAAAGAATGATTAACAATAATTTATAATACATGATATGTGATGTGGGTGAAATGTTTTTTGGAACTCATAAATATGATTCTTTCAAATCCGACTTAGAGTAAAAATTATACTCATGATGCACTAATTTTACATGATCAATAACTATAAAATTCTTCAGTTTAAAAATAAGGAATGAATGGACGGATAGAATTTTCACTCAATTGTTGGAGTTGTTGAGAAATATGTTTCTAGAACAAAACATGTTATCTAATTGTCATTATGAGTCGAAGAAGATACTTTGTCTATGGCTTTGGAGTGCATAAAAATACATATGGTTGTGTATTATATAGAGATGAGTTTGCTTCATTGAAGGTGTGTCCAACATTGTGTTTGGAAAGACGTAAAAGAATATCACTAAAAAAAATATCTAGAAGAAACTACCAATATTATTTAATCTTCTATATTGGTGCAAACTAAATGTTAGATACTATATATATGTGATGCATGTCCAGAAAAATATTTGTGATAATATAATTGAGATATTGCTCAACATATACTACAAGAAAATCATTAAATAGAAACTAATTTTAGAGACATTAAAATAATTAGTTGTTATAGTGACCAAATTAAAAAATATTTTAAAGACTAAAAAAAAGGTTGTTTCTAAATTAGTTTATATTATTATTAAATGGTTTCTAAATTAGTAGTTAATTAGTTACCAAGGTTTTTGCTACCAATTTTAACAATAATATAAACTAATTTAGAAACCAAAATTTTTTTTAATTTTTAAAATGGAGTCTAATTTAGTCACTATAGCAACTAATTAATTTTTATCTTCAAAATTAATTTCTAATCAATGATTTTCTTATAGTGATAAAAGAAAAAAAAATAGAGTTAAAATATGACAAGATTTTTTTGACATAGATACATGCTCTAATTTACATCCACAATTAATTTAAAAACACATTTACTTACCACCAACTTGTCATATACTTTTTAAAAAATGAAAAATAATTTTTTTTCAATGTTTACTCAGTGTGAAAGAGTCACAAAGATATTCTTTAAATGTTAAAAGTCTTGTGTATATGTAAAAGTTAAAATTAGTTGATTTAAAGTTTCATAGTTATCTAGTTATCATGTGCTGATGCAAACAATTTTGTTAATCATTATTTGTTATATTTTATCTATTTTTTTTAGAAGTGTTATAACACAATGGTATTTATTCTTCATATTATTCACAAAAAAGGTAATAAACCTTCAAATATGAGTTGAAAAATAAGCAATCGCAATCTTAAATATTATTGTCAATTGTAAATGTACTTTCTCCATTATATCATGCTGCATTTGATTATGGATGCGAAAGTTTTGATTATGTGGCCCACTTTTATCTTATATGGATTTACAAAGATATTGAAAAGACATGTCAAGATATTCAATTGTCTTACCTCTGTCTGTAAGATACATAGGTACATTGCATAAGAATTCATTGCATAAGAAGTCATTGACTTCTATTCAGGGTTTCAGTCAAATTATGAACCAATCAAGCACATCACATTTGTCCGTGTATGTACATGTTGAACAAAGCACATTTTTACATGATGAAAATTAACACTGATCTACCCTACATTTTATGTTACAACGAAGTAATGACGTTGATAGTTACAGAAAGAATGTAGAAATGTAAAACAGTATCAAAGAATCATCGTTCTATATTCATCCATGGTTAAGATCAGAACTTGTTGATAAAATCAACAATGTGACAGTTGATTTCCTCTGCTGCTTCTTCATTGTTGAAGTGAGCTACTTCTTTCTGCTAACTGAAGCTGGTGCTTCTGTGTCACTGTAGCCCCGCGCGCAGATCTGGTGCAAAACACCATAGGACCGAATTCTTCAATTTGTACAAAACGATGTACAATATTCACCATTCATAAACTAAAATAATTAATAAAATTTTGATTAAAATAACGGTGGTTAAAACTTAGAACAAAAACAATAGAATATGAATTTGTGGCTGCTGTTTTCAGAAGCCATCATAAGGTAGGAAAAAGATTATGTTCATATGAACCTTGGATTCTTTTTCAAATGACACGTAAGTTCTTTGCATGCAAGCATGTTTCACGTGTCAATGTATAAAGGATCAATCGACAAGATCAGGAATCTTGTGTTCCATCCACACAAAATTTGGATATATATTAGGCTATGAAAGAGAGGAAAATAAATTGAAAGCACTTATTAATATAAATAGAAAATAAAGAAGAGGTTAATTTATTCAATACAAAATTTTATTTGTTATATAAATATTTTAATTCAAATTTGTTAGACTATAACTTATTTAATTTTGTACGGGACCTTTTAATATTTTTGTATCTATTTCTATATTATTTTAATCGTAACTTTTTTAAAATATTAAATGTTATCAGACTTGTTAAATAGTTATTGAATAGGTCTAATTAGTTAGATTAATTAAAATTTGTAATGAGTTTCCATTCATATTGTATAATATTTTATGTTAAATAGATAGGTTTTTTCTAATTTTTTTATTCTTATATTTAAATTGTTAATTCTCATTGACCAAACTATCTCAATTTATTAATTATTTTTTACGGTAACATCCTTTATATCCTTGTATATTTCTTATTTTTCAATTTTTAATCCATTTGTATTTACAACTTGAAAACTTCAATTTTTTTTCTTTATTTTCTTTAAACTATAAACAAGTTATCAATTTAAGTTTGAATTCAATACAATCGGTTGATCACGCTTTTCTAGCTACAATGGTTGGTTTCTAAATAGATTTGATGATTTATTGACATGGCAGAAAGTAAAATGAAAAATGCGATGTTACTGAGTGTGACGTGAGAGGAAATTGGTACTTGGTTATGTTTAAGAGAAATTATGGGTTAAGTAAGGTAAAGCCACTACAAGAAATAAATATTGAAATTAGTCTTAAGAAATCTCGCACAAAAACTAAAAAAATATATTAAATGATAATTAGAATTAAAGTAAATTTAAAATTTAATCTTTCTTTTAGTTTTTATATAAGTTTTTTTAAGACTAATCTCTATTTCTCATACCCAGACAAACTTATCATGTCTCACAATATAGATTTTCTTTTAATTTTTTTAATACATAAATATTATCTACAAAATATTTTTTTTTAATTGTTGTTAAGATTTATCACGCAATCTTGTACATATTATATTTGGATAAAAATTTACTCACCATATTAAACATAAATCCAAAATACATATACGAATATATACTAAATATCACCTCGTCTTCGAGAAAAATTCACTCGGTCTAAATATGATTACTCTAACCGATTAGATAATAAATTATTTTAAGAAAAAAAGAGACTTTTGACCTTTTTCTGCATTTTATTAGTAATTTTTTAATATAATTGATCATTTACTTAATCAAAATAATTAATTATTATTTAGAATAATTTATTTTATATTTAAAATATATTAAGAAGTAGATTTTAAACCTAACTCAATCTCATAAAACCAGCTTATAAGGTGAGGTTTGCACTCACTTATATATCCGATAACGATCCGATAGCGATTGGTTTGAAAAGGCCAACAAATTTTTGCTAGGCTAGGCTCGAAATAACTCTAATATCATATTAAGAAGTGAACTTTAAGTCTAACATAACCTCATAAAACCGATTTATAAGGTGAGGTTTGCACCTACTTATATACAATAAAATATTTTCATCTCTAATCGATGTGCGATCTCCAACAAAATAATCAATTATTTCTTTAAGATAATAGATTGGTTATACATTATTAACTCAAATAAGTTTTAGAAGTATAAAACAATTAATTATGTATGAAAATAATCAATAATTTTGTTGCTCATAACATCCAACCCACTACTTAACATGTAACTGTATTCAACTTGACAAAAAGGAAAGAAATCTTCTCCCTACCTGCTTTTCAATTCCTAAACTAAACAAAGAATTGGAGATTAATTCAATTTAAGTATGGTTGAGAATTTTATTTTTATAACTCTAATTTTCCTTACCTTTATATCTTTTGGAAAAAATTTTGGTAGAACTATACCAAAAGAGTGATGATATGTTAACACCATATACAATAAAAAAAAACATGTACTTGATAAAATAAATTAATATTTTAATTATACTTAATTTATTTTTTAATATAAATTATTATTATATTATTATAATGGTTTGTCAATTGAATGTATTTTTTTTTATGTCTGACAAAATCTTTTCTACACCAAAATTGGTTTTATTTTGACCCTTTGTTGTGTTTTTCACGACTCATATAATTGGTTGTTTATATTTATCTTGTGCACAACTTGAGATTGATATTTTTTTTTAACTTTTCTAAACTTTTTAATCAAGACAACTTTGCAACTTTGTTCTTATCTTTTCATTACTAATAAAAGACTTTTGTTTGTAGAAAAACATTTTTTCTAGATTAATGATACATGACCTTGTATTCCCCCATACAATTTAAATTGTCATTGGAATCATCGCCAGTAATCAGAATTTTCAACTTTTGTTATGGATGTAAAGATTTTTATAAACTTGTGATTACAAGAGCAACATTTAACATGAGACATAATAATGCTAATAAAATATGATATAACAGGATAAAAGTATAAAAATATTAAAATAATGAGCTAATAATATAAATTATGCTTAAATTATATTTATGTATTAAATTATACACTTGATTTAAAATTAAGTTTTAATTTATTTTATTTTATAAATTATGAAAATTAGAAAAGTAATTTAATTTTTATTGAATTATAACAAAATATTTAATTTATATAACTATTTTTTTAATTATAAAAATTGTATATTTTTAAATTAAAATTAACATATTGAAAGCTATCTAAATAATCAGTATTTAATTTTAATATTCTAGTAAATAATATAATTTAAATTATGTGTTACAATAATAATAAATATAAATAAATAGGATAAAATGTTAAATACAAAATTATTATATATATTATCCTATAAATTAATATTAATAAATTATTCAAAATTGAATACGATCGACTACTTAGATAACTAAAACCAGTAGCAGACACTACACCCATAAATCATGCAGCAAAAACAAAGGCGACCAGTGTTGCAAACTGCAAATATTATTCTAAGGAAAGCATGTTTCTGTAATGGCACAATCATGATCATACAAAATAAACCAGTGAGTAACATAGATCAATGGTGACCAAATTATTTATCTGAACTAAGTTAAACCAGTAACATAGACCAATGGTGAACAAATGATTTAACTGAACTCAAACTTAGCCGCGCAAATTGACTAAGGTGATAATATCAGAACTTCTTGATAAAATTATAAATGTGATTGCTGACATCCTCTGCAGCTTCTTGGTTGTTGAAGTGAGCAACCCCTTCCTGCACAACCACTTCCTCCAAATATGGCACATCTCTCTTGAAAGCACCACTCTCTATGTAGTCTTTGGTCCCTAGTGAGGTGTAAACTATATCCAAATCACCTGTAATGAACTTCACGGGAACTTTGACTTGCACTCCAGTCCATGCTGCTGTGAGCTCCCAATTGCTGTAAACATAATGCAGATTAATACAATGCAGTTGAACCAATAAAAGCCATAGATATCTGACGAATGGAAAGTCTAAATTTCATTGTTTTCCATGGACAGTGTATCTTCCACTTTGGAACATTCATCAACATATGTAGGAAAAAGCAGCCATAGGAACTTACAGGTTGAGATTTCTATAGTAGTTGAGGCCACCAGTTAAGCCTGTCTTGGCAAATTTAGAAGCATAGTAAGTCACATCTTCCTGTGAGAGCCAAGATGGAAGGGGCCTCGATGGAAGGGACCCTGAAGCAAGGGGATTGGAACCCACTCCTTCTTTGGGGAGGATTGGTGGTCCTGGTCTCCTACTTGTAAGCATGTTCTTGATTACTTCTTCAATCTTATTTTTGCCATACAGAGCTTCCACCTTGCCTGGCTCCTGCCACACGAATTAGGTACCATAACAATCACCACAATATAAGATCACCATTCTTTCAATGTCATAGTCTACAAAACTGCTTCATGAACTCTATCGCTAACCAACTTCAACCATTTTGATTAAATTAAACCCATCCCAAATTTTGCTCTGTATCCATTTTCTTTTTGTTGTCTATTGTCTGAATTAAATGGGACAAGATCCGCATAGTTTGGAACCTTGCGAGACAAATACAAACAAAAAACAAATCCGATGTCGAAGCTAAAACTAAAACTCCGCACGAAGCAAGAAATAGATGTATGTTTAGTAAAATCACCTAAAGATTGCAGAATCAAGTTCGCATAAAATTCAATTTCACATAGAAATTGAGATAGGTAAAAGTAGATGAACCCCAACAGCAATTAAGTTACTCCATCTAACTTTTGTACTTTGGAGTAGACAAAAAGCCATAAATAGGAATAGGAATAACAAACATAACAGGCAATATCAGGGGCTATAAATGAAGAAGGCAGAGGAAGCACCTGGAATCTGCAGATGTAGTAGTCATCCCCATAAAGAGCACGCATGGCATCAACGGTCTTCACTTTTGGGTTTCTGGGCATGAAAGGGACGCTGAGGCAAACATAGGCCTTGATTCTATCAGGTCGAAATAAACATGTGTACCATCCTACTATGGCTCCCCAATCATGGGCAACGAGGAAGACTTGATCCACACCAAGTGAGTCAATGAGTGCCACGACGTCAGCCACGAGGTGCAAGATGGTGTAGCTGCTCACCGAAGCTGGGGCATCGGTGTCTCCGTAGCCACGAAGATCAGGAGCCACGGCGCGGTACCCGAGGGCGCTGAGAGCCAGAATCTGGTGGCGCCAGGCATACCAGAGCTCGGGGAAGCCATGGAGGAACAGGACGACAGGACCCTCTCCTTTCTCTGCTACATGCATTTTAATGCCATTCACTTCCACTGTCCTGTGTTCCACGCCTTCCATCTCTTCTCTGGTGTGAATACTGTAAGAGCCTGATGTGTCCTTCTAACTCCTCTCTGCCCTTGTTAAATAGATAGGGTGTTTGAATTTTCTCAAATCCAAAGGGATCACTTTCTGGATTGCAGGTGGCTGCATGTAGTTGAATCTTCTATTAAATTATATTAATCACTAAACTTTATCTCTAATTCACTTTAACTTTATGTCTAATTCACATGACAACTTAAGTGAGATTATATTATAAATAATTTAATAACTGTTAAATAATGACTAGTCTAATATTTCTAAGACACAAATTTTTTATATGATAAAAATGACTTTATTATAAAAGAACATGATAATGAGGAGAAAAATTATAATATTTTAATAATATATAAACAATTTATTAGTTTATAAGATTGAATTAAACTTTAAAAATTTATTTTTTAATATTACATCATAATCTTTTACTAATGAAAATTAGTTAAATTTATCAAATCATGTCGACTAAATTTTAATAAGATATAAGGAAATATAAACTCTATTTTATAAATTTTAATTTAAAAATATTAAATTAGACTTAAACTACTTGATAATTAGCTTTTTTATCTCCAACAAACTATTATCTCATATCCTTATCAATCTTATTATTACTAGTTTCATCTTTATATATAGTCAAATTTTACATAGATATGCTCAATTGTATTAAGATTATTTATTATACTACACATGTTTATTGACTTTCATTGTGTAAAATTTAATTGTTAGATCTGGAACTCTGCCTACAGTTTCCTTTCAAACTATAGAGATCCGAGTCTCATATAAAATATTATTTAAGTTAGTCTCTCAACAAAAATATATTCTTAAATAAATTTATATATGCATTGATTTCATTTTCTTTAAAGCTTTATTTTAAATTTTACAATAATCACAATATTAAGTGATAAAATGTATATTCTTATTTTAATAAGTGTGATATATTAACACCCAAAACTACTTTGTATCTGTATTGTGGCATTTTTTTATTTAGTCACAAGTCATTGTTATAAATTTTTATTATTTTTTTTATAAAAACTTTCATGATAACCATTTGTCTATTCTATTTTGACACATGATACATGGCTTACTTTTTCATATAGTTTATTATTTTGTGGTTCACAATCTTACCTTAAGATAATGGCAGTGATACTAATGGCAGTCGACTAAGAATAGATATTTTTATATTTTAGATATTTTATATATAATGAAAAGTTTTCTCATAATTTGATGAGTAAATAAATTATTATAATTGAGAGCAATGTCTGTTAATTAAAGTATTTAGTTTTAGAAATAGTGGTTCAGCTGAGTTATTATGTTTTTTTCGTTTTTACCTAATTTTATTTTTAATTTTATTCTATAATAACTCTATATCTCTTACAATTAATTACCGTAATTAACGTTCTTAGATTTTTTTTATTAATTTCTCCTATCAACAATAAGATTAAGATTGTTTCACTGTTTAACATACTCGACCCATGACGTGAGCAGTTTCTTTTTTTTTTCTTTGAATATATTCGTTTGTTCCAATTTTATACCTTTTTCTTTCAGCAAATCAGACTAAGTCTTCATAATATATATACTTTATCATTCTTTTCGTACTTTACGTTCACACCCCAAAACAAAGATGATATTAAAGAATAAGGAATTTAAAATAATAAATAAGATTCATGTTTTAATCTGGTTCTTTGAAAGATAACTTGTGACTTTTGCCATTACTTTTTCCACATTTTTTAAAACAAAAAATAATTGTCGACTCTTATAGAATTAATCGAATAGAACAAATAAAATATTCATCAAATTCCAATTGTTTGTTTGAGTACTTTTACATAAACCACCTTTCTCTCTCTCTTATTTAAAACTAATTCATGCATCATTCAGCAACACCAATGTATAGTTTCTGTATATATCATCCAAGGTTACATCATTTATTTATTTATTTAGAAGTGATTATAAGAGTTTTTTTTATTTATTCTGGATTTTCCAGGAGTTCAAGTTTAATTTTTTAAATTAAACATCTAATTAAACTTATTCAAGTTTCAATCAATGTGGAACTGTTTTATCGCTTTCATCTCTAATTATTAAAAGATATGTGTTAATATGTAATTCTTTTTATCATTGTTATATTTTTAATATTTATTATTTTAAATTGTACATTTTAGCATATATAATTTTTTATTTTATTTTATTAACAATAAAGAATTAATAAATAAGAACCATTTAAGGTGATCCAACCCTTATATAAATTGTACTTTAATCTCCTCCTATCTCTCAAGAAACACCTATCAAATAGACAAAATCAAATTTAACATATATAAATGCAATTAGAATGTATAATTATCACAATCTCTTTAATAATTAATAAATAAATAATGTAACATTCTCAAGTAACATCTATTTCCATAAAATAACTGAAATCTTCTTCTATTGTATTTAATGGCTAATTTTAGTCTCTTAGTAAGAATAATTGAGGAGCAGTTGAATGATATTCTTCCTGTTTAATGTTTAGACTTAGTTTTATATCTCATTTTAGTAGAAAACTTTGTAATTAAATCAAATCTAGTTTTGAGATATAATTTATTCAAAAAATTCAATCTTTAGTGTTATGATAAGAAGGAGAAGTGAAGGAGAATTTTCATGAATTACTACAAGAACAAATTTGTTATCCCAATTTAAGTTTACTTAGTTAACTTCAAGAATAGTAGAGTTCCAAAGCTAAATTGCAAATTATCTAAATGAAACCTAATTTACTCTTTGTGTAAAGAAACATAAAACATGATGTTTGGAAAAGATAATTTATTAAGTGAATCAAATTTCCACACCCAAATAAGAAATGTATAAAAAGGTGTATTTTATCTAAAGAGGAATTCATTTAGTAATCAAAATTATTCGATGAATATATAGAGACAAATTTTAGACATTCTATCTTTTAAAGATTTGTCCAATAAACTTAAATTCTGACAAGTGAAATTTATAAATTTTTACTTAAATAGAAGGTTTTTGAAAGTTGTAAAGATCAATAGCCAGGAGAATAAGACGAAAACATAGCAAGAGTGATAACTTCAAGGAGAGGCAACCTTGGAGTTTAGAAAACAATTATTGGATTGTTTTCTTCCTTTTTATCTTTGATGTGTAATATTATGCATTGTATTCCATGTATAGCTAAGTATTTTTTTTATTGGTATCAACCCTAATCAAATTATAAGTCTTATGTATTATATATATATATATATATATATATATATATATAAAATAAAAAATCTTCTACTAATTATACTTATAAAAACCCTAAATAGAAAGTTATAATAAAAAATTTAAATAATTCTTACTTGAGAAAATGATTCAAGTTCTAAAATGAGTAATTGAGAGTAAAAAAATTTACAAAAAAAGTCTTTTATATATTATGGACCTTGCACACATGAATTCAATTAATTACTAATAATTAAGGTCCATCCAACAAACCTTTTAAAAACTAAGACAAATTCTTCATGCACCTTTATATTTTTTTTTAATTTCAATAATATTCTTTAATTAAAGTACAAACTAAAATTTAAAAAAAATTAATTTATATTAATTTTTTTAATAGAAATATATAAATTAAAAAATTAAAAAATTCAACATATCTCAAATAAAGTTTTCTATAAAAAAAATAAAGTTTGTAAAACCCAAACAGAAGGTACGCAAACAAATGGCACCCAAATGCAGTAAGAGACACCAAATAGAGGGCAATAACGTCCAAAGAGATAGAAAGGTAAACAACATAAAATTACCATAGAAAAAAGACTTTTTTTTCTGAGTCCTAGGCAAGATGTATTATGTTGGTGGGTAATTTATTAGCAAATGACATAATAATAAGTTGTATTAAAATTATAATTATACGATTGCTTAATTACTATAAAATTATCATAACAATTATCACCCAATTTTACTTTGAAAGTCGAAAAATTAAAGTATAATTAATGACACCAAAACCAAAGATGGGATTGTTTTAATAAATTTTTATCAGAGTTTCCACCACTAGAACAGTGTTTACAGAATTACCAGTATGACTACTTTGCCTTCTTCATATCTGATTGTAATCAGCAAAAACAAAATGAATAATTTGACTTCAGGAGATCAAGGATTCCAGTCTAAACGACCACATTCATATTATTTGAAATATAACTTAAACAAACGTAATTAGAAAACACGATAATTAAGTAGCATAAAGGAGAACCAAATTATTTGACTAAACACAGAATGAGCACACGACAATTAAAAAAGTTGACAAGATCAGAAGTTCTTGATAAAATCATAAATGTGATTGCTGACTTCCTCTGCAGCTTCTTGGTTGTTGAAATGAGCCACTCCTTCCTGCACAATCACTTCCTCCAAATTTGGCACATCTTTCTTGAAAGCACCACTCTCTATGTAGTTCTTCATCCCTAGTGAAGTGTATACTGAATCCAAATCACCTGTAATGAACTTCACTGGAACTTTGACTTGTGCTCCAGTCCAAGGTGCTGTGAGCTCCCAATTTCTATAAAATGAGCCATGCAACAAACAGTAAAATCATTTAGCACATGGTTGGTGTCTGCATGTTGCATGTTGCATTTTGCATGTCATTTAGCACGTGGGTGTCTGTGTAAGAACTTACAAGTTGATATTTCTGTAGTAGTTGAGGCCTCCAGTGAAGCCTGTCTTTTCAAATTTGGAAGCATAGTAGTTCAGATCTTGATGTGAAAGCCAAGAAGGAAGGGGCATTGAAGTGCTAAGATTTGAACCCATTCCTTCTTTTCGCAAGATTGGTGGCCCAGGTGTGCGATTTATCAGAAGGTTTTTCAATACCTGTTCAGCGCTATTTTTGGCTAACTCACCTTCTGCCTTTCCTGCCTCCTGTTATATTAATTAACCAGATAATACCATCACTTTCTTTTACTCCTTATAACTTTCTGTTAAGTTCTTCTAAACTTATTTTATATTTTAGTGTATTCTTTTTTTCATTTAATATTTCCAATAATATGTTCTTCTTAAACTAATGTCTTTGAACAAAATGGGACAATTTAAAGTAAACTATTCAAGAGGAGAGAAAATATTTTACAAAAGCTTAGCAAAATAAGAAGATAAAAAAATAATTATGATACATTGTTAATCAATTTTTTTCTACACTCAAATGCTATTATATTGACAACTTTACAGCACATTATAACTAAAAGGATAAATACAATTTTGCTGAAATAACACAACTTTAAAATTATATTAGACAAATCACAATTTTAAACTAATATTTTTAATATCTACTTATCAAAATAACATTTTTTAAAAATATAAGTATGATAATAAAGTAAATTTAAAGGTGGACAAAGACAACTTTGTATATAAAAGCAGTAAAAAAGGAAAATTATGCCATGAAAACCTGTGATAAGGGGCAATGTAAGTTTTGACTTTATGAGAAAAACAAGAGTTGGTAATTAATAATTTGAAAAGTGGAAGAGGGTATGCATTGTAGTTAAAAAAGCAAATGGCCATAAACACAAACTGTTGGACGAAAGCGTGAAGGTAATAAATGCAGAACCTTTCACTTGACTGCAACATTAGTTCCTGCAAAACTGTATAGCGGCTGGCAATGGCAACACAATATGAACACAACTATAACCACCGCAGAAGTAGAATAAATTGCAATTAAAACCTTGGCTCTGGTTTGCTTGCTTAAATTAACAGTGTTCTACAACAACAGAAATAGGCAATAAATGTGGTTAACTTAATTTGGTGTTGTAGTTTATAGAATAAAAGGAGAAGAAGAACCTGGAATCTGCAGATATAGTAGTCATCTCCGTATATGGCCCGCATGGCATCAACGGGCTTCACTTTTGGGTTTCTGGGCCAGAAAGGCACACTGAGGCAGACATAGGCCTTCACTCTGTCGGGGCGAAACATGCAGAGGTACCAACCTATGATGGCACCCCAATCATGAGCCACCAGGAAGACTTGGTCAACACCCAGAAGGTCTATAAGCGCAACGAGATCACCCACTATGTGAAAACAGGTGTAGCTGCTGATTGAAGGTGGTGCCTCTGTGTCACCGTAGCCACGTAGATCTGGTGCAACAGCGCGATATCCTCGGGAGCTGAGAGCCAGAATCTGGTGGCGCCAGGAGTACCAGAGCTCAGGGAAGCCATGGAGGAACAAGACGACAGGACCCTCTCCTTTCTCTGCAACATGCATTTTGATGCCATTCACTTCCACTGTTCTGTGTGCTACGCCTTCCATCTCTTTCTCTTCTTGCTGTGAGAGTGAGTTTGATGCTAACTCTATAAGATGGAGTTGTAATGAGAGAGGTTGGTATTTGACCAAAATGGCTCACTTCATTTCACTGCTATGAAATTCAGAAACTGTCATCCAAGTAAATGTACAATAAAAGTTGGGAGGGGAACAAAAGAACAGTAAAACATTGCATGTATGACACATGGCAAAAAAATAAAATAAAGATACAAAAAATTTTTTAGTTTAAACTACTTTTGTGGTCTCCACCAGATTATATAATACACAAAAATTTGAAAAAAAAAACCTGTAGTTGATATTTTTTTGGTTAGAATTTATTAAAAATTGAGGAAATTATAGCTAACAGATAGGATCTCTCTATTTCATAAATGCCTTTAAAATTTGATTTTTTTCGCCACTTGGAATTCATTAAAAAACTATCAGTACAGATTCTTTTATAAAAACTAAATGACAAGTATTCCAATTTTATCCTTTAAAATTAACTATTATTCATTCATTTATAATTATCAGTTTAATAACTTCTATTTTTAACGAATAAAAAATAAATACAAAAGAAGGTAAAAATAGAAAAACCCTACCTCAGTGAAACCTTTTCTCTACGCTTGCCCCTGCAGGGTTATGAAAAGGTTGTCAGCAAGCAAGTTTCGTGGGGGCCACCAGTCACTGATATGAGACTAATCACTTTTCCTGACACATTAACATCTTTTTCCCTAACGCTTAAATCTTATTAATAACCATTACTTCAATTCAAATCTTAATTCTGGAATAAATATTTTCAAAAGATATATTCCCTAGTTAAGATATATTTTTAAATCTCTGATCCATTCATCATTTTTAAATTTTTTTATTAATACAAATATTTATTACTTTTTCTTTATTATAATTGGTACTAATCATACCTTATGGTTAATAAGTAATTAATTAGTTAATATGTATTTGTTGGTAGTACTTTTGATAGAACGGTGATCATGAAATTAAATAATTAATTATTGTATCATTAATGTCATTAAAAAAATTATTAAATAGAAATTAATTGTAGAAAAAAAAATAATTAATTGCATTAAATTAGAAACCATCTTAAACAATAAAAAAATATTAATTTATAAATTAGTTTTTATTATTAATAAATAATTTATAAATTAATATCTAATTAATTACCTTGCAAGTTTGAGTCAAATTATAAATAAAATTTTATTCTTAATGGGACTCTCCTACTTCTTCATTTGTTTCAACAAAAAGAAAAAATAATTTTATAATTTAATAAAAAATAAATGTTTTTTTCTTTAGTTTGGATATCAATTAATTAAATTCTAAATTTTTTAGTTTCAACCACAATTAATAATATAATTAGATCAACATGTTACTTTTCATATTTCAAACAAAACACTTCACCTTTTCTATTTATAATTCTCATCCTTTCTTACGTGTTTACTTCATATTGATTTATTTTATTTTATTTAAATTAGTTTTTAGAAAAAATTCAGCCTTTTATAAATATATTTACATGAAGATAAAGATATATTTATTTATTATTTAAATTTAAGAAGTTAATGTATCTCTTATATTTCTAAAATCCTAAATCTCAATAGTCACATCCGAATCATAATTTTTGGAATCCTGTAAAATAAAAATAAATAAATTTTTCATAATTCGTTATTTAACTCTTCAATAGTGAAACTTACGATTCATAGGTTATAAGAATGCAAACTTATTTAAAGGAATTATATTTATATGAAGTTGTGGAAGAGAATTACATATTGATTCGCTGCCTTAAAATTTTACTACAACTTAAATCAAAATGCAAAAGAAAAAATAAATAAAAAAGACTAAGGGAAAACCATGTCTGTTTGTTGGTGTTGGAGAAATAATTTTCACTAGAATTATGGTACTAAAGTCACCAAAGGAAATTTGAGATTATTCAAAAGGGAAATGTGAAGAAAATGAGAAAATAAAAAATATAAAAGTGTTAAATTTGATAAGAAAAAATTGAGTAGCAAAAGATGAAAGAGTCTCGTACAATTAAAGAATACTCAAATAAATTGTTGGATATTGCTAACAAGATAAAATTATTGGATAAGGAGTTTCTTAATTCCATACTATTTGAGAAAATTTTAGAAACAGTGAACATATATTACTTTGTTGCAAAAACACAAAGGATCCATCTACAATTACTTTAACATCAATAATACAAGCCCTCCAAGCACAAGAGCAAGAAGATTAACAAAAAAAGATTATGTTTTTTAAAGTACTTTACTTCATATTGTCGAAAATGCTTTTAAAGTCAATAATTACAAAAAGAACAGATAAACAAAAACAGGACATATTTTTTCATTTTGTTCCTACAAAAAAAAATTATCACTAATATAATAAGTGTTTGGTGGAGACCAGATGCAAAATGTTCATATAAAAAAAATATTTAAATCTCAACATCCGTAATAATCTTTGAAGATTGTAGAAGACAAATCCAAAGAAAAATTACTTATTGCAACATCATATTTTACAACTAACAAATCTACTAAAGATTGACTTGTAAATAGTGGTTGTACAAATCATGACTCATTATGGAGAATTTTTCAAATATCTCAACAAATATAATATTTCTAAAATAAGAATTGGAGATGAAGCACAACTTGTTGTGAAAGATGTAAGAATAATTTCAATTAAAATTTATTTCATGTGCCAAATTAATTTTGTATCTTATATATTTATAAACTTAATTAAAATTTATTAAGTGTTGTATATTTGTAAACTTAATTAAAATTTGTTAAATGTTGTTCAATGGTTAGAAAATGTTATATGTTATAAAATGTTCTTTAAAAATGAACTTAGCCTGAATAAAGATGCTAACAATATAAAAGTTTAGTGAAAGATGAAAATATAAAAAAATGATTAAGTCAAAAAATAATAAATATCTTTTGAAGAAATTTAACGTCCAAGAAAAGAATGTAGATGAAGAATCATATTCTTTCATTCATCAAAATTCTATATTATTACTATAAAATCCACAATAGGTGAAGAAGATGAGATTGATAAAAAAAATAATGAAAAATGTCATATTGAATTAAGTTGTGATCTCAAGATAAAAAGAAGAGAAAAAACAAAAATCACAAACTAAAAAAGATTTAAAAAATCAAACAATTAAAGAAAGGTAATCAATATAAAATTTGATATTTAAATAAATAAATATTAAGATAAAAAAATGTTAACAATATTTACTTAATATATGTATTTAAATTATTTTTTTTTAAATCTTTCATTTTTAAAAATACCTTTAAATGTAAAAATAAAAATTATATTTATTTATTATTTAAATTAAAAAAATTAATATTGAAATATTGTCAATATTAGATATTATTATTCAATTTACTTTATATATAAAATATATTAATAAAATAAATCATAAACTTGTTTTATTATGATTCTTTTATTAAAAAATATAATTTCACAAGTAATTATTAAAATAAATATTTTTTTTAAAATTATTAAAATAAATAAATTGTGAGAAACTAATACAATTTCATTTAAAATCTGATTACATTAGAATGGTGAAATTTGAACTGAAATCATCATGCTGCATTGTTATAACTTAGTTAATTGATTGTCCCATATATGGAAAAAGAAAGGTGTGGAAACGGCTTACTTCCTCCGTAAGGGGTGAAAGAAGAAAGGCATACAGTTGTGTTTGTGTTTTGATTATACTGCCTATGATCTAACATGCACATAAAAGCAATTTCTCCCATCATATCAATTTCAATATGCATCCAGCCTGTTACTTCAAAATGATGAAAATAATCTTAAATAAAATAAAATATAAATAAAAATTATTTCAGGAACCTATTATCCAAAAATATTCTGGATTTGACTATCCAGAATATATTTTGAATTCTAAAAATTATTATTCAGAATGCATTTTTAATTTTGTGTTCCAGATTTTTTTTTCAAAATGTATATTTTTTATTCCAAATTTTTATATCCAGAAAAGATAATTTTGAAAATAAAAAAATTGATATGTTGCATGTTAGAATTTATATGGCGGAGGGAGGAGGGAGAAAGAAATTGCCGCACATAAAAAGGTGTAATTTGCATTCCAATTTTAAGTACAAATATGATTCTCCTCACCCAATTCAATAAAATAAGTTACAATTTGAACATAAAATTTGAATGATTTGAAATTAGATTTGAAAACATTTCAAATACAATAGTTCAATATTTTATTTTAATTTACATTTGAAAATTTTGTTTATTATACTTTAAATTAATTCAAATTAATGCAAAAAAATTATACACAATCCATTATTTAAATATAATAAATTTTAAATAACTTTTTAATATTACTTCAAATTTTATAAAATAATAACTTCATAATTAATCATCTTTCAACTTTAATTTGTGTCACATCAATCAAATAGACTCATTATCTCAATCCAAAATTAATGTTCATAAAAGATAGTTTAACTAATATTATCTAATTTAATAATTTATAAAATAGAGAAACAAAATATCATATTAAAGTTACTAACTACTTATATTGATATTATTTATTTTTATAAAATCTCTAAACTCAAAATAAAAACATACATAGCCATATACAGCAAACATGTATTGTACTTAGATTAATTTGCAGGCAATTGCTTCCTGCACCCACATTTTTTAACATTGCACCCAACACAATTTAAAATTCCAAAAATACTCTTTATTTTGGAAATGAATGCATTTCGAAAAATATATCAGAATAGATTATTGTATTCTAAATATAAAAATCTGAAAAAAAAATCAAAATCTCATTCCAGATAAAAGAAATTCAAAATTAAAAATAATACATTCCAGAAAAATTTATCTAGAAGAAATTATTGTGTTCTGAAAAAAAGGATCTAGAATGTATTTTATATGTACCCCATTTTTTTAAGGATATTTTGTCTTTTTCAATTGGGCGTAGTGATATGGTGCAGGAAGCAATTGCCTAATTTGCAATATCAGGCCATCATCCTATCCTTTGACTTGGGCTATTTCTTCCTGCACCTCCATACCTTCTTCTCTCACATCTATAAATTTTCGTATTTCCAAAAATACTTCTCTGTAAGTTTTCGAATTATATAATCCAGAAGTCTTTTTTCAAATACATTTCCGGATTACATGATCCAGAAGCTACTATATGGAACTAACACGAGAAGGATAAAAGTGTATTTTTATGTTGTATATGGGGTGGCAAAAAAAGATATGGAAGTGCAGGAAGGAAGAAACATTCTTTTGACTTGTTCACCCAAACCCAGACCCAATAGTTTATATTGGCTGCTCTCCAACTGATCTCCCTGAACAAAGTCCATGTTATAGTCACCAACCTTGCGAATAACAAATTTATCTAGACTTTTTCAGTCATTAATTCATGGAAACAAGTTTCACCTTATAAAATTTTCCAACTCCTAAAACCCCTTAAAAACAGACTAGTATTTATAACAACCTTTCTGAAGATAATTATCTGACTGAAGATAATTAACAAGAATAGGTTGCTGATATTAAAAATAAAAGAGGTTGATCCATTCAAAGACAAGAGATGCCACAAGGAATCATAATGCTATTTAGAAATGATATATCAATAAAAGGCAATGAAAAAGAATTGAACCTAGGATATTTAGGTTGATTCTATTCGATCCAAACCTACTTTAAGAACACTCGTTGGGGAAAAACTAAGAGGGGAACGAATTTTAATAATTCAGTCACACGTGCCCAAAACAAATAAACAATTCAAGATTAAATATGTGTTGGCAAATAGCACAATGATTGTCCAATCTCAAGATACCATGTATGGAATCTGCTGGGTCGAAAACTCTTCATCTGAGAACCATACATGTATCCCAATGGTAAGCACAATATAAAGATATACCCCTCCCCTTCCCCAAGGAAATGGAAGGCTGCTGGTTCTTATAATGTAAAAATAATTTATGCACCCCTGTAAGTAAAATTGGTTCTTTGCAGATTTTGTTGTACCCCCTATGAAATCCATACCTTCTCAATGCCTAATCAAAACTTGCATTTAAAAAGTTCAGCAGTTCATTTCTCTTGCTTTCAGCCACTTTGTCTTCCTTCGTTTTTTCAAGTTTCAGAAGAATCTACAAAAAAAAAGAGTATAAAATAAAATCAAGATTGCTACTACCAATAACAGGATCAAATCAAAGAGGTACAATCAAATAACACATCCCTACCTTCTTGCCAGATACAGCACTCCGACGGACACCGTCATCTTTGTCACGCCCTAAAAACTGATCCAGCAAAAAAACTACGAAATTAGAAACCATGGAAGCATTTAAATGCATTGAACGTCTGAGATAGATTACAATATAAACCTTGGAAAGCTGCACAGGGCTGCTGCTCCTCTCATCATGCTGCTTCTATATAAAGCTCCCATTGCCAGGACAAACCCCACCAAGAAACATCAATCAAGTCGATCATGCCACAGATCCCAGCTCCAATTTCAAAGAGCCAATACATAAAATAGGCAGAAAGTATCATGAGCATCTCAGACTGGAATGTACAAAACTTTGTGTTTGGAAAAAGGTTTGCAACTTTACAAAAACAATTAATAATTTGTTGTTTATGCCACACATTTATGGTTCAGGATTAATGACGTCAAATCAATGGTTTCAAGATGTAGATGATAGAAACAGAAAATTATATGGATGTGTCTTAAGTAGATGAATCTTAGATTTATTAAAGAATCCATGTAGAAACACTTCAGTAATGAGTATTAAGCAAGTTTATGAACATAGTCAACATTTCAGGGCGACTTACTTGAGTTAGAAACTTTAAATATGAAGAACATCATGCATATTGAAAAAATAAACAAGTATAAAAAAGTGACCTACCTCTTTTACTTTATGCTTCGGCCGCTTGTGATGATGGCTTTTGCTTCGATCCTTTTCCTTATTCTGGATGAAAGAGAGACGTGAGGTAAATGGTCAACATTAAAATCTAATCATAACTGTATTACCAACAATTCACCTTCTTTGGCCTGTCACTCCTTTTGTGCCTCCTTGAACGGTGAGATGTTTCATGCTCACTGTCAGAAGAACTTTCACTTCTGAAGTGATAAGGAGAACAAAAAGAGTTATGACAAAGCCAGATTAATGAGTTCATTACTCTTGTATTGTATCGCTACAAGTCTTAGTATAAGGCTCATAATTTATCAACAACAAACATTATGCAGAAATCATGTTTCCAAATCCACAGTAAAGGGGACACAATGAAGGAAGGAAGGTATAACAATCAGCTATGAGGAGAAGAAAGGAGGTTGTAAAGGGAAAATAATGCACGGCAAAGTAGACAGAGCATAAGCTTAGTCAATGGCCAGTGTTATCAAAATCTTTCTGACCGTCATAATTGTAATCCCATTATACATCACTTCCAATTTCCTTGCACACAAAATAATAACATAATATAATGGAACAACACAGATTTCATTAGTGAGAGATCTTAATGTTGGATCATGAACATTCATCTCATTTCCCAATTCGAAAAATCAATTATGCGTAATAATCATCTCCGGGCCCTAAGACAGAGAGAAAGTTTGAATAAACTACTTCTATTAAAACAACAACTGTATGACTCCATTACAATGCTTGGAAATATATACTAGAATTAATATTTCAGTGATTAGGTTATTTTAGCCAACATTTAAGATCCATATATCCTAAAGAATATGAGAACACAAAGCTATCAGAGCTGCGAGTCTCGTAATTGTATTGAATCAGCCATTGGAACAAAGCATATATATATATATATATATATATATATAAGAATAACAATGAGATAAAATAATTAAAAGAAAAGCATCCAGTTCGGCTCTGCAAGGGTTAGATGCGGAACCTGGAGTAATCGGAGACGGAGGATGAGGAATGGGAATCGGAATCGGAATCGGAATTGGAAGAGTGGTGCTGATGCCTACGACGTCGTTTTCCACGGGACTGAGACTTGGTCTTCTTTCGGATCTTGAGGGAGTCCTTGTCACGGTCTCGGCGGTGGCGGTGATGACGCCGGCGACGGTGAGGAGAAGAGTGCTCGGCGGAAGATAGAGAAGAAGAAGACGCCGCCATCAAAAACTTGCGAGCGAGGGTTTGCTTTAGAGCCGACTCACAAGTTTTAATTTCGTTGTTGATCTCTTCTTACTTCTCTGTTACTTCGTGATGTCAATTATATTGTCAATTAAGATTTGTTTTTTTGTACTGAGTTAACATTTTGTTTAAGAAATTATTTAAAATCATATTTCTCCTTCACAAAATACCTGCCAACATAGAGAGTGCATTTTATTGGAAATTATAGTTTGAAAATAACTCAACCAAAATTTTATTTAATATGTAAATTTTACATAGTTACCTTTGTAACTTATGAAAAAACATATTTGTATACTAGTAGTGGTCATTCAATAATTTAAAATAAATATATTTTGTTTAAATAAAAAATGAAATGGAAAAATATATGCAGTGAAAATATATAGCTATAATATAGATTAATCTGTATTGCGATGAGAATATTAAATATTCGCTTTTCTTTCATGAGAAAAAAAAATATAAGAGTGTAACTTTTTTAATAAAACATATTTAAAAAAATATTTAAAATTATGTTTTAACAACCTTCTAACAAACATAGGAATATGTTAAATAAATATATGTTTATAATAAATCTATCTATAATACAAATGAAATCTCCTTTCAGGATAATTTTCTTCACTTGTGAACACTATAATATTTTTAAAAAAATAATTCAAAAAATTTTTTATCATAAAAGGAATTTTTCATACATGTCAATTAAAGAGCAGAGAATCTTAGTTCTCTCCGAACATAACATATGACGTATAGGAAAGAGTCCATGTCTCACACTTTTTCTTATCTTTTTCTCTATCTTTATCTTATTTTTGTGCGTCTAGTAAAAAGAGCAACTCATCTTGTTTTACAAGTTTTACCAAAATTGTCATATATACTTGATATTTTTTTCTTCAATGTCGTTCTTTGATCAATGTTATAGGACCTTAATCATGTAAAAGAAGGCAAGTAACAAACATGTGCACAATAAAATTTGAAATTTAGAGCCAACTTTTCAATATTTATATGTTCAGCATGATATGTGCAATGTTTCATATCATTCCTCCAGTTACAAGAAACGAAGAGGGAAACAAAGAAGAACAAAATAAGGCAAACGAGTATGAAACAAAAGATGAGTATACGTTACAGTTTCATGTGTTTAGTTTATCTATTCATCCCGGTTTCTGCATAGTTTTATGTCATTACTTATGATAGATATAAAAAATGAAGAAGTCACATATTCACTGATAGCCCGAGACAATTGATGTCGACAACACTAAGACATCTTGTTGAATCAGCAGATGTCACAAGCGACTTGGAAGCAAAGGTTGGGCTCGCCGAAGTTTAGGATGTGCGACATATTTTGTTTAGTGCAAGCATTATGCACTACTATAAAATAATGTATAGACGAGAGTTTTAAAGACTTACAATGATGACTTCAAAATCATTGTCTATTGAGTCGTCATTAAAAATATTCAATTTAGACAACAACTTAAAACATCATCTATATTCTTGGATATAGACGACAACTTAAAACATCATCTATATTCTTGAATATAGACGACAATTCATAACAGGAATCGTCGTTCATCCATAAATATAAACGACATTTTTTGCCAAATTGTCATCCTAAATATCAATTAGACAAAAAAACAAAAACATTCACAAAATAAACAATGGTTGGGGTTGTAATCATCATCTATCGATCACATAGACAATTGTTGTAGCAATAATCATCGTCTATATTTGATATAGACTACGATTTTGGTTAGAATTATCATCTATATTGAGATTTTTTTAGTTCAATGTGCTTGTTAAATTTTACCATCTTTAATAACATGTACACAGTAGATCACTAGTAAGATTAAACAATATCATATAAAAACATATAAAACATACGAAAACATAACTATCACATCAAATGATATTGTAAATTAATATGAAATGTCAACATTTCCTCAAACTAAAAGCATATAAACTAAATCTAATATCATCTAACAAATCCAAATGAAGCATTGATCATGTCCATTGCACCTGAGAATTGTCCAACACCTGAGAAACGTCCAACACATTGGCAACAAATGCAATATTTATTTCTTCAATTTTCAAATTTCAATGAGGTTCTAAATCTTTTGTTCAATGAATTACAAGTGTTTTGTCAATCCTAATCTCAACATTAATGAAAACAGAGAAATATACAAAGAAGTTGTGTAATTATGTATACACATTCTGCTTTAATTTAAAACACACATACACTAAAATCATACCCCTTGCATAACTTCAATGTAAACGGAAAAAAAATTAAACCATCAATTAACTTTAAACAAAGTCTAATTTGTACCCCACAATTTTGTTAGACACAAAAGTCTTGTTGATCAAATGCAACTTCACTTTAAAAAAAACAAATTATGTCATTCAAAGTAAAGTGTCATTCATGGACTACTTATTTAGAATAAAATCATTTCATACAAATAGGATTTATACATATTAATAATTTTAAAAATTAATTGTCCATTTCAGTAAATTTGATTCAAAATTACACCATTTTGATATATTTTCTTCATTTTTAACTCACTCATTTACTAGATCAATAAAAGATTACTTATTTTAATGTTGAAATTAATATATAGATTGTATGTCAAATTAATCTCGTAATATTGGAACTCATTTCATCAAGAACTTCCTTAATAAATTTTGTATTTCATAAAAAAAATAAAATAAATATACCATACGAATGTATTTTTCTGGTTATATATGAAACATTTAGAAAAGGTATCTATTTTTTTTTTATGCGATAGAAATACCAATTTCTTCCCATAAGTTAGCTTGATTTTCTTGTATATTTTATTCCATGTATATATAATTTTAAATTTATTACTTGAATTAGATTATATTCATTATGTTAAAGTTGATTTAATAAATACATTTATACTTTCGAATTTGAAAGTTTATATTAAGAATACTGTGTAACAAAGTTGTTTTTTTTTTTTTAAATAAACTTTTTAAACTGGTTGTTTACATAATTTCACTTTCATTTCTCCAAAGTAACATAGAAAAATTACTTTGTGAGTCGTTACTAAAGTAGAGTTTTTATTTATCAAATGGATATAATTTTTATTCAAATTTATTAAAATGGATAAATTTTTAAGAAAATTACACATATAGATAAATCGTGTTAAATTATATTTTGAAAACATTTTAGGACAATCAAAGGAAAATCATACTTTTGAGAACATAAATTTTTATATATGAAGTAGGACTTCTATTTTTTTAACTTTTTTAATTTTATGTTTTTAAACTTTTTGTACAAACATAATTTTGTTTTATATATTTTTTAAAATTTTATTAATGATTTTTTAAAAATTTTATGTAAACGCTTTTTATTTTGAAATATTTTTTAATAAATTAAAATTAGTTTTTTTTAATTCTTTCACTGTGTAAAGTTTCTTTTACTTTATCTAATTTTGTATATAAAGATATTTTTTTGAATGATTTAATAATTAAAATTTATATATGATTTTTATTTATTTATTATATATATATATATATATATATTGAAAAACATGGTGATATAAATAAAATTAATTAATGTAAACATATTTTAAAAAATTAATTATATCTATCAGTACGACTTCATTAAAAAATATATTTATATAATATAAAATATTAAAAAAAATAATTTCTGTCTATATAATACAACTTCATTAAAAAAGTATTTATTTAGAAGTCATACTTTGAATTTATTAATTTGTATAATTTTTTAAATTGTATTAATTTCAATAAATTTGAGGGTATTAAAGCATGGTCACCCTTGGTAAAAGGAGAGGAGTATGGAAGGATTGATTTAAGAAGAAGAGAATTGCAGAAAGAGGGGTGAGTTAAGTAATTGGGAATCTAATTAATTAAGTATCCTACAAGCATAGAGAACTGTAGGAAAAGGCCAGTTCATACGCACTTGCATTTCAGAGTAATGAATGAATAGAAGAAAGAAAAAAAGATAAAGGTGGTAGAAGAACACAAGCATGAGTGATAAACTGGCTATTTAATTAGGCAACACGCACTCTGGCTCTCTCCCAAAAAGAATTAAAGTGATCAATGAGTGGGGGAGGGTAGGCCAGACTCGTAAGGAACCCTAGTGACCCTAATCCAGTCATCTCCATGGAAGAACGGGGATGGCAAGAACGTTGTTGCCACGTCCTTTGAGAGGCTCTTGATTCCCTCCCATTTCACGCGCTTCGACTTGTCTGCACCAGGGCCATGGTTGTTGATCTCAGAGTAGAAACAAGTGTCCATTCCGCTTAAACCTTCCACTGTTTGCCATGGCATGTAGCCATCGGGCGTGATCAAGTCATCAATGTACGAATCCATGATGATGGTCCTTGAGAAATTCTTCCATGGACGAGCCAAGTAGGCCTTGTTGTCGAACCTAACTGGGTAATAGCTGGGGTCTGACACAATGGACCCTCCATGGATGATTATACCCGATGGCTGGTTCCTCTCCTTTCTACCTTGTGCGGTCACAATGCATTGCTGGTTTGCCATCGGTTTTCGGACCACGAATGTGCAGTTCTGGAGCACAGCCACTGCATCACCGAAGACAAAGTCGATGGTACCTGAAATGATGCAGTCGCGGTAGAATTGACGCATGGCGTGGGCGTAAAGTGTGTCTTGATACCCATCCATTCGGCACTTGTAGAAGATGGACCTGTCAGATTGAACCCTCAATGCCACTGCTTGATGCTTTTCAGCGCCGGCTGTGTTCTCAAATCCCATGCCTATGGCAACGAAGAAATCTCCAATAATGGCTGCAAGCATTTATAAATATTTTCATAAGTTTTCTGCCACTATATATATGTATAAGAGATTGCTGAACATAATTAACTGAATGAAGGGACGTACCGGCACTGGCGGTTTTGTAGGTTCCAACCCCATCGATGAAGTTTTTGCTGCCTGTGATCCTCGACTTCTTACCACCATCACCAATCATGACGACATGGGTCATATTTCTGGAAACTTCGACGTACTCATCGTAAACACCCTCCTTGACGTAGATAATAAACGGCCTTAGGTTTTTCATGGGCACGTGCTTTAGGGCTTCATTGATGGTGGTGAAATTTCCACTGCCATCCTTGGCAACAACGACATGCGCCATGCGTTTGCGTCCAGTCATATGCAGGAGTCTGCGAACGCCAAAGCGACTCTCAACCCAATCCGGAAGGTCAAAGTCGTCGGTTTCGTGGCCAAGAACGGGCAAATCGTCAGCAGCGGTTAGGAGGCGGCGCCCAGACTTGGAGACGTGCATATCGGAGAGAGTTTTCGACAGCTCGCTGATGATAGCGAGACCGTTGCTGGTCATGTGCATGGCGGTTTGCAAGAGCCCCTGCATCTTCTTGCCAGCGTCGGTGGTGGTGTTATCGAATGCGTCAAGGCACGTTTCCTGGTACGTGACGGCGCCGCTGAGCCACACCTTGAGACTGGTTAGGATGCGGTCGAGGCTGTTGAGTTCGAACTTGTTGAACCTCTGAAGGGAGCGATTGAACTCCTCGATGGAGAGGTTCATCAATTGCTTGCACGTGTCGAGGGCCTCCTTGGTTCTGGGGTCGTTCTCGACCTCGTGCATGAGCTGTGTTTTCCCGAGCCCGTCGCTGATTCTGGAGATGGTGATGTTGAAGGCGATTTTTATGAGTTCCCTGGGGTCAGTGATGTTGCCGGCGTTTTCATTGAGACTGTCCTCGCATTCTTTCTGGTAATCCGTGGGTGCGCAAAGGGTTTTCACCGCTTTCATGGAGGAAGCTACGTGTGATTTTCTTGCTTCCGTTTCATCCTCCCTTGCTCCCTTGTTGTTGAGGCCTATGCTAACCGTCACGGCTACCACCATAGCCACCAGCAAGAAGGTAGAAACGCCAATGATGGCGATTCTCTTCTTCTGTGCATCACCCCCCATCCTTTTTTGTTAATCAAGCAGCTACTAATTCACACCAACCTATATACATGCAAAATATATAATCACAGAACAAAAGTGAAGAACAAATTAACATATTATAGTTGTTGTTTGTGATTATTATGATGAAAGTTGATTAAATTGATGAAGTGAAGAACGTAAAGAGTGATACGTACGAGAGGCAGGAAAATGAGCCCCCGCAGGGTGAATGGAAAAGGATTCGCTCAGGCGTTGCGATCCAGACGGCCCTGTGGAGAGTGTGTTGCGATTTTGGTTTGGAACATAACTGTCTATTTATTGATGTTTTTCATGGAGAGTTAGTTATGTCAGTTCAAAAACTTGAGGCTTGGGGTTAAAGTCTATCTTTTTCTTTAGCTAATAGGAGAGACAGACATGGAAAAACCACGAAATATATGCCAACCGTCAATTGTTTTTGTTTTCATGTTTCATAATTAGAAAGGGGGAAGCCGATGAAGGGCCTCATGTTGCGGTAATTCACCTCTATTGTCAAAATTTCTCTTTCTACTTTACTTTACTTTCTGGCCAACGTTAATTTAGACGACCAATATGCTATAAACTTAAAAGAAGTTATTCAATTATTTATTCTTAAAGAGCAAAGTTGTCCAATTAAAATATTAAAAATGAAAAAAAAAAAAAAACCAAATAAGGTATCCTTTGTATAATGATGATATAGATAATATATAATGATATACATAAGTAAATTTAAAAATTTAAAAATTCATTATTGCTGTCTATACTTATATTTATAATCTATAATAATATATAATGAAGATTTTTTAATTGTACATATTTCATATTTTCATTTTGTTTTTAATTTTAAACTTAAAAAATAAATATAACTCATATGCTAAAGATAACTCTATAAGTATATATCAACAACACAACACTACAAATTACTCACTTCTTTTACTAATACAACAGACTATAAATTATTCACTATTTTTTCATAACCATCATTATTTATTTATTTAAAATTATAAATCCATAGTATTAAATAAAAGGAATTATTAAGTAGTTGTATTTTGAAAAAAAGTAATCCATTTCATGTAATTAAGTTATATGAGGTGTCTCAAAATAAGAAAAAGTTCAAAGAAGTAACCACATCTACTTGAATATCCATTATAATAATATTTTAAATTAAAAAACAAATTAAAAATAATTAAAATATTAATTTATTAAGGATATGTTTTTTATTTATATATGGTGTCGACCTATCGTCATATATAAAAAAACAATATAAGTTTAGAGAAGAATAAGAAAGAAAAATGAGAACATAAGAGAAACAATTTAAGTTTTTTGTATTTGCTAATGTAAATTAGGGAAAAATTCTCAAAAGAATGGTGTAATTTAATAAGAAAATGATACAATTAGACAAATACAGAAAAAATTATAAAAATTGACTTTTTCTTTTCAAGTTACCAGTAATATATATAATATTAATTAAACTCATTAATATATCACATAATTTTATTTTTTTTAATTAAAGTCATCAACAGGTTGAAAATTTCAGTTCAAATAAAATGTAAAAAAAAGTGTACACTCCATTAACAATTTTATTATATTTTATTTAAATTAAAGTTGTCAGTTAAAAAAAATCTTCCAAAAAAAATAATTAATATTTTTTAAAATAAAAATATGTATATGATAATAATTTAGAAAATGTTTAAAATTACATGAATAAGAATGTTGTGAAAATTCTTATACTCCAAATTCATCCGGTTCGAAACTTGATTTAGGATAAATTTACTTTTTGTAAAAAAAAAATTATTTTAATTCTTCAACTTAATATATAATTTTTTTAAATAAAATTAAATTAAAATTTTGATATTATTTATAAAATAAAAATTTTCAAAACTTTGTTATTCACTTTATATAAGTTTAAACAATTTTTAAATTATTATCATGTATACTTTTATTTTAAAAAGTATTAATTGTTTTTTTGAAAGAAAAAAACTCAACTGAAAGTGGTGTCCGACAAGTTAACAATTCAGTTTAAAGAAATATACTGAAATTGTCAATTTAATGTACAATTTCTTTATATTTTATTTAAATTTTAATTAAAAAAAATAAGTAACAGATTATTGAAGATTATTGAGTATAATTAACGTTTATATAACAATGATAACTTTGACTGAGAAATATTTATTTTTTTAATTTTTTACGCATTTGATTATTTGTGTAATTTTCTTATTAAATTACATCATTAGTGTATATTTTCCTAAATTAGGATAGTAAGGTACTCCTGTGTCAGGCAGCCAAAGATAACCTAGTATAAAACTAGCAACTGTAAAATTAACTGCATCTGTAGCACTGATCACATGGTAGCCAGGCCAAGTAACCCTATTACTAGTGTCAGATCCAGGTCCTTCATTATCGAATTCCGCATAATAAAGGGTGTCCAAATCAAAGTTCCCTGGCCAAGGTACCCAACCCAATGGATCTACCAAACTGTTCATGAAAGATTGCATATAAACTGTTCGTGAATACTGTTTCCAGGGTCTTCCTAGGTATGTTTTTGTGGTACGATTACTAGAGGCCAAGTCACTTGCAGCGGTTATGTTACACAGGTGTACGGATATGCCACTATTTTGATTCATGTCAGTCCTACCCTGTGCAGTAATGACATTGAATTGGTGTTGCATTGGGAGTCTAGGATAGATGTTACAGTTTTGCAAGACAACTCCTGCATTACCAAATATGAAGTCCACCGTACCATAAATATCACAGTCTCTGTAAAATTGCCTAAGAGAATGAGCGTATAAGGTGTCTTGGTACCCTTCAAAGCTACAATTGTAAAATGCAGACAAGTCTGCTCCGCTTCTGAGGGCTACTGCTTGGTGCTTCATTGCTCCAGCTGTGTTGCGAAATGTTATGTTGATTGCCACAAAACCTTGACCAATCACAGCTACAGTATGAAACGTATATATGGTTACTTATAATTATGAATCACTCTTTTCATCAAACAGGTTACAGGTGAGAAAAATAAAAATGTGGTTTTGAAAAAGGAAAATGCTCCTAGTATTTTGGTTTGAAGTATTTCTTTTCTACCATTTTTCACTTTGGAAGTTCCTTACCACAAAATTGAAACAGGCTCCTCCTCAATGAGGCATGCATGTGACTGGAAATTTTTAAAATGAAAATATTTAACTATCCCAAGATAAGAAAATGAAGCTGCTTAGTTACCGAATGTAGCAGAACTGAAAGTACTCCAACCATCAGCCACGCTGTGATTGCCCGTGATTATGGTCTGGTTAATTCCATCTCCTATCATCATCAGGTACTGCTTCTCTTGGGGAATAGAAACATACTCTTCATACACTCCACCCACTACATGAATCACGAAAAAACCGTTAATAACCCTAAAGTTATTTGGAGCCGCAGCCACTGCATCATTGATTGTTCTGTAGTTTCCAGACCCGTCTGGGTTCACCACCACTCTTTGGTTCACTACAACGTTGTCTGCACCCGACTGAAGCAATTTCCTTCCATTTTTTCTGATAATCTCGTACAGCTTCTGTTCCCACATATTGTGATAATTTCTTTCAAATTTTCTCTCTGTGTTTTTCTTGGCTTCCCATCCTCTCTTGAAGAGTGCAACAGATATGCTATAAAGCTTGGTTCCGGTGGAAAGATGTGACAGTAGGTCATTGTCGGGGTTTGGCGTGGTTTCTTGGAGGCTGTTTAAGCACGTGTCTTGGTTGGTCAGTGTAGCAGTAAGCAAAGTGTGCAATGTTTCAGCTTCTGAGGTACCAAGGGTATTAGTGGAATTGATGCTTTTTAGGGTCCTGGACAAAAAACCATTGTTTAGGTCACTCAGAAGGTGGCAATCTTGAAGGGCAAGGATGGTGGAGTTTGAGAACTTGGATGTAGAGTTCAGGTATTCAGAGAGCAATGAGAGAAAAATCTTTGAGGATGACAAGGATTTGTCTAAGAAAAAGCGGGTATATTCGTGTATGTCACCACCATGGCCATAATAAGAAGGCGAGTTGGATTCGCAAAATGATGAATATGGTGTGAGGTTGCATATGGTATCCGAGGAGGAAGAGGAGGATGCAGAAAATGCACAGATGCAGAAAATGCACAGAAAATAGACCATGAATAACCGCAAGAATAGCTTGGAAATAGCCATGGAGATTTTATGAGGAGCGACAGAAAAATAAGACCATATATATATACTAAGAATTTTTTATTAATGTGTTGAAGTTTTAACTCTTAATTAATAAAATAGATAAAATTTTGAAAAATCAATTAAGGAAATTATGCAAAATAACATAATTTCAGTGTATTTCAACTAAGTAATGTATTTAATCTGAAATCATACTAAAATGACAAAATTTCATCAAATTTTAACTAAAATATGTCAAAGTGACACCATTTATTTATTTTAATAATTTTAAAAAACTATCTATTTAAGTAATTAAAAGATACAATTATACCTTTACTAAAAATCCCATGTGTAGTGTAGACACTTACTTACAGAATATATATTTATTATTATGGTCCACTTTTGTTATAATTATAATTACATATAATATATAATTAAGATATCTTTATTATTGTCTATCAATTCATTTATGACCATAATTTTATATTAGATATATATTATAAATAAGACGTTTCTATTATTGTTGGTATAAGTTATTTTATTTTATTAAGTTAAAATTTAATTATTTGAATTTCATGTATCTTTAATAAATATATATATATATATATATATAAAAAATATGATTTTGTTTTTAATTTTTTTATTTATAAAGATTACAACTTAATCTAATTTATTCTGACTTTATCATTGATATATCCACTTAATTAAAAAAGATTTTAAGTCAATTCAATCGAAAAAGGATTCAGGTCAATTCAACAGAAAGAGAGTTTAACTGAGAGAGAGATCAAGTCAATTCAATTAAAATAGAGATAAAGTTAACACGTTTAGAAACCATAAATCATTTACAAGGAACCAAGAGACAGTGAGGAGGAGAAAAATAAAAGTTATTACTTCATAGTAAGAAAAATATAAGTTATTTTTGTTTGTAGCGTTTCAACAATATTTCAAAGTGTTTAGAAGTAGAGAATTGAAGCAGCTTATAATTAATTTATACTCAATTTAATAATTAATTTGTTGAAACTTAATTCATAAATTAGTTTAAATTTAGCTTGGTATCAATAGATTAATTTGATATTGAAATCAATAATTAATTCGTTGAACTTAAAATTATTGATTTATCGCTAAATAAATGAATTGAATTAAACATATAATTCGACTTTTTTAGCACATAATTGAGTCATTATTATTTGTATGTATAACTTTTTAACTTACTTTTATTTTAATATAAAATAAGTAAAACATAAGTATGTAACTTAATTACAATTTTATAATTTATTTTACTGTGTTTAAAAGAGAGTCCAATAAATTTAGTTAATGATCTAACAAAGTTGTTTCACTCAATCTGATTTAATAAAGATGAAATATATAGAAAATAATTATATCAAACTCAAAACAAATTCGAACAAATTCTTTTTACAATGGTTACAATTCGAACAAAGTTGTCCGAATGCAGTTTTCACTTTTAGATTCTTGATTTTATTTTATCATCATAAAAAAAATATAATTATCTTTTTTAAATATTTAAAGGGAAATTTTACTTAAAAAAATAAAGTTGAAAATGTTTGTTTTCTGTATTTGTTTTATTATTTTAAAAAACGATCGAGAATGCTATTTTTTTAGAATATTTTTTACCTATGCTTCAGCAAAATTGTTCTCCTATAAAATAATATAAGTTAACTTTTCTAGATCAAGATAAAATTTAATTTTTTTAAAAGTGACAATCACATGTCCCTTTTATTAGATCATAGTGTAAATTTAATCTTAAAGAACAAGTATATAAAAATGTCACAGCAATTTAATCATAGCTTAGCATAGCAAAATTATGAGAGGAAATTGTACAATAAAAGTATAACATAAACCAGCAAACCTAATCCCAGATTACATATTACATATGGCACCAAACACAAACTTAATTCCTAAACATCCACCCACTGAAGAAAATTATTCCTCTTCTTCCATCAAGCAGAGAAATGGTACAGTTATTTATCTAAAAATGGAGTATATGATAAATTTACTTGTTTTTCATCTACAAATAATAGTAAAGAAATTATGTCAATTGGTGAGACCTGCTGTAAACTTGACACCTGTCCTTGGAAGCCACGTGTCACCATTAATGAACCTCTGAACAGTGAAAAAACTAGCGGTGGAAGCATCTTTAATTACATGATAACCGGGCCATCTGACCCGGCCCGCCATCGATGCACCAGGCCCATAATTTCTGTACTCACCGTACCACAAAGTGTTCAGGGCAAAGTTTCCGAACCACTCAAGCCAGCCTCGGGGCTGAACAAGCCCACTCATGTAAGTGTTAATGTAAACTGTCCTGGAGTATTGTTTCCAGGGCCGGCCCAAGTAGGTGGGCTGGGTGGCGAGAACAAAGCTGTCCTGGATGGTGAAGCCCGTGGTCTGGTGTGGGCTTTTTCTGCCTTGGGCCGTGATGGTAACCTTCTGCAAGGGAAGTGGGACCCTGGTGTATATTTTGCAGTTTTGCAGCACTGCAGCTCCATTGCCGAAAATGAAGTCTATGGTGCCATAGATTTCGCACTCACGGTAGAACTGTCGCAGGGAGTGGGCGTAGAGGGTGTCTTGGTGCCCTTCCACGCTGCACCTGTAGAAGGCTGATTGGTCTGAATCCACACGCAGTGCCACCGCTTGATGGTTCACTGGCCCTGCTGTGTTCCGGAACGACATGTCCCTTGCAATGAAACCCTTCCCAGATACAGCTACACGTTAAATTGAAACTTCTCAGCCAACAAGATAGGAGAAAAAATCATACATTTGTTTCAGTTATTTTCCATGGACATGAAAGGATGTTACAGTCATGATGGTGTTAGTTACTTACCAAGCGTGGCAGTTCGAAAAGTGGTCCATCCTTGCATGAAATTCCGGTTGCTAGTGATAATGGTTTGGCCAATACCATCTCCTACGAGCATGATGTTGGTCATCTTCTTCTTCATGTCAACATTCTCCTTGTAAAGTCCCTTTTTCACGTAAATAACATACCTCCTTGGACTATGACTCGGAGCTGCATTAACAGCTTCGGCGATGGAGCGATAATGACCAGTACCATCCAAAGCCACAACCGCGTCCGCACGCACACCCTGTGGCTTGGCTCTGAGCAACTCTTGATCATCCTCACTCATCCATTCAGGAAACTCTGAGGTTCCATCAGATTCAGTTGTTGAAGTAGCAGCAGTGGTGTTTCTTGGAGGCTTAAAGGGTAAGGTATGCAACTGAGTGTACAAGGACAAAACATTGCTGATGAGTTGTGTGACTTGTGTCAAGCTTCCACTGATGTAACTCTCGAGGCGTCTGTCTGTGCCTTCAAACCCTTCAAGGCATGTGTCTTGGTTGCTCAGTGCTGCACTAAGCCACGCTTCCAGGTTGCCCTCGTATTGCACATTGCTATCACCTGCCCGAATTCTCCTCATCTCCCCCAACGACCATGCCAGCTCAGAAACCGAGAAATCCAAGAGCTCCTTGCAGTCTTCTATGGCTTGTTGCTCGCGGTAGCTGACGGAGAAGGTGGTGATCTTGGTCATGTTGTCAATGGCCATTACTGCTTCGTTGAGTGTGGCCTTCAGTGCTGCACTCATCACTGAAGTGGGGCTTGGAGGACCTATTTTAGTGAGCTCGTTGTGGATGTTTGTGAGGCAGGAGTTTTGGTTTTCAATGTCCATGCATGCTTGTGCAATCAATGCTTGCAGGTCTTGGGTTTGGATTTCTGAGGGAATGGGTTGATATGAGAGAGCCTGAAAGGAGGGTAAAAGCATGAGAATGAAAAGGAAACTAAGCATGGCCATGATCTTTTTGTGGTTAATGTGACAGAGAACTTACTAGAAAGACATAGCAAGCATGCTCTTGTGGTCTTTCCACGCCCCTTTTATTTATACACAGGAAATGTTGCAGTAAGAATTTCTGTTTTCTTTTTCTTCTGAGTTTTAACATTCACGTTGCTTTATGCTTTTTCCATGGACAAAGTCCCAAGTTATTCTAATGCTTTCTTTTGTTGGAGGCATGGCATGATATTCTATGCTTTGAGCTTCATGGTGTCACTGCGGTTGATGATTCCCACTTTCTCTGCAGTAAAATTGCTTCTCACATTTGATGGTGTTGATCAAAAGTATATTTATAATATTAAGAATGCGGCTTCTCCTAAGAGAATGTCTATAAAAAAACCATGTTCATCTGTCTATACTGTGATTTGAAACAAATGGGGATAGCCTATGAATGCCAAAACCACCCCAACAAAAGAACTATTCTTTGCTTCTTAGGAATTGAAAACTCGAGTTTGATCAGGTTCTTTCTGATTAACATGTTTTATTATTAATTAAAAATTATTAAAAGATATAATATCATAAATGAATACGACTCATTTAACTAAGAAGTGAGATTCATAACTTTTTATGATTTTCAACAGATTTAAAACTTATATTTAATAGTACGTCAATGCATTAAGAGTACGTGTTATTACTAACTTCTTTTCCTATTATCTGTCAAAAACAAACTTCTTTTTCCTATATTTTAGTAGTCATATATGTTCATATTGTGGATATCAAAATATTTAAAATGCAGTTTCCTTTGGCTTGAAGGAAGATATAATAATGGAAAAAGGAGAAAGAAAAGTGAGTGTTAGAAAATAGTTTATAAAAAATAAATTGATGTAGAAGTTATACGAATGGTAATTTATGATCTAATAGTAAATAACCATTAAATCAATTTATAATAACCCAAATCAAAATAGAAGATACAAAAATTATATTTATACATACATTACAAACCAATCTGAATCAGTCGAAATGTTGTTAAGTACTATTTTTATATCAAATTTATTATTATTGTTATATATTTTTTTGTTCAAGAGTTTAAGAAATAACATTCCGTATTTCAGTTTTGTTTTATTTAGGTTAATAAATACCTGAAAGTTCGTATACCATGAAAAATATTATTTACTTGATTTTCTACGTCCACATTTAGACTTCCCTTTTGCTAAAAAGACGGAGTTAAATTTCTCTTTTTCATGAAAGGTTAAGTATAGAAGGAAAGCGCACGTCAAAAAAAAAAAACATTTTAGAAATATTGTTAATAATGTTAAAATATAAAATAAAATAAAACATCGTTTTGATCTTGATATGTACAATATTATTATGACATTAGTTCTTGAAATTTAGAAAACTGTAAAAAAATACCTAAAATGTGAAATAGAATCCTCGAATTTTTTGTCCCTATTATCTTAAAACACACGTAAATATTGTTAGAATTTAAAACCTGACCTTTTAGATTCTAATATCAAGTGATTCACAACAAATTAAGTTTGTACAACTTTGTTTAAGGTTCTCTTTTCTCAAAAACTATAAGAGTTTCTAAAAACAACATCGAGTTTAACAATAATTTTGTCGAATAGTTTACACTAAACAGAATTTCTACACTGAAGTTATCTCTTGTTTTTTATTCCATACGTGAATTGGCAACATAATAAGTCTTGTAAGTGTAACAGATAAGATTTCATGAAGTTTAATTCCAAGAGAAGTAACCTCGTGCTTTATTGGAGAATGTAACTTTTGAAGGTGAAGATATCCCTTGTCTAGAAATCTACCAATGTCACCTAATTGAACTGGTATGCCTCTTACTTGGGTAATAGAGACTAAGGAAAAGAAGATGCAAGATAAATTTAAAATTTAGGATCAAAAAGATCTTAATGATGGAGCGTGGCTTTCAAGAAAAGAAAGTATTACAGATTAATAGCGTGGTTAATCCCATCTGATCTTGCACCCTCTTGCATGCATTGTCTCCAGCATTTCTGAGGAAAGCAAGAACCTGAGGGATCTCTGTAGTTTAACCTTTTTAATCCGACCACAGCAAGCTCTAAGGGCAACTTCCAATCCTTTTACAGTGACTTTAGGAAGACACACCAGTTTGGAATCTTGGAGGCGTTTCAGGTTACCCATAAGGAAGCACAACACCACATCTGACACAATACAGTAGCTCATATTTATCTGCCATCATCACCACCATGTTGAATTAGAAACTAGAATTGGAACCCATAATCCTAACACCAGTCTTGATTAAAAAAACATCAATACTTAACCTATTTGAAGAAAAAATTTCATATGCACACTCCAACAAAATATAAGTAGAAGCTTTGATTATAGAAAACACTAGGGGGAAGTAGAAACTGCACGTAAACAAAACACGTTTTCAAAGATCAAATTATTAAGAGCTTATATCAGACTTTCAATTGGAAAGGAAATAAAAGATTATTGAAGCCAGTAAGAAACATCAACTTCGTTTAAAATAAGACTAAGAGCTGTAATATTTATTTTTTTTTGCAAACCAGATTAATTGTACAAGCCTCCAAATTATCTAAATAATATAGTTGGTATCCAATCAATAGGTGTGTATATAAGATTTCCTTTTTTGGACAAATGATTTTCCTTTCTTCATTTGCCTTGAATAGAATTTTCTATACAACAGTTCTTGTCTGTAACATCCAGCTTTATGTTAATCCAAAACGGCGCTAAATAAGACTAATATTTGTAGAAAGACATGGAAGAAACTTCAATATATAAAGAACCAAAGATTTCCTGAAAATAAAATAAAAAATCTATAAATATATTCTTCTTTTTGCGACCAGGGCAAAAGATAGACTAAACGTGTGACAGATACGGTATCTAATAGAACACAAGATACTAGGAACTAAAGAGATCGAAGAATCTCAAATTTCAGGAAGTTCTATAACAGAAAGAACCTCAAGACTTCCTTGATACAGAGAAAAAACAGAGAAGAAGAATTACAATTGAAGAGACATTTCATTCATGTTCACACTCACTATTTATAGAGTTAGTTAACTAGTATTTAGCTGTCATCAGCTAACTAATTTGGTTATAACTACTTAATTAACTACTAAAAATACAGACTCTAACGGTGACTGGAAGTACAAGAACATAGAAATCAAATTTAAATGTGTATAGTTACAAAAGCATTGTAACTATACACAAACAAGCACAATTGAAGAAGGATTGCAGTGAGCCCAGACAAGCATCCAAACCATGCTCTTTGATCATTGGAGAATTGTAGTGTAGAATTTGTCAATTAGATCAAACCATATCACAGTGTATAATGATGAAGTAACAAAACCAGATGAGTATCAATTATGCTTCTTGAGGTAATACTTATAAATTTCATACAATGTTGAATTGTTTTAGAGGCCAGCTTACGGTATTAGTCAGAACTCAGAAAGACCCAGAATATTGACAACTTGATTGAGTAAAAATAACCATAACTGACCTGCCGCAGGTTTTGTGAATAAAAAGCAAGGGCCCAGAAACCTGAATCATCAATTTTTTCACAGTGCTTCAAATCTAAATCTGCCAATCTCTGGCAACTCATTGCAACTGATCTTATACCAATGCTTGTGATATTTGAAAGCCCACGCAACTCCAGATCAGATAGTTCACCAAGATGGCTGATATACTCCATCCCTCTGTCTGTAATTCTATTACAATATGACAAGTTGAGCTTTGTCAGCCTCTTGCATCCACTTGTCAGCGCTGCCAGCCCATCATCTCCAATACGTACACAGCTGTGATCATAGAACAAAATTCACTTAACATCACCACAACACTGTTCAAAATTTCACTGAATAATAGGATATTAATCACGCTGACTAAGTTTCAATTACCGATAGAGATCAAGTTCAGTCATGTTTGTACAGTTACAAGCAATGTGTGCCAATCCTATGTCTGATATGTTGGTGCATAATCCTAACTTCAGTCTTACTAGTTCTGAACATCTTGATAGATATCTTAGTGCTGCATGAAACAGAAAGTAGGAAATAAATTAATCAGAACCATTTGAAGGTTTGAATTAAACTGATATATTATGTACAGGTAGAATTACATAGTTTACCTATGTCATCAACACCAGAGCAATCGGTAAGATCAAGCTCTTCAAGAAGCGAGCAATTTAATCCAAGTTGATAAAGACACTTCTCAGTCACCATATCACAAGATTCTAGCTTCAGACAGACAAGGTCTGGACAATAGTCTCCTATAGTAGAGATGGCAGCATCTGAGATGAACCGACAACAAGTCAAATCAAGTACCTTCAAATTGCCACAGCCAGGTAATAGCTGTATAATTCCTTTGTTGGTCACACCAACACATTTGCTTAAACCAAGTTCCACTAAAGACTTGCAATTGGTGCCTATTGTCTGGAGGATGAAGTCAGAAACTCGAACACCATCAATTCTAATTATTCTCAGCTGTTTTAGATTCTCCAAGCATTTAACAAGAGGTGCTGAAAGCTCCTATGGAAAATGCCTGACGTGTTAGTGTATATAAAACTTATTACAGTAAATTAAGGTACACAACACGCCATAAATTTTAGGTATTGACTTACAGAGAGGCAATATCCAGCATCCAACTGCTCGAGATCTCCGTGCCCGCTAACCACAGATATTAAACCAGATGAGCTTACACAATCACACCTTGATACATCAATTGCCTGCAATGCATGGACATATTCTATGTTTATGCTCCAGAGAACCCTAGTGATCAACTTTATTACTTTTCTCAACCATTACTGTCGTAGTTTATAAATTATAAGAAATAAATTACCTTAAGTAGTGGACATCCTTTTTCAAGAAACCGCAATCCGACATCATCCACTAAAGAGCAGCCCACCATAACAAAAACCTCAATCTTTGACAGAGAAGCTATCGATCTCAAAGATTCACCTGTTACCTAAAGATGCAAGATTTTTAAATAACTTAAAAGATATAATTTGAAGAAGAAATAAACTCACAAATTAATGCAGGCTGATTGTTAGCTAAGGTAATGATGCAAAACAGAAAATCATAATGTCATTGAAACATGCAGTCTTGGGAATGGTGTTAAGAACAACATCATAAACACAAGTATGTACATTCTAGTATTACCCACAGTCAAGGAACAGTGATTATAAAAATACACTCATCTTTCCTTTCATTTCCTCTCCATTCCAATTTCTTCCTATCTTCCCCTTTCTTTTCATCCCATTACTTATGACATCTGTATCTTTCTCTCTTTACCTTTTCTTTTCCCTTCTATCTCTCTTTTTTCTACCTCCCAAGCAGGGTGTCCGTTTAACATGACTCGTCAAGGAACTTGTTTTTACAACTCTATTGATTCCGCATTGCTCTGAACTTTTGTAAACCAAAAATATAATGTAATGTCTACCTCTTCTGCAATCACCCTTAGCAAGTTCGAACAAGGGTGACTCATTCAAATCACATGAAGAATTTAGAGGGTGCTTCCTTCAAAACCCTTCAGGAATCAGAAATTGAATTTAAAAAAGTGTTTTCCTACCACCAATAACAAAGATAGCGAATGAAGAGGTTTGCTGAAGTCACTATCCTCTGTCGTCAACTTTGTGACCTCAACCAACTTTCAATAATAAAGTGTATAAAGTTTCTCACAAGACTCAAATCTCTATACCATCGTGTGGTACAATTGACAGATAATCATTCCCTTGGAACATATGATCAGAATTCAATCTTCACGTTAGCGCGTACAGAATAACATCTTACAAAAGTTTCTTAAATGGAATCTCTATATATCGAAAACTGAGTATTTGACTCTTAAGCCAAAGATCCTCCATATTTTCACCTAAAAATAAGACTTTAGCATCCACTATTTCTCTCTCCCCCTTCATTTATTCATCATTATCAATGGAAAAATTATAATCATCCACCCACTTTCTATTCCCTATCATTTTCATCCCATTTTTTTTCTGTCCCTTCATTTTTTTCATTTAATCCCTTATCACATATATTCCTTTCCTCTCTACCTTCTTTCTTTTCTACCTATCCCTCTCTTCCATCCACTCCAAAATGCGGGTAAACGCCAATTAGCACTCTTATCAATAATATACAATCCTTTTGAAAGAGGAGGCAACAAACCTTGAGATAGGACACATCCAGAAATTTCAAGTCCAGGCACTTCTTGCAAAGAAGATCAATCCCCATATCAGAAATCTCCAAGCACCACTTCAAACTCAGCCTCTCCAAATTCTCACAACCGACGGCAATCTTCGCCAACCCAATATCAGTAACTCCTAAGCACTTATCCATGTTGAGTTCCCTCAACCTCGCGGCGCACGATAGCGCCGCGGCCTCTCTGTCCCCATAGCCCCAACAGTGGGACACATCGACAGCCTCCAACATTGGACACGCCCGAATGAGGATCTCCAAACCCGCGTGGCCCAACCCGGTGGCCCGACTCAGCACGAGCCTCCTGAGTCCCCGAGTCCAACTCGCCGATCCCTGACTCAGCATAACCGACACAACTCCGTCCTCGATCCGCGGACACAGCGACAGGTCCAACGTCTCAATGTTGCAGAACTTCTCAAGCAGCCCAAGCAGGAACTCGATGCGGAGGATCCGAATACTCTTCCGGGTCACCGATTCGACCCGGAGAAAATCTTTGCACACCAGCCTCCACGGCTTCCGATCTGGGCCGAGCTTCTCCAGGAGCCGGATGAGAAGGTCCTCAGTCAAGAGGCAGAGAACAGATTCCGACAACATTACGATTTGAGAAAAATTGGTAATTGGTAAGGTTTATTTTGAGTGGTTGTGGTTTTGACGTGGAATTGAAGGGGAGAGATTTAGGTAGGAACAAAGAGGAAGAGGAGGAGAAGGTGGAGAAGAGGGTGGTGCGTGCGTTTGGAGAGCGTGCGAAGTGGTAACCTGCAGCGGGATTTCTCAGGGTTCATTGTTTTGCGGTGATTTTGTCTGAGTTGAATGGAAAATCGACAAAGGGAAACAGAAAGAGAAAGAAAGTGAATAGAATGGCAATAGAAAATATCAGAGTTTGGAGAGTGATTGGGTTTCCTCAGCTTCTGCTAAGGCCATGTCCTAGTTCTGTCTTGCTTTCCCAGCCCCCATCTCCTCTGTGCAAAACTTCAACATGCCACAAAATTTATCAAAATTCATTTAAGACCTGTTTTATTCACAATCACATGGATCAATCATTCTTTTTTTCGGATTCAACAACATTTATATAGTTAAGTGCTTTTTTAAAGAATGAAAGCCTGCAAGTGTCTCCATTTTCCCATCTATTAAAAATTCAAGACAGGTGGAATCATTAAACTATATATTTAACCTCACTCCTTTTTCTTACAATTGTTACTTTATTTTACTTTCCAAGTTAAGGAGTTATTATTGTTCCTTGAAGATAACTTGTAACTAAAGCATTTGAAATTGAATTGTGCAAATTTTTAAAATTTAGAGATATTAAAGTTGAATGATACTCGTTGAGTTATGAGAATTTTCTATTGAATCGAATATTTTTATCACCAAATCTGTACATAATTGTTATGGCACATGTTCATAGGCTAAGTACCCTGGAAAGGAATTGGAAAATACGTTCAATATTTGATTAGTCATTTTATAGTAGTGAGTCTAACATCTATATACATTGGCCTAAACGTAGGAGGACTACACAACCATAACTAGCAACGCACACAAAGAGATGCCAATGATAATTACAGTTGCGGAGTGAGTTATTGGACAAAATTTTCCAAAAAAAAGGAGAAATTGAAATGAAACCATCATTTGTGAGTGAATGAGCATATTTGGGTTGATATACTAGGAATTTTTTTTTATATTAAACTTGTGCAATTCTATCCTTTATTATCGAAATGTATCCTTTAAAAAATCAAGTACTAATATAAAGAAGTACTGGTGACACAAATTTTGTCACATCAAAATTAAATTCATAATTTTTATCATAAAGTTAATTCGTGTTAAGGTAATATAATTTAAGTATATGAAAAAATTTGTAAAAACTTTACATGATTTTGATTAGTTGATATTTTTTATTATTATGTTATAGTCCCACAACTTTTAATAATTAGGTTTGAATTGACTTCACTTAACTAAAAAAAAATTAATCAAAATTGTCTTAGGTTAATGTACTGTTCAGACCTCGAGCCTCAACATGGGAAGAAATCAGCATCAGTAGACATAGACTCTAGTAGACATCGACACCAGTATACATCGCCAAGGTGATTTGGTCGGTGTGATGGGCCAAATAAGCGGGGTACTAAAGAACATACGTATTAAACCCTATGTGACTAAAGGCCTCTTTCATGGAGAGTCCATGCATGTGGTGTGCATAGTACATTCGGGTCTAGCACAAGTAAAATATTCCCTAGAGGCAGCAAAGCCCAAGAGTGCTAGGGTTTCCAGGGAAGCCTGCATACATGACACATGAAAAATTAGGACACCCACAGAACAGATGGATTCCGCAACAAGTGGAGCACGAGTTGTTACCCTAGCGTCCATACTATTAAGACTACGCATTCCATTAGAGGAAAGTCCTGTGCGACGACTGTGGTAAGTTTGTGCAACACGCACAGGATGCCTTGATAGGTAACCCTAATTCCACTTAAGAAAAGATTCTCGTGGGACAGAGGAGTTGACCTAGATACAACCTATAAAAAGGGTGGTAAGAACCCTAGAAAAGTACACCGTTCTAAACTTGAATTATTTTACTTACTCATTGTTTCTTAGCCTAGCACTGACTTGATCATCGAAGCGTAATCAACATGTAGGGCCACCTCTATTGCAACGGAGCCGTTTTCCAGAATTCAAAAGAAGCATAGAATCCGCCAGAGTAGGAGGAGTCACCACCTATCTTGAAGTCAATGACAGCCAGGTCAATCGACAAGGACAATTAACAAAAAAATTTCACAATATTAAAATCTTATAGATCGTGACACTATTGTACAATTTCTTTAGGTTAAAGTTACTTCATGTTAATACTATTTTTTTTTTTTTAAATTACCCCATTATAATAATAAGCTCATGAAATTGTCAAACTTTGATAAAATAAATCATTAAAAATATATATTGAATTGATTTGATTAAAATTAAAAATAATAAATTTGAATTTTATGTGTTAATTAAAATAATGTTCTAGGAGTTGATAGTAAGATAATAGTAAACAGAAAGTAATTTATTTATCAAATGAATTAAAAAAAGAAAATTATTTCTTTATGGAAGACTTAAGTAACGATTTTGATAGATTTGCAAATCAATTTAATTGACTTTGCTAATTTATTTTTGTTCTAGCCAAGAGACCTCCCTTCCCTTTATCCTAGGTGTAAGGATATGGGTCTGAACCAATTCTGGATATATGAAGATCAATTGCCGATCATACTCATAAGATGGAGATTAGGAGTACACCCATATATACCTGTTAGAAAGATCATCTAATACTCACTATGAAAGGGTGTTCCTATTCTTAACCACTTTTGATGTTTTAGGTAGAGGGTTTAGGGTCGCCTATACTAATGTTTAGAACACTCGGTCTCATTCGTTTCCCTTTCATAGCTTTTATTATCCATTAACACTATCTTTCAATCATAACTCCCAAATCTTCTAATAACTTCCCGAATCAAAAACGAGCTATCCCCTTGCTATAGGATCGGCCATGACCCAGATGCCCCCAACCTTTCCTCGTTACCAATCAACCTTCTATTTCTGCCTCCATGGGATGCGTATCGCATCATCAATCTTCCCTTGTTTTTTATTATTTATTACAAATTTGTAATTTATATTCCATTTCTTTTACTATTTATCACAAATTTGTAATTTAAATTCCATTTTGAATATCATTTTTGTCCTTTAGGAGCTTTATAATTCCCAACAATGTTTATATGGTTCTGTTTGGATCAATTTGTGTTTATATAGAAAATCTTAATTTGAACTTTAAAAATTTTCAATTTAATTTTTAAATCTTAACAATAAAGTTAATTTATAAAAAATAATAAACTCTTTTCTTTTTGTAAAGATAATGAATAAAACACATCTCCTAAAATATGTTTAAAATTAAACACTTTCCTTAAAACTAAATACAAAAATCGTTTAGATTGATTTGCATCATCCGAATTGTTTAACGTTCATAATAATTTCATTTAATGTATTTGAACTGAAACTTTTTCATAAATGATTAGTCTAAATAAAAATATATTTTAATTCGTTTGATTCGAGTTATTATTCATCGATTTAAAAATTTTCTAGAATGATAATTTTTTTTTCTTTCATCTAGTCAATTTATAGACAAAACCACAAGATCATTCACCAGTCATAATCACTATCAAAATTGCACCATTACTATTCGTCGTCATCCTTCAATGAAGGAAGCAATAACCATCAAAACAGTTGATTGTAAAAAAAATATCCTATCGTCACTAAACACACAAAAACCAAAACTTCTTAATGATCTAAAAAAATATTGAAAAAAATCACAAATAAACAAGTCCAATTCATTTTTTACTCATTGAAATTTGCGAATAATTACACAAGCTAAAAATTGTTCTCGTAGAAGCTCAGATAGATGTGGAAAATTCCATTCCCAGACCTTAAAAAAAGGTCTCATAATGAGCTGGGATTCACATTTATCATCATTGCGAATGAACAAAATGGAAGCATAATAACAAAGAAGACACATTGAATGATTAGGTTGAGTAAACACACAATAAAGAATCAATCTGAAAGAACCAAGTGAAAAACCTAATACAGGGAAGAAGAACACAACCAGGAACACCACCACGGCGCGTAGTGAGAGTTGCAATTGCGAAACCACAGACGAGGTTTTTAAAGAGAGCGCCTACAGTATTGGTAGTAGGGCTACACGGGAAAAAGCAAGAAAACAAGTATCTGGTTCGGCCCACAACGCAGAAAATAGAAAAAAAAATGTAAACTTGTTAGGGCCCATAAGCAGAGGCCTTTTCCAAGTGTTTGGGCCTTATTTCAATTCCATCAACTATGAGGCCACCTTTTAAGTGCACACCTTTGACTTCCTTGAGGCACATTCTGACCTCTTCATTTGAATGGGTGTAGAAACTCCCCAACTCAATCTCCGACCATTCTTCATCTTCAAGCTTACAAGGAAAAGTAGAAGAGGTTTTGGTGTTTGTTTTGCGACATGAATGTATGCAAACAGTTCCTTGTGACTTGTGTTTGCCAACTTCTACCGACACCTCCGATGGTAACAAGTCCAACCCATAAGCACGATCCGCGGTTTTCACTTTCAAGTAGGCTCCGTATAAAGTATTGGCAGATAGCATTCCGCTGTTAATGCTGCCCTTTATTTCCAGCCACCATATGGTTCTCAGTTCTGCTGATTCTCCAAATCTGCACACAAATATTAAATGAATTTGCAATTAGTAATAATAATAATAATAATAACAACTAAATATGTTTTTCCTCTTTCTAAATTTAAAATTGTTTTTTCTCCTTATCCCAAACTTTAAAGCTCTGAAATAATTTATATTAAAAAACTATTGAAATAAATTTTTGTGAATTATTTTCATTTGAAAGAAAAATATAATCAAATAAATAATTTTAGTTTATTATTATTAAAAAATAAATATTTATAGTGTTAGGACTTGACAATGACAACTTATATGAAGACATTAAAGTGGAAAAGAGAAAGTGGTTGAGAATTGGGGTGATGAAGAATGAAGAAAGAAAGAAACCTTGAACCTTGGATGGGTTTCCAGGACCAATAGAGAGGGCTGTTTCCCCATGCAATTGAAAGTTGTCTTGCGCTCAACAGGTAACATATTTTCCCACTTCTCTTCTCAATGGAGAATATCTGTATTCCTCACAACCATTTCTTACTATAACTCAAACCTTCTTTAGACTCAAATTGCATTTTAATAATTTTTAACTTTACAACAAGGACTACAAAAATTTAAAATTACACGGATAGAGATTAAAATAACATATTTTTAACTATATATAGGAATTAAAAGTAAAGTTTTTTTTGTGTAATGGATAAAATATAAAACTTACATTACTTTTTATATTTTATACAATAGATAGAGGAAAAGACCATTGTTGTAATATATTTTAATAATTTATCTTTTATAGAAATATATTTATTAAATAATATTAAGAGAAAAAGGTGATTTGAGCAACCACAGACAGTGCCGCAAATATGAATTAATCAATATTTGAATAATTCATATTTGCTCCACCGCCTGAGGATACCCCATCGACCTTTAGTTGCAATATTTCCACTTTTATGTTAAATTTGGGTGCTGCATTCATTTGTTAATACTATACTACTCTATTTCTAGTATTATGTTTTAATTCTATCTTACATTGTTTTTCATTTTACAAGTTAAGAAACTATTAATTCTCTTCTTGATTGTTTATAATTTAAGCATTTTAAATAGATTAACTTAACACGATTTTATTATTAAAAAATTATATTAAAATACATTACTTGAGTGTTAAAATAATATGATTTTAAGTATAATTAAATTTTTAAGTAAAATTGTAACACCGTAAATTATGATTGAAATTTGATTATAATAAAATAGCATAAAAATGATACGATTTACTGATTTCTATCATTTAAAAAAAATGATTTTCTTATTTTGGCCAGCCATCGGAAGACGAGCAAAGACATCTTCCTAATTAACATCAGCATTCTTAAAAAACATATTTCTTTTCCTAGAATGTTACGAAGAGTTTTTTAAACATAAAAAAAGAAAAATCACAGGGCCCTTTCTTTGCAATGCCAGTTGCCATCATTATTATGCATTTGCATAGTCAATACACAATTGGCACTGTAAGTATAAAACGGCCATGTGGGGTGTGTGTGTGTCAGTGGTGGGGTAGGGTGTCATCATTTTGTTCATCATTATCGTAAATTGACATTACCCAAACGATATTAAATTTCCAATTACACCGTTTTGCATGAGAGGTTGCACTTATAAAGACTCTAGCAAGTGTACAAGGTTTTGGTAGATTATGCAAACTCTTGGATTAGAATTTACATTCGACCAAATTGTGATTTCGCTATGAGCCTTTACAATTCGCAATCATGCATTGAAACAAAGGGAGAAACATGGAAGAAAATTACCTTGTTACCATCGTCAATGGGTCGTGGGTTACATAACATGGAAAACAAGTGCTTCTTTGAAGAACAGGAGAATGAGGAGGAGACGAACCTAGAAACAATTTGATGATAATCGGATGGCAAAAACTTCTCCCACACAGCATCTGAATCTGCCATTGACTGCACAATGGAGGAGACCAGAGAGGAGCTGCACGCGTCCTGAGGAGAAGTGAACGATAAAATGTGTGCAAAGCAATCGTAGGGCAAAAGTTCCATCTTCTGAAAACAATTTATCAAAAATTCTCAATGCACACACTTGCTTCCACAATAAGCAACTTATGTTTCTCATATATATACTACAACAATACTCTGTGGAACGTACATGGTCCATTGAATGAAGAATATCGCTACTATGACGACATTTTTTCACTCTCAACAACAATGTCAACATGGAGGCACAACATGACCACATCCAACAAACCACTACTGTTCCTAAATTTGGGACTTGGAAGGGAACGTGAATAACACCGATCTGGAATTTTTTTTTTTTTTTTAATCAAACACACTCACGTTTAATATTTGTTGTTTTCCATAAATTATGAAATTAAAACTATATGTTTTTTGTCCTGATGTTTCATATATCTCTTCAGCGTAGTTTATGATCAGATATTTTTTATATTTAATTTTTTAATTAATGTTTATTTTATATAACTAATTTGTTACACTGATTTACGACAAATGACCCGAAACGGCATGACACGTTGTTCAAATATGACGGATAGAATGATGCATCATTTTTGAAACAAAATAAATGGAGAAAATCGCAAGCGTCCATTAATTAGTATAGAAAAAAAAATTGAAAAGTAAATAATTCTATCCTCTCCATCTTAGCAACACATCCAAAGGTAGATTAGAACGCTTTTAATATTCTAATCAATCATTCGTTATAACTTTTAACTCTTAGAACATGTTATGTTATCCTTACATATTTTAGGAACAAATTTTCTATCCGTTAAAATTAATTTTATGCATAATTAAGTTAAAAACATTTTTTAATAAATACACGAAAAAGCTTCTATAAATTAATTATACTTAAACTATTTTTGACTTGGTAAAAAAATTTATTTTATTTGAAGTCTTTAATAGATTATTATATCTAAACATTTTCTTATATATATATATATGTGTGTGTGTGTGTGAGAAATTAAACTATTAAGAGTTTGTCTAAAAATTTAATACTTTTATTTAATTATATTTTTCCGAAACTCGTGGTTAGATTGATAATTTTTTTTATATAAATTATATATACAAAGTTTTATATTAATGCAAAATTATTTAGTATTTTATTTATATTGATCAAAACTGATATAATAAATGTTTTTTTCGAAATAATTTAAATATGGATCGTTCGATTACTTTATTATTATTAGTAGTAGTACTCAATTTTAATAAAATATTGATAAAAATAATCACGAAGATACATAAAATAATATTTTAATGGTTTGATCCAGAGAACTACAATCTTTTTAAATTTATAATTTTGATAATTTTTGTATACATATACATTATTAAAAATTATATTTTTAATGTAAATGTTGTTAAATTACAGAGTTTTTGAAAGTTATAAAATTCTCATTTGATTATTATTAGATTTTGACAAATTCTTTAAACAAAAACACAGTTTGTCTTATTATCATCATTACAACATCTTTTTACAATAAAATCTTCTTTTAAAATCCCTTATTAATGGACTCCTGAGACAATTTAATCAAGGAACAATTGTTTTTAGACTTCGCCTCTTCTTTAGACTTACACATAGTATCGTCCATGTTCTAAATAGCAGTTTGCTTTTCTTTTGTTTTAGTTATAATCTGATTCATGGATGTGGTGGTGCTTCTGATTGTCATGTTTTTCGTGGGAAGAAGGGATGAAGTGTGAACTGAATCGAAAACAAGAAAACATGATATTAATGAAGGAGAGCATGATGTGTTTGGGTCTAACTTCAATGACGAGGCCTCCTTTCAATTGATAACTAACTTCCCTATGATTCATCGTTATTTCTTCATCATCTCTTTTCCAGGGAACCCAAATCCCTTCACCTTCCCCACCAAACGCTGCGTTTCCCATCATATCTCCGGTTCCTATAAAACAGATTCTCCATCTTACACTTCTTCTCATCTTTACAACCCAAATAAGCTCTCCCTCTCTGCACTTTCTTTCCAACAGTAACAGATACCTTCGACGGAACAAACTCGACCCCGTATGCGCGGTCACGAACATTCAATATCAGATACGCCGCACATTGAACAAGGTGACAGATTGCGTACCTTGTTGCTCTGGTCAATGAGAAGAGGGTGGCAACAAAGTGAATAGAAGAGTAGTTTGTATGAAGAGAAGTCGAGGGTGAAAGGATTAATGGCCTCGTAATCAGACGGCAAGAAGCTTCTCCACACCGTGTCAGCGGCAGCGCATGTGCGTCGAAGGTGAAAATATGCATGCCTCTAAACCCTAACTCTCAAATACTATTATTTTAATATTTTTAAATATTTTTTATATTATTTAATTATAAATTTATTTTTAATTATATATTTATTTTTAAACTCGTCACATAAAAAAACATCATTTTTCATTCCATAAACGCAATCTAGTGACAAAGATTCTATTTTGGAGCAGGATCCCATCTTTGATGATGTTTGGTCCTAAAATCAGGAGAAGAGATAGTTATAAGTGGAATATTATGTTTGGAGTTAATAAAGGAGGAAGTAATGATGGTGGTGACCCATTGAAACAGGTGAGTAATTGAAGGTAGAGAAACTTGGAGATGGTTTAAGTCACTTATACATGTGCATCTTACAAATAGAACAACTTTTTATTTTAATTTCAGTTTAATATGCTCTTATTAGAACCATAAAATATATTTGGTATTTTCTTTTTCATCTATTCTTTTATTATTAATAATTTTATACAATAAATTTAACTCTTCTTAAATTTATATCATTTTTATTTTATTTCAGTCCAATTGTACATTTTATCATTTACTTAATATTATTTGGCGAATTTTATATGATAAATTTATACCTTTTTATTATTTCGTTAATATATCAACGTGTTATTACATATTTATAAATCGATAAAATGTGACAAAATAATAAAAAAATGATATGAAAATATAAAAAATATAATTTATTGTATTTATTTACTTCTACTTTTACTATATATCATATTATTATATGTTACAATTTATGGTATTTTTAAGTGAAGTCTAAATTTTAATTTTATAAATGTATATGTATTATTTTATATATTTTTTAATTAATAAGGTTTCATATGTTACTATATTAAAGAATAAAAGTAATAATATTTTATTAAAACATGTTCAACTTGGATTGAATTTTTAAACTTTCAACGCATCATCTTGACTGATCCGATTCTACCAACTTTAGTAATTTTGGTGCATACTTTATATAATTCTTTTTTTCTGAAGTAAATTTCTCTTGTGAAACAATCATGCCATAAATATGTTATGGTTTATTATTTATTTTTGCTTTATGTTTTTTTTTTTAATTTGTATACTTGAAAACATTTTTTTAATCTTATTACCCGTATTAGTTTTTATTATTTTCAGTCTTTACAAGTATATTTGAATTTTTTTAGTGTTTTTTATTAAATATAACAACTAGAAAAGAGAAATTATAACTATAAAACTAAATAAACAATTATATCAAATGTTTTAACATTATATGTAATATATGTTTTTGGTGTAAATGGTATATAAATATTAATATCTAATCTCTAATTTTTCAAGTAATTTAAATTGACCATTTTTGATAGATTATTCTCTTTTACGTCTTCAAATTTCGTATTGAAAATCATTCTAGAGAATTCGAACTTCTGCTCTACATATGTACATTTTTCAATTTTATTGATTTTTGACTCTTTTTTTTTTTGTTCTTGTCACGCATATTATAGAGAATTGCACCTCAATTAATAATATTATTAAATTAAAATATATAAATACAAAGCGATCTCCACTGCATAAACTAATTTTTAGAACTAAAATTTATAAATCCAAAACTCAATTTTTTTGGGGGAGTATTGAAGTAAAAGTGGTGATTTTAGGAAATCTAATGTTCATAGGGAGTTAGTGTAGTCAAAGTCTCTGTTTCCTTTTATTCTTAAATTCAATATAAAGATAAGACACATCGTGAAGGGATGTGATGTGATAGGCTCACATTAATGTTGACTTTTCATAACTTTTTATCTAAAGATTAATGTTAACGGAAATACTTGACTTCACATCATATTTTATAAGAATGGATAATACTAAGGCTATGTTTGGATTGGAGATGGACTGTAGTCGATGACGGATGTCCAAAGTTCACCCGCGTTTGATTTCACATGCACATGCGAGTGAGGGAGCAGATGGTGAGAAAATTGAGCACAAATTGGTTCTTCAGGTGAATGAGAAGAAAGGCAGAGAGGAGGGAGCGAAAGCCACGTCAGCTTTGAGAAGTTACGAATGTAACCTTCTCTTTTTCATTTATTCCTCTTGACGTGGTGGGTGCCTTTCATGAAAACAGTTTCTTCTGCTTTTCACGTGGTGCCATTCATGCAACCAGACAAACCTTGCATGCAGGTTCGGCAGTACCTCTCACACCACTGTTACGCATGGCCGATGACTTCCGCAGTGCTTGATTGATCTGTGAGGTAGGCATTGCCATGTTTTTTTTTTTCGTATAACCCATTGCCACTGAAAATGGAGTGAACCCTAAACTACAGCTTAACAGGTAACCGATTATCATTGGTGTGGTTTTTGAAACATAATCGGTTATGAAGGTGTGATAATCGATTATGGGTTTAATTGGTTTTGGCCCATAATCGATTATGGCTGTTTTTTAACATGGATGATAATCGATTATGGGTCTTGTTATATTTATCCCATAATCGATTATGCTTCTTTGTTTTTTTTTTTGTTTTTTTTTTTTAGGCTTCATTGGTGGTGGTTTGTTCTTCTTGTTGGTGGTGGTCTCTTCTTCTTGATCCACTTCACTTGAATTTCTTGTGTTTTTTTGTTGTGATATTTATTTTTGTTTGACCTTTTTTTATTTAAATTTGTTGTGTATGATATATATAACATTATATTGTGTATGATAATCATAATGCTTTGATAAATACGTACTTTATAATAGGAAATATCATGGAAATTTTTATAATTTTTTGATAAGTGTAAGTATAAAAACTAAAACCTGAAAATACTTAAAAAAGACCTAAATAATACTAAAAAATAAAATAATAATAGTAAATGCTTGGCAACCTCAATTAATATTAAAATTATCAACATAAATTCACTTAAGTAAGAAAATATTTTTTTTATTAATTAAATATTAAATAATA